>OZ010790.1:574461015-575851033 GCA_963932465.1 Maratus speciosus | reverse complement strand
TTAATCAGCAGACATACATATTTGTATATTTTTACCTCAAAAAAGTAGACATCTCCAATTATCGGACAAATTCCGCGGTCCCGAAGTGTTCGCTATTAAGGGCTGTTAAGGTACATAGATAAATATATATATATATTTTATAATCTTGTCCTACTCTAAAAGTTCAAAATATTTATTATACTCGGTTGAATGTGGAAAAAGATTTAAAATATCAGATGTACGAAAATTGCAAAAATCCCCCCCCCCCCCCCAAAAAAAAAATGAAAATATAAAAAAAATATATTGCCACATAGGCAATTTTACATATACATCACTTGATAATCACAACACCATTTAACTATGAATAATGAAAATAAATAAATAAATATTCTACTTTAATAACATTGGGGGAAAAAATGACTTTGGTATTTTGTTAAATATATTTGCGTTTTTAAACTTGTCCTACTCTAAAAGTTCAAAACTTTCATTATAATCAGTGCAAGATTTAAGATATCAGCTTTACAAAAATTCATGCAAAATCCCCCCCTCCCCCCCCCCCCCCCAAAAAAAAAGGAAAATACTTATTTAAAAATTATGTTTTAAAAAATTTATATTTCCACATGGGCAAGTTTTTATGTAGATCAGAGGGTACTCACAAAAGCTATTCAACTATCAATAAAAACAAATAAGTACATATTCTATATTAAAAACATGAGGAAAAAATAACTTATGATTTCCAAACTTCTTTCATCTTAAATATATACAGTAACATCTGTCATTTTTGTATTTTTTCGTATAAGTGCATATAAATAAAGTTACCACAATTTTAAATACGAAATCTAGTTAGAGGTTTTTACTTTTTCCCATTATAAATTTCAAATTACTTTTTTATTAAAAATAATAAAAAAATCAGTATTAGAGTTGATTGCAAATCAAATACATATGTATATTTTTATGCTTCATATAATAGTCCAGTCTCATTTACTTTATTTATCTTTTTTTAATCTGCGGTTTTTATGCCAGGAAGTAAGAAAGCATTAGGTCATCTTTCAAAGTTTTTTTTTTCTTTACTTCCCTTGTGGCCGTCATTTACTGCGAGATAAAAATTATCCATTGAAACTAAGAACTGACATTGAATATATAATTCGTAATAAAAAAGAACGTCATAAGTTTAAAAATATATACTTCTAGAATTAGTGGGGTTTTTGCGAACAGATTTAAAACTAATTAAATTTCATGCAGGATTTTGTTTAGTACAATAAATAAAATCATAAAATACACTAATTTTACTACTATAAAGAAACTTACTTGAGTTGCTGCAAGAGGTAAGAAATATTCCTCGATTTGAAATTTTAAAAACTACCACAACCACAGTGAGGGAGAAAGACTTTCATCAGTTTAAAAGGTAATCCCATAATACATCCGACTAGCCATATTTAAAGAATGATATGTTTCATCCTAAAAACAGGACCCGCCAGACAAAAGTTTCTTTTTTTTTGCCAGCTTCGACAGGACGAAGATGAATAACACAATATTATTGATATAAATTGATACGAGTTAACACTAAGCCCATTGCACACGCTTTGTAGAATTTCCGGGTGTAATCTTCAACCGTCGTCTACTTCTGTTCTGTGTCTATCCCGCCCTTGTATCGACGACAGCTTCTAAGAGACATTTGATGTCGAGCACACACGTCAGATGTATGTATTCAATAAATAAATAATCCAAGTTAATACGAATTAAAATCACAGTACTTCACATTTCGCAAAAAACGAATTAAAATACACGCGTACATAAAAACAAACTTTGTTTGAATTACAACGTATACCACTTCGAACGAAGACATCTAAAACGCATGCGCAACTGGGAGTGCTAGTGCCCCCTGGTGGTTATTGCGTCGGAAGAATCAAAACGTCTTAAATTAAGACACGTTTAAAGCAATGAAGTGTCTTAAAATAAGACGTTTGCGGATATTTTAGACATTATTCTCAGTTCGTTTACACCATGGTCATAGTAAGACGCTTATGTATCTTAAATTAAGACATATATAGTGTCTTAATTTTCAGATTAAGACACTTAAGTGTCTAAAATTCTTTTTCAGTCACATATGTGTCTAAATTTAAGACGCTTCTATTTGCAGTGCTGAAGAAAACATTGTACCGTATTTTATGGAAGAAACGCCGCGGCGACGTTTACGAGTTTAAAAGTTAATTTTTTTTTTCAAGTGCGGCGTTTACGCCATGTGCGGCGTTTACGATTTTTTTTAAAATACCAACTGAGTTTCCTTAATTTAAAAATTTTAATAGAAATATTTAAAATCGGATTTAAATATTTTAAATAAAACTTCAGACATCTTAAGATATTAAAAACGAGGCATCCTACACTGCTCGGAAAACTTTGATTAAAGTTAGGTCAATGGGACGCTGTCGACAAAAGTAGCGTTCCGACGGATGCGGCGTTTACAACGGGTGCGGCGATTGCGATATTTTTAAGTTTATTCAGGCCAATTTGAGAAGTGCGGCGTTTCTTCCATAAAATACGGTAATTTAAAGGTTGTACGTCAGATAAAGAATTGATTCAATTCAATTGAAATAATTGCTAATGAAAATACAGCTTGTAACGATACTTTAATACGATATCCTTGGTGTAGAGAGAGATTTGCTGCATAACAGATGAAAGCTCATTTTGTTGAAATTTTTTTTTATCTGGCATCTCATCTGACGTGCAACCTTTAAATTACAATGTTTTCCTCTGGACAATTCTCGAATAAGCTCAAAGAAAATAATATTTAAATCCAAGGTAAGTCTATCAACGCTAACTCTCAAAATTTTTGGAGCAAATAGTGAGAGTTGTATTTTTATTAAGCTATCACGTGCGTAAAAGCTGTGAAAACAAGAAAGAAAAAATCATGCGTCAAGCATAGTTTATGAAACGCTTCCCAACGCTTATAGAATTCTTTAACGAAACTTCGCTGTTTAATAAGGATTTTAAAAATATCTAAACATTTTAGAAAACGCATAACATATTTAAAGACAAATTTCATCAATTACCGTCCATAGCCGGAATTTTTTTTCAATTCTATTGTGCAGCCTTGTATTTAATCAACAGATCTGTATATGCTCTACATAGTATTCTAAAATTTAGTTTAGTAAGAAAATGCATAATAGATTGAAAAATCACCTTCAACAATTTTTACCATACGGAAACATAGTTGGATTCTTTTGTACATCTCTGTATATTACCTACAAATTTTTAAACGTGCCACATATTATTAAGCTAAAATTTAATTCAGGCTAAAACGTAGTTAAAACTACAGAAATTGCACTTTCAGCCATTATCATCCCTAGGAGGCCTTGTATCCAGTTCTTTGCGTGGCCCTGTATATGATTTTATTTATATTCTACAAGCATCTTTTAGCGTGCTGAATATAGTTCGACTTGAAAATGCATAGCTTAATTAAAAATCACCTTTTAACCATTCACGCCCATACTCCACAATGCTTACGAGTTCTTTTATGTAGCCCTGTATATTATCTAATAGCATTTACACACACCGCGTAGTAAGTAAAAATTTAGTTAAACTCAAATACGCATACCATAAATGAAAGGACTTATATTTGGTGTATTGCAGAATGAAAAAGCAACGTCACTTTGCTACAACTTTTTATGTGAACAATCGCACTGTTGACTGGAGTTTATAATCTCAGCACCGTGAATAAAAAAACCCCAGCAATTTGTCTTTTAAACTATTATTTTAACACAATCAAACTGAAAGGTGAAGTCATCATACGAATTGATTATTTCTAACTTGAGCGAAAAAATGCTCAGGCTGGGAATCGAACCCAGATCCTTGGCTTACAAGGTCAATGCTTTACCGTTTAAGCTAATTTGTCCGACAACCAGCCAGCATATTTCGCTCAGAAAACCTTATTGGTAAAGATAGGTAATCGGTCTGAGCGAAATTTGCTGGCTGATTCTCGGCCCAGTTAGCTTAAACGGTAAAGCATTGGCCTTGTAAAAGCAAGGATCTGGATTCGATTCCCAATCTGGGCATTATGTCTTTTAGATGCATTCGTAGTAAAATAGTTAATTTTATCAAAGAAAATGTTTGTTTCCTTTGAAATATGACGTCATTTTCATCCACTGTAAAATTTCGCCTCCATTTAACAATTATTTCATACAAATGCTCATATTTTATCAAATATATATTTATTTTCTAATTGCAGTTGTTATATTTCTACTGCATTTTGCCAAATTTTCTGAATTGTATTTTTGACATTCTAAAAGAAACGTTTATATTTTCAAGTACAGGCATACTAATACATAAATGAATAAAAATCTCATAAAAGGCCTGTATAAATATTTGTTTCAGCTACAAATTATTTCACGATTTTATGATTGCAGGGTGATCGCATATACTATTTGGGATCGTTCAAGTATTGAGTAAACAGTAAGGGGGAGGGGGCGTCCAGTGCCTGCTTATTTTTGCTGACAAGGAGGAGAGGGGGTCACGAGAATTCTTACGTAAGCATAGACAACGAAGCAATTATACTTTAACAACAAAAAGCGAAAGAGCATGATTTGGATGAACGTTCGGCGGATGTTGAACCACTTGAGAAAAAAGATATGGAGTAAACAAGGAATGGAAACGAGGAACATTCCAGCTCACCACTACATTGAAAACGTAATAATAGATAATGCAGAAACATGGATTCAAAGATCTTGGACACTAGGCTAGAAATGTAAACACCAAACACATAATATTCCTATGATTCTTGTTAAAATTTTTAGTTATGTGCCTAAATAAGTTAATGCCTGTTGTATTTCTTAAAGTTTGTTTTTTGTTCAGTGCGATAAATAATAATATATTAAAAACAATTTTGTATTTTATGAATTGTTTAATGCAATGAGTAACAATATATTAAACCGATTTTGTTTTCCTTCGATACCATAACCCCTATATGTCTATTTATGTAAATTTTCTGGATTAATAACGTAATTTATCACTAACTGTAATTTTTTATGGCAAACAGTGTTGATGTTAGAATGTCATAAAATCTTACGTAAGCAGGGTAGGGGGGGGGGGGGTACAAAATGACTAAAAATATGCTTGCGTAATACTTGAACGGCCCCTTTTACTTATTCAATTTGTTTTCGGTCTCCTAATTGTCCCCGTGACAGAATCTTCTCTCCAAAATATGAAATGAGACGTGTTCTTTATATCCCGAAGTGCGAGAACAATTCGTCAAGTATTTGTCTGAAATCCAAAGTGTCCAAATACTTTTGACCAGACAGCGCCTGTCTCGCATGTGTTTGATTCACTGCGTAAAAATAAACAACTTTCTTTTCCCTATAAATATAGAAAGTGCATTTTTGGCAGATAATATTTTAAGTTACAGAAATGCTTGTAAAATGTTCTTTATTATATTCTAGAATCTCCCCCCTATATGTCTCTATATGTAGAGAAAAGCATACTTTTTAGTCACCTATCTGCTTTATCCATTCAAGACAGCAAAACAGGTGGCAAAATAGGCAGAAAATTAGTTTTCGTGAGAAATTTAACGATACATCCGCTGAAGGGATTTTCAGTGCTCTTGTAAAGTTAATTGTTGTCCTTACTATTTTCTCAACAAAATTACTTTGAGAACGTTAATAAAACCAAATTTCATTTCAGAGATTAAATAATTAAAAAAATAAAGTACACGAATTAAATCAAATGAAATTGGGTGGGCGGAGAGATCAAATTATTAGGTGGGCTCGCGGCCTTAAGGTTACACTGCAGAAGGAGGGGGGGGGGGGGGGTAGAGCCGGTACAAATTACCGGGGTCCGGCTCTCTTAGGAGGGTCCGACTTCGTTCCTGGTTTATTAAATTAAACACCGAGGGGGAAAAAAAAAAAAAAAAAAAAAAGGCCGACTCGTTTTTCTTTCGTAAATAATTTAAGTTAAAATAGGTAACAAATAATAAAATTAAAAAGTCAGAATTTGCTAGAACGTCTTTACGGACTGGCCAGAAGACCCGGGCTTAGGGTCCTACTCTTGTATATGTATAAAAATATTTGATACTTTAGCGTTTTACGTTCGGAAAACAGTAGTTCTTTATATAAAAAAAAAAAAAAAATCAGTTGAACTCAAAGTTAGTAAGTGTTCAAAAATTGTTAACGTTAAAATTTTAGACCAACTTGCTCGAAACTTTAAAGAATTTTTTTTATTATTTTTAAGGGGACAGTACATCTTTTAAAGTCGCAGAAAATGCGAAATTTGTCCTGTGTTACAGATTTTTTTTTAAAAGGTAGCGACTGGAATCGCGAAAATTTATTATACTAGGGGGCTCAGCCCCCTACGAGCTAGACTGGTCAACCCCCGTTCAGACACCGCAAACTTTGAAAGCACGCTAATTTGACCGGTTAAAAAAAAAAAAAAAAAAAAAAAAAAATAGGAAGGCTGAATTATAATTAAAACACAGTAGCGATATCCCTGTTAACGAGCTGTTTTCGTCTTTGATTAAATCAGATCAGTGAAAATTTTGAAAATAAGCTAATATAAAATTAAGTATCCGGAGTCTTTGTCTCCTGGTATTTTTTAACAACGCTATAAGAAAGTTAATTTAAATAAGACATTTTAAATTAATCGTTTTAAATCTGACGTAATTTTCACCAAAGTTTTCTTTTTCTTTTTAATATTCACGTGAAAATACTTTTGTTGTTAGAAAGGAAATATTATTTGCGCTGTCTTAGAATTCACAACGATAGTTTAAAAGATAATCTCAAAATATGAAATAAATGCCTTGCGCAAATATATTTTTTAATTTAAACTGTTTGGCAATATTATTGTTTGCCATTTTTAATAGATCGTAATTTCTATCATTTACGAGTTTTAACGCATATTAATGAATTTATTATTTTACAATTTTCTTTCTCTTTTAAAACTCATGTGCAAATATAGTTTTTATGACGTAATTTTCAATATTTTCCTGCTTTTAAAACGTAATCATTTTATTCTAATTTGAAAAAAAAAATTCTTTTTATAATAGTCAAGTGTAAATTAATTTTTTATTTCGAATGAAATATTATTCTTGGTGCTGTTTTAAAAATTGACAAAAATTTTAAATAATACCCTTTTCTAAAATATGTAAAAAATATTTCTAGAAATACTGAAATTTCGAATATAAAATGGAAATAAATCCTCAAAAAATTAATCAAATTAAAAAAATAAGTACAGTCTGCACACCGGGAACTTCTTTCTAATTTATAAAATGATCTAAAAATGATTAAATTCCTATGTATACTTTTTGCTCCTATAAAACTTTTTTAATGGAACGATTTTGACAAACTATAACATTAAATGTCTCTTAAAATAATTATTCGATTTGAAAACTGTCTACATCAGCGTGTTTATCAAGCATTTCTCTATTCTATAATACTACCGATTTCCATATTTTTGTATGCAGTAGTTTTCTTAATATTAACGAAGAAAGAACCCCGGTCCCAAAAAATTCATAAACAGCGGCGGTGACAGCGTTAGTTACTTTTTTTTAGAATAGAGAGAAACTGCAATAATGTAAAAGTAAAAATAATAAAACTGTAAGGTAATATATAAGCAAATTCATTTTCTAATACGTAACTAATAACAAAATCCTGCTTTAAACGGAAAAATTTTCATGATCCCGCTAAAAATGCCATGCAGTTACAGCTGTAAAGCGGAAACAAACCATCTAAAACGGTATTTCGCACCGATTGTTTGTTTCCGTTTTAGCAGGTTTTATAGTATCATATTTATAGAAGGGGGGGGGGGGGTCCAATTCGAATTACTATCGGACTCCGCGGTTTCTCTCTATGGCCCTGCTGATCAGATAGGGCTACATTATAATGACAAAATTTAAATGCGACACCAAATATTGAGTACATTTGTTGCTTGAGAAAAATGCGAAAAAAATTCCCCCGACAGCAAGACATTATTTAATCCCAGTTGTAAGATCACAAGTTCATAAGTTCAAAATGTGTTTACGTAGTAAATCGATGTAGTATCTATTTTGGTTAAGATTCCATTCTAACACTTCCTTAAACTTATTAGAACATGCAACTGTTTATTTACTATGGGTGTTTATTCAAGGACGTTTGGGGATACTGAATATCTCATTTCCGTGTTTACTTTTTACTTTTCTCTTCTCGAGTAAAAAAATTTTAAAAATTAGAATACCCGGCACTACTATCTGATTCATCTATTGGCTTTGTACCAAATGCTGACAAAATGCTGTCTGCTGCACCTAGTAGACTGTTCTTGCAGCTGATTTGCATTGATACACAAGGCGTAATCTTATGTAGTTTACGCAAATGAGACCACCACATTATAATTTTACAAGCCTTTCTTAAAGTTAGTTGCTTTTGTCTTTTTTCATAAACTGAAGGAAAATAATTCCAACAGAAAATATTGGACTCTGAACAAATATACATTCGCGGATATTATTGTGAACCATGTTAAACCGCATTGGCGCGAACAAGTTCAGTATTTTCTTACCACAGAAGTTCTGAATTCTTTGTTATTACGAAATGGACCTCCTCCCTCTCCGAATACTGCTGCTTAACCCTTTATGTACTGAATTATGAATTCACGAAAATTTTATCTTCTAAAGCATTTTTCGTGAATTTTTGAAATTACATTAGAAGATTTACATAATCATTTAATAAATTTTAGAAGGATTGAAGGATTCATTAAATTTGAATTTATAGGGATTTTGTGCAATGTTTATAACCACACCCAAATCTTTTATTTAAAATATTTTTCTTAGTATTTTGTAGAATTGGGAAATGTACCAAAATGTTTCTTACAATAGATAGAAATATAGAAATATTTCCGAATTGAAAATCCCCCCCCCCCCCCCAACGTCAAGAAAACTGAAAAGATGCAAAGGCAAAAGAAATCATCCTTTTAAAAATATTTTTGTTTTGTGTAACGTGTAATGCTTTTGGAACAAGATAAAGTAATTAATTCATCTATAACTCATTCTAAACTGTATTACTACTAATCGATGTATTAAAGGAATTTTATAACAAGTTATTTTAATGGTACTTATAAATACCGCCAGTAGATAAAGGGTTAAATAATATTTGATTTGTTTCTCGTGTAGGGTTTGATAAAACTTTAATTTCTTCGCGAGGAAAGTATTCCGTAATTTATTGTAAACGTGGAAATTTTTAAGTACATGTTTAGGGGCGGTTTTACACAGAAATTAACGAAATTCGAAATATTTTCTGAGAATTGATCCCCCTTTTCTATGACTGCATTTTGAAAACACGTATTTTTAGAAAATGTCAATTTGGAAAATCAGTTTTATTTATCATTAGGAATTCTTATTAATATTTTCGATGCTTTTAATTATTCACCAATCTATCCTGTCTGTGGGAGATTCCGTGAATTTCTTTTCTCCGTGGCCCCCTTACGGCGGTTCAACACGAAACTTTCTGGCACATTTTGAAAGGTAAAAGCATAAATATTGAAGCGGTTTTGAATCGAATGGTGTTTTCCATTTTTTGGTAAATAAGTTACTTGTAGTGTTATGTGCGATTTTTTTCACGTGACGACAGGTTTTCTCCTTCCCCGCGTTGTCGCGTCAAGAAATTCGGTTCGAAACGGCAACTTTGGCAGTATTTTCTGAAAGATGCAAGAGCCTTTACCCCCAAAAATGGAAATCGCAGGTTGAACATGTTTATCGCCGCCCCTTTCTTTTGCTGAGACTCCTATTTATTTGTTGATGACCACAGAGCCTTTGGAAAAGAAAGCCCAGAAATAATAGGACTTTTGTAGCGAGCAACCTTGGCGCCCATGAATCCATCATTCACCCGACTTCTCAAAATAACTTTCAACAAAAGGCTAAGCCTGCGTTCAGATAACACCTTATAAAAAAAATCATAAGTTATTTCCGTGGGCTTTCTTTACCAAGGGTTCTGTGGTCATCAACGAAAGAAAGAGGCGGTGATAAACATGTCAAGTATTCCCTTCAGTGGATGCGCTACAGTAGACTGACCACATCAAGGAGCAAAGGGTCCGCTCTAGCCGGTTATGCTTAAAACTCTGTAATTATTGGAAACTAGGAAAACATCACGCCGTTTACAGACAAGTATATTTATGTTTTTCGATTAGATACAATTCCGCTGCAATAAGTCTTTCATTTAGGAATACCTCTAAAATCCACTATTTTTTTTTAAAGCTTTGATTAAGGATCGTCTAACTTATCTGATTTACTAACTAGTCCAAATCCTTTCAACATTTGTTTAAACTCTGGAATTTATCAACGTTTTCGAATTTCTGCAGAACTTTAAATATCTTTTTCTAAAATGCGGATTGATTTGAAAATAATTTCGAAACGATAAGTTCTCAAACGCAATCGTGTGGCACAAAAAAGAAATGTATTGATCCTTTTTTTCTTTTTTTTTTTTTCCTTGCGAAAAATAATTAGACAAATTCCAGTAATAATATTTTACATTTCTAGAAAAGAATAAACAAATTTTATGTATTTAAATAAAATAAACTTGTTTAAAAATCATTAATTTTTAATAATTTAGAAAACACGTGGAGCATTTTGAAATAAGACTGTATTGTGTGTATTTCTCCTGATTTTTCTGTACTTTCTTTTTTCCAAAAACAGCCCTCTTGACTCACGAAATTACTTCTTGCTCCGTATAAAAAAAAATGTCGATTGCATGTCGTGGAATTGTTTATAGAATTGAAATATATAAATTGGAAAAATTCAATTTTGTTTGTCCCTTTTTAAACGAGTTTATTGTTTTCTGAGCTTGGCAAATCTTGTCGGGGATTTCCCCATCCAACTTACGGCAGCATCCGATGTTTTGTGTCTGAGTGATGTGTACAGTGAAAATATTTAACAAAAATAAAAGCGGGATAAAAATTGAATGCCAGACTCAGCGTCCTTGACAGAAATGGAATGGAGAGGGGAGGAGAAGAAGGGATCTCTCTCCACCTTTACACATACACACTCCTGTTGTCATTCGCCTGAAGCAGACTGGAGCGATGAACTTTTATTATTAATACGTTTTTTTTTCCTTGTTTGCTTTTGTGTGGGACTTTCAATACATATGTTTGTAAGTGGAAAAATAGACACCATATGGTTAATCACGGGCCATTGCCCGTCACTGAGTATTGAAATTTCATTAACTTATTTTTTTCCCCTACTGATTTCCCGGGGGGAGAAATTTATTATTTCCAATTTACTTATAATAATTAAACACTAAGAAATAAAAAGTAACAAAGGATATGTGATCAGGGGGTTTACTCCTTGAACATCATCCCCACACCGTGAAAGATTATATTCAGTCCTTTTTACGTTCAAGTGTTAAAATAATAATAATAATAATAATAATAATAATAATCAGGAGTTCAGACCCCCCCCCCCTTTCCCCGACGAAAAAAAGAAAGTATTTCAATTCTTTTCTTTGAAAAAGCAAGTAGAAGATTACCGATGTGTTTTTAATTCTTTCTTTCATTCCTGTAAAGATTTATCTTCTGTATCTTCTTCTAGGGGTTTTGATAAAAAAATTCTTAGTTTTTCAAATTTATATTCTTCATCAGAAGCTCATCCACTGCTTTTCGAAAATCTTTCCCCGCTCTGGAGCTTGTTCTGTTGGCGCCCGCGTGAATAATAACTTGTATTTCAGCTAATTCGATTAAGTTAATTAGCAGTTAAATTTATTTGGAGAAATCTTATCCCCCCCCTCCCCAAGATATAAAAAATTTGTTGTAGTTGTGGTGTAGATTATAATATATTATTTTCCTGATAGCCTCTTGTTAATTTTGAGAAGTTGGATCTGTATTTATCTTTTCGTTCGAACTGTGTCTATCCTAAAATTACTTAGGTTTTCGCAAAATAAAGTAACAATATTATAAAGAGTCAATCTCAATTCTAACGCTTTTGAAACGGCTAAACCAAGTAATGATAATATATATTATCTACTTTAGTAGAAAATGAGTTGTTGCCTGTATGATAGATCTGTTCGTTATGTACTGCGAGTATTCAGCTATCTAGTTACTATAATGTACTCTTAGCTTATTAAATAACTAGCTAAAGTACTTGGCGTTGCCCGGAGTTTTAAAAATGTTTATTTTGAAAACTTAATTTCAAAATTAAACATACAGTATAAAATAAACAATAAAAGAATGCAATAAAGCCATCTTTATTTTAGTTCTTCACTAACAATGAGCTCTAGAGACCTAAAACTTTGTGAAAATACTAATATACATGCATACATACACGTATATATAAGATACATATTTAAAAATGGCTAAAAGAAATTCAGAGAACCTCAAAATGTTAAAATATGCCACCATATCCATAATTGAAGTTTTATCATGTTTCAATGCGTTTTTTCAAACTCGTATGGCGTTATATACTTACCTGCTGACGTCCGTTATATTTCCAACATGACATAATATTCACTTTTTAAAAATTCGTCAAACTATTTACATCATTTTCATTTTCCACGTGGAAATCTTGCAATAAAAATGTCAAGACGTAATATTAACTTTTTTTTTAAATTCATCAAACTATTTATTTCATTTTCATTTTTCACGTGGAAATCTTGCAGTAAAAAAGTATTTGTTGTGGAAAGAATTTTATTGTGAATTTTTAATTCTTGGCAACTACTATATAACGAAAAATGTTTCAATTCGATATGAAATTGCTGTTCAATTGGTGGTTTTTTATTAATTAAAAATTAAGTAATCCGGAATCGAAATAATTTATAGTTTAGTTGCCTCGGCCGTGTTTTAATACACATGTACGTAACATTTCACAATTCTGGTTTCCAAACTGTGGATTTGTATAGAATTACAGACAGACAAATTTTCATTTTTATGTATTAGATTTTTAATCATTTGTGAAAAAAAAAATGTTACGAACTTACAAAGAAACCGTATTTTTCTCCTATCATAGTTGAATTTAGATGTGTGAGAAACATTGATCAGTTTTTGAAATAAATAATAATAATAAAAATGACGACTTCAAAGGAATTTTTTTTTTTTTACTTTCTTTTCTTTGTCACCATAAATTGTGTTGTCTACCAATTTTTTTCCTTTCGATACTTTCTTTTGAGATTTAAAAATAACGCCCGCATTCTCTACCTAAAATGCAATATCAACTTCTGCAGAAAGTTCAAAGCTGCTCCAGGCATCTGTTTCGTATCACTACCCACCAGTCTGCACCCTATTTTATTTTTAATCTGACGTCGGTGTTCTTTTGTTTTTTGAAGCTTTAATTATAAGCCGTTTATATTTTTTTCCGGAATCGTCTGTAGACAAAATGGAGTTAAGTGTTGAAAAGAAAGAACAAGACCGAAAAATCGTACGTCAAGCGTAGATTATGAGACCCTTTCCAACACATTTCGAGTACTCTAATAAAACTTCAATGTTTAACACTTTCAGGGGCAAGTAATTGTGTTTCTGTAATGTTGATTTCCCACCGGGTTGGTTGGTTGCTTGTGTTTATGACGGCCAATTATCAACACGAGGGATATAGGTTTCTAAGGGGAGGAGTGCCCTTCGTGAGGGTCTTTCTAAGGGAACCTAACCCGTATTAACGCTTGGAAATCCAAGGTTCGAAGAAAACCACGAAAACTCCGAACGATTAGGCCGACGGGCGCGATTGGGTTCGAACCCAACACCTCCCGTCTACCAGCTTCGAGAGCAGAATCTCTCGGCCACTGGTGGGGCGATTTCCCACCGGGATTTTCAAAAAATTTTGTTCCAAAATAAGAAAAAGCAATTTTTCGACCTTCTTCCACCAAATTTCTAAAAGTAAAATTTAATTAAGTTTCTGGGGCAAGTCTTAATTAAAATTAGGTGGGATATAATATATTTCACCGCCCCTCAAGGGGTTAAGGGGCTACTTCAGTCACCTGGAAAGACTCGCTCGCTAATGCTAATCCTATGGAAGAAATTTTTTTTATGATATCTCGTTTACATTTTCATATTTTTAAGTGATTTTTATTTCTTCATAGTATATCTGAGATTGACCTCTACATTTGCTCTTTTTTACTTTCTCGATCTTGTTTGCTAATTAAAAATAAGCAAACTCAAAAAAGTAAAAAACGCCCTTGGTACAGATCGATCTCAGCTAGCCAATGCAAAAAGAATTGTCTAAAAATACCGAAATGCAAACGAGATATAAAATTCTTTCATAGGATTAGTATTAGTGAGCGGGTCTTTCCAGGTGACTGAAGTAGCCTCTTAATAAGATGAAAGACGTCTAAGTAAACAATTTGGAAAACGCGTAACACATTTAAAACCTCGATTTCATCAGCAATTACCAAGAAAAGTCGGAAAAATACTCGAAATTTTTGTGGGCATTCCTGTATGATGTACAGATTCGTATATCTACTACATAGTATGCTGAAATTTAGTTCAGTTAAACGCATAGTACCTCTCAACACACTTCGTCTGTAAATAGAAATGCACTCTAGATTTTTTCTGCAACCCTGTATGTGATCAGTAATGTGATCAACCAATAATTATGTGGGACAATAAACAGCTTAAAACAGCTATTGAAAGGTAAACTGTCTAATTTAGAGAAGTTATTTACAACTTCATTTAGACTCTTTTCTGCTTTTGATTTTCTTTAGTTTAAAGTACGCAAACAGGTTAGAGAATGAATGAAGCACACAAGCTTACATTTATGTTCAAATTTTTCAATAAAAACAAATTATTTTGTATCTAATTTTGTTGTATAAAACACAAAATTTTCTGGAAACTTGATAATTAATCCCATGGTTTGTTTTTTGTGAGTATAAAAAACAAATTGTCTTGTTTTTTGTGAGTGTAAAAAGCAAATTGCGCCTTGTTTTTTGTGAGTGTAAAAAGCAAATTATGCCTTTGTTTTGTGAGTTTATAAAGCAAATTGTGTCTGTTTTCAGTTAATTGATCTTCAATTTTGTTACATAAGTGAAAAAAATACATTTAGAGTATTGTTTTATTAAGTTTCCATGCTAAATGCAATATGTTTCAGTTTCTAATAATTAGTATTAGGTTTGAAAATATTTATAATTATCAATAAGTTGACTATTTTGAAAATATTGGATATATATAAAAAATATCGGATACTTTTGATATTTTCGAAAATATGATATTTACGAACCCTGATATCGATCAATCAAGTGATTACTAACGAGCCTTCTTTAATTCAGCATTTTATTCATTTCTTGAAAATTTATGCAATTGCTAGCGTTTAATTATTCAATAAACAACTAAACAGAGGAAACATCTGACAAAGGAAGAAAACTGTAAAATGTGAGTGAAAAGATCAGCTGTACGTTCTTAACTAAGTTTGCAACGGGTATAATTTCCATCTTTTGTACTTGAAATGGCTTTCAGATAATTTGTTTTGATTCGTCGGTTTAAAAGAAACAAAGTCTCTCTGTCGAACTAAATTTAAATTATCCGATTTATTCGAAAAAATCAGTTTCATTGTAGGAAAGGTATACCGTATTTTTCCGTGTATGCCGCTCGGTTTGTTTTCCTCAAAATATGATCATTAGTCACTGTATAAAATTATTGGTTTTAAATTTACGAAAGCGTGAAACGGTACATTGTGAAAACTGTATTTTTAACGTTAATTGTTAGATTTTGAGTAGAATAAAATCTGAAATGTTTTTCTGATATTTTATTGTAGTAGAATAAAATCTGATATTTTTTTTTTTTCCACACACGCACGCATTCACTTACTCACTAACTACGGTAGTTATAGTATTTAATTGAATTGTTAAAGAAATAGTACTCAAAAAATGATACTTTTTATTAAAGTCACAGCAAAAGTAGTGCAGGACCGGACATCGAGTAGTGTTGATACAGCGCTGTTTTTTTACTTACTGAAAGCTGTTGTCGCCAATTAATAATTCGGAAATTTAAATTCATTTTCCATTTCACAAAATGAGAAGGAACTTTTTATTTTTACCTAAAGTATGAAAAGATGCAGTTCCTATCGCAATTTACCGCTACTAGTTTTCCCACAAAGATATTTTAGGCAGTTAGTGTACTTTTTTATTTAGTGAGCGTGCTTGTATTTGCTATTGAAAATGTGTCAGTTTAAGTGTGAATTTAATTAAAAAAATTTTTGGAGTTTATTTAAAAATCGTTGATCTGCATTCCGGTGTGGAAGTGACACTATCATTTGACATCTTAGTCTTCTCTGCCCTACTTAGTCTTCACCTTCCTTGCTGAAGGTCGCAATATTATGGCACGGCCTTTAATTCATTTACCTTGGCAATGATGTCTGGGGTAATATTTCCGGGTATGTATACCTATTTTCACGGTCGAAGAAGCCGCTTCTTCTGCAAGCTCCCGTCTGTGTGTGTGTGTGCCTTCTTTTTTGATCCTCTCATTAACTTCCCTGAAGCTTTCCTTCCAGCAAGCTGACTTGTTGGAGAGAGACACCGTAAAAAAAAAAAGGTCTGAAATCGTCCTTCATGCATCAAAAAACTTGAACACCTGAAAACAGCCTTGAGGGGGTAGTGTTCTTTTGTTTTGGCATTCACGTGGTAGGGGTTGGACGTTGCCTTCCCTCCTTACCTCTTTTTTACGCCATCTCTTTATATTGACGCGTGCGATCTTCATAGAAGGTATCTCGGCTGAGCCCCGGTGCGTGTCTGTTTTGCCGATGATGGTCTCTGATAATATGTGGAAAGTGTTTGCCGTCTGTCTCATGTACACGCACACAGACACACACACACACACAAAAGGTCGTTTGTCTCACTGACCTTCGTTTATATTTGGTTACATGTTACGTAAGATGGCCTGTTGACTATCTGACAAGGAGAAATTAAAGTTGTATCTTGTGAATTTATTCTTCTTCTGCGGCATGCACTTTACGAGTTTTTCTGCAAGTGAATAAAGACAGATGTGACGAATATCTAAATTTTATCGGTTTAATCTGAGACTTTCAATTGATTCGGTGATTCTTGTTTATATTTAAATATTCATATTTAAAAAGAATTCCCCCCCGATATCGAAAGTAATATGAGTGAAACGATCAAAGTATACAACTGGCTGGATACCGTTCTGCATGGCATATTTTAATTAATGTTCTTTTCCGTAAAAGAAAGAAAAGAAAAGAAAAAATAATGCCTGCTGCATTTGATTTGAAGTTTTATTATTTTCGCGATGGATGAAATATTTTACGATTATTTACTATTTTTTGAACAAAGCCCTTACTGTTCACCTTTGCAAACGTACATTTATAACCAAAATCGTTCATTGTATAGCCAAACCGCACGAGTTCGCAGCTTTGTTATCATTATTTTAATGTTATAAATAGTGATGTTCCGATCTTTTTTCCCCCTTAAAAATCTATTCCTTTTTAAGTAAAGATAATTAAAAAAAAAAAAAAAAAAAAAATTATAGTTTAACTACAGCCAAAATCATTTTAAAAATTATTGAAATCGCTTCAGTAGTTACCGGAAAAAAGAAACTTCAGTATCAGCTGTTTTGCATACGATTACTCAAGTGTTCCCCTTAAAAGACCACCCTCGCATATTAACATATCCCTCCTACTATTTGGCATGGTTTGTTTTTTCTCCACTTTTTCTTCTCAATTGTTGTTTACATTTATCTTAACTGTTGCGTATTATCTGTTATTCACCTCAAGCACACACTAGATTATTCTTATCAATTTTTCCTCAGATGGCCTTAATGTTCCTTCAATTATTTCACTGCCTTTTTATTTTCGATTTCGTAAAGTACGCGTTGGGAGAATTTTCTTGGAAATTATTTTTGCGCGAAGAATCTGATCCGGTCGCTTATCTTGTTTGTTTGTTCAAAATGCTGGTTGTCAGTAGCTAATGCTTTTCTTGTGGTAACAATTAGGGTGATCAGTTAGGTATGAGCTATTTCAACCTCATATCTCCTTCTGGACTAAGGGTATTTGGTACTTTTCATGATTTTTAAATAAATACTCAGATGATATGTATTTGAATTTATTATAAACTTCAAACTGTTCTTATTCATAATCAAGGAACTATTTAAATGCACCAATAATTAATAAGAAATTATTGAAAAAAAAAAAAAAGCATGTGCTATAGATAAGTTCCGCATCAAGAAAACATCATTTTATACCATAAAATTTTACATAGACTTTAATAAAAACTTACCCAAATGCTGTACAAATATCTGAAAATAGGTTTTATTTGTATACTAGATCGTACTCCTCAAGATTTGACGGTAAATAACTTGAATGTTCCATTAGAAAAATTCTTAAATTTTGAATTAGTTGCTTTTAAATTAATTATTGAAATCGTGACAAATTTTTATATTGCATAAGTGATTCCTATTTCTTGAAGGCGAGCTAGAGGGTGCTGTCAGTCTAACGTATTGAATAAAGTGAAAGAACTTTAAGTTTATGATCTACAACCAATTACGCTTGCCTTTTATCAGAAATTTACCAAAAACTACTGGGCAGAGCATTTATTTTTACTTACTACAGTCTCATTTTTTTTTAATTGAAAAAATACAATATCTATTATTATTATTTTTTTAACTACACGACCTTTAAAAGCTGCCATGAATTTTATTTATATGTCTCATTCTCTAAAAGCCTAATTTTGAAACTTGATGCAATTAACGATTTATAATATATATTTTTTATTACTTGAATTTACTTTTTTCTTCATTCAATTCCTACTATTAGCTCACACTCTCCCTATATATATATTTATACTAGGGGGCTCTGCCCCCTACGAGCTAAACTCGCCATTCCCGTTCAGGCACACCAAAATCCAAAAAGCACGCTATTTGATCGGCTTTAAAAATATTGAATTAAAATTAAACAGTAGCGATCTCTTTGTAAACGAGTTTCCATTCGTTTTCCTTGGATTGGGGATTTTTAAGACCAAATCTGCTGCTGTTTAGAGATACAATGGCTGTTTTCGAATTTAATAATAATAATAAAAAAATAGTTAAACATTTGAAAATAAGCTAATGTAAAATGAATTAAGTAAACAGTGCCATTGTCTCCCGGTATTTTTTAACAGCGCTATAAGATAGTTCATTCATTTTAAATGTATCGTTTTAAATCTGACGTAATTTACACCAAAGTTTTATTTCTCTTATTAATATTCACGTGAAAATACTTTTGTTGTTAGAAGGAAATATTATTTGAGCTGTCTTCGAATTCACGATAATAGTTGAAAAGATTGTCTCAAAATATCTCGCTCAAATATATTTTTTAATTTAAATTGTTTTGCCATATTTTTTTGCCATTTTTTAAATATGACTTAATTTCCTCCAGCATTTACAGGTTTTAACGCATGATAATGATTTTTTATTTTAACATTTTGTTTCTCTTTTTAAATTCAAGTGTAAATATGGTTCTTATGACGTAATTTTCCTGCTACATGTAATCATTTAATTCTAATTTTAAAGTTTTTTTTTCTTTTTCTGTGTATAATAGTCACGTGTAAATAAATATTTTATTTGAAGTAAACATTATTTGCGCTGTTTATACAATTGGCAACATAGCATTTTCTAAAATAAGTAAATAGTATCTCTCGAAATGCTAAAAATTTGATTTTAAAATAGAAATAAAACCTCCAAAAAAAAAAAAAAAAAAAAAAAAAAAAAAGAGTCAAAAAAAAAAAAAATGAATGCAATCTGCACACCGGGAACTTATAACGTATAAAATGATCTAAAAATGATTAAATTCTCATGTATAGTTTTTGCTCCAATAAAACTTTTTTAATGGAACGATTTTGTCCAACTTTAGCATTAAATATCTCTTAAAATAATTCTTCGATTTGAAAACTGTCTGCATCAGCGTGTTTATCAAACATTTCTCTATAATACCACCGATTTTCATATTTTTGTATGCAACAGTTTTTAAATATTAACGAAGAAAAGCCATGCTTAAGCATTCAAATTGGATGCCGATCTACCGGGAATATCTACGCAGATTTTCATTAGTCCATTTCCAAATCAAAACTTTTTTCATTCAATTCCTACTATTAGCTCACACTCTCCCTATATTTATTTATATATTTATCTTGTTCAAATTTTCAATCGTTAATAAAATACTCATTATTCATCCTATCAAGTTGAAATAAATTTTTTAAACTTGTACTGGATGACAATTGATGTTAATACAGTTTTTTCAAATATTAATTAATTAATTAAATTTTAATTATTTTTAGTTTTTCATGGGAAACAAAATGGCGGCCATTGGTTATTGAAGATCAATGAAAGTATTTTCAATAAGGGGTTACCATACGGGGGGGACCCCGTTCTGTTGCCAAATACCGCCAAGTTTGTCGCCAACTTGGCGATATATCGCCAAATTTGGCGGCCAAAGGAGTCGCCAAAAGTGACGCCAACTTGGCGATATCTCTAATATTTCGCCAAATTTCCCATAGAGTTCCATTGTAAACCTACTTGCTTATAGAAAATCAACAAATTGAGATATTTTAATGCAACAAAAACTAATATTAGCTTAAGGGATTATATTAAATTTTTCTTTGATGGCTTAAGTAGGAATTGACTTTAAAAACAAAATTTTTATATTACTTGTTTTATATATACAGTAGATTTCCGTTACAACGAACTTCACGGGACCGCTAAAATATTTCGTTGTAACGATTTTTTCGTTATAACGGAATTACTCCTATTTATCTAATGAACTGCATATACACGTAAATTAATTATGTAAGATAAATTTACTTTTCATTATAGAAAATTTTAATGGAAGACTAGTTAAATTAACATAAAAAAGTTAGTAAAATAAAATGCAATATTAAAAATACAAAATTACAGACTAACCTTTATTTAATAGTACATTATTGCAGAAAATCTGTGATTTTAGTTTGCACAAACGATTGTGTAGTTGATGATAACAAAAACGTGTGCAACGAATGAATGTGAGAAAATACCTCCTCTGGAACATTTTTTGATGTGAAACAAAATCACGCATTTTGTCCAAGCATGAGAGAGCTTCCGAAGCGGTAACTTTTGAATCGTCGGTAACATCAGTATCGTCATCACTGCTGTCGTCATTTTGTTGGTTTGATGTAGTTTTAATGGACAAAATGATATCTTCATCAGATACTTCAGAGCATGTTTGAATATTGTCATCCACAGATAAGAAATCCTCCAAATCCACATGATCAGGGACTGATGTTAATTTTTTGGTAGCCTTCCAAATTGTGTTTAATTCAGAGGACTCATCCGAATCTAAAATTTCTGATTCATTTTCTTCGGTCTCAGTTAACCGGGCATGTTTCCAACAGTTAGAAATTGTTTTCTCGCTAATTTCTTGCCACGAACTAGAGATCATTTCAATAGCTTCTTTGAGATTTATTTTTGACCGATCCCCATTTTCTAAGCCGCAAAGAATTCTTTTTACCAAAAGAGTTCTGTAGCGAGATTTTACAGCACGGATGATGCCTTGGTCTAGAGGCTGTAGAATAGAAGTGCAATTCGGCGGAAAGTACTCAACTCGGAGGCTGTCCAATTTGCGGGGCTATTATGAGGCCTGCAATTATCAATCAGGAGAATGATTTTCCGTTTTTTAGCTTTCATTTCTTTGTCAAATTGCACTAGCCAATCATTAAAGATATCTTGTGTCATCCATGCCTTCTTATTGAATTTATAATCGCAAGGCAATGAATGACAGTTCTTAAAGCAACGGGGCTTGCCAGAGTGACCAATAATTAATATTTTTCTCTTCTCGGTTCCTGATTTGTTACAACAAAAGAGTGCTGTAATTCGTTGCTTTGAAGTTTTTCCTCCGATGCATTTGTCGTCTTTAAATGTTAATGTTTTTTTCGGTTCATGTTGATAAAATATTCCAGCTTCGTCAGCATTGAAAACATCAACGGAGCTGTATGTCTTTATAAGGGCAGCTACTTTTCCAGCTCTCCATTCATTTACAGTCTTTGTAGGTACATCACCTGCTTCGCCGCAAATTGATTTCATTACAATTCCATAGCGAGTACGAAAGCGATTGAGCCAACCTACACTGGCTTGGAAATTTTCGATACCAAGAATTTTTCCGAACTCTTGAGCTTTCTGCCATATCAGAGGACCATTTATAGGTACATTTCGTGAACGAACACCTTCGAACCATTTGAACTTGTCCACATGTACAACCATCTTGAAATTGGGACTGTCGCATTCGTTTTCTATGGGAACCAATGCTTACATTTTGGAATTGTCTCTCAATTTTTTCTTTATCTTTTAGAAATGTAGATAAAGTCGATGGTGTTATTCCATATTTTTTGGCCACATCAGTTTTCCGCAATCCTTTATCAATCTCAGAAATTATGACTTTCATTTCTTCCAACGAAAATTGTTTTCGTTTCACACAAGCCATTTTATCAATGAACGAAGCAAGAAACACACTGCAACAGGTACTGGCGATAAAGATATCCCAGAATAAGCCCAAACAGTCATTTCACAGTGAAGTTCACTTGCTTTCCGTCACGTGATCATTTTGAAGCGTATGGGCTAATGAAAGTTAAGGAATTAGGGAAAGAAGTAGACAAAAGAAAAAATAACAAAGGGGAGAAAATTCTGAAATAGCACCTGTCCCAAAAAGAATAATGTTATTTTTTATCTTCAACATTTTATTCGAAGTATATTTCATTTCTGTTAAGCAATTGAAAAAAAAAGAAAAAAAGAGCTCGATGGAAATTTTTCGTTGTAACGGAATTCCTAAAATAAATGCACTTCGTTAAATCGGAATTTTTAATACATAGGGGTTAATGCAATTTGAAATGGGGATTTGTCAAATTTCGTAGTAACGGGATTTTTCGTTGTAATGGAATTCGTTGTAACGGAAATCTACTGTATATTTATATAGGATATCTTGTTCAAATTTTTAATCGTTAATAAAATACTCATTATTCATCCTATCAAGTTGAAATAAATTTTTTTAAACTTGTACTGGATGACAATTGATGTTAATACAGTTTTTTCAAATATTAATTAATTAATTAAATTTTAATTAATTAATTTTAGTTTTGCATGGGAAACAAAATGGCGGCCATTGGTTATTGAAGATCAATGAAAGTATTTTCAATAAGGGGGCTACCATAGGGGGACCCTATTGTTAGTTAAAGCGTTCAAAAAGGATGTTATTTTAACAACCCAGCTTTCACAATATAATGCGGACGCCAATTATGTATTTATGAACTTAAAATGTACATAAAGAAGTCAATTAACTTCTCAAAACAAAAATAATTTATTTACCGGTAAAGCCTTTTACCTTCTTCCATGAAAATATTCAAACAACAACAAACAATACAATTTCTGATTCACGTTACATCATATATAAAAGGTATCACGAGAATAAAGATGAGAGGATAATAGCAAATAAATAAACATGGACAATAGATTTAACATCCTCCCACCTTTTGATTATATATTATAATCAAAACTTCACATTAAATAAATACAACATTTACATAAACATCATAAATCGAGTCTTTCTGGAACCTTTATCATTCTACCAGATCTCGTCTTTTTAATTTTCGATTCGTCTTTTGCAGGCTCAACCTGATTTTCCTTCAAAGTTGGTTTAGGAAAACTGTTTTCAGTAAAAACCACTGATGACACTTCCAGAGGGTAAATTCTTTGAATAGGCCGAATCATCTGCGAATGAGACGTTTGTAACTTCAAAAGACGAACTTTTCCGTCTTTGCCCCGAATGAGCTCTGTAACCCGTCCTAAGGGCCAATTGATTCTTTTCTTGTTATCTGCTCCCACCAAGACTATATCTCCTACAGCAATTGAACGTTGCAATCTTCTCCCATTTGGTCGTTGGATAAGGAGACCCAAATATTCTAATCTAAATCGATTTCTGAGCTCTTTTTGCAGTTCTTGCCTATATTTAAGTCTTCTAGTGAGAGAACCTTCCTCAACCGCATCAACGTCTGGTAAACCACATTCATGAATATCTTTCAGAAACATGTCCGGTGATATGGCTTTGATGGACTCTTTCTCAGACATGTAAGTTAGTGGTCGCGAATTTATAATACTTTCGCAGTCAGCTAATACAGTTATCATCTCTTCATAGTTCAAACAGGCTTTTCCTAAGACTCTTTTTAATAGATCTTTCATCAATCTGATGAGCCTCTCCCACCATCCGCCCCACCAAGCAGCAGTCGGAGGGTTGAATTTCCATTTGAAAGAATTTATTGCTCCATACTTCTGTATGCGATTCCAGTTCAATCTTTTTAAGAAATTGGATGCACCAACAAAATTGGAACCGTTGTCGCAATATATAACAGAACATCTTCCTCTACGAGATACAAATCTTCGCAAAGCCATTAAAAATGACTCTGTAGAAGCTGAAGTCACAAGCTCCAAATGCACAGCTCTGTAGATGGCACATGTAAATAAGATAACCCAACTCTTCTGTTTATTTTTAAGAAACAAAGGGCCAGCCAGATCAATGCCGATAATTTGAAATACAGCTGCATCTTTCACTCGATTTTCTGGCAGAGAAACTGGAGAAGATTCTAAATTCTTCGAATTAAATCTTTTACAAATGGTACATTTTGATAGAACAGAGCTCACAGTTCTTCTTCCATTCAAAATCCAGTATTTTTCTCTAAGCAAATTCAGAAGAATCTGAGGACCTGCATGACAATTTTTGAGGTGGTAATGTAAAATTAATCGTTTGACAACTTCATGATTTGAAGGAACAACCATAGGTGTGAGGAAATCCATATTGTCTTGTCTATACGTAATCTTAGTCTTTACACGTATTATGTCTTGTTCACCCTTAAACGTCTCCAGAGTTTTCAATCTCCCCTCACTTTCATGGGAAAAACATTCCTTTTGTATCGTCCAAATTATCTTCGTTTCTGCTCTCTTAAATTCAAGATTCATCAATTCTCCTTTGATCTGTTCCTTTGGATTAGAAGAATTATATCTGAAACGAAGTATCCAACCAACAAGACGTACGATTTTCTCATAACTGGAAAAATACTGGTAGTACCAGCTTTTCTCTGGACTTTCATCAACATTTACCAGTAATTTTGTAGACTTCAATTGTTCTTTTTCAATTTCTTCTTCGTTTATGTCTTGGCACTTGAAATCCATATATTTATAATATTCTTTAGAATCTTTAAGCCAAGATGGACCCTCCCACCATTTGAGAGATACCAGCTGTCTTGCTTTACATCCTCCAGATGGCAGATCTGCTGGATTCATTTCACCAGGTATATGTTTCCATAAAACAGGATCAGTCAAAATTTTTATTTCTTGAACTCTGTTTCTAACAAAAACAGACCAGTTTTCTTTCCTGGATATCCATGCAAGCACTGTTGTGGAATCGCTCCAAAAATATCTTTCCATATCTTCCCAGCCCATAGCGTCAGTTACTGATTTAGCCAATCTAGCACCAATCAAAGCAGCTAAAAGTTCCATTCTAGGTATAGTTCCACATTTTAAAGGACCTATGCGGGATTTCGCTGCAAGAAGGAATAACTCTACACGATCTTTAGTTGCTATCCTCAAAAATATAACAGCAGCATACGCATACTGACTTGCATCACAAAATGTGTGAAGAGTACAACCTTTTAAATTATCTGGGGTGAACTGAATATATCTAGGAATCTGTATTTCTTGTAAACAATTTAATTCATGAAACCATTCAATAAATTCATTTTTTATATCACTAGTAACTTCTTCATCCCACGAGATTCCTTCTTTCCATGTTTTCTGTAACATCATCTTGGGACATATCATAACTGGAGCAGTAAAACCAATTGGATCAAAAACTTTATGTGCAACTGATAGCATGATTCTTTTTGTTATTTTTTCTATATTTATATCTTTCGTCCAGCTTACGTTAACTTTTAAAACGTCTAGAAGTCTGTTCCATTGTAATCCCAGTACAGCAGTTTCTTCGCTATTTTCGATATTGTTTCTTTCTTCTGTCTGTTCCCATCCTCTCAACTCAAATCCACCTTTAGCCATAAGAGATTTAGAATCAGTTATAAACCTTTCCAATTCTTCCTGTGTGTGGACACTAGCAACGACATTGTCAACATAAAAACTTCTCAGCAATTGCTGTTTAAGATTGGGGTCGTATTCTTCATCGTTTTTAATGTGATATTCTATGACGGAACCGAGAAGAAAAGGAGAGCTTTTGACTCCAAACACCACTCTAGTATGTCGAAACATTCTAATATTTCTTTCTTCTGGATTACTCCACCACAAGAAACGCAAATAGTCCCGATCTTCTTTACGAATAGCTATTTGTAAAAATGCTTTCTTGATATCAGCTACAACACCAAATTTATTTTTTCTAAATCGTAAGAGAATGTCAGGAATTAATTCAATAAGGTTTGGCCCACAATGCAAACATTGATTCAAAGATGGATGGTTCTGCATTCTAGCTGATGCGTCAAACACTGGACGAATGGGAGTTGTACTGCTCTCTTTTATTACTGGTCGATGAGGTAAATAATTTCCATAAAGGTTCATTTCAGCCTGTGGAATTTCCTCTATAATTTGATCATCAAGCCACCCTAAAAGTACTTTTTCATACCTTTGATAAATGTTATTGGAAAGCAAATTGTTTGTAATGTTACTCAATCTTTTCTTGGCTAAACTCAAATTATCAGGTAAAGGTGGTGTATCTTCTGACCATGGCAAAGAAACTTCATAACGATTATCTTCATTCATTTTTACTGTCTGTAAAAAATGCTCTTTAACCTGACGATCAATCTCCATTTTAGATTGTTTTTCAATCGGATCATTTATTCCAAGCAAATCCAATTTCCATAAATCAGCAATCTCTGCTTCCTTTACAAACATAGACATAACTGACAAAGCTAAATTTTCTTTAGACGCATTATCTTGAGGCACTTTTCCCATTAAGGTCCAACCTAAAAATGTTTCCAGTGCTACTAATCCCGACGAGAGTATTTCTCTACGACCTGTCAGTAATTTTCCCATTACATCAGCTCCAATCAATATTTGAATAGATTCTGGAGATTCACCAACATCCGTCAAACTGATGCCTTTTTTCGATAATTCTTTAAACCAGGATCCTTTTCCTACAGGCATAACATTTTCACATATAATGTTTTGATCCAAAACTTCAAAATTACATTTAAAATTTTCTTTCAAATCGCTTAATCTTACCTTGTAGTAACGATGATTATAATCCTTTGTTATGACTCCGCCAAAAAGGGAATGAGAAACTTTTTCTTCTCTAAGAGGTAAATACTTCATTTCTTCGGCTAAATGTTTTAAAATATACGATCTCTGAGAACCTGAGTCCAAAATTAGTCTAACATCTTTCTTTTTGTTTTCGGAAAATATTTTTGCCTTGAGCGTCTGAAGAAACACTTTAGGATTTCTATTGAATTTGGCCATATTTACTTCTTTTCCAGACGACTTTTCCGCGTCTTCCTTTTTCTTTTCATTCAGCTTATTCTTATCGAGCGTTTGACACATCACAGACGCATGTCTTTTATCACAAAAGAAACACTTCAAGATAGCTCTACATTGCTTGGTTGTGTGACCTGTTGCCAAACATAAAAAACAACATCTTTTGTCCTTCAATATATTCTGCTTTTCATTAAAACTCATCTTCCGTGCCGAAAAGCATTCTGAACTCAGATGTCTTCCTTTGCAAAAAACGCAATTTTTCCTTAAATCTGGTCTTGAAGAAGTTGTTAATAAAGTAGCAGCAGTTGGTAAATATTTAGTACCATCGTTGTGACTTTTGTTTTTTCTAAAGATCGCGTCATCTTTTCTCGCTAAACCAAAACCTGTCACTGCCAAATTAATTCTTTCATCTCCTTCAACTTCAGATTTGAGAAACGCCATTAAATTATCTAGGCGCTCTTTTGCATCAGAACTAACCGAATTCGTATGTGTTCGATTCCACGCTTTCAAAAATTCAGCAGTAAAACAAGATTCTACCATTGGATATAATATTGAAGCACATTTATCCGTTGTGACACCTAACGTCTTAAGAGCTCGTAAATACAACTCAAGTGTATCATACAATGATGTAATAGAAAATTTTCCTTTTGATTGCACAGATATAATTAATTTTAATAATTCTCGCACATACACTTCAACCAAAAGATCTTCCCTACCGAAACGAGCCTTAAGACTCTCTATAGCTTTGGCATAGTTAGCGCCAGTTGGCGGAAAACTATCAACAACTTCTCGCGCTCTAGATCCAGTGATAGTTGCTTGGATCAAATACTGGAATTTATTTTCTGGCGCAATATCTTGATCATTGTGAATCTGTTCAAACTGGCTCCAAAATGGCAACCATTCCTTTAAATCACCATCAAATTGGCGAAATTCCAACTTGGGCAACGTAAATTTCTTTTTAGAATGATTAGTTTCGTAATCATTTGAAATGTACTCACATTGCATTTGTCCCTGTGACTGAATCTTTGCTAATTCTAATTGATGATTTAATTCCAACTTTTTTAACTCTACTTCCGACTTCTCCTTTAATTCTAGCTTTTTTAATTCTTGATCCGACTTCTCCTTTAATTCTAGCTTTTTTAATTCTTGATCCGACTTCTCCTTTTCTAACTTCTTTGCCTCGTTTTCCTTTCTCTCAGCAACAGCATTGGATAAAATTTCTTGTACAAAAGCGGGATCCTGTTTATATTCATTACTATTCAAAATAATTTCCTTTAGTGTCCCAATCGTATAATCTTGCGGGATTGTTTCCCCAAGCTCTTCTACCACGAACTTTAAGTCGACCTTTTTAAAATTTTTAACGGCTTGAAACATTTTGCATCAAATAAATATTGTAAAATGTCCTGTCGCGGACGCCACAATGTTAGTTAAAGCGTTCAAAAAGGATGTTATTTTAACAACCCAGCTTTCAGAATATAATGCGGACGCCAATTATGTATTTATGAACTTAAAATGTACATAAAGAAGTCAATTAACTTCTCAAAACAAAAATAATTTATTTACCGGTAAAGCCTTTTACCTTCTTCCATGAAAATATTCAAACAACAACAAACAATACAATTTCTGATTCACGTTACATCATATATAAAAGGTATCACGAGAATAAAGATGAGAGGATAATAGCAAATAAATAAACATGGACAATAGATTTAACACCTATTATGTCGCCAAATACCGCCAAATTTGTCACCAACTTGGCGATATATCGCCAAATTTGGCGGCCAAAATGAGTCGCCAAAAGTGACGCCAACTTGGCGATATCTCTAATGTTTCGCCAAATTCCCATAGAGTTCCATTGTAAACCTACTTGCTTACAGAAAATCAACAAATTGAGATATTTTAATGCAACAAAAACTAATATTAGCTTAAGGGATTATATTAATTTTTTCTTTGATGACCTAAGTAGGAATTGACTTTAAAAACAATTTTTATATTACTTGTTTTTTAAATATTAAACCATGGATATCAATAAAATTTATTTTATAGTTCTTATATGAATATTTTTCTTTCTTTCTGTTTTATCTATTTATTTTTCCTTCTGACTCACACTTATATATTCTTGATAATGGTAAAAAAATATAAACAAAAGTTGTAGATCAGCTCAATTTATTTAATTGATAATTACATGCAAAATATTTTAGATTAAATATTTTAAATATAAAATTATTTTTTCAAAATATTTTTGAGTGTTAAATTTTATTTAATGATAAACCATTCAAATAATAATAAAATAAAAATTTATAACTTCTCCTCTTAATAAAATATGTCATTATCGAAATGAATTATCGCCAAAAATGGTACAGAAATCATTTTGCCGGGCGTTGGGCTCGAACCTGCGTCGTCTACAAAAGTTCAGAGCTTTAAACTGGTACTTTAGACCACTCGGCTAACCAGACTAAACAGCTCTGCCTTTCCTCTAAATGGAAGATCTAGTAAATTTAACTTCACGCATGCGCAAATGCGTGAATTTTTTAGTCTGATCTTACAGAATCAGGTTTACGCTTTAATATATAATAGATGCACATTATTTAGTAGAATTTGCTTTTCTGTGGTGCATTTCAAAGCCCAAAGAGCAACTTCACAATAAGTTCGAATTAAGCTCTGATTCTGGATATTTTCATATGCTTACTTCTGTTTAGGGCTTCCACCTATATATTTTTTTCAAAATAAAAGGTTCGTAGATAATATCTGAAAAGACCGCGAACGTATATAGAAAGTACTTTTATAGCTCAGAGAGTTAGAAGTTGACCCCGAGAGATGTTTCACTCCACCGAAAACGGCAATCTCAGAGACACTCGGGCGTAGACCTCAAAGTGTTAATCGTTCAAACTCATTAATAATGTCAATATTACTAAATTAACATTTTAATAGAAAATTTAAAATATTGAAAATTGTAAAGGGTTACAATAATCAAATTAACACTAACAAATAAACGCTGTAATTGTACAATTTTCCTTCTAATTATAAATTTCTCTTAATTTTTAAAATATTTGTTTTAGAATATAAGAAAATTTTATTCGTTTATTTTAATTCACAGAAGAAGCCATTTTAACATTATCTTCTTAAATAATAACTCAAAGCATAGGATTTTTTTTGTATGTGTATGTGTGTAAATTTTGCTTGTTAGAAGTCCCTTGTTTTTAAAAATGGAAGTATTTGCGTTAAATATTATGTAAAATTGTTTTAAAATTTAACTTTAAACTCTGAAATACAGGAATGTTTGGCCAGCCGAATATTGGATATTTGACCCAATAGTTACTATTCGGCTGGCCGAATATTCGTTATTCGGTTTACATGTGTGCCAAATATTCAGTATTCAGCCAAAATCACTGTTCGGTGCATCCCTAGCGTCCACTGTATTTTGTAAGCAGACTTTTTGTTTAAAAAAACTATATTAGAGAAATAGAGTAGGTGGAGGTAAAGATACGCACTTTCCATACATTTTGATTTTTAACGCACACATTGGTCTAAACTTATGTAATAAGTGATTAAAATGTTAGATTAGAACTTTAGGCAAGTGCCACCATCAACCGACATTCTATAAAATTATAATTCTGTGAGAAATTGCAATTTTTAAAAAACGTTGCTCTGCGTATCTTTGCCCTATCAGTTGGGGTAAAAGTACGCAGTGGTGAGGCAAAGATACTTAGTGCGTATTTTTGCCCTATTACTGTGGGTTTTTGCCCCATTTCCAATAAAACGAATGAGTTATGGAAAAGCATTCGTAAATTTGACTAGTATTTATAGTTAAACTGAAAAGTGTAAGTTAAACCATGAAAAAAAAGAAAAACAGCGGTCCGTGAGATCTCAAATAGCAGTTAACATCTAACTACTGGGACAAAAATTGTTGCATAAATACTGTGAGCGGTCCCAAAGACCCCTTGATCGTAGAATGAATAAAAGGGTTGACTGACTCATAAGATACTGTTTTTGCGCTAAACTTTATGTAAAGGCCTATTATAATAAAAATTCTCCTCATTTAGAAGTCTTTAGCGATACTACTAAGTTTCTAAACGAATAAAATTAAACTAACATCAATAGTTAAATTAAAAATTACAAGTTACGCTATGAAAACTGAATATAGCAGCGGTCTGTGAGACCGATAACAGGAGTTAAGGGCTAAGGCTTAAAACAAAATCGTTTTATGAAACAAGAATATTAATTTTAAAAGTAGGTACGTAAGATACCTACGTTCCATATTGAAAGAAACTTAACTAGAAAAAGGAAAAAGTAGTTAACTAGCTATTATATTTTATGCAATATAAAAAATAAAACTTTCCATGCACAACATAATTGTGGAAAGCTTTTCATCTAGCTAAAACGATAGGACAAAGCCCCGAATCTTAAACTTGTGCGTATCTTTGCCCCAAGACGGATGCGTACTGTTACCCCATTCTGCAGTATTTTACTTAACCGGCTACTGACAAGTTTAAACAAATGCGATCGAGGTAAACTATACGGCATTTAGAAGCTATAGAGCTTCCGTTCTCCACTGAATTTTTGGATTTGAGAAAATTCGAAGTATTGTCAGTTAAACAATAAAGTGAAAATTTAAAAATATTAGATCAAAATGCGAAATTTTAAACTTACCTCCTTTTCTTGGCATGGAGTGTAACTTTTTTCACAACGTTTGAACACACAGCTACACTTGAGAGCCTAGCGGTCATGATTGTAGAAATGTTTCTTCATATTAAATCAGCCAGTGCGTATCTTTGCCCCGTGCGTATCTTTATCCCCACCTACTCTACATGTTTTTTTAATTTTAACCTGTTCTTGTGAAGATCCCCCCCCCCCCCCCCAGAATCGGCGAAGGTTTTATGCGGTGAAACCTTGTTTTACAGTTAAGAAAATCTTTCATTGACGCAGATCCACATTTAATCATTTTAAATTAGTTTTAGCAGCCAAAATTGTTAATTGTTTTTAAATATAAACTTTTAGATTCCAAATGGGAAATATTGAAATGCGACCGAGATATCTTTATAAATTTCTTCCATAGGATTAGCATTAGCGAACGCGTCTTTTCGTTTGACTGAAGTAGCCTCTTAATGCTACACACTTCCTATTCAATACCGAACACGCCATGGTAAACATCATTAACGCATATCAATTGCATGAAAATCCAAGAATATTACGCGAGTCAGAGCGTGGACAGGCAAACCGAATTCATAAATACTTTTCAACTATGTTGGAAAGTGTTAAAAATAAAATAAAATAATAATTAGTTTTCCTCCTATAACCTTTTTATTGTTTATTGATTTATTGAGCTATTCAATTATCTTAAGGATAATTACAGAAATACTCCCCACCCCCTTTAAGTAACTCGATATCGAATGGCCGAAGTGATGGAGTACCTTGTTTCAAAAAATGCAAAGCTGTCGATTCAAGAATTTCAACCATCCAGGTAGAAGAGAATCTAGACATTTGAGAAGATAACTCGATATCGGTGTTCAGTGAATGTTGAAGTTGTATTTTTTAATGAGAGTAGTATGTCGTGTTAAAAGATGTATTTTTCCAAGGCTATTTTTCAATCAGGAAATACTTAAAATGTTTTAAAATCTTGAAAAGAATGTGGATCTTTCATCTTGATTAACAAGAGCTTCACCGAGCTTTTAACCCATTCGGGACGAGCGTCTTTTACAGAATTTTTAATCTTTAGTCACCGGATTTTTAAAACAGAAATTTTTGCCTAATTGAATCGGGAAAATGCTCGGATTAAGTAAGGCAAAATTTACAATACAATTTTACTGGTGAGAATAATTTCCGATTCTGATCAACTTAAGTGGCACGAATACCGGTCGCTCGTCCCCAAGGGGTTAAGGGTGTTCTCAAATCCAAAAGGGCAACTTTCTGACATAAGTTTTAATTTATTTTTGTTCGAAAATACATGAAGCAAGCTGGTGTTGTTGTTCAGAAGCTATGTAATTGAGCTGTTTTTTCCATTTTTTTGCAAACTCAATAGATCTTTCAGAAAAGAGTGTCAAAGTGGGCGTTTTGAACCGAATTTCCGCGCGAAGGAAGAAAGAGCATACAAGAGCGGGCGAAAAACGTGTTTGTCACGTGATCGAAATCGCTTTTAACTCAATAGATAATTGATTGATCAAAAAATGGAAAAACAGTTCAATTCCAAATCGCTCCCATGGCCAGGCTTTCCAATTTTATCTTTCCGTTAAAAAATGAATTTGTAAATATGTCAAAACGTTTTGCGCTTGTTGAGCAGAGCAGTTAAGAATAGCCTTAAGAGGCTACTTCAGTCAAACGAAAAGACCCGTTCGCTAATGCTAATCCTATGGAAGAAATTTATAAAGATATCTCGGTTGCGTTTCAATATTTTTAAATGATTTTCTTTGCATTGAATAGTTGAGATCGATCTGCATGCAGGCCGTTGTTTACTTTTTCGATTTTGTTTACAGGTATTTCTTATGAGAACACTTTCATTTTCGGAACCGGTTTCGAAAGTAAAAGCATCTTCATAAAAAATATCTGCAATCAAAATCAAAAAAGTAAAAAACGGCCTGCATACAGATCGATCTCAACTATTCAATGCAAAAGAAATCATTTAAAAATATTGAAATGCGACCGAGATATCTTTATAAATTTCTTCCATAGCATTAGCGAATGCGTCTTTTCATTTGACTGAAGTAGCCTCTTAATAAGAATGAAGAGAAAAACGGTATAGTTCGAAATGACTAACGAGGAAATCATTTTTTTAAATAAATCATAGACTTTTCGAAGAACATTGTCATAACTCAAAAAGTAAAACAACAGAATTCTAATTCTTATTGTGAAAGGAGAAAGTATTGCATAAAGATTTGTGATTTTGTTTTTGTTGACCCTAGTAGGTAGAGTCGGCTGCAACGGGTGCATTGTACCCGGTTGATACATTGGAGTTTGGTTAGATCGGGCGAGTGTCCGGGGCCCTGAGAACTAAGAGCCTCAAAATATGCAAAATACTTGGTTAATATTTACTTTACTTACAATCTACCATTTGTAGGAGCGGTGACAAAAATCTCGTCTGGTGGCGCCGTAAACACTGAAGTCATCCCTGGCTATGCTTATAAGCGATTCAAAAAGACTAAAATGTTTTTTCAAAAGAAACTACTGTGCTGCTACGAGCCAACCTTCGCAGACCCCAGGTTCTGGAAACATGCTAATTTGCTCTGTTTAAAAAAAAAAAAAAAAAAAAAAAACACTTACGAAAGATTGGATGATATTATTATGACCAAAGGCGATCTTCTATAATCGGGTTGCTATTCGGCTTCCTTTTTACTGGGGATTACACTTTAGATTCCCAAGGCCGCATCCGGCGCTGTCGCGACGGCTGTTTTCGTGATGAAGTACAGTAGAACCTCTTTTATCCCGAACTCTTTTAACCGAAACTCTCGGTTAGAAGCTCCGGTTAGGTTAACCGAAAAATTTTTAAAGCTTTTTTAACTATCACATTCCTTGTGTACAAAATCCATTTTGAAAGCATCATTTTTTTAACTACCATATTCCTTGTGTGCAAGCGGTCCTTTCAAAACTAAGCGTACATATAAATATTTTCGATCCCTTTTCTTAGAGTTCCTTTGAATTTAATTTGAGCTCCCGTAAGCTGCGGAGTGGGACGAAGAAAATGAACAAATTAGCAATTCTGAAGCTTCTGAATGTTTTACAGGCTTGGCATGGCTGGACAGAAAGACTGTGATACTGATGAACTAATAATATTAAAAAACTCCGTGATAGAGCTTCAAAGCAAAGGCGATCGAAACTGCGACAAACAAAACATTTTTTCAAACCCTTGTGATATATATAAAAGGTACTTAATTTCAAAATTAAAATTCAGGTAATTTATTCTTGTTTCTATTTTGCTATTGCTTTATTTTTATTAAGCACTTGTTACCATAATAAGAAATATTGCATATATGTCTCCTTAATCTTAAAATTGAAGCATTCTCGATTTTCCGAAAGATGGTCGGTTCCAATTACTTCGGCTAATCGAGGTTCTACTGTATTTGTAAATCAGCATGCATAAAATGTTTAAATAAAAAATGTAGCTTCCTCCGGGACTTTATTATAAAAGTTTTATTTTAGACTTTTGAAGAACATAGTTTTAAATGTAACATTTTTAGATATATTGTTTGAATATGACGTAATTTCTCCCCCATAAATATGCCTGATATGCAGCATCATGGCCCCTGATATTTTCAGGCTACCTCTGCTGGTAATATCATTTTAATCTTTCTGATTTTGGGTTTAATTGAAAATGAACTTTTTGAGTTATGACGGTGTTCCAGAAGTGCAAAATGTCTGATGTCAGTCAGAGAACACAAAACTGAAAGTTTTTCGAATCTTTAAAAGTTATCATTCAGAAATTCTTAATATGCAGTCTTCATGAAACATCTCTATCATGCATTTGAGTAAATATATCACTTTAGCTTTCACGTACGATTAAGACCTTTTTTAACTATCTAATGTACCTGGTAAAGAATCTTTAGAAGCAGATTATACTGCAAGGCTCTGAGCAGCAAAGAGGGATGTGTAGCTGGTAAAAATTACCGGCGCCCGGTTCTTTTAAAGGGGCCTTATTCAATAAGTTTATTTACTAATATCATGCATAAAGAACCGCATTTTTCCGAATCTTCACCTGGCACAACAGACGCTGTCTGCGGCTTTGCAAGGCGTTGCTGTTATACCATTTGAAGAGCTATACATTATTTGTACCACTTAATTTCAATAGAGTTTTGTACCAGGATTTTTTAATAAAATTTTGGTTTGGGGGGTGGGGGGGGGGATCTGTAAAATTGCTTTTATTTATTTTCAAATAAAAATTTTCGAAACTTTTGGCCTGAATTCAATGTTACAGAAACACAATTTCTTGCACCTGAAAGAGTTAAGGAAAACAAAAGAAAAGAAAAAATCACGCCTTTTTTATTTCTCCTTCTCATTTGTTTGTAAAATCCAGCTTTGTTTGTTTGTCAGTTATCACACACTGTCTTTCAGTGTTGAATTTAGGGGGTAGCCCGGGGGGGGAGGGTGTCCTCTCCCCCACAACAATGAAATGTCCCCTTCAGGAAGATTTGAGATTTTGTATTTTCAGTGGTCAAAAACTGCAATTCTCCCCCCCCCCTTCCGGAATTCTATAATGACCCCCCCCACCCGGAGTCACAGAAATCCCTCCCGGAAAAAAGTGTCTGAATTCAACACTGCTGTCTTTGTCTTAATTTTTGACGACTGTAGCCAACGCGATAACCATGAGACACTTGAAGCCTTTGAGAACCATTTTTAAGTCGTAAATATTCATGAAATCTTCCTTTCCCATGAAGCGACGGACTGGGTGTTTAAGAATCAACTCAAATAAATTTAAAAAATGGTAGGTCATGATAGGCTGCCCGTTCTTTCATCGTGTCCATTTTAAATCGCATAAATCATAATGAAATGTTTTTAACTCTTCTCCTTTTCTTCTTTTTTTCTTCTTCTTTTTTGTAATTTTTGTTGCATTTCGGCGACATACTTATCTTTCTGCAACCTCGGATCGGCCTTTTATCTTTTGAGGAATATGAACTGTATCTTGTTCTTAAAGAGCAGAGTTTATTTCGAATGAACTTTCTCGCTTACGTTTCTGTTGATGTTCCGAAAAGATATGGAGATGGAACCCCTAGCACTGTGACTGGGTTATAAAATAATGTGTAGTTGCTTCTAGCTAATTTCTTTGAGCGTGAGAGCCTTTTCTCTCTTAGTTTTCGTCCTACTTCGCAAGCTTTTATTCGTAAAGTGACACAACTAAAATAATAATGTTTTTCAGAACATGCGGAGAACATTTTAACCCTTTATCTACTGACGGTACTTATAAGTACCGTTAAAATAACTTGTTATAAAATTCATTTAATACATCGATTAGTAGTAATGTAGTTTAGAATGAGTTATAGATGCATTACTTTATCTTGTTCCAAAAGCATTATGGTTACACAAAACAAAAATATTTTTAAAAGGATGATTTCTTTTGGCGTTGCAGGCGGGGGGGGGGGGGGGGGGGGATATTTTTCAATTCGGAAATATTTCTATTGTAAGAATATTGTATTTGTAAGTTTCCTAATTCTACAAAATACTAAGAAAAATATTTAAAATAAAAGATTTGAGTAGGGTTATAAATATTTCACAAAATCCCTATAAAGTCAAATTTAATAAATCCTTCTAAAATCTTTCTAAAATTTATTAAAGGATTATGTAAATCTTCTAATGTAGTTTAAACAATTCACGAAAAATGCTTTAGAAGATAAAATTTTCATGAATTCATAATTCAGTACATAAAGGGTTAAATCGCGAAAGTATCTTTTACTAAAATTTGCCTATGTATGTCTGCCAGGTATCGTTTTTATGGAGAGGAATGAATACAGATTTAATTAACCCTTCCACACAATTGCAATTTTTTGCATTTTTTTCGCAATTTGCATAGAGAAATGTTAAGATTGCAAAATAATTCCTGTATTCAGAAGAAAAAAAATGCGATTACCCCTTTCACTTCTAGGCCCCTCTCTGGAACCACTGGCACATTTTACCCTTTTATGTATTTCACATATATTCCTCCGAGAATAAAATGAATTGCGAACTATAGTGAACAACATATGTGTACGTTTGTGTAGAACATCAGATGTCAATAGCTTTCAAAATTTTAATTAGTCTGAGATACTTTTTTTTGGATGAAATTAAAAGACGGGGAAATAGTTATTAAAATTATTGTATATACATATGAAATTTCAACCTGAAATATTACCGCCTAAACATACAACGAATAGTTATTATAATTTTAGCTATTTTCTCGTTAAAATTTAAAATAAAAAATCTTTTAATTTGAACAGATAAAAGCTATTTAAAATAAAGATTGTTTTCAAAAGGCCTTAAAAATAAAAATACGCTTTTTGCGGTTGAAAATAACACTTTTAAAAGAAAGCATGAATTTGATTTAGAATTCTGTGTGATTTTAATGCCAATATCTCTAGAGCTTATACTGTGTCATGAAATAACTTCTCTGTTATGTTCACGTGAATTTTAAAATTATGTTTCTGTTTTTACGCGGTCATTCATGCAACGTTTCTTTCGTGACATAAAATTTGTTGCTCAATCAAACCGCTGACTGACATCTTCTGATAGTTGCGCATCTTCTTGCGTATCTGCCATCCCATATAAACTCCCGATTATTTACTAAATGCTGTCCCACATTACTTTCTTTTACGGGTCAAAGTCCTTGGAATTTACCCATCTTGTTTCTTCTTCTTCTTTTTTCTTTTAATATCTTTATTGGCCCATGTGTATATGTGCAAGAAGACTCGTGCATGCGCATGAAGGTTGCGCGTCAACTGTGAATGACCCATACATAATAAGTTTCTTTTTTAAGCGCGCTGTTGCCTTTATATCCTTTTCATTCATGATTTCGGGATAGATTCGTTTGTGCGTATTTGTTATCTCTTCCACTCTTATCTGCAGTGCCGGCGCAACGTCAGGAGGGGCCTTGGCAAATCATTTAGAGGGACCTAACGTCTCTTACTGTAAAATTGGACAGATACAAGTTGTTTTTAAATAGTATATATCGCATAGAATAATTTATAATATAGATTATAAAATGTATGAAAAATACCATTCGACCATGGCCGCAACCAGACAACAAAGCCGGGGGGGGGGGGGGGGGATAATATTGGTACGACTAATTAACATATGTACGTTTTTTGTTTCCACTAAAAAATTTTGATAGAATTACAGGTCAAGTGTGCCTGCCTACCAACGGATTTCATATAATAATTTTGTAAGAATTATAAATCTAAAAATAATTTGCCAAATTTTAAAAAGCTATTATAGGAATAATGTTATTTACATGTTAAAAACATGTAGGTCTGCAGAGTGTAGAGAGGTCTGCACGGGTCGAAATGTCCTGGCCCGGGCCTGCCCCGACTCTTAGACAAAAATATTCGGACCGGCCCGATGCAAAAATTAAAAGTTCGACCCGAGCCCGGCCCGGAAAAAGTTAAAATCTCGGCCCGAGTGAATTTTTACAAAACATTGATTTTTACGTCGATTTGGTTTAAAATTTGTCTCGTACGAGGAGTTCTGACCAAAAATATTCATCTTAATTTTTTTTCTTTTTCTTTTTTTTTTTTTTTTTTCATGTTTATAATCTTTATTTTTATAAAAGTGTCGCAGGCTGCGATATTTATTTTTTAATGAATCTCTATTTCTTGTATGTAAATGTTTCAGTTATCATTAATATTGTTAACCCATATTCCATGTATTGAAGTGTTAAAAATCAGAAAAATGCTATACAGTAAAATCTTCTAAGACGGAATTGCATAGAAAAGAAAAAAAAATGCGTTATAGACAAGTTCTCTTAGCAAGTGTAAATGTATTATAGACAAGTTCTCTTAGCAAGTGTAAATGTATTATATATTCTTTTCTTACGTATTAGTATATTCATTTTGCAGGGATCAACACGTTTTTCAGTTTAAAACGGTTCCGTCATAGTCAGGTTCTTTTTCACACGTTTTACTATATTTTAATAAACGTAGAAATCTACTATTCTTTAAAAAGAATAAATTTTAATGTTTAAGTGTAGGATAATGGCGATTTTAAAATGTATGCATTTTTTGCAAAAATGTTTGGGCCAGGCGTAATTTTACTGACGTTTCAATGGAGCAGGCCACGCAGAGACAATGATTTTCATACGGGCTGGGTCAAAACTAGGATTGAAAAATTTGGGCCTTGAAGGCTAGGAATGAAACCAGTCAAGGGTTTTACAGAAAAAATAAGTTAGGCCCGTCCCGGGTGCCGTAAATGAAAATCGTACCGGATCAGCCCGTGCAGATCTGTAGCTGAGTGTTCTGAGCCCCTCGTAGCATTCTCTTAAACCCCATCTCATAATCTTTTAACAATAATAGTATGTCTATCATTCTAAATATTTTAAAACTTCTTTATTGAGCATTTATAAGTAATTATACATAGAATGACACTAAGTGTATAACGCTTCCGGGGTTGAACTCATCCGTTTCCTGACAATCCAAACGCGGCCACGTTAGGCTTAAGCATTCCGATGCCGTATTTGACGACTGCCTTATTTAATCTGTATCTATTCGTTGTGTAACATATTCTTCTTCAATTTTTCTCAAACATTCAAAAAGTATACAATTATAACGCTTTAAGGTCTAATTTAAAAATAAACAGATACCAACAACAGGGTTCCGATGTATACAAGCGATTACCGTTGCCATTCATAAGCACAAATTACAAATCCAAAAACAAATGAATGACTCTTTCAGCTATTCATTAAATGCTCTTAAAATATTTTGAAAAAGCATATTAATATTTTGAAATACGTTTTTCACTTTTGTTTACATTTATTTACAGTTTGAATTCAGTATACACGGTTAAAAATATCGCGAAAAATTACCTCTGTTTTTTAAGGCTATCTATTTTCTGACCAATGAGAACGCTTCATGATGTTATGGTGAAATATAGCTATAGTCTGTGATTCATTCCCGTGAATTATTTTGTACCGTATTAACGTTTCCTTTCTAAAAACAAACGTATTTCAAATTATTTAAAGGCTTTATTATGGTTTTACAAATATTTTAAGAGCAAAATCGGATGTCGACCATACTTTTTAATGATTCGTTCAAAGAGTCATTCAATTGCTTCTGGATTTGGAATTTGTGTTGTACATGTGGCATCACGAGTGAATGTTGATTTGATTTTCAATCTTAAAACCATGGTATTTTAAAACGTTGAGTAAAACGTGCTTTCTTTTCCACTATTCGCAAAAGTTACATTTTTAGACAGATTATTCAAAATAAATTAACATTTAAGAGATTACATTCAATTATCTAATATTCTGCTGCGATAACTTCAGTTAAAATTAGATTGGTAGCTTTATCTATCCCTATATGAAAGTAAGCAAACAATTGATTCATTCGTCTTGAACTTTTAAAATATTAAAACAAACGTTTATATGCTCTGTTGCGCCATCTGTCGGTAGTTAAAAATAAAGGAAATTTTCTTTTTAAAATGTTTTTTGAATTCTGAAGACATTGGGGGGAAAATGAATATTTCTTATAAAATGAAATTAGAATATCAGAAATATGTAATGCCGTGTATTACATATATATATGTGTATATACCGGGTGTCCCAAAAAGGACTGACTGATTTTAAAATTCAATAACTTGCAAACGGTGACAGATATTTAAAAAATTCTTGCAGGAGGGTTATGCATAAGGTCAAAAGTTTTATTACAGTGATTTTCGATTTTAGTTCGAATTACAAACAATAGATGGCGCTGTAAGCAATAGTCGCTAAATACAGGCTCGATTTCTGCTCCTTTCTGTTGTTCCATGCTGAAAAAGGAGATGGAAATGTATTATCCGGGCCACGAAGTACCAAAAATCGAGCCTGAATTCAGCGTCTATTGATCGCAGCGCCATCTATTGTTTGTAATTCGAACTAAAATTGAAAATCACAGTAAAAAAACTTTTGACCTTATGCATAACCCTCCTGCAAGAATTTTTTAAATATCTGTCACCGTTTGCAAGTTATTGAATTTTAAAATCAGTCAGTCCTTTTTGGGACACCCGGTATATCAATGCAAAATTTATTACAGGTTTCTTTTATGCATGTTTAAAAAAAAATTGGGATTTTCTCTGTTCAACTTTTTAAAATTTAAGTTATATAATTAATATTTTGGCAATTAATAAAAACAGATCAACTTTCTGTTGGAATTGTCTTTTATTTTACCCCATACCATCAGATAAAATAGTTAATTGACAATATGTTTTAAAATAGCATTATTAATACTAATTTGAATGTTTTTGTGAAATATTTCTTCAAATTTTGCGAGTGAAGTTCATTTGCATACTTTATATCAGTATTTTACCAGTTCAATTAATAATTTTCTTGCGAATTAAATTTCAATGAAAAATGGGCTGTTTTTACTTTACCCCACCTGACCCTATAAGTCAGACAAGACAAAATTTATTACTTCACAATTCTTTTTATAATGCAATGCTATATAATTTTTTTGAAAATGCAAACACGTCATTCTGACGGGCTATATTCTAGTATTATTTATAAGTAAGTAGAGATCCATTCAAGACCTTGGGGTTCTAGCAAATAACATGTGATTAAAATTATATAATTCCGAAAAAATATACTATATGAAATATATTATGAAAAATATATAGAGGTTAAGAATTTTTTGCACGAACTTGGGTATAAAAGTGAATTTTAATATTATAGGAAGAATGGGGAACACATCATTGATGCTTCATCCAAATTATTCATTTTCAAACCATTAAGAAAGAAAAATATTTCATTTTTGTACATTCTTAGTTGTTTTAGTCATGGCAGAATACATATATTTTACTCATTATTTATCATGTATTTAGGCTTAAATCTAGTAATAAAAGAAAGTTTTGCTATGTTTGTGTGTGTGGTTGTTTGTCTGCCAGCGATGGCTAGCAAAATCTACGGCACGTACGAGAGTGAAAATTTTTGTGAGGGTAGCCTGTCCCCTAATGCACCTGAGACTCGGAATTTAAAATTTTTAATTATAAGCTGAGCTCATAATTAATAATCGCAACGCACTCTCATTAAAAACTCATCTCGGTCCTTGCAAGAGGGAAAAAAGCGCTGGGCACGCGCACAAGCCTTATTTACGCATCGGAGGAAAATTAAGATAGAAAAGAAGGAATTTCGGGGGGGGGGGCATTTTGTCATTATTTATTAACTTACATCGGCCAAACCGCTTAGTAAAGTTAACACTGAAGACATATTCTGAAAGATCGCACTCGTACGTCCATAGGCGTAGCGTCGGGGGGGGGGGGCACGAGGGGCGTGTGCCCCCCCAACCTTCTGAACCCAGGGCGCCAGAACAGAAAGCGTAGGGGGCGCCAAATGCAGATTTTTTTTGAAAGAATTTTTTTTGAAGAACCATTTGCATTAAAATTTACAAATATATAAAAGATTCATGTATAACAGAAGACTGCAAATGAATTAGAAGAAAGAGTTGTTCTCTTGGGCTATTTTCTTTCTCCAATTCAAATGTACCATGTACCTTCTATCATTTAAATCACTTCATCTGTCAGGAGAATCACTAACATTTTCCAAAGTCAGTCTCTACTCATCTCTTCAGTGTGAAACTGTCCCTCACCGATAATTGCCAAACGTCAACCGATTTCCCTGGGGGGGGGGGGGGCATGTGCCCGGACGCCAGAACGAAAAGCGAAGGGGGCGCCAAATGAAGATTTTGTTTGATTCTGACTGTTCTGATGAAAAGATTCCATGAAGGCTGTTCAATTTTTTTTATCTCTTTCCCTGAGCAGCGTTGAGCTTTCTTTTTTCCCGTCTTGCTATGGGCGATATATGTTCGTGTGAAATTTGTGCCCTGTGCGCCACCGCCACGCGAAGGGGGCGCCAGATGAAAATTTGGTTTGCCATTTTATACATTATATATATGTTCCTGTGAAATTTGTGCCCTGTGCGCCACGCGAAGGTGGCGCCAGATGAAAATTTGGTTTGCCGTTTTATACATTATATATATGTTCGTGTGAAATTTGTGCCCTGTGCGCCACGCGAAGGGGACGCCAGATGAAAATTTGGTTTGCCATTTTATACATTATATATATGTTCGTGTGAAATTTGTGCCCTGTGCGAAACGCGAAGGTGGGGTCAGATGAAAATTTGGTTTGCCGTTTTATACATTATATATATGTTCGTGTGAAATTTGTGTAAAAAAAATTTTCTAGCAGAAAAATCAAAAAGAGAAGCTGACTAAAGTGCATTAAAATTGTCAAATAGATAAAAAGATTCGCCTACAATGTACAAGACAGCAAATAACCCCATCATTTTTCTTATAATTGCTTTTTTACATGCATATCACTATATCTGGCCTTAGAGGAGGCGAGGTCAGGTGACTGACTGGGAGAATAAAAACCAAGCGGTCGAAATTTCACAAAATAAAAAGTAAAAACTTAATAATTTTGTTATTCTTGTTTTGAGTCACACATAAATTTGAAAATTAGCATTAGGTTGAGGAAAGTATGTTGACATATCTATCTATAAATAAGAAGAGTGGTATAAGTGATAATTCCACGAAATTGGTGTAGATAGTACAGGAAGATATTTTAGAATACTGGAATTCAGTTTTATGCCTACAGTAAATCCTGGTTTTTTTTTTTTTTTTTTTTTTTTTTTTTTTTTTTTTTTTTTATCCTAAAACAATGTGACTCATATCACTATAATATTAAATTGCCTCAATTGTAATTATTTGTAATGCTACAACAACAGTAAAATCTGGAAAAATGAAATGCGTCTATAATGGAATCTTGTCTTAAATGAAAAAACTACATGGTTTCAACAGAAAGAATACCAACAGTTATATCTGCTAAGACGGAAACCTGTATAAAGCAGAATTATTTCAGCTTCCTTTCAATTTCTTTTTTACAGGTTTTAATGAATATATTTGACAAAGCTGGTTATACCGGGTGTCCCAAAAAGGACTGACTGATTTTAAAATTCAATAACTTGCAAACGGTGACAGATATTTAAAAAATTCTTGCAGGAAGTTAATGCATAAGGCCAAAAGTTTTATTACAGTGATTTTCGATTTTAGTTCGAATTACAAACAATAGATGGCGCTGTAAGCAATAGTCGCTAAATACAGGCTCGATTTCTAGTCCTTTCTCTTGTTCCATGCTGAAAAAGGAGATGGAAATGTATTATCCGGGCCACGAAGTACCAAAAATCGAGCCTGAATTCAGCGTCTATTGATCGCAGCGCCATCTATTGTTTGTAATTCGAACTAAAATTGAAAATCACTGTAAAAAAACTTTTGACCTTATGCATAACCCTCCTGCAAGAATTTTGTAAATATCTGTCACCGTTTGCAAGTTATTGAATTTTAAAATCAGTCAGTCCTTTTTGGGACACCCGGTATATTTCAATATTACGTATTTTACTGTTACACATTTTAAATTTTAAAATAAGTCCGCTAACAGAAACTTTCGTAAATTTCTTTTTGTAAATTTACTTTGCGGAGGAAGTAGAGGGGCGCCAAAATCCATGTCTGCCCCGAGTGAAAATATAGCTAGTTTCGGACCTGGAAGGGGTGGACAAAGCAAAATGCTTTAGTAAAACCCTTTAAAAGAAAAAAAAAATGAGTATAGCATTTACAGTGGTACAGTAAAAAATCTCCCACAGGGCGCCATGGCTAATGAAGTCGCCTATGCCTTTATCCCCCAAAATGATTTTTTCTCTTCTTTTTGTCATTTCTACGCGTTTTACCAACCCAGGCGGAAGTAGAAAAATGCCGCTCTGTTCCTTTTGGTGCAATTATTCTTTGCATTACTTTTGGTGCATTATTTTTTGCATTACTTTTGGGGCAATTGTTTTTTTTGCAACCAACCAGATCCAGTCATAAAGAAAGGAGGCGAGCTTGGACGACTGCCCGTGATTTAAAAAAAAAAAACTCTCACCCAGGGTGCCATGAGTAAAAGCCGCAGCCGCCCCTGCTTTTACCTTCCCAAATTACATTTCTCGTCCTTTTGCCATTCCTAGGTAGGTGACAACTGAAAAATGCTGCCGCCCATGCCGTTTACTAAAATTACTTTTTTTTTACATCCAGATCCGGCCTAAAAGGACGCGAGGTCGGGCAACTGTCAATGACTAAAAACTAAGGGTTGAAATATATGCACGATAGAATAGTAACCCGCTTTTTTAATGGTTTTTTAAGAATATAGCCCGGGTCAAAACTAGGGGGGTAGAGAAGGGGTATGTGCCCCAAGCATCAGAATAAAGGCGAAGGGGGCGCTAAATGAAGATTTTGTTTGTCGTTTCATACAAAATTGTATATATATATATATACGAAATACAAAGAAACTCGCAAACTAATCTTAAACTTATTGGAGCGTTCTTTTCAAATTTCTCTCTTGCATTTTAATATTTTACAATGCTTTATTTTCCTAGGATAGTTTAGATTCATCTTTAGTGTTGCTATACTTTTAAGTTTCGAAACCTGTACTGGAAGTGAAAGTAATTTTATGAAAAATATCTGCAACCAAAATCGGAAATGTGAACACTAACCCGGTTAGAATTCAACCTCAGCTTTTATAAGCTAAAAAAATCATTTAAAACTATTGATATGCAAGCGAAAAAATTTAAAAAGAACATTCCCATACGTTTAGTATTAGCGTTCCATTTTTTTCGCGTGACTAGTGTAGGCTCTTAACGCTCAAGCTAATGTTAATCCTATGGGAAAGTTGTTTACATATTTCTTATTCTAATTTTAACTGTTAAATGATTTTTATTATTTTTTTTTTATTCTTTGCATAGGTACCTGAGGTCGATAACTTTTATTGTGCGTGAGGAGATGTGTGTGTGTGTGTGTGGGGGGGGGGGGTAAGGCGCCAAAATCCATGTTTTCCCTGGGCGCGATTGATATTAAGGGTGTGCTTATTGTGCAATATATTAAAAATATTCATTAGTCACTGTTTTAAAAAGATATGTAATTGTGTATTATACATGGGATTTTGCAGATATCAACAATTGGTCGCAGAAAAATAGTTTTCCATCGGTCTCGAAAAAAAAAAAACTTGTAAATTTCGCCTAACCATTACGGAACGAAAATCGAAAATTTTGTCAAACTGTCGCGGACAAGGAAAAAAAAAAAAAAAAAAAAAAAAACCTCGAATTTGGTCAAATAGTCTCTCAAAAAATCGAGCAAAAAATATTGCGAATTTCGTCAAAAGATCTCTGAAACAAATACCGAATATCATTTTCATCAATCGGCCCTAGAAAAATTCACGAAATTTGGCAAAGGATCATGTAAAGTAAATCGTGAACTCCATGAAACGATCGGCAGAAAAAAAATGCGAATTTTGGTAATTCTCGACAAAAAAAATCGCGGATCTTCTGAAAGGACCGTGGAAAGGTTGCGGAAACAAATGGAAACTTTCGTCAATCTGCCACCGAAAAATCGTCGCAAATTTCGTCAAAATAATGCACAAAATACTACGAATTTTGTCTAACGATCAAGAGAAAAAAAAAATTGAAAAATTCGTCAAATGGTCGCGGGCAAAAAGACAGCAGGAGTCTGAGAGAAAAAAAAAAAATTCTGAAATTCACAGCAATTTTCCAAAAGGATACAGCAGAGGAGAAAAAGGGGGTGGGGTGGGGAATCTCCTCCCGTCACCAATTATGCGTTTTTTCGGCGGTCCTTTAGCGAAATTCGCGTTTTTCCGCGATCTTTTAAACAAAATTTACGTTTTTCCGTGATCCTTCGACGAAATTTGTGTTTCTTTATTGCGATCCTTTGACGAAATTCGTGTTTTTCTGCGATCTTTTGATGAAATTTGTGTTTTTTGTGATACCTTGGGGAATTTTGTATTTTTTTCCCGATCCCTTAGCGAAGTTTGCATTTTTTCGTAAGTCGCGTTTTCTCCGCAATTCTTTGGCGAAATTAGTTTTTTTCTTTTGCGATCTTTTGAAGAAATTTGGCGATTTTTTCTGTGAACGATTGTCGTAATTGAATTTTTGGCTACCATTTGCCGAAATTCGCGATAGTTTTTATGAGCAAATTTTCGGACTAATAACCGATTTTTTTAAATTTTCGGAACCGAATGCCTTAAATTTTCGGAAAATTCGCAATAGAATCACCCTTGAAAAGACGCGAATTTGGTCAGATAATCGCGTAAAAAATAGAGAATTTAAACAGATTTTGCGCGAATAATCAAGATTTTCGTAAGTCGGTTTTGAAAAGAAAATCACGAATTTCGACAAACTATCGTGGAAAAGAATAGCGAATTTCGTAAAATGATATCTGAAACAAACAGCGAATGCCATAAATCGGTCGTGAAAAAATACATATCGCGAATTTCGACAAATGGTGGCGGAAAAAAAAATTTCGCCAATCTGTCGCAGAAAAATTCGCGAATTTTGGCAAAGGATCGCGGGGAAAAAAATCGTGAGTTCCGTAAAACGATCGCTAGAAACAAAGACGCGGAATTTGGCAAAGTATCACGGGGGAAAAAAATTGAGTTCTGAGAAACGATCGCCCTAAAAAAATCGGGAAATTTGCAAGGAAAAACTGCGAAATCTCCTTCAAAGATCGTAGCAAAAGATAGCAAAAAGAAATAACTATTTTCGTCGATTGATTGAGGAAAAAATCGCGAATCTCCTCACACAACCGAAGGAAAAGTGCTTTTGGGATGTTGACTTTGCAGGCACTTTGAAGAAAAAGATCGAGTATTTTCAGTAAAAATAGTCGCTGAAATGAGAAAAAAGTAGCGGGTTTTCATGAAATAGTCGCTTTTTAATGATTTTCGACCTAAAATAGTCGCCATAGCCGCCGGATTCTGAAAATAGTCGCTTTTTGTAGCATTTTAGTAGTAAGTGGCAGCCCTGCAATTGTATGTTAAGAAAAATCGGAATTTTTTGAGAAACTGAGTCGAGCAGAAGCCTGATTTAATTGATATTTAACGGGCCAGGCTTGTTTTGACTGATTTTTGTACGAGCCGGGCCTGGTCGCAAACTGTGAAAATATGAACGGGCCGGGCTCGGGTGGAACTTCTAATTTTCTCACCGGGCTGGGCTCGGGCCTGGAAATTGCGGTCCGTGCAGACCTCTAGGGATGTGAAAAGAGGGGCTAAAGGAGAGGTCGCCCCGGGCGCGAAATTTATGCTACGAACCACCGTTTTACTTGTTTATTAATTTTTTGGCCGCTTATCATTTTCCGGTGAAATTTCTTTTTCTCTCTTGATTATTTTTTTCCTGTCGCAAAACATCATGAACTCTTTAACAAATAAGTACAATTTTCTTTTATGTTATTTAGTTGTGCAGAATTTCTAAATTAAAAATAAACCTTTTAAAGTTCCAAAATAAACACGAAATATTTATTTGATAGAATTTATTTATGTTTCTGCACTTTATCAATTTTATTACACCCATCAAAAAGAGAGAGTTTTTTTTTTTTTTGGAGGGGGGGGGGGGGGCAAGATTGAAAATTCGCTCCGGGCGCCGTTTTTACTTGATGCCCCCCCCCCCCCAAAAAAAAAATTTCTGGTCACGCTACGCCTATGCGTACGTCTCAAATGCCAAATCAGTTTAAAAAAAATATCGCAGTTAACCCTTTTGGGGGGAAAAACGAAACAAAGGGTCGTTTTCCCGAAAAATGTTTTTCTCCCTTGTTGCAACGCCCCTCCTCCAGGGCTCAATTTTAGCGGTACCAACAAATCCAAAATATGTTCTTAAAGCTGAAACCAATCGATGATATGATCGGTTTTTAAAAATGTAAATTTTTAATCCTTTCAAATACACCCGCAAACTCAGGTTACTTATCGCCTCACAGAGAGGATATTTTTTCTACGCTAAAAGTAACTAAACGTCCGTATTTGAACACAGTCTTTTTAGAGCATCTCAATAGACCACATTTACATCACTTACGAAATTTTTGAAACATCCGGACTGGTAGAAATATTTTTTACAAAATACAGATACCGATTATCCGAACAAGTCAGGACCGACCCTAGTTCGGATAAGCAAAAGTTCGGATAAATGGACAGACAAGTTAAGGAATGTTCCTGGCTATACTAAAACCTGCACACTTTATCCAGGCTTAGGACTGGCAGCACAGTTAGTGCTGGCGTGTTTAAAAACTGTTTTTACTTTATCATTTAAAATTTTCTTCTTCTCTTTTTATCATTTTCTGAACTCCAGAGATTATAATTTAAGCAAAAAAGCTTTCGATTGTTGCTTGCTTCAAAGAAGACGTTCTTTCCAATGCTGCCGTATCTTGAATTCTTCTTAAATGCGTTAGTTGAATAGGATCAGAGTTCTTCTGCCGTTCGGGCCATTTCATAACTGTTTCCAAACATTCAAAGGCTTCGTTAAGTGATTTACCTGGGTCCTTTTTAGAGAATTCGTTTTCATTTCTTCAATTTCTTTTTCATCTTAAATCTCATCCGCATTCCCATCATCATAAAAAAAAAAAAAAAAAAAAAAAAAAATTGAGAGAAATAGGCTGTTCGGATAAATGGAAGTTCGGTTAATTGGAGTTCCGATAATCGGCGCTCAACTGTGAAACGTGCGAAAATTTCGACGAAATCTATAAAAACCTAGGTGTTTCGTCGCGCTTTCGGTACACATTGACTCAAGAATCAAACTACGCAGAAAATAAAACACCAAATAGCATGTACTTTCAATTCAATATTTTTTCGTGATTTTTTCATTTAAAAATGTAAATTCACCCAAAATTGAGTTAAAGATATAAAATCATACAAATTTGAGGTTCATTTAATTGTCATCACGGGCCCAGACAATGTCGGCCGGGTCAGCTAGTTATATATAAAATTTTTCTGGAGCTTAGGAGATGTATTTAAATCGAATAGGTGAGGGTCTTCTTATTTTGCTCTCTGGGATTTTTTTTTCACAGGAGTTAATTTACTTGGGCAGGGCCGAAACTAGCCTTTTTTGCACCCAAGGCAAGCATGGATTTTGCCCCCCCCCCCCCCCCTCCACTTCCGCAAAGTATTTTACAAAGAGAATTTTACTAATTTTCTAATAGCCGACTTATTTTAAAATTTAAAATATGTAATCTTAAAATATGTAATACTGAACTACGTAATCTACAATGTCGGATCCAAGAGGGAGGTCACGGGGGTCATGACTCCCCTCTGAACACCAACAAAAATAGTCTAAAGATAACTTTTAAAATGAAATATACAGTAGAGTCCGATTATACGAGTCCTGTTTAACCGAGTCCCGATTATCGGAGTTTCCGCTCCGCTTTAACGGAGTTATTTTCTTCTGATGGACTGATGGCTTCTATTATTATGAAACAGCCATTATAAATGAAGTGTTAGGTGAAGAGGAAAGAGCAGTCGTAAAAAGTTAAAACTCTGATTTTCTGGTCAGAATGGGAAGAAAAAAAATGGCCATAATTATCCATTCCAATCCTTCATTTGGCGCCCCTATGTTCTGCCGCCCGGGGCACATGCCTCCTCTGCCCCCCCCCCCCCCCTAGTTTCGGCACCGACTTGGGGCAAATTGCGTTGCACAGGGATGTAATTTGCTTGAAATATAAAATACATAATGTATTTTCTAATGTATTTAATTCATAAATGCAAATTTTGTACTTGAAAAGCAAATTCCTGCAGTCTCCAAGCGGAGCACTCATAGTTGGCGTAAATGCAAACTTGATTCAGAATTTCTTTATTTTCAATTTTTTATATTTCTAGCTTTTCTACTGCAGTCCAGCAACTACTACTTTTGGCTAAAGTACTATTCAGAACTAAAGCTTCTACCAGAAATTCTTGCATTAAAATCTGCGATTCTGACTAGGAAGCGTTTCTTGTTGCTTATCAGCGTGAAGGTCGTGAAACTTCTAATTTATAAATACATATTTCTTATTGAAATTTGATACTTTGGACTGAAAAAAGGGTTTTTTTCTTCCGCCTACTTCAGATCTTCAATTATCACTTGTCAGTTTTAAATGAGAACGGAAACAGTGATATCTGGGAACCTACTTTCGATGATCTTTTCCAACTGAGGAAGTCCACATGAAGTGGATCAGCATCATGCGGCCTCAGTGGCTTCAGAATGCGACCTTGGATTTTGTCAACACCCCGTGTCACTCACATAGCATTTATACAAAATGTGACTGAATTATGGGTCATTTCTTTCAAAATCTTTTCCGTTTTCGAGTATGTTGAAATTAAATGGTGATAATCGCCGGCAAGGGGGTGCAGAAAAGAGATCTATTGCCACTACCTGGATTTTGAAATTTAGTTAACAAAATTTTCATTTCTGATTTTTGGGAGAAAAATATAAAATTCATTTTTTCCAAGTGATGTAAAACAAGGATCTAAGAACTTTTCATGAAGGACTCTGCCCCCCCCCCCCCCTCCTGCCCTTCCTGACGGAAAAAAAAAAGATCGAAATGTTTTAGTTGTTCTATTTTAAAAAATCTTCGCCGAATCTTTCTTTTAAATATTTCTTAATTGTTAAAATTTTTGTATTGCTTTTTATGTTCATATGTTTAAAAATTGTCTTTGTTAAAGAAAGATCTGGGCCTCTGCACGGGCCGGGTTCGGGCCTTACTTTTTTCCTGAATGATCGGGCCGGGCCTAACTTATTTTTTCTCTACAGAGCTGGGAATGGTTTCATTCCTTAGTCTTCACGGCCAAAAGTTTTCAGTCTTAGTTTTGACCCAGCCCGTATGAAAATCATTGTCTCGACGTAGCCTGGTCCGTTCAAAAGTCAGTAAAATTAGACCTTGCCCAAAAATTTTTGCAAAAAATGCAAACACTTTTAAATCGCCATTATTCTACAATTAAACATTAAAATTTATTATTTTTAAAGAATAATAGATTTCTAAGTTTATTAAAATATAGTAAAACGTGTGAAAAGGAACCTGCCTATGACGGAATCCTGTTTTAAACTGAAAAACGTGTTGATCCATGCAAAATTAATATACTGATACGTAAGAAAAGAATATATAATACTTATACAGTTGCTAAGAAGGGAACTTGTCTATAACGCATTTTTTTTTTCTTTTCTAAGCAATTTCGTCTTAGAACATTTTACTGTATAGTATTTTTCAGATTTTTAACCCTTCATTACATGGAATGCGGATTAACAATATTAATAATAACTGAAACATTTACATACAAGAAATAGAGATTCATTAAAAAATAATAAATATCGCAACCTGCGGCACTTCTATAAAAATGAAGATTATAAGCAGGGAAAAAAAAAAGTTAAATATTTTTGGTCAGAACTCCTCGTACGAGACAAATTAAAAAAAATATTCGTCGTAAAAATCAATGTTTTGTAGAAATTCACTCGGGCCGAACTTTTAGCTGTTATACCGGACCGGGCCAATAATTTTTTTTCTACGGGCCGTGCTCGGGCTGAACTTTTAACTTTTTTAACGGGCCGGGCCAATATTTTTTTGTGCGGGCCGGGCCTAATTTTTTTTCTGTGAATCGGCCCGGGCCTGGAAATTTCGGCCCGTGCAGACTTCTAACCTGGGCTGCATACTACAAGCACTTGTTCTCTGTTCCAAATTCTTGACACTCTCTAGATTTCAGCCGGTGCCGGCGACCGTGCAAATGTATGTGCGGGTTTGTAATTAAATAGATTATCAACTTGACTCTAAAAGTAACAACTTTTTTTTTATTTGGTGATTTTAGTAAAAAGTAAAGATAACGATATTTTTTAATACAAAAAATGAATTGCCCCGGGACTAACAGAATATACGAAGAAATTGACGTATTTACATAAGTTAACTTTTATTAATTAATTTTTCATTTCTCATTGCGATAGTTGAACAAATTATCTTTTTACCGCATCATTTTGGCAATTTTGCCACACGCTCCAAAATTTTTGTTTTTTACACGCATTACATTTTTACTGGTAATAGCGGCGGACTGCGGACAGTACTGGTTTGAACCGCAGATGCTGTCGGTGGTTCTCTTCATCTGTTACTGGCAATTTTTTTTTTTTTATCTCTTAATAAAAGATATAGTACCAAAGTTGCTTTTGAAAAAATAATGTACAAAACCAGTCTCTTTCGATTCTTCTTGGTCAATTTATGAAATAAGAAGAAAAGTGTCCAGTTAAACTGATGGCATTGAGCTCACAGTCTATTCCCACTTATTGTATATTATGCTCTTATTTCAAAGAATAAGGCCTTTCGAAAAATTAATTAAGGGGAGAATTACACCCCCCCCCCCTGTTTCACATCTTTATACTTAACCAATGAGCCGCCAAATCTCATCAGCGTCTTATCAGAATAAACCGGTATACCAAATTTGAAGCAAATCGGATTGAAAAATCCATTTATTTTATCTAAATTAAGGGGGTGTATTAGCCTCCGTTCCCCCCCCCCCTCTATACTTAACCAATGAACCTCTAAGTCTAATCAGGGAAGCGCGTTATCATAATAAACCTGTGTACCAAATTTGAAGCAAATCGGATAAGAAAACCCATTTATCTAAATTAAGAGGGGGTTATCCCCCGATCCCCCATTTATACTTAAACAATGAACCTCCAAATCTAATCAAGGAAGCGCCTTATCAGAATTAATCAGTATACCAAAATTGAAGCAAATCAGATAATTCTGCATGAAAAACCCATTTATCTAAGTTAGAGGGGGGGGGGAATTAGCACCCCGTACTCACCTTTATATTTAATCAATGAACCCCCAAAACTAATCAGGGAAGCGCTTTATGAGAATGAACCTAGAAATTTTTTTTAAGCAAATCGGATATTTCTATCAAGAGTTATCGCGTTACTTACATACATACAGAGCCTGCGGGCACATTAGATCTCAGGCTTTGATAGCCTGTGAGCTAAAAAATTGTCCGCATTATCCGTTAAGTAGTGAGCATTAAGCGATGTCATTAACATTATTTGCTTATAGAAAATAATGGGGGGAAAAAATTGTTCTTATTAGCCGTCGGTACGTCTTAAACGGAGACTCATTAACGAGAGTACACTATATATATAATAGTCTACTGCGGATCAAAATAAGAGAGATTAACAATAATCAGATTTTAAAATGGGATTTGAATGACTCGATTCGATGCCATTGTCTTTTCACATATTCTCCTTTACTTTGTATTAATCTTTATTCGGTAAGTTTGATTTAATTTTCAAAGATGGTTTAGTAAAAAATTATATATATTCACACCCGAATAGGCACTTATCTTCCGTATTCGAGTTCATTGTTAAGGGAGCATCAAACATGAGCTATGCTGGCAACATGTGTTTTAAAGCGATTATGAATAACATTAAATAGTTGCTACAAAAAACACTCCGTTGCGCAAAACTATACTAAAATACGCCAATTGGTAGTGGACTTGACTATGAAAAATTAGCCCTCCATATGTACCATATATTTAATTTTCATGCAATAGGTTATTCTAATAAATAAAATTGGGGAAAACCATGTATGCTTTATTTATAGTTTATTTAATAAAAAGATAATGAAAGATTATCATAGAATAATTATGTCTTTAAATACAGGTACTTCAAAAATAAATATTCGTAAACATTTATTTCCATTGTTTAAAGCTTTTGAAAAGTTTGTTAGAAATATATCGGGGGGGGGGGGGGGGTAGGTAATTGGATCCAGCTATTTTGTTTGGGGAAACGAGGATGTCTCTGTAGAGTCTCGTGTGATTTCACTTCTTTCATTTCTCTATTTGTTTAAGGTAACAATTATATTGCGTGCGATGAAGTCCCGCTCGTGTGGTAATAGCCAGTAGCGTGAGTGAACGTGATCATTTGAATATTTCATCCACAATGTCCGTCGCTGGTAAAACCTTTATTTCTGTGCGCTTTTACAAGGGGAAAAAAATATGTGATTTTAAACCTTGTTTCTTCTAGGAAAGTGCTTTTTTTCTTATTTCTGCTGCTGTTTTGTTAAGCATTGATGCAACAACAGCCTTCCTTTTCCTTTGCTGCATGCTATTTTTACATCTCTGGATAAAACATGTAAATTAACTGTAGGTGTCCTCAACTAAAGCATTTGTAATAAATTGTACACTGAACGCTTTCCTTGTATTTCGAAGCTGCACGAGCATTTTTGAGCCAGAACTTATATTGCAGTTATATAATATATATATATGCAGTTATAAGTTATATTGCAGTTTTTTCTCTAACCCGTCGCAACAGGTCTGTGTGTGATAACAGGCCATGTAGGGCTAATCCGGCGCAATAGGTCTAAAACCAGCGAGGTTTGTCTTTAAAATTGCTTTCAGGTCTGGTATATGTCGCACCCAGACCTGTTACGACGGGCGAGTAATGAAAATTGCCTAGAAACAAACTAACTAGGGACTAGAACGGCGGTGGTGGTTGCGTGGGGGATGCACATAGGCCCCACTCTTATTGCTCCCCCCCCCTCTCAAGTTTTTCACTCGGCCCTTCTCGCTTACAGAGGCCCCACAATGAGTTCTTTACCTTTTTTGTCAAGTCTGTGAATCAAAATTGTTCACTTGGACGTCGATTTACAGTCTGACCTCTATTTGACGAACCTCTATTTTGCGAATTTCTCCATTTTGCGAACTTTTCCTCGGAACCAACAACATTTTGTGAAATTCTTCGTAAAATAACCTCCAAATAGCGAAGTGTATTCTTTATTTAACGAACTTTTTCTTCTGATATAATTTTTTTTTCTCTCAAAATATTTCCGGACACTTCAAACTTATTCTTTCTTTTACATATTTTATAATGCTCAATAACCTTGAATTAGTTTTACCAGGTGCTTAACTCAACGAGAGCAGTAAAATATAGCAAACTCTGTCTAAGGCGGAAGCGATCGGGAACAAGAAAATTTTCCGCAGTAGACAATATTCCGCCTTAGACAAATTTTACTCTATGTATATGGATTCACAGGGACTTGAAAATCTTTCCGAGTTAGACAGACTTCCGTCTTACACAGAGTCCGCCTTACAGAGAGTTTACTGTATTGTTATTCTTTGCATTTCATCCAGGAAATGCAAACTTTCAATATCCCCTTTCACACTCAAAAGGGCTGTTCTGTAGTAAATAAGTTTCAGTAATTAAATTTAAGGACGCATGTAGTAATACAATGCTTAAAATTACTTGTTATAATAAATTACGATAATGTCATTAAAATTCATTAATTTTAATGTAAATATTTTCTTAAAACTACACAATGTAACAGTGTATTTCGGGACAATATTTTTTAAAATTCTTGTTCTTACAGATTTCTTTTTGATGCGTAAAATGAATAATAATAATAAAAAAAATAAATATGATTTAAAAAAAAAAAAAAAATAAAAAAAAAAAAATAAAATAAAATAAATAAAAAAGTGTGATTAGTTAAGTTTTTTAATAATGTTTAGTGTTTATGAATTAAAAATCTGTTTTGTCTAGTCAAAGTATTTAAAAAGGTTCATCTCTATTTAACGAATTTTCCACATAACGAACTTTTTTTCGGGATTTAGCGACTTCGTTAAATAGAGGTCCGACTGTATTTACGTCCCACTTTTGACTGGTCACATGACACGCTCAATCAGGAAAGTAAAGTGAAATTTATATAAAAAATCTAAGTATAATAAGTAGTACTAACTTTTTATAAAAGACATTTTCATATAGCTTTTTTGGTTATTTTCAAATATTTTGGGATTGGTTGCAAGTAAATTTGTTTGTAGAAAATAGGTTTTAATGACAATAGAATTTTTTCATTCATACCATTCATAGAATTTTTCATAAGGTATATAAAAGCTTGACCTAATTGCTACTATTTGGAAGACATATATGATAACATTTGGAAAGATCAAATGAAGTTCAAATTTCGTTATTATTTTAAAAGTATATGTCTGAACAATCACATGATTTTACTGAAATATTTGCGTTGTTTTAGTATCAGATAACTGAAATGTGTTTTGATGATGATAAAAGTTGTTCATGAGATGAATGAGTGTTGGAATGTTGCCGACCGATAAGAAAAACTATTTTTAAAAAAGTGAATATTGAAGCAAATTTTGAATGAATCATACATGGTTTCTCATGATGGAATAGTTTTCTTATGGAAATTAAAGATTAGATTTTCTTTTTAAAAGGATATATACGCATAATTAATTTAGACCCCGGTACGGTATGCTATTTCTTTCTCCCAGCTTATTTTGTGTCCAAAAAATAACGTTACCTTACAGAAGCTAGCAATAAACAAAGCAGATGCATCATTGTACAATTAAATAGTCTATAGCATTTTTAAAAATTTCTAAGCATCGCACATTTTCAATTTTTATACTGTCGTATTGGAAAAAAAAAAGTACTTTTAAATGCAATTTGTTTGAAAACTGTATCTCCATTGATTTTTGAATTATTAATTTTTTTGTAGTTTTTAGCACCACTTGTTTCATTTTGGCAACTCTAGTACTCCATTTATGTCGAAAGTAAAGGGAAAATAGTTAAAAAATAGCAATTATATCTTTTTGTTGCCATTTTCTCATAACAACCGAAAGAAAATGTAATTAAAATACGTGCTATTTTGAAAAAATATAAACGAATAATTTCTATTAAAACATGGGCTATTATAAACTATATTTAGTTTTAAGTTATCTATATTAATGTTACAAACAAATGAAAGTCTATGAATTATGAGATAGCCGTTTTGTTGTCGAATTTCTTTAATGACGGCATCTTTTTGTTGCATTTGTGTATTATTTTGCGATAGTGACATCCTACGCATGCTTTACTGTAGATGTTTAAGAGTGGATCGTAAATGTGGGATTCTTAAGCGGATGCGAATGACGTCATTTTACATAAAATAAAAGTGTGTGCTTTAAGTCTATTAAAATTGAAATATGTTTTGTACTATTTATATATACACATTTTTTTTCATCGGGGGCGACACTAAATTCTGAAAAAGCAGAATTCCTGTTTTCTAGTTTATAATTTCTTTCAATCGCCAGGAAAATGTTGTGACATTTTATGAGAAAAGTACCCCGTACATGGAAAGAAACCACTGTTATGCATTTGTTGTATTGTGAAGGAGAATGTATTATGTATTTAATGGTTCATTTACTATGCTACTTGTGTCCGAAATTAAATACTACTAAGTTTTGCGTGATTTATTACATTTTAGCCGAGGATTACAGAAGATCGCTCATTACTTAGTAGTTACTATTATTTGCTGAAAAAAGAGTTATTATATCTATTGTATGCATTGAAAGTGTGTTGAAAGATTTATATATTCTCGTTCATGTGGTTTTTTATGTAAATTGTTGTTAAATTCTGTTAACAATTTTTGTATATTTTATCAAAATTCTCTCTAGCAGGGCTCCCAAATGGCCCGCCAACTGAATACCACTAAATTTTAACAGAAAATTTTATGGTAGGTTTGCGCTAGAATTAACTTTCAAAGGTGGTTCCGGGGCGGTTTGTAAGAAAAATCTAAAGAAAATTTTTCTAAAAAAATATTGGTATTCAGTTGGCAGACCATTTGGGAGCCCTGCTCTAGAGCTATTTCACTGCAGGGAAGGAGAACGCCTTGGCAATTACTCTATTTTTTCACGTTTATATTCAAAATACTATATTTCATGCATGTGCCGATGATATTTTTTTTTTCTTACTTTCTTCTATCTGCAATAGAATATTTATTATAATCGAAATTTTTTGCGACTTCCGGTTTTCGACGGATTGATATGTTTTAGGGGTTCATTTTCATTATTGTACCATCGAAAACTGTATAAAATCATGCATACAATTGAGCCAAATTTTTTGTCCATGTTTTTGGCTTTGGCCAACAGGTCCTCCTTGAATTTGGAAATATTGCGCGGTAAAGGAGCTTTGTGATAGCGATTTTTGTATACTTTTCTTTATTTTTCGTTGTTCTATTGTCCATCGGCGGCTCGTGCAGCGACGGGAACTCGCGTCCTGTTAAGCCGGCTATTCGCAAACAGCTGATGACAACAGAATAAGGAAAAACTATTGATTTTAACAAATATCGATTAACTCGTTTTTAGTCCGATTAATTGACTGAAGCAGAAATTTAAGATGAAAATCAAAGTTGGTATAGTATTGAAGTATCACCATGTATAACTAACTACTTTTTGAAATATTAAGATGTATAAGGTAGAAGAAAGTTTTGGGATTGGCACATCCAACTAGTTTTTTTATTATAATACGTAATATAAAGATGTGAGTTCCAAAACTCGCCTTATCTAGAAAATCAAATTTTAGGAAATCTCGAAAAACCTCTGACTGCATCCATTGCGGTTTTCATTGTAAACCAAGATTTTACAATATCAGAAATACACGATAAAACTAGTTTTTTTTTTTTTTTTTTTTTTTTTTTTTAAGATTGTAGTGGTTTTTCGATGCAGATTCACTAATAGAATAGATAGAGAAAACGCGATTTTTTTTTTTTATTTATAAATTTTGGATAAGGCGAGTTTTGAAACTACGTCCTCATTCATAATATACTCTGTACATAAGCTCCCATCCGTAGGTTTCTCCCAGTTAGACCACGATCAAATTATAGCGTAAAAACTGCTTATTTGGGATGCCTATGTTGCAGAAGTATTTATTTTGAATTTCTGAAAAAGAGCTGGCAGAGTTAAATTGTAGAGCATATGCTTGAAATAGAATAAATTAGTAAATAATAAAATATTCGAGTAAAGGTCAGGGCCTTTCAAGTGAATTATCGTTAGATTTTTCAGTTTTGATGCTTCCAGTCAGTCGCCAGTTAAGGTATTTTGGTATGGTCATGTACGCTAATGGCGCCTGGTGCATGTAAAATCCGTCATGGTCGCTAAGTTCCTTATGAATTGTACCCCTGGAGGTGTCTAGTCAGGTGAGTCTCGTCACCTGATCAAGGTTCTAAATTACAAGACCAACTCGAGTCGCGAGAGCCGCTGCTCGGCATGCTCTACAGGTAGCGTAAAATTAAACAAGCAAATCCACTATAAGTAACCGGCCTACGTAGAACCAAAAAAAAAAAAAAAAAGTAAAACAAAGTTGCCTTTAAGGCGGCATAAGTGCTTGTCCAGCAGATCGTCGCCATGTGGCGTTCAGGCGATTTCGCCCCGTTTCCAGGCACTCAAACCCGTAAAACTGGGTTATTGCCCGTAGGGATGCACCGGATATTGATTTTGCCGGATATCGGATACCGGATATCCGAAGCTCCTTTGCCTGCCGGATTCGGATATCCGGCCGGATATCCGATCGGATATCCGGCCGGATATCCGATCGGATATCCGGCACTAGATATGCTTTTAGTTATATGATGAATTATTTCCTTATATAGCGCCATCTCAGAACAATAAATTACAAGCATGTTTCACACATCATTAAAACATTTTAAATGTATTGAAATATAATTTACAAAAACTATATCTCTTTGAATATCAGGGCTTGAAATTCAAGTTTTCCCCTGGAGGGGAGTTTCCCACCCAACATTTAAAAATGCAGGGGAGTTGAACTGTTAGAAAGGGGAAAAAAATCTTTAAACACCGTTATTTTTATGTGCCACTTAAAGAATTACATTTATACAGACATGACAAAATACCATTAAAATAATTTAAATTAACAACTCAAAATAATTATCCAAAATGTTTATTTTTATTAAAACAAAGGAGCAGAATAAAGTTTTATAGATATACCATGTCTATCTTTCATCTTTCACCTAATGTTATGGGCAATTAACAATTGGGTTCCTAAATGAATTTCTTAATTTAGATTTTATTCCATTTTGCGTGATTTAGCCTCTTTCACAAGTTACACTTTTGACAAACAGCATAGACCAACTTTTATAACTTTAGAAATTATCGAAACGCATGGTTATGCTCTGTTAAAAAATTTTAGGAAACTTTGCAAAATCTGATGTGCATTAATTTTTAACAGTAAGTTAAAAATGCATGAATAATGCATATCGGTGATTCTATTGTCAATATCATACGGTGATTGTATGTCACTTCTGAACAAACTTGTTTTATTATATCCTTACTGGAATTATAGTCAAAACTGTAGTCCCTGGTATTTTTGTTAATTGAACTTATGTTTTATGCATTGGAATTTTAAATCCATATCCAAAGTTTGAAAAGGAAATAGTCATTGATTTTTTTCTATTACACGATAAAAGGTTGATTTCAAAAAGTCATGTCCTAATCTGTGAATTGCAAGAATCAACTAGTTTGTTATTTCTAAACATGTTTTTTTAAGTTCAACCAAATTTAATTTTTTTTTCTTCATGTGCACCACAAGTGTAATCTCATTTTGTAGAGTGCTGACTATTGGCCAATTTGGTAGGGATTGGTCTCCGGTGGCCATTACTGCCCTTTTAGTTATTTGCTATTTTGCGCATAGGAAAAAAACAACGCAAAATACATAAATCGGTCATTAAGAAAAAATATCGCCGATTTCATCAATCATGGTGAAAATAAATAAAAAAATTTGTCAACCGGTCGCAAGAAGAAAACTGAAGTGCAGGGGAAATCGGCAGCGGGAAAATATCACAAAATTTGTCAATCGATCTGTCATGAGCAAATATCGTGAAATTTTTCAGCCGGTCACAGAGAACAAACGCAAAAATTTTCAATCGGATGCAGAAAAACAATCGTTACTTTCACCAATATGTCGCAAGAACAAACAGGGAAATTTGCCAATCGGTCACAGAATAAAATTGCTATATATATCAATTGATCTCGAGGGAAAAAAATCATGAAATTCATCGGTCGGTCTCTAGAAAAAATTGTGAAATTCGTCAGTCGGTCGTGGAGAAAAAGCGCAAAATTTTTCAGTCAGATGCAGAAAAACAACCACGAATTTTGTCAATCTGTCGTAAGGAGAAACTGTGAAATCTGCCCATCGATAGTAGAAAATATCACGAAATTTGTCAGTCGGTGCTAAGACTTGCTCGTCGTTTTACAAAGAAACATTTTCGGAAAATGATTTTTTGGAAACAGGAGCCACCCACTCACAATAGAGCATAATAAATAGGGCACAAATCCTGCCATCCCGCTTCGAAATTCAAGCCCTGTAATGTAGATTAATAATATTGCATAAAATGTAATTTAAACATTAAAGTATTCTGTTTATTTGTACAATGAAATGCTGATAATTGCGACTGCATTTGAATATAGGATTGCCTATATCGATAATTGCTAATAATTAATTTGTACAATAAAATGCTGATAATTTGTACAACAAATTTTAACCAATTAATATGTGTATAATTGTAGAGTATTTTCACAAAGAAATACTACATACTTTCTTTTTATAATTTAAACATAAAATATCTACTAATATACCCATGATTAAAGAGTTATTTTCTCTAAACATAGGTTTAGTTGATGCCCTTTTTCTGTTTTAATTATTTAATATTGTTTTTGCTCTAAGTCACGTTTAGTTTTATTTTAAGTTAAATTATTTTTATATTTAAAAGTAAAAAGAAAATTACTTTTAATTTTAAATATTTATAATGAAGTTACAAAAACAACTAGTTGGATTTGCCAATCACAAAACTTTCTTCTATCTCATACATCTTAATATTTCAAAAAGTAGTTCCAAATATTAATACTTCAATATTATTAGTTCAATATTATACCAACTTTGATTTTGGTCTAAAATTTCTGCTTCAGTCAATTAATCAGAATAAGAATAAGTTAATCTCGATCATATTTATTAAAATCAAAAATTTTTTTTTGTTATTCTGTTGTACATCAGCTGTTTGTGAATAGCCAGCTTAGCAGGATGCAAAGTTCCCTTCGCTTCATGAGCCGCCAATATACAATACAAAAAAAAACTGCGAAAAATCGAGAAAATTTTACCAAAATCTCTGTTACAGTGCCACCTTCTGGCAGAATATTTCTAAATTCAAGGAGAAACTGCTGGCCATAGTCAAAAATATACACCACAAAATTGGTTCAATTCTATGCTTAACTTCATACACTTTTCAATGGTAAAATAATGAAAATAACACAAAAATCCATATTATAGCGCCCCCTTCCAGCAGAATATTTTCAAATTGAAGAAGGACCTGCTGGCCATAGCCAAAAACATACCCCCGAAAAATTGGTTCAATTCTATACATAACTTCATACACTTTTCGATGGTACAAGAATGAAAGTGGCACAAAAATCGCTATTACAGCGCCCCCCCCCCCTTTCCAGTGGAATGTTTCCATATTGAAGGAGGGACGCCTGGCTATAGCCAAAAACATTCGCAAAAAAATTGGTTCAATTCTATGCATAACTTCATTACGATGGCAAAATTCGCTATTATTGGAAATATCCCCATCCTGGTGGAATATTTCTTATTTAAGGAGAACCTGCTGGAAATAGCCAAAAACAAATACAAAAAATTTTGTTCAATTGTATGGATAACTTCATACACTTTTCGATGGTATAATAATGAAAAGGGCACAAAAATCGCGATTACCGTGCCCCCCCCCCCCTCCAGTGGAATGTTTCCATATTGATGGAGGGCCGCCTGGCTATAGCCAAAAACATTCACAAAAAAATGGTTAAATTCTATGCATAACTTCATTCACTTTTCGATGGTACGATGGCGACATACGGACAGACAGACATTTTGTATAAACATGTTTTGGGATATTTGACCCCTAAAACATCTAAATCCATCGAAAAAAAAAAAACTGAAAAAAATTCTATTACAATACTTTCTTCTAAAAATCCTGTTTAATTGTTTGTTTAGTTGCCTGTTTAATTGTTAAACTTAAAAGAAAGAAAGAAAATTAAAGTCATACTTTAATAAACAACTTCAAATTTTGTTTTACACTCTGAAAGTAAAGGTACAATTTTCTAAACGAAGTAAACGTAAATTCTTAAATTTATTATAAAGAGTTCAAATATCAATGTTAGGAAAGCTGGCAATTCTTTAAACTTTTGAGAATTACCTTTTACTCATGAATAGTGAATTTACTTTCATATTTTACATTATAAACAAAATTGTTCGGCATTGTTTGGGGTCAAACGATTTCTATTATCCTTATATATTCGCTTTGCTGCACTCTGCCGGATATCCGGCAGAGAAGTCTGATATCCGGTGATTGTGATTCGGATATCCGACGGTATTTCGGATATTGAAAAATCAGCCGGATATGCCGGATATCGGATATTTGCCGGATATCCGTTGCATCCCTTTGCCCGGTAGGTAGGGGCCTGGTCAGCAGTTTAAAAAATAATAATAATAATAAAAACGTTGGTATGTAATGGCGAGCTGGCGATTGCATTTGTCGAGCCCTGCATATATGCATATTCGTAGTTTTAAATAACTACGTTTATGAAAGTTCATTCAATTTATATTCAGGTCTTGTTCGCAATCAAATTCGTTCACTGTAATATCAAGTTTTCGATGCTGTCTGAAGATAACTGAATTGAGAGTCTACCATTGACAGTTTATCTATCTATACATACATATGCTCATTAAAGAAAGTAATAGTGAAATAAAGTAAATTATGATCCGACCATCTGCAACCCAAATTTGCTTTTTCTACGAAATTAGGGCTATCTAAACTAAGAATCTCTTGATGTCGAGATGTTTCATATGATAAAGCTTTCCTATATTTTTATTTACAGTCATTTTTATAATTAGGTTTGTTTGAGAGAAGAGGAGGGTGGTTCTGTTTATATAGGTCGCTAGAGGGAAAAGTGTTACGTAACTTTAAAAAAATAGCGTGTGGGAAACCTGATTATGAATTGTGCATTGACTTTACATATGAATTTCTACAGTGATAGACTTAATCAGTGTTACAATAGTTAGTTCACTGCTAATTAAATGCAGGTAATTGGTAATCCTTTGTTTCGAAATTATACTTTGTATTGTAAATACTTTTAAATTGATGAATACTGTCCTGCCTTACAGAATTGATTATTGTTTTTAGTTTCTAAATGAATAATAAAAATGGAACTTTGCACACTGCGAGAGAAAAAATAAATAAATTCGCCTTCACCTAGAATGAATAAGTAGACATTTTCTGAATCCCTAAACTAGAAATATAGATTTCCGAGCTACGCGAATAGAGTAAACAACTTAGCTGAATAGACGAAATGATCTAAAATTTCTAGTTTCTTGTTTTCTAGGTGACGAAACGATAATGAATCGTTTCAGTAGCGAGGAATGATTTCTCGAATGGTTTCATAAACTAGAATTATAATTACTAAAACTAACCTCTTGTGTTCGCCTCTATTTGCAGAGATTTTTAAGTAAATTTGACCACGAGAATATAGGAAAACGCTCTTGAATTCTAGTAGGAGACTCTAGAACTATCTAGCTAAGGGAACTAGAATTTATAGGGATGACATGGAACTATTTTTTCTAGAACCCCAATTTAGATTCTAGATGCCAGAACCATATTTTTTTCCCAGTGCATGTTACTTGTGGGATAGCTTTTTTAAACTACTGCTGTTTTGTCAGTGGTATTGTAACTTCATACTAAATCAACTGTGCTAATGAAAATATAGGGCTTTTTCTTATTTTTAATCTATATTTTAGTTTAATAGCTTATAAGTTACAATATAGAAGGATTTATGCAAATGTCACGTGTGGGACATTTTGAAAAATAATTTGGGACATTCTATGAAAAGACATAGAATGCCCTAAATTATTTTTTCTTTTAAGTAGAAAAAAAAAATCTTATTTTTAAATGTTTCCTGTTTTCAGATGTTTATTAGGTATCAAGGGGGATAGCATAAAAGTAGGTCACGTTCACGAGGCCCTACTTCTGTTAATAATAAAAATGTAAGATACTCATTAGAGCAGGGGGCGGCAACCTTCGTAATATCACGCTCGCATTCGGAATCTTTTAACATCTTCGCGGGCGCAACCACCTCCTCCCTTGCATACGCATACATGTCTATTTGTAAGTGCGTATGGAAACACATTCCATAAATACAGGGCCGTGCGAGGGGGGCGGTCGCCCCGGGTGCGCAAATTGTGGGGGCGCCAAATTTATACTACGAACCTCGTTTTTTCTTCTTTTTTGTAAAATAAATTATATATTTACCTATTGGGAATTTTTTACCGAATAAAAGTACATTCATTTTTCGTTTCAATGTTATTGCATGGTCCCTTACCCTACACCCAAATACAAATTTATTAATAAGGACTTCTTTCTTTAAAAAACTTGTTTTAGGTCTTTCTTAGTCTCTTTCATTAACTTTCTCTTTTCTGAGTCTGTAATTTTCTTTCTGTGCTTGTTACAAAAACATATACTCTCAAAACAGCATGGAGTTTCCTTCTGGGAATACAAAAAGGTTATAAACTGCTACTATAGTGTTAGATACATTTTTTTTCTACATCCATTTCCCAGACTCTCTTTGAAAAATATAAATGCAATTTTATTTTATGTCATCTAGTTGTTTAGAGTTTTTGAATTAAAATTAAGCATAAAGTTACAAAATAAACGCGAAATATGTATTCAATAGAATTTAGCTCTGTCTCTGCACTTAAAAAAAAAAGTGTGTGTGTGTGTGTGGGGGGGGGGGGGGATTGAAACTTCGCCCCGGGCGCAGTTTTCTCTTCCCACGGTGCTGCATAAATGCACACAATCCAAATTTGGTTGGACATGTACACAGATTTGTGAGAAAAAAATTCAAAGTTCAAAGGGTAACAAAGCTTCTCTACTTGTTTAGTCAATCACATCTGCTACAGCAGATGTGATTGACTAAACAAGTAGAGAAGTTTTCATTTCTTTAAGTCAAAATCAACGCTTACTTTCCATGGGTGCAAAATATGTATTTTAAATATATAAACTAATAGAGGCTCGGTGAGTGGTCGGTCGACTCGAGAGAACCCGCTGGCGTGTGGTTGACAATCCCTACATTCCAACGTAGATTGCCGATGGAGAGGCTCCTTAATAAAATCGATGATGTTTATGAGGCAATGCGTTAATTGGAAAGTGCTCTCCTCCCAATAACAGGTTTTGTTATTTAGGTAAACGTGGGTTGCATTAATTTTAAAATTGATATAAATTTAGTACTTGTTTTCATATTGATTAACAGTTATATTAAGATTCTTACATGTTTTCTTTATTTCACTTACTTTATTAGGGTTCCGTACTTAAAGTAGAAACGGAACCATTATAAGGTCACTCCTGTGTCTGTCTGTCTGTCTGTCAGTCACAGCCATTTTACTCGTAAACTATGGCACGTGGAAAGTTCAAATTGGGGGAAGTAATAAAGACTATTGACTCACATATTTACAGATTATTAAACATTCACAATATAGTTAGGAAAAATGTAGAGAGGCCAAGTGACTTGAAAAGAAAAAAAAAATCTTGTATATCGTGTGAAAGCTCTCGTAACGCTGAACTCAAATATACATTTCTTTTAATTTTAGGTATTATATTTTCAGAGATATCGTCGAAAATGTAGTGCAAAAATATGTCCCCCCCTCCCCCCCCAACCATCTATTTCCGCATCTAGTGAAAGTAAAATTATGAAAATATTAGAGGTAGTAAACGTTGATAACGACTTTTAATGATATATTTGTGTTATGCAATGCTCAGTAGCGGTATAAAAGCAATAAACGTCAAATTGTTAAAAACAGACTAATTTAATGAGAATTAATCAGATAAATAATGTGGGATTCCTGACTAGTTTGCTTCGAGTCGATCTCTCAATGTGTCTCCCGTACCTTTAAAAGTTATTTAAAAACCTATCTAAAAACGCGCCACGGACCAAGGCGACGTTTGCACATTTGCAACTTCCTTTCGAAGCGCGCTTAGCATAATATCAAGTTTAAACTTTGAACAAGGTTTTTTTTTAGCTACACTGTAAAAAGAAAATATTATTACTACGCTAAATTTCGTTTTATGAAATGCCAAATGGAGTTTAGATATGCACTACTTTTATTGTCAGTACCGAATTAAATTCATCATAAACAGATTAGGGTAAGATTAAAAAAAGAGTTATACAGAATAGCGATATTTGATATTATTTAGGCTTCATATCTCTTTGAACTTTTATAGTATACACATTTATACTTGTCTAGTATATACAGCTATACTCAACCCTACGTTGTATAGTTTTTTACAAAGTCTTATTATTCTTTTAGCAACGATTTTTTTTAATAATACAGGTAATAATTCATATTTATTGTACGGAACCCTCTGAGCGCGAGTAATACTCGCACTTTAGCGTTTATTACTAGATCTTACATCCGTAACTTCATTCAAGTGATATTCTAAGGAGAACCAATCAGTAGTGTAGTCCTGGAAAAAAAAGGGAAGCGACTCAAGAGTGAAAGGTTCCATTCTCTCATTGGTTGATTAGAAACCGGTCTTGGCTTACTTCGCAGGGATGATTTGGCGATGAATTGCAAGCACTTTGAGAAATATCGTACCTAGTTAATTCATGCTATTTTGGTGAGAGTTTTGTGTGGACGATGTTGTCCAGTGGTTAACGCGCTTGTCTAGCAAACTTAAGTAGGCGAGTTCTATCCTCTCTGTTGCTTTTGTATTTTTTATTTGTGTTTTGTTTCGATTTTTATTAAGTTAGTTAATAAAGATTTGTAGACTTCTATTATCAGTTCATTTCCAATTTTTTTAATTGTCAATTAGATAATTAAATAAAATTTTGATTAAATTAAGTTTTAATTGTTATTAAATTAAATAAAATTGAAATTTAATTTTTATTAAATAAAATAAAATTTAGTTTTAAATAAATTTCGAAATTCATATAAGCTATTTTTTTTATGAATTAAAGTGAGCATTTATTGTAATTCAATAATAATATCTCCTAAACTTACATTATTTTTTTCCCTTATAACTTTAGTATCAGATAAATATTAAATTAGCAAAATTAATTTATCAAAGTTTTCTTTTAAAATTAATTAGTATTTTTCATACAGAAAAACTTTATTATTTTATTATCAAATGCTTTGTAATTTTTTATTATGTATAAAATACTGTTAATGAAATTAATTTTTAAAACTCATATTACTTAAAAGCTATTTATTTCAATTCCTTAAAATGAATATTTTTGAAAATATAATGTTATTTCTTACACTTATATAAAATATTTTTATTTTTATGTTATATTATTTAACAATATATCTGAATACATAACTATATTCGGATTATTTTATTTAAAAGTAAAATTTTATTAATTTATGAATTTATATTAATAATATTATTAACTTAATAAGTAATTAATTATTTAAATCAATTTGTAATAGTTAATTGTTAAGTACTTTTTATTAAAATTTGCCAATAAATTTGTAATTGTTTTTGTTAAAAAATTCTAATAAACTACTTTTTAAAACAATATGTATATTATATATAAATATATTATTTGAAAACTCAGTCAAAAACATAAATTATTTTTATTAAAAAAATTATCATAAATTATACCTTCACTATTACCACCCTAAATATTTGAAAACCAAGTTAAAGGCATTAGTCCAAGTAATCATTAACTAGAAATATTTAATGCAACACAATACATTATAAAAACTTCTTATAGTTTTTGGTAGTTATTGCTCAAATATTATTGTTTTTGGTTCCAACTTTTTTTTTTCTTTTGAGTGAGTAAAAAAAAAAAAAAAAAGTCATTATTATTTTATTTTTTCATTATATTTCACTACAAGTGTGAACTATAATTTATTTTAGCTTGACCTTTTTCATTCACTATCTATCTAAGAAATACTTTATTTTTTGCCCTGTTTGTTATTTTGCAGTAATAATAAATAGATATTAATATTGCAAATTGCAACGAGCAAGGTAGAATTTAGATGATCTAAATTCCTTTCTGACAATTTTGATTATTTGAGTACTAGTTTGGCCATTTAATTATTTATATTTACGCACACAAAGTGCCATGAAAAAAAAAAAAAAAAGGATAAAATTTGACTGAGTATTTTTATTAATTGTTTTATATAGTTTTTTATTTTTAAAAAACACATCAGCTATCAAGGAAGGGGAGGGGGGTGCTTGAGTTTACTGTTGCTTTGCACACATAACTACAGTCAAAACACATAGGTAATTAAATGAAGTTGCGTAGCCAGGATATTATTTCGGGGGGGGGGGGGGGGGGGCAATCCCCTAAGCTTCTGTCCTCCTGATGCAAAGCTATAAATAAAAAAATATTAAATTTTACTTTTCGTATAAATATCAATTTTATACTTTTAAAATATGGGATATGTTTTTTTTTTTTTTTTTTTTAGTTTAAATTTACATACACCTGTATACACAAAAGGAACATATGTAATGAGTAATTTAAAAGTAAGTTACAAAATAATAAGTCTAAAATATTTAAATTGGTTACTTTTTTAAAAGAAAGTCAGTTTTATCAATTTTTTGCAGGGAAAAAAGAATATTTTAAAAAATACCATATCATTGTTATCCATGAATCACTTTATATGAGAAATAAATTAAAATTCCTTACATGTCGTAAAGAAAATTTAATATGATTGCAACTTAATACTTGAAATAATCTCAAGTGACACTTGGCGATTTGTTTTGGTGGTGAAATGCTATGTGCCTTTTGATTTGTTAGTTAGAATTGTCTACCACTGCTCAATTATCAGGATTTGTAACCTTGAGAATTAATCGCGGGGTTCTTGTTTCTTCTCAACCAATGGGAGAATGGAACCTTTCACCCTTGAGTCTCTTCCAAAAAAAAGTGGGGGGACGCTCATAGTTTCGAACATTAGGGTCTATATCACACATAGGGCAAGCTTTATTTTGCATCTTGCTTTTCATTTTCAATTGCAGAGAAAAATGATTGAAAAATTTAATTTAAACTTAAAAATTAAATTTAAATTAATTTAATTGGTTTTTTTATCTGTTGGACACTAAATAGCTTGCTATAGAATTTAAAAAATCAAAACCTTATTTCGTGACTGAAATGTTTTAAAATAGAATTCATAATTCAGTAACACTAATTCAAGCAACGAAATGTTTATTAGAATTTGTTTTACGTTATTTACATTGGAAGTAGTTGTAAAATGTTTTCCACTGAGAGCATTGAAAATTATTGCATTTTTACTTTTTGGTCAAATGTAGCGTCAGGAATTTATTGTATTCATGGAAAAGAAAAATAAGACTGTGAAATTTTGGTATATCTTTATTTTTTTAAGCCTCTTGAATCCATTTTTCCTATTTTTACAACAATTCTCAATGTATATGTGTATACATGTGTGTATATTGGTATTTCCTTTCAGACTCCAAAGTCTTTTTTTTTTTCATTTGTGTTTGAACATTATAGCGTTCAAACGGTGTTTTCGACTAGGCTCAAATTTTGCAAGTATATGTTATACATGATGAATAGACTATTTAATGTTCTGAGACTATATGCCACTGCTCAAACTCTAATTTATGAGAAATTCGACACGTTTTTCGCATCTAGGCAAATTTTAAACCATTTTTTGACCAGAAGTAACAAATAAGTACTGTTTACGGGAGAAAAAATATAAAAAAAAATGTGACCAAGGCCGAAGATAATCGATAAATAATGCTTTTTACTTTTCAGAAGAATATGTTTAGTACTCAAAGGGGTCCCAAATCGAATGCTTTTTTAAATACGAATTTTAAAGATGGGAAATAGATAAATATACTTCTATAGAACATTTCCAAAAATTGCGTTTCTTCGATATTTAAAAAAAAAAATCTTGAAATGGAAACTTTAAATTAGTAACTATATATGTTACATCTAATGTGTAAATGCTATTTGATTTTTTTTTTAATTAGAATTTTAACTTTGTGAAATGCGGAAAGGACATTCTAAAATTTCAGTTTCATCACGATTTCTCAAGAAACTTAAAACATGGCACTTATGTATTTTCAGAACTGACATGCGCGCTTAAAACTTTTTTTTATTAATTAAAATTTTAATATAATGAATTGATGGGAAAGTCCTCTAAAATCGTCTGATCATCTGAAGCTGTTTTTTACAAGAAACTTGAAAATAAATATAGTGTTAACTATTAACATGTAGATGCTCGCGAAGAACGGCTTTTAAAAATTTTGAAATTTTAAGTGAAAAAATGAGCTGAAAACCTTCTAAAGTTCCTATTCTTCTGAAACTATCAGAGCTAGAAACTTTAAATTTGACATAGAAGTTATTGTTAATGCTTAGTTATTCTGATTGAAAGAATGAAATAGGATTGAAATTTGAATGTGTGAATCGGCGCAGTGAATGTTACCACATTATGAACAAGAATAAAACCTACTCTAATTATAAATAGCACACTAAAGTTTAAACCAGCTGCAAAACGCATTTCAATAAATATCCAGCCATAGATGGTAGTGTATTTGAATTTTTTGTGTAACTCTGTATACAAATATCATTTACATACCTAATTAATGTTTTGTTCAGCATAATATAAAAAAATATATATGTAAAATGAGCTTCCAAATGGTGCCCTTTCGCTCCTAAAGTTCCCTTTTTAGAAAAAGGTCCCCTATGGCCCCCTTCGTCGTTTTTCGGTGAGTAAAAAAGAAAAAAAATATATATATATATATATATATATATATAATAATAATTTACTAATGTGGGAAAATCGCCGCAAAATGTAAAAAACTCAAAAAATCGTAAGAGGACAACATTTACTATAGTGGTCTTGTATAGTATAGCATTGTAATTGAAATTCTTTTATGAATGTCAAACAATCGCCACGGATTGCAGAAAAATGTTAAACTCAATGGAAATCTCATTGAAAATCACAGAAAATTCAGAAATAGCACAGGACGAAATTTACTACATTAAACTATCAGAAGATTGAAACCGAATGACAAAAAATCGCCGCAAAAGACAAAAAAATTAAAAATTGTATAAAAAATTAGCAAAAGAATTCAAAAATCACGGTACGAATTCCGAAACAAATTTATTAAAAAGAGGGCAAAATATATTAAACTGCAGTAAAAGATTGGAACAGGCAAAAAAAACCCCTCTAAAAATCGTATAAAAAATTGCGAAAGATTAAAAAATCTCTGTGCGAATTCCGAATAAACTTTATTGAAAAGAGAACAACATTTCTATAATGGGACTAAAATATTTAAACAGGGTTGCTTTTACTACTGTGAAAAAATCCCCGAAAAATGTATAAAAATCGCTAAAAATTCACAAAATTCACAAAAGACAAAATTTACTAAAGTAGGCTAAAACGTTTTTACCGGAATTCTTTCAAAAATGTGAAAAAATCGTCGCGAATGAAAGAAAAAAACCCCTAAAAAACAACAACAACAAAAAAAAGGTAAAATTCGATAAAAATTACAATCTGAGGACGCAATCGCGAATGGACAAAATCTATTACATTAGGGCTAAGAGTTTGAAACTAAATTCCTTTTTCGTATGCCATAAAATTGAAATGAAACGCGAAAAAAAAAAAAGCTGAAATTCGCTTAAAAAATTCGCCAAAAATAAACCACTGTACAAATTCTGAATCAACTTTATTGAAAAAGTTGAAAAGAGGACAAAATTTACTACGATTGGACTAAAAAATTGAAACTGAATTTCTTTTATTAATCTGCAAAAAATCACCGTGAACGGTAAAGAAAAAAAAAAAGTTAAATATTGCAAATAATTTAAAAAAAAAATCCGAAAACTGGCCTCGAAGTGCATAATTTTAAATATAGATGTACCTCGCCTCCATCTTGTAGCTGTATGTGCAGCAGTCTTTTCAGCTCACAGACCACGCAGACCAACCTCTATCTTTATTATTATAGATTTAGTTTAGTTTTCGATTTTGATGTAGAAGCATATCTCTCTCTATTAAAGGAAAACTTAGTTACAATTTATTCTTGTTTTTGTTATACTTCTTAAATATATTTTTATCAGAAGAAAGTATTGGAATCTTTTTGATGGATTTACACGTTTTAGGTTGTCCTGAATATGATTTGACAATTGTTTGAAAATTTCTCTCTGTGTATGATACATATTTCGCAGCCACTCTATTCCAAAAACTAAAGCGCAGAATTTCATCAAATATCATATTTAATTAGACTTTAGCACATACAAGTGCTAATCAGGTTTTGGTGTATATGGCCCACCAGGTGACATTGCTATGCTTCATTTTTCACAACTTACATATCTATATCTCAACATCTCTGGTATGAAATTTCACCCAAATTTCAGATTCACTTTACCCTTAACATAAATTGATGCCGATTGGATTTTGGTGTATTTCGCCCAACAGGTCCTGCTACTGTGTTGCATTTTTAACGATTTCCATGACAGCCAGATCGGATCTGACATCCGATGCTTGGGATGGAATTTCATCAAATTTAATATGTAAGATGATTATGAATAACTTTTGATTCAATATTGGTTTTGATCACTCCCCAGAGGGCGTTGCCATAGTTTGCTTTTTCTAATGAACATCATAGCTTATCTCAGTTTTTGTGAAGAAAGGAACTAAAGTTTAAATTAAAATGTTTAATGTTCAAGGTTAATAATTAACAATATATATGTTAAATTAATTTAAAATTTTAATACTCAACAATTTGAATTAAAAGTTCATGCTTCTTTAAGGACAATTATGAAGGTGAGTTCTCAATATTGAACACTTTCTATCTTCTTGCAGTAGAATATTTAAGTATGTTCAAATAAAGCTGCTTACATTGCTTAATGACCATCTTTATAATGATAACGAATTAACATATTTTCTAGGGTATTTTTTAAAAATTTGCTTGCATATTTAGGAAAACTCGGTGCAGTATTTTTAGACGAATGGCCCCTTTTACTCTCCCATTTTAATATAAATGGTTCCTTGAAGCCCCCTTTTTAAATAAAAATAACCCCCTTCCCACCTTTCGGGGACTAAAATATGTTGAGAGCCTTGGTAATATAATCGAAAACAAGTTTCAGCAGCTGAACCCATACATGACAATGTCGTGAATTCTTTTGTGTGGCCTTGTAAAAGTACTATAAATGTTTCGTACACCGTTTTCCATAGTTTTCCATGCATTTCAAATAATTATCATTAAAGGATCATGGTGTTTGGAAATATTTTTTAATGTCCCTGTAAGCGAACCATAAATGCTATTTACGATAGGGAAAATGTAACGAATTTCAAATATCGTTTTCTTTATATTTAAAATATTATAACTTCATTAATGTCTATTTCAAACAATTTCTGCCCAATAAAGCGTAATATGAAAGAACTCTGTTTTTGTTTTTGCGTAAACGAAATAATGATGATAACATCATTTACAATAATGATATACTACATTGAACCTAAAAAATATACATAAAATTTTGCTACAATCCAAGGAAAACTTATGAAAATTAAAATGTGAATAGGCGAACCAGCACAGTAAACACTTTCAACTTCGTTGAAAAGTATTAAAAATCAGTACCTTATTTCCAAAATTGTTAATTTATTGGTGTGTTCATTAAAAAAAAAAAAAAAAGTTTGGAAAGTCTGCGTCCTCCGCGTCTCTAGCGTCCCCCTTGAAAATATAAAGTAAGGGGACGCTCGAGATAAAATAAAAAAGTGAGGGGACGCCGTCCCCTCGCGTCCCCCCTCGACTACACCACTGGAACCAATGCTTTTAATTAAGCAACTGGTCCCTCCTACCACACCTATAATTTAAAAAAAAGGAGTACCTCGATTATGGAAAAGGGGGTTAAACTTTAATTGTTAGTTATCCATTCATCCAGTTATCTTGTATGTTTGAGATAGAATAACTGAAAAGTGCTAAAATTGTTTTAAAATGAGTTTTAAAATCTAAAATCCTTTTTCGGGGGAGAAAAAAAAATTCTTGAGACTCCCCCCTCCTCCTCCTCTTCATAAGGCTAAATTTCATGACAGTAAAACTTATATCACAGTACCAGACCGTCGTGAGACACAGGCAAAAGTACTAGCTAACAAGTTTTTCATTTATTACTATTATATATATTACTAGTGTAAATACCCGTCCTAGGACGGTGGGTAAAAATTGTGTTTTTCACTTAAAATTTGAAAAACTGATAAAAAAAATAATTGACAATATGGAAGCGTTTAGATGAGCAAAGTTCGGCTAGTTTATGCTCTAATAAACACACAATTAGCTTTTACAATATTTCTGGGTAAACCAGGTTTTCCGGCTAATATACTATAACAAAATTAAGATTTTTTAATAAAAGAAAAATTTAATAAATATTAAATATGCAATAAAAGTGCGTAATTAAAACAGTCTGCTGCAACTATTGAAATAATACTATTTTTTTTAATAACATTTTGAAATTGTATTTTTATAGTTTACCCCCCACCCCTTCCTCCCACCCTCCAATTTTTTTTTATATGTATATTGATTAATAAATAAGTATCTCGGGTTGAATCCCATCCATCTAATCCCCTAAGCTTCTGTCCTCCTGATGCAAAACTATAAATCAAAAATTATTAATTTTACTTTTCGTATAAATATTAATTTTTTACTTTTAAAATATGGGATATGGTTTTTTTGTTGTTGTTTTTGTTTTTTAGTTTAAAGGGGCGACTAATCCCCTAAGCTTCTGCCCTCCTGATGCAAAGCTATAAATAAAAAATTATTAATTTTACTTTTCTTATAAATATTAATTTTTTACTTTTAAAATATGGAATATTTTTTTTTTTTTTTAAAGTTTAAATTTACATACACCTGTATATAGAAAAAGAAAATATAAGTAATGTGTAAGTTAAAAATAAGTTACAAAATGCCAGGATATTATTTCGGGGAGGGGGGGAGGCGACTAATCCCCTAAGCTTCTGTCCTCCTGATGCAAACCTAATAACACTTTGAAATTGTATTTTTATCGTTTACCTGCCCCTTCCATTTTTTTTTATTATGTATATTGATTAATAAATAAGTATCGCGGGTTGAATCCCATCCGTCTAATCCCCTAAGCTTCTGTCCTCCTGATGCAAAGCTATAAATCAAAAATTATTAATTTTACTTTTCATATAAATATTAATTTTTTACTTTTAAAATATGAATTTTTTTTTTTTTTAGTTTAAATTTACATACACCTGTATATAGAAAAAGAAAATATAAGTAATGTGTAATTTAAAAATAAGTTACAAAATGCCAGGATATTATTTCGGGGAGGGGGGGGCGGGCGACTAGTCCCTCAAGCTTCTGTCCTCCTGATGCAAAGCTATAAATCAAAAATTTTTAATTTTACTTTTCGTATAAATATTAATTTTTTACTTTTAAAATATGGAATATGTTTGATTTTTTTTTTTTTTTTTTTTTTTTTTTTTTAAGTTTAAATTTACATACACCTGTATATAGAAAAGGAAAATATAAGTAATGTGTAATTTAAAAATAAGTTACAAAATAATAAGTCTAAAATATTTAAATTGATTACTTTTTAAAAAGAAAGTCAGTTTTATCAATTTTTTGGAGGGAAAAAAAGGATATTTTTAAAAATACCATATCATTGTTTTCCGTGATTAAAATTCCTTACATGCCGCAAAGAAAATTTAATATGATTGCAACTTAATACTTGAAATAATCTCAGTTAGGAAGAAGTGTCTACCACTGCTCAATTATCAGGATTTGTAACCTTGAGAAGTAATCGCTGGATTCTTGTTTCTTGTCAACCAATGGGAGAATGGAACCTTTCACCCTTGAGTCTCTCGGAGACCAGTAAGATTGATGGATTCGCCCAGCCCTGCGTTACACTGCCTTTTATTATATAGAGATACCTACACTATATAGCCATTAATCGCCAGACACTTTCAGTTTTAGACATTTTGTCGAATATTTAAAGATATACTTGTCGAAATCTTCTGAAACTTCTGGGGTTATAAGAACTTGTTTGACCTCTTATTTATCAACGTCAATTTGATAAGGAGGACAATTAGGGGGCCAACAAAAAACAAAGAAAAATAATATTTGGGATCACCCTTTAAAATAAAATGCATGAAATGATCTAATGCTACAGCGTACAAAAATGTGGATATTGTACAATATGTGTATTCATTTGTGTAAAAATTCATGGAGATATAGCGAATTTTTTAAAAAATTGAAAAAATTCTTGCATGTTTTTTGCTTTTATCATGCAGGGTTTTTCAACCAAATTTAACGTCAGTTTCGGAAAATTTGGCAAAATGTAATAGAAACAGTATAGTACAATTGGAATAGATGAAATATGAGCAGTTGTATGAAATATTTTTTATCTGCGCATGCGCGAACGATAATAAAGATTTTTTGTTTCATGATTTAATAGTCAACTCTATAGAGCAACTCATATAAAAAAGCCAGTCAAATATCGCTAAAATTCATAAAGATATTGGCGACAGAGAGAGCTGATTTTTAGTTCCTCTCTAAAAGAAGCTGAATGATAAGGGATTTCCACAAATTGTCATTTTTTAACTGACTTTCAGCAAAGGAGTTAGTAGTTAATAAATGTCAAAGAGTAGATTTGGAACAAATGCTTCGATTTGGATACTTCTTTTTTTCTTGGTGTAGTCTTGTTCTGGTGATTTTCCAAGAACTAAAGCATAAAAAAATTAAAATGACAATTTATGGAAAATCCCTTATCATTCAGCTGCTTTTAGAAAGCAACGAAAAATCAGCTCACTCTACTCTATCACCGATATCTTTCGGAATTTTAACGATAATTGACTGGATTTTTTGCGAGTTGGTCTATAGAATTGGCTATTAAATCATGAAAAAAAAAATTGTTATCGTTTGCGCAAGTGCAGATAAAAAAATACTTCATACAACTGCTCATATTTCATCAAATATTAAATATATTTATATTCCAATTGTACTATATATTGTCTTTACTACATTTTGCCAATTTTTCTGAAACTGCTGTTAAATTTGGTTGAAAACCATGCATGACATAAGAAAAAACATGCAAGAATTTTTTGAACTTTTTTAAAAAATCGCTATATTTCCATGAATATACGTGCTATTCTTACACAAATGAATACACATATTGTACAAAATACACATATTTGTAATTTTTTTTTTCATTTTGTGCATTTTATTTTATAGGGTGATCCTAAATATTATTTTTCTTTGATTTCTTTTGTTACCTCCCTAATTGTCTTTGTCAAATCGACGTTGATAAATATGAGGTCAAACGTATTCTTTATAATCCTGAAGTTCCAGAAGATTAAAAAAAGTATCTATTTAAATATTCCACAAATGTCTAAAATTGAAAGTATTCAGCGATTAATGGCTATATACTGTATAGGGGGGGGGGGGGGGATTTGAGGGGAGAGACGAATTTTCAATTCGAAACTCCCTTCAAAAATGGGGAGAATTGCGAATCTTATTTTATATTTATAAACATGATATGTAAAAAAAAAAATTAGCAAAAACTGACAGGATTTTTGTAATTTTTTTTCTTACCTAGATTTTTTTATTTTCAGAGTCCAAGTCATGCATCCACAGCAGCACCAATGGCCACTCCTTACTATCCATATCCAACACCAACATTTGCTCCTCCACCTTTTCAGCCCCAACCACCTAGTCATATGCAACCCGCAATCAGCCCGCAGAGTATGCACAGTATGATGCAGCCACCTCCACAGTGCAATGGTCAACCTCCAGAAGGTAAATATACTCAATATATATTCGTATTATTTAGCTTTTTTATGGCTAAAACAGAGATGAAACCACACTCATTATTTGTGGTATCAAGGCATTTAGAGCCTGATGAATCTGCCTTGGTTCTAGAAGTTTCTGTTATATTTCTTTTATCCTTTTTTTACTATGTTTGTATAATCAATGTTGAAATTGTTTTGGGGATCAATCTTTATTATTTATACTTTCACAATCTTTGTTGTTAATTTGAAATTGTTATTAATGGTTTTATATATATACTATATAGTTTACTGTTACTAGCTTTTTTAATATGAAGAATCCATTTTGAAAGATGCTTTGCTTTAAAAATTAACGTCTGTGTGTTTTTTATTATGTGCAGCATTAAATTTTTTACATCCTTCTCTTGGCAAAATTATTTGAAATAGCCAACCCTGTCACCAAGAAAAATATAATGCTAAGTTTTTTATGATTTATTTTTTCATACAAATTATTTTTACTTCAAACACAGGACTGGACCATAGGTCTATTCTTTAATTTGAGGGATTTACACAGGGGCCCTTCATCTTAGGGGACCACTGTGAGAGATGCATGTATCTCTCTATTCTAAATAAAAAAGTAACTAACGCTGTCGCTGCCAATGAATTTTTTGTGACCGGAGGTCTTTCTTCGCTAATATTGAGAAAACTACTGCATACAAAAATATGAAAATAGGTAATATTATAGAGAAATGTTGGAAGCAGTCAGTTGTTAAATCAAAGAATTATTTTAAGAGATATTTAATGCTAAAGTTGGTCAAAATCGTTCCATTAAAAAAGTATACAGAGGAATTTAATTATTTTTCCTAAGGATATTCATTAGAAACTCGCGATGTGCAGACTGCATTTGCTTTTTTACTTTGACTCATTTTTTGAGGGTTTATTTCAGTTTAAAATTCAAATTTTCAGCATTTCCAGAGACATTTTTTTACATATTTTAGAAAAGGTTGTTATTTTAAATTGTTGCCAATTGCTAAAACAGCACAAAGAATAATATTTCCTTTAAATTAAAAGTTTATTCACACGTGACTATTATAAACAGAAAAAAACCCCTAACAATAAAAATATTTTCAGGTGGATATTACAAAGAGAAAGAAAAGTTTGGTGAAAATTACATCAGATTTAAAATCTCTTATTTAAAATCATTTTCTTATTGCATTGTTAAAAAATACCTGAAAGCAAAGACTCTGTTGACTTAGTTAATTTTATATTAGCCAATTTTCAAATGTTTAACTAATCTTATTTAATCAAGAAGCATGAAAACAGCAATTAACAGCAGCTGATTTGGCGTTAAAGTCCCCAGTAAAAGGGAAATGCATGGAAACACGTTTACAGGAAGATTGCCACTGTTTTTTTAATTATAATTCAATCTTCCATAATCTTTTTAAAACAGAACAAATCATTATTTCTTATCATTATTAATTAATGGATTTTTAGAGTCTGAATGGGGGTTGGCGAACGTAGCTCGTAGAGGCAGAGCCCCTAGTTGTATAAACAAATGCATGTATCAATATCACTAGTGTAGTAAAAATCTATTCCATTTATCCAATTATGTGAATAATGGTGACCTTTGTTTGCTAACAGTTGATCTGCCCTTTTATGCATGATTTTTTTAAAGGTTCTTTTGAGTGACATATAAACAATTCTTTAATTTTCTGTCTGGAAAGGAAGATTGAAGTTTCAGTGAGCGTCAAAGTTAAGGTGGAAATTAGACACTAAAATCGAATGTAATGACTGGATGAATTTGAAACCATATTATAAAATAATCTAGAGTAATCTACCCGCACTTTAGGTACTCTAGAGCAGGGATGGCAAACCTATGGCATGCAACAGAGTATTCTCCACACTGTGTTGATTGAGGCTCTAAAGCAAAATAGAATGCAATTAAACAATTTACATGACTTTAATCAAAACTGAGTTTTCTAATTATTTAATTTTTTGCTGATGTTGAAATTTAATTTATTAAATTCCAACCTATTTTAATATCGACTGCAATTGATGAAATTATAGTGGTTGATTTCATATGGAATTTGCCATTTTGACAATTTTCCTCTCTACTTATGCCTGCTCTGCTAGTCACTATTTTTGAAAATGAATGATATGGGAAACTGAAACAGAAACCATTTCTCAAATGACTCCTATTCAGCTTGAATATTATCTGATATTAATTATTTATCATCCCAAATGCAATAACAGAAATCACATTTTCTAAAATTTGTACAATTGTTACCATAATTATTACCATGTAATACCCAAATGTGTGTTTCCTCTATATTTTTTAATTCTCATAAACAAAAATTCAATTATTTTGATCCATTTTTTTTTTCATTTGTTGCTATGTCATGGTGATATAATTTTTTTTTTTTTTGGCTAAAAATTGCAACAAAGTTTGCCTTCCCTGCTCTAGGGTAATCCACCCCCTTTGTAATTTTCAAGTGAAATACAATTATGCATTTATAGCCCAGATTTTACTAATTTATGTTTTCTGAGTAAGTTGTGACCAAGGGTCCACATATGCTATCGGCTTCACCCATTAAAAAAATACAGCATCTGTTTAAGATTTACATTCTACATACATATACAACTACACAAGAGATGTCAAATTCTATTAATAGAATAGGGATTTTTTTTATTATTCTGATAGGACAATTGATTATATTAAGAGCTTCAAAGAAGCTGTTTTGAGATGGTTATGGGGGAAAACAGCGATTTAATCCTGAAAATATTGGGATTTTATTTTACCAGATTTTCCACAAATATGTTAACATTTCAATAATTCTTAAATGTGGAAGGAAACTGTATAGTTTAATGCAGTTTTTTGTGTTCAAATGTAGTTTTTTAAGTTTTAAGTACTTTTCTGTTATAGAAATAAATCTTGGTGAGTTAGGGAAAATGGCCTTGTCAAGAGAAAAAAGTTTTCTTGCACATTTTCTTGCAACCTAGTCAGCATTTCTTATGCAGAAGCAATTTTTTCAATATTTATGCAATTTATTTATCTATAATGAACTTTTTAATAAATGAATAAATTTTTTTGCCAAAAATTACATAGTAGCTATTTTATTTCAGAAGCTTCTCCGCCTCCTACACAACTTCCATTAACTTCAAAAGATGAAAAATTTCAGAGACCTACTTACAAGTTCAGAAGAAAATCAGACAGTCGTTTAAAAGAAAAACTTATTCTTCCCAATCAAACAGGTTCTTTAAAAAGAGGTATAAAACTCATCTTTTATTTAAGAATTAATGAGGAAACTCAAAATGATTTTACTGTATTTACTTGCATAATAATTGTGTACTTTTCTGTAAAAATCTCACCACTTTATTTAACCCTTTCAGGGGCATGCAATTGTGTTTCTATAATGTTTAATTCACACAAGAATTTCTCAAAAATTCTATTTCTAAATAAGGAAAAGCTATTTTACAACTTTTTTCCAAGTTATCAAAGTAAAGTTTAATTAAATGTTTCTGGTGCAAAACTGCATTAAAATTTATATCCCACCACCCCTCGAGGGGTTAACATTACTAATGTACAGTCGAACCTCGTTAACGTGAACACGCTTAAGGGTGTATTCCGATCCAAACTGCTTATTTTCTGATTCATTTTTAAATTCATTTTTGCTCTCAAACGCATCAAACTAAGAAATTCTCTTATTTAGAAACTACATAATGTGCCGTGCTTCTCGATTTTTTGATAAATGCAGAAAACATTGTAAAAAATGCTGTCAAAATCGGCGTTTTGAACCGAAATTTCGGGAAGCGGGAGATCTGGGGATGAAAAAGATGGTCATACTGAGAAAATAATTGCTTAAAAATCAAATTCTAATTAATTGAGCAAAAAATGAAATCACATGGCACCTTGTACAACTCTTCAAAAATCACCCCAGAAAGTTTCATGTTTTTACTTTTAAAAATGAGTCTGAAAATGTCTCAGAAAATTTTGAGCTGTTGAGGGTGGAAAAATATTTTTTCGAATACACCCTTAATGTGAATTACTTTTAACATGAACAGTTCCCACTGTCCCCGTCAAAATGAATACGGAGTCTAATGTTTTTTCTCCTTTTAAGATGAACATGTTGAATGTGAAATTTCGCTTAATATGAACAATTCTCGATGTCCCTGTCAGGTTCCGAGAAACATCTGCTATTAGAAATGATGTTCTATATTATTTTTGTCTTAATATATTATATATTGTATGGGCTGTGTACTGGAATTTCAAAATAACAGTCTTTCCTTATCTAAAACTGGATCTAAGCCGGTGAAAATGTATAGATGGAATGAGGGGGAAAAAAGATAGTTGGAGAGGGGCGTGCCCAGCCTTTTGAGATGTCTGTGGAAGATGGGAAGACAAAAGAATTCCACAAACGAAGAAAAGGGCTTGAATGGGAGCCAGGTAAAAAAGCTCCGGAGGTGTTAGATGGAGAAGGAGTAAGGGGTTGCTGGAGGGCAGTCTCTTAGGCTGGGATAATCAGTTTTGAGCGTAGTGCGCAACACGGGACGTGAGTTCCTTGGATAGCTCTGAGAGAGTGCGTAGGCTTGGGGAGAGCTCTTAGAGATAGAGCTTAGGCTTAGAGCCCATGTGTTGGGAGATCGAAATTGATCTCCGGAAAGCTAATTTAACGTGTGTAGAGTGAGAGTGATTTAATGTAGTTTAACAGTACACAGCCAGTATTTACTGTATTCAATTTAATGTTGAACCGGATCATCTATATCCGAGTTTGTAAGTGTAAATAGTGTGTAAATAAACTGTTAATTTAGTTAATTGAAAGCGTTGGTTTTCATTTAAACAATCCTCTCAGTGCGTGACCGATATCACGTAATCATATCGGTGGTGGCAGCATATAAATAATAAGGATTTTCTTCCAAGTTGTGCGGACTAAGAGGAAACTCCGACAGTCCCCATGAGAGATTTTGACGCGTAACGTGAACAAAAATGCCTAGAAAAGTGTAAAAGCTTCTTTTTGTGATGGGATCAATGGGTTATTCTTTAGAGATTCATGAAAAGGATTATTCTTTAGAGTGATGAAAATGAGTACTATTGCCATTTAAAATGTTTTCACTTTTGGACAATACAATACGTGTCATCAACTACATGCCACCAGGATTGGAGAAGGTTGCTACCTAAACGTAATATTTTTATGCATTGTATCTGTCTTCACACATGGAAAATTTAGAGTTTAGTATTGCAACTTTCATGTGAAAGATCTTTTCCTCATTTTTATTTACTTCTTTTACCAGTATGAATTTATAAGGGCATTCACATGTACAGTGTAGTTTTTTTATACATTGAATTCTAACAGTTTTCTATCAATGGATTAAAAAATATAACTAAAAGTTTAATTATTAAAATAGAAAATAAGTGTTATGTGTTTTTGTGTAACACTGGAAATGGCATTTACTGATAAATTTTATGAGAAAACTCTGTTGTCCCGTTAACTCCCATGTCCCATTACCCCCCAGTCTCACCTATATGTGTTTTTCTCAATATTTTTTCTCTGTATTTTTTGTTACTGATAGCATGAACTACAGATAACATGAATAAAAATTTAATTCCCTTTGAGGTTCATGTTAACGAGGTTTGACTGTATAAGCATAGTGTTAGAACATACTCATAAGACCTTTCCTTGGTTTTATGTAGTCCTGATTCCATTTTTGATAATTATTTTGACAATAAACCTTAGTACAGTTATAAATGTAATTCTGGAGCCATTAAGCCTTTCTTTTTTAATAGAAATTCACTTGTCATAATTTCTCATATTGTATTGTTCACTCTTTTATTTAATTCAACTTGGTTTTTGTATGTGAGGATGAAATTTTGTAATCTATTTTTAACTCCGATAGGCTAGAACTATAAAAGTTATTAAGTGTACAAAGGTGTGTTTCTGATGACAATACAACCTTGTGACAATAATCACTTATAACTCCATAAGTAACTTATTTATCAAACAGTGAAAACACCACTCGATTCCAAATTGCTTCAATAGTCAGGTATGCCAATTATGTGCCTTTTACGTTTAAAAATGAGACAAAATTTTGTGAGTAAATACAGTAGTTGTTTGTTAATTATATTTATCAAATTTTATAGATAACTTTCTAACAGTATTCTTGTAGTTGAGAACTTAATAAACTTAATTTGCTACTAAATGATGAATTGCATTAAATATATAAAAGGGTGTTAAAAAAATCATCCAATCTGATATTTATATTCTTAGAAAGTATCTTGCCAAAATTTTATCTTCTAAAGCAGGGATGGCGAACCTATAGCACGCGTGTCGAACTTAGCACCCAAGAAAACTTCTCTGGCACATGAAAAAACTTAGATTATATTCAGTTTACAGAGAATAATCCATTTGATGATTTTTTTTTTTCTGCTACAAGTATAGTTTTTTTGTAACAGGCATATAAGTTACTTTAAAATAATCTGTTACTTTTGAATGCATTAAGGTATTATAAATTTCAATGATAGTGCCCTATAGCGCCATTTTCTTGCCAAACTTTTCAACATATAGTGTTTTTCAAATCATTTTGCTTTATCAAATTTCAAAGCTTTTATTTTTGAAAATTGAATTTTAAGAGATAGTTTGCATAGTAATATACCTAATTGACACGCTTCTTCTTCAGATTAGGTTTTATTTTATTTAGGTTTAGGGTTTTAAGTTATTTTATGTTTTAAAATATTTGTTTTAATTTTTAAAATTGAATGTTATCTGTTAGTGTAAATAATTATGTCTATTGAACCTGCTTCTACCTTACGAACTAAAAATGATCTCATTCGGAAGTATACAATAAAAGAAACTCATTTATAGATTAATGAAATGAAATTAGATGTGGCATGGCTATATTATTGAGTAAATGCAGCATAATAAATAAGTAAGGAATCGAATTTAGTATAAGTGTAAAAATATTTAAATAAAATTCTACAAAAATTAGTTATTGGATTTTATCTGAGTTAGAATATTTCTTGCACGCTAGAATGTTGATACATAATAATTTTGAAATTTTTGGCACGCACGCTCAAAAAGGTTCGCCATCCCTGTTCTAAAGCCTAATAAATTATGGGCTGGAGGTCCGCACGAGCCGAAATTTCCAGGCCGGGCCCGGCCCATAGAAAAAAAATATTGGTCCGGCCCGATAAATAACTTAAGTTCGGACTGGGCCCAGGAAAAAAGTTAAAATCTCGGCCCGGACCGAGTGAATTTCTACAACACATTGATTTTTACGTCGATTTGGTTAAAAATGTGTCTTGTACAAGGAGTTCTGACCAAAAATATTTATCTTAACTTTTTTTTCATGTTTATAATCTTCATTTTTATAGAAGTGCCGCAGACTACAATATTTATTTTTTTAATGAATCTCTATTTCTTGCATGTAAACGTTTAAGTTATCATTAATATTGTTAATACATATTCCATGTATTGAAGTGTTAAAAATCTGAAAAATGCTATACAGTAAAATCTTCTATGATGGAATTGCATAGAAAAGGGGGGGGGGGGGGGAATGCATTATAGACAAGTTAGTTCCCTTCTTAGCAAGTGTAAATGTATTATTTATTCTTTTCTTACGTATTAGTATATTAATTTTGCATGGATCAACACGTTTTTCAGTTTAAAACAGGGTTCCGGCATAGGCAGGTTCTTTTCATATGTTTTACTAGATTTTAATTTAGCTATATATTGAAATACGTTTAACATGAGAACGCTTAAGATGAAAAATTGGTTAACACGAAATTAAATAGCGGTCCAGACAGTATACTATGCAATTTAATGCATTTTTTTTTCTTTTAACACGAAAAAAATTTCATTTTCAATTTAGTTAGTTTGAGTTGAAATTGGTGAATTTTGTGTTTAAAAATACTGAATTTTGGATGAAAATTGGTGAATTTCGTGTTTTTTTGTAAATTAGCTTATGTTTTATGAGCACAATGGCTGAGAAATCAGTGCGAAAACAAACTGCTATTTCGCTTCAAATGAAGATGAAGCTGCTTAATGCAGTTGATGAAAAAGGATGGAAAGAGAAATCTGCAAAAAGATTGGCATTGCCAATTCTACTTCATCAACAATAATAAAAAACAGGGATCCCATTACGCTAATATTTGAGCACAGTATGTTTAAGCCAGAGATAAGACGCAAGAGAACTGCTAAGCAGGAAGATTTAGAAACAGCTTTTGCTTATTTGGTTCGTTCATACAAGCTAGATCTCAGAATACTGAAAAAGACACTTAAAAAAAGATATCTGATTTCCTCCCCTACACACACACAAAAAAAACCCCCACATTTCTTTTACTTGTTTTTTATCCTAATGAATTCAACTTACTAGTAGTTTAACAGGAAATCTACATAAAATTTCACGACATCGAAAATATAAAATCTAAATGAAATAGCCTTTCGCAAGGCAGAGAAGATGAATAGGGTTTGGTTCTGTCTGTCTTGTCTTCCGTGATGTAATTTGAGCATTAATAGCTTCACACAGTTTTCTCAGAAAGAGATTAAAGAAAGCAGATATAAAGTCTGCATGTGAAAATTCAGTGTCCTTGAATTGTTGTTTAAACACAAAGTAGACCCATCCCTCACACGAAGCAGATCCCAGTCTGGGCCTAGCTATGAAAAAGGGTAAAGGTTAAAAAAAAAAAAAACCAATAGAATATTTTTTATTGGAGCTCTTTTGCGTGCTCCTTACATCGGTTGGCTTGTCAGTGCCTTCGTCAGCTGGGCGCCCCGTGCAGTTGCACACTTCGCACCATCCTGATCACCATCTGTTTTTGATTGATCCAAATAATAATAACTGTTCAACATTTTCAATTGTTTGCTATCTCTGTTTCGTTAGCACATTCACGCCTTTCGCTGCATTAGCCTCCTTTATTGCTTCCTTTTACGCCACAATGGAATTTATCGTGGATGGCAATTTCCCATACACGTGGCCTATTTCAGCAATCTTAATGCCACTCTGATATTTTTGAATAAGTTCTTTCTTCAACTCTATCAAGTTCCTGGTCTTCTTATTTGAAAGGCTGCTGGCTCTGGAAACTTCCTTCTGTCCCATGATGTAGCACTCGCAATCAATAAAAAAAGTACACAAAAAATGCACTCGAAGTAAACAAAATTGTTTGCCTAGACGATAGACGTGCACATGAGGAGAAATAATGCCAGACTGAGCAGAAGAACTCCTGGGTCACCCCCTTTGTTTACAAAAAATGCAGCAAGGTCATGTGGTTACGGCAACAAAAATCGAGACAAATTTCGGAAAAAATCGACTAGAACCGAGGTATTACTGTAATTATTTTAAGAGCTATTTAATGTTAAAGTTGGTCAAAATCGTTCCATTAAAAAAGGTTTATAGGAGCAAAAAGTATACACAGGAATTTCATATGTAATAGAAATTTTCTATCAATTTTCTTATTAGGAATTTTCTAAGAATATACATTACAAGCTCCTGGTGTGCATAAATAATATTACCAAAACAGTTTAAATTGAGAAATATATTTACACGCGATATTTATTGAGAAAGAAAACTGTCATGAAAATTACGTCAGATTTTAAACAGTACATTTAAAATGTCTTATTTAAAAGAATTTGCTTATAGCATTGTTAAAAAATACATGAAGGCAAAGACTCTGTGCATTTAATTCATTATATATTAGCTGATTTTTAAATGTTTAACTAATCTTATTTAATCAAACACGAATACAGCCATTGGATGTCTTTAACAGTAGCTGATTCAGCCTTAAAATCCCTCAGTAAAAGGGAAATGAATGGAAACCCATTTACAGTGAGATCGCCACTGGTTTTTTAATTATAATTCAATCTTCCGTATTCTTTTAAAAGCCTATCAAATTAGTGTGTTTTTAGAGTCTGCAGTGCCCGAATGGGGGTTGGCAAGCATAGCTCATAGGGGACAGAGCCCCCTGGTGCAATTTAAATTAACAGGAAAAAAAAATTCATGCTAGTTTTTCACTATAATTTTTATTGTAATTATGTTAAAGTTTCTATTTACCCCTAATGTGTATAATTTCAAAAGAAAATATGAACTCAAGCAATTTTCTAACATATAAAGTACCTTAAGAAGTTCTAAAGATTATTTTTCTGTTTAGATAAAAGAAAATACAAAGACAAATATGATGATTCATATAGAATAAATGGAAGTTCGGCATCTGGTAGCAATGCTTCAGAAGGTATGTTTTTAAGATTTCAGATGATTTTTAAAGATTTTTTTTTTTTCTGAGTTTTTTTTTTTTTTTTTTCCCCGTGCTGAACTCTTGAATAAATACATTTAATTAATAAAATGCTCATTTTACAATAGGGGTAAATCACCCTACCTCCTTATGAAATTTGAATTGCATTCCAATTGCTATGTTAACTACAAAAATTCTCCTTGCTGCTTTTGAAAGAGCATTCTTATTATGGAGGCAGAATTTTTCCTCCCTTGAAATGCATTTTCATTGAAAAATGTAAAATTACTTTTTATTTATTTTGTATTTCTTCATATCCAGTCCCCTTCATTAGATGAACTTATGTCTAGATTTCATGTCTTATCATTCAATGCCCCAGTATTAAAGAATTCTTAATACACTGTCTATAGTATGAAGTAAACTATATTTAGAGATAGTCATGTAATAACTGGAGTAGACAAACCACAAATGAAACAATGTGTAAACAACTTGAGTAAAGTAGGTAAACCAGTTCACAGGTGAAACTATTTCTCCAATTTGCATTCTGTAGAGACTGTTGTCATTAATTTAGGTGGTTTCCCTTTGATACCTAGTTGCATCTACAATACCACATAATCATGCTGCCAACGTTAGAAGAATGAAATAAAACATAAAATTTTGAATAAATCAGAAAATGTAGAAATTTAAATACTTCTTTTGCAATTAAGATTTAACATTGTATTTTATATTGTTTGAAATTAACTAAAATGTTCAGTAGTTTCATTCAGAGTCAAGGAAAATAGACAAGTATGTGAATAAAGAAAATTAATATTTGAAAACATTTTAGAGAATTGAATAATCCTTTTCTTTTCTTTTAATTTTTTAACTCTGGAAATATTACTACATAATCACAAAATCAATATTTTTGTGAGGTAATTGATAAATATCTTGTTTTGGATAAGGTTACATTATTAAGAATTTTGCTAATTCTCAATCATTTGACAAGCTGATAGGTGGAAATAAATTTCTTTTGCCAAAGCATATGTTTCATATTTTTAAGAAATAATCCATTAGAAATAGCTCATCAATAAGTTTATAAAATAAATAAATTTATTCATGTTGTGATATGTCTGTGCATGCATGTCCCTGTTATTCAACAGATTTCTGCAGAAATTTTTTTTGGCAAACACTTGTATTTGCAGACAGTTTCTAAATTTATACATCTCTTGTTTCCTTTTATTCAGTGGCAAATTAACTATAATGTAATAAAAAATGTTTTCTCTCTCCTCTCACTTTAGATGTATAGTAGAACCCTGCTAATCCAAAATTCCAGTTAATCCGAACCGATTTTATTTTCGAAAATTGTACTTGAACAGATTAATTGAAAAGATTAACTTACGAAATTTTCCTGATTACAGGATGAATGTCCGGAAAAACGTGTAGAAGTTAAAATTAAATAAAAAATGGCAGTAAAGCATGCTTTTTTTATTCTCTAAACAGCTTGAGTAGAATTTAAACAATACTTAATACTGTATAAAAGTGCAACATATGTACACGATTATAAAATGAAAACATGCACTGCAAGCCTACTCATAAGAAGCAATCTTAAAAAAATATCTAATATTAGTTTTTTTGCCAGTCACGATAAAATTCTTTCTAAAATGCAAAAAGTATTTAATTCAGATGAAAAAGATTTATTTTACCTTTCAACAGTTTGATTTCGCAAATTATCTACAGAAACATTTTTTTCTTCCCCCCTGGTCATTGTGATGACTGAGCTACTTATAGATTCATGGTTTTGAACCGTTTGTAACATATTGTTACATAATTCCTCATTCTGAAGTTCCATTGGATTATTATAAACATTGGGAGTGATTAAACAAGGAATACTATTTTTTTTTCTGATAGTTGTGCCGGATTATCCAGCATGCCGGATTAGAGGATGTTTATTGTACTATTGAGTACTTCAGGCACCAGTCCCAATTAGTTCGGATTAGTTAGGTTCTACTGTATTTAATCAAAATTCATTATTTTATTTTTCCAAGTATGCATAATTCATTCATTTTTTGTAATAGTTTTTTACTCTGATATTACAGGTTGCTGAAAAACAGCGTTTACTTTTACGATGCGTTTAGATTCTAAGAAATGATTCTTTTTACAAAATGAATATTTAAAAAATGATTTTACTACTAAAAGATTTAGTTTACCGATGGTCTTTTTCAGATTTTTCCCCTACTCTTTATTTCTAATGCAAATTCCTTTTGAGTTCAAAAGAATTTGTTTTATTATTTACTAGCTGACCCATCTGTTGTTGCTCAGGCCTGTGATAATAACGTTAAATACATATCTAAAATCACAGTTGAAGGATTTTATATTTTTCAATGAAAATCTTTCCAAATAAACTTAATGTTGTTGGCCCCACTGCCTTCGGCAGCATACACTTTTGAATTTGTATGATTTTATATTTTTAAACGAAAATTTTATCCAAACTGGCCTAGAGTTGGGGCCCCACTACTTTTGGCAGCATACACAACAGTCATGTTATGCACGCTCCTATCTGTTATTGTAAATGAACCTTGAATTCATATGATTTTTAATTTTTAGATGAAAATTTATCCAAGCAAACTAGAATTCGGAATCCCACTGCCTTTGGCAGCATACACCATGCTTGCTATGCACACTTCGGTCTGTTTGATTTTATATTTTTAAACAAAAATCTTTCCATATGAACATATTGTTGGTGGCCTTTAGTGACGTACTCTCTCAAATTGTATGATTTTAGATTTTACACTAAATTCCATCCAAATGAACCTACAGTTGGGGCAAAAAAGATCTTTTTTGCCTTGATTTGATTTTGTTTTAATTCTTGCTTAATGCTGTCCTTTTTACTTCTGCATTAGTTTAACGTCATTATCATAATAAAAAATAAAATGATAATAACCAGTTAACATATTAAAATTTACTTTTAAAAGGAAATTTGAAGTTAATTTTAAAATTTGAGTTTTCATGTTCAGTTTGAGTTTATTCATGTTTGTAATATTATGTGTAAAATATTTTATTGGATTTCTTCTAAATAGAAGTTCATGAATCTTTTAGTATTTTAAATATTGCTTTCTTGTTTCAGATGAGGAAATGACTTGGATTTTTACCGAGTATCTCTCAAATCTGCGGCCTCCAATTGTAAGTAATAGTTGCATTTCTGTATCATTTAAAAAAATTAATAAGATGTATTTATAAATGCTTCATAAACACAGTATGTATTTGTATTTATTATAATTGATAATCTAGAAATTTGTGAATGATTTGCATCCTATTTACTCGTGTAATTTTCACTCCTGTGTGTGTGTGGGGGGGGGGGGGGGGTGAAAACAAATTTTTTGGATGGGTGGTAAGTTTTAAGCGACTGATTATTTATTTATTTATTGTTGCTATAAAGTAACTAGGCAGAAAAACTTACAAAAAATTAAAGCATTTTACTTATTTAAAAATTTATGTGATTATAAAGGAGGGGGTGGGGTGCAAAGGGGAAATTGAATTTTAGGAAGAGATGACAGTTTAGATTATTATTTTTTTATTATTATTAAAAAGTAATAGGTTGGGGAGGGTGATAAACAAAGATGGCTGATTATTTATTTATTGTTGCTGTATAGTAAATAAGTAATAAAAGGAAATAAATTTTTCAGATTTTTTTTTTTTTTTTTTTGGTGGGGGGAGGAAGGGGCAAGCAGATTTGACTGATAATTTATTTATTATTACTGCTAAGTAACAAATAAAATAGAAAACTTTAAGAAATAAACTTTATAAACTAAAAATAAATACCTTTGTATGAGAAAGTTAATTTTTCTTACAGATAGGAGGAGGGGGGTGGGGGATGTAATTTTTTATAGATCAAAAAATCTGCTATTCCATGAGATTCTCGTCTCTGTGTTGATTATTTTTTACTTCCAAAAATGTTCTGCAGTGAAGTAATTTATGACAGATCAGAGGTCAAATTGTATTTATTATGAAAATTGCTAATTATTCATAATTTTTTTCGGTTTTCTCTCCTTTTTTAAATCTTTTTCAATTGTTCTGCAGCAAGACGATTTGTTCTGTGACATATGTCACACTTTTTGGCATATTCTGCTTTAGAAGTGTTACAGAAACATTATATTTCATTAACAATAAAGAGGATACTTGGCACAATACAAGAATATAAGTAGATAAAACAACATTCTGGGGCTAATAACGTTGTTTTATCTACTTATATTATATTTCAGTGTTGTGAAATTTCTGACTTTCACCCATGCTTGTAAACCTCATAAATGATTTGTTTTTGTGATTTTTTAATAAATGAAAGATTTTTAAAAATTCGATATGATTTGTTCTTAATAATCCATTGTAAATTTATTCTAAGGGCAAAATATTTTTTTCATCCATTAAACATTTATGTATGAGAGGGTTGATACAGTAAAACATGCCAAGACAGAATTTTAAGGGACCTTTAAAAAATAATAATAATAGTAATAATGAGATACATAAAAGATAAGTTTCTGCCTTGTCAGATATCTTCTCTTTGTAATTGTATCTGATTTTCTTTCTTTGGAACGGTGACATTTTCTATTTATGGTAAGATTTCATCATATACAAATTCTGTTTTCACATATTTTATTGTATTCTATTATTTTTACTTTTATTGTTGTAGAATAATTCTATACTTTGAATATTAAGGTAAGTTTACATTATAGGTATCAGAATTATCTCCACATAGTGTTATGGTCTGTTGGAAACCTCCCGATTTGCCACCTGTTGAAATCGATCCTGCTTTATGCTGTAGCATTCAACAAAGTGAAATCATGTTTGAAGTTATGCTGTGTGAAAAAGGAAAGGAAGGTCGATATAAATCTGTATATAGGTAGGTGTGATCCATGTGATATGCACACTTTATCTTTCTAATTTTAGTTTGTAAATCCTTTCCTGCCTAAAAAATATATTATAAACGCAGTCATTATAATTTCGTATTTTTATTTTCTTCTATCTTCAATAGAAGAAAGTATTGTAATTGAAGTTTTTTTCGACTTCCGGTTTTCGACGGATTTACACGTTTTAGGGGTCAGAGGTCCTAAAAAAACATGTTTATAGAAAATGTCTGTCTGTCTGTATGTCGCAATTGTACCATCAAAAAGTGTATGAAGTTATGCATGGAATTGAACCAAGTATTTTTTTTTTTTTTAAGTTTTTGGCTATGGCAAGCAGGTCCTTCATTAATTTGGAAAAAAACCGCCGAAAGGGGGGCACTGTAATAGCAATTTTTGTGCCATTTTGAATATTGTACCATCGAAAAGTGCAAGAAGTTATGCATAGAATTGAATAAAATTTTTTGTGTAGGTTTTTGGTCATGGAAAGAAAGTCCTCCTTGAATGTGGAAAAATTCTGCCGGTAGGGGGACGCTGTAATAGCGATTGCCAGAAGGGGACACTGTAATGGCGATTTTTGTGCAATTTTCAAAATTGTACCATAGAAAAGTGTATGAAGTTATGCATAGAATTGAACCAAATTTTTTATGTATGCTTCTGGCCATAGCAAGAATGTCCTCCCTGAATTTGGAAATATTCCGCTGAAAGGAGGCACTATAACAGCGATTTTTGTGTAATTTTCTTGATTTTTCATAGTTCGATGAAGTGACGGGAACTTCCCATCATGATAAGCCAATTATTCGCGAACAGCCGATATACAACAGAATAATGGAAATCTATTGATTTTAAAGAATATCATGATCGAGATTAACTCGTTTTTACTCCGATTAATTGACTGAAGCAGAAATTTAAGATGAAAGTCAAAGTTGATATAGTATGTATAAATAATAAAAATGAAATATTGGCATTTGTAACAACGTTATGAAATATTAAAATATATGAGATAGAAAAAAGTTTTAGGATTGGCATATCCAACTGGTTACTCATAAGTCTCATCATCAATTTTTATTTTGCATTGTGAAGTATATGCATAGAGGTAATCAAGATCCAAAGACTGGGGTTAATGGTGTAATACTACAGACTTTTATTGCTGCTAAGAGAGCATGAAAACAGGGTGTCTAGCCATCTGGAAAACGTGGATAACCTAGAAAAGTCAGGGAAATTTATATGGACTGGGTAAGTCAGGGAAATTTACCATTCTTGAGGAAAAGTCAGGGAAATTAGAAAACTCTGAGAAAGAGTTGTAAAAATTTGAAACTTCCTAGAAAAAAAAATTCATGTTATAAAATTAAGGATTTGAAGTTGCAGCGCCAGGAAAAATCAGTTTTTTTCTTTTTAAGTACTGTAAAGAGTATTTCAACCTGCTGTGCAAATAATTTTGTTTACCTCTTTTCCAATCCTTCCTTGCAGGGTTCGTTGATATATATCAATGGATATATATCCAATATTTATTTTCAAAATATCAAGATTTTTGATATTTTCGATATTTTCATATCACTTGATATTTATTTTCAAATTATCAAGATGTGTGATATTTTCTGTATTTGATATTTATTTTCAAAATATCACTGTACGAGATGTTTTTGATATTTTCAGTCAAAACAAGTGTAAATGAAATTTCTAACTGTTATTGACTGTGTTATTCTGTAGATAAAGAACTTTTGTCTCTGGTAGTGATTTTTTTAGCCAAAAAGAAAAACAAATATCTTTTTCAAGCTTTGTTTGAATTTTTTACTTTTAACTGTAGATTATGTGGGACATAATTAATTCAGAACAGACACTAAAATATAAACTGTCTAATTTAGATACTCAGTTATATACAGCTTCATTAGAAAAGAATCTCTTCTGGTTTTGATTTAGTTCAGTTTAAACTGTGCAAGATGTTAGGGAATAAAAATTAAGATAATCTTATATTTATGTTTAAAACTTTCAATTACAAAAATGTGTTGTGTAAAAATTTTGTTTTATAAATTTCTGATTTCTTGATAGTTGATACTGAATCCTATAGCCTTTTTTTTTTTTTTAAAGCATCATGTAAGTGTATAAAGAAAATTGTTTTCAATTAGTTGATCTTCAATATTGTTCTAAGTAAAATAAAAAGGAAAAATAAATGCACTTTTAATATATTGTATAAGTTTTCTTGTTAAATGCAATATGTTTTAGTTTCTTATTTATATTATGCTTGAAATATTTATTAACAGCAGTAAGATGACTATTTTGAAAATATTGGATATACATCAAAATATTGAATATTTTCGAAAATACATGATATTTACGAACCCTGCTTCCTTGTAATGCAAGATTTTCAATTCCAGCATCACTGAAACTTTGTACTGCATTTTGTATGATTGCTTAGATGTTTCAGTCTGTTTGCTTATCTTTGTTTTGGAACTGAATATTTGTTAGCTTAATTTATTTAATATTTATTATTTGTATTAAAATATGTTGAAGCAATCTGTATTTAACTATGACTGATGTGATAATTTCATCCTGATTGGGATAAAATGGATAGAACCTGTATGTACAGTCAGACCTTGTTATCCTGACACCCGCTTTTCACGTCACTCCACTTACCACGTCAGTTTTTCAAAGTCCCGATTTTCTGTATATGATTGTAATGTAAATAAACCTCGGATTTTACGTTGTTGAATAATTTTCAACTCTGGATATCCTGACAGTTTAGGAAAATTGACATTTTTTCATAATCCATCTTACAAGCACAGAAATTAAGTGGTAAGAAATGTCTTAGCCGCGCTTTTCACAAAACTGTCTAAAATGCCCATTGAGATAAATGAGAAATTTTACTTCAATCCTTTATCTGAATAAATAAACCCACACACTATTAATGACCCACTTAAGCTCCAGACAGACGTTTCAGTATAATCACAGTCTTTTTGTTCTGGTCAGGCAGCACTTTATTGTGGTTACACAAAGTTTTTCATCCGACTAAAACCAAAGCATTGTATTGCATTGAAACAATCAGAAATTATCTAACATCAATTTCTGAAACAATGAATACTGATTACAATTCATTGTATAATAAAAAAAGAATTGTAGGAAGCACATCTAGGGACAAGCACACCTTAATTCATCAATATTTCATGTAACAATAAAAAAAGTCATCATAAATCTGATTTTTATTATTTTCAATTTTGTTTTTGTTTTTGTGTTTATTTTTTTTTTTTATATAATAATGCTTTATTGCTTAAAACTGCAAGAATAGTTATGAATTGAAAATTGTCATTAATTAATTAAAAATACAGCTTATTATAAACATATTTTTCTCCAACTCCAGTTACCGCAACACTCCGCTTATGACAACATTTTTTTTTTCTGGTCATTAGAGTGTCGATGATAATGAGGTTCGACCGTATCTGCAAAATATTTAGGTAAATTGTTCAACAATTTGTAAATTTTGCAAGAATTTGTTCAACAATTCAGTAGTTGTTACTTTAGAATCAGTTGTGAGAGTTCCACTCTCAAATTCACAACTTTTAAGAGTTTTTGTGTGTAACATCACAAAATCTCGATATCTGGAAAATGTTTTCCAGAACTTGGAAAAGTTAGGGAAATTTGTTGCTGATCAGGAATAGACCCCCTAATGAAAATTATTCGTAGTAATCCTTCGACCTATAACCCACAAAACCTTTAGTTCACAATCCATATTTAGTTGTAAAAAATAGAATTTATGGCTATCAATATAGAGAAATTTGTTATCGGCAACTTTTTTCCCCCCCCTTTTTTTTACAGAAAGTTACTTTTTTTTTCATTAATTTAATCGAATTTTCAATTTAATCATTGCTGTTCACTGAATCATAAAATAAACAAAACTTAAATATTTAAAAAAATTCTATTTACTTTTTTATCAAAATAGTCTTTAATTTCTGGACAGGAACATTTTTGCATAGCGTGCAAGATAAAATTTCCAAACAGCCTTGAAACAAACAACAATTACATTAATGTTTCAGAAAATTAAGACAAAATCGGTTATGAATGTGCATTTGGATTTGTATATTTAATTATATATGCTTATTTTATTGCTATCTATTATTTGATTTTGTTTACCTTATTTACTTTTATAAAATTGATAAATTATTTTAATGCAGAAGAAATATTTTATTGTAAAATTTATTTGAAATCATTATTTTTCCATTATAATATTTATTCATATATGTATAATAACTCATTTTGCACACCCAAAAGAAAAATGTAAACAAATAATGACATATTGCTCACCCGCAGGAAAAGTGACACATCTTGGCAAAAATAAATTTGCAGGAGAGGCAAAAGAAGATTCGCTCGTTTTTACTGTAACATGAAATTATAGCACTTAGCTCTGCATGCAGGAGTAAAAAAAGAGTAAATCCCTTAAGAATGAAGACTCGGATGTTGCAGATGATGTTTGAAGGGTTAAGAAATTTTACCTCCCGACACAATTCACTCCCCCCCGCATCTGGGGTCACGAATGGACATATAGCGTAATAAAGCTATTTTCCATTTAACTGCACTTGAAATTTTGGCTGTTGAAACACCTATGACTGACCGTTTAATGGAATAAAACGCAAAATGATTTTTTGTGAGATGTGTTACTTTTCTTGCCAGTGAGCGATATATCCACAAATTTCTATAATATGCAACAACCCTTTTTAGATTAGAGGGAGTTGATTTGTGATAACAAAAACAGCTATTTAATTTTCCATAATGCTTTTGAAATTTATAATTGGATTTCCTTAATTATATTTTAAATATGTTATTTAATATTTTAATTCATCATAATCTCCACATTTGTGAATGGTTTCCTTTTAACAGATAACAGTTTCCTTTTAACAGTACTGAATTATGTATAATTATGAATTGTCAGTTTATGAACATCAAATTTTGTAGAGATTATTTAACTAACCTACATATTAAAAATTACATACCCTTTTTGTAAAATAAATTTTATTGCTACAAAATCTATCTTGGAAGTTTTTGTTTTTAAAATGTGCATCTAGTTAAGTGTGTTTCTTAGAATTTGTTACATACTATTTTCCACGAACTTTCAATATAAATTAAGGCTCAGAAGATTTCTTGATTTTAAGATGTATTCTAAGTTAGTTCATACTTTCAATCATAACATTGTTTGAACTTTTTACAGTCAATTCTTCATCATTAGATTCAATAATAATTTTTTTTTTTTTTTTTTTTTTTTACTCAATCTATTATTTTGATGGTTGAATATAAATCAATCTTTTGTTAAGAGTGTATTATTTAATCTGCAAATATATTTTCAAGCAGACTTCTTTTTATGGTATCTTTTTGGTACAGAACTTTGTTATATGTGACTTTCAGATTTTTCAATATTTATAGGTGGAATTTTGTTTGTTTTTAAAAAGAGAATTCTGCTACACTGGTGTCCAAAATTAAGGACCAATCACAAAATGCTAATTTTCAAGTACGCGAATACTCAAAAGGAAATAATATAATTCGAGTAATTACTATCTCTACAGCATAGCTAGTCCCAGGGTTCGCACAGACTCTTTAGACTCCTTGGAAACTCCTTGGAAATGAAAACATTCCCAAGTAGTACTTAGAACTACTTAGATAAGCAAACCACTCCTTAGAAACTCCTTAAATTGTATTGCGGCTTCGGACGCAAGCGATGTTACTGCCGAGGAAAAAAAAATCGTGATTGTATAACGCACGGTAAATCCTTTATGCACGTCATTCATCTGAAGCACAGCATTGATTGGGTAGGATAATCTTAATAGCAGGGCTCCCGCTAGGTCCGTTTTTCAATTATTAGGTCCGTAAAGTCCGTTTTTCGACACAGTTAACCGACCTTTATTTTAAATTTTATCTCGGAAAAATCGTGTTTTTCGCAAATATGTTCCAAAAAACGCTGTCAAATTTCGTCAATCGATCGCGGAAAAAATTCATAAATTATGTCAAAGGATCGCGAGAAACACGCGGTTTCCATCAAAAGATCGCCGGAAAAAACGTCAGTTTCGTCAAACGATCGAAATAAAACACTAATTCCTTTAGAAGATGGAGAAAAAACGCGAATTTTCCCCAAAAGATCGCGCAAAAACGAGAAATTCCCCAAAAGTTCGCGAAAAATAAGCGATTTTCTTCAAAAGATCGCGAAAAACAAGCGAAATTCTTCAAAAGATCTCGAAAAACAATCGAATTTCTTCAAAGGATTGCGAAAAGCAAGCGAATTTCTTCAAAGGATCGCGAAAAGCAAGCGAATTTCTTCAAAGGATCGCGAAAAGCAAGCGAATTTCTTCAAAGGGTCGCGAAAAGCAAACGAATTTCTTCAAAGGATCGCGAAAAACACGCGTTTTCTATCAAAAGATCGCGAAAAAAGCGAATTTCTCCCAGAAGATTGCGAAAAAAAACAAAACAAAAAAAAAAAACGCGAATTTCATCATAAGATCGCTGAAGAAAATGCGAATTCGTCAAAATTTCACCTTCAAAGAAAGCGATTACCGCTGTTCTAAAAGAATAAATTCAAAACTTGTTATAATTTTCCTTGTATGTTGCGTTTAGCATTCTTTTTTTGCCTTTTAAAATTATCTTTAAGATGTATCATGTATATGATATACATAATAAGTGTTTGGGATTTGACTAATCTATATTTATATGACCTAGGGGTGACTCTAATCCGAATTTTCCGAAAATGTCAGACAATTCATTTCCGAAAATTTTAAAAAATCGATCACCAATCCGAAAATTCGGACATTGGTCGCCGAAAAAAATAAATTTTGTCAATCGTTTGCAGAAAAATCGCCAATTTCGTCAAAGGATCGCGGGGAAAACGCGAATGTCGTCAAAGAATCGCGTAAACCCCCGCAAATTTCGTCTAAAGATCGTGAAAACCCCCACAAATTTCGTCAAAAGATCGCGAAAAAAACCACAAATTTCGTCAAAAGATCGCGAAAAACGGCAAATTTCGTCTTAAGGTCGCGAAAAACCCTACAAATTTCGCCAAAAGATCGCGAAAAAACGACAATTTTCGCCAAAAAATCTTGAAAAAACACGCAAATTTCGTTGAAAGATCGCGAAAAAACGACAAATTTCGTCAAAAGATCTCGAAAAAACCCCACAAATTTCGTCGTAAGATCGCGAAAAAACCACAAATTTCTTCAAAAGATTGCGAAAATCCCCACAAATTTCGTCAAAAGATCGCGAAAAAACGCGAATTACGTCAAAGAGTCGCGGAAAAAGCACATAGCTAGTATCGAGAGTGGATTTCCCCCTCCTCCCCCTCTGGTGTAACTTTTCAGAAGATTTGCTGTGAATTTCAGAATTTTTTTTTTTTTTTTTACTCAGAACCACCCCTCTGACCATTGGTCACTGCATATAAAAACATTGATTGTCAATTTTGCATTTAAACTTACGCAATCAGTAAGCAATATATTGTGAATAATGGGCAATTTCAGCACTAACAATTAGATTCTAATACAGTAAAATTTGTTTTTGAAATGTTTTTCCCTCCAAATTTGGCATTAAAAATTGGTGTGTGCATACCACATAATGATGCAGCACATAAAAACATCGACAAAAAAAAAAAAAAAAAAAAAGAAAAAAAAAAGAAAGAAAGAAAGAAAATGGCAAATCCTTAAAACTTTTTGGACTCCTTGGATTTTTTGGCTACTCCTTGGATTTTTTCTTCCCAACTCTGTATGAACCCTGTAGTCCATATAACATCTCATTCATGTCACACATGGTCACAAGTGTCACAGTCACTACGGTGAAGCAAAAAAATAGGAAATTCCACACATCTTATTATGAGTCTCAAATGATCATTATATGTGACTGCTGCTTTGTGACGAGTCACCATGTGACTTTACAATGTAGTTACATTATGACTATCATGTGACTGTCATCTGTAGGCTCAATTTCAATGTCATCGCGAACGCTGCATTGTCATAAGTTATCAAATAATGTCACATTAAAGTCACATGATGAATTTCAGGTGACAGAGAGACTACTGTGAAGTCATTGAGCCCTTTTGTGAAAAGTCACCGTGTGACTATAATGTGATATTATTTGTTTACTTATCCTAATGCAATGTTCATGATGACTTTGAAATTGAGTCTAAAAATGATAGTCACATGAGAGTCACGGTGTAACTATATTGTAAAGTCAGCTGGTGACTCGTGACAAAGCATCGGTCACATTGACGTATCACTGGAGTCACATATAGCGATCATTTGATACTCATAATGAGACGTGTGAAATTTTATATTTTTTGTTTCACTGGAGCGACTGTGACACTTGTGACCATGTGTGACATGAATGGGATGCTATATGGACTAGCTGTGCTGTAGGGATAGTAATTATTTGAATTATATTATTTCCTTTTGAGTATTCGCTTGCTTAAAAATTAGCATTTTGTGACTGGTCCTTAATTTTGGACATCAGTGTATTTGCAGAGAGTTTCAAAAAGTTAAATTTATCTAATACTTTAACTGGTTTCATATTATCTGGATTGTGCTGTATTTTGCAAAATGCCTTTTAAATTTTTCTTTCTTGTTTTTTTAAATACATGTTTGCATTGCTTGTTGGAATATCAGGAAAAAATTTATAATGCATTAATTTATATTTGCAGTGGAACAGATCATCACTGTAATATAAACACTCTGAAACCGGGTACAGAGTACTATGTATGGTAAGTATCAGCTAGAATTCTTTTTTTGAGTGTTTTATAAGTTTTGTTTGTTAATCAAATATAGTACTACTGAATGCTATTTGACGATTTTATATCTATGTATACATTATGGCTGCCAAGCCTTTTGCCTGAAAGTCATTTACAACCACAATTTCCAAATCCTTCATTTTATTTAAATGCAAAATTTCTGTCATTAAATAAATCAAATTATTCTATTCTAAAATAATGGTAGATCAGTGATTCACAGATCACAGGTTGGTCCCTCCTAACATATATATTTTAAAAATTGTTAATCTAAGAAAAAATAAAAGTACATGCATTTAGTAATGCATGTATGATTATTTTAACCCTTAAATGCCTGATTTATCAAAAATCATTGTAATAGTGTTTTTCGGCTTTCATTTTTTATATAAGTCATGGAAAAAATACTTTAAAAAATCATATTTTGTTTTAAGTATGGTTTACGGCTAAAAAACAGTTTGTTACTAATCGGCAATACTGGTCTTTAATTGAAAAAATAATTTTCCCTGATAAAATTCTATAATATTAAACACACAAGAATTTTAGGAACTATAATAAGAAATAAATTTTACAGAACAAAATAGGGTATTTCGCAAGCTTCCAAACAAAACAAAAAGAACAAGTAGCAACAATTGAAAAAATAAATCTATCTTTATTCTTAAACAGCACAAGTGTTACCATCTACATGTTGAAAATCGATTTAATAATATTTTCAGAATGTCTTTTATTGGCAACATTAGGCATTATAGCTTCAATATTATTTAATAGTATTTTAGAGCCTAAATTGGGTATGTTGCCGAAAAGCAACGCCTGGCATTTAAGGGTTAACATGATTTCTTTGCTTAATTTAATCTTAAAATAAACTGGTATAGAAAACCAATAAAGTGATTTTCATTCTGAGTTTGTATTAGTTGAACCATTCTTTTGGTTATAAGTTTACATTATGATGGGAGTTTAAAACATATTCAGTTACTGTTTTTAAAGTTTTTAACTTTTAATTTTCTAAAGATCAAAAGAAATTTGTTTTTCTTAAATTCCTTACATTGTACCTCTAAAACTCAGCTGCAATATCTTTTAACTAATCACTGTCATTTTTTTTATAAATTTATATCATAGAATAAAATTATAATAGAGCTGCCTACAAAGCTTCAAAATTATAGCTACCCCCACCCTCCCTCCTCCTGCCAAGTCAGAATGTTGAAGATAATATCTAATTAGACATTTAAAATCATATAAGTTGTTTAGAGCCAAGCACTCTTAAAATTTGCTGCCTTTAAACATTCCTTGAAAAGTTTATATATTTTTATTTTATAAATTTAAAATTATTTATAAGATAAATGTACCAATAGTGGTCCATTTAAGGACATTTATCTAATTATCATTAAAATATAAAGCGAACTTCAAAAGATATATAGGGTTTTTCCATGGAAAACGGACAGAATTTTCTGCACGTGACACGTACGTAAATGCCTATTATCTATTAACTTATAAGTTGTTAAAATATAAACTGTACTTTAAAACCCTAGATTTTCATATTAGCATAGTTGTTTTAATTTGTCAATACAATAGCATTATTAAAACAGAAGTAATATGTAGAAAAGCAATCCTACATGTGATATGAAATGACCCTTTAATAGGTTTTAAAATCTCCACATTTTTACCACAGACCTAAGTAATCTGAACGTTTGTAATAGGTTTAAAAATCTTCCTATTTTAAACCCTAGACTTAAACATTTTTTCCCATTTTCAGGGCCATTTCATGAAACACTGGAAAAAATGTGCTGGACGTAACACTTACATAAATACCTATAAGTTAATACGGTAGAGCACCGATTATCTGAACAAGTCGGGACCGACCCTAGCTCGGATAAGCAGAAGTTTGGATAAATGGTTGGTTGTATTTATGTCGGCCAATTATCAGCAGTTGGGATATAGGCCCTGGGGGGGGGGGGGGGGGAGTGCCTTCCGTGGAGGTCTTTCTAAGGGAACCTAACCCGTATTAACGCTTGGAGAACCAAGGTTCGAAGAAAACCACAAAAACTCCGATTGATTAGGCCGACGGGCGTGATTGGGATCGAACCCAGCACCTCCCATCTACCAGCTTCAAGAGCAGAACCTCTCAGCCACTGGTGGGGCGTTCGGATAAATGGACAGACAGTTTAAGGGATGTTCCTGACTATACTGAAACCTTCCCACTTTAACCAGGCTTAGGACTGGCAGCACCAGTTAGTGCTAGCATTTTTAAAAAAACTGTTTTTACTTTTCTATCATTTAAAATTCTCTTTTTCTCTTTTTATCATTTTCTGAACTCCAAAGATTATAATTTAAGCAAAAAAGCTTTCGATTGTTGCTTGCTTCAAAGAAGACATTCTTTCTAATGCTGCCCTATCTCGAATTCTTCTTAAATATGCTAGTTGAATAGTATCGGTGTTCTTCTGCTGTTTGAGCCATTTCATAGCTGTTTCCAAACATTCAAAGGCTTCGTTATGTGATGGACCTGGGTCATTTTCAGAGCATTAGTTTTCATTTCTTCAATTTCTTTTTCATCTTAAATCTCATCCACAATCTCATCATTATTACAAACATTTTTTGAGAGAACTAGGCTGTTCGGATAATTAGAAGTTCGGTTAATTGGAGTTCTGATAATCGGCGCTCTACTGTATATGTATTAACTTATAAGTTGTATAGTATCTATTCAAGTATGATTATAGTATCTATTAACTTATAAGTTGTTAAAATATAAACTATATATTAAAAATAACAAAATGTCTATTTTCATATTAGCATAGTTGATTTAATTTCGGGATGTAATAGCATTAAAGCAACAATATGTAGAAAAGCTGTCCCACACGTGATATGGAATAGCCCTATATTTTTTTTTTATCCTAGTCCTAATCTTCATCTATCAGAATAAACATTCAAAGTTTCAAAATATATTCCTTGGAAAAAATGAAAAATATTATCTTCCTCTGTTCTCCGGTAGTGAACATAGTAAATTTCTGATGCACCATTAGTAAGCCACTCAAAAAATCTTCATAAGCACCCCCCCCCCCCCCCCCTGGCCCTTCCACTGTAATTAATAAAGCACTCAATTGTTAAGTTTCTGGTTTATCTAACAAATTATTTACAGTGTAATAGAGTAAGAGTATATCAATGACAGTTTAATGCAACATAAGACATAATATTGTAAAAAAAATATTTCAAATAAAAACTTATCCCTTAATGAAATCTCTAAGAATATAACAAAAAATCTGTTTTTGAAGACACTTTAGAAAATAAACATCTCCATCAATATTTAAAAAAAAAAAAAAACAAAAAAAAACCCTTGTAGTCTTCAATTTTCTAGAAATTTGTATGTAAATAATGTGCTTGGAAATATGTCAGATCTTTCAGCAATATCACATTTTTAAGATGTTAATGCTGTATATGTCCGAGCTTCTACATTGCAGTCACTGAAAGTTGACAAATCATAAGTTTACTGCCCAATTCTTTAATCAGCCCTTTAGTTCAATAATGATTTTTGCTCAAACCTTTTCTGATTGGACAAAAATAAAGACATAAGAAAAGAGTGAACAATCCCATGTTATTGAAAAGGGAAAGAAAAATCAAACAGAGCTAAAAAGCTAAATCAAACAAAATATTTCCCTCCTGTGACTTCATTTGGATAAATGCAGAAGAAAAAAAGATAAAAGTTCTTTATTTTTGCAGCAATAAAATTTTTGGTATTATTTAATGTTGCATAGAGTATACAAGCAGGTGCAAAAATTTAGAAACTTCCAGAATAGTGAATTGAAAACTCGAATTAGTAATAAGTTTTAACATTGTTAGTAATTCAGTTTTTGAAGGGAATAAATTATTGTTTTAATTAAACAGGGTCTGCTATACTTCAATATAAAAGTTAGTTGTTTAATTTGCTCTGATAGTTTTTTCCTATTAAAAGTGTATCTTTTTTTACAGTGTTCAAGCTTCCCTAGATGATATCCGAGGAAGCAGTGTGAAAGGTATTTGTGAATTTTTATATGTATATATATTTTCTTATGTTAATTTATGCTGTAATTTTTATAGCAGATTTTTTTAAGTCCTTAAAGAATTTAAAAGGTTTATTTTAAGCCTATCTTACAATATATTTGTATCTTGTTTATCAATATCCAATTTCGGTATTTTGAGAAAAGGCTTATTTAATGTTTATTTTTTAAATCTCTTCTATAAAAATTTAATGAAACTATTATTTTCTTATGTAATATATTTAAGACAAATACTTATGCCAGAAAATGAATTCAAAGTGCTAACAGGTATGAACTGTATTAAAAAATTTTATTGAGTAAAGAACTACTTATCGAAACATGGAACTAATTCTGCATTGCTGCATTTTTGATTCAATAATTCTGTGCAATGAATCAATTTCTAAATATTTAACTTCTGACTATCAATACAACAACAGTAAAACCATACCAGTGTCGATGATGAAACTTTGGATCATGAAATGATTTCACTTAATGGACTATTGACAACCAAATGTGACAATATAATTTTAAAAGCCATGTCAAAATATTTTGCCTAAAAATGGGCAAAAATTTTAACTAGTATTTTGCGCAATAAGACCAGCCATATCTTTAAGAATTTGTCAACATCAGTATCAGTCAATAAACTAACGACAATGATTCACTTTCATAGATATTTTCATTCATACTAAAAGGTATAAAATTTATTTTTGTTTTATTCATATTCAAAATGCATAATGCAATATATTAAATCAAGATCTTAATATTTTATAATTATGTCATGTTTAAATTTTGACTTGTGAAGTTTGCAAATTTATTTTTCTTTTTTTGCATGTAGATGTAATTTTATTCTATGCAAACCAAAAACAGGTCTTACCAACCCATGTCCTTTTTTATCATTACTTGTTGAATATAACAGTTAATGATAAAAAGGGACAAGTAATATCACTGCATATTGAATGGCACAAATTATATTCTGATAACACAACTATAAACTAATTAATGGACTGTTGACAACCAAATGTGACAATGTAATTTTAAAAGCCATGTCAAAATACTTTGCTTAAAAGTGGGCAAAAATTTTAACTAGTATTTTGTGCAATAAGACCAGCCATATCTTTAAGAATTTGTCAACATCAGAATCAGTCAATAAATTAACGACAATGATTCACTTTCATAGATATTTTCATTCATACTAAAGGGTATAAAATTTATTTTATGTTTTATTCATGTTCAAAATGCATAATGCAATATATTAAATCAAGATCTTAATATTTTATAACTATGCCATGTTTAAATTTTGACTTGTAAAGTTTGCAAATATATTTTTCTTTTTTTGCGTATAGATGCAATTTTATTCTATGCAAACCAAAAGCATGTCTCAGGTCTTAGCAACCCTTGCCCTTTTTTATCATTACTTGTTGAATACAACAGTTAATGATAAAAAGGGTCAAGTAATATCATTGCATATTGAATGGCACAAATTATATTCTGATAACACATCTATAAACTTTCTGTAGTGACTTTGGCTTATTTACATTAGCCATGCTGACTTATTTCAATGTTTTTCTGACACTTTTAATGTTTATTCGTTAAAAGATTTTTCTTTTAATATTCATAGGTTTATCTTTCAAAACTCCCCCTGCTGAGCCTGAAGCACCACAACCTCCAAGACTTAGTGCCAGAACGAAAAACAGTCTTACATTAAAGTGGAATGTAAGTAATTGAATTTTCACCCTCTTAGTATTCTGCCCTGTAATGTTAGTCAGTGAAACTAAATTGAATAAATTTAATGTGTGACTAGTGTTGCCAGGAGCCCCATGTAAAACAGAATTCCAAATGCTCTGGGCTCCAGTATTTTAATATAATTTTCTTTGACTTATCTAATATCAGAAATATCCACTATTAAAGATGGCGAAATAAACTGTAAGAAACTGGTGAGATTTCTGATATTAGATAAGTCAAAAGAAAATTATATTAAAATACTGGTGCCCAGAGGATTTGGTTGTTGTTGTTGTTGTATTTATGATGGCCAATTATCTGCACGAGGGATATAGGCCCAGGGGGGGGGGGGGGGAGTGCCCTTCGTGGGGGTCTTTCTAAGGGAACCTAACCCGTATTAACGCTTGGAAAACCAAGGTTCGAAGAAAACCACGAAAACTCCGAACGATTAGGCCGACGGGCGCGATTGGGATCGAGCCCAGCACCTCCCGTCTACCAGCTTCGAGAGCAGAACCTCTCAGCCACCCCAGAGCATTTGGAGCCCCAATTTACACGGGGGCACCTGCAATACTATGTGTGACACACCATTTTACTCCAGTTATCAACAGCACTAGTTTTCTTTCATAAATCTTGCACGAGAAAAATATTATATTTTTATTGTAAATTATAGTATGTTATTATCATTTTATTACTATATTTGTATTACTATGAAATTGTTTCCATTTCCATGATGTTTTATAATAAAGCAATTTCTGTTCACTGATTTCAACTCATTAGAGTTTCTGTTGTTGTAAATAGTTTATAGTACTAAAACAAATCCGGGTGTAGGGTGTTATAGGGATTTCTATTTCTTTCTTCATGTAAATGCATATTAATTTATAAAAGTTGCTCTATTAACTAACTCTATTAAATTTTTATTGTAAATTATAATGTGTTATTATCACTTTATTACTATATTTGTATTGCTATGAATTTATTAAATTTCCATTTCCATGATGTTTTATAATAAAGCAATTTCTGTTCACTGATAATTTATTTTCAACTCATTAGAGTTTCTGTTGTTGTAAATAGTTTATAGTACTAAAACAAATCTGGGTTTAGGGTGTTATAGGGATTTCTGTTTTTTCCCCTCATGTAAATGCATATCAATTTATAAAAGTTGCTCTATTAACTACTTCATTAAAAACTTTGACTTCTCAGAAAATGTCAGTTTCTCCTCCCCCCCCCCCCCTCAATATATTTAGAACTAGGAAAAACAATTAATAAGAAGAAGTCGCATTCACAGTTTTAATTTACCAATCTTAAAAAAAAAAAAAAATTATATTTTGGCAAACCACAATCACTATCAAAACTTGTTAACATGAAACTCAGTGGGCTGCTGAAAATTTTCCGCATTATCGAATTTCATTTTATCCAAATAGAAAAGCATTTTTAATTAGCAAATAAAAAGTCTGTGTGTTGAACAAGCCATTTTTCAAAAAAATTTTTTACATTGTCTAAATTCTTTGGTGTGGAAGAGACATTCTCTTGCTCAGTGGTAAAGTTCTTCAGTGATTTTCAGAGGTTTTGCAGCTTCATTCACTGAAACACCAAGTCAAAAACAGTTCAGCCCACAAGAAAAAAAAAGTGTTATATTCTTCATTTGAAGGGAACCTTCATGTAGTATATCTCTGGGAAATACATTTTATTCTAAAAAAGATAACTTTTTGTTAATCTGTAAAAAGAAAAACATCTTTCATATTAAGGCTGTTCTCCCCTGCTCTGCTCAACAAGCGCAAAACGTTTTGACACATTTACAAATTCGTTTTTTAACGGAAAGATATAAAATTGTAAAGCCTGATCATGGAAGCAATTTGGAATCGAACTGTTTTTTCCATTTATTAATCAGTAAATTAGCTATTGAGTTATAAGCGATTTTGATCATGTGTCACGGCATTTTTCTCCCCTTATTGACTGGATTTTCTTCTTTCGTTCGGAAGTTCGGTTCAAAATGCCAACTTTGACAGTATTTTCTGAAAGATTTGTTGCATTTACAAAAAAAACAGAAAAAACAGTTCTATGACATAGTTTCTGAATAACAACACCTTCTAGTTTCAGGCATTTCTGAACAAAAATGAATTAAAACGTATGTCAGAAAGTTGACACTTTGGATTTTAGAACAGCCTTAAGAGATTTTTTTATTAACCCTCTGAGCGTTTTGAGGGCTTTTTTTCATTTTCATAAAAATGCTTATAAAACTAATCTGAATTTAAATTTTCTTTTCCTATTTGTTTCTAATATACACTTCATGTTCCTTTATGTGACGTATCTTAAAAAAAAAACAATAATGCTAAAATTATTTTTGGCTACAACTGATTTAAGTTGTTTTAGGGAAATGGAAAAATATGGGCAAACAGCTTATAGGGTTAAAAACTATAATGCTATATGTACAAATGTATATGTTATTGCATTCTAATGTGACAAAACCATTATTTCATTTCATGTTAACCAGAATTTCATAATAAGTGATTTCACATTAATGAATTTTGATTGTATTACATTTGTTATTGAACTCGTACATTTTTTTCTAACTGTTGTATTGTGATATTGCAGCTAAATTTTAAGCTATGAATTACATATACTGTAAAATAATCTTATCTCTCTTTCTTTTTTTTTTCAAAGCAAATTGTTAATACTGACTTGTTTTCTTTAACCATTTTAGATCTGGCATGCTAATAACAGGACATATTTTTATATTTACTGTTATTTTTGATGTTCAATTACTGTTGTGTCTATAGGTACTAGTGATAGTAATTACTTGTGTATCTGTATAACATGCCCTTTTTAAAGAAAAAATTTTAGCCTTAAAAGGAGTGGTGGAGATTACGGAGTATTTCCAAAAACTATAAGAAGCCATCCAACTGTATAAAGTCATTAAATACCACATGTGGATATTGTAATAAAATTCTATTATCTGTCACTCTTAACCATCAACTCTGTTACCATTTACTTGTACGCTAGCTGACACCCGTTTGGTATTGCCCGGGCCCATGATAACCTTAAATAAACCTTAAATTTGTATTGTTTTATATCTTTAACTCAATTTTGTATGAATTTATAAATGAAAAAATCATGAAAAAATATTGATATTTAGTGGTAAAAGCGTTTGTAAAAAGACATTTTCCACCTTTTGTTGTTGTTTTTGCATATGATTCTTTAACACTCCCTCCCTCCCCCTCCAAAAGAAAAAAGTTCTTATTGCGAGAATTCTCTGAAATTTTAATTGGTTTTAAATATAACTGTATCAAAACCCTCTTTAAAATTTCGTGAAAAAATATCTTTATTTAGTAGTAAAAACATGATCCTAAGCCTAGCAAAGCTGAGCTGAAAAAATGTTGAATTCCTTAAGACCAACATTTGTACATCTAAGCCATTGGTTTGCAACTACTATTACTCATTCACATGCCACAAATAAGCATACAAATTAAGTAGTGTTCTGTATCACCTGTAGTGCAGCGAAATACTTTATAAATATGTAACTTGTATTAATAGAAAAGTATGTTATTCAAATGTATTATTGATTAAACATAATTTAATTAAAAAAAAAAAAAATGGTAGCAACTAAACGCTTTTTATTTCTAGAGAAAAAAGTTTTCTGTAGAATGATTTGTTTTGCTGAGTTCCACATACAGCAAAAATAGGCATTGTGCACTTCTAGTTTGAAACCTCTGATCTATACAAATGTTTACCTTAGAATGATAGATAACCTGCATTTACTTAATTTAAAAATATATATTATATATTTCATCTCTCTCTGATGTGCTTTCAACAAGATTTTCTTTTCTTTGCAGCATATTGGTGATTCCTCATCTTCCAAAATAAAACATTATGTTCTAGAATTTGATGAAGGAAGCCAAGAGGTATCTAAAGATTATCTTTTTTTTACTGTTTCATATTGCAATTGTTATTTGTTTGTTTTCTCTTTTAACTTTAGTTTCCCTCTTGTCTTATTTTTAAAACTATATTTTTTTGTTGCTAAACTGACTATTTTTCATTTGACCACTGAAATAATTTATTAATTTGTCCCAAGAAAATTTCTCATTTTTTATGAAAAATGAACCGTGCGAAGTTTTGAAAATGGCCAGATTTTATTGAAGTAAGTGTGCCACTCTTTTTAACAACCCTTCTTCCATCTCTCCAGAAATCCCGTAATGCCTTCTTTCCAAAACATTTGTGATTTCCTGACAAGATACTTATTGTGATGATTTTTTTTTATGTCATTTAAAGAGTCAAATTTTTTTGGTGAAAGGAATTTTTTAAATAATGAAACAAATAATAGTCGGATGGAGCAATGTCCGGAGAGTAGGTAGGGTGGGGGTAAAAGGCCCCAATCAAATGCAAGGAGTTTTTTCTAACAGCCAAAGATACATATGGCCTGCCATTGTCATGCTGAAAGACTCCTTGTCTGTTTGCTAATTCTGGTCATTTCCAGGCTATTGCTGCTTTCAGTTCGAGTTGCGAGCAGTATTTTTCAGAGTTGATGGTCTGGTTTGGTGAAAGTAACTAGTAGTAGATAATAGTCCTCAGGGATGTAGTGGAGGGTATACGCCGTACACTAGGGGTGCAGAACCTTTTTAAGAGAAGGGCCACTTACAAAAATTTCTGGGTTGTCGAGGGCCACATCAGTAACACAGGGAGAATTCTATTTCGGGGAGGTGATCTGTAGCCTATAATAAAAAAAAAAAAAAAGGGTTTCAGATTGGGGGGGGGGGGGGGGGGGGTGGCGGTTGCCCTTCTAAGTTCCCCTACTTCAACATATCCAATTCAGTTGGCAAGGATATATCAACAGTTTACGTTTGCATATATAACAGAGATATAGCAAGGATTATTTAGAAGGAGTGATAATATTCTTTGACTTTATTCGGGGGGTAAATTTTGTTTTATGAAAAGTGCTAAAAAAAAAAAAGCATACGCATGAAAGTGGATAGTGCCGAAAAAAAAATGTGAACATTATGACCGAAGGGGAGAGGAGGAGCCGATCAACGAAATTTGGGATTTTCCCACACCTGATCAACTATATCCGCGATTTTTCTGCACCTGATCAACGACATTCGCAATTTTTCCCCGCTTGATCGACAAAATTCGCAATTTTTTCGAGACCGGTCGACAAAATTCCCAATTTTTCCGCTCCTGATTGACAAAATTCACGATTTTTCCGCACCTGATTGACGAAATTAGCTATTTTTCTGCGCTTGATCGATGAAATTCGCGAATTTTTCGTGCCCTGACGACGAAACTCACGATTTTTCGGAGCTCGATCGACAAAACTCTCAATTTTCCAGTGCTTGATCGACGAAATTTGCGATTTGTCAACCCCTGATCGTTGAAATTCGCATTTCTTAGCTAACTCTGACGAAATTCGCAATTTTTCCTCGCGATAAACTGACGAAACTAGCGATTTTCCGCAGCCGATCAACAAAATTTTATATCTTTTCGCTCACTATCGAGAAAATTTGCGATTTTCCGGCACCTGATCAACGAAATTTGCTATTTTTCCTGCCAGACGAACGGAATTCGTTATTTTTCCATGCCCGATCGATGAAAATTGTGATTATTTGCGAATTATCGACGAAATTGCGATTTTTTTCGCAAATGATCAGCGAAATTAGCAATTTTTCGACTCCTGATCGATGAAATTAGCTATTTTTCCGCGCCTGATCGACGAAACATGCAATTTTTCCACAGCCGATCAACGAAATTTGAGATTTTTCTACTCTTAATCCACAAAGTTCTCGATTTTTCTACACCCGATCCACGAAATTCGTCATTCTTAACTGACTGACGAAATTTGCTATTTTCTCCCGCGGCAAATTGATGAAATTAGCGATTTCTTCTCGCGACTGACGAAACTCATTATTTTTCCGCAGCCGATCAACAAAATTTGCAATTTTTCCGCACATCATAAAAAATTTGACGATTTTTTATCCATCAATGCTCCATCAGTGCTCCATCAATGAAATTTGCAATTTTTCCGCGCATCATTAACAAAGTTGACGGTTTTTTCGTGCTCTATCAACGAAATTTGTGATTTTTCCGCGCCTGATCGACAAAAATTTGCGATTTTTCCGAGCTCGATGGACAAAACTCGCAGCAATTTTTCCGTGCTGACCGGTAAAATTTGCATTTTTTTTCCACGCCTCATCACAAAACATTCGCGCTTTTTTGTGTCCAATCAACAAAATTTGCGATTTTACCGTGCCTCATCGAAAAAATTCGCTATTTTTCCACACCCGATTAACGAAATACCCGATTCTTAATTGACTAACAAAATTTTCAAATTTTCCAGCCGCAAATTGAAGAAATTCATGATTTTTTCGTGAGACCTATGGACAAAAATTGCAATTCTTTCCAGTTATAAATTGAATAAATTCGCGGGCCACACGTTAACCCATCGCGGGCCACAGGTTGTGCATCCCTACCGTACACCCTCTGGATTTTTTTAAGGAACACCGTATACCCTCTGTTTCTCAAGAAAGCTATAGTTACATACACTAGGGTACACCCTCTGCCTTGAGCATATACCCTCTGCTTAGAACATATACCCTATGTTTTTTTCACGACTACCACTGATACCCTTCCAATCCCACCAAACAGACAGCAAAACTTTGTTCCAGTGAAGGCTGGCTTTAGCAACAAGAATGGGACCTTTGTCTCTGTTGGGAGAAGGAAATACCACATTTCTTGCTAACTGTCATTTCAGAATAAGTCTGTGTGTGAGAAGAAGTCCAGAATCACTTAGTTCAATAACTAAGACTGTGAAAATGCAAATGTACTGTGCACATGAAAAGAATCCCAAGTTGAAACAAAGTTCCTTTTTATTTAAAACTTTGTTAGCATAATAAACATCCTTTTGCAACTGCAGGTTAAAATGATAAATTAAACAAAAAACAACATTTAAATAAAATATATACATAAACTGCTTCAGCCTAAATATGGTTCTGAACTAAAGTAACTACTCCATAAATCATATACTGGAGGTTACTGCTGTCCAAGCAAGTACACACCAACTACATTTGCTACCTCTCTATGCTGACAAAAACATTACAATCGCAGTTAATTGAATAACATTAGCGTAGTTTGAGAAAAGGTTGTGGTTACAATTAAAAATTCAACAGCTTAATAAACAAGTTTAATAAGCAGACATTAACCCTAGCATTTGGTTACCAACCAACCTACCATTACTGGAAATTGTTGACAGGACAGCTAGTACTCAAGCTTGGTGTGTGAAGTTACTTCCTTCACAAATAAAGCATCTAATAGACATCTTTTACATTAATTAAAAAGTGAAAAAGTCTTTTAAGTGTAAAAGGATAATACATATACATAATTAACTACAAGGTGAGACCGAAAAGTAAGGTGACTCACCCCTCCTTTCGAAAATGAGAACAGCCTGACAACCGGACACATGCAAATTACGATCTTCGGTATGTAACGTTAAAGTTATGGGTCAATTGCAAAGTTTCTTGGTTAGTGTTTGTTCGTGCAGTCGCTTAAACATAAGAGGTAGTAGTGCATTGCGTAATGGCACGGAAAACTAATATGAAATTCTGTTTTAAAATGGGTACAACTGCTACGGAAACTTTGGAAATGCTTCGAAGTGTGTATGGCGAAGAAACTTTATCTCGCAAAACAGTATTTCAGTGGTTCAAGCGTTTCTGTGAAGGTCGTGGAAGCATGGAGGATGAGCATCGCAGTGGAAGACCGGTGATGAGCAGAACCATGGCAAATGTTGAAAGAGTTAGGAAGTTATTGCTGCAAGATCGCCATTTGTCCGTCCGAATAATGGTGAATGAATTGAATCTTTCTCGTGAAATCATCTGAACAATATTCACAAAGGATTTGGGTAAACATAAACTTTGTGTGACGTTTGTCCCTCATTATTTAAGCAATGAACAAAAATGGCAGTGAATGGACTCCTTATTCCCCTGATCTTGCGCCAGCAGACTTTTTCCTCTTTCCATGACTGAAATTGGCACTGACGGGACACTGATTTTCAAACACCTCAGACATTCAAGCTGCTGTTACCAAGAAACTTAAAACGGCCTCAAGGGAGGCCTTTTTCAAAAGTTTCCAGAACTTGTATGAATGTTGTCAAAAGTGTATTGTAAATGGCGGGAATTACTTTGAACAACAGTGAGGTATTTATCTGCAAATATATAATACAGTGATTATTATGACATCAGTCACCTTACTTTTCGGTCTCACCTTGTATTTAAACTTTACATTTCTGCAAGCAATGGTTTGTTTACTTTTTATACTAGCCAGCAATGTCTAACTTTTAAACCCCTTTCTCAAACCTGAATTAAACTTTAATTAACTTTACCATGTGCCCCATAAATAACAGGTTTATTTGAAAATTTATATAATGTTATTTCGATTAATCTTACATTAAATTCATATTACTTAAACATTCTGTTTCTCAAAATTCTTTGTTTTCCCAAGTATGTTGTAGCAAATGATACATTTCCATTGCTTAACATTTAAGGCTGCTCTCAAGTTGCTCTGCTTAACAAGTACGAAACTTTCTTACACAATGACGGACTCATTTTTAAATGTAAAGGTATAAAATTGACAGACCTGACTCTGGAAGCGATTTGAAATCGAAATGATTTATCCATTTTTTGATAAATAAATTAACTATTGAGTTATAAACGATTTTGTTCATGTGACAAGACGTTTTTTACCCTTCGCTGACTGGTTTTTCAACTTTCGTTTGGAAATTTGGTTCAAAACGCCAACTTTGACAGTATTTTCTGAAAGATCTATTGCATTTACATAAAAAACGGAAAACTTCTTTTGGTTACATAGTTTCTGAATAACAACACCTGTCCGTTTCATTTGTTTCCGAAGGAAAAAAAAAAATTAAAACTTTCGTGATAAAGTGGCTCCTTTGGATTTGAGTGGCTCCTTTGGCCTTAAAAAAAATTCATTTTCTGAATAGAGCAGTCATTTTTGGGACACCCGGTATATGTCTGGTGAAAATTAATAAATTTATGTATAAGCTTATTTTACATATATTTTCCAATATTTTAAATTTTAATGACTATTTATTGGCATAAATGTCTGTCTATTGTGAAGATTCATTTATGTAATATTCACCATCTTAAAAATTGAAATATAATATTCATGGAGATTTTTTATTCTATTTTGTTTTCCTGCAGGGCTATAGTAGAAATAAATTTGTTCCTGTGTATACTGGTCCTCTAAAGCAATATAAAGTAACAAAACTTTCTCCATCAACTGGATATAAATTCAGATTAGCTGCTGTCAATGATAAAGGCAAAAGGTTAGTTTTCTCTTTTTCATATCTTATAACTTTTGAACACACATTTCTCCTTTTTAAAATTTAAAGCTACAAAGTCTATTATGTAGTGTTAAAGAAATATAAGCTTTTTCAGAATTTTAAGTATTTTACTAATGACTGCAGAAATGTGACGACTTTTTCTTCTCAAATTTGGGTGAAACCATTCCATTACATTTTATAAAAATATAAAGCTTTAATAGAAATTACAATTTTTTACCTATAATTTTCACCAGTTAAAATGTTTAATATTTGTACAGTTTATAACTTTGTAAATTTTCATTAGCAAATAGAAAAGTTTTCAAATATTATCTTATTGTACTAATCTGAAAAATATGAAAGCCTTCCATGTTGAAAGTGATGTTGCGTTCAGCAGAAATTTTGCATTTTTATTTGGTAGATTTTTTCCGAAAATATAGAACATTTTCTTGTATCTCATAATGCTTTTCTATTGAATTTCAGACAATTTTCAAATTTTACCATTTGATTGAAAAGAAAATTACACGTTTGGAAGACTGATTTAAATGTTAAGTTATGGATGCCAAAATTTCCAATTAGGGATTATTCATAGCGTTAAAAAAAAAAAAAAAAAAAAAAAAAAATCATTAAAATAATCTCATTTATGAAAGATTAAGCAGAAAGTCATGAATGAGGGAAGTTAAAGGTTATCAAATCTTTTGTAATCTGTCCGCAGCTTAGGTTTGCATAAAATATGTACAATGATAGTAACATTAGGATTTATATTGAATGTGGATACTACAGTAGAAGATCTATATAACGCAATTCTCCATATAACGCACAACTTCTCAGATGCAAACCATGAATTTTGATGTTAAAAAGCACCTGCATTTCCACATTGTAAAATGTTGCTACTCTCTAGAGGACTAAATTTGATATATTAGTTCAACTTTATCTTCTAATTTAAGACCTTTTTACTGAAAAAAAAAAAATGCTATTATTACAATAAAATTTTTTGAAAATGTCTACTATAAGGGATGGTTGTGTTATATGGGTGTGTGGATATTTGGATCATGTTTATAAAGGAAATTTAACAATGTCTGACCTATATTATATAAAAATTTATAATTTGGACAACTCTTGTCAACAAGGAATGCAGTATAAAGATATTCTAATGTATTTTGATATGTTTCAGACATATTTGGCCCTGCTTACAAGGTGAATTTAATGATGTGATCCATATAACGCAAAATTCTATATAACGCACAACCTTGCGTTTTTAGGTTTGCGTTATAAAGATCTTCTACTGTATTAAAAGGTTGTCACAAAGACCACTTTAAAGAGCCAAATCTCAATTTAAATAGTCAATTCATGTCTGAAATAGTCAATTTTTAATGGGCATGATAATGGATGATTACCCAATAGATTTCAAAGCATCAGGCCGTCGCCACTTGCAGAACAAGTGCAACTGTGACCCCTTTAAGACAAGGCGGTTCAGAAAGAAGCAGCCTCGATCATGGAAGATCTCGCCTGAAAATTTAAAAAGCCATTTTTGTTGAGTTAGACTTGACCAGTTGGTTTGGGAGGGCTGGGCATTTAATGCAGATGATCATTGTGGTTTCGAGCTTGCTCATTCCATTTTTGTGTGATTTTAGTAAGCCATTGCTATCGAAATAGATTGATATAGTTAGGTAAGATCTTACTTTTAAATATTAAGGAATGACCGTCAAAACTGTTTTTTCTAAACAAAAATTCTAGATACATTAGATTTCTAAATTAGATATAAGTTTAGTAAATTGAGTTTACATTTTCATAAGTACTTTTCTTACACACGATTTTATTAATTATTTCCATTATATGCAGATGTTTTGTGTTTGGCAGATAAGTATTGCTATTAGTATATTAGGGTAACTTTTAATTTCCCTATCCAAACTGATACTTATACTAATAAAATCAGTTAAAATGGAATCCAAGATATACTATAATCATGATATAGCATAATTATAGGGAATTGCAAATGTAAAATTAATGGAACTACAAGGGGTTCAGGGGGAACTAAAAATGTACCCCTGGAAACATCTCTAAAAATATAACCTAAACTCTTACAATTGTGCATTATCCCCTCCCACAGTAAGAAAAAAAAAAAAAAAAAAAATTAAGAATAAGTTGTTCAAGAACGCGATTTCATGCAATCATGTTTAATATTTAACGCAATTCAACTGTTATTAAAAAGGGCGGGGGCTGAATGTTTGGGAAATTTAACATGTTCATAAATATACAGGGTGTTTCTATGATCATCGGACAAATTGGGAGGGAAGGTAAGTACACATAAAGAAGCAATTTTGGTATAGCAATGTGAGATCGGAAATAAAGTTTTGGCGAAAACCGAGAAATGCGGAGGAAATGAAAACAAGTGCTTTATTAACATAACAATTACAGTAAGTTCTCAAATGTGCCACCACCAACATCGATACATATACCTGGCAACATCTAGCAAGTGATTGGTGTACCCTTTCGAAGGTTCCAGATGTCTCATCTATGAGACACCAATTGACTCTGATGAGGACCTCATTGCAAGACTTTGTCTTTGCTGCAAATGTTTTTGAAACACTTGGAATCTGCAAATGGGTACGCCAATCACTTGCTAGATGCTTCCAGTGGCACACTTGAATACAGGGTGCGCCATAAATTCGTGCAAACTTTAAAAATCCATAATTAAAGAAATAATGGTTGGAAAAATTTTTGGTTTGCGCGAGTATGATCAGACGGATTTTGGATTTTTTTCCCATGAATAATAAAAAATGATTCCAAGAATAACCAATAGAGGGCACTCACATGCCATATTGAGACGTTTTATGCAAATCAGGCTAGCAATAAAACACCTGGATGGAAATGGATTCGTCATTCGATCTCGGCAGCATGCTATCGTTACCAGATCGAGCGCTGCTGGTCAAACTGTTCTACAAGAATGGGGAATCCACTACTATTGCATTGAGGAAGTTTCGCACGGAGAAAGGACTAAAGGTGCAAAAAAGCCCTATTTCGTTGAATGGAATACTCAATTTAGTACAACGTTTTGAGGAAACGGGGAGTTTGGAGGATCGTCCACGTAGTGGCAGACCATCCTTGAACGTGGATCGCGTCCATGCTGTAAAAAGTGCCATGGAAGAAATGGCAGCCGAGACATCAACGGGAAGTAGCAGTTCTCGTGAAGCTGGTAGAATAACGGGAATTCCGGAATCGTCGATTCGACGTATTCTGCACGGAATCTTGGATCTGTATCCGTACAAGATACAGACACTTCACTAGTTATTACCGGCAGATACAGATAAAAGACTAAAGTTTGCTACATGGGCACTGGCACAAATGGATCGTGACCCACAATGGTTGCTGAATGTCATGTGGACGGATGAAGCACATTTTTCACTCCATGGCGACGTCAATACGCAAAACAGTCGTATCTGGGCAACGTCAAACCCTCGGGAGTATCAGACCAAGCCAATGCATTCTCCTCGTGTGACTGTTTGGTGTGGTTTCACCGCGGCTTTCATTCTGGGTCCTTTCTTTTTTGAAGAGTCTTGTCCTGAATCCGGCTGGAAAACGTGTACAGTCACTGCAGAACGGTATCTTACGCTTTTGCGTAACCAAGTTGTGCCTGCATTGCAGGAAAGACCTGCGTTACCTTTCGTTACCTTCATGCAGGATGGTGCCCCGCCCCACTTTGCACGTGAAGTCAAGGCGTTCCTGTTAGACACTTTCACTGAAGACCGAGTGATAAGTCGAGGTTGTAAGTTTGAATGGCCCCCACGATCTCCAGACTTGACCCCAGCAGATTTTTGGTTGTGGGGATACTTAAAGTCTCGTGTTTATCGGTGCTCCCCAGCCACTTTGGCGGAACTGAAAGATGCCATTTGACTGGCCGTCGGTGGCATCGATGCCGACATGCTACACTCAGCTGTTACAGGCGTATTGACACGCCTCACTTGCCTAATACCTTGTGGTGGTGGTCATGTTGAGCATCTTTTAGTACCATAAAAGTTAATGCACAGTGTCATGTTATTGTGATTTCTTTCAATGTCTGTTTGTGTTTGTCTGATTTGCATAAAACGTCTCAATATGGCATGTGAGCGCCCTCTATTGGTTATTCTTGGAATCATTTTTTATTATTCATGGGAAAAAAATCCAAAATCCGTCTGATCATACTCGCGCAAACCAAAAATTTTTCCGACCATTATTTCTTTAATTATGGATTTTTAAAGTTTGCACGAATTTATGGCACACCCTGTACTACTGTAATTGTTATGTCAATAAAATGCTCGTTTTCATTTCCTCTGCATTTCTTGTTTTTCGCCAAAACTCTTCCTTCCTGACCCCACATTGCTATACCAAAATTGCTTCTTTATGTGTACTGTACCTTCCTTCACAATTGGCCCCATGATCGTAGAAACACCCTGTATATAACTTTAAAAATTTAAATATGTGTGTTCTAGAATATTGAATATTGTGTAAGGTAATATACAATAAAAAATTTTACTCTGATGTTGAAATCCTTGAGCTGCAGATTTACCAGTTACATCGTATTCCTTACAGTATTTATAGTGAGACATGCTGTTACTATACAAGTGGTAATGCTCCTAGTCAACCTTCTCCTCCAGTCTTAAAACAAGCATTTATCAATAGGCTTCATCTAGAATGGGAGAAAAGAACATGTGATGATGACTTCAGCTTACAAATTGAAGATCAAAATATGGTACGTATTTTAATCTAGTCTTTATGTACTGTCAAAATATATTGTATAAGGGTGATAATCTTCTATTTTTTGGTTGATTTCTACTTTTTATCCTCTCTGTCCCAAAATTCCCCCCCCCCCTCTCCTAATTTAGGTGTTATACATTTGGAATTATTAGCTAGTTTTTTTTACAAGTCCATGCATATAGAATAAAATTAAAGAGTATTTTAATATACAAAAGTTAAATTATGTTTCACAATTAAATTGAGTGTCTGTCTGTGTTAAACCAGTGTATTTAGTAAAATTATGCATATTGAGCAAAATATTGTAATACAAAGTATTAATTGTACTAAACTATTTCAGAGACATGGTTTCTTAACTGCATACAGTGGTAGAGAAACGCAATTTGTTTGTTCTGGTCTAAAGGGAAACACTGAATATAAATTTAGAGTAAGTGTGGCTTTTAAATTTCTTCTTTATTATTTTCTCATATTAATATAAATAATTTTAAAAATCACTTCATTTCTTTTCTTTAATTAGCTGTGTGCGAGTAACGAAGAAGGAACAAGTCCTTGGAGTAAAGTTGTTAGCTATTGTACATTACCTGATAAACTGAGTTGTCCGGGCAAACCTATTCCTAAAGGAAGAATCCATGCTTCTTGTTTCAGAGTCACGTGGGGTAATATTTCTTTGTTTTTGATGATTCATGCATTGCTTTGTTGTTTTTATTAACTTGAAACTTCTATCTGTGAATTATTTCTTTTTTAATAACTTGTTTTTCACTGGCATGGTATAAAAATCATCACTGAAAGAAGTAGAGATTGATTGATAATTCATTTTCATTTAAAATGCTGCCAAAAAATTTTGCCGATACAAAACTCGACTGAAACTACCTGTATTCCAAAAATTTAGTTTCTTCCTTCAGAAATTTTCAACATACTCATTGATTTGAGCTGTATCGGCTCAAATGAAATACTTGTTATATATTTCTATGAACTTCACTGTTTATAATTATAAGTCATGACTGGCTCATTAAGTGCAAATTATAAAGCAAGCAATGTATATATGACTAAACATGAGTAAATGTATATATGACTATGTATGTTTTTTACATGCTCATTAAAAGCTGCAGACTTAACAGTAATAGAAAATTTTTAGTTTGAAACTGCAGAAGTGTTTTGAATATTCTTTGAGAAAGTTCTAGTATAACAGATGTTCATTTACAAAAATCATTATAACAGATAAATCGAGGTGTGTATACCTAAAACATATTTTAATTAAATGGAATTTGTATAATTAGAAAATCATTCTGTGTCATAGATGAATTAATTACATTTTATTTTATATGAAAACTAGTGTAAGTGCCCGTCCTAGGACGGTGGGTAAAAATTGTGTTTTTCACTTAAAATTTGAAAAACTGATAAAAAAAAATAATTGACAATATGGAAGCATTTAGATGAGCAAAGTTCGGCTAGTTTATGTTCTAATAAACACACAATTAGCATTTACAATATTTCTGGATAAAATAGGTTTTCCGGCTAATATACTATAACAAAATTAAGATTTCTTAATAAAACAAAAATTTAATAAATATGCAATAAAAGTGCGTAATTAAAACAGTCTGCTGCAACTATTGAAATAATACTATTTTTTTTTAATAACACTTTGAAATTGTATTTTATCATTTACCCCCACCCCCCCCCCCCCCTCCTCCAATTTTTTTTTTTTTTTTTTTTGATTAATAAATAAGTATCTCGGGTTGAATCCCAACCGTCTAATCCCCTAAGCTTCTGTCCTCCTGATGCAAAGCTATATAAGCTGCAATAAGCCTAAAATATTTAAATTGATTACTTTTTTAAAAGAAAGTCAGTTTTATCAATTTTTTGCAGGGAAAAAAAAGGATATTTTAAAAAATACCATATCATTGTTTTCCGTGAATCACTTTATATGAGAAATAAATTAAAATTCCTTACATGTCGCAAAGAAAATTTAATATGATTGCAACATAATACTTGAAATAATCTCAAGTGACACTTGGCGATTTATTTTGGTGGTGTAATGCGATGTGCCTTGCACTGATTTGTTAGGAAGAAGTGCTTACCACTGCTCAATTATCAGGACTTGTAACCTTGAGAAGTAATCGCGAGATTCTTGTTTCTTGTCAACCAATGGGAGAATGGATCCTTTTCCCCTTGAGTCTCTTCCTGGGAGACTGCGGTAAGATTGATGGATTCGCCCCGCCCAGTGTTACACTGGCTTTTATTATATAGAGATAAAAAGTTTTGGTCGGAGGCAACAAGAGCCAGCTTGGACCACATGTATAGTTAATTAATAACTCTGTATATTTATGTATGTATTAATTACTTAAATATTTTTGGACGTTTTCGGCTGAAAATAGTAAGATTACCAAAATTTTGTTTTGGTCAATCCCTTGAGTGTTGAAGTAGCCCTTCAACCGAACAATGTTACTGATGGTTGAATACCTGTATGTTTTTGTGCAATAGTTTTGTTTAAAATTTTGAGACATGCTGTTTTCTAGCTTTTAAAAAAATATTTAAATAACTGGAAAAAGAAAATATATGCAGATAAATGATGTTTTGCTTTTATAAAATTTATTGTAAACTGAGTAGAAGAATTTTAGAATTTTGTTAAATTCATTTATAATGTATTCTTAAACATTATTTATTTTTCGCAGATCCTCCCAAAGATTGTAAACAGTCTAGTATCACAAAATACATCCTCGAAGTGGATAGAGGGTCAGGTTAGTATTATATTTATCAGCAACATTTAATTATATTCTATATATTAAATACGTGAAAATTTTCACATTACTAAGTGTAAACCAACAGATTAAAAAATGTCCAAGCCAGGAAGCGAACCCAGATCCTTGGAATAACGCTCCACTGCTCTACCTTTAAGCTACGAGGATTTTCACATTACTAACTAAGCGTAAACCAACAGATTAAAAAATGTCCAAGACAGGAATCTGTTGGTTTACACTTAGTTAGTAATGTGAAAATTTTCACGTATTTAATATTCAATAATTTCAGGCATAATTTCACTGCTAAAAATCAATTATATTTCGATATATTTTAGTTAAAATGCTTATTATCATACACATTTGATTGAATTTGATATATTGTAGGCTTTGAAGCTGTCTATACTGGTCCTGATACAGAATTTTTCCTGGACAACTTGCTACCTGGTACACTATATAAACTCAGAGTAGCTTGTATTACTTCTGCTGGACATAGTCCTGTAAGTTTTGTTTCCTGTCAAACATTTATGTTTAATTAATGTGAAATTTATAAATAAGTTGTTTTATTGTTACTTTTGAAAATTAGCACAGGTTTCTCTCTAAATCCTGGTGTTTGTGTTTGTACGTCTGTTCCAATTTCTACAAAGCGCCACATGTATGTGTTTCAACACCCTGCGAAAAATACTGCCTACTCTACAAATTTACTGAGCCACCGTTTACCCATTTGTCAAAATTTATCTTTATACAAATCCTCTTTTTGTTATTTTCAAATTTATTAAACATACTATTTATTTAATTCTGATGTTAAATTATAGTAAACATTCAAACACACATACTTTGTTTTTATAAGCCAATAAATCCCACTTGCTATATTATCTAAAATTAAAATATTTTACTATAGGTGTGTTAAAGTAGTACCTTTTATTTAAATGTATTTGGAAGTAACATATCTACTATATAACAGACAATTCAATTTCCAGAAAAATAAAAAATGTCCTAAATACGACATCATTTACTGTGAATGATTTGTAATTCATATTCAAATTAGGATCCACAGTAACTAGAAAAGGCAAAGAAATTTGTCATTTTATCATTGTAGATTTAATTTTTATGAATGGAAATGCAATTTTCCAATTAAAAATGGTTTTATCATCAATGGAGGCTCTCCTGAAATTAATGTATATTATCAAAAGGGATTTCAAGGTAAAAGCTTTATTTTCCAGCCACATGAAACAGAATTTCACTACATGCTATGCCATTTAGATGTTTTTTTCCCAGTATTGTCAGGGAAATTATATATTTTTCTATTGTATATGTAAAAAAATAAAAGTAAAACATACATTCTCTTTTACAAAGCTGAAAGATTGACTATGATTACGATAAAGTAACAAAATTTTTTCAGATTTCCTTTTTAACGATTTGTGACTGCAAATACAGAGATTTGTTATTGTAATCACTGTATTTTTAGGATATTACATTTTTGTTTATTTTATAAAATGAGTATCAACAGGTTTAAATGAGTTTGAACAGGTACATTATAGCAAAATGTTTCAAATTAATGACTGAAAATCCACATTTTCATTTAAAATCTTTCCTGGCAGACTTTTACTATTGAGCATCAACTTTGTGGACACAATTTAATTTAGCTAAGGAAATTAAAATGATTTCTTTATTTTATAATAAGAGGCTTTAACCTGAATCAAAGTAGAAAAATAAATGTTAAAAATACATAATTTTAACAATTATAACTAAAATTTTCAGTTTTATGAAAATGCTCAATTTTATATCATTTTTTCTAATGGAACCATACTCCTCTTTTCTGAAATTATGATGATGTCGTTTTGTTTTGTGTTGAAGGCTAGCCTTTGACATATCTTTGTAAATCATTTGAGACATATTGTACAAATGTCTGTCCATATCAAATTTCATTCGGCATTTTTTTGTTGCATGTAATCCAGCATTTGCTTCAACTGAAATAAATTTTGGGTTTTTCTCCAGTTCCATGTCAGAATCTGAATAGCTCAGATTTTGTATGTTCCATCACAAATTTCTTTAATATTTCGTAGTTTACTAATGGGAATATGAGAGTCAGAATTCACATACATAATCTGTAAATGTAATATTGTGACTAATCATTTCATCCCAAACTGAATTTTCAAATCTTGCTTAAAACAAATTCTTCATCCTCAAGTATATCTTCAGTGGACTGAAATTTAAAAAAAAAATCCAGCTTTTCAAAAGCAATTTATGATCATTTTATCCGTCACCACATTTCAGCTTTGACATGTTAATTCCAAAGCTTAATTTAGCTGAGCTCTCAAATGATTCCATGGCTATGAAACGTTTTTGTATTATGTGTTTTCCGTAATGCACTTTAAAAGATATCATGATACTCAAATCTAAAAGTTGTGATTCACTAGTGGAATTGACTGGAAAAATACAAATGTAATGTTGTGAAGATTTTTAACTTTGGGATGAACGGGACATTGATCAATGGATTTTGTTTTTCTATTTTTGTTCTGCATTTTAGTATCTAGAACTTTTATGGTTTAAACAAATCTAAAATTATCCGAGACTTGCTGTTCGTTTGATATTCCGTAGGAATAGTTTTCAAATTCACATTTTAAAAACATTTTGGTGTTGTAGGCTTTCCAGTGGTGATGACAAGTAGAGTCAATTTTCTGATTCATCAGCATTTGTAGCTACAAATTAATGTTTCTTTTGATTTCTTGCCTCCATGACAGACTAGAAAATGCGCTTTCTTTCCATTGTTCTGTAGTTTCAGGATCAATACTTTTACTTTTACCAAAAACAATTTTATGAATAATGTTGGTTGTTTGGCAAAAACAATCTATCCAACCGTTGGATGTGGAAAAGTTTTCTATTCTGAGATGATCAGCAATATCTAGAATTTTTTTTTTTCTCAGTAAATTGGAAGATAGAGGTAAGTTGCTGACTTTCACTTGTTCAAACCATGTCAACAGGAATTGTTCTAAATCATTTAAAGGTGACAATTTCTTTATGATTTTTCAAAAATTGGCCGCATTCTAATGCAGATTTTTCAATTTCTCCATGCTTTTTCAATATCATGGCTAAAGTTGATTGTGATTATCACCAAATGAAAAGAACGAAAAATATTGCTGTGTGAACCATTAAGGATCAGGGCCTACAGTGCCCAACCCTGTTTTCTTGACCCTAGATTCTTAGGTGCTATACAGCATATGTCTCAGTCAGGTAGTCAGCCTAACGCGGGACCCTCAGTGTTTAGTTCTGAAGCAAGCTGAGTACTCATTTTATCGACCTCAAAGGGATCGAGGGCTGAGTGAACTTGAGCGATATCTCCCAAACTCTCAGCTAAAAATTTTGCGATCTTGCGTTTTATTGAATACTAGCAGAACTACCCGGCTTCGCCCGTGTCAATTATAAGAAGCATTCCAGGTAAAATATATTAAAACGAAATAATACGGCAATCACAATAACTGAAATTTGTGCATTCCCATCCACAAATCGTTATAAAGACAATCAAAAAACATGGCGTTATTGTCTTGCAACCATAGTAAAATTCCTGAGCTTTAATAACAGAATGCACGTTTTCTTTGGCGGGTATAAGAGAAAAATATGTGATTTTCCTGACAAAAGAAATTCCTCCAAATCGCGCAGCACTTAGTGAAATTCTCGTTTGTATGGTATTATCTACATTATAAAGTAAAAACACTATGTCAGTGCCCATAAATTGTGCCCCATAAATTGTAACCCATAAAATGTGCCTTTACTGCAATTTTTCTAACTGTTAAACATCACACAATTTCATTTTTTACAATGTCGAATAGAAAAAAGTTCTCTCAAATGAAATTTGTTTGAAAATTATACCTCAGTTTTCTGATTTTAATGGATTTTAAAGTAATTTTTAAGCATGGATATTTAAAAAATTGAGTGTAACCCGATTGCGAAAGATGAACCTGTTTACACTTAATACAATAGTATAAAGAAAAGACGTGTCTATGAGTAACGCTGGTATCATATTTTCGATGGCAACAACCTAACACAACAAATTTCCCTTTTATTGCAGTTTAACGTCTGAACATTGTACATTCGATTGTTCCAACGTATTATAGAAAACAAAAGTACTTTCAGTGATATTTGTTTGTAATGTTTATCTCAATTTACAAATTTTTTATGGGTTTTAAAATAATTTTTAAGCATGCATATTTTTTAAATATGCTTGCAACCCAAATACAAAAGATTAACTCAATTGTTCAAAAACATTGTAAATAATTCAGAATTTGTTTGCTTTCGCGTAATATTCAATAACTAAATTGACAAATGAAATTAAAACGCCAAAAATAAAATAAAATAAAACACGAATTTAACAGATATCAAATCAAACTACTCAAAATAACCTGATAAGTATATAAAATTCAAATGGGAATTTCGTTCATATAACTTGAATTCTTCAGAACGGATTTCCATGCGACTTGACCTATTAGTTTTTTAGGGAAGATTTTAGTGCATAACATATTGTTTTCCGTTGTTTAGTCATAGAATTATAGGGGAAAGTTATATAATCATGTGAACCCAATTATGAAAGATTAGTCTTATTAGCTGAATGAAAAATGCAGAAATATTTTTATCTCTAAGTATATTGACGGGTTTATCTTCGGCAATGGGGCTGTGCGCTAGGGTATTCTTATTTTAGTGAGTGTGCCTGACATCTATTATGGCATGCAACTTTGTTTAAAACAATATAGAATGACTTATGTTTTAAGCGACTACCTGGCATGCAATTTGATTACAAAATACTAACCTGCAAATGCTTAAGGTGCTTCTCCAGTTCCCTGCACTTTCTGACACATTTTCTGACTCATTAAACGTAAAGGCTTAAAATTTGTAGGCCTGACTATTAAAGCGATTTGGAATTAAAATGAGTTTTTTCTTTTTTCATAAATAAATTACTTATCGAGTTATGAGCAATTGTGGTTGCGTGACGACCGGTTTTTATCCTTTATTGCACTGTTGCGTCCGAAATTCAGTTCAAAAAATCAACTGAAAGATCTTGGACCTTTACCAACAAATGGAAACTATCTTTCGATTACATAGTTTCTAAATAAGAACTCCTGTCAATTTCATGCGTTTCTGAACAAAAATTAATAAAAAAAATATGTCAGAAAATAGCTCCTTTGGATTTGAGAACAGCCTTAACTTTATGAAACAGCCTTAACTTGAAGTTTATGAAAAAACTCACATTTTTAGTTTTAATTTTGGAACTTGCAAAATTTAAATTCAGAAAAAGGATGTTCTTTTGGCACATTGTGGTAATTTTTTTAACTTTTAAAATTAAAATACATGTTTTCTTTGGCATGCGTAACAGGAGTATACAATATCTTCACAATACGCGGGGAAATGCAAAGAAAATACATCCAAATGAGGTAGTAGTTACTAAAATTTTATTTGGAAAATTTGAAATTTTATTGAAATTAAATCTACAATGATTAGATGAAATGATGTCATTTTCCATAAATTTTAAATCAAGATATCTGTCAAGATTTTTAAAAAAAATGTAAATAACCGCTCTTTTTTTGCTATAAATCACAGAAAATGTTAACACTGAATCTAAACCAATACAATGCTTAGCGATAACATATAGCTATAAGATATGGCTGTAGTATACAATCGAAGTAGTAAGCAAAATATAAGAGCCCTATGTTTACAATGAGTTTGATTACGCGTTGAAAAGGTTTGATAGAATGTGACGTCATATCTAGCCTTTTTTTTCCTTTTTCTTAAAATGTTTTCATGAAATTTGACTGTTTGTATTAAAATAGACGTTTTAATTAAAAAAAAAAAAATTCAAATTGAGGTGCTACGTTATTTTCTCACTCTTACAGTTACAGATTTTATTTTATATACAAAAAATGTAAATTTTCTGTTTAGAATGACGTCAGTATCAAACACGCAAAAATATAGCAAGAAAATCTGAATTTTTATTGGCAAATAGAAACAAAATACACGCGTTATCCTTATTTTTTTTCACATTATTGTGTCATTTTTTAGGGTTTGGCAACAGGAAAGAAACGTTTGAATTAAAAAAGATTTAAAAAGAGATATTTTTATAATGTTAAATTATGGAAGTGGTAGAAAAAAGGGATAAATACTGGTCTGATAATTTTTTAAAGTAGACAGTGATCTTTTCCACGTTCTAAAACGTATGTACATTGAGTTTTGTGCAAATCGGTCAAAAATTAAAGATTTGTATAAAGGACATACACACAGAGAACGGCTTTTATATATATAGATCTATTACATGATTTATCACATTGCTAACTAATCGTAGAACCAACAGAGTGAAAAATGTCCAAGCCAGGAATTGAACCCAGAACCCCTGGAATAGCACTCCAAGTGCTCTACCATTTAAGTTACGAGGACGATACCCAACTTAGCATCTCTCACGCACATATGTTGGTAAGGCTGCAACTGCGGCACAAGATGGAATACTCTTCATGAGCACGCAATCCTGTGGTGAAACATGAGACACAAATAAGCCAGCATCGGTGAACACATATATAATTTAAATTAATTTTTCAATGAATTTTCACCAGTGAAATGCTTATGCTTAGTTAGCAGCGTGATAAATCACATAATAAATATTCAAAAATTTCGAGCATACTTTCACTGCTGAAAATCAAGATTATATGTGTTCACCGATGCAGGGTTTATTTGTGTCTCATATTTTGCTGCAGGATTGTGTGCTCAGGAAGAATATTCCATCTTGTGCTGCAGTTGCAGCCTTACTAATATATGTGAGTGAGAGATGCTAAGCTGGGTATTGTCCTCGTAGCTTAAATGGTAGAGCACGTGGAGCGCTGTTCCAAGGGTTCCGGGTTTGATTCCCGCCTTGGACATTTATCACTCTGTTGGTTCTATGCTTAGTTAGCAATGTGATAAATCACGTTATAAATATTCAATAATTTCGAACGTACTTTCACTGCTGAAAATTAATTAAAATTAAATACCTGAGTTTTATTTTCAAATGACAAAATTTCTATTTCTCGGCATGAGAATATCACTTTTGTTTTTACTGCATTCCATTGTAACACAGAGTGCATTGCACTTATCTATTTTGATCTTGATAGTAATAAAAAAGTACAGATATTAATCTGTTAACCCAACCTATGGAATGTATGATAATCCTGCAAGCAGTTCGAATTTTTTGTTCGCTTAATCGATAAACAATTGGAAAAAACTGGGAAATCTGTTAACTGTAAAGATAAAGAAATGTTTTTAAAAATCTGACTTGAAATTTAAAAATATATATATCACTAAATCGAGGGGAAACTATCGTTAAAACAGGATTCATATAACATAAAAATAAATAAAGATGTATTTGGACTATTAAAATTTATCATTAAATAGGGGGGAATCGTTAAATCGACGTTATACTGTATATTTATAAATTTAATTTTTGATCAATGTGGGAAGTGTTTTCTTTTATTAAATCTAAAACAAATTTCCGTACCTGACTAAGATCACTACATGTTTTTTTATGAGTTATATGCTTATGTATATCAGTTCTTGTGATTATATTTTTATGTACATTTTCTTCTGGACCTATTGATATGAATGCCCGTACAATTATTTCCTATTACTTTTGTTTTAGTACTCTGACATAAACAGTATTACTACTGCTGCCAACAGCCCAGGCAAATGTGCACTGCCAAAGCTTCAATCTAAACCTGAAGCCTCTTTTGTTTGCCTGGATTGGGGTATGTATTTTAATTTTTATGATTTCAGTTTTAAATTATTTTCTTTTATTTCTGATTAATAATTAAAATAATTCTTAGATATTGTATCAAACTGTGTGTTAAAGGTTTTTTTTTTTTTTCCTTAATGGGAAAAATACTTTTAATAGTAATTTATTCAATACAGTTTCCTTAAGCAAAAACATGCTTGCTGACATCTATGGCATGCCTGTAGTTTTTACAGCCAACAGTCAGACTACCAGACCTGCCAACTGCTACGAAAAAATCGTAGTTGCTACGATTTGGACCTATAAACTACGATGCTACGAAAATCGGTCTTAAACTACGATTTTTTGTAAAAAATGCCAATGCATTTTTTGTTTCTAATTGCGATTTTTATCCCGCACAGCATATTTTTGAGGAGTGATGCTGTTGCGAAATTTCCAAAATTTCAAAGTATTCATTGCTGAAAGTTTTAAAAAATTGGCCATTGGTCTGAAAATTCGAACATTAAAAAATGCTCATGGAAAAAAAAATCTGGGCTGCAAAACAAACTTCTTAACATAAAACACTCTCTTTATGTATATTAACCATGAGTGATTCGTGTTTCTGTAAATATTTATACAGGAATTCGCTTCCTTAGAAACGAGGTGCCATTTTAAAGATTTCTGGAAAGGAGGGGGGGGGGGGGGGATCTTTGAGGGTCAAGGTTTGAAATAGTGTGCACACGATATAGTCACACGAATTTCGACAAATGACCTTATAAAAAAAAACAAAAAAAAAAAACAAAAAATCAGTTTCGTCAATTGGTCGCAGAAGAAAACAAATTTCGTCAAAGGTCAAAATATCGCAGAAAGAAAATGCGAATTTCTTCAAAAGATCAGTAAGAAAATGCAAATTTTATCAAAAGATCAGTAAGAAAATGCAAATTTTATCAAAAGATCAGTAAGAAAATGCAAATTTTCACCGAAAGATCGCAGAAAGAAAACACTAATTTCGTCAAAAGGATCGCGGGAAAATCAAAATTCGACAAAGGATCGTGGTAAAAAATGCGAATTTTGTCAAAAGTTCATGGTAAAGAGTGTGGATTTCAACAAAGAATCGTGATAGAAAAATGTGAATTACGATTGTGGAAAAATTGTGAATATCCTGAAATGATCGCAGGAAAAAAATCGGGGATTTCAAAATTCGAACCAGGCTCCTTTTTACAAATCTAAAAAAAAAAAAAAAAAGCTGCGAAACGAAAAGAAACTCTTAAAAATCGTATAAAAATTTTCAGAGGAAAAAATTTACTATATTGAGTTGAAAGACTGAAACCTTATTCCTTTTACAAATGTCAAAAGATGGCTGTGTAACACGAAAAACCAACCAACCAACCTGCAGATTTAAATTTTGTGTGCTACAATTTCTCATTTTCAAAGGTTGGCAGGTCTGCAGACTACAGAATTACAGTAAGCTTTTAAAAATTACAATTTTTTTTTTTCTCATGCAATTTTTTCTTCTTTACTCTGTGAGAATTCCCAATTTTCAATCAGTGCTTCCTTGTAACGAATTGGCTGATTGTGAAAGGTTGTGCTTCCGACATTGCCAGTGATCCTTTGTTAAAAGCTTGCAGTGTTAACAAGCGCTGCAAATTGTTCCAATGATAGTGACATAAAATTTTACTTTAATTCAGTGGTTGGCAGTCTTATGTCCCACAGGAACCTCCTCGAGCAATATCATATCAATCCGTCCTGCAAACCTATCTTTTCTTTTTTCTGTGATCTAGAATTATTGCTGGATATTTCATAGAAGGGTTAACTACTCTGACAACAGTACTTAAGTATGGAAATAATTTTTTTTTTTTCTGATAATGAAACAGTAAGAGCAAGCTAAGAAATCAATTTTATGGTAGTCATTCATTTAGATGGCCAGCTATATCTGAACACTCTTCCAGCATGTTACATGACATTCAGAGGCTATCAAGTAACAAATAGTACTAAGTGTCTTACTAATAATATTGTTGTCAATTCCTTATTTATTGTAAATAATGAATATGTATTCATTAAATATTGGTATATATTTGTATTATTATCTGCAATTATTAACCATGCAGATAGATCATTTCATTGACATAGAATTTGGCCCCATGTTGAAGAAGGTTGACCACTGCTTTAGATGAACTGAAAGCTACAAAAAGTACATGTTTTTTTTTTTTAATCCAAAATAATCAAATATTTTTTTATTCCTATATTTCTTTGATAAATATTTACTTGTGTAAAAACCAAACACACTTTAAAAATAAATATTATTTGAGTGTACATCTAGTATGTCATATTTTCATTTGTACTTTTTCTATAGGCAGTTATCAAATCCTCTGCTCAACGTGAAACTTTCTGACTCATTTTTAAACATAAAGGTATAAAATTGGCAGGTCTGGCTATTAAAGCGATTTCGACTCAAAATGAGTTTTCCATTTTTTGATAAATAAATTACTTATAGAGTTATAAAAAATTGTGGTCACGTGATGACCATTTTTCTCCTTGCTAGCTGTGCCAACTTTGTCAGTATTTTTTTAAAGGTCTTCTGCCATTACCAAAAAATGGAAAATGTCTTTCGATTGCATAGTCTTTGAATATGAACACCTACTAATTTCATGCATTTCTGAACAAAAATGAATTTAAAAATGTGCCAGGAAATAGCTCCTGTGTATTTGAGAACAACCTTATTTGAGAGGAAGAGATGTTTAAAACTTAGTGATTATACTTTTTTTTTTTTTTAATGTAATGAAAGTTTTCTTAAATGCATCCCATTAAATTTTTTTTTAATTGTAAGTAGACCTATATCTATATGGGTCATACTGTATGCAGCCTGATTGGTGTATGACTTGTATACTAGACAAATTGACTCAGCTAATCCCGGGGTATGCTACATAGATAACCTTGGCAAATATTTAAAAAAAAATTAAATAACCTTGTGTACAGATTGCTTTTTATAAAAAAATACTATAGATGTGGTCTGTGTATGGAAATTTCTAGATAAATGTTACTGATTAATTCGTAGTAAGATGTTTATTATACGAATTCTTTTGTTCAATGTATTTCTTATTCATCTTAAGGTCACCCAGAGCATGATGGTGGTTCAGCTGTTGCAGAGTATGAAGTAGATATGACAAGTCCAGACAATGTGACACAGCAAGTATATAAAGGTCCGGAGACATCATGCATAGTTAATGGTCTTCTACCAGGAAGACCTTATCTGTTTCAAGTTCGAGCTTACAATAGAGTAGGGGTATGTATTATTTTATAGTGATTTTTTTCAGTTATAATTTTTGTTTTATGTAATCTTAATAATGATATGCCAGGTAACTAATGATGTTTACACCTTGTAAAACTGTTCCCATAATTTTTATGGTACTGGTAATAATGTAATTTGTATAAAATTAGAAACTGTCTGTAAAACAATACTATTTCATGAAACATTTTCAGCAAAATTCTAAATCATGCATCAGTGGATACATATACATATAAGTTTTTGAAACATAAATAAGTTTATATGTAAAAAAAAAAAAAAAAAAAAAAAACTTATTGATGGATGTATTGAAATGTATTGAAAATTATTTGTTAAAAAATCCAACTAATTCACTGGCAATATTTTTTTTTTCTTTTAATTTGCCAGATTAGCAAAATTCTTGATATTACTCCTTCAAGCAAAATGGCTATGACTCAGCTTACAAAAGTGTTATAATTATTGATACTCTAAGTTTTAACCAGTAAGTGACTTAGAAGGAAAAAGAAAAAAAAAAAAGGGATTATTTTATTTAGACCTCCTAAAATTATCTACCATTTCAGAATTATTACTGTAAATAGCTTTTGTGCATTTGTCTGTATTATCTACCTCTGTAAAAGAATATCAGGTCAAAAGAAAGCAATTTTCAATTTACCCTAGAATTAAAATACTTGAAAGTCCTTGAAGTAAAACATTACTTAGCCAATATTTACCAAATCTTATTACATCAGAATTGCATTGTTTGTTTTTCTCTTTGGGATTTAGAGGCTTAAAAATCTTTTGCAAGCCCATGATTTTCTGTTTTTTCCTTTCTTTTTGTTATGAAATAACATTTTCGAAACTTTCAATAATGGATTAAATCTAAAGTCATGCTAATTAAAAGTTATAATTAATTATTTTAATTATATCATTTAAGTTTTAAAATCATATTTATTTTAATGATCTTTTTTTCATTTTGCAATCTTTTAATTTTGAATAGATAATAATTTCCCCTGATAATTTAATAATAAAAAATATCGATTGTAACTGTTTTGAATCCTTTGTTTTCAAATTGTTTACTTCTCATTCAATTTCCCATAATTTGATTTTTTTTCTTCAGATTTCATCTTATTTCAAAATCTTATTTTACTGCGACCTGATAAATCTTATTGTTTTTCTCATATTTTGAGGTATTTAAAGCCCACAGAATCAATTTCCTTTAATGAACTTTTATTTTATAAATTTTTCTATTTCATTGCCAAAATCGTAATCATAGTCTGAAAATTAATTCACTTTCCATAATCGAATGTTCAATCCAACTAAATTTTCACTCAGTTTCACAGTTCGATTCGTTATTACAAATTCAGACTCTTAGCTAAAATTATCCAGCATTGAACGAGAGCATCACTGATTGGCTGTGGGCTCTTGCTGCCAAAATCAGGTGATAGCTTGGAGATGAATGACAGAATGTGTTGTTAGAGACTGAGCTCTCATAATCATAAGTTAAGCAAAAAGAAAGGGGTTGGCCATATAAAGTGCTCCACAAAAGTATAGGTCCACCCCAAGAAATCATGCCTCGGAATTCTTTAAACGAAAATCATTATAAAATGAAATAAAATGATTGAAAATGCAATATCGAAATAAAAATTTTATTTTTTATCGACTAACTAAATATTTAAAAATAATGAAAAATACAGCATGTAACTTAACACATAAATATAGGTCCATACAATCTATGAACTAATTGGACCCCATTTTTACGAATGAGATCGAAAATTCTACCTTTCATGCTGTGCACAAGGGTTTTCAAAGTGTTTTGTTCCGAATTGCCCCAAGCATTTTGAAAAGCTACCTTTAATTCAGCAACTGAAATGTAATTTAAGTTTGTATCATAAATTCTGTGCACAAGAATCCCCCAAACATGTTCTATATAGGATTGCAGTCTGGTGAAAGGCATGGCCAATCCATTATATCCACTTTTTTAGTAGGCAACTATTGTTTCATGCTGTTGCTGTGGCATGTACCAATGCATGCATTACCTTGTTGGAAGGTAGGATGATTTCAACGAAAACGACATAAATAAGGCAGAAGATTATTTTTAAGCACGGTTTTAGATGCTTTGCTGTTCATTTTCGATGATACGAAAGCCAATGAAACAGTTCCCTGTACACTAATATCTCCCCAAGCCATGCAGTTACTGCCTCTGAAATTACTTCTTTCTTAGTTGTTTTTAATCCTTGATATTTCTGTTTTAGAAATAACTAGTCAATATTTAACAGGATTATGAATTATTATTATATATTTTTTAGCTTTTAAAATATTATTTTTACTATGGAAAATTTTGTTACTCAACATAGGAGTAGTATTATTTTACTTTAATAAAGTTTAATGTACACATTCCACTCATCTTTATGTATTTATTTATATTCCATTTTTTACTTATAAAACTAACTGTACTAAGCTTTTTTTTTTTTTTTCCCCATATATTTGAAATTTATATTTTCAGAAATTTATGTTTTTAAATGGTTATACTTGCTTTTATCATTATCTAAAATTAAACTGAATTTCAAATCTTAAATTTATGCATGTTAAATATGACTATTTCTATAACTTATAACGGAATAATATATAAATTATTTTATGCATATTTTGATGTTCTTATACTTGTAATAGTGTTGACTCAAAACAATTATCATTGCTGTTACTATGTAATTTAAATGAATTGCACAGTAGGAAAAAATTTTGTAAATAAAAAAATATTATTGTAATCAAAATTAATTTTATTTGATCTAAATTACTTGACTCTTGGGAAAATTTTGTGCTAAGAGTTACATATTATCAGTTATCTTTCTGTTTTGCCTTGAAAAACATCTGTTAGGTAAACTTTTATTTTAAAATTGATATAAAATATTGAAATGTGTGAAAAGCATAGCTTGTTTTCACTTAATTATAAACATGATAAAGCTATGATAGCTCTTAATTATTTAATTTTCGTGAAATTGATTTTTCCCCACTGTTTGGGAATTACTGTACTATATCATCATATCTATCTTTTCAATGTTGCTTTTTTACTCATTTTGCAGGCTGGTCCATTTTCTGATCCTTTAGAAGTTGTTAGTGGAGCTGGTCCTCCAGATGCACCTAGAAATTTAACCGCCACCTGTGATTGTCCGTTTAGCTGCATAGTGTCTTGGGAAGAACCAGTCAATAACGGTGCTGCTATTACCAGTTATCAACTTCAGTGGAGTTCTGAAGATGATGATGAAAGTTTTTGTGAGGTATTAAGAATCAGAATTATTATATAGGAAGCAAACTTTGGTATTGCTTTGATGCATCATTGCAGTTTTTTTCTCCCTTTCTCGCATTCACTATGAATGGAACAAAACTGTTGAATGCCATAGCATTGGTGCCTATTTGTTATTATTAAGATAGGAAGACATTTTCTTTCAGATTAATTTATTTTGTTGTTGTAATTTATCTGCTGCTAAATTTTGTTCCATGTTATTACTAAGACAAAGGGGAAAAAATGACTTAAAAAAAAATTCCTCATCTCTGATACCTAGCTTGCACTTTTTCAGATTAAAATATGAAAAGTTATCTATTACCTTAGTGAAATTTGGGTAACGGAATTTCATTCTCTAGAGATAGCAAAGTTTTGTGTGCCAAAATTTATGGATTTTCATTTTACTTTTCCCTTATCTGAAATTTTCATCAAAAATTTAATATATGCTATCTAAACATACGTTTTATATTGTATGTTGGAGAACTTGATTTAAATAGCTTGCAATAGTGATTATAATGTAAAAAACTCTTTATGTATTGTTTTTATATTGTATTAATAGTTTTTACTGTCAACTTACTGTAGCTCTTTCCTCTCTCCCTCAATTTCATCCTTAAATTAAATATTGTGTTAATGTTAAAGGTAATTTGTTAAAATGCCAGCGGGGGGGGGGGATGAGGCTTCCACAGCTTGGAGCACATTCTTTCCTCGGCGTCTATAGACCCAATTTCAAAGGAAATTGCTTCATTCAACTTAGCTTTCAATTCAGCTATTTCCTGCAATATGAAAGTTTATCTTAGACTTCTGCTACTACTATTTTCAAACATTAATGGCACATTCTTTTCTCAGTTTCTGTGGGCTCAATTTCAACGGTAATTGGTTCATTCAACTTAGCTTACGATTGTTTTACAAATTTTAGTTCCACCTTCCACTACCAGAGGTGCATTCTTATCTCAGGCTCTATGGGTGTGATTACTACGGGGTTTGGTTTTTGTTGTCTCCATCACATGCTGAGCACTCACAGAATACGCTGCCTTTGACAGCAGGGACCCAGGTTACAGGTTCATTGGAAAGAGGTTTGTTGAGAACAAACACACTGGACGCTGCCAAAGGCATTGGAACCCCAGAAACTAAGTTCACTTGAAACGCTGTGTACCACCGAAGGCAGTGGGGCATCGAAACCAGGTTCATTTGAAAGATTTTTCAAAGATATAAAATCATACAAACTTGAGTTTTGTTTAAGCTTTGTATTACAGGGTCGGACAAGGCTGTTCAGTCAGCTGGACTTTCATAATTGGGTTCACCAGATTATCGAACTTTCCTGAAAGATATAGAATATACTAAAACATCCCTGAAAAAGTATCTGACAAACAATGCAAGTTACATGTAGAAACAAGTCTAGAAACTAAAAAGTAATAAACTTCGATAATTGAGATTGTTAGAATTAATGAAGATGATTATTAAAATTAAGATTTTAATTAGAAAGTTTATATTAAAATTTGGACCTGGAAAAAAAAATAACACAGTAGTGTAACCAGGGGTGTAGTGGAGGGTATAAGCCGTATACCTTCTGGATTTTTTTTAAAGAAGCACTGTATACCCTCCGTTTCTTAAATAAAATTATAGCACCCGTAGGCATGACGTTCATGACTTTAGCTTATACCCTCTGGTTTTTTTATGACTATGTCACTGAGTATAACAATAGGAATATATTTAATGTAAGCATATGTTTTCTTAAGTTAGAAGTCAGTTAGTTATGCACTCAATTATTACACTTAATTATGTATAAAACTTTCAAAATTTTCATAGATCTTCCTGAAGATGTTTTCATTATGAATATTTACATAACTAATGATAACACAAGCCAACAGCTGTTTTGGTGCCTAGGTTTTTTGAGCTGATTTTATATGAATTCGATGTCCTGAATTCAAATATGGCATTCAATTTTGCCTGGGAGCTCAAATATTTCAGATATAGAACTTTTTGTGAAATATATGTTACACTATTTTAAGTTAAATCCATGAATTAAACAAAAATAAAAATAAAATAAATAAACACAGAATTTTTTTTAATAATATACAAATGTTAATTTTCATTATTATAATATACATATATTCAAATAATATTTTTAAGAATTATATTATACAAATATATTTACTCACAAAGATCGAGGAAAAAGTCATCGATGAGACCAATTCTCACTGAACATTTCGGAAGCTTATTTTCCGTGACATTCTTGAATTTATTTTTGAACAAACCCTTTTTAAACTCCAACAGTAATCTGCCATCATGTGCGTATCCCATCTTCCTTGGTAGTGGTCCTACATAGTCTTAATATCCTGGTGAAATCTTTCGCCCTGTTCCTCACTGATGTCTCCTACATTTTCAGGAAAATACTCTAAGTGGCTGTGTAAATAGTGCACCTTAATGCTCATATTACACCCAAGAGATTTATAAAACTATTAAGCATTTCGTTTACCAGTTCTACATAGTTTTCTGCTTTGTGTTTGCCCAGAAAGTTTTCGACAACTGCAACAAAAGAAGTCCAGGCTTTTCCCTCAGTCTCATTCATCGAATTTACGAAGGCAGGATCCCTAATCAGTTGTTTTATTTGTCGCCCGTCAAATATTCCTGATTTAATTTTTTCATAACTCAATTGGGGCATTTTCTCTTCTATATATGCAAAGCATGACCCGTTCTTATCAAGATCCTTTACAAACTGCTTCATAAGGCCGAGCTTGATATGCAGTGGAGGAAGAATGATTTTGTCTCACCCAACTAAGGGGTTATTAATGATATTCCTTTCTCCAACATCCATGTTTTCTCTCTTAGGCCACTCGTTTCTAACCCAGTGGTGTGTTTTATCCCTGCTATCCCAAAGACACAAGAAGCAAGGATATTTGGTGTAACCGCTTTGCTGTCCAGGGAGAAAGTTTACCATTTTTAAATGAACACAAATCACCCATTGATGTTCATGATACTTTATCTTGTCAAATACCAAAGCTATTGTGTTATATTCTTCTTTCATTTTCGTTGAGTGAGCAATTGGTATTGAACCATATTTGTTCCCAATGTGTAGAAGGACACATTTTAAACTCCGATTTAAGCTGTCTACAAGAAGAAGGGTAATAGACCCTTTTCTCTTGTGCAGTAAAAGATAATTTTGGTTCCTTGTTCCAGTAAAGTTTTGTCTTTCAATCTTGAAGCCAGTAATTCAGAAGCTTCTTTTGATGGGGTTGAGATCTCTGGTGAGATCATTTAACTCATCCTGGTTGAAACGTTGAGGCATTGATGACATCTCCTCATAATCACTGTCACCTTCATAAGTATCGGAAGGATGATCAGAGGGACAGTATTCATCCTCTCAGAGCTCTGGTAGCTGGTAAAACGTTGGGATCGGCACTTACTTCCTCTGAGTGAGGAAACGGGTGTCTTGCATAGACTAAATCAGGATAAGTACACTTACTATGTTTCTTTCGATTAATTCCATTAATATTTACTAGGCAGAAATAACAATCATCGAAGTGGTTTTGGGGTTCTCTCCAAACCATCGGTAAAACAAATTTGAGACTTTTTCTTTTCCTGTTAGTCCACTGTCGTAAGTGTTGTGTACAAGTTTTACAGACCTGATGCGGTGCCCAGGTTTTATCCTGATCACCAAGTTTAACACCAAAGTGTCCAAGATAAGCTCTCTTTACAAAGTCAGTAACATTTTTTCTGGTATCTTTTAACACGTATTCTCCGCATATGTAGCAAAACACATCAGGATGATTTACACAACTTCTTCTACTTGAACTCATTTAAATTACATTCAACAACACAAATACAACAATCTACAATACAGTACGTTTTAAATTAACTTTATAAGAATTCTACACTAAACACAAATATCGCAAAAGGTCAACAACGTCTACTCTCCACGGAGAAAACTCACAAACTAACCTTATCTCTTTGCGGCTTTTCCATTTGGCTTTATGGATGAGCGGCACGAAATCATAAGCATGCGCAGAACCCCAGTTTTACTTGCAAATCTGTTTTTTTCAAGGTCTTCTGAAATTTCAGTGCCTCCCAAATCGCTTTGAGCGTTGCGACAGGCCCATGTGTCAAAGGCCAGTTTAAGCGTTGAAGGTCACTTCAGTTCTAAAAAATCTTTAGTTCTCTTTGCATATCTAAAAAAGTGGAGCTGATAGAGAAAAACTGATTTCATATTTGGATTCAGTGTCCCAAAAATATCTAAAATCAGCTGTAAAATCATAGGCACAAAAAAAAAATTTTTTTTTTGTAGGCCTGTGTAATAATAATGGGTTGTCAATATTATATTAACAAAGCCTTTGTTCTATTATAAGCATTGTACCTTGATTTAAATCAATGGTGTTAAATCAATTAATACAAGGTACCTTGATCATTCACATTTAATTGATAATATGTAGAAAGACGTTTAAATTTTCTTTTCGTATTCTAAAGCATTTCATCCTGCTATTGTCGTATTTGACAAATTTTGTTAAAGCTATCTTGAATGATATAAGATTTATGTGTGCAGTTTTATATTAAAGTAGTCATTTATTATAGTCATGGATTTTTTTCTTTCTTATAGCTTTATGAAGGTCTCAGTCTTAAATATGAAGTTCAAGGACTTACACCTGCAACGTCATATTACTTTAAAGTTAGAGTAAGTTTTGAAAAAAAGAAAAAAACCTATTGAATGTTTTGTATTTTATCAATATAAGTGTTTTATGTTCATTAACTTATGATATTATTTATGGGCATTAATGTTTTCATCTTTATTCAGTTTGAAAAAAAAAAAGTATTAATAAAAAAATATATACATTAAAATTTGATGCTAAGTTTTAAGCAATCTTGAAGGCTTTATCATGAACACTTCTCCCAGTTCACATTTAATTTAACTTAAAATGCAAAATTCTGGTGACTTCATATTTTGTCTTGAGATTGGTGTTGATATGGAAGCTTGTAATTTACATTTTATTTTTCTTAAACAAAAGGTTTTTGGCAGAACAATGTTTATTAAAAAAGCTTTTTAATTGAGCAGTACACAGTTTAGTAAGAAGAGAAAATAATTTGAGTATATTCAAGGCTGGAATAGCACAGTTGAAGTTTATTCCAATTTGAGTATAATAATTAAAATATTTTTTTAAATGATGCATATTTTAAACATTCATATTATTCCATTCTGTTTTTGTGTGATAATTGATATTTTGGCATCTTTTCATTTGTATATGTATTCATTCCTTAGCATTAACTCTTTCACTCCTAGATGAAATAACTCTATGGAGCATGTATCCACTAGTGGATACACTGGAAGCAAAGTATATTTTGCTTAGAGATTAGCTGAAAATTTGTAAATATAGTTATGATTTTTAATCTGCAGTATTTTTAGAAGGTAGTCTACCCTAAGAGTGGCCTGAATTAAAAGAATTGATATTTTGGTTCATGTCTGCTAGAAACAAACATTTCTTAAATGACTTGAGAAAAGTATGTTATTCAACTTTATAACATACATTTATTAATGCTGTGGATAATTTTTCAACACTTGCGCTTTTTCATTTTCTTTCTGAATTTGTGTAAATTTGATTGACATATATGATCAGTTTTAAGATCTTAATCTTTGGATTAATATACAGCTTGAATATATTGTTTGGGTAAAGTACACAATAGTTTCCCTTCTAATAATATAAGAAAATTGAAGTTTTATCAGCTGCAGTTATTCTTTAAGTAGCATAAAGTATTTAAAACAAGGCCCTTTTCTATCACAAAGGCATAACATTAAAATTATACTCTAATGTTATTGTGATACGCCATTGCCATGTTGAAATTTCTAATTTAAATCCTAAGTTTAGGTTAAACAAAAAAAGTTTTGACACCATATGTATATATATATATATATATATATATTTGTTTGTATGATATTGTGCAATTTATTTTAATAGTTGTACTAATGTAGCTTAATATTTTACTTTTCCTAAAATTGATTAGTTTACTTATATTAATGAGTCATTCAATTTTTTAGGCCGTTAATGAAGCTGGTCAAGGGGCAAATAGTGAGACTGTAGCCTGTAAAACTCCTGCTTCTATACCTGGTGTGATATCTAATGTAAATGTGAATGCACTGTCTAATGCTATTTACCTTTCTTGGTCAGAACCTCCTTCAAATGGTTCAGAAATTTTAAGTTATAATGTAGAATTAGAGGACTGTGTGTATAATACTGAAGAAAATGTTTTAGAACTATATTTAGAAGATTTGTCTCCTGAAACACAATATAGGTAATGTTTTCTTTTTTGCTTGATAAATAATTTACCTTGTTATGATTATTGTTTATTTTTCTCATCAGAGGTTTCGAACATATTATGTTAAATTTTATTCATTGTGCAGGCATTTGGTTATTCTGTGAATTAGTAGAATTCTGCAAATATATTTCCCTTCTTTGAGAACTCTGCAAATCGGTAATTTTTTTATTCATTTCCAGGAAAATCATTTTGGAATCAATAGATGACCCCCCTCCCCCCCCCCCCCCTAAAAAATAAATAATTGTAAAAATAAAGAATAAATAAATACAACCAAAAATAAATAAAATAATGACAAATAATATATTTTTAAGTTTAATCACTTGGTATGAGAGTTATAAATTTATTTTGTGATAGAGATTTAAAAAAAAAAACAAAAAAAACTGACACTTACAATGTTCATTTACCCTTAATCAGCAACATGAATGTCAGCAACTATGTTAAACTTAGTCTAGGACTTAAAAAAATTTGAAACTACACCATATTTTTTGCAGATCTGCATTTTTATTTTTCTGGAATTTTTTTTGGTTATATGTTGGGGGAGGTCGTGTTAACAAATAATAAAATTATTCATCAAACAGATTGAGTTTTTTAAATAAGAGACCAAGAAAAATCATTTTATTTTTAATTTGATTCACTAAAGAAAAATTATTTGATTTATTTTTTTATCCCTTCAACCAAATTCCCTTCATTAATACTTTTTGTAAAAAGAATTAATGATTTTAATTTGTCCATCTATCCAATCTCTGTCTTCAGATTTGCATAAAAATGCAAAAATAATTGAAGAAAATTCTTACTCTCAAATTTTATTTATTTATTTGCTTATAAAAAACTTAACTTTTATTTTTTGCATATGATTAGATACCAAACAGGGAGGGAGATGTTTTAGTTCAGTGAATTTTATTTCAACTCTGCTATGAATGTGCAACCAAATAATGAACCAGATTTGAAGTATAAAATATTTCTTAGCAATTGCATGTCTGACAAGGAAGGTCTCCATACTGGGCATACTCAGAATATTTTGAAAAAAATACCAATTAAACTACTCATGTGTGTAATAAGGGATCAGTTAAATTTAACGGCGGAATTTCCATAGAAAATCTGTAAAAAAATAAAATACTTTCGAATATTTGGCGCAAAAATACGAAAATGACATGCGATTTGGCGAGCAGGATTTTTCCCCGCCAAAAGCAAATGATTTTAATGCATCTGAAAATTGTTTTTTAATTGTTTTTTAGAATGCACTGTTTTTAAGGAATTTAAACTTAATCAATGAAAGAAGTTTTTATATATTTTTTACATTACATATATATGTTGTTTGTTGCTGTAGTTATTTAATTTATCACTTTAAAAATATTTTCCATGCTTTGCAAGTTGCAAATAGCTATTTTAAGTTAGAGCCAGCTGACATTTGATTGCCATATACATTTCCGAATCGAAGACGGAGTCGTTTCCATAGCAACAAAATCAAATCGACAGCGTTCTGTCTGCCTTATTTTTGAGCTTGAAACAATTTAAATTTTGTTTTAAATCGTAAAATATGATAGTTAAATTTTATTATAAATACATATAAATATACATCCCAAACTATAGTTAAAGCAAACTAAAAATGACAAAACTATAGTTAAAAAAAAAATAAAAAATGACGAAACTAAGGTTATTTAAATTAAACTTGTATAAACAAATTGAACATAAAAGTTTTTTTCTACATAAAAGTGTATTTTTTTTTCATCGCCAACCGGTGATAAATCGCCAAATAAACGAAAATTTCGTTATTTTTTTTATGGACGCTGTATCGGGGTTCCGCCAAAATTTTTTTTATAAACATATATATCCATATGAGAAGAACATTCTGTAATTTTTTCAGATTTTTCTGAGTATGCCCGTATGGAGACCTTCCTTGTGAGTATATGTTTAAAAAGTGTGCTATTATAGTGAAATGTATAAAAAAGGTTTTTATACTGTTCAAAGCATACATTGAATTTTTAGAACAAAGCACTCCAAAATTTAGAAAAAAGGATGTAATTATCTCTATATATTTCACTTAAAAAAAAAAAAATATTTTAAAATCTGCAGCAAGCATTTTAATTTTCAGAAGAAGAAAAAAAAATACAGCAATATTATTAGAAAACAAGTAATATAAAAATTTTGTTTTTAAAGTCAATTCCTACTTAGGTTATCAAAAAAAATTTTTTATATAATCCGTTAAGCTAATATTAGTTTTTGTTGCATTAAAATATCTCAATTTGTTGATTTTCTATAAGCAAGTAGGTTTACAATGGAACTCTATGGAAATTTGGCGAAATATTAGAGATATCGCCAAGTTGGCGACAAACTTAGCTGCATTTGGCGACAGAACAGGGTCCCCCTATGGTAATCCCCCTTATAGGTATGAAGATGTATTAAATGCTTCAATAACCAATGGCCACCATTTTGTCTCCCATGTAAAACTAAAATTAATTAATTAAAATTTAATGAATGAATTAATATTTGAAAAAACTGTATTAACATCAATTGTCATCCAGTACAAGTTTAAAAAAAATTATTTCAACTTGACAGGATGAATAAGTATTTTATTAACGATTGAAAATTTGAACAAGATATATATATTAATAAATAAATAAATATAGGGAGAGTGTGAAGTAATAGTGGGAATTGAATAAACAATGTTTATCCTAATCAATTTTTTTTTAAATCATTAATGCAATTTTTAAATTTTTGGGAATTTTTGAAAAAAAACAACTAGAGATTAATTAAAACTTTGAATTTCTGTTTTTAAATTATCAACTTCAAGAATTATAAAATGAGCATTTCACACTCTTCTTAAAAACTCAACCATTAAAAATATATTGGATTTTTTAAAAATTTAATTGTTATTATTACAGTGAATGTCTGTGCTGGTAACTTATATTGTAATTTAGGGCAAACCTCAATCCCAAGGTTGTCTTATGAAAGCAGATTTATTACTTTTTTTATTTAGCAAAAATTTTCCAGATCACCTAACTACATGATTAGTTCTTGTTACTGTGACTCTGTGAAGCATTTAAAAAAAAAATTGCTTTCAAAGTTGTTGTTGGTCAATTAGTCCGAGACAATTGATAAAACAATCAAGACAAAAAGAACCTAAGAACACCCCCCGCCCTTTTTTTTCCTTCTTCCTGTGGTATTGTAAATAGAATAATAGAATTAAGTGCCGTTAGATAAAATAAATAATCTTGAATGCCATAGATCGTAAAGCTGCCGATGACGTGATTGAGTGTCGAAAACAAAATAACTTTGTTCAGTAGAAGTAGATAAGAATAAATAAAAGTAATCTTACTTAAGGGTCCTGTCCCTGCCGCCGAAGACACTCACGAGCTAATGCTAATCCTATGGGGAGGGATTTTTCTAATATCTCATTTGCATTTCGACATTTTTAAATAATTTTTTTTTTTTTTTTTGCATTAGATAGCCGAGGTCCATCTCTATAGTGCACCTTTCTTACTTTTTCGAATTTGATCGCAGATATTTTTAATAAAGGTACTTTCATTTTCAAAACCAGTTCTGAAAATGAAAGTGTCATTCTAAAAAATATCTGCAAGCAAAATCGAAAAAGTAAAAAAAGTGCGCTGTAGAGACGGACCTCGGCTATCCAATGCAAAAAAAAAAAAATATTTAAAAATGTCGAAATGCAAACGAGCTATTAGAAAAATCCCTCCCCATAGGATTAGCATTAGCTCGTGAGTGTCTTCGCTGGCAGGGGCAGGACCCTTAATGGATGATGAAACACATTGAAGAGACAGCAGTTATAAAAAATCTTTTTTATTTATTCATTACTTGAGAGGTGGGAAGGCAACAGACGAGGTAGGTCACCGTACATGACGAAAACATTCCACGTAGAATTGTTAAAAAACTTAAAGTAATTCCATGACAAAAATGAATGCTGGTTAAAATTATTTCTTTTGAGAATTCCTTGATGTTAAAATGTCCAAATCAAGATGCGTAAAATATAAAGCCGGAGTTGTTCTCACTCCTTCAAATAGGCGCTAGGCCCAAATTTGAAAAGGGACAATCATGTTGTCAAAAATACATATTTAAGCTAGTTAAAATCTGTAAAAAACTGGCTGCATTTGGTACATATACCATGTAAACAAGGTTTACAAAAGTATCGGAAAGAAACGATTTAAATCTATTAGTTAAATTAAAATTACGTATTATGAGCAAAGCATATGAAAACAGCCAAAACAAAAGAGAAATTTTTCATCAAGAGAACGTGCATTTGATTCGCGGAGCGAAGACACACCCTTAATGTGACATGATACGCTGGTTCTAAAAATAGATCAGAGGAAGAGGGGAAAAGCTGAAATAAAACTTATCTGCTACTTTAGGAAAAAAGGATTTGAATGATGTTGAGTCGAAAATAAATCATTTAGAATGTGAGATAAGAATGCTGCATTACAATAAAAAAAATAAATGTGATTACTACATCACACTTCCTGCCTTCGATTACATGAATTATGAAATGAATTATAGCAGAATCAAAAATTGTAAAGTACTGAGTGTTACTTTGGTTCCCCATTGCTTTAAATTGACCATGTTTTCTGTATGAGTGTTTTGTTGGGGAGAATTTATTCATTTTGTTGGAATTTTTTTTTGTATATGTTTTAATTTTGCAGTATTTTTATATACTTATGCTGGGATCAGTCTAATTTTCAGGTAATTAATGTTGGATCATGTAATTCAATGAAGCTTTCTTTCTTTCATTCAAAGTTGAGAAAAAATAACAAAATGTAGTCAAGCTGATGTCTGTGAACCTGTTAGTTCTCACATCCATTGGTTCTAACAACTTCCCCCCCCCCCTTTAATTATATGCTGCAAGGAAATTTAAAAGAAAAAAAAAGGATGAAAATTTTCAAAATTTTAAAATGAACATTTTTCTTTTTAAAACCGAAATTGTTAAGACTTTGAGGCCTAAACCCGAGTGTCACTCTGTTAGCTGTTTTCTGTGAAGCGAACTAAGCCCAAGAGTCTCTCATTGTCAACTTTTAACTTGGTCAGCTATAAAAATACTGACTATTTACACGTCTTTTCAGATATTATCCATGAACCTTTTTATTTTGAAAAAATATATAGAGATGACAGCACTAAACAGAAGTAAGTATATATGAAATTATCTAAAATCAGAGCTTAACTCAAACTTATTGTGAACCTTGTGGTGTTGCTCTTTGTGCAAATCCGTGCTTTGAAATGTTTGAAATGTATCACACAGAAGCAAATTTTTCTAAATAAAGTTTATATACAAATAAAACCTATTTTCAGATATTTTTACAACATTAGGGTATGTTTTTATTCAAGTCTATGTAAAATTGTATGTTAAAAAATGCCTTCTTATGTGGAACTTTTTTTTTTAAATATAAAACTTTTTTTCAATAATTTCTCATTAAATATTAATTTTTAGTACACTTAAATGGTTCTTTCATTATGAATAAGAACAGTTTAAATTTTATAATTAAAAAAAAATACATTAAAATACAAATCTTCCAAGTACTTTTTTAAAAAATCATGGAAAGTACCAAATAACCTCAGTTAAGAGGGAGATATGGGGCATTCTCACAATCTTTTGACTTTCGGGAATAAAAATCTGGTGAAATTAAAATTGCTAAAATAACATTTTAATCTGATAGACGAATGCTTTAATAATTCAAAATAAAGAAAAAAATGGTCAGCAGCGAAAAGTTTTTTATTTAACTGAGGTTTAAGTTAAACTTGCGAGTTTAATTTTCCTTACCATTTTACCACTATAACTTTTTATTTTCTTCTAAATTTTTACTTATAATGAAATTGCATAGTACCCACAGGACATTAAAATAAGAAATAATAAAAATGTAGTACTTTTAATACAGAATTTTTGTATACCATTGTCTTAAAGGGGTGTTAAAGGAGGGACGGTATAGGAAAAAAGGGATGAAATGGGAAAAAAAGGGACGGTAAGGATGGAACGGTAAGGAAAATTACCACCTATTTTTAGGCAAATCATGTTAAGACTAAGTGATAGCCACAATGTTCATTGATTTTTAGAAACAGTTGTTAACATTGGATTAAACTAAAAATTTTTTTAATTTACCTCGAAAAGTGCAGGAATAAACCTTGGGGACGGTAAGACTACCAATAAAGCCATGATCTTGAAATTGATATTTAAATGCTGCAGTAAATTTCCTGTCAAAGAATTTTAGACATTCTTTCTCTAGCATATTTTTGCATGAGAAAAAAATTGAAAAAATTCTGTGGCTGCATCTGAAGTGATTTTCTGTATAAGTTTAGCAAGAGGGATGGTAAGGGTGAAAAACCCAGGGACAGAGTTCAAAAAATAATATCAATCTTAAAAATGTGTGCAGGTTAATTTTTTGCTATTTATTTATATAAAACGATTGTCTCAGTTTCGGAAAAAAATTACATCGAATTACTTTTATTGAAACAATTTTATATAGACAGCTCCAAACTAAAAAATTAGCATCAGGGACTCGGGACGGTATAGGAGTTTTCCTGGTATTTGGACTTCCAACATCGCCCAAAACTTATTTACCTCATTAATATTGTTATGCAATCATGCAATGGGATGTTCCCCAATATATATATATATATATATATATAAAGTATTAAAATAAAAATTATTATTCAGGGACATAAAAGTCAAAAGATTGTGAGAATGCCTCATATGCAGTTGAAATAGCCCAGACCTGAAAGTGTTAAAATAGGCAATTGATTTCAATTTTGAATCTTTGTTTTGAATTCTTCTGAGTGAGACTTGGTTCCATAATCAATGGTTAAACAATCTCAGAAACAATTATGATTTTGGTTACATTTAATTTTTCTCCACTTAGAGAATATATGGATGTTGCTCTATAACCAATTGTGTACTTTTGTCTAGTCAAATTAGCGTTCATTCAAATCTTTTAGTCAATTATGTAATTTATGCATTAGAACTTGAAGTAGTTTGTCTTCTCTCTAGGATTCGAATTCAGGCAATCAATGGTATAGGAGAAGGTCCTTTCAGTGACCCTATACTAGTAACCACATTGAAATCTCCCCCTGAACCTCCTGAACTAGAATGTACTACGATAAGTCACAATACCCTTAGGCTACGGTGGGAAGACATTAAAGATAATGACCAGGTGTCTTTCACTGTGGAAATGTCCAGTAAATCAAAGAGGTAAGTAACTTTATTTTAAAATTTGCCTTATTTAGATAGTCTTATTTATATTGAATTTTCGAAAGATGTTTCCCCCGTTTCTTGCTTTTTCCTCTCTTCATCTACTTATCTGCTTTGACAATATAAAAGATTTCATCTATTTTAGCCAGATTTTTTTTTTCCCCTTTTCAAAATTATTTTTAATTGACATTGCTAGCCTTCATTTGGTATCTTTTTTTAAAGCTTTTCCTTTCATAACTTCATATTCTAATCTATTGAAAGTAACTCTTGTTCAAAATACATACATACAAAAAAAAAAAGCTCGTGTGAATCATCTTTTAAACTAAAATAAAACCATTGTTCTAGCAGTTCTCAAGTTTCAGACAGTGTTTTGCTAGCATTGTCAATGTTTTTTAAATTGAAAATTGAACCTCCCTATTTAATTAGACATTTTTGTACTGATTTTGACTGCTGTTTTTTTTTTTTTTTTTTTAAGATAAATTTGTAATTCTTTCTGTCATGCAATGGACTAGCCATTCTTGTTAGTTCCGTATTAGTGCACAGTGACACCACAGGATAACTGAAGAGAGGGTTGATAGGGTTACCCTTCCCCTGAAATGGTTATAATGAAATATAAAAAAGGGCCAATTTTGTTTGTTTCTTTTTGAGATATATATACATTTTTTTTTTTTTTATCATGCAACAAACTCTTTTTCTCATTATTCCCATATTCTTAAATGTTCCCGAGACCACAAAAAAGCAACTAAATTTTTTTTTTGCCAGGAAGCTTTGCTCTCATATCCCTCCCATGCAAGACAATTTTTACTTCTTTTATGTTTATGTGCTTAAAAAATACCATAAATATGGGTTCACCCCTCTGATGAAAAATCAATTTCAATTTTCTATTTTTAATGACAACAAAAACTTAGTAAGTCTTAATAGTTCTTTTTTGTTAAATTTCTGTAATGCCTTTTATGTTACTATATTTAAAGTATTTGCAATAACAAGAAAGAAGAGAAGTGTTTCTGATTTTTTTCTTTTTTAAACTCTTTGTGTGTTTTATGTTTGTAGTATCCATTTTTGAAAATGTATTGTATGCACATCTGTTCCAAAATCTTGGCTCCCCCCCCCCCCCCCACTCAATTTTGCTCTTGGTACGCATGCTATGCTGTATTTTTTATTTCAATTATGTACTTTATATTATCTAGATTTTTTTTTTTTTTCCTCATTTATATGTATAAGGTTTTAAAATAATGTTTAAACTCTAATTCTGATGTTGTAGAGTTAGATATAAATTATAGTATAAAATATTTTAAACTTTCTTTTTTAAATTTGAAATTTTAAGTTGCACATTTTCTGCAAAATTTATTCTTATCAGTTTTATTTCTTATGGAATAAAATTTATTTTTTATTGATAGCTTTGTGCCAATTTATCATGGGTCTGGCCTTAGTTGCAAAGTGAACAGACTTCAAGAAAATACCTCTTATCATTTCCGCATATGTGCCTCAAATTTATCAGGTCAAGGTCCTTATTCTTCTGTATATACTTTAACGACAAGTCGAGCACCACCACCTTCCCTAAAAGGTAAAAAAAAAGCAATTCTTCTGTTTTTTGTTTATTTTAATTTTTGATTTAGAAACTTCAAGTAGTGAAGTAAAACTTTTATTTTTAGACAATAATATTGAATCCTTCATGCTGAATTATTACAACCAACAAAATGTAAATTTGACATTTTCCATTTTTTTTTTTTTTTTTTTTTTTTTGGTCAGTTCTTTAGCACCTTATCTTCAGAAAATGAAGCATTATATTGTTATGTATTGGGTCATTCTGTGTCAAATCAACACGAAATTCACATTTTTTTTTTACCTCACCATCTCAGAATTTGATGAAATTTGGTAAGGTGTTTGTTTTCATGTAGACTAAGAAAAATACCAAGTATTATTTAAATATATCTACCCATTCCGGAATTACAGCCTTGAAAAGTTGCCAAAATTTGGTCAAAAATGCTCATACAGGACATTTTAAAATTAAAGTTGCAGCTTCCCAATGTGATGTAGTAATCACATTTATTATTTATTTTTTTAAATTGTAATGCAGCATTATTATCTCACGTTTTAAACTATTTATTTTTGACGCAAAACATCGCTCGCTCAAATCGCTTTTTTTCTTTCCTTTTTACCGCATGTAACAGAACGTTTTAATTTCAGATTTTCCCCTTCCTCTGTTCTATTTTTAGAAACAGCGTGACGTCGACCACGTCATATTGGAGGTGTGCCTCCCCTCTTGCCTTTTGACCGTAGTTTCATTTTTCTTGTGCTGTCATTCGTTCTACAGTTCATACGCAAATTTAATTTTAACAAATAGATTTAAATCATTTCTGGAGGTAGTTTTGTAAACCCCTTTTATGTAGTATATATATCAATGCTGCCAGTTTTTTAACAGATTTTAAGATTTACGAAATTTTTAAGATGTATTTTTGACAACGTGAATTGTCTTTTTTCAAATCGGGCCTTAGTGCCTGTTTGAAGGATTGCGAACACCGTTCAGCGATCATATTATTCTAAGGTGCTCATTTAATAAGTAAAAGTTTGTCGCAGATCGCTGATGTAATTTAATTCAATGCTTTTTCGAATTTGGACTTTGTTATCTTCAAGACATTCTCTGAGAAAGGATTTTAACCAACTTTAGCCAGAATTCTTTGTAGCCATGGAATTACTTCAAGTTTTCAATAATTCAACGTGGAACGCTCTTCGAATGTGTACAGTGACCTACTTCTCCTAATTACCTTCTGCCTCTCAAGTGAATCAACGAATAAAGAAGATTTTTATAACTGCTGTCTCTTCAATTTGTCTACTGTTGTCATTTAAGTAAGATTATTTCTTTTATTTTTACTGCAAGTCAACCTTATCATCTTTGCTATACGATCACTCCATTTACGGCACTCCAGATTGTTTATTTTATCCAACAGTAAATTAAACTCTTTTTATTTACTTAATTCTCCTCAACATATTATTAACTTCGTCACACCCTAATTAAGATACAGAACTGGAAAAGGTGTCATTTTAAAACACTTTTCATGACCTTTCAAATGATATGTAACAACATAGAGGTTAAGTGGGAAAAAATATTTTGAAAATCAAATTCAAAATTTTAAATTTGAATATTTCAATAAGCACACTTTCGAAAAATTTAAAAAAAAATTTAAAAAAGGGTTCAGACTGTTTTTAACTGGTACAGTAAGTATGAAAGTGGGACAGCAATGGATTAATAGATTTTTAACAAATCAAAAACATCAATTTATTGAAGTTTTCCGTCACTGAATACAACATTAAAAAAATAATAAGGCCTAAAAATTTCTTTTTAATCATAGCAGTATTTTATTCATACATTAAACCACTTTAAAGGCTGAACTATAAATGGCAACCAATTTGTTCTGAAAAAAATGACAATTTTTTTTATAATTTATAGTAACTTCTTATTGTAGTTGGACCTACAACGGAGGAAATTTTCAATGAATGCAAGTTTTTGAAATGTTAAAAAGCTATGAACCCATTGTTGTCCCATCTTCAAACTTACTGTGCTTGTTAAAACAGTCTGAACCCTTTTATAAAAAATTTTGAAAATTTTTTAAAGTGTACTTTTTGAAATATTCAAATTTAAAATTTTGAATTTGATTTTCAAAATATTTTTTCCTATTTAACCTCTATGATGTTGCATGTCATTTGAAAGGTATTGCAAAATGCTTCATAATGATACCTATCCCAGCTCTGTATCTTAATTAGGGAAGCTGCAACTTACATTTTAAAATGTCCAGTTGTAGCATTTTTGACCAATTTTTGGCAACTTTACAAGGCTGTAATTCCCAAACAGGTTAATATATTTCAATAATGCTTGGTATTTTTCTTAGTCTACATGAAATCAAACTCTCTACCAATTTTCATTAAATTCTGAGATGGTGAGGTAAAATCAGTGTGTTGATTTGACATGGAATGACCCTATTGGTACTTCAAACATTTATCAAGATTTTATCTTTAGTACTGCTATTAAAATACAAAAGCATGCTAGTGTTCTATTTGTTGAATCAGTATTGTTATATGTAACAATTTTAATTTTATTGTTATGTAGTGTGGTATAGTGTGTATTCTTGTGTCTCTAAAGAAAACATTATTTTAAAAAAGAAATTCCTTGAGATATTGAGTTTGTTGTCTAATTAAATGAGAATGACATTGGAACATAATTTTCATTTAACTTCAATATTTTTGTAATTTTCTTCTAAAATGAAGCCAGAAAACTGTTTAAAATTATTGTACAGTAGACTTTCTCAAATCCGCACAACTTAGGACCAGAGGTTGTGTGGATTTTAGAATTTTGTGAATTTCTGGTCATTGCTTTGTTTACATTTTTTAAACACTAATTTGAATGTAATAATGCAGTCAAAATTATAATGAATGCTTGCAATGTAGTAAAATGTTAAAATAATTAAGTAAAGTAATAAACTAAAATCATAAAAATTAAGATAATTTTAAAAATGATTAAATTATTAAAAGTAAAGGTCAAGTAAATATTGTATAATTAAATATGCATAATAAAGATAAGATGCATTTTCCTTGAATTATTCAATGAAACTTTCCCCATGAAGGTACCCTATTAATTCACATCAAAATCATAAAGTAAGGAAGTTTTCTTTCAGATTTAGCCAGTCTTAATAACCAAAAATGCTTGATTAATATATAAATATATTTGATAAAAACTTGCAGTTACCAGTGATATCATCAATATCTTGATTTTTTTCAGAAATGTATACTTCCTTCATGAAAAACTACAAGTTCAGTCAAATTATTGATAATTACATATTAAAATACATATGGAATGATATAAAAGTAAAAATTTCTGTAATTTTGCCCTACATCTGAACTGAAAGTTTCATTGTTTACATCTGAAATGATGTGCAGATTTTAGGGAGTCTACTGTATAATATGTTTTTATACTGCAGTTGTTGTCTCATATGATTGCTGTTATTGACATCAGAATGACAAAGAACACCTTTGTCCTGTTTATTGTTATCATCCCATTTGTTTTTTGGGTACTAACTGATCCGTCCGGTTCAGCCCAGAGTTCGCCTACTAGATGTTCATCAAAAAATCTCATGAAATGCGAAAAAAAACTATAAAAATCACATTAAAAAATTGCTGCATGAATTCCGAATAAACTGTATCGAAAGAGGACAAAATTTACTATATTGGGCTAGAAGATTGAAACCAGATTATTTTTAATAATATGGAAAAATCACTGCAAAATTGGAATTTTTTTTAAAAATCATATAAAAAATTAAACTGCCTTTTATTCCTCAAAATTAATAACTTCTAATGGTATGTAACTTTGAATTTTTTAAAACTAAGAGTGCAGTGATACATCACTCTAAATTCTATTAAGGCTGTTTTCAACTGCTCTGCTCAACAAGCGCAAAACGTTTTGACACATTTACAAATTCATTTGTTAATGGAAAGATATAAAATTGGAAGGCCTGAACATGGAAGCGATTTGGTATCGAACTGTGTTTTCCATTTTTGGATCCATCAATTATCTATTGAGTTATAAGCGATTTTGACATGCCCTTTTTCTCCCCTTACTGACTGGATTTTCTTCTTTCGTTCGGAAGTTCAGTTCAAAATGCCAACTTTGACAGTATTTTCTGAAAGGTCTATTGCGTTTACAAGAAAACAACAACAACAACAAAAAAAAAGTTTGATGACATAGTTTCTGAATAACAACACCTTCTAGTTTCATGCGTTTCCGAACAAAAATGAATTAAAACTTATGCCAGAAAGTTGACCCTTTTGATTTGAGAACAGCCTTAAGTTTCTATTGTTTATAATAAAACATTTTTTGCTTATGCTACGAATTCAGAGGTTGATAAAAGAGAGAGTAAATAATAATCAAATAACTCTCTGGTTTTGGTTTAAACTTTTCTGTGTTCATCTTTTCAATTATCTTTCCCTTTTATTTTTACAGTTGTGATTTCATTTTAATGGTTTAATTTTTATATTATCTTTTCCATTGAATATCACATTCCATTGTATACCAGGGTTGGAGTGCACTAGGGAGAAGAGTGCAGGCAGACCTTGGATTTTCAGTGGGCACAAATATTTCGACCAACTTAACCCCTTCGTGACGAATGTTGCATATAGGTGATATTTAAAGTGCTCAGAATAACTTTATTATCCCTAACAGTAAATTTTGTCTTATTTAATCATATCATTTCTGCTATTAGATTAAACAAAAATTTTTGTTTTGAATTACCAAAGATAAAATAATAAAAATTCTGTAAATGATGCTCGTCGCAAAAGAGTTAAGTCATTTTACTAACATGCATAACACTTGACACTACAGGGTTTATTTAACACAGGCTCTAAATATGAAGATGGATTGGCATTATATCTAATCATAAATGCTGTATCAATTATGAAGTTAGTCTTTTTTTGCAAAATAATATGCAACATTTTTCGACATAATGTGAATGTTTGATCCTTACAAAAACAAAAATTGGGGTAATATCATATTTTATCACAAATCATTTTAACTTTGGTAATATAAAAGTTGTATTTTATTTTGTCAAAATATATCTAACTAGCAAACCCCGCGGCTTTGCTCGCGCAATAGTTGAAATATGCCAAGTGATATTTATATGTCTAATTTTTACTAAAAGGTACTAACTAAATTTTTATTTTTTATTTTATTAAAAGGTAATATTTTATCTTATTAAAAGGGTTTTTTTATTAAAAGGTACTTATTACTTTTAGGAATAATTCAAAAATTACTATTTAAAACACAGTTTGACTAAACATCATTATTACACAGCATTAGGCAGAAATGAGACTTAAATTAACAAAACGAAATAAAACTAAATAAATGATAATTTAGAAAATATTTTGAAACTTTTATGCTCAATTAATATGCTCATTTCAGTATTCATTTGAAGTTTTGAATTTTTTAGAAACCATCTTCTTACATCTTAAAATTAACTGTCATGTCAAATTCCAAGTCCTACCACCTCTCTCAACAAAAAAGGCTATGTTGAAATAGGAACTGTCACCATTAATTTGCCAACATTAATTTTGAAATAGGTTTTTTATTTCCTAATATTCCACAGAAACGTAATTTAGAAAGCTTTTAAAGGCCTTTATTAGAACGTTTGTTGTTCCTGTGAACCCAGGTGGTAGAATCATCGGCATAAAATATATCCTGTGTAGGATCAGAGACTGTTACCATTGATTCACAACTATTACTTTTATAATCTGTTTATATTACCTGAAATTGCATAGAAATCGTAATTTAGGACTTTTTAGAATGCTTCTCGCACCTCCCCTTCGCTTCACCCCTTTTTAATCTGAATTTATTTTTGACAGTCCTTCGAGGGCATTTATGTTTTATAAGTAACTACCATATCATATTTAAAGTTTCTAACCTTTTCAGTATCACAGAAATTTTTAGCTCCTGCAACCCTCTGGTGGTAGTAGCACAGACATAAAATATAGCTTATGTTTGAGCGGGTTTTATTACCAACAATTTGTCAGCATTATTTTTTTAATCGGTTTGGTATTTGATAAGATTGCATAAAAATTGTAATTTATAATGCTTTTCGCTCACTTCATCTTTTTAAATTTGGAATTTTCTCTCGACTTCTTAAAAAGCAGTTGCATCTTGTAAGTAAATACCATGCCATACTTCAAAGTGTTAGATCCCTCAATTGTGCAAAAAACGCAAATTAGAACATGTTTTCTTTTGCAACACTCAGATTTTAGTGACAGCAGCATAAAATATAACCTATGTTATAGCAGGGACTGTCACCATTGATTTGCAACCATTACTTTTGAAATAGCTTTGGTATTTCCTGAGATTGAGTAGAAATCGCAATTTAGGACGCTTTTCGCGCATTTTCACCCCTTTTTAAATTTCTAATTTTTTTTTAACTGTTCTTAAAGATCATTTATATCTAATAAATATGTACCTTGCCTAATTTTAAGTTGCTAGCCCCTACCGATCACAAAAATCGAAATTTAGAACGCTTTTTTGCTCCTGCAACGTCTAGGTGATTGTTATACCGACATAAATTAGCGTCTGTGTTAGAGCAGAGGCTGTCAGCATCAATTTCCTATTATTACTTTTGCAATCAGTTTGATTATTCCTGAGATATTACTGACAAATCGGCATTTAGAACGTTTTTAGAATGCTTTTCACACATTTTGCTCCTGCATCTCTTCTGGGGTAGTGGAAACAGATATAAAATTTAGCCTATCTTGGAGCAAGATCTGTCACCATCATTTTTACACCATTATATTTGAAATCGATTCAGTACTTCCTGAAATTGCATAGAAATTGCAATTTAGAACGTTTTTTACAATGCTTTTTCCGCATTTTGACCCCCTTTTAAATTTCGATTTTTTTTTTAGGAAATGTCCTTAGAGAACATTGATATCTTATAACTAACTACCGTTCCAAATTTCACGATTCTAGGCCCTTCCGTAACGCAAAAACCGCAATTTAGAAAGTTTTTCTCCTGCACCCTTTTTGGGGTAGTGGCACCGGCATAAAACATAGCCTATGTTGGAGCAAGGGTTGTCACCATCATTTTGACGCCTTTATTTTTTAAATCGGTTTGGTATTTCCTGAGATTGTGTGGAAACCACCATGTAGAATGTTTTTTAGAACACTTTTCGCTCATTTTCACCCCTTTTAAATTTCGAATTGTTTAAGAACTGTTCTTAGAAATCCTTTATATCTAATAAGTAGCTAATATTTCAAATTTCATATTTCTAGGCCCTTCAGTAACGCAAAAATCTCATTTTTGGAATGTTTTTTGCTCCTGCACCCCCTTTCGGATAGTGGCACCAACATAAAACATAGCCTATGTTGGAGCAAGGGTTCTCACCGTCATTTTGACACCAATATTTTTTAAATCGGTTTGGTATTTCCTGAGATTATGTAGAAGCTACCATTTAGAACATTTTTTAGAACGCTTTTGTGCATTTTCACCCCTTTTAAATTTCGAGTTGTTTAAGAACTGTTTAGACACTGTTTAGAACTTAGACATCATTTATATCTTATAAGTAACTAATATTCCAAATTTCCTGTTTTTAAGACCTTAAATAACACAAAAATCGCATTTTTAGAACGTTTTTTGCTCCTGCACCCCCTTTGGGGTAGTGGCACCGACATAAAATATAGCCTATGTTCTAAGTTGGACTAACACCATCATTTTGATACCATTACTTTTGAAATTGGTTCAGTAGCTCCTATGATTACCTCTAACAAACAAACTTTACTTCTTTATAATATTAGTATAGATTAATATTCCATAAAATTGGTCATTTTTTGAATGCTTGTGTTTTTTCCTTACTTTAGCTCCTAAAGTTCTTTCTGTGACTGAAAATAGTTGTCAAGTGGAATGGATGGGTGCCAAACCACAGCCAGGAAATTCAATATCTTATCAATTACAGATTTCATCTCTATGTAATTTTGACAGTTCTATTGTGAGTATCTTTACTTTATCTTCATTTTTTTTCACAGCTTATTTATTTGAGGAGGGGGAGGGGGGAGGGTGAAGAAAAATAAGAGGTGATGCTGGTAAGTACAAAATAACAAAAATCAAAGTATTATTGGGTTATTTATTTATTTAATACATTCGATTCTTTCATATCAGTGGCCTTAATAAGGCTCCTGTCCCTGCCAGTGAAGGTTCTCACGAGCTAATGCTATTCCTATGGGGAGGGATTTTTCTAATATCTCGTTTGTGTTTCGATATTTTTAAATAATTTTTTTTTTTGTATTGGATAGCCAAGATCCGTCTCTACATCGCACCTTTTTTACTTTTTCGATCTTGGTTGCTTAGACTGACACGTTCATTTTCTGAACCGGTTTTGAAAGTGAAAGTAACTCTATAAAAAATGTCTGCAACCAAAATTGAAAGAGTAAAAAAGGTGCAATGTGGAGACGGACCTTGGCTATCCAATTAAAAAAAAATTATTTAAAAATGTCGAAATGCAAACGAGATATTGGATAAATCCCTCTCCATAGCATTAGCTCGTGAGTATTTTTGCCGGCACAGACAGGGGCCTTAAAATCGGCAAACATCTATAATCCAGATACTGTTTCAGATATAAGCAGTGAAACTTAAATTTAAATTTTCAGGGGTGAAAAAAAAAGAAAGACTTCCTACTTCTTGCCTTCAAAAGGTAATTGATGAATAATGCAATAGGTATTTTGCAAGATAGGGAAATCATGAATTGGATGATTTCCCTATGATGATGTTCATTTGTAGAAAAATTTTATAATCCTTCTAATAATCCTTAAAAAACTAAATCCAATAAAGAGGTATATAAAATGAAACATTTAACAAGGCTTTAAGTTTTATATATCTGAATCTGTAATTGCAGAAACCTTTTGTTACTGATCGAGAAATAATCACTATTTATATGCTTCAGTGATAAATATATATAAACATAAGAACAAAGTTGTTAAGCATACAATTATATTATCGAAATTTAATAAATATAAAAAATGAATAGTTGCATTAAATATTTGTGCTGAAAATGGTAGATTTTGGTATATGGGGGTGAGTTTTAAATAAATTATTCAGGAACCATTAATATATCCTAATTACATACAAATTTATTTCTATAATTATATGTGCTTTTAAAATGCTGCATAATTCCTTTTTAGTATGAAATTGCCTGATTTAAGATATATAGACATAACTGTTATGTATTTTGAAATATCTTTACAGAGGGAAAAAAAAAACATTAACATTTATTATAGATATTTACTAATCTTCAAGTGATTAATATGTACTTTTAGCATAATGTTTTCATTGGACTAACACAGCAAAAATAACTTTCCAGGTGTATCAAGGTAGTGATTCAAAGTGCACAGTTAACAACCTTGAACCAAATACACACTATTTACTAAGAGTTGCTGCTGTCCGGCACTGCGAAGATGGTGATCTTATTGGAAACTTCAGCCCTTCTACTGCCTTCTGTACTCCAGTTATGGATATAGCTCCTCAGGCCTTAGTTACTGCCCCACAAACAATCTCACATAATGAAAGGAGGACAGTGTATGATAGATATACAGCCTTTGGCCTTGTTTGTATCTCGGAACTCTTGTGCTTCTTCCTTGCTACGATTCTGGCATCTTTCTTGAATCTACGTCAAGCATAGGTCTTTTTTTAAAACAAAATAAATTTACACAATTTGCTCATTCCTGGTGCTTTAACAGTTGAGAGATGACAGTTTCTAAAAATATGAGAATTATGTTTGTCTTTTCCCGTATATCTGGGTTGAAATCTGGGTCCACCTTTTGTTCTACACATTGTGGAACATCCATTCAATGGAATACCTCAACTGTTTCTTGTATAAAAATACAGTCTTAAATAAATCATGTCTTTCATCTGTTAATGTTTTTTGACAGAATCTTTAGAGGAATTCCTTCAATAGAAGTTCCACAAGAGGATGTTTCATGGCTTAGTTCAGCTGTGTTCGAATTATTTGCAGTGTGAAATAATTATTGATCTGTGATTTCGTGTTTTGTCAAAATACTATAAATCCTGGATCCTGAAAAAGTCCTATTTATTTTGAAGGATGGTCTTTTAGAGATAAATCAAAAAATTGCATTTGATTTCATAAGCATTTTATTGTTTTTTAAGACTTGCACTACAATAATTTAATATTGCAGTAGATTAATAATATTAAGTAATGAATTTTGATAATCTTTAAATAAAACAATTATAACAAAGGTTGAATTATTAATTAAGAAAAATAATGATTAAAAAATTATACTTATTACAATCTGGTTGCTATGATTTTATCAGAAAAAAGAAGGAAAATAGTTTTAGAGTTATTTTCTATTTGAAATTATTTTGTTCAAAGCATTAAAATTTCTATTTTTTCTTCAGATGTTTTTTTGCAATAGGTAATAAGTATTCATCTCGTTGAAATTGATGTTGTGAAAACAATTAAATTTATGTAGTGATAATGAATTATACTTTTGTGTCAACTATTTTCATAATTGAACTAGCCATTTTCATTCCTTATTTCACTACATCCTACTATGGAAGAGATTAGCTTCTTTTTTACGTTTGCAGTTCTATTCTTTTGAGCAGTGCTTAAATCATTGTTATGATTTGTCTTACTGATTTTCTTTCTCAGTTTTTGAGATGTGAGAATTATATATACATATACATATATATACATTTATATATATATTTTTTATATTTTATCCTACTTGTAAGTATCTTAAGTTAATGTTTACAAGAATGACCTATGTATTCTGTTTGTTTGCAACCTTACTTTATATATTATTTCCCCCCTTTCCTTATTGTATTATCTCTTCAGTTATATTTGTGGTGTCCAAGCTTATAAATATGCTTTATTATTTAAAACTTGGATAGTGTACAGGTTTAAAATAAAAATATTTTAATTATTTTATTTTGTTGCAATGTTATCCCTGTGACTTAAAAAAGAAGTATGGTTAATTAATATATTATAATAGAAATATATGTGTATGGCATGTGCATTATGAAATATATTAAGTTTGTACATCTCAGTTTTTGTTATTTGTAGAATTTCTAACAGAATTTTTATTTGTTTATCTATGTTGAAGATGACCTTGGTTTTATTTGTGCTTTTCATTTTTTATTTTATAAAATGCTTTGTTATTGAGATATATATACAAATGTAGTGCTTTGATAAATTCAATGGCATGTTTTTACTATTGTAGTCAATATAGCTTGCTGTCTCTAATATATATAAGGATTTTAAACTTCCCTTGTACATTTTAAGCTTTGGGAATTGAGAGAGATATAAACAATGCCAAAATAAAAAAAATAAATAAAAATAAAAATCATGGCATGTTTTTCGAGCTTAGGGTATTTCATACTTCAAAGTGTTTTTACGGGGAAAAAAAGGTGAAAATTATGCTTCATAGGCTTTTATTTGTGAATAGTATATCAGTAACTATATTGTGTTTTAGTTATTGTCTCCCCATGTCAGTCTGTTATTTGTGCAGTGTGAAATTATTGCTTGTGGTGTAATAAAAATGAATTGTGGTTCCATAGCAACATTAATTTGAAATATTTTGATAACTACATTAACTATCATATGAGTTAGGCAAAAATCTTGGTACTATTTGCACTTTTGAATAGATTAAAATGTGACATTCTAGGACTGTTTGCATTACTAAATTTATCTGGAATTTCTTATAAAATATTCCCAGTTTACATTGTCATATTGGGTGTTATTGTATGTCTGTGTTGTATGCTGTTATTCCGACACAATATAGTGTAGTATACACTTTAATGTCTTTGTATTCATATTTTAAAGCTGTGTTTGATAGGTATTACTCAATTGCATTAATAGGCATAAAAAATATTTATTTAATGCTGTACAGTAATATATTATTTGCTTATATTCTAACAAAGCTAAATTTTGATTAATCAGAAGGATTTTGAAATATTACTGAGAAATAATTTGTTGTTTGATTTCTTAATTTCAGTATGGAAAAATACTTTTATATATCAATTTATTACTATAAAAAGTATTTTTCAAGTATAATTTCATCTTGGTTTTTTATTTACTTAAGAGTTCTATCACATAATGCTTACTCATAAATATTCCACAATTTTAAACAACTATAATTTGTTTTCATCTGTTTTTATGTTATACTAATTCATAATTCTAGTTAATAATTAAAAAAAAAAGCCACTAAAGTATTTCTTCAGAAATCGAATAGCAGATGTTAAAGAAATATACTTATAAATAGTTAATGTAATTATCACTGTATTTTGTAAGTGTTACTCACATTATAAATTATATGCTCCTGTGAAGTTGATATTTGTGTGTGGTATGATGATATTTATAAATATTATAGAGGCTGTAAATGTGTGTTATATAGAATTGTTGATTTAAAGCAAAAATACTGTAGAACTGTTTCACAACTGTCAAAAGAAGTCGTTGACCTATAATATAATAGATGTGAATCATAATAAGATTTACTTTACTTATTGTACTATTTCCTATATTCTTCTGAGATTGATAAAATCTTTTTCTTAAATTATGAGTACTAGTTATAAAAATTGCATGTAACATTTTTCTTAATGCAAAAGGAATGAGGTATGGATGTTTCTTTCGTTCAATGAGATTCTCACATTACTAGAAGGATCAAAGTTTATGTAAAATTCTGCATAATAAGTTTCTTAGCTCAATTTTTAGTGTGTGTTAAGTTGCTAGAAATTTCCTTTTGGAATTTAGAAGTGTATCTGAACTTTTTTTACACAATGATAAAATGCATTCTTTTTCCTCCTTTCATTCCCCCCCCCCCCCCCCCCTCCGAAAAAAAGAGTGAAATATTTTGTTTCAGAAATTCTTACTTTTTTTAGGGTGAAGGATGTTTTTCCTACAGCTTTTCTTTTCTGGTTATAAAATTTACGATGCAATCTTTGAGGTTCAAAATCTTTAGTTTCACAAATACTTATAAAAGTTTTGAAGAAATACTGAAATTCTATAGATTATCACTATTTTTCATCCTTGAGCTTAAAAGTTTTCTTGTGTGATGTGAGAATCTTATTTTTTAATTATTTAAACAGAATTTTCATTTATTTGAAATAAAACTTCTTTGCTTTGCTTTAAATCTTTATCTTTCTTCTTCTATTTTTAGTTTATTATTCTGTGCATTGTTTAAATATGGCAAAAAATTAACTCTAGCCAATTTAAATGCTAAAATTATGTGAAAAATACAAGCTCAAAAAAAGTCCTACTTCTGCACATGCACACATACTTACACATATGCATGTTATAGATTAGGGTTCTTTTAATACTTTTTTAGAGTTTTTTCTGTGTTTCAGTATAAATTTTTATTCACATTCCTATTTTTTTCATTAAAAAAAAAAAAAAAAAAAACCTTAATATTCAAGGTGTATACTTAAAGATGTTAAAGTATTTCTGTTTAAATTTCTGTCTTCCTTTTAACTTTGAAAATTTCCTGAAACTTTTTTTAAAGTCTGGTAGATAAAAATATCTGCAAGCATCAGAAATTCATAATCTTTATCACAATACTAATTAGCTGTTTTGTTACTGGATTATATTATTATTATGCTTTTTGTCATTATACTCATAACTTTATTTGCGCATCTATTAGATATACATATAAATTGCATTTGTACTTATACTATAGAAGAATAACAGGATTAGGAATACCGTTTAATTATGTTAAGATATTTTTTAAATTGTACTATGTATTACAGTTCAGCAGAAGATTGGAAAATCAAATTATCTTTACTAAATTAATGTTCTTATTTCATTAATATTTTGTACTCCTAATAAGCAGAATGTTGTGTCACACTCGCCAAAGGGTTAATGATTGAACTCATGTTGAATCAGTGAAAAAAAATTTCAAATTATTTCAAACCAATAATTTTTCTTTCTTAGAAATTTTCAATTAGGATTTTAAAAATATATTTGACTTTCTGTTGGCTTATCCCTTTTCTTTCTTTTAAAAGAAGTTTAATGTGGCAAAGTTTTAAAAATTTTGTTAATGACTTTTTATCAATCTTTTTATCAATTAATTATTAGATAAATATTCAACTACTAAAAACCAAAAGATTTCCCATGTATAAATGAAATATTTTACTCATAAAAATATAAATGAAATATTTTATTCATAATCTAAATATAAGTGACTTTCATATTTAGATTTATTTGATGAATGAACTTTATATTCAGTCTCATATTTTTGGAACTTAAAATGGGGTACAGAGAAGAAGAAAAAGACAGAAATGATTATTGAATATATTATATGCATAAGAAATCAAAAATGCTAATTATAAAAATGTAAAATAGGAATGATTTTAAAGATAAATAAAATTTTCCAGAAATGTTGATTGCTCAATATTGATGATTACACCGGTCACAAAAAAAAAAAAAAAAAAAAAAATGCTTTGCTGAATGACATATGTGTACTACATAGATCTGACATTCCTAAAACTAATCTAATGGCATCCAAATTGTTCCAACACTTAGCATTTTTCCAAGAAACAGTTTTATAATAATAACAAATAACGAGGCGTTGTTATGTTAATTTAGATTGCTAGATAGGAATGAAAATGTATTTTGTTGATATTTGCCTTGTGCATTGTTCTTTTGGTGTCTCTCCTTCTTTCGTGCACAGCAGTATCCACTATTTTTATTTGTGCAATTTTTTTTTATATGTTATAGTAAGATATAAATTACCTTAAATAATATTAATAAAAAAAGGTGCCACCCCACCTAAAAAAAATGTTACGCAATACAATAATTTAATTTCCATATTTTGATTTAGTGAGCTGAGATCTATAAGGATCAACAGGGCCAGCACAACGTTGTGTAGGGTCCTGGCAAAGCAGTTAGTTTGGCCCAACATATACTGCAATATTGAAATAATAAATTTTATTTTTAAATTGTATATATCATAGAATAATCTATAAAAAAGACAATAAATGTATGGAAAATACGACGACTTTCATATTTAATGTGAATAATTATTTTTTGCAAAATCTTCTCTCCTTTACAATATTTTAAATATTTATTTATTTTTCATTCATAGTTACTTTCATGCTTATCAAATATATACATTCCCTGACAATTATATCAACTTTGTCTGTAAGAAATAAAATTATTACTTATTTTTTTTTCGATAAGAAACATTTAAAAGCAGATCTAGAGCAAAAATATTGTTTTATACAGAGAAGACATTATTTCGATTTGTATAGAGAAACTCTGTGCCCCTAACAAGACTCCAATTGGCAAGGGTTCCTAGACATCTGCCCCATTTGCCCAATGGTTGCGGGGGCCCTGAGGATCAACCTATATTTTTACAGGGAGGATTTTGTTGCCAACCAGTGTTATTACTGTATTTTACCACTGTCAAAACTATATGTATCATATTTCAACGTATAAATTAGCTAAGTTAATGCAATAACATTATTTTGCATCTTTAACTTTTTTAATAATAGCTAGAGAAACTAGAAGCTTTTTTTAGTTAATTTTAATTTGATGCTCATAAGCGCAATAAATTAAAAGATTATGAATTTCTGATGTTAGCTTATTAGTCCAGTTCTTTTATTGGAAAAGTTCTATCTTTGGTGCAGAATTTGTGTGCCTTTTTTGGCTCTAACTTGGCAATTAAATTTTTGATCTACCAGTCTAAGATATTTATGAAAAGTTTTCCGTCCAGCATTTTGAACTGTTTAAACATGATACTGATAAATTCATTCTGGTAATTTAAAGATGAGCAATTACTGCTTGTCTATTTTATAGATTCTTTTTTATATTAATTCTTGTTTTTTTTTATTTTAAAAATACACATCTTCTCTTTCATACACATCTTCTCTTTCATACACATATGTTTCTATCATCTTGTATTTTTCTACTTGGATCTGTTTGTTTTTCCACTTGATAATTTATAATGGTCATCTCTTTCAAAATTAGTATATGATGCATTTAATAAAACATTTTTAAAATTTCTCTTTAATGTTTTCATCTCTTCAATCTGTAATTTTCTATCATGTCTGTGCTTAAATTTTTCTGAATAGAATAATGTTCTCATTTTTTCACTTACTAATTACAGTTTTTATATTCTTGATTTAACTGACCAACTTTTTCTCACTTAAATATAATTGCCATTTATACCATTCTTTTGTCCTTATGTTTGTTTTTATTCTAGCAATTATTCTAAAATTTAGTCTATTTTTAGTGAAAATTGGAAACATTTGGCTGGTAGACTCAAGTCACCTTTTTAAAAATCATTACATATTGGGTGAAAAATAGCTCATGCAACTTTTTAATCTTAGAGAAAAGTTTAGACTGACAGCACATTTTGGTAATGTTCAATAAAATGTTTTTAAATTATTTAAAACTGTTAACAGCGTAATAGGATACACAATATTGAATCATTTTAAATACAATGTATTAATAATGTAAAATTCAATAGCTCAAACTTATATTTAAAAAAATTGATAAATAAATGAATGTACAAAATTTAATGTAAATCAAAGGATTTTTTATATATATATACCTTATTAAATTACATGTATCCTTCAAAAAATTCTGCGTACATTATGTTTATGATGATGAGAACTTAGATATTATGCCATGAATTCTGCAACTGTAATATTTAGCGTTAAAATATAAAACACAAATTACGTTGTGAAATGTGAAAAGAAAAATGACTACCAAAGTGGCAACCTATAGCAAATTTTTAATGTCCTTTTTTTTTACGTTTAGTTTTTATGGTGATCACAAATTTTTACCTTCTACAATGCTAATGCAAAGAAATTTACATTAGATAATGCTCATTCTTTATTTTAGGGAAGGGGAACTGGAAGCAGCATAAGAGGAATTCACTAAAGGCTGTTTGACAATTTATAAAGGACATAAGTAATAAGAAATTTTCATGCCATCATAAAACTGATAAATAAGACATTTACGATTTTTTTTTTTACCTAAAATATAACACATGGTTTTATTAGATTAAAAAATATACACTACAAATGTTTTTGTCAATTTAAGGGGTATCTTTGGGTCTGTTAAAATGGTCATTAATGCAGTCCCTAAAACTCAAATGATATGATAAAGGGGGAAAAGGTTTTCACTTGAATCATATCCTACTTGTTACATGAACAATTTCAAGTTGTAAACCCATTAGTAAAAATTAAATTATAAATTCAAAAACTTATATAATTAGTACAGGAATGAAAAACAAGTATTCCACTGATGCTATGCATGTAAAAACATTTTCTTTTTGTCTGTCAAAATAAATTTAACACTTTTAACTTTAATCCAAGACCAAAAATTTTGATTAAAAATTCAAATTAATGTGAAATTTTCTTTCATATTTTTCACATGAGTAATTTTTCTTTTGAAAATTCAACTTTATTTTTTTAGCATGTAGACAGTCCAGAAATGTAGATATGATTCTGTTATAATTTTATGAACATACCTTAAACAGTTTTGGAGTAAGAGTACACAAAAACTGATTTTAAATACAGTCTATTTCCTCTAATTCGCAACTCTATAATCCGCACTGTATTTCAGATGTAAACAAACAGTTTAAGTCTTTCTTTAAGCAAGACATTGCACACATTAACCATAAAGTAGACTGATCTGATGAATTTATTAAGAAATTTTTAATGGATTTTGCGTTCATTTAGAAGAAAATGTTTTATGTATTTTATAAATAACTATTAGACTGCTATATTTTGAATACATTTGTTAGCTTTATAAAAGATAAAATTGCTTTTGAAGAGGTGTTAGCTCTGGGAGATAAATATCTTAGTTTTTTAGAAAAACAAACTTTTGTTACTGATCAAGAAATCCTGACTCTTAAAAGGTTTCAAGATTAAATAACAGAGCAAAAAGCAAAAACTATAAAGCAAATCACTATCACTGCAATGTTTAATAGATTTGAAAATAAGTAGAAATGTTTTCTATTAATTTTGTTTTATATCATTTAAATGTATTTTTAATACTCAATATAGTTTTAAAGCATTTTCTTTTATTTCTGTGTTATTTATTTGCAGTGTGAATACTATATTTAATGTTAAATTCCAAATATTAGAATGTAAACAAAGAAATGACCTATAATCTGCAAAATTCTATAATCCACAAATCCCTTGGTCCCAGCCTGTGCAGATTAGAGGGAATGTACTGTATTCATAAAAAAATGACTAAAGTTTTAAGTAGTAAGCTTAATGGTAGAGTTTTGCTGTATCTCCAGTAATAAAGTAAATTTTTTAATGTGGTTCAAAAATAGGTAAAGAATAAATTTAAAAATAAAAAACTGGTTTTTTTAATGTTTTGTGGTATTAGCTACTTGAAATGTTGGGTTATATTTCAGGTTGAAATGAACATGACCAAAACAGTTTCCTGTTGAAAATTGTGTTGGTGGCAGTATTTTTTCTTAGTGTTTTTCTGACTAATTTACAGAGGTGGTCTACTTAGATGTTTATCTGTATAACCATAAGTTTTATTTGTTCTCCTAAATGTACATAAACATTTTCTATGAGGCTGTTTGTTATACAGTGTTCAGGAATTGTTATTAAATGACTTGAGGCAAGTAATTAAAATAGTCGTTTTATGGAATTATCATCCTTCATGTTTCTTCTTTCATATTCATGACAATATTGAAGATTTTTCTATGACATTTTCTATGTATAATTTTCTTCCATTTCAAAATTATATAAATGTATTGCATCGATCAGGTTTTGACATAGATATGTTTGCTCCAAGCAAATTTGTGTTTATCTATATTTGAATTGTTAATAACCAAATGTATAATTGGTCTATTTGGGAACAGAAGGTTGCTATAATAGCTTTGTCATTTGTAGATATCTGAATTTTGAAAATACAGGGTGGGTCATAAATAATGCAACAGGACTGCTCTTTTAGTAACTTTTGAATTATATTTACAAAATATACCTCAAAATAAAATTTCAAATGCACAGTTGTGGAAAAAAAAAGTAAATACCCCCTACTAACTCTGCAACTAATTATCATAGAAGAAAGTTACTGGCACCAAACTATTAGAAATAAAGTCTACTTTTAAATGATGTATATAAAATTTGCTTAGGAGGCCATCTACATATCAAAAATGAACCCAAACTTTTGTTTTTTTCAATAGCAATACCCAAGTTTGACACCATAAGTAAATTCTACATCCTTCAATTAGCCTAAATCCAAATTTGCTTGAAATTCGTTTGATTAGTTTCCGAGAAATTAATTAGTTTAAAATGAGCCTATTTTAGGGGCTGTATCCAAATTGAAGTTCGATACTCGATTTTTGAAATGCTACAGAATGACTGTCACTTCTGTTAATGTATTATTTCTTGCCCATACGACTAATTCACTTGCTTAACATGTTTCAACTATTATCAACCCAAATGCTTCAATAAAATGATTAAAATATGTTTTTTCAAATTATGCTTTTTTGCACCATCATTTTGACATTTTTTTTATCATAATTCGAAAACTACTTGGAATAAAAATTTGAAATTGAGAATTTGCATAAAGCAGGACATAATAAATATAAACCTATCATAAAAATTGTAGGTTGCAATTCATACTTTTTTTCGATTATTAATTTAATAATTCAGAATTAATATTATAATTTTTTTTAATTACAAATTCAACGTATTTGTTTGGGTTTTTTAGTATTATATAACCACACAAAAAATTATTACATTAGGATTATAATTTCAGTAGATATTAAGAAAATACGAAAATGTAGTTTAATGTTAGAAGCTCTAAATTTTGAATATTTATAGCCCAAAAACTATCATCCAAATGAAATTTCGTTTCTAGGCATAGTTTGAATTGAAGATTTAAAATATGTTGTCAAAATTGGGTGTTGCCATTGAAAAAAAAAGTTTGGTTCAGTTTTGATTTGTAGATGGCCTCCTAAGCAAAGTTTATGTACATCATTTAAAAATAGATTTTATTTCCAATCATCTGGTACCAGTAACTTCCTTCTATGATAATTAGTTGCAGAGTTAGTAGGGGAGTGCTTACTTTTTTTTTTTTTCCCCCACGACTGTACTTATTATTGTACATACCATATGTAGAACCATTTTGAACTCTTTACTCAAGTATAAATTACATTGAATGCTTTCCTAAACATTTGTTTTGGAAATTTGAAGTTCCTGTGACAGGCATTTCTGAGACGTTGATGATTCTGATTCTTTTTTTTTTTTAAGTTCTATATGTTTACTTGAACACTTGTTGAGTTTTCCACATAAGCATCTGCTACAACCCAGTGGTCTTGGTTTTGGCCTGCAGAGCATTTATTGCTTTCCTGTATAGTCAATGTCACATGCCGCCTTCATTTTTTTTTTTTTTTTTTTTAACACAAATTAAATGGTGACCGCGTACATAATTTATAGTTCTGTAAAATAAAGATTCACTGTTTAATTGTGATGGAGTAATTTTCACTAATTTAAAATTTAAAAAAATATATCTTGCAGTATAAAAATAGAATAAAGCTAGTTATTACATGTTGATAGAATTCTTTAATTAAAAACTTCAAAATAATGCATAAAAAAAATTTATTAAAAAACCCTTGAAAAAAGTTTTATTATTTCAGAGATTTTTAGCCTTTTACATATTTTGCATACATTTATATTTATAAGCATTGGTTCAAACATTTTTATGCAAAAACTTTTAAATTGATAATAGCCCATCCTGTATATAAATTTGCAGAATTATTCATTAAAAAAATATATGTATGTAACTTTTCATGAAAGTATTAAAGAGATAGTCTAATGTTATAAAATGATATAATTTATTTAGCAGGAAATATTTTTTCAATCATCGCCAAATGTCTGTATAAATTTTCATCAATCTAAACAGTTTGTCCTTGATTGATTTAGAAGTAGAATTGTCAAAATACCTTTTTTGTGATAAATATGCACAATTTTTATTGCTCAGGGAGAAGTAAAATTGCCAGAAATTCCCATTGGTGCTGCATTTATTGCTCAGAAAAAGATGGCATTTTTTAAAAACATGTGCAATATGGTTAACTATAAAATAGCTTCATGGCTATATGTTGAAAAAAAAAGTGCACTGCCACAAATTTTTATATTTACTTTATGTACCTCAGAGGTGATCAGGTCACAAGTAAAACAAAACATCTTTTATTGCATTTTAATATTATATGTTGATTTGTAACTTGGTATATGGACAAGACTTATGAGAAATATTAAACATTTATATGTATATATAATAACATAATCGTTTTATTTTCTTTAAAATATGCATTCCTTCAAAAACACAATCCACTGTTTGTGTCATATCATAATTTTATGGAATATATTCTTAATTTTTTTTCAAGTATTTTTTCGTAAAAGGCTATAGTATATTGTTGTATGGCATGCTAAAATTCATGCTGTATATCATAGTCCAATTTCATTCTCTTGCCCCAAATGGACCAAATATACAAGTGTTTTTAATGTTAAACTTTAACAGAATATATCTTTATTTTCATCTTTTCATGCATGTGTTCATAAATTTCACTGGGAATCCCCCATATTTCATGTTGTGTAAACATACTCATTCGTTATTTTATCTATATTAACTTTTTGCACAATTTTTTATGAATTTGATAAATTTCATTTGCATTATTTATATAATTTTTCTTTTTCTTTTATCAATGTAGTAATGAATTTCAGTTACTTCTTATGATCAAACATTTGAAAGTACAGTAGAACCTCGATTATCCGAAGTAATCGGGACCGACCCTCTTTCGGAAAATCTCAATTTTCGGATAATCGAGAATGCTTCAATTTTAAGATTAAGGAGAAATATATGTGGTATTTCTTATTATGGTAACAAGTGCTTAATAAAAGTAAAGCAATAGCAAAATAGAAATAAGAATAAATTACCTGAATTTTAATTTTGAAATTAAGTACCTAAGGGTTTCAAACAATGTTTTATTTGTCGCATTTTCGATTGCCTTTGCTTTGAAGCTCTATCACGAAGTTTTTTAATATTATAAGTTTACCAGTATCACAGTCTTTCTGCTGCTCCAACCATGCCAAACCTTCTGCGAAACATTCAAATTGCTAATTTGTTCTTTCTATTCCACAACTTACGGGAACTCAAGTTAAATTCAAAGGAATTCTAAGAAAGGGGATCAAAAATATTTATATGCACTCATGGTTTGGAAAGGACTGCTTGCACACAAGGAATATGATAGTTAAAAACCCTTTAAAATGGATTTTGCACACAAGAAATGCGATAGTTAAAAAAAAAAAAAAAAAAAAAAAAAAAAAAAAAAAAAATGGATTTTGGTTAACCAAGAATTTCGGATAAAAGAGGTCCTACTGTATTTGATTTTTATGAACTTAGTTGTCATTATCAAACCTATGCATATCAAGATTAAAAATTTTAATTCTTCAAGCTTTGTTCATTTGAAATTAGAATTTTCTTTTCGTTAACCTAGATCCAATTCAAAATAGTTCTTCGTGATGAAAAATTTATGTGTTTGTGTTTGGTATATTCAGTTTTATGTGAAATAATTCTTTCAGCATTGATCTATAAAAAGAAGGAAAAAAATGTGATGAAATGAAAATTTATGCATGAAATAGTATATTACGCCAGAATATGAATTATATTTTAAAAACTGTTTTGTCTTTTTAACATCAAAAATAAAATATGTGCATTATTTACTTTGTTAACTTTTTTCAAGAAAATTCTATTAATTCGGGTACTGTATCATTTTATCATTACCTTTTTAAATAAGTTTTCCTTCTTATTATTTTGAAGCTATTATTCATAATGTGGCCTTTTTATTACATGTCTTTTTATTACTTGCTTTGTTTGTGTAAATTTTATAGGTCTATTTAAAAAAAAAAAAAAAAAAAAAAGATTCTTACAAATTTTTTAAAGCCAATCGTGAGCCTTAGAAACTTTTTATTTTGTTTAATTGAAGGTTTGAAAGGAGTTGTGTGGAAATGATTCCAGATTTAGATTAGGTATGTCACTGTTTTTTTAATGTTTTGCTTTAAAAAAAAGTGTTTTATGTTAACAATTTTGTATTTATGTAATGGACACATATATGTGAGCTTAGTTTTATCAATAGCATCACATGTTTATTGAATATTCTTATTACCTGTATCAAAACCTTTTTTTTTTTTTTTTCCTTTTGACTCCCTAAAATAAAAAAATAAAAAAAAAATCTCATTCTACAAAATACAAATTTAATTTTGTGTAGCTCTTTTGACAATTGTATTTTACAAGAAACACATATGTGTTCATTATGTTTAACCCCCATTTAAAGTATGAAACAGTATGGTATCTGATTTTATTTGCAGCTTGTGGGGTTTTTTTGTTATGTGTGTATATGAGTACATGCAGTTGAAATTTTTTAAATATATATATATACATGAATCTATTTTACTTTTCAAAAATATTATTTATATATTTTTAAAGGGTTTTGCAGTAGCCCTTTGTAAAATTCACTGCTTAAGCTAATCAAAAATATGAAAAGTTATTATCAGATGTTATTGCTATTCAATGCTTTAAAAGTTTTGTTATATTTTATGATATTATTTTATTATTAGATGTATTTAATTTGTAGCCTGGGGGTTTGTTAAATGTTAACTTGACTGCCTGGTTGCAGTGTAAAGAGATGAGAGTCCTTGTATTATACAAATCTTATTGCATTTGTTATATAGCACTAATTATTGGGCATTGTTGAATTGACTGATTGCTTAGTATACTGACCTTCGTGTAATTGAGTCACTGTGTATGTAGGGAAATGTATAAAACTATATGAGAGTAAAATGCTTAATCATAAGCATTCTTTAATATATGTATGTATTGCTTAAATTTCTATTTTGCTATGTATATGTCACTATCATACATCTGTTTAATTTTCAGTGTGCATAAATAATTTAAAGTTTTAAAAAGCATCAAAAGTTTTGTATCAATATATGGCAATGAATTTTGCTTTTTAAAATAACATTTGCTGGTATTTATTTAGCTGTTATATCTTTAATTTTATATTAAAGTTATCTGGGTTTTTTACCTTGCTGATTATAAATTTTATTATATTCAAAAGGAACTGCTTTGATCAAAAACAAGATTGCTATATATTTTATTTTTTCTATTCAAATTTTTTATTATTGAAAAGTATTTCAATCTTATTTGATGCTTTTCTTCCCCCCATGTAAGTCAAGTAATTATGAAACTTGTGAAACATTATCGATCAAACATCAAATATTGTGAAATAAAACATTTTAAACCTAATTTGTATTTTTATTTTGACCAATCTCTCATTCACTTTTTTTGTAGAAGTTAAATACATTTTTGTCACTTCCTATATAAATGCAAGAGTATACTAGGTTGAGCAAACAGTTCTGGGAAATTTGTGAAAGTTGCGTTGTTATATGCAAATTAACAACAAAAGCAACAAGGACTCTTCTTCAAAGTAGAGACCATCATAGTCCACAACTTTCTGGCATCGTTCTGCCAGATTCCGGAAGTAAGAAGTTTGCTGCTATACCAGCACCTTCACCCTCATTAATCTTATGAATGGCTTTCAGAATCGTTAGACCTTTTCTCCAATAATGCCGGATCAACACATGCAAATCATACTGTTCAAATATATATTTATATACACACCACTAGTACTCCTATATACGGTACGAACTCTGGTAACTATTAGATAAAAATTTCCCAGAACTTTTTGCTCAACCTAATATTAAAACTAGGAAGATAGACCGTCAAAAATGATGGAAAATGAGATAAAGGTATATACAGTTTTCTCCATTTTACCCTATACTGGAAAAGTACCAAGAATTTAATTTCTGTATTCGGCTACATAAAGCATATTAAAATCGAGTAGTGAGGAGCTCAGATTGTGCAACGCCATCTAGTGGCAGTTATTATATTAGTATCATTGAATTGAAGATGTAAAGACGTACATTTTCGTGCATTAAACTTTAAATTCTGACCCATAGATTTTGGAAAAAAAAAACCTTAAATGCACAGAGTTTAAATTAAATTTTGGTTTATGAAAAATTAGTGGGTTTCAATGGAATTTTCGCCAAATTAGCCAGCTATCGCCAAGTTGGCGTCATATATGGCAACTTATTTTTGTCGCCAAATTTGGCAATATTTTGCACAGTTGGTCAAAATTTGGCTCTATTGTGGCTGCTATTAGTACTTTTCAACAATTACTCATTGTTGAAGCTCATACTGATTTCTCCACAGGAATCCTAACATGGCCGCGATGAATGAGGCAGTCCAACTGGAATTGTGAGAGACACACAGAGACTTGGATTTTATAAAAATGGATGAACTGTTTTTTATCATTTCATTTCCCTGGTTATGAGCAGGTTCAAACTGACAAAATGAACTAAAATGAAATGACATCATCTACTGAATATTCTTCACTAGCTGAAATACCTGGCGTTCCCCAGGGTTTTAAATATGTTTGATTAGAAAAATCAATTTTTAAATTAAACACCATATGGACTATATCTCGTGCAAATAGGATCTCTTTTTTAATATATTGAAAGCCTTGAGAAATTTTGCTTTTATACCAGTATTTAAAAAAAGTTTCCTAAGCCTAAATAAATGTAGCCTTGATTCATGAAAAAAAATTGAAAAAGAAATGTAAATGCATGAAAAGCCTTCATGATATCGCTTTCTCTTGTAAAAGCCATGCTTTAACCATACATCTGTTTTAAATATGAGGTCATACGTGAATTCACCTGTATTATTCACAACTAAAAAGAAGCGCAAGGCATATCCTATTAATAGGACACCAGACCTGAACAGGTTAATTAAATGTGTCTTTTACTGTTCGGCATTATTTAGTTTCAATTACATCTTATTAACTACCATAAAATTTCTTGTTTCAATATGATTATACGAACTGGGGAAGGGGGGTGGGGAGGAACACTGGCAGCTATATAAGTCATAAAATATTTTTTTCAAAAAAATAAATAAATAAATAAATATTAAAAAAGTCATAACTCTAATGCATGACTTGTGAGAAAGATTTGTCCATATCAATACAAATAAAATTTTCAAAGTTTGTATGCATAATCGATTACTGCCATTGTGGGAAAAGTTTATTTATGAATTTCTTTTATCTAACAAAACAATTTAAAAAAAAAATTGAATTTAAACTCTGCACTTAAGACTTTTATAAAAATATTAAAAAACAAAACTTTCTTTCTTTTTTTTTTTCCCCCATGAAACCACCAAAGTCAATAAATGTTATTTGAAGTTTATTTAAAATAGAAGTTAAATCACTCTTTGGAAAAAAAAATGCATTTCTGAGAGTGGCTTTTGTGTAATATAAATGAAATTCCTGAATAAATATTATTTAATTGAAAACAACATATTTTATTAGATCTGGGACCTATTATAAATTATAACGCCCCCCCCCCCCCCCCCAAAAAAAAAAAAAAAAAAAGTGAAATTCTGTAAAAATATTAGATACTGCATATTTCCATGTATAAGCCAAGAATTTTTGGGCATATTTTTTGGAGTGGAGGAAGCTCAGCTTATACACGAGTCTAAAAAATTTCCAAAATTAATACAGAGTTTGTACACACTCGTTAGAAATGAAAAAGTTTCCAAGCAGTGCTTAGAACTCCTTAGATATACAAAATACCCCTTATAAACTCCTTAGAATTTCGAAAAGCAAAATCAAGTGACTTCATGTACTTAAATGAAGTATACAAGATTAGAAAATAGAGACATACCTCATACACGGAATAATATTGCCTTAATTAATCGTCTTTCTTAGCTATGTCAAGAAAGCAATTCACTTTTAAAGGATGTAAAATAAAAAAATCTTTTTTCTGTTTATAAAAGTAAAATTCAAATGATTAGTGTGATTACAAGTTATTTTCTTTCCATTCAAAAGAGTTATCTTATTTTATTATATGTTGCATTGTTTCCCCTCCAAAATTTACTTTAAAATTTTAAATTCATGTGCATGGATGGTGATGCATGGTGAGTATTTGGGATTTGACTGGCCTCTATGTATATGACCATTTTGGCTATTGCATAAAACAAAGGACTTGAAATTTTGTATTTAAATGTATGAAACTAGTAAGCAATACATTGTGAATACTGTGCAATTGTAACACTGACATTAAATTCTAATAGTATACAAGATATTTGGAATACTTTTCTGTTAATCTTTTTTCTTATTAAAAATTGTGCATGTTACATAAGAGGACAGTGTACTTAAAAAAAAATAATAATAATAATAAATCCTTTAAAATTCCTATACTCCTTGGATTTTTTCTTCTGAATTCAGTACGAACCCTGCAATATTCCTAAATAAAAAAAGAGGACAAATATAGAAAACATAACAAAGACTTACAAATTCTTAAAAGTATTTTAATACTTCATTCTTTTACAATGTACAAAGTCATCAATCACTATCCAAGTCATCATCAGAATTTCCAAGCAACTCCTTAAAATCATTTTCTTTCATATCATTGGTATATCAGAATGAATATCGTCAATGATAAATTGAAATGTGGTAAATCTGAATCTAACTGTTTCAGGGGCTGTGGTATGTTTATGAAACCACTTAATTTTAATTCCCAAATGCCATATTGACACTGGAATTTTAGTAAAAAACATTCTGTTTATTATGCATGTGAAAAGTAGCTTTTTTATATTTACAAATAAATTTGTCAGTAAATTCCGGTGTTAATCATTCATTTCAACATTTTAGGAATGGTAGTACTTTGCCCCTGAAAGGGTTAAAAGCTTCATTTCACATATTTTTTTTCTGAGATAATATCGAAACGCTCTTGTTGTAATTTTAAACTTTCTTAAGCCTCTACATATAGCACATCATATGAAAGGTCATCCAATTATCTTTCCAAATCTGCTTTTCTTTTAGAAATCTATTGGTTAATGTTTGTAAGCCCTAGAGCCTAAAATGTTTAAAAGGGAGGCGCCTGGCGGCAATTTTAACATCTTCCAGCAGTCCAATAATGAGAAAATTATGGAACTGATCTCAAATGACATAAAAAAATCAGTAAAAAATATTGATTCCATTTACCATCCTTTTAATGCCATTTTTCCATGTGCGCTTTTAATTCGTATTTCTTTGACTCGGGCAATTCTTACTCCTAATTGCTTAAAATTTCTAATTTTTCATATTTAAATTTCCCTTAGCCTTCTTCTATACACTAGCACATTTTCAACTTTTTGCCACCAAGGGGCACCCTCACATGACTTTTCCACTCCTTTGTAGCTTCCCTTCGGTGGTCTTTTCAGGAGACAGGTGGGCGAAAAGCACCCCTAAATCTCAAAAACTATAGCCCCTAGTTTTTTACTAAAGGAAGATTGAAGGACAAAGATCCAAAATACCTTACAAGTGCAGTCCGTTGAAGTTTTATTTTAGTTATAAAATTTCCTTTTAGGAGATATTTATCTGGTCTGCACAGTCCTGGGCTTGGCCCAGGGCCCTGTACCCCGCATGGAAAATGAAAGGAAAATTTTCAATACACTGGCAGATTAAAGACAATTTTTTTAGTGGGCCTGGGCATTGAAAAAAAATAAATGTGCCGGGCTGAGCTAATAAAAAAAATTTGGCCCAATATAAAAATTTGAAAGGATCAAACTCAGCCAATAAAGTGTGACGTTTTCAATGGACGTGAATGAGACAAGGATAAGTAAAAATACGCTGCACGTGCCGATGATACATTGACAACATCAATACAGAAATATAACATGTCCAGAGTAGAGTTTGGCATTGACAGTTGCATCATGTCTGAACCAGAGCTTAATTATTTCAGCAGACTCGGCCCAGTGCAGGCCTACATAGGGGGACCGGTATTAATGCTATTCTGCATTCTATGGCTTGCAAACATATAGTAATCTAAATTTCCCATAAATATGTATGCAGTATTCTTGAAAAAAAAAAATCTTAAATTTTATGTTAAGAAAAATTGTATTACCTGTGGAAATTGAGTCGGCTCGGATTTTATTAATTTTTGCATAGGCTGGACCTGTTTTCACTAATTTTAGTGAAAGTTAGCACAGGCCATAAACTACAAATGGACCAGATTGGACCTGGAACTCTACCACGAAGAGATCGTATCGTATCTGAAACGTAAAAATCTCGATATCGGAGTTGCATGTTTCCGACAAAACAAATCCGACTCACTGTATGTGCTACCATGATATCATCAGCAAAGCGTGTCGGATTTGAAGCTGAGAAATTAAAACTTTCAGCGAAATCGGATTCTGGTTGACCATTCACAGATAAGCAAAAATTTTCTTTCTCGCTGAAATTCTGCTATTTCATCATTAGTTATTGCATGTTCCGATTTCCTCACCTCTTGTTGTACATGTGTATGATGATTTGATGATTTTAACACTTGAAAGACGGCGAGGCGAGCAGTCATTTTGACTGCTACCAAATGAATATATTTCTGTTTCAACCAAAAATTTCTTTATAAAACTAGTTAAAAAGATAACAATTTAGTTAAATAAATAAGTTAATAATTTAAAATAAAAATTCTGGTGCCAAATAATTTTACAAAATTTGAATAAAATTCCCCGTCTTTCTAGTGTTAAAGTATGTTGTTAGAGAAAAACCCTATTATTCCGGAGGAAATGTTTTCTTCAAATAGACCTTAGTTTTTGAGAAATTGGGTGTCAAATTTCACCATACGTTTCAAATACCCATTGCTTTAGCATTTTAAATGTAATGTAATGTTTGTGGCATCGAGGTAACCTGCCCGTTAGCTGATCCTCAGGTGGCGGGTTCGATCCCTGCTTGTACCTTTTTTCTTTTATAAATAAATTTTAGATTTTTGACATGTTACAAATTTTACGTTGAATTATAAATTCAGCAGCTTTGAACTTTTTGATATTTTCCTAATAAATTACATTTAAAATTTAAAAAAAATATGAATATTTATATTTTTTCCGCAATTTCTAAACTAATATTTCTATTGATAGAAATCTAAACTAATTTATGTCTAGATTTTTTTTTCTAATTTATTATTCAGCTTTTTATATTTTAAGAACAGATCTAAAACATTTTTTTTTCTTTATGTAATTTTAAATGGAAATTTATCTTTTTCTTTTTTAAGTACAACTTATACAAAAAAAAATTTCAAGTCGAATCTGTCAAATTTATGTATTGGAATTATCTAACCATAAATACGTTAGGCAGATTCAACATTAAAAACATTTTGTATAACATATACAAAAAAATTAGGAATTTCCATTTAAAATTCCATAAAAAAAAAAAAAAAGTGTTATTTAAGATCTGCGCTTAAAATATAAAAAGGTAAATAATAATAAATTATAAAAAAAATTCTCGTCATAAATTAGTTTAGATTTTGGTCAATAGAAATATTAGTTTAAAAATTAGAAAAAAATATAAATATTCATAAAAAAAATTCGAAAATGTAATGTATTAGGAAAAATATAAAAACATTCAAAGCTGCCGAATTAAAATTCCAGCATAAAACTTGTAACGTGTCAAAAATACAAAATTAATTTAAAAGGAACCATGTGGATTTGAACCCACCGCCTGCGGTATAGCGAACGTGCACATTACCTGGACGCCAAGAAGACTACAAGTAAAACTCCAAGCTAATGGGAATTTGATACTTATACTGAACTTTGCAGCATTTTCAAAGGACGTTTATTATTAGTGTTTAAAATTAGTTTCAAAGCTTATAATATTTCTCCAGTTATATTTAAGCAGCCCTGAATGTTTCGGGTATTTATACTTATATTTATTTAACAAGGATTTATAAGCATTGTATTTTAATAACATTCAAAAGTCTAGAATGATGAATTTCTCATGATAGTTATTAAATATTTCTTGGGTAAGGTGTTAATATTTTATTTATTTATTTTTTTAAATAAGTGGTTAAAAATGGAAAACTTATTTTTATTTTTAATTTTCTAAAAAACTACCGCTCATATCATTTTGAGCTTTTGGCAGCTGCAAATCTGAACATTTTACAGTCATTTTAAAAAAATATTATCCAAACATGGTAATTAGGCGTGTGTCAATGGCATTTTAAATAAAAAGCGAAAGCAATATATTTCGTTTTAAAATCTCTTTCTAAAGACTCACTTCCGATTTCTGTTTCATTCTCACTGCCTTCTATGCGGTCGGAAGATTTTCACGGTATTCTGATAACAGTTATCCGAGGCAAGGTGTTCTCGATGGCATCGTAGTAGCATTTATCCCAGAGTCATCGGAAAATTTGGAAGATTTTCCGAGAAAGAGGACATTCAGATAGTTTTGTAGTAGAGCCCCTGGGCTGACCTTTTCCTTTTTGCAACAGTCGGGCCGGGCCAAGATAACTTTCATTTGGGATGGGTCGGGCCGGCCTGGAAATTCCGTCCCATGCAGACCTCTAGTCTGGTTATCCTTCCATTTTTTGATAGCGCGCTTTTGTTTTTTATCAATTGGGAAATTCCACAGTATTAGGCATTTATGGAAGTTTAACCTGTATCAAATGTTTTGTATTTTGAGAAAAGGGAAAACACTAATTGATTCTAGCTAATTTGCTTAAAATTAAAAATGAGTTTGTAAATGTGTCAAAAAGTAGCTACTTTGGATCTGGGTACAGACTCAAAGAATCATCTTTGAATTGCTAAGGACTGAAATCAGTTTACGTGTTAGACAGATTCCCTCTTAGGGGATATATTTGTCTAGTTAACCTTCCATAGTTCAATAAAGCTCTTTTGTTTTCGATCAACGGAGAAATTCCATAGCATTAGATATTTAGGGAAACTTTAACCTGTATCAAACTTTTTGCCTCTATTGGAAAAGTGAAAAAGCTATTCAATTCTATCTAATGTGCCATAGTTATGCAATTTGGACATTGCACTTTCATAATAAAGAAAGGGAAACTTATTCCAAAACAAAAAGACATTAACATCCTTGAAAATGTTTTAATAATGTTTTTAAAGATAGATAAATGAGTTGAAAGTATTTTCTCAAAGGTATTTAGCATTCCAAAATAGCATTGTCAGAAGATATCTCTCCCAGGATTAACCCCCTGGTTCTTTGACGAAATTTGTGGGGCTTTTTTGCAATTCTTTGCTGGAAGATTAATTATTTAAAGTTACTAAATTAAGCTATAGTTTTTTTTTTTTTTAATTTCAAAAGTACGTTTTCCCATATTTGATAATGCAAATATAGAAATAATGAGACATTTAGAAGTGATGTAAGAGCAATAAAAGCGAAAGCCATGGTACCAATCATTGTACATTTTAAAAGATAACTACTGGTTTTTGACAATTGTCTGAACATGTACTGCCTTTTTAAGGAGACAAAATATATATATATATTATAATAATGTCAAAGTTGGGTTCCACAACTTAATGTAAGACTAAATACTATTATTCTACTTTTAGATAGATAGACATATTGACATTATGCTTTTTTTTCTTTTTGACACAATAAATGAAAAATGTGGGGAAAACACTCTTTCCAAGCTAATAAATTAGTCTTATTTAATTGGAAAATTTGTGTCATTTAAATCAAGCAAATACAATTAAAAATTAACGTATCTAAAAGCTTTGAGTAATGGAGCAAGCAAACTGCATGAAAACCTGTTGAGGGGTTAACATATACACTAGAACCCCGGTTATCCGAAAATCGGCTTAACTGAAAGACCTTAAAATTCCTTAAAGTCCTTTTCAAATGTGAAGAATTTTATTGTCAGCACTATTTTTATCGATGTCAGATGATACCTTTCAACATATTTTGATTTATGATTATTATTTTATTTGTAAGTTTTAGATCAAAACAATTCCAAATCATTTTTAATACTGTAAATTTTTAAACTTCTATGGATCTGGCCATACATTATGTACGCCATGGATTAAACATTAGTATTCCTGGATATAGGTGAAAACTGGGAAATTGAGTTAGTAGCCAGTGGCCGGTAGACTCAGTTTCATTAGTGGCCACTATAATGTTTCAGACTTTCTTGGCATCTAGATAAACTATAATCGTTGTATGTATGCATATTTTCTATAAATCAGAGTTTTATACCAGCCAACTATTCATGATAAAAAGAGGGACACAGTTGAAATTCAAGAAAATTACTTTAAAACTACAAAATTGTTATATTATTTTTTTTAGAATATATTTTTGGATTATTTGTAAATGTTCATAAACACAATTATCAATCAGATTACTGTTACTTTCTTTACATAAAAAGTTAGTAACTAAATCAAAATTCCAACAACTAGATGTATACAAAAAAAAAAAAAAATCAAACAAAACATAATAAAATGTTATTTTGATTTTATTTAATAATTAAATCTGTTATTAACATACCATATACATTACATACAGTTGAAATCTAAGCTGGTGAGTGTATTTCGCAGGATTAAACAGTATCTCTTGCAGAAAAATAATCTAGCTGATCAAACACATTGAAGATATTGTTATGTCCTTACCCTTTAGGGTCCAATTTTTTTTTTTCAATTTTGAGAACAAAATTACTTTTATTTTAATAATCTTAATCGTAGCTATCCAAATAGATTTACTGATATGATAATAGGTTAAGAGTTTTTGGAGACATTTGGAAAATCTCGTATTACAAGAGGGTTTAACAGATATTACAACTTTATAATGTTTTTTGTTTTACCACACGATTCATTCAGAAAAGTAAAATATATTTAAAATTTAAAGAGTGAAATATATGTATAAAATAAATTACTAAATGTCCAAACATAAATGAACTCATAATAAGAAAAGCATAGCCACATATTATCATTACACTATGTGTAGATAGTAACAAAAGTAATTTTTAAGACAAAATAAAACTTGATGAAAAGACATGTACTATTAGTAGTAAACCAGGCCCGAAAGGGTTAAAATCCACTTGCATTTGCATCCAGTGAAAAAAAAAAGGAATAAATTATTTGAAATACATGTGGAATCAAAGCTGATGAATATATTTTGCATAAAACTATATTTCTTGAAAAAATAATCCAACTGAAGAGAGAGCATGGCGAAAAACTGAAATATTGAAAATACAGCTAAATCGCTGCAATCTGCTTGCATCCGGTAGGAAAATGAATTAATCAGTTTGCTAATTAGATGTAATCAAAGTAGAGATGCATATTTCGATGAAAAAAGTTGTATTTTAGTTGGTGATCGATAACAGATTTTTTATCGCCACTTGGCGAGTGGCGACTATAGTGGCGATCGATGGCCGATATTTTAATCGCCACTTTTACAACTTTAATCGCCACATGGCGAGTGGCGACCGCTAATTTACACCTATATTCCTGGACCAATTTTAAATGAAATTTCATTCTTAAACATCCAACAATATTACTTTTTACACCGTCGTATAGAGAAAAAAAAAATGTACTTTTAAATGCAATTTGCTTGAAAGCTGTATCTCAATTTGTTTCTGTTTTTTTTTTTTTTTTTTTTTTTTTTTTAGTGTTTATTACTTTTTTGTCATAGTGGCAACAGAAGGTATCCATCTCTGTTGAAAGTAAAGTGAAATTACAGATTACTGTATAGACCCATCAGAAAACGAATAAAACGCATACTCAACCGATAAAACGCTTCAGATATGTTTTTGATTTCCTACCCTGCCCGAGGACAATAACCATTTTTGCAAATGGTTAAAAACCCCACTAAAATCAGTCAACAAAAAAAACAGAAAATAATGTAAAATAAAATCACAAAAACTTTATTCCATAAGAAAGAAGATATTTACAAAATACATTATAAATGAAAACGCTATTGACTATCACTAGAAGAACTACTTGATGAATCTGTAGACATAACTTCAACATCTTCATTTTCTTTATTATGAGATTTCGTGTCCATTCCTACACCATGGTTACTTGCCGTGCTCATGGTGCTTTTTAAGTCTGTGGAAGCAGGCCATGTGAAAGTTCCAGCTTGTGATGATGGAGTTTGTTCTGAAAAAGAGATATTTGAGAAAAAAATTATAATGTATGTCCTAGAATGAAATTCAAAAATCTATACAGGGTGCTTCATAAAGATTATAGCGGGGTTTAAATTTTGAACTGTCAAAGATTTATAATTAGTGAAAATTTATATTATTCTTCAAAATAAAATATAACACGTGATTTTCAATGGGATGATCTAGAAAAAATATCAAATTTTGCATTTTATGAAAATCTCTCCTTCACCCTAAAAGGGAAGAAAAAAAAGTAAAAAATGCTTTTCATTGTCCCACCAAAACAAAAACTGCCTTTGTGACAAATTTTACATGCTCAGAATGAATTATAGATGAAAAAATACATTTAAATTATTGCCATACTTTAATACTTTTATTTTCATTAGTAGTGGCTTCTGCCCCTATCAGCTATGTTCACCAACTCCCATTCAGCACCCACAGGCTTTTAGAGTCTGTAGCTTTTAGACTGCGGCGGCGAGCGGCCCATCTTCGTCCGCAGCCTTTTATTCTTCTACTCTAGTCCGACTCTTTTGAGGAAGCAAGATTCGTAGGTCCCCAGCCACGTCCTGAGTGAAAGACTCTCCAGCAAAAGCAATGTTTAAAAAAAAAAAAATCAAAAATTGAAACCGCACAAATTTAAAAGGGAAATTACACAAAGGAACCGAAAAATGGGTTGGGTTCGGGGCAATGAAGCTACCGAATGACTCCCAGCTACTTCGAGCCCATTATTAGTCTCAGTCATCTTCATCTGCAGCCCTTTATTCTTCTACTCTAGTCCGACTCTTTTGCAGAAGCAAGATTTGTAGGTCCCCAGCCACGTCCTGAGTGAAAGAGCCCTGAACACACGAATTTGCTTTGTTTTAAAAAGATTACCTAATTATGGAAGATTGAATCATATTATCACAACCAGTGGTGATCTTCTCTAGTCAGGTTGCCATTCATTTGCCTTTGACTGTAGAATTTTTATTGTGACAGCTGATGCTTTATTTCATGATTTATTAAATAAGATCCATCACATATTTGAAAATCAGCTTGCATAAAATGGTAAATGAAAATATTGCTGCCTCACAGACTTAATAATGTTTAGTCAGTGATTCCCAACCTTTTTTTAGCTGCACCCCATCTAAGCATCTTTAAAATTGTGATGCCCCCCTCCCTCCTCCTCCTCTCTGTAACATATAATTTTTATTGTATAAAATATGAACCATTATTCAAACGGAAGAAACCTAAAACAGATAATTAAGTATCACAAATCCTTTCACATTCAAAAGGATAAAAGATATATATATATATTTTTATAAATAGGATTTTATTATAACTCTTTGAATTTCAACGAGGCCCATACCTCTTCGCATTTACAGGGGTCTGTCCCGGTTTTTTTTCCAGGGTCCTATTTTGTGAATTATTTTTATTTTTGTGAAAAAAGTAATTTCACAAAACATTAGTTAACCCACTTATTCATAGTCTCCCAAAATTGGAGACATTCGAATTTTGCAGAAATAAACTAGATTTTAGACAATGTTCAGATTAGTATAATAAATGATGCAATAATTATTATATGTGTATATATATATATATGATTATAATATGTATAGATTAAAAGTTTTTTGCAAAAATGTTATTTATGTATACAAAGTATAATTTACTATCACTCAAAAAAATTTCCAAAACTGATATCAGTTCATAGATTGAAATCTTGCACAGTGTGTATCTACCATCCTCAAAAAAAAATTTCTGTGTTTTTTTTTTGTTTAGTGAAAGGGCAGTTTTTCTGAAATTTATTTTTGTGAAGAAACCGTTCTACTATCATCGAATTTTGTGAAGAGTCACTTAACGAACTCAGTTTCCCCCCTGGACAGACCCCTGATTTACATATAGAAAAATTTTGTAGTTCTTTGGCTACTTACCTCAGACAAAAAAGTGTTACATAATCTGCATTTTTATCTTCAAAAATTGAAGTTTTGGTGCATTTTCACTTTAAAAATTTAAATTCAGCCAAATAACTAAGAATTTCCTCGGAATTTTTTATTTATGATATAGCGAATTTAACAATTAATTTTATTTGTTTACAATTCTTTTATTGCCACTTTACCAAAAAAAAAAAAAAAAAAATCATAATATAATTCTTTTAAAATGCGTAAATATCGTCTGTGTAAATCATTTCACATAATAAGAATAAGTTGTGTATTTGAATTCTTAACGCTGGTAAATACTTTTATAATTGAATGTAAATAATTATATTTCCACATATTTTAATTCATTAAAAATATGCTATAATTTTCATAAAAAAGGTATTTTATAAATGTCATAAAAGAAATCGTGAAACTATTTAATTAATCATGATTCTATCTATAATTGCTAATTCTATGATTTATTTTTTCTTCTGAAAATATAAGTGTTTCATTTTTTATTTGCAAAAATGCATCCGTAATGGAAAAACATGTCCTACCAAAATAAATTAATTAAAATAATAAATTTTCTAAGGTTATTCTGTTAAAAAAAAAAAAAAAAAAAAAAAAATGTGCAAATCAACAGATCATAATTTATTTTTGTTTAATTTCAAATCAAAATACTGAATAGTTTTTTTTTGTAAAGTGTACGACAAAATGTAATTTGTGTAGCCTAGTTGAGGATTCGCTTTGATCATCCTAATAATTAAGTATACATAATAAAGATGAGATACATTTTCCTTTAATTATTCAATGAAACTTTCCTCATAAAGCAACGTTCGAAATCCTTGGTGGTCCGCTGGTCCGAGACCACCAAAAATTCAATCGAACCACTAATTTGAAAAATTTAATGGTCCACAGGACCAGTAACTCCACCCCCCCCCCCCCTCTCTGAAAGGTAAACGTAAACTTTCCTGTCCCTGAGAAAACTGCAATCAAACACAAATCGCATAATTTTATTTAAAACAATAAATTTTAAAAAATAGCATTAAACCTTAGTCAGTTGAAATAGATAATCTGAAATGAAATATTTAATTAATAATTTTATAGTTTTTCTTTATGTACTGTTTAATTTTTAACAAATTATTATTTTACATTTTATTATGATGAAAATTTTGGATAACTGCAAAGGAAGTTTCACCCTAGGAAGGGAGAGGGTCACTCAAAGGGTTAAACGGACTTAATAGAATTTTATGTAGCAGGCTAGTGATGATTACTGCGGACCAGTAAATTCTTATGCTTACTGGTCCTTGGGACCAGTGACTTTTTTAATATGAATTCTACTGCTGTAAAGGTACCCTATTAATTAATTCACATCAAAATCATAAAGTAAGGAAGTTTTATTTTAGGTTTAGCCAGTCTTAATAAGCAAAAAAGCTGATTAATATTTGGTAAAAAGATTGATTACCAGATATATCAGCAATATCTTGATTTTTTTTCAGAAATAAATTTATGCTTCCTTCATGAAAAACTGCAATTCAGTCATATTATCAAGAATTACATATTAAAATACATATTGAATGATATAAAACTAAACAATTCTGTAATTTTGCCGCTAAATCTGAACTGAACGTTTCATTGTTTACATCTGCAATGATGTGCAGATTTTAGGCATTTGTGGATTTTAGGGTTGCAGATTTAAGGGAGTGCACTGTATTGTATATGTGGAGATGCGAGAGAACATGTTGTCCCTGGAATACAGACGTCGCATAACTAAAGGACTGCTAACAACATTGAAACCTTAAAAAAAAAAAAATTGTTTTTTTAACCCTTTCAGGGACAAAGCGTTTTCAATGCGAAAGTGTTGAAATAAATGACTGGCACTGGAATCTGCCGAAAAATTTGTGCCAATAAGAAAAACGACTATATTTCACATACTTATAAAATGAAAATATTTTACCACAATTCCACAAATACCTTGTGGGTTTTCTGTTGTGATATTTTAGTCACTGTGTACTGACGGTAGGTACTTTGAAGTACCACTTTAATTAATTACCTCTAAGTAATTAAGTTTCTCACGGGTGAGTATTTTTTTTATGTTTATCCTTTAATTTTCATTGTAGTAGCTGAAAAAAAAAAAGCATATGAAAAAAATTGGGAGTAATTGATAATCTCTATAATAATAGCCTAAGTCATGTGACTGTCATCAATAATTCCGGGCTGACTGCTTCGCTTTTTATATGCCAAGTCACCATTTTTTATTCTTCGCATGGTAAATTAAAACAATGCTTTGGTATTGAAATTAAAACTCATGGTTTTTGGTATTATTTATTATTTTTCTTAAAAAAAGGAAAGAAAAAGTGAATGTCATGAATTTCAAATTAAAATTATGTATTTTAAATAAAATGAGTGAAATTATTATATTTTAGATGAATTTAATGAAATATGAAAAAATGCAATTGGAAAGACAATGTTTGATGATTTATCACTTGCGCCTGGCTAGCATAAAAAGGTACTACTTAGTTATACCGTCGGCCCATTTCGCCAAATTATACAAATCGCCAAATTATACAAATTGACATAATTTTTATTTTAAATAGCGAAAGAACAAATAAATTAGTATAACATTAATAAAAATACAAATAAAACGTCGAAATAAAAATAACTTGATGACGTAAAGACGTGTAACTTGCTTAAAAACAAGCTAATATGACATTTACGATCAACCATTATTGATATTTAATCTTATAGTTTGGCGATATATTTTTGGTCGACAGGATAACCAAGTAGTACCCATAAAAATATGGAGTTCTTGATTTCTCTACTAGAAACTTCTAATTTGGCGAAGTATTGAGAAATTAAATTAAATTTTGGATAAAAGTAACATGGTACAATGCTTAGCACACATCTAACGGAGACCAAACTGGTCGCCAAGGGCGGCTAGTGCAGTAGATAAAGGGTTAAGCAAAAAGCAACTCTAGGTACAAAGGTCTCATATATACATTAATAAGAATTTAAATATAATTACATCACATAAATCTATATATATAAAAGCCGTTCTCTGTGTGTATGTCCGGTATACAAATCTTCAATTTTTGACTATTTTGCACGAAACTTCATGTACATACGTTTTAGAATGTGGAAAAGATCACTGTCAACTTTAAAAAGTCATAAGACCTATATTTATACCTTTTTTCTACCAACTTACATAATTTAACATTATAGAAATATCTGTTTTTAAAATTTCTAATTAAATCGTGTTTTTCCTGTTGCCACACCCATGACACAAAAATGTGAAAAAATTAACGATAATGCGTGTAATTTTTTTTATTTGCCGATAAAAATTCAGATTTTCTTGCTATATTTTTGCATTTTCGAAATTGATGTTGTTCTTAACAGGAAATGCAATTTCTTTTTAAATATAAAATAAAAACTTTAATTATAAGAGCGGTAAAATAACGTAGCACCTTAATTTGAATGTTTTTTTTTTTAGATTAAAACATCTATTTTTAATACAGACAGTAAAATTTCATGAAATAAATTAAGAAAATAAAGGCTAGATATGACGTCACATTCTATCAAATCATGTAGTCAAAATCACTGTAAAAATAAATGGCTCCTACATTTTGTTTACTACTTCGATTGTATACTACAGCCATATCTTATAGCTATACATTATAGCTAAGTGTTGTATTGATTTAGATTCAGTAGTTATCTTTTCTGTGATTTATAGTAGAAAGATAAAAGTTAGTTCCCTTTTCAAAAAAATTCTTGGCTGATGTCACGATTTAAAATTTATGGAAAGTGACATCATTTCATCTAATCATTGTAGATTTAATTTCTATTGATGAAAATTTTAAGTTTACGTTTAAGAGTGATGTTTTATTTAGAGTGGAAACCCTCTTGATCTAATACTTTAATCAAAGCTTATAATTGATGCATGTATTGTATTTTTTCCTGTATTGTGAGAAATCGTATATTTCTGTTACGTGTGACACAGAATGAATTATTTACAATGTTTTTGAATAATTGAGTAAATAATTTGTAATTGGGTTTTAAGCATATTTAAAAAATATTCATGCTTGAAAATTACTTTAAAATCCATAAAAAATCTGTTAATCCATAAAAAATTTAGATAAATATTACTGAAAGTACTCTTATTTTCTATAAGACGGGTGGAACAATCGAATTGAGATTCGATTTTCAAACAAATTTTTTTTGAAAGAACTTTTTTCAATTTGACACTGTAAAAAATGAAATTGTGTTGTGTTTAGAAGTCAGTAAAGGCACAATTTATAGGCACTGACATAGTGTTTTTACTTTTGTATGGTATATACAAAAGAAAATTTCACTATATGCTGCGCGATTTGGTGGTTTGTTTTTTTTTTTTCATATTTTTCTCTTGCACCCACCAAAGAAAACGCGTATACTGTTATTAAAGCTCAGAGATTTTACTATGGTTGCAAAACAATAACGTCATGTTTTCTGATTGTCTTTTTAATGATTTGTGAATGGGAATGTACAAATTCCAGTTATTGTGAATGCCGTATTATTTCGTTTTAATTTATTTTACCTGGAGGGCTCTTTAAAATTGACACGGGCGAAGCCGGGTAATTTTGCTAGTAAATAAATATTTTTTAAGAAACTTTAAAAACTTGAAATTTTACTGATCTGTGTCCGAATCAATAAAGATAGTTTTAACCAAAAAAAATAAAGCGAAAATTATAGATTATTAAGAAAAAGTAGAGAAAAATTAACTATCTATATACGATAATAAGATAATGAAAATAGATTTTTTTTTTTTTTCATTATTACCATGAGGTCCTCTTGAAACAGACATGTCTATATTCCCTTGCTGTACAGAATTACCAGTCATGGGCAAATCACTCAGTCTTCCCAGGTAGCCTAATCGCATTTCAATGTCTGTAGGATACGGTCGTCTTGGGTCACCTGATGCATGGAAAAAGGTAGAAAGTTTTTAACACACCACAAATGATAACAAAGCAGAATTCAATTACAGGTTAATCCTTAAGCATGAAAAAGAAAAGTAAGATGCAGAAAATAATATTAATTCATTAGTAATAGATAGTCATATCAGATATATGTCGACACACATGAAGGTTTGAAAAATCCCATTCATCATAGGGATTAAAATTTAAGTCCACTGTTTCTCTGTTCATTTACCCCTTCTTGGTTCTATGGTCTTCTTTTTTGTGCCTGTACAGTCAGTATCGCATGTCATGTGATGAAGAGGAAAATTGCATCATTGAAAGTGAATTGGCCACATTATATTCCATGATTGATTTTGTATTTCTGAATATCGCTAAGAGATGGTGCAACTATAGTCCTTATAGGTCAAAACTGGGAAATTTCATTAGCGGCCACTGGCCGGTAGAACTAGTTTTTTAAGTGGCCACTTTTTTAAAACTAGTGGCCACTTTTTTATTTAAAAATACTAAACAGTAAAATTTCTATAAGTATTCATCTAAAACTGAATAGCCCAAATAAATATGTTAATGTAAATATATTGGAAACAAAAAAAAGCAGAATCCTAGATGAAATGCAAGAAAATTTTATTCTCTTCTAGTAAAAAAGTGGCCGGAAGGTGGCCGCTGATAGACAATTTTTGACTGGCCACTTTTTCTCATTTACTGGCCCTGTGGCCGGTGGCCAGTGCTAATTTTGACCTTTAATAGTCCTACTATATTATTTTTAAGTCCTACTATTTTTGTTAGTATTTTCTGTAATATCAGCAGAGTTTCTTGATTTAAATAAAAGTGATTTTTTTTAAATCATTGATTTAAATCAACTTTTTTTTTTAATTATTTCAAATTTAGGTCAAGATATTTTGTAATAAATATTATGAATAATAAAAAATGCATTCTAAATTTAAGGAGTGGGAGAGGCTGAGAACTGAAAATCCATGCTTTTTTTTAATTTTATTTAAATCAAATATCACATTTTAAAATAAAAATTCTAATTTAAAAATAAAGAATCTCAGCTAAAAAAATGTTAAGTGATTAATGGATATATTTATCTATTAGAAAATATCTAAATATTCTGTGAGGATATACAAAACTTTGGAATAAATAAATATAGGCCATTCAAAAGAATTTTTACTGATATTTATGTGGAAATCTCATTACATCCTTGTGCACATGTAAATAACAAACTGTTCAATTTCCAATATAGTTTATTTATGGAAAGATTTGGAAAATAAAAATAACGATTTCATGGTTAGTCTGAAATATGTTTATATAATTTTAATTACTTTTAAATGCAAGCTAATTACTAACTAAAATTTTTAAAGTCTAATTCTGACTTAAAATTGTCTTATTTAAAAACAAATAAATCCAACTTTGATTCACTGTAATCACTTAGGAACTCATAAAGCTGGGAAATTGGTGTTTCTTTTCTAATATTTTAATAAAAAGGAATAATTTTTTTCAGAGACATTGAAATTTATAGCATATAATCAAGACAATCTTTATGTGTGTTTAATACATGCTACAAATTCATTAAATGAATATATTGCATGCATTCAGAATAGATAGGTTTAAAAGAATATAATACAGATCCAGAATAGAATATTTAAAAATTCATTCACAACTGTTTTCTTCTTTTCTAAATAAAATGCTTGCATTATTTTTTATATTTTAATAAAGAAATTTGGTTAAAACAAAAAGTTTCAACTTTTAGTAATGAAGGGTGCATATGATTTTTATTTTATCAAATGGATAAGTTAGTAATATATAGGATATTTTATATAGTACAGTAGAACCTTGCTAATCCGAAATTTCGGTTAATCTGAACCAATTTTATTTTCGGAAATTATACTTGAACAAATTTGAAAAGATTAACTTACAAAATTTTCGGTATTGCAGGATGAATGTCAGGAAAAATGTGTAGAAGTTAGAATTAAACATAAAATGGCACTAGAGCGTGTTTTTTATTCTTTAAACAGCTTGGATAGAATAAAAAAAAAACTCAATAATGTAAAAGTACAACATATGATCATTAATATAAAATGAAAACGTGCTCTGTAGACCTACTCATAGTAGTCATCTTAAAAAAATCTCGAATATCAGTTTGTTTGCCAGCCACTATAAAATTCTCTTTTAAAATGTAAAAAGTATTTACCGTATATCTCGGTGTATATCACACACTTTAAAATCTAAAAAATCACTTCCTTTTTGTGTGTGTGTTACACACCAAATATAAAATATTTGGTGTAAAATCATAAAAAGAAAACTTTCCAAATTTTTAGAGGTATATTTAAATGCATTTATATATCAATATCATACCTGCCAACATGTCAATTTTGAAATCCTTACAATTTTTATGACATATTCTTACGTGCTTAAAAATGCATAACATATGCACATGCAATGAAAAGATGAATATTTCATAACATTTTCTATGCAATATTCATGTATAGTCTTTCTTTTTTCAAAATAAAAACGTGAGATTTCATAAGAAATTTTTTTTTGTATGGGAAATTCTAAGTAAAAAAAAAAAAAAAAAAAAAAAATTCTGAAATTCACAGCAATTTTTCTGAAAGGTTATAGCCAAAGGATTGGGGAGGAAAAGGGGGTAGATTCCCTGCCAGTGATAATTATGAGTTTTTTCGAGGCCCTTTGACGAAATTCGCGTTTTTTCCATGAACCTGTGAAAAATTCGCGTTTTTTTCACGATCCTTTAAGGAAATAACTTTTTTCCGCGATCTTTTGACGAAATTTGTGTTTTTTTCGCGATCTTTTGACAAAATTTGTGTGTTTTCCGCGATCTTTTAAAGAAATTCGCTTTTTTCCCCGCGATCTTTTAACAAAATTCGTGAGTTTTTTGCGATCTTTTGATAAAATTAGCGTTTTTTCTGAGATCTCTGACGAAAAACGCATTTTTCTCGCAATCTTTTGACGAAATTCGCGTTTTTTGCGCGTTCATTGACAAAATGTGCGTTTTTTCACGCAATCATTGACAAAATTCGCATTTTTTTTACGCGATCTTTGACGAAATTCGCGTTATTTCCCGCGATCTTTGACAAATTAGCTTTGTTTCATACTTTGACGAAATTAACGTTTTTACGGGTTTTCTGACGAAATTCGCGTTTTTTTCATGATCCCTTGACGAAATTAGTGTTCTTTCCCCGCGATTTTTGACGAAATCTGCATTCTTTTCACGATCTTTGCCGAAATTAGTGTTTTTCTTGCGATTTTCACGATCCTTCGACAAAAATGTGTTTTCTGCACGATTTTTAACGAAATTCGCATTTTTTCTTTCGAACTTTGGCGAAATTAGTGTTTCTTCTCACGATCTTTGACTAAATTCGCGTTAAAAAAAAAAATTAGGGCTTTTTTCGAGATTTTTTGACAAAATTAGCGTTTTTTTGCAATCGTTTGACAAAATTAGCGTTTTTTCGCAATTCGTTGAAGAAATTATCGTTTTTTCCTGCGATCTTTGACGAAATTCGCATTTTTCCACGATCCTTTGCGATCGTTTTTCCCGCGCGCAAAACCGCACAATCGTACTGTTCATCTGTACAACCGTACACTTAGAACAAAATCCGTACAAGTTGGCACCTATACAATATAAACAAAATAACAATATATATTTTCTAACAATGAATAATGAATGATGTGATTGCAAAAAAGTGATGATTTTTCGCAATTTTTTTCTCAAAAAAATTGGTAAGGGAAGCAATTAAAAAATTTGAACTCTGAGAAAGCTGTTAATAAAAAGTATTTTAAAATTTAAGTTTGTTGTGAATATAAATGGCCATAAGATTGATGCATAAAATAGGTGTAATTTTTTTTTCCTTTACCCATTTAGTATAAACTTTATTTTTTAAATTAAACTGTATTTTTTTTGCTGATGCCTAAGTTTTCTAGCCTGGTTCCTAACATTTCAAGAGATTTTTCAATTCCTGTCATATATGCAAGAATACCATGAATTATTTTTTAAAGGAGTTACTATAATTTCTGGCCTACAATCTGTGGATTATCTGTTAAAAAACCTCAAAATTTTTAAGTGTGGATTATCTGCTGAAATTTTTTTTGAGCAGAAGTTCAAGGTCAACATCCAGTTTCTACCGGCAGTCATAAAATAAAAACGTAAACAGTTAGTCTTTTGGCAGCATGTTTCTATGAAGAACAAAGTGTTTCTCAACTCATCCCTCTCAAAAATTGCGATCATTTATAAAATAGCTCCTCCCAAAATTACGGCTGTTTTACTGATTATGATGATTGATATTACGATGCAACCAATGGGAATCCATCACACATTAATCGAATGAATCATTATCGTATTGTAGTTTCATGGTTTTACTGCTGCCCTCTATGGATAGGGAAAAAAAAATACAATTAAGTCCTTGTAATTTATATTAAAAACCAAAATGTATTTGATGGTATATCACGTTGAAAGTTATAATAATGTCTAAGAGAAAACCTGTTATTTAACACTTCAGAATTTAAACAGAACATTATTTAAAAAGCGGAAGATGGTTTAAAAACAGCAATTATTACAGAATTATCTGTATTCACAAGACATTCAACGTTTTAGATATAAGATTCAATGAAAAAAATTATTTGTATTTTTTAACTTGTAATTCTTTTTTTTTTTTTTTTCAATAATTTTATCATAGTTATCCATTTAAATAGAGTAACTAAATAAATAGGGGGTGGTTTATTATTAGTACTTTGGAATGTTGAAAACAATGAGTAATTCTCGTACAGTCCGGCGTATAATCCGCAGATTATACGCCGATGTGGATTATCTGCTGAAATTGTTTTATAAGGGCTAAAAATTGCAGCTGTGGATTATAGGCTGGAAATTACGGTAAGTTCTTTGAAATACAATCTAAGTTCCTGAGTTAATCAGTAACATTAAAATTGTTTCGGTAAACCCTGCTAAGGCATAACCTCAAAACATAAGAGAAAAGTTTGTGTTTTTGACCGCTTTACATCCTAGCAGGTATACTCTTTTTTCATCAATATGAAAAAAAAAAAAAAAAAAAAAAAAAAAAGAAGAAAACTTGATTCATGTTGTTATCATATTTTAGAGAAGGCGTTTATTTTAATTAATATATCGCATAAAATACACAAAACTTAATGACATTTCAATTAAAGTGTTAAATTAAGCTTTAATAATAAAAAATAAACCATAAGCTCAGATATACACATTTCTACCAAGAGAAATATTAAATAATTTATATATTATTTACATAGATGCCAACATTGTAAAAACTATATCAGGGAAAAACTAGTTACATTGCAGGAGTTTTGACACTCTTCAAAAGTTGTAAAATTTTTTCCAAACTACACTTTTTAATATTTTTTACAAATATTTTTTGATTTCTCACACCTAAATTGCACTTATCCATAATTGAAATAAAGGTTAGATAATCTACTTTTACTTTTTAATTATAAATGATTCTTTTAATAAACGCAGGGCTGCCACAGGCGACTACTTTTTAATTCAATTTTGCCACTTTTTCAAATAATAAAAATTTTTTACATACACATTGACAACATTTGCAAGAGAAATATACTACAAAATATATATTTTTTAAATACTGGTGTGAACAGAATATAAAAATAGTTGCCTGTGGCAGCCCTGTAAATGTATAAAATTTCCTGACAGATTGACTAAATATGCGATTTTTTACTGTGACTGATCCATGAAATTAGTGATTTTTATCAATGATCAATTGTAGGGTTGCCAGATTGAACATTTTTCTTTTAAGTTGTACATTTCTTAGGCCTATCATTGATAGAAGATATATTCATATAATCCCCTTATCAAGATTTTTGGATACCCATTTTCTCCCTCTTTCTACTGCAGAAAAACATCATTAGAGTTCATAGTGAAAAAGAAACACTTAGTAGTCGACAGATGTAATATCCAGAGAAACTGCATCTCTTCATCTTTCTTCGCCTTATGTGAGATATGTTTTAAACCAGACTCGCAAGCACTTATGTTCTATTCTGGTTCGCGCTATAAACTTATAAACATTATAATTGACTGTTACACTGAACACTATTTTATCAGACTTTACTTCCTTGTAACTTTCATAAATATCCAATTATGTATAATTGGTTGATTACCTCAAAGTGCCGAAAATACATCCATATGGTTATCAATTTTAATGATGTAACACACGCGGAAAAACATATGTAATATTCACTTTTAAAACGTCCTCACACAAGTGAAGACGTACAAAATGTAATCTCTTTCTTAGTATCTCTAATTAAACTTCTCCTTTTTTCCTTTCCTACAATATGAGTAGTTTCAATGAAGCACACACACAATACACCGTCTGTTACATGATTCCTTTTTTAAGCTTGATGCACTGTGACCTGAAGGAGTAAGGATATACGAATATATGATGATACGGGATACTCCATAATTCTTAGACGCCCTGACTAATCGCGAGCTGAAAAATGGATATCTATACACAGAAGGTAAGGCCTTTAATTATTCTTTTATTGTTGTGATGAGGCATCGCGCAGTTTGCGTTTATAGTATATGAATTAGTGAGGAGCATGTGGATTCACGCCAAAAACTGTTAGACTCACAAATTTTTCTAACAATCATATGGTGTACGTTTAAATTTATCCCACACAACGATTTCTTACGTTTTTCTACAACATATTACTTTATGTAGTTTCAAAAAAAGTTTCTTTTTCAGTTTGTTTCAAAATTTCAACTTTTGCCTTTGAAAAATTACACACATGCGCATCAAATGTAAAAATGGCTTGTTTCTGATGAGAATGACAAAAATCTCGGGAGAGTTGTGTAATATTAACAGCGCATTTGCAAACTCTTGGTAGCATTATCTGAACTTGATATTATTATAGACATATACTATAAGTAGAAATGTAAAAATAACAACATTAAAAGCACCAAAAATTTTAAATTTAAAGCATACCGGTTTCGGTAGCATACAGCATACCTTCCTCAGTGCTAAGGATGGCGGAAATTTGCTCACATATGTAGGAAAGATGGGGATTCAAGTTAAAGGTTAATTGACCAATAGGAAAACAGAGGATTACAGATAACAGCCAATAGGAAAATAGATGGGAAATGGAACCGAAGTAATGAGAAAATTCTTTAAAAAAAAATAAATATAAAATAAAAATATTATGAACTTTATTTTTTAAGCATTTTCTCACTATTTCCCATCTATTATCCTATTGGCTGTTACCTGCAATCCTCTGTTTTCCTATTGGTCAATAAACCTTTAATGTGAATCCCCATCTTTCCTATATATGGGAGCAAATTTCTGCAATTATTAGCACTGAGGAAGGTATGCTATATGCTACCGAAACCGGTATGCTTTAAATTATTAATTTTTGGTGCTTTTAATGTTGCTATTTTTACATTTCCATTATATTGCACAAAGCTCCATCTTGATAATAGACTATAAGTATCTATATTATAAAATTGTTAATTTAGTATATTTGTATCGTAAGTTTTAATATTTGTTTGATTTATTAACTTCTTTTATGTTTAAATACAAACATTTATTTTTGTAGGGTGCACATTGCTAAAATTTTCATGATCAATGAATTGTTATTTTTGTCTTTACAATTTAATTAAATTTTCATAATAGGACATATGACTGCAAAATTAGTTAAATAGTGTTAACCCTTCACTGCCCGATTTTTTCTATTTTTATGAAAAAAATTATTTGAAATCTATATATCGGTCTAATAATGGAAAAAATGGTAAAAAAAAATAATTTCAAATTTTCGGCTAAAATTTGATATTTCATGGTGTGTATATGTACATAAATAGGGTTTTAAAATATCATATTGCTATATATATACATATATATATATTTTACAACTAAATGAGCTTAAATTAATTCATTTTATCTGCCTAACACTCTGCAACTGTTTTTATATTAATATTTTTAAGTATTCACTAAAAATAATGAAAGTAAATTTTACATTAATATCTTGATCAAATTTTTTTTTTTTTGATTCTGAAGAACAAATTCTATTTTTTTTGTCAAATGCAGCCATCTGTCATGGACAAAATAAGTGTCATTCCATTCTTTGGACTGTTTCTTGATCAGGGATAGAGATCATATTGGCCAAATTCATGGCACATAATAAGAATTACAGTGTTTTTAGGTATGTGCCAGATGTGACATGTCGTGCAGTGAAGGGTTAACAGAATAATTAAATAGAAATACAGTTAGAAAATAATGATTAAATTGATTAATTGATAACCTTTCTTTAAACAGATTTGTTACCAAAAACATTACTCTCACATTCAACATAGTTTAGTATGGTATACAAAATTACAATAGCGCGCTAAAACTAAAACTGACTAGTGTCAAAGAATGAAATTTTTTCCAAAGACCGATTGACAAAATTTGTGTCCCCCCTCCCCGAGATACATTGATGAAATTCTCGATTATTTTTTCTCCAGCAACAAAGTGGCGAAACTTGTAATTTTTTCTGTGGCAAATTGGTAAAATTTGTGATTTTTTTCTGCGACCAATCAGCAAAATTCTCGATTTTTTTTATGTAAACAATTTATGAAATTCAGAATTTGTTTTCTGTGAGCAATTGATGGAATTCGTAATTTTCTCCTGCACCTTAAGGGTTGAAAGCATTAACAAAAATTTTAAATTGTAAAAAGCAGCCTCTTTATGTGGTTACAACAAAGTAAAAAATATTTAAACTTAATAATCAAACCCATATTATGCATTCTAATACAGAAAATATTTGTCAATTGAATTAGCCACAAGTGGAATTAGTGGGACAATAACAAATGTAATTAAACGTAGTCAGATATGGCAATCCCAAAACTTTCTTGTATCTCATACATGTTAATACTTCCTGAAAAATGCAGCATAATCAGCTCTACCGGTTAGATGATTTACACCAAAATCTAATCATCAACAACTTATGTCAACTTCTAATTGAATCTGAAGTTTGGTGAAAATCCGTGCATTAGTTTTTGAGATAGAGGCTATTGTGGAAATTGTAAAAAATTCTGCATAGCCACATGTTGGGCGATTTACACAAAAAAGTAATTAGGACCAATTTATACCAGTGACTAACTGAATCTGAAGCTTGAAGAAAATTCATATATTAGTTCTTGAGATACAGGTATTTCAGAAATCTTCAAAAAATGCAGCATAGCAGCGCCACCTATTGGACAATTTACACCAAAAATTAAACAGTACTAATTTATATCAGGGATTAACTGAATCTGATGAAAATTTGTGAGTTTATTGCGATAATCATGAATAATGCAGCATAGCAGCACCACCTATTGGGTGATTTTCACCAAAAAGTTATCAGCACCAAATTATATGGACTAACTGAATGTGAAGTTTTATGAAAATCCGTGCTGTAGTTCTTGAGTTACAGCTATTGCAGAAATTGTGAAAAATGCAGCATAGCAGCGTCACTCGTTGGGCGATTTACACCAAAAAGTGATCAGCACCAGTTTATAATCAAGATCTAACTGAATCTAAAATTTTGTGAAATTCCGTGCATTAGTTCTTGAGAGAGAGCACCCACAAAATTTTTGTCACATACAGACATTTTCTAAAAACCATCAAATCGTGTTCAGAACCTTCTAAAAATGTATAAATCCATCGAAAACTGGAAGTCGAAATTTTTCACGAATCCAATACTTTCTTCTTGTAAAGACAGACCCATTTATGCATTCTAATATACAAAATATTTGACAATTTTGATTTAGTCAAAAGGGCAATTAGGGGATGAACGATAAACATAATTAAAAAAATATATATTTGTGATCACCCTATAAATAATAAATGCTTGAAACAATCTGTAGCTGTAGTAGATGATTATGTGGGCCCTATACAACCTACATTTGTATTCATTTGTGAAAGAATAGCACAAATATTCATTAAAAAAAAAAGTTTCTTAAAAAAATGTACATTTTGCTGTTGTTGTTGTTACAACATGCAGAGTTTTCAAACAAATTTAACACCACTTTTAGAAAACTTGAAAAAGTGCTATATAAACAACATATTACAATTAGAATATTAAATATTTGATGAAATGTTAACACTTGTATAAAATAATTTTTAACTGCACATGCATGAATGATAATATATTTTTTTCAGAATTTGGCAGTCAGCTTAATAAAAAATGACAGTCAAATATAACAAAATTTCAGAAAAATATCGGCAATGTAGTGAGCTGAGTTTTAGTTGTTTTCTGAAACTTGCTAGATAATAATGGAATTTCTACAAATTGTCATTTGTTATTACCCAACTTCCAACAAAGAATATGCATTTAAAGTATGTCCACGTGTAGCTTTTGAACACATGCTTCAATTTTGCTAATTCTTTTTTTATTTTATTATCTCCCCCCCCCCCCCCCCCCATCAGAATGGACTTGTTCTGATGATTCTGCCAACTACAACATAAATAATAAATGACTGGAAAATCTCTTATCACCCAGCTATTTTTAGAAAGCAAATGAAATTTAGACCATTCCATTGCTGTATCTTTCTGATTTTTTAAGATATTCAACTGACATTTTATATAAGTTGCAATCAATAGGTGAGTACTTAAAAAAAAAAAAAAACTGTTTTTTTAAATTTCAAACTGGTGGCTTTACACATACTTCCCAATTGCTTAAGAACAATTTAAACAATTAAACTAAACCATCACAAAAGTTTCTTCTACAAAAATCACCTGCAACTAAAATTAAATGACAATCTATTTATTCCTGAGATACAGGTATCATGGAAATCGTGAAAAACAGAGCATAGCAGAAAGACCTGTAGCCCAGTATACACCCAAACCTAATAATGATCTATTTATACGAAGGTGTGACATAGTATGAATTTAGTGAAATTATGTGTATATTAGTTCTTAAGGTTGTTCTCAAATACAAAGGGGCAACTTTCTGACATAAGTTTAAAATTGATTTCTGTTCGGAAACGCATAAAACTAGCAGGTGTTGTTATTCAGAAACTGTGTCATCGGACTGTTCTTTCCGTTTTATTGTAAACGTAATAGATCTGTTAGAAAATGGTGTCAAACTTGACGTTTTGAACAGAATTTCTAGACGAGAGAAGAAAAAGAGTCAGGAAGGGAGAAAAAACGCCTCGCTCACGTGACCCATTTCGCATATAACTTGATAGGTAGTCTATTGATCAAAAAATGGAAAAAACAGTTCGATTCCAAATCGCTTCCTTAGTCAGCACTGCCAATTTTGTACTTTTGCATTTATAAATGAGTTAGTGAATGAGTAAAAACGTTTTGCGCTAGTTGACGAAAGCAGTTGAGAACAGCCTTAAGATACAGATACCACGAAAAATGCAGCACAGCAGTGCTAACTGTTGGGCGATTTACATACAAACCTAATCATCATCCATTTATGCTAAGGACTATTTCAACGAAATCTTGTGCATTAGTTCTTGAGACAGAGTAAAGAGTATTTATAAAATTTATGTCACAGCACAGACTCATGGACATGCCTTTTTTTAAAAACAGTCCTATCGTGCCTTTCTAAAATGCATAACTCTGTTGAAAACCAGGAAGTGAAATTTTTTTATAAATCCAATACTTTCTTTTCGTAAAGACAGAAGAAAGTAAAAAACTATTTAGTACACATCTCACATGTATAGTGCTGATTTGAAAAAGAAATGGGTGTGCTAGTCATTAAAAAGGGCACTATTGAAGAAAAAGGGCCTTATAGCAAAAGAAAATGTATTATTGTTTAGTAACGATAATATAATCTCTAACTGAATAAGAAGCATTTTCCCTAGAAAATGTAAAAGTTCTATGATTTGCTCTTAGGCATTCAGGTATACTAAAGTATAGGGAAAATTTTTACAAGATATATTCTGGGGTTCAACATTTGGTGTATTTCAATATTTTTAAAAAGGGCAGAGCACTGCACCCTTAAATAATGGCATTCTTTAAATGTGCAGATTTTGTAATTGAAAACGCATATGAAACATCAGAAAAGAAAATAATTAGAAACAGTATCAAACATGAGAAATATTTTGATATTAATTTTAAATAAAAAGTTACCTGGATGCCAATTATGAGGTGCAGCTACTGCATAAGAACAGCTTATTCTATGAGCATATTTTATTAACTCATCCACATTAACACTTTTGTCATTGCTTTTGGCTATGCATTGCAACTTCTGTTTGGCCTGATAAACAGCAGTGGCCTAAGAATGATTAAAAGGAAAACAATTTATAATCAAAACAATACACAGTAAACTCTCAAATTATCTGCTACAATATTAGAAAAAGAGCTACATGTTTTATTGAAAGAAGCAAAGAAAAACTTACACAATTAGGCATAAAAAAGGATGACTGGATATAATATCATAGTCATCAATTTGAAATTCATCTATGCAAAATATGACTTAACAACTTCTAATTTTGAACCCTGATTTTATTTAACTATGGTGGAAACTAGTTATAATGAAGTTGAAAAGTTATTCATTAGTTATTTATAGAAGTTATTAGGATGAGCGAAGCAAATCCTCTACTAGGCTACACATATTACAATACAAAAAACTATTCAGTATTTTGACTTGAAATTAAACATAAAAATAAATTATGATCTGTAGATTTGCACAATATTTTTTTTTTTTTTTTTTTTTTTTTTTTTTTTTTTTTTTTTTTTTTACAGAATAACATTAAAAAAATTATTATTTTAATTTATTTATTTTACATGTTTTTCCATTACGGACGCATTTTTGCGAATAAAAAATGCAACATATATATTTTCAGAAGAAAAAATACATCATGGAGTTAGTCATTATAGATAGAATCATGATTAATTAAATAGTTCCATGATTTCTTTTACGAAATTTTTAAAATACCTTTTTTTAATGAAAATTATAGCATATTTTTAAGGAAGTAAAATTTGTGAAAATTCAATTATTTACATTCAATTATAAAAGTACTTTTCAGTGTTAAGAATTCCATTACACAATTTATTCTTATTATGTGAAATAATTTATGCAGACGATACTTACGCATTTTAAAAGAATTATATTATGGGTTTTTTTTTTTGTTCAGTGGCAACAAAAGAATTGTAAACAAATAATCTAATTGTTAAATTCGTTATATCATAAATAAAAAATTCCAAGGAAATTCTTAATTATTTGGCTGAATTTACATTTCTAAAATTAAAATCCGCCAAAACATAAAATGTTTTTTCTTAATAAAGATGCAAAAATAACATAAAAAATAATGTTACTTTCAAATATTTATCTTATTAAATAATGCTTCACGAATCCAAACAAAGCATGGCTTTTGCTAGTTTATAGAAAGTTATTTATAACACAGACTTTATTATAACCAGTTTTCTTATAAAATGTTATGATTTGAAAGGAATTGAAGAAAGTCTGATTCTGATCTATCTGATATTTTGATATAAACAAGCTTGCATTAACCAGGTTCTACTGTATATTTATACACATATCTATAAAATGCATGAAATTTAAGAATCTAAATTTATGTACATACAGTAGAGCACCAATTATCAGAATTCCAATTAACCAAACTTCCAATTATCCAAACAGCCTATTTCTATCAAAAAATTTTTTTTAACCAAACTCCCAATTGTCCATTGGCTTGGAATAGAATTTTAAATAAAGAAAAAACTGATAGTGGATCAAAAAATGAGGAATTTAAAATAATAAAGGAGATGGGAAGAATCTTAAACTATGAAGAAAATGAAATCAACGAGTGGCTAAATAGTGAAGTACATGACCCTGGATATCAGATTTTAAATGATATGATGAGATTGTGGATGAGATTCACGGTGAAAAAGAAATTGAAGAAAATTTAAATGAATGCTCTGAAAATAATCCAGGTCTATCACAAAACGAAGCCTTTGACTGTTTGCAAACAGCTATAAAATGGCTCGAAAGGCAGAAGAATGTATGGCAGCATTGAAAAGAATGTCTTCATTGAAGCAAGCAACAATCAAAACCTTTTTTGCTTAAATTATAATCTCTAGAGTTCAGAAAATAATAAAAAGAGAGAGAGAAAAAAAATTATGATAAAAATGTAAACAAAATAACAAAAAAAAAAATTAAAAAGACAGAAAACACTTTTTAAACATACCAGCACTAGCTGGTGTTGCCAGTCCTAAGCTTAGATAACGTGTGAAGGTTTTAGTATAGTCAGAAACATGCCTTAAATTGTGTGTCCATTTATTTGAAATTTGCTTATCTGAACTAGGATCAGTCCTGACTTGTTTCGATAATCGACGCTCTACTATACTTCAATTAATAGGCAGGTTATTTGCCAACATCAGCTGTTCTGTGAAAGGCTAATTTAAGCTAATTAAAATTGTAAAAAGTTCAGTTTGAAGATGAAACAGTTTTGTAAAAAATCCATATTTAAAACAAAGAATTTTGTGAAAGAGCCCTTTTAAAAATCCCAAATTCTTAGCTAAGCTGCAATGCTTATTTGGGAGGGGAGAGGGGGAGGGGATGGAAAAATGGGAAATCTGTTTTTGTAGCAGCCTAAATTGTTCTGTAGCAAAATCAACAGTTTTATAGCAGGACAAGATGCAGTCTGCAGCAAGACAAACTTATATTGCATTTATATCCATATTTCTAAAAAAACAAAGGATATTTTAGAAAATGTTGGCATTTTGAACTGAATATCGGGACAGTATAGTCCTGGAAAGGTCTTTATGATCTCAGCTTTAGGTCTCAACAATCATTTATAACTTAAGATGTAATGCATTACATTTATTGAGGGGAAAAAAATGTTGTTTGATGTTTGATTCCAAATCACTTCAATAATCATGCCCTGCTAATTTCATACTTTTATGTACAAAAAAAAGAGTTGTAAAGAAAGTGTCAAAAAGTATTGTTCAGTAGGGAAAAATATTTTATTTTTAATGCTGAAAATCTTTTATTATAATGCCTATATTTCATAGATGGTAAAACAGCTCTCTGGATTAAATTTCATAAATATTGTAAAAACTGAAATTCAAGACACCAAACCAGTAGCAAAATCTATTATTCAGTTAGAGATAAATTTCACTGACTTTGATGATGCTGATTTTAAATTCCAGTTTTTTAGATTACAAAATTTTCATTTTTCTAGCAGACTAGAATAGAAATCAGAAATTTAGACTTTTTTGCAGAAGAGAATAAAAATTGGAGAGGAAAATTTCAACCCCTGTTATTTGTGGTTTCATTCACAAATGATTTACACTAGATTAAAAAATTACTTGCCACCGAGCAAATCCACTGACAGAAGAAATTAATAACTATTGGTATGTCAAAAGATTGAGAATCTAATTAGAAAAATGCTTAATGTTATCTCTTAAGGCCCCTGTCCCTGCCGGCGAAGACACTCATGAGCTAATGCTAATCCTATGGGGAGAGATTTATCTAATATCTCGTTTGCATTTTGAGATTTTTAAATAATTTTTTTTTGCACTGGATAGCCGAGGTCCGTCTCTACATCAAACCTTTTTTACATTTCCAATTTTAGTCAAAGATATTTTTTTATAAAGTTACTTTCACTTTCAAAACCGGTTCTGAAAATAAAAATGTCATTCTAAAAAATATCTGGAACCAAAATCGAAAAAGTAAAAAAGGTGTGATGTAGAGATGGATCTCGGCTATCCAATGCAGAAAAAATTAGATATTAGAAAAATACTCCCTTGTAGGATTAACATTAGCTCGTGAGTGCCTTCGCCGGCAGGGACAGGAGCCTTAAAGCATAATGTTTGTCAATTAGATCACAAAAATATTAATTTTATGGATACTCTCAGAGTTTATACCAGTTAATGAAATGAAAGAAAAAAAAATAATTGTTTTATTTAGTACTCTAAAATTTTCTGCAAATTTGGAATTTTTTTTTAATGAATGATACACATATGTTTTTCTACATTTCTCTGATTCTGAATGTACAAGCCATATTAATAAAAGTGAATGGTTACTTGGTGTATTTAGACATTTTAGCATGAAACTGGTAATAGTTCCCTTACAGGATAAGTAATGTTTATTTTGGAACAAACACTATATGCAGAATTGTGTGGTAAATACTCAGGGTTGGACGGTATTTACCGTCTGATGGTTTAAACTGGTTTTTACAGTCTTTGGAAAAACATGTTTTTACCAGGGTTTTTACCACCCATGAAAAAATTTATTAGTTTGACTGTTTTTGTCACTTATCATAAAAATTTATCTACAAATTTTTCATTTTCCCAATTTTAAAGTTTACCGGATATTTAATACCATAATTCTGTATAACAATATTCACCTAATTTAGTTTCTGATTTTAGATAAGTAAAAGAATGCTATGCAAAAATAGTGGTTTTTAAGGAATATAAAAAGACTGGATAACTTTCATCCGTGTTTTCCTCCTACAAGAATTCAAAATTCTAAAGATACAATTATTGTACATATATCATTATTAAGCCTAAAAATTATTATAACTATTATTATGAGAATGAACATTACAATATTTATAATATTTATCTAAATAGAGACTAGTTTACTAATTTTTACTTAAAGCAAAAGGAAAAGAAAAATTATAAGTACACATTTTTCACACTTAAAAACCTGAATCATTTTAATAAAAACCAAAAGCTTACAAATATTGTCACATAATGTAGTTTGAACAAATGTTAGTAGGTGCATTTTACCAATATAGGTATGTCTTTGAAGCCTCTTAGCACTATAACAAAATACAAGCTTTACAGCTTTCTGTACACCAAATCTATTACTTAATTTACTGTGGATATGTGAAAAGTTCGAAAAAATTCGCTCTATGGGTGAAGTACAAGGTATGGAGTTAAGATTCACCATTAAATGTGTGAATTTCGGATTTATTTCTTTGTTATTTAACGCTTTTCACCAAACTTTGGCTTTTACATGTTTTGTTTTAAAGAAGCTCCTTGGAAATTATAAGAGTACAAGTAGAATGGAAACCTGCTTTGTGAAACAGATAGTAAACATCTTCTGTTGTTGTTCTATTTATAGATGGAGAATAGAAAATATGGTAAAATCTGTATGGTTAAAGTGCTGTATCAACAGCTTTAGGGAACTGACTAATTGTTTATTTCCCATATCTTTATACATATATATAATATATAAACACATTAATTACTTGAAAATAGAGTTTTTATCGACAGAATTAAAATAAAAGTTTAATGGCTAATAGAGTTTATTGTATCTTTAGGTTTTTACCACTTTTTCCCAGGTTTTTACCGGTAAAATCTTATTCTTTCTGAAACTGTAAATATTATTATTCATATATAGAAAAAATAAAAATAACTTTTAGTTTTTTCCTTAAAACTTACTTATTCCTTTTCAAGTCATTTTAATGCTATTTTTATCAGAATGAAAGAGAAACAGAAGGCATGTTTTCTATTCTGGTATTAAAATGCTATTTTAAAAGAAAATTTGTGATATTTGCAGATTTATGCCTGGCATTGCTGGCATTGATCTGTTGAAATGGTGCCAATTGAAAGAGGCGCAAACAATGAATTTCTTTTTAGTTCGATTTTTGTTTCTAACAGAGAATATTTATTGGATATGGATAATTTATTTCATTTTTTCCTTTAGAGATCTAACGTAAAGAGAATATTTTCTTCAGTTTTTATCAACCAGAAGAATAAGCTTGAGGTTTACGAATTTTTTAGCCTTCTATTGCATATGAGTCATAATTTCTCTTCATATGAAAATAACTTTAGCGAAAACTTGAGCAAAAATTCGTGATTGATATAATTGCGTGAAATTATGCAACTGATTGACTAATTATGAGATTTTTTTCTTGCTACCGACTGACAATTTCAAGATTTTTATCAATGAAGAATCGAGAAATGTCCCAATTTAAAAAAAACAACAGGCAAAATCTGCATTTTTTATTTCAACGACTAATTGACGTTCTTCTGAGATACATGGACGAAATTTGCATTTTTTTTTTTTTTGCAACCAACTGCTGTCGAATTTTTTAAAGCGACAAACTGACTCATACGCGAATTTTTTTTCTACAGCTTATTGACGAAATCCACGATTTTTTTTTACTGTGTGTGACTGCCGAAAATTACAATTTTTATTAAAGAACAAAGCAAAACGACTGACTGACGAAATCAGCGATGTTTGGCCACGACCAATTGAAGAAATCTGTGATTTTTTTTTTTTTTTTTTTTTTACAGCGAGTGACAGCTGAAATTTGCGATTTTTATCAACGAATGAATGACAAAGTTTGTGAAGCAATTCAATGATCAATTGACGCAATCAGCTATTTTTTGACGCAACTAATTGATCAAATCCACGATTTTTTTTTTTTTACCGTGAGTGACTGCTGAAAATTAAGATTTTTATCAACAAACGATCGACACATTCACGATATATTTCAGCAACCATAACTGATGAAATCAGTGATTTTCTGCTGCATCTGATTGAAGAAATTCGAGTGTTTTTCCGCAACTGAATTACAAAATCTATGATTGTTTGCCGAGAGTAAATTTTGAAATGAAAATTTTAATAAATGATCGATTGACAAATTTCACGATATATTACAGCAACAGATCGACGAAATCAGCGAATTTTTAACACGACTTACTGAAGAAATTCATATTTTTTTTTACCACTTTATAGAATAAGTTTGCGATTTTTATCAGCAACATATTACAGGGTTCCCAGCAAAACATGACTGGCAAATTCCTTGACCAAATCTCAAAAAATTCCCTGACTTTTCCTTAAAATGGGCGTTCAACGAAATTTGCTACTTATTTTCGCAATCCTTTATCAAAATTAATGATTTTTTTGTGCGACCATTCTTAAAATTTCTCTTTTTTTTTTTTTTTTTTTTTTTTTTTGCGATTGTTTGATGAACTTGGTGATTTTAACCCCGAGACTATTTGGTGAATTTCGCATCATTTTTAATTTTTTCTCCAACACTTTCCATGACTTTTTAGAAAATATTTGTAAATTCCCTGACTTTTCCTATATATTTAGAAATTTCCTTGCCTACTTTGAAATTCCCTGACTTTCCATGACATGGGGAACCTTGCATTAACAAAATTACAATTGTTTTCAATGATCAATTGATAAAAAGCACAATTTTTTTTTTTTTTTCAACAACAGATTGGCGGAATTCACAATTTTTCTTTTGAGATCCATTGACAAAGATCACGATTTTTTTCTTTTTTCCAACCGATTGAGAAAATACTCGATTATTTTTGCAATCGAATGATGAAGTTTCTAGTACAATGACAAACCTAAGAAATTTATGATTCTTTTTGTACAGGATTGTCTAAAATAGCGATTTTTTTAAAGAAAAAAAAAATGCGGAACTTGGCAAAATTTTAAAAATATATTTGCAGAAAAAATACATCCAGACTGCAGAACTTCTCGGCCTAAATAAAAAATAATCATGAGGGTGGATGGCTGGAAAAAATAAGAAATATAGGAGCGCTGTTAGGCCTGTATAATTAATGTTATTCTGATAGAAAATAATCGAATAGTTTTTCATATGAAAGCATTGTATCTGTCGGATAATGATGACAAATTTTTAAAGGTAATTTTCAGGGTCACAACAATCATAAACAAATGTTATGTAATAGGAATCAATTATAGTTAAAGATATACTCCTTTTATAGGAAATTGAAAAACATTGTTTGATTCTTTGGCATATAAATAGTAATTTCTGCAAATTTCATGCATTTATTCATTTAACACACTTTCTTAACGTATTTATCAGATTTGCTTGTTAAGGGAGAAAAAATATGAGATTCCTTTTAAAGGGACCGGGTAAGTTCTGTCTCCGCCATGTTAAAATACACCAACTTTATGCTTTTACTCAGAATTGGTGAAAGATAGAGGTCTAGAATTTTTAGAGTAGTTTGAGTAACATGCTTTACGTATTTTAGCAGACCATTTTCTTTCTAAATGAACCTGAAAATTTACTATTTATAGAAAGGCATTTTTAAATTAGCATTTTTGGTAAGATTTCATTTCATAAAATAAATAATTCTCAACAAATCATTAAATCCCTGAGTTAAAGTATACAATATAACATAATAAAAGTATTAAAAAAAAAAATGAGTTCTTAAGTTTAATAGATATTGAAAAAAAAAGGAACACAAACATGAAAATCCAAGTTTTGTCAATTAAAGATTTTAATGGCCATTAAGCTGCGAAGTACTCTTAGAAAGAATGAATTCCAACACATCTTTTTTTAAATATATAAACATGTGGGACACATCGTTGGAAATATAAAAGTTTAAACTATTTAATGATATAAAAAAGTAAAAATCGATTTTTCCCCCCAAATTTTGCTTACCTGGTCCCCTTAAGTATGAAATATATTTTTATTTGATACCAAACTTCTCTTTCAGGGTTCCTACACAATTCTGGTAAAAAAATTCCCTGACTTTTCCAGGTTTTCCCTGACTTTATTCAACAATTTCCCTGACCTTTCTCAGTAAACATTCAGCCTATATATTGTTGTAAAACCCTCCACAATGGACTTTAATTTAGATAAATGCTAGAAAAAAGTATGTGCTGTATGAATTTCCATTATTTTTCATATTGTTATATAGTTTGCATAAATTTTATATAAATATTTTAGATTGGATGAATAATTAATTCAAAATTTCTTCATTTACGACGATAAGAGAAATTATAATGGATGTAGTGTATCAAAAATTCCCTGACTTTTCCCTGACCTTTTCAAATATTTAAAAAATTCCCTGACTTTTTGCCTAAATTTTCGAATTCCCTGACTTTTCCCTGTTTTCCAGGTTTTCCCTGACCCGTAGGAACCCTGTCTTTTGATAATACATAAGTAGGCTGCAGCACAGACAATCACCTCATCGAGTTCACATCTGAAATTTCAGAAATAGTCAAAAATCGATTTGCATATTAAAACGCAATTGATCTGCCAAGTCATATCTTGGTGGAAAACATCTCAAAACCCGAATTTAGTGGTAGTTGACTCGTAGGTTTACCACTGTGTTTTCCTGCACCCAAAGGTATGAAAACATGGAGAATGGGAGGAGGAAAACACAATGATAAACCTACGAACCAACTACTAAAATCAAGCTTTGATGTGTTTTCCACCAAGATAGGACTTGGCAGACCGATTGCGTTTTAATATTCGAATCGGTTTTTTACTTTTTCTGGAATTTCAGACGTACTCGATGAGGTGATTGTCTATGCTGCAGCCTCTTGGTCTATAAGGTTGAATTTAAATTTTCATTTAGCAGTTATTTCTATGTAAGAAGTTGTTTGAAAATGAGATAACACTTTAGAAGATCATTTTTAATATTATACACTTTTTTTTTTTTAAATTGAATATTTTCGATATCCAACTGAGATAGGCTAAGGCTCTGAAGACACAAAATTTTTAGAGTTCAGATTTAAAATCATCAGGCTTGCGCTCAAAAAGAGCTTGTAACTAGAACTCATCTCTAGTAAAAACATCACTCATTTAGATCATTTTTCACAGCAATAAATGAGAAAAATGAATAGATATAAAAAAAAATATTAAATATTTTCTCACTACAATTTTTTAGTTTTATTGCAGAGCTGAATATTTTAAGTTACTAGCATATGTGTGTACATGTAATGTAAGTGAACTTTTAGTGTTTTCACACTAATGGTTCTTATTCAAATTTATAAACTTAATAATAAAATAGAAAGTAAAATAAAAAACTGCAATCATACCAACATGTGTTCAGCTTCTTTTAAATACTTTTGTAAATGATGAATATCTTGATCTTGCTTTTCGACTTCAGCTTGTAATGCATCTATTTTTTTCTGAATTTCAGCCTGTTCAGCAGCTGTTAAAAAGAATATTCAAATAAATACACCAGTTACATTTTAAATAAAAAAAAAAAACTAAAAAAAAAAAAAGATTAAAAAATAAATATAAATTATGAAAAGAATATAAGCTGTGTAGTACTGAAATAAAAACTGTGCATAACAGGAAAATAATAATGTATGCACACTCTTTATTTTAAAAGTTAAAGTATTCATCTAATAGTTCCTAAAATAATATTTTGCAGATTACCTGTCTTTTTAAAAATATTGAAATTACTCGCAGATCTCGTTGCAAAAAAATTTCCCCATACCACAATTTCTAAATCTGTGTGTTCAAGAGCAAAAGCTCCCTAAATTATAGAACCTCTTCATTTATTTAGAGAAAATATAGGAAATGATTAAATCATGTTGTAATTTAATTGTACAGTCAACGCCCAGTCCACTCACAACTTATAACGAACCTAGCTGAACCATCAAAACTGGTTCGGCATATTCGAGGTTCGTTATAAATGATTTACATCTTTTATGATAGATGAAAATAATAGACGGGTGCCCAGTGCCTCTGTCTACCAACTTTGAGAGCTGAACCTTTCAGCCACTGGTGGGGCTTGATTTTTTATGCCTAATTATGTAAGAAAATCACTTATTAAACCACTAATTAAACTAAAGTTATACAATACGAAAAGTGAAAATATGCACAGTAAGAATATATGCAATGATTCAGACTCCTTTGAGTTACGTTAGAATTTGGCAAGAGATTCTTTATAAATTAAAACGCAATAGAAAAAAGGAATTCAAGTTCACAGAAGATCATGGGCCCTGACTATGAAAAATTCACCACTCTGATTTAAGCTTGGTAGAAAGAACAAACTAGTGAATTTATTTAAAAAATTATAATTTTTGATTTGTTTCTTGCTTAAGGTACGGCAACAGGAAAGAAAACAAAGTGTACTTTTTTGTTATTTATAGATGGCTTGGTTTGGGTTAGTGATGGGCCAAATAAAGTTCTTTAAGGCTGTTCTCAAATGCTCTGCTAAACAAGCGCAAAACGTTTTGACACATTTACAAATTCACTTCTTAACGGTAAGATATAAAACATGGAAAGCTTGACTAGGGAAGCGATTTGGAATCAAACTGTTCCATTTTTTTTATCCATAAATTACCTGTTGATTTTATATAAGCGATTTTGATCACATGACAAAGACGTTTTTCTCCCTTTTTTGAGTGGTTATTCTTCTTTCGCACGGAAATCCGGTTCAAAATGCCCACTTTGACATTATTTTCTCAAAGATCTATTGCGTTAGCAAAAAAACGGAAAACAAAGTTTGATGACATAGTTTCTGAACAACAACGGCTGTTAGTTTCATGCATTTCCAAACAAAAATAAATTGAAACTTATGTCATAAAGTTGCCCTTTTGAATTTGAGAAATCCCTTAAGAAATGAAACCTTAGTTTTCAAGAGCTTTTCCGAATCAAATTATTCATTCGAATACTTTGAACTTAAGTGTTGTTAGCACTGAAAACCACTTTAGGCTTCAAACTCAAACTAGTTGAGGGGCAACATTTCATTTATTTCATTCTTGAAATATTTAGTTTACATAAAATCAAAATGATCACATGCCATATTTATAACTACGATATTCGGAGAGGATGGATGAATAATCCCAAAAGTTGTTTTGTTTTCAAGTTTTACAGGGGTATAGGTGTAAATTAGCGGTCGCAACTCGCCACGTGGCGATTAAAGTTGTAAAAGTGGCAATTAAAAAATCGGCCATCAATCGCCACTAGCCAAATGGCAATTAAAAAAATCTGTTATCGATCGCCAACTGAAATACAACTTTTTTCATGAAAATATGCATCTCTACTTTGATTACATCTAATTAGCAAACTGGTTACTTTTTTTCCCTACCAGATGCAAGCAGATTTCAATGATTTAGCTGCATTTTCAATATTTCATTTTTTCACCAAGCTCTTCAGTTGGATTATTTTTTTTACAGTTTTATTCTGCAAAATATATTCATCAGCTTTGATTCCACATGCATTTCAAATAATTTATTCCTTTTCTTTCACTTTTAAAATGCAAGTGCATTTTAACCCTTTCGGGTTTGGAGTACTATTAATAGTACATGTCTTTTCATCGAGTATTGTTTTGTCTTAATTACTTTTGCTACTATCTACATATAGTAATGATAGTATATGGCTATTCCTTTCTTATTATGATTTCATTTATGTTTGGACATTTAGTAATAACAATAAAAGTTTGCTTGATTCTCTTTGCACCGTTGGCGATTTCTTTATTTTATAAATATATATCACTCTTTAAATTTAAAATAGTATAGGTTACTTTCCTGAACAAATCATGTGTGATAAAACACAAAAAACATTAGAAAGTTGTAATATCTGTTAAATTCTGTTGTAATGATATTTTCCAAACGTCTCCAAAAACTCTTCCTTCCTATTATCATATAAATATCAGTTGAATAGTACGCAAAATAAGTACATTCGTTAGAATTCAGACAATGGGATAATCTTTAAACTTCAGTAAATCTATTCGGATAACTACAATTAGCATTATTAAAATAAAAGTAATTTTATTATCAAAGCTGAAGAAAAAAAATCTGACATGAAAGGTTAAGGACATTGCAATATCTTCAATATGTTAGATCAGTTAGATTATTTTTCTTCAATAGATACTGTTTAATCCTGCGAAATACAGTCACCAGCTTAGACTTCAACTGTATGTAATGTGTGTAGCATGTTAAAAACGCATTTATTAAATAAAATCAAAATAATGTTTTATTTGATTTTCTTTTTTTAATTGAATACACCTAACTGTTGGAATTAGTTATTTTTTATATAAAGAAAGTAAAATGAATTTTGCTGTTTATGAACAGATATACAAATTATCCAAAAAAATTAATATGATAGCAGATTTTGTGGTTTTAAAGTAATTTTCTTGAATTTCGACTGCTCCCCTATTCTTATTGTGAATAGTTGGCTGGTATAAACTCTGATTTATAGAAAAATATGTATATATACAACGATTATAGTTTATCTAGATGTCAAGAAAGTTTGAAACATTATAGTGGCCACTAATGAAACCGAGTCTACCAGCCACTGGCTACTAACTAAATTTCCCAGTTTTCCCCTATTCGATCAAGGCAAAATTTGTGGCCTATTTAGGGCCCCTTTCACAAAAATCTATTTAATAAAATAGGCCTCTTCACAAAAATAAATTTAACAAAATGGGCCTCTTCACAAAAATAAGTTTAATAAAATGGGCCCCTTTACAAAAATGAACTTAATAAAACAGGCCCCTTCGTAACATTCTTTTTCATAAAAAGTGCTTTAAAATGTGTAATTTGTTAATAAAACTAGGTCATGAAAAACAAACTTTAGCAAGGTATATTTAAAGAAGTTTTCGTTGATAAATTCTTGGTTCGAATTTGAGTAACTGGATTTCAACTTTCGTTACAAAATGTTTTTTTCCCCCAAAATATAATAAAATTCACAAAAATAACTTTTACTTTTTGCAAAATGGGCCCCAAGAATAAAAACCCCTGTTTTAAGTTCTGATGAAGATTCGGATTGGCATAGTATTTTGCATAATTTCTGAATGTCCTTAGAAATTAAATGTTATATTTAATTTTAAATTTCATTTATTATAATGTGTAAAAAAAAAAAAAAAAAAAAAAAAAAAAAAAAAGTGAAACTAAGCAGTAAAAAAATCAGAAGTTTGGAACTGCTTCAAGAAAGGAGAGAGTGGTAAATTTTTTATGTGATAAGTTTGGAAAAAAAAGACTTGAAATTCTATCAAATCTTAATCAGGGGTGGCAAGTTTTTGACATGCAACGGTTTAAACCGATTTTAACCATGGTTAAAACCGTTGTGTCAAAAACCTAGTTTTAATAAAAATAATACCAAAAGAATTATTTAGCAGAGTTAGATAGGCTTTAAACAATAAATTCCAGGTAAAATGGCATAAATACATTAAATCTGTGGGGTATAAACTGCCGAAATACATTCTTGAAACCTATTTGCATAGGATATGGTAAACGGCAAATTGATTGTTGCATGATTTTTTTAAAAAAATTTGTGAATAAAAATTACCTAACTCTTATTTAATGATTTAGTTTATCATTAATGTATGCCTTTAAGATGAACAGTTAATAAATCCTTAGTTGGGTCATTCCAAAAATAAAGGTCCCTTTTGAGAATTTTTTTTTTTCAAAATTTTTTTCACTTAAAATGAAGTAAAAAAACCTTTGGGAGGTTTGTATACATCTTCAAGAATAGAAATTGAATATCAGCAGCACACTTTTTTAAATTATATTATTAACTACACTTAGAAACATAGACACATTGAATGAAAAGTGTCTCCTGTGTTACCATATTTTAAATAGTCTCCCCGTATTGTCTTATGAAAGTAAAAGATTATTTTTATGATTTTAATATTTTGATATGAACGTTCTTTCTCACTGCCCCATAATTTTTTGTTTATGTTATATATTTTCTCACAAAATGGGCATATCATGCCCCCTGTGTTATTTTTTTAGTATTCTCGCAATATAAAACTTTATATAATTACGTATCAAGTATAGTAATATATAATAAAATCTCAGTCATACTTACTTATACATATTAGTGATTGCATATTTAACCCTTTGATTCGTGAGAAAGTTTTTTCTTTTCGTTAAGATTACAAAAAACATGTCAGTAACATAGGGAACATATGGTAACACAGACACCAAAGTAACAAAGTGCACACATGTTCAGCACTGAAAATGCAAAAATCTTAGAAATGTGTTTTTATATATTAATTAGATTTTTATTTCTCATATGCAGCAACAGGTAGATCAAAATACTAGAATATTCTGTTGTTTTGATTTTTTAAACTTGTGTTTTCAATCCCATAACAGTATAGCAAAATACAGAAATAGGAGTACTCAAAAATAAGCACCCTGTATATGAACCAGCACACATTTTCACTAAGTCACTGAATACAACATGTAGATTAAATATTTTGATAAATATCTATGAATATAGATGCAACAAGTAAAGTAAATGAAATAATTGCATGTTTGCGTTCAATAGTTTGTTATGAGCAAATGTGATATTGCTATCTGGTATCAATAAATATTTTAAAATAAAGTTTCCAGTGACAGAAAAGTATGTATTATAGAAGGCTTAATTTTATTGGTATTTTAATAAAAGGACAAAAAAATACCTGAGTAAATCAGTACAGTAACTTTGATTTGAAGAAAAAAATTAGTTGAGTTTTTAACAGAAATTTATTTTTAAATTTCTGGATTTTCTACCTTTTAAATACACTGCTCAAAACAATTAAAGGATATTGCAGTTTTAGGTGGATTTTGTATCTGGTAAACTGTTTAGCTGATTGATACATGGTCGACAGACATAGTAGGTTATATGAGAATAAATTACACATGTTTGGCAGAAAAAAATGCATTTTATTGCGCATTTGTGTACTAAAGGAAAAAAACACAATTTGTGCATATGAGAAAAAAAGAATAAGAAAAGGTGTTTTCTTCAAAGAAAATCATTTTCAGTAGGGGGTATGGTTTCCACAGGCGGCCAGCAACGTTGAACACCTTTGAGGCATGGACTCAATGAGGCTATTAATGACGAGTTGGGGTATTCTGCCCCACTCTTCCAGAAGAGCTCTTTCCAGTTCTTGGAGAGTTTGTGGGGGTTGTTGGCGGCCAGAAACTCGTCTTCCTAGAGCGTCCCATACGTGCTCGATTGGATTCATGTCTGGAGAACACGCTGGCCATTCCATTCGAACGATTCCTTCCTCGAAAAGGAAATCCTCCACCAGGTTTGCACGATGTGGCCTGCAGTTATCGTCCATTAAAATGAAGTTATCTCCGATTGCTGCAGCGTAAGGGACTACAATAGGTCTGAGGATCTCATCCCTATATCGGAGACCAGTCAGAGCTCCATCTCGAATGATCTAGAGGTCAGTGCGCCCGTCAATGGAGATGCCACCATACACCAACACTCCTCCACCGCCAAATCTGACACTTTCGTGCACGAACGCAGGATTATTCCTACTGCCACGGTCCCTCCAGATGAAAATACGCCTATTATCTGGATGCACAGAAAAACGGGACTCGTCAGAAAACAGAATATTGCTCCATTCATTTCTCCTCCAGTTGACATGCTCGGTTGCCCACTCCCTGCGGTCGCGACGGTGCCTTGATGTTAATCTAACACATACCATCGGTCGGCGAGCATACAGACCTACAGCATGGAGCCGGTTTCGGACAGTCTGAGTTGAAATCGTGGTGCCTGTAGCCGAGTGAAGGTGTTGTTGGAGAAGAGTAGCGTTCATGGTTCGGTGTCTCCGAGCTGTTAACGCTAAATACCGATCTTCATTGGGCGTTGTTGCCCGTCTACGACCTTGCCCTGGTCTTCGACCTGCACATCCACTCTCCAAAAAACGGTTCCAGATCCTGGAAATGACACTTTATGATACTCCAATGGCTTGCGCTACTTCGGCTTGAGTTTGGACCCCTTCTAACCTACCAACAATTCTCAAAGCTTCTGAATCTGTCAAATGACTTCGCTGAGACATCGTACTCATCGAAACAAAGCAATCACTGAATGCCGATCATCCTTGTCTTCATTCTCTTTTATCCAGTTGAAAGTCAAATTTCATTCGCTGCCGCTGAAGCAACGTTTTTGACGTCGAACTCAAAATTTGCATACTCCACAGTTTGAAAACCAGAAAAATTTGCATTTGTGATTCTCTTCTTCTATTTTCGGCAAAAAAAATTTCGTTTATATCTTTATTTTATATAAAACTTCAAATATCCTTTAATTGTTTTGAGCAGTGTAGTATGGTATACAAAATGTATATATATTTTTTGTTTCTCCCATGTAAAAATATGGTTTGGGTTGCATTAAAAGAAGCGTAAATGTGATACACTTCCTGATACATGATCTTTTGAATCAAGAGTTGCACAATGTCATTTCTATAAGGCAATTAACACGATCAGTTTGCAAAATTTTTAGGACAGATATTTTTAATTTTATATTACTGCATAATTTGCATTAACATATACTTCACAGACTTGTATAAAAACAAAAACTTTCTGCGCACATAAATACTAGGTCAAACATTTTCCGCAAATTAATGTTTAATAAAATTACATGTTATATTATTTTGACGATATGAACTAAAAATCATAGTTTAAAATAATTGTTGTCTAAATTAAAAAAATAATTAATATTAATTAAAGAATAATTATTTTAATTTAAAAATAATAAAGCCAAAATCAATGATAGGAAGGTGAATTCTTTTCAATTATTTTGCCAATGCATTTAGAAACAACCCAATCCTTAAGATTGTGATCACTTCGCACAAAATGCCAGTCACTCTTATAACACTACCAAATTATTCGATTTAACAGCCGTTGCCAGACTAAATTGTCACTGCAGCCGCTGACGGAAAACTGATGGGCGACAAGTTTTGGTCTGCGGAAAATAGAAATAAAAGTTCTGTTCTGTGATGTCACAACAATGTTTTAAGTCTTTAAACTTTGAATTGTGGACAAACAATATAAATCGTACATAAAATTGGGGAATATTTTAAATTTTTGGCATTAAAAAAAGTTACAAAAACAAAACATACGTTTTTCTTTTCGTAACTTTTTTCCGCAAAGTCCCGAATTTTTCGGAAAATTTTCCGCGCACGGCGTTCGCGCGTGCATCTATATTATACAACTCTGATACTTCAAATATCAACTAAGAGAGTAGCTGCAACATAAAATTGGCTGTTTGCAGTAGAAGAAGCATAAGGATATTTTCCACCTTCGTAAAAAATCTAACTTCAATTGATAATAATAAAAATCTGCATATTTCTTGAGTTAAAATAACATACAAAACTTTATATGTAAGTTTTGGCCACATAAATTAGCTAAAAAAATAAATTAAACTCATTTTGTTACTTCACTGTCTCTTGTGCTACCATCATGTAATAAAAAATTACCCATATATTTATATAGAAAAACAATGCAAAGTCTTATGGAATATTTTCTTCTAACTGAGATGTACCTTTTAAACCCTAATTCATTAAAAAATATATATATTATTAATGTAAATTGATGGTAACATAGGGGACACATAAAAAACATGTGAAAGTCGGCTATACTCCGTGGTCGAAAGACTTTAGGAAACTCGGAATGGCAACAGCCAGAGGAGAGAGAGACGATGTAGTTCTTTGGATGTGTTCGAAAAGACGCTCGTGAGATATGTAATCGGGAAGCATATTATCTAATAATATATATATTGTGTGTGTGTGCTGTAATTGTGTTCGTCTAATGTAAATATTAAATGTATTTAATTGGAGCATTTAATCTCTTCAATGTGTTCTTTCTTCATCAATATCGTGGAATACCGAACCGGGGCCATCATAATGTCGCAGACGACTAGGATGGTGATCCTACTTCTACTGGTGATCCTACAGCTTTTAAAAATCAACAGCGGTGTTACTGCAGCATAAAATGTTATCGCATAATAAATATTGTGGTTAAAGAAAGAAAGATGTGCCTCTAATCTAAGTGAATAATATTGCGTCGATAGTATTTGATTGACAGCAACGAGAGTTTGATGGCTGGCCTAGCTATCATACAGGTATTTTTTTTTTTCTTTCCTATCGAGAGCATATTTTAAATATATGTTAGTAAAATATAGTTATTTAATGTGTATATGTTTTATATTATGTTTAGAAACAACGGGTTAATATTTATTCAATTAATGGAATAAACATGGTATTTTATCAGTAATTAAGTTTGAAAAGTATACTTAAGAATTATATTTTTATGGTATATTTCATAATATGAATGCAGAATTATGTATCATGATTGTTAAATTGATCGAATGTTCAGATAGAATGGTGTTTAAAAATAACTATGTTTAGCATGAAAGTTTAAATTCTGTTATTTAAATAAATATTTTCTAGTTATTGTGTTAAAAAAAAAAAAAGAAAAGAAAAGAAAAAGAAACATAAAAATGAGTTAAAATTGCCATTTTAAAAGTTCATAACACGTCTGTCTATGAAGCTATTTATTCTCTAAGAATAAACTTTGCACTAGAATAACTAAAAGTGTTACCTAAGTAAATTATCGTTTGCAGAAAAAAAAAAAAAAGGAAAAACAGATTTATTTCAAATGTTTTTTATTTATTCTTTTATCTTTGTGATTAAGATAAAAAGGTGCTATTTCAAAGTATGTAGAGGAAGTGGTTTTTTTTTTTTGTTTGTTTGTTTTGTTACGTATTATTCTGGAATTCTTTGAAATGACTCATTCAGATTAAATATGAAATAAAAGTTGTGTAATCTTTGTTCAGTGAAACTGAGATGTATAAATTTGATTATTACGGATTGGGTTGTTTATTTATTTTTTTAATTGTGGCAGAATATTAAGCATTTGTTTGTTTTGTTTTTGTTGTTGATTATTTTCGATTGACTAATTGAAAGGAAATATAGAGATTTAATTTGAGTTTTAAATCAAAATAAAAGAAAGATTTTCATATCTTGGATAGAATTTAATTTAATTAAAAGGTGTTAATTTAATATTGAGATTTATAAATATTTGGTTCGTTTTGAAATATAATTTAGTAAGAGATTGAAGTGTTAAAAAGAAAATTGTTAATGTATTATGTATTTTTGAAGGATGCATTTAAAAATTAATACGCAAGGCATTGACAAATTCTTATTTTGTGAGAACGCAAATATTTTATTTTTTTAACTTGACATATTGGTAAAAGTATATTTTAATTATTGCAAAAATTGTTTTCTATATATATATTTTTTTGTTATTATTGCGCAAATGTGTTTTAATTTAGTCAGTAATACTAATATAAGTATTTAAATAAAATAAATTTCATTCAATTTGAGGGGTTATTTACAAAAGAATGTTCAGGTTTAAATTAAATTTGGTTTAAGGCGTTCTTAGGGAAAGTTCCAATTAGGGTAGAAACACTGTTTGAATATTGCTGATTGCTTCCAATTTATTTTTCAAATATGGCGTTTTTAAGCAAAGGTAGTAGAAAAGAAGATTTACAAAAAGTAGCGATTGAACTTGGAGTTCAGGATGCCGAAAATTTAAAAATTATAGATCTGAAAAAAGCTATACTAGAAGTGCCGGACTATGAAGAGGAGTTTGTTAAGGGATTTTTGAGTTCTGTAATCGAGGACAGGAAAAAGAAAGAGGAAAGGGAGGAGCGAAATGCCAGGGAAGCGAAAGAAGAAAGAATACGGCAAGAAGAAAGAGAGGAGCGAATTGCCAGGGAAGCGAAAGAACATGAACTAGAAATGAAAAAACTGGAACAATTACAGAAATTTCCGGAACCAAGAAATGAATCAAAAGTTGAGATAGCTCCAAAAATTCAATTAGCACAGATTGTCCCGAAGTTTGATGAAAAACGTGATGAGATGGGATTATTTTTGATAAATTTTGAAAGAAGAGCGGAAATGGCACAAGTACCAAAGAAAGACTGGGTAGCTTACCTATTGGCAGTGTTACCGGTGGAAATTGCAAATATGCTAGCTAGAGAACCCCCGGAAGATGCAATTAATTACGATTTTGTAAAAACTCTTATCTTAAAGCGATACAAGTTAAACAGTGAAAAATTAAAACAATGTTTTTACAAACATCACAAAACACATGAAAAATCATGGAGAAATTATACACAAGAGCTTTTGAGTTATTTTACCGAATGGATCACAGAATTAAATATTAACACTTTCCAGCAATTAAAAGACTTAATAGTAACCGAACAATTAAAATTCCGTGTGCCTGTAGAAATAAGAGAACATTTCTTAGAAAATTGGCTCACATTTACCACGCCGTTAGAATTGGCAGAAAAACTTGATGATTACGAGAGCATCACCGACAGTTTTAAAAGAAAAGAATTTCCAAAGAAAAATTTATCTAACTCTCGAAATCAAAGTTGGAATAATTACAGTTCGGAACCAAAAAAAGATATGAGAGATGGTAAACCGAAATTTGAACCCAAGACTGAAGCATCTTTCGGAGTGCAACGAGAAAAGAGAGAATTTCGCACAAAATATACCTGTTTCGCATGTGGTAAGGAAGGGCATGTGAAGAAATATTGTCCCAAATTGAATACAGCAAAACAAGATGGAGGAAAAACTTCCAAAAGCGATCTTGAGAAAAAGGGTCTAAATGCAATTTGTTTGAATGTGAATATTCCGGTGGAAGAAACAGATGGGAGACTCCTTAAGGTAGATCTAGGAATCGGTAACCAGAAGTTTCAGGGAATCATCGATAGTGGTGCGGAGATTACAGTGCTGCGGAAGTCGGTGGTGCCGGAAGAGTATTTACAGTCATGTGGAAAAATATTCTTGAGACCCGCAATAGGGAGTCCTGTAGAAGCAAAGCTTGTTTCCATTCCGCTCACTCTTCGGGCAGAAGATGAGGTTATTCCGTATGTACGAGTACAGGTTGCGGTAGTGGAAGGATTACACGAAGAAGCTTTGATCACTCCCAAGGTTTTCGCTCTGTTAAAAGAACAACAGAAGTTGTATTTAGGGGATGAGGTAGATATCACCCCGGTTGAAGAAAATAAAGAAAAATCTGTATTAGGGATTGACCGAAGCAGCAATTTTGCCGAATACCGAAGCTTCGGTCGAAGTGTATGCCGAATATTCGGTATTCGGCGACCGAATACTTGAAAATTTTTAATACGCATTTTTGCATATACTAGCTTTTTTAATAAACTTTAATTGAAATGAAATTCTCAATAATTTAATTCAGTTACATTTTTATTCTTAAATCTAATTAACAAAAAATTTAATGACTTCTTTCCACTCACAAATTTATTAACCCATCACTTTTTATTATTTTATCACTAGTCAATACCCAAAAATAACCTATGAAAGTATTAAACTATGCAGGCTATAATTAAGGATAAGGACTACCAGAAAAACAAAAGTTCATTCAAATAAAAAGAAACAATGTTGTTATTAAGCTGATTTACTGATTGTCTAATTATAAACATATTGAATAGGAATGTTCTCAAAATACAAAAAGTATCATATCAATTTGTACATTTAACTATTTTCTATCAAATTATTGATAGATATTTATATTTTGATTAATATTTTAACACTGTGGTGATGAAGATTACAAATTTGAACGATTTTGATATAACGGTTATAAAAGCTATAGATAAGCATTGGAGTATACTTATTGGATGTGTGTATTTTCTTTAATAACCTTAGATATACAGATATGAACTCTAATATACTTATTTGATGTGTATATTAAAGAAAATACATATTAAATAAATTTAAATTAAAAAAAAAACTAATGTAGAAGTAATTAAAATTAAATGATAAGGGATGCACTTCCTTTCTTTTTTCTTCTTCTCTAGTTGGCAGTTGTTTTGATTTCACCCCTATGTAGACTATTTTAGGAAGGAAAAAGTTTTTTTTTAATAAAAAATGGCCTTTGACTTGTTTTTTGTAGTGCAAGCTGAATTCTGAACTCATGCACATAATATTAAACCTCATTGTTTAGCCTATTCTACTGCTAAGTAAAAGAGAATTCTTCTAATTCTAAAAAAATACTTATCTGCAATTATTCGGCCGAATACTTAAAAGTATTCGGCCGGAGCCAAATATTCGGTTTACATGCCGAACCACCGAATACCGAATCAACTATTCGGTATTCGGTCAATCCCTAATCTGTATTCAATGTGGAGGGAAGGTGTCCAGAAGGAAACCTGGAAACAAATCTAAATAATGAAGATGAAGACAAAGAAGCTTCAGATTTGGAACTGATTCCTACTCCGGTCGAGGCAACTGTTTTGCCCGAAAATGTTGGTAACGAGGACCAAAAGGAAAGTTGTTCCGTTTCACAAGCGCAATTGTTGAAAAAGGAGCAATTGGCTTGTTCTACATTAGAAAAATGCTTTGAAGATGCAAAACGGCAGAAAAATAATTATTGGGTAGAATCCGATTTGTTGTATCATAGAGGCAAAGTTGGAGGACAAAATTATGTTCAACTTGTTGTACCTGCCTGTAGAAGACAAGAAATTTTGAAATTAGCACATGAAACACCAGCTGGTGGGCATTTAGCTGCTAAGAAAACAAGAGATAGAATTGCTATGTCGTTTTGGTGGGAAGGAATGCCAAAAGAAGTAAAACAGCTATGCGCAGCTTGCCATGATTGTCAAATGCGCAGAAAAACAAAAGTAACAGACCGAACACCTATTGAAGCGGTCGGAAGACCAGAACTCCCATTTCAAGTAGTAAATGCAGATATTTTAGGACCAATTGAGCCGAAGTCTTCTCGAGGTCATCGGTATGTTCTGGCTATTATGGATCAACATAGTCGTTGGCCTGAAGCAGTCCCTATTAAATCGTTGACAGCAAAAGCAGCTTGTGAAGCGATTATTGAAGTTTTTGTTAGGACTGGAATTCCTAGAATGATTTCAGCCTTTAACATGGAAAAAATTAAACTTGTGGATGAAATAAAAATGCAAAATGTAGAAGAAAATGTAAAATCAAGAACAATTGAAATACTTGGAAGTTTACTGAAAGAGAAATATTCTGACAAAAATGTTATTAGTGAAAATTTTCCAAAAATAACATGTAAAGTGTTTATTAAGTATTATGAAATTAAAAGAGATGAAAATTGGAAATTTAAAAGAAGATCTATGATTGAGCAAGAAGTTATGGATGAATCTGTAACAATTGAAAAAATGTTTGACTTTAATGAAGATTTTAATATTGTCAAATATTCGGAAGAGAATATTGAGAATGACGATGAGATAGAAACTAAATCAAAGACTCTGGAGCGTGTTAATCATGATTATGAAGTCAAAATGGAAGAAGTTGGGGAAGATCTTACTTACAAAAATAAAAAGATAATTGGTACGATAAATATGAGAAAAAAAATGATGAAAAGCATTGTTTTGAAGAAGAAAAAAGATCTAGAAACAAAAATTTCCATGAAAGAAAGAGAATTGAAAGATACTGTTGAATCAGTTAAAGGAATGAAAGAAAAAGGTATTCAATTTTATCTTAAGTTGTATTGTAGTATCCTGGAGACTCTAAAAATTGAGAAAGAAGCTATAAAGTATGATATTAATTCTGTTCAGAAGGTTAAACAAGAAAACAAATACAAAATTGACACTGAGGGTAAAGAAGTATAGTTTCCTTTAAGGACTTGTACTTTGCAAAGACTTTGACAGATCTGACCAGAAAAACTGTTCCAAATGATATTCCATGGTCGGAAGATGCTGAAAAGTCGTTCAATAAGTTAAAGGAAAGCTTATGTGAAGTTACAAACCTTTATACCCCAGACATGTCCAAACCGTTCGAAATAAACACCGATGCTTCCATATCGGGTATTGGTGCCTGTTTAATGCAAAGGGACAAAGACGGCATGTTAAAGCCCATAACCTTTGCCAGTCAAAAGCTTACTCTAACTCAATCAAAGTGGAGCACAATTGAAAGAGAAGCATATGCTGTAATCTGGGCACTTGGGAGATTCGAAATGTGGACTTATGGAACAACCATAATATTGCATACGGATCATAATCCTCTAAAATACTTAACAGAGGGAACTCCTAAGAACGCTCGATTACAGAGATGGTCGTTGGCACTATCTCGCTATCAGGTTTCTATTGCTCATAAACCAGGAAGTTCTAATGTAGTGGCAGATGCTTTATCTCGCATTTATGAGTAGAAAAAAAAATCTGTATATATATATTTTGTATTATTTCATTATTATATATTGTATAATGTGTATTTGTAATATGTGTATTTTTAGTATATAGTGTATAAGAATTCATATATCTTAAGTAGTTTAAGTAAATGCTCTCGATGGGACAGGTGAAGGACTTTTTAAATAGAACTTTTTAATTAGGACTTTTTAAGTAAGACTTGTGTTAAGACTTTAAAGAGTAGTTTCACAGTGTGGGACACCGTCCAACATGTAGAAACTGGAGGGAAGGTGTGAAAGTCGGCTATACTCCGTGGTCGAAAGACTTTAGGAAACTCGGAATGGCAACAGCCAGAGGAGAGAGAGACGATGTAGTTCTTTGGATGTGTTCGAAAAGACGCTCGTGAGATATGTAATCGGGAAGCGTATTATCTAATAATATATATATTGTGTGTGTGTGCTGTAATTGTGTTCGTCTAATGTAAATATTAAATGTATTTAATTGGAGCATTTAATCTCTTCAATGTGTTCTTTCTTCATCAATATCGTGGAATACCGAACCGGGGCCATCATAAAACACACCTACCTTCAAAAATCACTTTAGTTCGGGTAATATTTTTCAAAATTTAACATATGAAATAATGGCTACTCAAGATAAATGATAGCTCTAAAAGTGCATGATTGACTGTTAACAACATTTAGGTTCCAAATTTTTGTTATAATAGTAAGAACAAAGTGGAAGTAACACAGGGGACAAATATTAGGGGACATGAGAATTTTCCTTATAAAATGAAAAAATATCTAAAAATATATATTTAAAGTATGTAGGTATAATATTAAGACAACAGAGGCTTAAAGAATATCATCAGACATAACTTTTAAAATAGAGATGGTGAAGAAAATATGGTCTAAAAATCAAAAATTGTTGTTGGGACATGGCTTTTTGCAGGACACAATTTTAAATAATGCTATTTAAAAGGCAATAAATGCAATTTATCCAAAATTTCAGAATTGCATTAAAGAAAAAAATTTCTGAACTATCTTTTCAAATATTTAGATTTAATTTTGGAACAAAATTATGGGAAATATAACCTTACAAAGTGTCGGGAAGCAAAAGGGTGCTTTATTTTTGGAATGACCCAGATATTTGTAATCATTAAAACTAGATAGGTTTAATCTAAATTTTGCAGAGATAAATAAATTGTTTAGATTTTTTCATGGCTAGAAGCACAGAGTAATCTATCACAATTGGTATCTAATGAGCGTATTTACTTTCCTTATAGAGAAAATTCAAAGATTCCCTTCCAGTACAAAACAGAATTGCTACTGCAACAAAACCAACTTTTCTTGCTTTCCTCCTATTATGTTCTTCAGGATGGGGTTGTTTAAAGGGCTACTTCACTAATGTTAAAACACTCGCCTGCTAATGTTAATCCTTCAGGAGATTTTTTTTTTTTTAATATCTTGTTTGAAATTTCATACTTTTTAATGATTTTTTTCAAAGTAGAAATGAAAACCCCCACTCAATAATACCAATTCTATGGTAGAAATTTTGTTTAATATTTCAATATTTTTAAATGTTTTTTGCATTGGATAACTAATGGCGATCTCTACAAAGGCCGTTTTTTAATTTTTCGATTTCGCTTGCAGTTATTTTATTATTAGGAAACTTTCATTTTTGGAACAGGTTTCAAAATAAGTTAAACATTTTTTTTTTCTTATTGGTATGGTGAATTTTGTCCCTAATTTTAGGAGATATTCCATAAATAATTAAGATAATTTCATCAGTACTAACAAAAATTAATATTGGGATAAAATGATTAAAATATCATTTTATAATTTTATCCTAACATTTGATTCTTATCTCATTTTTAAAATAAATGTTATGTTTATTGTTCTGTGTTTGTACTAAATGAGGAAAAAAAAAATGCTGCAGAGAAAATATTTCTGTTAAAGACTGTAAATAGGGTAGATGTGCCAGTAATGGACAGCCTTAAGGAATTTATTTAAAAATTGTTTTTTAATTAATAGTTATAATTATTATATTCCAGTTTTAATATTATATTAAACTATCAACAATATTTAATATAATCTATTTTTATGGTATCATGATTGATTTCATTTGTTATAATGGCTCATTATTACAAAAAGTTTGTCTATATATATATATATATATATATATATATATATATATATATATATATTTTTTTTTTTTTTTTTTTTTTTTAAATAAGAAATACAACCAAGTATGCTGAAAAGCCACAACATAAATAAATACACATAAAAAATTTGGCAATTTAGTCATAAACAAAGAAATAAATTATAATTTAATATTTGATTACAGTAAATAAATGCTAAAACTAAAGTGCACTATCATTAAATAAAAGCAATGTTGTATCTTGCTATAACAGCAATATTTTTTTACTGTTGTCCCGACGTTACTTAAATACTGGTGTTTTTGACGGTTAAAACGCGGTTTAAACCTATGTCACGTCAAAAACCAGTTTTTGACGGCTTAAACCCAACCCTGATCTTAATTGACATATAAAAAAGACTGCATCCCATTGCGATTAATTCTTTTAAACCTGTAAATAACTCAGGTACCCAATTTTCTTCATCTTTGACTAGTGTTCAGAAAGAACTTACTGAATTTGTGCATCTGCTAGTAAAGAAAATTGTGACAAACATCCTCTTAAAAATCAGAGGCAATTATGAATACTTGGCATTGGAGTGGTGCTATCCACAAAAGAAAAGCGAGAAATTAATAGAAGCCCTATTTTTGAATTCCAATAAGTAAACGAGTTAAATTTCATGAATTTTGGACACTCTTCATGAGCCAAATAATAACATTTCAGGAATGTACACAATTTTTTTCAGGCTACACTTTTTAATATTTTTTATAATTATTCTCTGAATCCTCACACCTTACAGCATTTTCATTTATGTATATAAATGTAAAATAAAAGACACAATTTACTTTTACTTTATAAGAATAAATGATTTTTTGAAAGACATTCCAGCAATTCTGACTTTTGAATTTTATTATTTGTTAGTTATTGTAATTTAAAATTGACATAAAAAAAGTTCTTAAAAAAAATAAAAAAACTAGGACTGAAGCTTTTTCACTGGTAATTTGTACCGGCTCTAACCCCCTCTATACGGGCCTGGAGTGATTGACAAAATTGTGATTTTAATCAATGACAGATTGAGAGACGAATTTTGCTATTTTTGGCAGTGACTAAATTCAGTGAAATTCTTGAATTTTTGGTGCGACTGATTGACGAAATTCATTATTTTTATCAACGCCAATGGACAAATTTCACAATAATTTTCAATGGTCAATCATAAAATTTTGTGATATTTTTCAACAACCAATTGACAAAATTCGTGATTTTTCTTTTTTTTCAACGGCTGATCGGCGAAAATCACAATTTTTCTTATGGGATTGACGAAATTTGTGATTTTTTGGCTGCAACTGATTGAAGAAATCCATGATTTTTTACAAGTGATTGATTGAATTCATGATTTCTATCACCGATCGATTAACAAAATTCAAGTATTTTTCTTTTCTCTTTTAACTAAAAAAGTTACTGCCAGAGGCAAAAGTCCATTGTTGATAAAAATATATGTTGATTGAAAATACAAAAAATATCATTAACAATGAATGATACTTTGAAAATAAAAAAACATTGATATTTTGAAAATAAATATCGGATCTAGGCCCGGTAGCAGAAAGTGTGCAATGTGCGTCGCAGATTTATTTTGGACCTTGCAGATAAATTTGCCAACTTGAAAAAAAAAAGTATTTCCTTTAAAAAAAAAAAAAAAAAAAAAGTTTGAAAATTCTGACAAAAAATATCGCGAATTCGACAAAAAAAAATATCAATTGCGACAATCGTTCGCATAAAAAATTGGTAATTTATAGCCAAAGGGTCGCTATAAAAACGCGAATTTCGTCAAAAGAGCCCGGAAAAAAAAACATGCATTTCATCCCAGGGTTGTGACAAAAATGCAAATTTCTGTCACAGGATCGCAGAAAACATGAATTTCGTCAAAGGGTCGCAGAAAGAATACAAATTTAGTAAAAGGGTCACGGAAAGAACTCTAATTTAGTCAAACAATTGTGGGAAAAAGGCAAATTTAGTCAAACGATCGTGAAAAAACGCAAATTTATGTCAAAGGATTGCGGAAAGAACGCGGAATTTCATCAAAAGATCTCGAAAAACGTAAATTTCTGCCAAAAGATCGCTGTACAAACTTGAATTTTATCCAAAAATCCGAAAAAAAAAAACTTTTTCGTTCCAGAGGCGCGAGAAAAATGCAAATTTCTGTCACAAAATCGCAGAAGAAACTTGAATTTCATCAAAGGATCGAGGAAAAAACACGAATTTAGTCAGACAATCGCGGAAAAAACGCAAATTTCTGTAAAATGATTGCGAAAAAACACAAATTTCTGTCAAAGGATCACGAAAAACGCTGATTACTGTCAAAGGATCATGAAAAAAAAGAAAATTTATGTCAAAAGATCAGAATTAAATTTATGGAATTTCGTCAAAAGATCGTGAAAAACACAAATTTCTGCCAAAGGATCGCCGTAAAAACATGAATTTCGTTAAAAGATCCCGGGAAAAACGTGAATTTCGTCCCAGGGGCGTCGAAAAAACACAAATTTCTGTCACAGAATCGCGGAAAAAACAACAAAGTTCGTCAAAAAATCGAGGAAAAAATGCAAATTTCATCGTGAAAAAAAGCTCATTTTTGTCAAAGGATCGCGAAAAAACGGCAAATTTCGTCAAAAGATCGCGAAAAGAAGGGCACATTTCGTCAAAAGATTGCGAAAAACGACATATTTCCTCAAAAGATCGCGAAAAAATGCAAATTTCATCAAAAGCGCGCGAAGAAAAACACATAATTAGTGCCGGTAGTGGATTTTCGCTCCCTGCCCCCCCCCCCCTCTGTTGTAACCTTTCGGAAAATTTGCTGTGAATTTCAGAATTTTTCTTTTTATCGCCCCTGGTATTATTGAGTAAGAACACTGTTTATTTTAACACTCATAATGTTTGCACATAAGAAAATGTAACACGCTACCCCCGCAGACAATTTTCATCCCACTAAATTGCTGTCGCAGACACAACCATAATTTTCTGCTGCTGGGGATCTAGGTATATCATAATTAATATCACAATATAACATGTATATACAGTAGAAGATCTTTATAACGCAAACGTAAAAACGCAGAGTTGTGCGTTATATAGAATTTTGCGTTATATGGATCACATCATTGAATTCACCATGTAAACAAGGCCAAATATGTCTGAAAGACATCAAAATACATTAGAATATGTACTGCATTCCTTGTTACCAAGAGTTATCCAAATTATAAATTTCTGCATAATATAGGTCAGAGATTGTTAAATTTACTTTATAAACATGATCCAAATATAACTGGCACAACCATCTCTTAAATTAGACAATTTTAAAAATGCTTATAATAAATAATTATATAAATAAATAATTACTATAAATAATAGCAATTTTTTTCAGTAAAAAGGTCTTAAATTAGAAGATAAAGTTGAACTAATGTATTAAATTTAATCATCTAGAGAGTAGCAATATTTTACAATGTGAAAATGCATGTGCATTTTAACTGCAAAAAGGGAACAGATGCCGTATGTTCCCTACGCCATTGTTGTTTTGAAATGTTTGGCGATTTTTTGTTGGCGTGTTGACGGTGGTTATGAATATGGCAACCTCGATATGTTGAATGTCGTGTGATGTGTTTTTGTGACGTGTCGTTCTGGCAACCGAGAAGTTAATGTTGGAATATTGTGAATGTATTTTGATATCGTATTGTATAGTTCTGCCTTTTTATTTTTATGTGAAATTTATTGAATGTATTTGATTGACTATGTTTTCTGTAGTCCATTTAAACGCGGTTGCTGAAATAATTAGGAAATATGAGGAAATTTTGACAAGAAAAGAAGGTTTGTTTATAGTTTGTGAATACGTATTGATAAGCCTATTTTGGAAAATGTCGGCGATAATATTTCGAGCTGGATCTTTCAAGAAAGCAGATGTTTGTTAAGGTATGTTGATAATTTTATGTATTTTACTGCTTTTGAGTTTTTTACATTTTGTGATTGCTAGAAAGCGAGAATTGCTGAATTTTGAGAATGCTATATCGTGAGAAATGCTGAATTCAGCGATTTTTTTTGCGGAAAATGTGCACGAAGCGCACATACAACGATTACTGGTTGCCATTTTAGCGAATTTTGTTTTTTATGTGTATTTTTGCTTTAAAAGTTTTTTATATTTTGAGATTGCTAGAAAGCGAAAACTGCTGAATTTTGAGAATGCTATATTGCGAGAAATGCTGAATTCGGCGATGTTTTTTTCCTGAAAATGTGCGCGAAGCGCACATACAACGATTACTGTTTGCCATTTTAGCGAATTTTGTTTATTATTTACATTTTATTTTTGTTAAGCCAAACATACGTATAAACCGGTGCTTGGCGACATTTACTACTTGGCGGAAAAAGTGTTTTCACGCCAAGAAAATTCCAAGATGGCGGCCGGGGGGAACTTATGACATCTGTTCCCTGAGAAGTTGTGCGTTGTATGGAGAATTGCATCATAAAGATTAGAGATTGACCGAATACCGAATAGTTGATTCGGTATTCGGTGGTTCGGCATGTAAACCGAATATTCGGCTTCGGCCGAATACCTAGTATTCAGCCGAATAATTGCAGATAAGTATTTTGTTAGAAGTAGAAGAATTCTCTTTTACTTAGCAGTAGAATAGGCTAAACAATGAGTTTCAATATTATGTGCATGAGTTCAGAGTTCAGCTGCACTACAAAAAACAAGTCAGAGGCCATTTTTAATTTTAAAAAAAAACTTTTTTCGTCCTTCAATAGTCTACGTAGGTGTGAAATCAGAACAACTGTCTACAACAGAGAAGAAAAAGTAACGAGGATGCACATCTTCCCCTTATCATTTAATTTTATTTAATTTTACATTAGTTTTTTTTATTTAAATTTATTTAATGTGTATTTTCTTTAAAGTACACATCAAATAAGTATATCAGAGTTCATATCTGTATATCTAAAGTGTATATTAAAGAAAATACACACATCAAATAAGTATACCCATATGCCTATCCTATAGCTTTTATAACACTATATCAAAATCGCTCAAATTTCTTTTCTTCATCACCACAATGTTAAAATATTAATCAAAATACAAATATTCTATCAATAATTTCACAGAAAATAGTTAAATGTACAAATTGATATGATACCTTTTGTATTTTGAAAACATACCTATTCAATATGTTTATAATTAGACTTAGACAATCAGTAAATCAGCTTAATGACAACATTGTTTCTTTGTATTTGAATGAACTTTTGTTTTTTTGACAATCCTTACCCTTAATAATAGCCTGAATAGTTTAATACTTTCATAGGTTATTTTTGGGTATTGACTAGTGATAAAATAATAAAAAATAAGTGATGGGTTAATGAATTTGTGAGTGGAAAGAAGTCATTAAAATCTTTTGTGTATTTAGATTTAAGAATAAAAATGTAACTGAATAAAATTATTGAGAATTTAATTTCAATTGAAGCTTATTAAAAAAGCTAATATATGCAAAAATGCGTATTAAAAAGTTTCAAGTATTCGGTTGCCGAATACACCGGTATACACTTCGACCGAAGCTTCGGTATTCGGCAAAATTGCTGCTTCGGTCAATCCCTAATCTTCATCACCACAATGTTAAACCATTAATCAAAATATAAATATGTATCAATAATTTGACATAAAATAGTTAAATGTATAAATTGATATACCTTTTGTATTTGGGAACATTCCTATTCAATACGTTTATAATTAGACAATCAGTAAATCAGCTTAATGGCAACATTGTTTCTTTTTATTTGAATGAACTTTAGTTTTTCTAACAATCCTTACCCATAATAATAGCCTGTATAGTTTAATACTTTCATACGTTATTTTGGGTATTGACTTGTGATAAAATAATAAAAAGTAAGTGATGCGTTAATGAATTTGTGAGTGGAAAGTAGTCATAAAATTTTTTTGGTGTAATTAGATTTAAGAATAAAAATGTAACTGAATTAACTAAGAATTTAATTTTAATTAAAGTTTACTAAAAAAGCTAATATATGAAAAAAATGTATGTTAAAAAATTTTAAGTATTCGGTTGCCGAATACCGAATATTCGGTGTACACTTTGACCGAAGCTTCGGTATTCGGCAAAACTGCTGCTTCGGCCAATCCCTAATAAAGATCTTCTACTGTACATTGATATATATCACTGAACTGCGTGCATAAGGGTCATTCTTCCAAAAGTATACAAGTCCAGTCACACAGTGTTTTTAAGCATTTGACATGAATATTTTTGAATTAATTTATATTTTCTACTGATAATGAAAGATGAAGACTAAATGTGTTGTGTACATACATTTTTTATAGTTACTTTATATTTTTTATTTTTAAGTTCACAGTAGGTGAGATCTCACCTCCATGTCATGTCACAAACCTAATGTTATTTAAGAGAATGTTCGATTACTTATTTAAATGAAAAAAAAAAAAAAAAAGTAGTTAAATACTTATTGATCTAGTTACTACTATCACAAGAGGCAGACATTCTTTGTGTTTTGTTTGTTTTCTGAGTATGGAAAGTAGTGTCACACAATAAATTCTGACCTCCATGAACCAAACATTAAGTGTTGCCTTTTCAGGTTAACAGATGGCTAAATTATCAACACATTTGGTTTCCCATGATGCTAAAGTTAGTCATTATGTTTGATGTTAAATTATAAGTCAGAAACTTGTTTTTATATTGAGGTGTTATATATATATATTATGGTGTTATATATATTGAGGTGTGCTTATTGAGGTTGTTATAAAAAAGCAACCATGGTTATTGGAGATTCTCACATCTGTGAAATTGTAATTCAAGGTGACTAAACCAACACTAAGATACATGCTGATATATTGCTTATGTAATTATATCAGCAGATTTTGATTTAAAGAACATTAAACTGATCCAAATTCAAGATCAGACTACTGTAGGCATGGAAAGAATTTACAAAACGAACTGGTAACAACAAAAATCCATTTATCGTCTCGCGAAATTGAACGATGCCAAGTGTCTCGGCTGTTCTGGGATTGAGTCAAAAAATTTTTTACGAGAAAATTTGGTATTGAAAAGGTACATTTTTGGGAGAATGACCCATAAGCATAAATGTAACTATAAACACAAAAACTTTAATTTTTTTAAATGTAAATTTACCGGTATTTAATGTAGATTTTAACTCATTATCTTTCAATACTAAAAGTTCAGCCAACTGGTTCAATTCTGTAGAAGTTAATTTCTGTCCTTTAGGAGCAATCAAATTTTCAAAAAGCTCTCTAAAACAAGAAAAGATAAAAATATAAGTCATTGTTTTTATAGCACATGCTAATTCAAACACAGAAGTTTTAATAATCAAAAACTAAGGACCTCCAAACAAAAATCATGTAACGACAATAAATCAAAAAATAATAAGCCTAGTTTAACAGAAATGATAAGAAAAACTACCTTAAAAACAATGAAAAATATTTAATCTGCTTTATTAATTGGAATTAGATCTATTAGTTTTATTAAACAGATAACGTTGCAAAAATTACACCAAGCAGTGTGCAACTCTGCAATGCAATTTCACTAAAATTAAAACTGAACTCAACATAACTTTCTTACACTAACATTTCAAAAGGTAAATATTAAAATGTGATTGTTGACTTTTATTTATTCGTAAATTTCAGTGGTAGGTATGCTTCATATGAAATATATTACAAATAAACTGAATGACATGCTAACAGAATTTCATTTAATTTATTCGGCATGTATGCATTTTCTATTAATAGAAAATGTATTAATGCATATAATTTGACTAGTTCATATCTATTATACCAAACGATTTTCTTTTTTTACATTTTTATATTCCATTTAGCATTCGTGATTCTTGGAGAAACACATGAACATGCATACTTCGTTTAGCTAAAACTCTACGTCTTCCAAATTGGACCATGTGTCACAATATAAGTACCTATTCATTTTGGATGAGAACAAATTCATTAAATTGCAAAAACTATATGTTTCTAACAGAATAAATGAATTATAGCTATTACAGAGAATATGCGAAACAGATTCTTCGGTAATTCTGAAAAATCTAATTTGGTGGACAAGCGGGATTTTACAAGGAATGTCTTCAATTGTACTTACTTAGCAATGAGTTCTATGTCATCGACAATAGACAAAAGGGTTTCTCTAGTTCCAACGTTTGACATTTCTAGATTCTAAAAATAATAAAATAAGCTGAAATATTTATAAATAAATATCGTAAAAAATCCTTCGAAATTTAGTCAATAACATTCACATTTACAGTTATATTAACATCTGACTGCCGCGCGAAATTGCAAACAAAACATTGAGTTGGCTGGTTGATCGGTTGAGCATGAACAGTCGAGTGAATACTACTATTTTTCTGCCGGGATCCAGGCAGCTGTTAGCGAAACGGGCTTGACGAATCAGAAACTTGCACTGGACTACGGTGCTGGACCCTATGCGCGCAACCTGAGGTCGAGGCTAAAATTCGTCTGCTGGCGGTATTTGCCATAGATTAAGGACCAAAATGGGACATTTACGGCAAAATCTGTAATGGCAACAGTACTAGCGTCACTATCAGCAAGGGCATGAAGGTAGCAAGGGGGAAGAACCATGGAGGAATGAGATTGTGGTGAGTCGCTCGTATAATATAATCACTCACTTAAAAACACTTTACTACCTTTATTCGTAGAACATTGATAAACGTCGATTCTGACACTCATCGTATTCGAACACACAAAAACGCAATGTAAACATTTTCGTCTGCGCTGCTATGACAACGGCTCTGGCCAGCTGCCATTCTGAACGAAGAATTTTCTCCCTTGCCTTTCTGCGGCTGCCACAGAGTATCCCCCCAGTGACGTAGGGTACCGAAGAAACGATATACAAGTGTATACTATTTTTTTTTTTTTTTTTTTTTTTTTGACTATCTGTGTCAGAATCCACGCTTGTGGAGAAAAATTACAAGGATATTTACATGAAATAAAATTGCAATATATAACAAAATATAGGCATAATGTGTAGTATGCAAAATGAACAATTTATCAACAATTTCAGTAAGTAATATAAGATGCCAGTTTTTTAGGAAAATGGACATGTCTGCCCGAACGTGTGACAGTTTTTGTTTGGTCAGGGTTACTGTCCGCTTTAAGAGAGAGTTTTAATTTAGAGTTCTCTGGAACAGTTTTCGTGGACAAGTCTGAAGTAGAAATCAAATGAGCTGGCTTCACTCGATCTATTGATACCGTAGACTTACGACCATTAAGCTCGATTGTTATAGTTTTCCCAGTTCTACTTAGGACTTTGTGAGGACCAGTATATGGTTGACACAATGGAGGTTGTACATGATCCACTCTTAGAAAGATGTGTGAACAAGATGTCAAGGAAGGGTGTATATAGAACTTCTCTTGGCAGTGAGATGATGTAGCAACTGGACTTAACTGCCGCATGGTGTTTCGTAGTTGCGTGACGAAGTTATCGTTGAAAGGTCGGATCTTGTATTCATCCAGCATATCACAGGGCAATCTCAACGTAGTGCCGTAGACAAGCTCAGCGCAAGAAGCTTGTATATCTTCCTTCACTGCTGTGCGAATGCCTAGTAAAACTATCGGTAATATTTCAGTCCACCTACTGGTTTCGTGAGCTTTGATGGATGACTTTAAATGTCGATGAAATCTTTCGATAATGCCATTCGATATCGGATGATATGCCGTTGTGCGGATCTTCTGTGTTCCCATCATTTTCGTAAATTCATCAAATATTGCTGATCGCATTTGTGGGCCTTGATCCGTGGTTATGAGCGAAGGGCAACCAAATCTTGATATCCAATGCTTTAATATGGCACTACAAATTGTTTTAGCTTGTGTATCAGATATAGGTACGGCTTCAGGCCATCTGCTAAATCGGTCAATCATCGTTAAAAGATAGCTGAAACCGTCAGATGGAGGCAAGGGACCTACGATATCTATATGTATTTGGGAAAAACGTGCATCAGGAAGAGAGAACGTGCCAAGAGGTGCTTTGGTGTGCCTCTGTATTTTTGATCTTTGACACTTCTCACAGCCACGAACCCAGTTTTTGATGTCTCGTTTCATATTTGGCCATACGTATCTGGAACAAATTAGTTTTGTGGTAGCTGCTATGCCTGGATGGGCTAGGTTGTGCAAATGTTCATATATCAGCCGACGAAAGAAACTAGGAACTAAGAGTCGAGGCGTACCTGTTGAAGTATCACATAGTAAGCTACAATCAGAAATGAGGCAAGGTTTCAATTCCAATTTGAGCAATGTACTATTATGCAGGTTCTGTAGCTCTGAATCATTTTCCTGAGCTTTTGCGAATTCCTCAAAATTTAAGATTGGAGATTTTGAAATAGAATCAATTTCAATTCTTGAGAGGCAATCTGCAACAATGTTTTCGGAACCTGGTACATGTCTAATGTCAGTGGAATATTGGGAAATGTAATCTAAATGGCGTGATTGCCGCGGCGAACATTTATGGGGATTTTGCTTAAATGCATAAATTAGCGGTTTTTGATCAGTATAAATTTGAAAAATTCTCCCCTCTAGCATGTGCCGAAATTTTTTTATTGCCGAATAAATAGAAAATAGTTCCCGGTCATATGTTGACCAATTCCGCTGACTGTTGTTTAATTTCATGGAAAAAAATGCTAAAGGTTCATAACGTTCCTGATAAAACTGCATAAGGGTGCCGCCGATCGCGACATCTGAGGCGTCAACCCATATACTCAACTGAGCGCCTGGAATAGGGTGCCGTAAAAGAGCAGCCTGAGATATTGCATTTTTGGCAGCTACGAAAGCTTTTTCAGCATCTTCGTTCCAATTAAGGGGTTCTGTTTTAGGAACACGGGAACGAGATTTCTTTTTGTTTGTATGGCCTTCTAACAATTTAACTAAAGGCGCAAGTATGTGTGCAGCTTGATATATGAAAGACCTATAAAAATTAAACATACCCAAAAATCTTCGAAGTTGAGATAAGGTTGTGGGCTGCGGAAAATCGATTATGCATTTAACTTTATCTGGAAGTGGTTGAATACCATGTTCAGATATTCGAAATCCTAAGAAATCAATGGTAGGTTTACCAAATGTGCACTTGGATACATTTATGCACAAACCATATTCTGCTAATTTGGAAAATAGTGCTTTTAAATGATGATAATGCTCCTCGGCATTTTTAGAGGCTATGAGTATATCATCGACGAAAGCATAGACGCCTGGTAAATCACGTATTACCTCATCTATGAATCTCTGAAATGTTGCAGACGCATTGCATAAGCCAAATTGCATGCGTGTGCTTTCGAACAATCCAAAAGGTGTGCATATCGCTGTTTTGGGAATATCATCAGGATTGATTGGTATTTGATGATATGCTTTGATGAGGTCAAGTCGACTAAAAATTTTAGTGTCACGTAAATTAGCAGTAAAATCAGCTATACATGGTATCGGGTATCTGTCTTTTTTGGTTTGCGCATTCAAGGCACGATAATCACCTACAGGTCTCCATTCCAAAGTTCCCTTTTTTGGAACCATGTGCAAAGGTGATGCATAGTTGCTACGTGAAGGTCTTAAATGTCCGAGTTGTATCATATTTTGAAATTCGGTTTTAGCAATTTTCAGGCGATCCGGAGCCAACCTGCGGGGTTTTGCCACAACTGGAGGTCCTTTTGTTGAAATAAAATGCATTGTGTTGTGTTTGACAGGCTGATTGGGATCTGGTAATTTTGTAATAGATGGGAATTGTTTAAGAAGTTCATTATATATATTATCAATATTGATTGTTTTTACTGAATGAATTAATGCACATTTCATGTGACCCGTTGTTTCAAATTTTGTTTTTAAATCTCTTAGACATTTGTGGCGGAGATCTGGAACCAATTCGAAATTATGGAGAAAATCTGCTCCCAAAATTGGTGTACTAACATTTGCCACTAGAAAAGTCCAATTAAATTTTCGTCTTAACTTAAAATCTAGAGAAAGGGTTTGTTGACCATAAACATTTATAGGGGAAGAATTAGCAGCCAAAAGCGTTTGTACGGGTGGATTCCGTTTTTGTACATTGTTGGCAGGAAGGATTGACACGTCCGAACCGGTGTCGACCAGAAAAGAAACATTTGTAGTCCGGTCTCTAATGAACAGGCGACGTGACTGTTGAGGCAAAGAATAAGTCGCCTCTACTCTTTGCTGGTTTCGTTTCCCGCCCAAGAACACGGCTTTATGCATTTTTCTTCCCTACATTTTTTTTCCAAATCGTCTATGATACCAACAGATACTTGAATCCCGATTATCACTATTACTTCGCCCTCGAGGTTTACTCCAGTTTCTGCGGTATGGGGACCGACCACGTGAAACAACAAGCTGATCGATGCGCTTATTTAATTTTTCGATTTCTTTCAATAATTTACCCTCTATCGCCTGTTCATTCGAGCAGGACACGGCAATTGCAGAAGCTGGGGAAGGGGTAACTTCTGAAATACGATCTGAAATTTCCGCTGCTTTATCAAGGGTTAATTCAGAAACAGCCGCTAAAATTGTCTGAACAGAATTTGGTAATCGTTGCAAAAACAATTCTAACATTAAATTGTCTGGAACATTTAGGGATTCCGCGCGACGTTTCATACTACGTAATAAATCTGAAGGTTTCCGATTTCCTAGTTCTTCTCCAGACAAGAGCTGTCGTATCTCTTGCTGGGATGATTCACCTGAGCGCGCAATTAATTCCTTTTTTAAGACACCATAAGGGTCAGTAGCATCTGGTTGCATTAAAATATCACGAATGATTGATGCAACATCGGGTGGAAGATGCGAAACTATATAATTATATTTTGTAACAGATTCTGATATTGCTTTGGGGGTAGCTAAAGCAAATGTGCTTTCGCACATCACAAACCATAGCGCAGGATCTGATCTGTTATATAATGGAATTTGAACAGCATCGACACTAGACATGATTTATGGTAATAAATATATAAAATAGTACAATCAAACCAAAATAAATTCGCGAGTTAAATTTTTCTAATAAAATAACAGAAAAAATATCAGGAAAATGACTCAGAAGAACTTATCTGCTTTCCATCGAGCCGCTGTAGAACGATGTATTCTTTGAAAGATGAAGATGATCGGATAACATTCCAACTCATCTAGGAAGGCTGATGCTCTATATAAGAACAGTCCATGGTCACCATTGTGGTGAGTCGCTCGTATAATATAATCACTCACTTAAAAACACTTTACTACCTTTATTCGTAGAACATTGATAAACGTCGATTCTGACACTCATCGTATTCGAACACACAAAAACGCAATGTAAACATTTTCGTCTGCGCTGCTATGACAACGGCTCTGGCCAGCTGCCATTCCGAACGAAGAATTTTCTCCCTTGCCTTTCTGCGGCTGCCACAAGATAGATGGAGGTGCAGTAAGATGGTTGGGGGTGACGCTTAAAAAGTAACCCTAAAATCAGCTACAGAAAGCCCAAACAAAACCACGTGCTTTGACACGCCTATCAGTTCAAACCGGTTTAAACCTGTATTTCTTTGCTTTCATTTTTTACCGTCGGAAACTTTTATTCAAGATATGATTAAAATTTCGATAAAAGATGATGTAGCCGTCTGCTATTTCTCTCTCTCTCTCTCGCACGCGAGGAGCCAGCCAATAGCAATGAGGCGCATTTCCTCCCCCCGCGTTTTCTGCGGAGAGCCTTTGAAGTCACGTGACGCAGTAACATTCGAACTCTGCAGAGAGCGGCAGATTATTCTGTCAGTGACGATGGCGAATATTTGACTATGTGTTGTTATGTTAATAAAGTTCATTTTTCTACAAAACCTTCTGATTATTTGAGTCACCGAGATATTTTTATCATCTCCCTTCAATGCATTCTCTAAAATGACTTATGCGCTGTTATAGGATGTAGTACTAGATCAGAATGTATCAAAGATACTAATATATCACTTCACAGAATTATTTGATTATTTTATCATATGTATTTTAGGTACAGATGTCATATTCGCCCCATATTGGCGCGATATTTTTCTGTCGCCAATATCATATAGGCAACGGGTACTTAAATTGCGCTAAAGGGCTTGATGTGGTAACCCGGATTATGTTGTTTATGCTGTTGATGTTTTCGCCAAATTGGCAACCGAAAAAAATCGCGCCAATATGGGGCGAATATGACATCTGTTCCGTATTTTAAATATAAATATCAGAAGCGTCTTTTAAGATTTTACTTGAAAGGGTAACATTCTTTCGTTATTGTCCTAAAATCGTTTGCACTTAAATCTAGATTTTCGATTAATATTTGTAATTTAAGATTTCATTCATAATTTTAAAAGAATGCTTTCATCATTAATTTTATCTGTTTACATGCAATTATTAATATGCTGTTAAAAACAAATAAAGACATTCAACTAAATTAGTAGCGATTGATACAGTCAAAAATGGGGGTCTATTTGAAGCGCAATCACAAAATTTCATTCCATCAAAGAAACTCCATTAATCAGTTTGAATTACTTGAGTTTTGAAACAAATTATTATTTGCAAAAAAATAAGTTCCCTGACAGGAAAATTTTAGCTGTAAGAATGAAATTATTATCAATAAATGATTGGCTCGCATTTGAGTAATTGGACTTGACCTTTCGATACAAAGTTTTATTTTTCACAAAATTGTTATGTATTTCTCAAGGATAACTTTTTCTTTTCAGAAAATTGATACCAAAAGAAAAACAAAACCTCCATCTATACCATTCCCAAAACTTTCTTCTATCTCATACATGTTAATACTTCAAAATTCGCTATCACACTGCCAAAATTAAATGGCAATCTATACCCATCATGAGGATTCTAAAGATATGAAATTCTGTGCATTAGTTCTTGAGATATGGCTATCGCTGAAATCGTGTAAATCCAGCAAACTGCAGCCTAGCAGCACCACCTATTTGGTGCTTTACACCAAAACCTATGATGCACCAAAACCACCAAACAACAACATATGTCAACGTCAAACTGAATCTGAAGTTTGGGGAGTATCCGTGCATTAGTTTTTGAGATAGAGCTATTGCGAAAATCATGAAAATTCTAGCGTAGCAGCGCCACCTATTGGGCGATTAACACCAAAATGTATCAGCAACAACTTATGTTAACATCTAACTAACTCTGAAGTTAGATGAAAATTCGTGCATTAGTTCTTGGTAGAACTATTGCGGAAATCGTGAAAAATGCAGCACATAAACGCCACCTGATGGGCGACTTACACCAACACGCAATCAGCACCAAGTCATATCAAGGACTAACTGAATCTGAAGTTTGATGAAAATCCGTGGATCAGTTCTTGAAATAGAGCTATGCGGAAATCGTGTAAAACCTACAAAATGCAGCATGGAAGCGCCACCTGCTGGGCGATTTACACCAAAACGTAATAAGGACCAACTGAACCTGAAGCTTGATGAAAATCCGTGTATTAGTTATTCAAATACAGCTATTGCTGAAACCGCGAAAAATGCAGCATAGCAGCGCCACCTGTTGGGCGATTTACACCAAAAGCTAATCAGCACAATTTTATATTAGGGACTACATGAATATAAATTTTTATTAAATTCCGTGCATTAGTTCTTGTGATAGAGCGCCCACAAAATTTGTGTCACATACTGACAAGTACTTTAGATACAGTACTGTAATCCGATTCTTTTGTGTGTCCTTGTAAATGAACGATAAATACTATGCACATCATATTTCACAGCAAGTACATTGTAGTAAATCTGAGTAATTTATGTCTATTCCATTATATTTCAGTAACATAATATCGCTGTAAACAGTCCCCCCCCCCATATCATTATGTAACGGAATTCTTTTGTGTGGCCCTGTAAATGAATAATAAATGCTTTGCAAACCCCATATTCTACAAAATGCATGTTTTACTGCACTTTATAAATGAATATAAATTTCTTTATGTTTTAAATTGTCTAGCATCATTAAAATGCACTTGAGACGATTTTTCCCATTGACCGTAATGTAACAGAATACTTTTTACCGCCCATGCAAATGAACTATAAGTGCCACACATTTTTTATTTTCAATAGCGATCCCGCTATAGTAAACGTCAATAACATATAAAACATGCAGGGTGATCCCAGTATATTTACAAGAGTTAGAGCTCGGCCAGAAGGCCATACAAACCGAAGACAAACATTTTTCATCTATGTTGGAAAGGGTTAAAGAAAGAAAACTTTCAATAATACAATTTTTAGTTCTTATCAAATGTTTTCAATATTTTATTTCATCTTATTTTGACATTTATTTATTGCTAATTTTCCAATTCCAATTATTTTAAAAGCAAACATTTATTTTAATAAAAAACAACACAACAAAGACCCTTTAAAAAATGTACCATTTTTTCTTAAAATATACTTCAGCTGTAATTCACCTCTTTCAATTCGTCTTATTAATACAAAATCCCTCCCACGTGCTTGTGTTGTTTGGGCTTTCTTGGACGTTTAAATTTGAGCGATAAATGGTTTCATATTGCAAACCTTTTTAACGGCATACTGCAACTCCATCTATCTCTTTCCTCCATGGGGAAGAACTAACAAACCTCCGAAATTAACCTATGTTGAAGAAATATGTTTATCTTCTATGGTTTGAATATCTATTCGCTCCTAAACCGAAGCAGGTTTCAGACGATATTCTATTCATGGCATTCATGCTTGCTTTATTTATTTAGCTGCTTTTTTTTTTCTTTTTTTTTACCGTACTTGTATTGTTCATTTTTAACTTACAAAATGATAATTAGACTAATAATATAAAAGAAAGCCGCCAGAAAAGTCTGTTAAGAATGCAAATATGTAAGATTATGAGATTAAATTGTAAAAAATTAAATTCAGGTATTGTGTCAATTTATTCATATCGAATAAAATTTTATTGAGTGTAATGTCAGTACCTCTATTTATTTTTAACTTTTAGATTTATACAATTCTAAAAATTTGTCGAGAATTTTTCCCTACCTGTAATATTATTATTATTATTATTTCTTATATGTTAATATTATAAACATATTTGAATTGATTGTACGTTATTTACATTAAAAACAATATTTTTATTTTATCTGTAAGGAAGTGAAAATGCATAAATTTTAAAAGATTATTGTAACGATTGTTTAATACGTTAAACTTCATAAATTTATAAAACACGGGCTATAAAAATTTTCCTGCCAAAGGGGAATAATTATGAAATTTTCTGGGACTTGTAGAGTTCAACATTTCGTATATTTTTATATTACACCATTGCTTTTGATATATAGCATTCAAGACGAAATTTTTACCTGGTATTCATTGCACTTAAAACCGTTCACTAATCATGTAAAAAAATAAATAAATAAATAAATAAATAAAAAATAAACATATATCCGTGCATGAACATAGAATAGATATTAGATATATAAAATAGAATGTCTATTCTATGTTCATGTATCGGTGTAAGATTCCTTCGAAAACGTAAATATGCAACATTAAAAAAAGAAAGATCACAATAAGGTAGATACGCAATAATAAGCATACTACAAGGATGGGGAGTTTCTTCCCCATTGTCACTAAGGGCGCTACGATCGCAATCGCATTACCATTACGCTCTATAGGAATGTCCGATCTTGGATGTTAATCTATGATCTGATTAGTCTATGATTAACAGCACTAGGGTACGATTGGTCAACGTCGGCATGATGATTCCTGCAATGATCGCTAAAGCTAAAATAAATTTGGTAGATTGGTTGGTCAAGGACGCCATTTCAGAACTTTCTTAGGGGGGCAAAGTTTTCTTTGAGGACAGTGGCATAGACAAGGATGAGGTTCGGGGGGGGGGGGTGTTGTAACCTCTCCCTTCCGAACGAGAACCGATTAAAAATTCCGTTTTAAGCAGGTTTTTATATTAGCAGATATAATTTCAAGATACTGTTTAAGAAAATTTTCCATTTACGACAGGGTTCTCTTATACACAGTTTCCATTGTTACAAGTATCCTCCAAGGCTGTTAAAACATCCTTTCTATAGTATACCTCTGAAGAGCAAAGGTATATTACATTTACTGTAAAACTTGTGAAAATAAAACCTGTCAAATATTAAAGAAAAAAAAATCTTTGGCAAACAAAAAAAAATAAAGTTTCTTTGAAAAAAAAATCATACTTGGTAAGACAGATAGATACCTGTCTAAAAATGAAGCTTTTTTCTTGACCTTTCGAATTCTTCTTTGCAGGTTTTACTGCAGGACTGGGGAGCCATTTCAAGAGGTTATTGGAGAAAAGGGGGAGGGGCAAAGTTTTCTTTGAGGAGAAGGGTTTGAACTAGCGTGCGTGATTTTGCCCTCTTAGCATCTTTCATAAGCATTAGATTCTTTCAGGAATATATATTTTTTAAATTTTTGTGGAGGTTTAATTTTAGGCTAAAAGTTTGAAACCGAATTCCTGTTATCAATGTAAAAAAAATTGCTGCAAAACACGAAATATCTGTAAAAATCGCATAAAAAAATTCAGGAAAAAAACAAAACTCGCTGAATGAATTCCGAATAAGCTTTTTTGGAACGAGGGCAAAATTTACTATATTAGGCAAAAAGATTGAAATCGGATTTATTTTAACAATGTTAAAAATCGCTGCGAAATGTGAAAAAACCCGATAAAAATCTCATTAAAAAATACCTAATAAAAATTCCAAAATCGGGCTTCAAAGTCAATAACAACATACATGGAAGTAGCTTCATACCGAATTTCGTAGTTCTGCGTGCAGCGGTTTTTTTTTTAGAATACAGCCGACAAACACACACACAGACAGGCAAAATTATTTCTTTATTATTATAAATTTTGAAATTTCAACGTACAGTTTCATTACTTTCATATAAATATTACTGCAAGTTCAATTTCAAATTGCTCTAGGAGATTTAAAACTCATATGAATTGTAACGAGAAATAAGAATACATGCATACTGTTACTATATTTTCGGTAATAACTTGCAATTAGTATATGCGGGAAACTCTGTTACCCCCTCATTCAAACTTCATAATTTGATAATCGCCATTCTGTACAAAGAATACATGCATACTGTTACTATATTTTCTGTAATAACTTGCAATTATATGCGGGAAACTCTGTTATTCCCCCCCATTCAAACTTCATGATTTGATAATCGCCATTCTGTACATTTTTCACTACTTTAAATCTTCTATCTGATATAGGGGAGCTGGGGGATGAATGGGATAAGGGATGGATGGGGCATTCCCAATATTTTAGGCAATAAACATTTTTTCTTTCTTTCTATTCTCATATATGGCAATACCATAGTGTGCTTTAGAGCCAAAAGCAAAATCACATGGCTGTTTTCATTTTTCTTCTAAGTTGCATTTCCTGACATTCTGCTTAAAAGGTATTTTTTTTTTTTTACATTTGAAGTTGGGAAATATCGTATACAATATAAACAATTAAGATATGGTGTAGGCTTTGGCGTACCCAAGGTGGAGGGGGGGGGGGCTGATGGGGCTACAGCCCTCCCCCTCCCGAAAATTTTGAAAGTTATATTAAAAATTTGCTGATTTTGTTCCTTTCTTTTTTGGAATTATTTTTTCTGTCATACTGCGGACTAGCCATTCTCATTAGTCCCATATTAGTCCACATTGACATCGAAGAAGAAAAAGGGGGCTGATGGGGTTACATCCCCCTCCTCCCGAAATATTCGAAAATTAAATAAAAAAAGTGATTTTCCTTTCTTTTTTACATAAATTTGTACTTTTTCCTTCTGTCATACAGCGAAATAGGTATTCTCGTTAACCCTATATTAGTCCACATTTACATCACAGCATACTCAAAGATGGGGAGGGTACTGATGGAATTACAGACCCCTCATCTCGAAATAGTCGAAAATGAAATGAAAAAATAGTGCTGATTTTTTTAGCCCCCGTTATGCTATTTCTTTCTCCCAGCTTATTTTATGTCGTCTCCAAAAATAACGTTACGTTGTACAAGCCAGCCGTAAAACTAAGCAGATGTATCATTGTACGATTAAATACTCTATAGCAAATTTTTAAACTTCTAAGCATTGCAAATTTTCAATTTTTATACCGTCGTAATAGGGAAAAAAGTACTTTTAAATGCAATTTTTAAAAAAACTGTATCTTCATTTATTTTTGAAATATTAATTTTTTTGTAGTTTTTAGAGCCATTTGCTTAATATTGGCAACGAAAATACTCCATTTCTGTAGAAAGTAAAGGAAAAATAGTTCTAAAATAGTAATTATATATTTTTGTTGCCATTTTTTCATAACAGCTGAAAAGAAAATGTAATTAAAATACTTACTTATTTTGAAAAAAATATAAACGAATGATTTTTGTTAAAACGTGGAACTATTATAAACTATATTTAAGTATCTTTATTAACGTTACAAACAAATGAAGGCCTATGAATCATTAGATAGCCGTTTTTTGTCGAGTTTCTTTAATGACGGCATCTTTTTGCTGCATTTGCGTATTATTTTGCGATAGTGACGTCCTATGCATGCTTTACTGTAGATGTTTAAGAGTGGATCGTAAATGTGGAATACTTAAGCGGATGCGAATGACGTCATTTTACATAAAATAAAAGCGTGTGCTTTAAGTCTTAAAATTGAAATATGTTTTGTACTATTTATATATACATATATTTTTTTTCTCATCGGGGGTGACACTAAATTCGGAAAAAGCAGAATTCCTGTTTTCTAATTTTCTTTCTGTTTGAGATAAATTTGCATTTCGCATACCCCTATCATTAAACAGACTAGCCGCTCCCTTCTCTTACGTTCCATATTAGTACACAGTGACACTACATTAGACACCGAAAAAGGAAAGGGGGCTAATGGGGTTGCAACCCCCTACGAAAATAATCGAAAATGAAATGAAAAAGTGCTTATTTTTTTATTTTTGTTTGAGATAAATTTGTATTTTTACCCTAGCATTCAACAGACTAGCCGCTCTGTTCTCTTTAGTTCCATATTAGTGCACAGTGACACCACATTACACCCAAACAGGTGAAAGGGGCTAATGGGGTTACAGCCCCTCCTCCAAAATAGTCGAAAATGAAATGAAGAGCTTTTTTCCTTTCTGTTTAAGATAAATTTGTATCCCCCCCCTCCTATCATTTAACAGACTAGCCGCTCTCTTCTCTTTAGTGCACAGTGATACCACATTATATCCAAAGAAGTGGAAGGGGTAATGGGGTTACAGCTCCAGCTCAAAATAGTTGAAAATGAAATGAAAAAAAATGCTGATTTTTTTCTTTTTGTTTGAAATAAATTTGTATATTTTCTGCAATATAAAGAACTAGCCATTCTGGTTAGTCCCATATCAGCGAACAGTTACACCACAGTATACACAACGAGGGGAAGGGGGCTAATGGGGTTACAAGCCCCCTTTCGAAATAGTCGAAAATGAAATGAAAAAAGTGCTAATTTTTTTTCTTTCTATTTGAGATAAATTTGTAATTTAGTTTTCTGTTTTACCGCGGATTAGTCTTTCTCGTTAGTCCCATATTAGTCAACATAGACACCACAGCATACCCAAAGAAGGTGAAGGAGACTTCATTTTCAGAGGTGGGAGAAACAATTTTATAGATTTTAAGCAACAGTCACTTTCTTTTAAATGAAAGTATGTAAAATAAAACCCATTAGCACTTTTCAACTTATTTCGGAGTGGGGCGGCCTCAGGATCGGACCCATACCCCCCCCCCCAACTTTCATGGGTGATTCTGAGTTTAAAAAATTCTGACATTCACACTAAATTTTCTGGAAGGTTACAGCAGAGGGGGTAAGGGGGGATCTCTTCCCGGCACTAATTATTTTTGTTGCAGTTTGGGTTAACTCTGTTTCTTGCTTTTTATTAACTTAGGTTTTCATTTCTGGTCGATTTTAGGCTGAGTGTAGATTCCTGCAAGTTGGTTTCGGGTTAACCAGACTTTTAAACAGTTAGTTCAGTATATAATTTCATTTTAAAAACTATACCTATATTAATAAACATAGTTGTTTCTATATGTGCTGTTTTCTAAAGACCGGTGTGTTTTTTCCACGACCCTTTAATGAAATTCAGGATTTTATGACGACCCTTTGACGAAATTAGCATTTTCTCGTGATCCTTTGACGAAATTAGCTTCTTTTTTCCGAGGCCCTTTGACGAAATTTGTGTTTTTTTCCCCGCGGCCTTTGACAAAATTCGCGTTTTTCCGCGATCCTTTGTCGAAATTTGAGTTTTTTCCGTGATCCTTTATCAGAATTTCCCTTTTTTCGCAACTTTTTGACGAAATTCGCGTTTTTTTCGCGATCCTTTTTCGTAATTCCCGCCTTTTTCGGTCTTTTTGACGAAATTCCCCTTTTCTCCGCCACCCTTTGGCGGAATACAAACTCTTTTTCGCGGTCCTTTGCCGAAATTTGCGTTTTTTCCGTGGCCCTTTGTCGAAATGCACGTTTTTTCGGTGTCCCTTTGACGAAATTCGTGGTTCTTAGCGATTCTTCGACGAAATTCGCGTTTTTCCACTGTCTTTTTACGGAATACGTGTTTTGTTCGCGAAACTTTGTTGAAGTTTGAGTTTTTTCCGCTGCTTTTTGACGAAATTCGCGTTTTTTCTGAAGCCTTTTGACGAAATTTCACGTTTTTCCCGCGATTCTTTGTCGAAATTTGCGTTTTTCCGCGTTTTTTTGACGAAATTTGCGTTTTTTGCGATGCTTTGAGAAAATTCGCTTTTTCTCTGCGATCTTTTGGCGAAATACGTGTTTTTTTCGCGATCCTTTGTCGAAATTCGGTTTCTAATTGCGGCCGTTGGACGAAATTCGCGGTTTATGCGATGCTTTGACGAGATTCACTTTTTCTGCGCAGTCTTTTGGCGGAATACGTGCTTTTTTCGCGATCCTTTATCGAAATTCGCGTTTTTTCTCGTGCCCCTTAGACGAAATTCGCGTTTTTTCCGCAGCCCTTTGACATAATTAACATTTTTTGCGATCCTTTGACGAAATTCCCGTCTTTCCGTGGCCCTTTGGTGGAATACGCGTTTTATTTGCGGCACTTTGTCGAAATTTGCGTTTTTTCCGTGGCCTTTTGACGAAATTCGCGTTTTATCTGCGGCACTTTGACGAATTTCACGTTATTTTCCGCGCTTCCTTGCCATTTTTTCCCGCGATCTTTTGTCGAAATTTACATTAGTTTATCAAAAAATTGTTGTTGAAACTTTATCAAAACAGATGAAATTGTCAAAAATAGTATATGTTTATTGATCAAATGGGGAAAATACATTAACTTTTTAACTTTTGCTTAAATAAATCGTCACTCGCACTCCCCCTAACATAATTTCAGTTGTGCAGTCGTGGAAAGAAAAAGTAAACACCCCCTACTAACTCCTCAAAAAATTAACGTAGAAGAAAGTTACTGGTACTGAATGATTGGAAATAAAGTCTACTTTTAAATGATGTATATAAAATTTGCCTAGGGGGCCATCTACATATTAAAACGAACCCAAACTTAATTTTTTTCAATGGCAATACCCAATTTTAACAAAATACTTTAAATCTTCGGTTCAAACTATGCTTAGACACCAAATTTCAAGTCATTTGAATCATAAGTTTTTGAATTATAAACATTCAAAATTTAGTGCTTCTAATGTAAATTACATTTTCATATTTTTATTAATATCTCCTGAAATTATACTCCTAATGTGCTAATTTTTTGTGTAGAAATAATACTAAAATACCAAATATAAATACGTTGAATTTGCAATTTTTAATTTTTTATGATATGAATTTTGAAATTAATATTCGAAAAAATTATGAATTGCAACCTACAAATTTTTTGATGGATTTAGATTTATTAAGTCCTGCTTTATGGAAATCCAAAATTTTACATTTTTCTTACAAGTAGTTTTCACATTATACTTAAAAAACGACAAAATGATGGTGTAAGGCGCCTTCTATGATAGAAGTGACTAGATATTTTGAAATTTCTTATGCTATCTCGTAATCTAGCAGTCTTCATTGACTGCTTAAGTGGCGCTTAAGATGCCTTGATCAAGAAGAGGGCTCTCTTGATCAACAATCCAGTACCGAATTTCAATTTGGATACAGCCCCCAGCCCCTAAAATACCCTTGTTTTAAAATAATTAATTTCTCGGAAACTTATCGTACGAATTGCATAAAAATTTGTTTTTAGGCTAATTGAAGGGTGTAGAGTTCATTTATGCTGTCAGAATTGTGTACTGCTATTGAAAAAAAAACCAAAGTTAGGGTTAATTTTAATATGTAGATTGCCCCTAAGCAAATTTTACATACATCATTTAAAAGTAGACTTTATTACTAATCGTGTGGTACCAGTAACATTCTTCTACGATAATTTTTTGCAGAGTTAGTAAGGGGTGTTTACTTTTTTTTTCCATGGCTGTACATGATATCTAAGATACATTTAATTAATATTAATTAATAAGTTGTGAATGAAAATTAGTATAAATTACTTAAAAGAAATTTTTCACTTTCATTTCATGTCTCGTAAGTTGGAAAAAGGAACAGATAGACAGCCGAAGTTTGCATTACAAGTTAAAAGTGCAGTAAAAGAAGTGATTACCAACGCTGAGATATAACAGCCATATTATAAGATCATATATATCAAATATAAATGCATTTAAGTTGATAATTATAAACTTTAATTAGGTAACATTGAATATAGGGAGGAAAATATCTGTGTTCCCCCCATCTCTATTAATGTCTTATTCATACCTGCTATGGGGATGATTGGGACAGAGAGGAACTTTTTTTAATTTTTATAATATTTTACTGTATAATGATAATCTAGAATAAATATTGAGCATAGATTTAGTCAAATACCTAAATTATGAAATGTGATTAATAATAACTTAAAACTCGTTGGATGTGCCAATCCCAAAACTTTCTTCTATCTCATGTCAATATTTCATTTTAATTAGTTTTATTAGTATTTTTATTAGAACTATGCATAACTTCATACACTTTATTGCAGCGCCCCCTTCCAGCGGAATTTTTCCAAATTCAGGGAGGACCTTCTTGCCATGGCGAAAAACATACACAAAAAATTTGGTTCAATTCTATGCATAACTTCATACACTTTTCGATAGTACAATATTCAAAATGCGCATAAATCGCTATTACAGCGCCTGCTACCAGCGGATTTTTTCCAAATTCAGGGAGGACGTTCTTGCTATGGCCACAAACATACACAAAAATTTGGTTCAATTCTATGCATAACTTCATACACTTTTCAATGGTACAATATTCAAAATGCACAAAAATCGCTATTATAGCGTCCCCTACCGGCGGATTTTTTCCAAATTCATGGAGAACCTGCTTGCTATAGCCAAAAACTAAAAAAAAAAATTTGGTTCAATTCTGTGCATAACTTCATACAATTTTTGATGGTACAATGGCGACACACAAACATACGGACACACGGACAGACAGACATTTTGTATAAACATGTTTTTGTGATCTCTGACCCCTAAAATGTGTAAATCCGTCAAAAACCGGAAGTCGAAAACAATTTCGATTACAATACTTTCTTCTATTGAAGATAGAAGAAAGTAAAAAGGATTTAAAATAAATATTTTTGTTAAAATGTCCCATTCATCCCCCATCTCCTCTAATTAAAACGCTGATTTTGTGCTATTGCTTTTAATAATCAATTGGAATGATTATGCATCTTATAAGTTTTATTAAATAATTAATATAAATTTCATTAAATATTAAAAAAAAATAGTTATCTACATATATTATAAAGGACAAATTGTCTGTCCGTAACGTTGGCATCATTTTGATGATGGTTGCAGCAGACGATTAAATTTCGCTTTTACTGCAATTGTTTAAACATTTAAATGTCATGTCGCTCAATTTCAACTTTTACACCGTCGGATACATAAAAAACAAGTATGAAAAATCATGCGTTTAGCATAGATTATGAAACACTTTCCAAAACTTCCTGAATGCTTTAACAAAACTTCGTTATTTAGGGAAATAAGGTATATAACAGAACTAAGTAAACATTTTAGAAAACGCATGAAACATTTGAAAAACAGATTTCTGCAATTACCGTATATAGCCAAATGTGATTCCAATTCTTTTGAACAGCCCTGTATTTGATCTGTAGGTTGATAGGTATACTACATAATGGGAAAATTTAGTTTAGCAAGAAAACACATAACAGGTTGAAATTTCTCTTTCAGCAATTTATACTAATAGATCAAAACATACTTGTATATATTTGTACAGCCCTGTAGTTAACCTAGTACCTTTATTACACGCCACTATTTAGCTAAAGTTTAATTCAAAGTAAAACACTCTTAAAGCTACTGAAATCACATTTCCTGAAATTATCATTTATAGACGACCATGTATTCAATTCTTTGCGTGAACCTATACATCATTTTATCCATATTCTACAAACATTTCTTAGTAAACTAAATGCAGTTCAGCCTAAAAATGCATAACTCATTTAAAAACCACCTTTAAGCAATTTGCAATCATACCCAGTAACCATTACGAATTATTTTGTGAAGCCCTGTATATGAATTACAACATTTATACTCACCATATACTATGCATAAATATAGCGAAACATAAAAGCACATAACAAAATTAAAAATGCATTTCCAGCAATCATCGCTACTGTACAGTACTTCGGATACAATATAGTATCTGAAATATTTTGTGTGTCCCCTGTTTCTTATTATACATGAAATAAGTTATAGTAAACCTCAGCGACATAAATTTCATTATACATGAAATAATTCAACATAATTAAAATACGCCGCAAACAATTCCCTCCACCCCTATATCATTCTGTAACGGAATTATTTTGTGTGTCCCTGTAAATGAATAATAACTATTCTTTGCATCGGATATTCTACAGATTGCATATTTTAGTACACTTGATAAATGCATATGAATTTTATTATGTTTGAAAGCGTGTAACATCATTAAAAACTATTTTAAACGGTTTTTTCCCATAGGCCGTAATGCAACGGAAAACTTTTGACTGCCCCTGTAAATGAACTAAACATGCTAGAAACTTTATTTGAAATAGGGATTGTGCTATGGTAGAGGTCACTAACATCCAAAAATTTCAGAACTATCCGACTATATTTACGAGAGTTAGAGCGCGGACAGACGGCCAGATAAACCGAAATCATAAACACTTTTCAACTTTGTTGGAAAGTGTTAAAAATGTACTTACAATTGAAACTTGTTTGAAAACTGTATTGCAATTTGTTTGAAAACTGTATCGCAATTTGCTCATTTTTTATTGTTTATAAATTAATTTTCAAGCATGAATTTTTTAAAAAAAATCTATCTCTATCGCGAGCAGACGATTATGAAAGGTAAATCTTTTGCAATTATAAGTTAATATAAATCCTAGTTCAAAGTTCAGAATTTGTTTCCATAACGAAGTTCAAACTTCATCAGTGAAATAAAATAATATAGCTTTTTACTTTTCATAAGTAGACGCTACAATCCTTAAAAAGGGACTCATCATTTCAAATACGAAACGCCACTCTATACTTTAGTATAAAGTAATATTTAATGAATATCTGTACTACAAGACATATTATTTACATGGTTACTTTACATATTTACATCGCAAAGCTCAGAAGAAATCCGCTGAAAACATTTTATCATTTTTCCTTCTCTCAAAACAATCTCAGGGGAATTAAAAAACAAGACAGCCTGCATTTCGAACACCTGTCCATTGCGTGTCTCAGAATTCTCTGCGGGACAGCTAATCCGCAATGAATCATGGGAAAAACCTATTTGGCAGCCCGCTAAAATTAGTGACTGTCGTTTAGTGCAGCCATCTAGGGTATTGGTATTTAAATATTTGTTACAATTATATATATAACAGCACAAAGTGTATAACGCTTCCGGGGTTGAACTCATCCGGATCCCACTTCGCTTTATCGTATTCCATTCGGCCATTTTTATTGAAAATTATTTTTTCGAATAAAACTTCATAAAAGTTACATTTTTAGAAAAATTATTCAAAATAAATTAACATTTGAGAGATGACTTACATCCAATTATGTATATATTCTGAGATAACTTCAGTTGAAATTAGTTTGGCCCTCTCCCTCCATAAGTAAACATTCGTTTGCATCCCATTCATTGTGAACTTTTGTGGTTTGCTGACGTCATCTATCGGTAGTTAAAATAAAAAAAGTTTCTTTTGAAATTCTTTGAACACTGAAGACATTGGGAGAAAAAGTGAATAGTATTTCTTATAAAATATAATAATATATATATATATATATATATATATATATATATCAATGGAAATAAAATTTTGCATTTTTGTATTTTTTAGGGAAAATAAATTTATAATTTAATAAAAGAAATTGAGAAAAAAAGTCTGTTAATGAAATTAATAGTTGCAATTTACTTAAGTGATAAAGGATCATTTTTAATGATCAAAATTTATTATAGGTTTCTTCATGCATGTTTAAAAAAAAATGAGGATTTAACATGAGTTAAACTTTTTAAAATTTAAGTTGTATGATTATTATTTTGGCGTCAGCTATCGGCAATTAATCCGTGAAGGACTCTTATTTATTTTTTTTTTTTTTCTGATTTATAAGAAATTGAAGGTTATTGATTTTTTTTAAAGCAATGAACAAAGACGAAAGTTAATCGACAATATATTTTGAAATAGCATTATTAGTTCTAATTTGCATGTTTTTGTGAAGTAGTTCCTTAAATTTTGTGAGTGAAGTTCTTTCTTTCAAATTAAGTTTCAATTATAAATGGGCTGTTTTATAACTATTTTACTCCCACCTGATCCTATTAGTCAGACAAGATAAAATTTATTACTTCATAATTCTTTTTATAATGCAATGCTATATCATTCTTTTGAAAATGCAAACACGTCATTCTGATGGGCTATCTTCTAGTAATAAAATAAAACAGAAATTTAACAGACATGTAATCGAACTATGCATTTAAACAACTGAAATGATCAGAATTAACGGACTGCTGTGAGTAACGAAATCTTGGGCGATATCTTCGACTATTAATTTATACGAAAGTATCTCTCTTAATAAATTTTAAAACTTTATTCGAATGCAAAATTGACACTTTTCAAATAAAAATGCTTTTTGGTTTGTTAGTCGGCAATCTAAAATATGTATATTAATATAAAAAATGATTTTCCCTTATACTTTGGAACCCGGGAGGTCCGATATGGATCGCCCAGTTATATTAATTGTTTAGTTATTTGTAACACTTTCCAACAAAGTTGCAAAGTGTTTATGCATTCGGTTTGTCTGTCTGTCTTTCCGGGCTCTAACTCCCGTAAATATACTCGGATTTTCATGCAATTGATAAACGTTATTCAGAGTCACCAGGGCATGCTTGGTATCGTATATGAAGTATGTGGGATTAATAGTTCATTTACAGGAGCATTCAAAAGAATTCTGTTACATTATAGTCAATGGGGAAAAATCGTTTGCAGGGTATTTTAATGACATTACGCTATTTCAAATGTACTGAAACTGATATAAATCACTGAATTTCACTGCATGATTATTACCATACAATACGGCAATACAATGTATACAGGGCTGATCAAAGAATTCGGATAATTTCCCGATTGTAGATAGGAACAGCTGAAATTTGGTTTTCAATTGTGTTATGTGTTTCTATAGGGTTGCATTAGACACAATATTTTAACTTATTAAACGGTGCAATTTTGTATCATTATTCTGAATGTGATGGAAAGTGTTTCATAATCTATGCTTGACGCATGATTTTTTTTCTTTGTTGTTTTAAATGGAAACGGCTACTTGAGCTTCTTTGATAATTTTTGAACGGTTACGCAACTAAGGGAGATATGTTTTTATGATACAATTGTTACCCTAATTGAAATAAAAAAGATTCACATTTTATAAATACAATGAAATCCCCTGTGCGACGACCTCCATTAAGCGACCACCTCCCTGGACGACCCTTTTTTCATGGAACGAAATTTATTCCCATAGGCTCAATACTAATTTTACCTCCATTCAGAGACCATCCCAGATGAACTCCCTCCATGAGCGACCCATTTCTTTGAAGAAAATTCCGTTTTTTCCTGGTCGCTTGAAGAAGGTTTTATTGGAAAAATAATTCCGGAGAGCGCATTATTCATCAAGCTTCTAAACTAAGTTTAGATTTTTTTTTTCTTTTTAATTAAGTGTTTAAACACCTTTGTGCCTTTTTAGGCAATGAATTTAACTCTGATGACAAATTAAGAATGACGGTGAATAAACTCCCCTGCCCTATTCTGCCGGGAAACTCTCAAAGAAATACATAACTTAATGAAATCGTCATTATTTGTTCCCTTCAGAAAAAAAAAAATGCATTTATTTATTGAATTTTGAAATTGACTGGGAAATAAAGTTTTAAAAAATAAAACCGTAAAATCAAAGCAAACGTCTATTCATTTTTTAAACTCTGCAGTAACATGACCTCTATTAAGAGACCACCTCTCGGAGCGACCAATTTTTATTGGAACGGAACGTGGTCGCTTTAGGGAGGTTTTACTGTAGCACTTAAAAAAAAAAAAATCACAGTGCGAAGAACGGGCCCAATGTTAGTCATTTAATAAACAAAAGAAAAGCACTTCAGTTTTCCAAACTGCTGTAGAAGCGCTTCTTAATAGGTCAAGAATCTCGGACGATTCAGGCCTTGAACTTAATTTGGAGTACGAGAGAGATGATGTAAACATTCATCACACTTTTACCGTTTCGTTAGCCAAATTATTGCATACTACGAGATCAAGTTTTATTTTGTAAAATGCAGAAAAGTTCTATTTGTCAGGTAAGTCAAAAAATAGTCATTTTCTAACTTTGTGTCTAACTGTAACATTTACATATTAGCGGCAGAGTAGACGTTCTTTTTCTTTATGACGGTTCTCAAATCCCCATGCTCAACAACGTGAAACTTTCTGACACATTAGGTGCGTTCGTAATTATATAAATACGTAGCACCTATAGTCGTCGTTCGGTCCGTCCGTCTGTCCGTCCGCATATAACAGAGCAAAAACTACCCAACCGAATAGTCCAAAATTTTAAATATGTAATTGTTGCAAAATTTTATCAAGTCATTTCAAATTTTATGAAAATCGGATGTATAGTTTAATGACAGGTACAGTCAAAAGTTTTCCGTTACATGACGGCCAATGGGAATAAATTATTGCAAGTGCATTTTAATGATGTTACAGCCTTCCGAATGGTCTGAAATTTTAAATATATAATTGTTGCGAAATTTTGCTGTGCCATTTTAAATTTTATAAAAATCCGATGTATAGTTTAATTACAGGGACAGTCAAAAGTTTCCTGTTATATTACGGCCAATGGGAAAAAATTATTTCAAGTGCATTTTAATGATGTTACAGCCTTTCGAACAGAATGAAATGGATATGAACTTATGAAGTGCACTAAAATATACATTCAGTACACTATGCGGTACAAAAAATATTTATAAAACTAGTTATAGTACGAACGCACCCCATTTGCCACGTCTGACGTGCAATTTCCAACTTGTTTTCAGTGTAAAGATCAGTTTGAAAAAGAAAATAGTATATTATATATTGAGCAACTTACTTATACTCCCTGTAGGAAAAATTGGCTTTCAAGGACAAATGTCCTCTTTTCATTATCCGTTCGTTGGTCACCTTCGACCCTTATCTTGGGTTAGTAACTATGGTAACGAAGGGAAAATAAAAAGGGGATATTTTTCCAGATAAAAGGGTTCTCTAGGTAAAATAGCGTTTTTCAGGCACAACTGATGGCCATTCACGAAAATTTGGAAAGAATTTAGTTTTGGTACTAGAAGAAAAGATCAGATGAATCCCCGAAATATAAAGTTGTTTTACCGTGATCACGGAGAAAATGAAGTAGTACTCGAAAACGAGTAAATCGATGTACTCATATCAAATTGAGTATGTTTGGATCAAAAATGAACATATGCTTTCTCAATTTTGAAACATCACATGTTATCCAAGCCAAATAAAACGATAATTTTGTATCCGGTAATGGTTTATTTCATTTATGTCGGCATAAAAGATGTTTATTAATGTAAATATTAAATTATGCGCAATATTTTAAAATAATTTAAAAGTGCTTGCAAAAAATGCTCTTGTCAGAAAAATATTCGATTTGGGCTCTTGCTAATGATTTTGCTATTTTTCGTAATAAATAATCAATTAAACGCAGTGGCGTAGCTACATATTCAGCGCCCTGGAGCAAGTAAAGTTTGTGCGCACTATTGTCACTCGAAAAAGTTCTGCGCATTTTTGTTTTGAAGTTAAAAATTTGTATACTATTCTTAATTCGATTTAAAGTTTTACTTTTATTTGAAAGTCAAAGTATTTCAACAACTGTTAAATAGAAATAATTAAAAATAAATAATGAATAACGAAATAAATTATTCTGCGAATAGGGCGGGATTTTTGTTTTAAATGCGCCAATGGGCCAGTACAATCTGCCGCCCTTAATATCTGTTTTTCTTTTCAAGGGTTTCGAAGCATTGTAGAATACTAATAAAAAAAAAAAAAAAACACTTGTCAAGTTTTTTTACTTTTCGCATATGGATGAAATACGTTTTTCTGGTTTTAGTGCCAGAAAATCCAAAATTCAAAGTAACGTAACTCGGTAAGTTTTGGTCGTACAAAAAGAATGTATTATTTTACCTGTTAAAGTACGGAGTAGATTTTTCTAAATTTAACATATAGAACCCAGGAACGGAATAACTGGCTTCACTGGCTTTTGGCTAATCTGAGCAATTTGGCTAATCGATAAAGGAAAACTAGACAAATTCAAATAATGGTAGTAATAGATTTGTCGTAAAACACTAAGAATATCAAAACACAAATGATGAGTTACACGGAAAATGCCTAATCGTACAATAACATCATTTAGAGTGTCGCCGAATAAAAAAATCTCTTGCAATTTGGCATTTCAATCTTTAGTTTTCTCGTCTTGTAAAACATTTTAGCGCAGATGCGATCGGCAAGAGAAGTTAAAAGGTAGTTTTCCACTGTCACAGTTAAAGAATTAACCGGAGAATGAGAGGAGATACTTCAGAAAACATTTTATTAACAGTGATGTAATTAGTGTACAGTCGTGGAAAAAAAAAGTAAACACCCCCTAAGAAAATTTGCTTAGGGGGCCATCTACAGATGAAAACTAACCATAACTCTGTTTTTTTTTTTCAATAGAAGTACACAATTCTGACAGCATAAATGAATTATACACCCTTCAATTAGCCTAAAAATAAATTTTTATGCAATTTGTGCGATAAGTTACCGAGAAATTAATTATTTTAAAACGAGCATATTTTAGGGGCTGTACATCCAAATTGAAGTTCAGTACTCGATTGTTGACTGAGAGAGCCTCCTTCTTGATCAAGACGTTTTAAGCAGTCATTGAAGACTGTTAGATTAGACGATAGAAGAGGAAATTTTAAAATATCTAAGTCACTTCTATCATAGACGGCCCCTTAAACCATCATTTTGCTGTTTTATAAGAATAATTTGAAAACTACTTGGAAGAAAAATGTGAAATTTTGGATTTTCATAAAGCAGGACTTAATAAATCTAAATCCACCAAAAAAATTGTAGGTTGCAATTCATAAATTTTTTCGAATATTAATTTCATAAGTCATAATTCATATCATAAAATCATAAAAATTGCAAATTCAACGTATTTATGTTTGGGTATTTTAGTATTATTGCTACACAAAAAATTAGCACATTAGGAGTATAATTTCAGAAGATATTAATAAAAATATGAAAATGTAATTTAACATTAGAAGCACTCAATTTTGAATATTTATAATTAAAAAACTTTTCATTGAAATGACTTGAAATTTTGTGTTTAGGCATAGTTTGAACCGAAGATTTGAAATATCTTGTTAAAATTGGGTATTGCGATTTAAAAAAATGAAGTTTGGGCGTTTTAATTTGTAGATGGCCCCTAAGCAAATTTTATATACATCATTTAAAAGTAGGCTTTATTTCCAATCGTTCGGTACCAGTAACCTTCTCCTACGCTAATTTGTTGAGAAGTTAGCAGGGGGTGTTTACTTTTTTTTCCCACGACTGTACATGCTTAAAGAAATTGCTCAAAAGATCTTCCGCCAGCAGTGATCCACGCTTCAACCTACGGGATAGGGACTGACGCACATTTGCGAAGACACCAGGCATTTCCCGAATATCGCCGGCAACAACGGTTATCCTGGCGACTACATCCATATCGCTTTCAATGAAGCACTCGTAGATTAGGCTTTTCATATGGTCCCACAGGCAAAGTACAAACACGAGAGATCCAGCGATCTTGGTGGCCAAGCTATGGGAGTACCTCGACCCATCCATCGTCCTGGGACAGTGGAAACTACCTTTTAACTTTTGACCGCTTACGTTCCGACGCTACATTCTATGGCGAAATTTGCTCGTATAGCTGCGTTCTATCACACCGTAAAGTTTTGCCTACTTTTTCTGATACACCCTGACTACGCTAAAATTTAGTTCAGTCAGAAAACGTATAACACAGTTCAAAACTGCCTTTTAACCATTTACGTCAGTAAACGGAAATGTACTCGAATTATTTTGCAAACCCTTGTATATGATCTATAGAATTTATACGCACCAAGTAATATGAAAAAAAAAATTAAATTTAAAAACGCATACCACAACTGAAAAAGCAGTTCCAGAAATTATGCTCATGTTCATAGACAGAGTACGCACAGTACACATTATGCAGACAAAACTGAATTCTTTTGTGTGTCCCTGTAAATGATCGATAAATGCTTTGTATATCCTATTCTACAGTAAGCATTTTGAAATGCAATTGAGTGAATATGAATTTTAATATATTTAAAATAATGTAACATCATTATAATACATTGCAAATGATTTTCGAAAAAGCCCTATACGTATTTCACCAGAAAAAAACATATGATGAATGATAATGTCTACCGGTTTTGAAAATGCTGTTCTGAAAAATAAAACAACAACAATAACATAAACAAGTTTAAATCAGTACGAGGATTTCGCACTGCCATCGCTGAGATTATTCTCTGATGCTTTTTCTCATTACTTTTTAATTGATTTTTTTTTTACACCATCGTGTTTTAACGAAATTTGAGTATATTATGTCAAAAACCTTTTCAAAAATCTTTCGAAGGATACCCCATTCATCGTTGTGCGTTTTGTATGTGCATAACAAAAATGCAGTATGCAATGTTAGATGTGGGCAAAAAGCCCTATCCAGTGATATCTCACATTCATCGTCTACATATTAGTTGAGAAAAAAGGGATGTTTGACAAGAGAAATAATATACAGGGTGTTGCCGAATTCGACCGACAAATTCAGAAGGGTAATAGCAGTATAATGGTTGGCCATCCATTATATACTATATTTAAAATAACATTTTTTTAAACTTTTTTCATAACATTTTTTGTAAATTTTTTCAAACTTTTTTGTCATTTAAAAAAAAAATTTTTTGTAATTAAAAAAAAAAAATTTGTAAATTTTTTGCAATTTTTTTTATTTTTTTATGTTGTAATTTTTTTTTTCACTTTTGTAAAAAAAGATTTTGTTGTATATATTATTTTTACTTTAGTAAAAAAATTTTATGTGGAATTTTATTTTTTTTTAAATGTAAAATTTTTTTATGTTGTAAATATTTTTGTAAGTATTTCTAGAAAACATTGAAATTGTTTTGCGAACTTGCATATTTTTTCATTCATCTGCTAATTTTTGTCTGTTCTTATGAAATTTTTATAAGGTGTGAAAGAGTTGTTTCGTTTAAAATGTTAGAAGATATATTCCAATAATGAAATAGGCTTTAGAAAAATAAACACGTCGATATGTGTGGATAAAAGAATATTTATTATCACAATTAAAGAATACATTGATATCTACATTGATGTTAGAAGAATCACGGATAACAAAAAATTGTTTACAGCAGTGTGTTGTGCATGCCTTTCAAATTTTAATTTTGGGATATTGTGGTAACTTTTATGCTATTAGGTTGGGAAAATAGTCTAAATCCCTTCCTTGATTGTTAGATTCTTCAAACGCCTGGTTATTTTTTTAATATCTTCACAAAGTTTACATAAAACTGGTGATATACTATACACTGTAAAAAAAATTCCGCAACGTTCCTGGGAAAAAATGGACAGCTGAGTTGCCCATTATTTCCAAGAAACATTTCTTGAAAATGACTGGAACTTTACTGTATATGTTAAAAACTTTCTACAGAAATGCCAGTAAGTTTCCTGCGAAATACCAGGAATATTTCTGTTGACAGCAAAACATTACTGACATTTCACAGCATGCGGGATCTGCAGACGATTTTTACATTTCCAGTTGACAATTTTCCTTTATTATCATTATTTGTTAGAATGAAAAAATATTTTGAAATTGACATCAAAATTATTATTTATAATTTACACGGAAAAATAAATTTTCAGTTAAAATTCAATAAAGTAAATATATATATGATATATTGCTTCTGAACTTTGCTTAAAATATAAAAATATATAAATGTAAATAATAATTAGAAAAAAAAATCTAGACATAAAATATTTTGGATTTTCGTCAGTAATTATGTTAGTTTACAAGTTAGATAAAATACATATAAATTTTCATGAAAAAAAAAAAACCTAAACGTAATTGTATATTTTTTCCGAAAATAAAAAAAAATTCAAATTTGCAGCAATTCAAAGTGTCAAATATATATCAAATTTAAATCAAATTGTAATAAAGTGTTAAAACATAAAATTAATTAAAAAAGAAAAAAAAAGTCAAGAGGTAGCCTCGAACTCGGGCCGTACGGGTGGCGTGCGAGCCTTCTGCGTCCACACCACGAAAGACACGTTGAGAGCTGCAAACTAATGGGTATTTGAAACGTATGCTAAACCTCGGCATCTAATTTCTGAAAATCTAAGGCCCATTTGAAGAAATCCTTTCACAAGAAAAATTAGAGATAAGAACTTTAAAACATACTTTAAATTAATCAAAATCGGTGAGAATCATGTTTGATGGTCCCCTGGTTAATGGAGATCCAAATAATAGGTGTATTTTTTTTTACACGGTCTGCTCGTTAAACATTCCACAGACAAGTACGAGAGATAATCTCTTAGCGATGTCACAGAGGTATTGTATTTTCATCTGAATTGTCTTGACAATAGAGACGTAAAGGATTATGTCGTCTATTGATTTATTTGCATTCCATATTGATTTTTTTACATTCATTTAAGGAATTCGTTTTCGGCACTCGCGCGCGAGCAACGGATTATAGCAAAAAAATAATAAATGGCGGCCGCAGCGTTTTGCTGTTTCCAACTTTTGGTCAAGAACGTTTCAGATAAGAAAACCAGAATTTCACAGGAAAGAGCTAAATTATTCTGAAAACCTGAGAAAAGGCGAAACGTTCCTGGATTTTACATGGAACGTTACCATTTTTTTTACAGTGTATGACGTCGCATGCATTTTTGTTTCATGTCTCTGAATCTTTTGATTCATGACTCATGTCTCTTTGTCTCAGTTTTGATTCATGGCAATCTTCGCAAGTATAGCAGGGTTCGTACGGGTACCATTATTTTCAAGGCCAAATATCAGTATTTTTTTATAGAAAAATAAATCTAGTTTAAACAGACGAAATTTCGCCTTATTTAAAGAAAAATATTGCATAAGAAAATACTGGTACCAAAGAAATTCTTAGTCTGGAAATTCAAGGACCCGTACGAACCCTGAATAGGATTTTTCATCTGTATGGATCTGTGTATGTTCTTTTAAATTCCATTTACTTAAAAAGTGTTTGTAGCAAATAGAACACACCTGTAAGAGATATAAATGTAAACAATTAGAATTCTCTTCAATGATATAGATAAAAAACGCTTGTTAAAGTATAGACGATAAAATATTTTATTTTAAATTTACTCTTATTACGTTCCATATATGAATTATGGTATTTCACATATAGGTACTCACATATTTATTATTCTTTAACTCTACATGTGCTAAGGGCGAATCATTCAGATCATTCGTTTCTGATAAAGAGGTTTACTGCTGTTTTGATTCATCTTGCTGCAACATCTGTACAATAAAAGAAATATATTTATATACTTAAGGGTCCTGTCTCTGCAAGCGAAGACAATCGTGAGCCAATGCTAAACCTATGAGAGACCGTTTCGCTGATTTCTCATTCGAATTTGCTTATTTAAAAAATTTTCTTTTTGCATATGATATTTGAGATCATAATGAAGGGTACCCGTTGATTAAATTATCGATTTTTGTTGCTGTTTGATTATGATATCACTTACAATTTTGGAACGTGAAAAACGGAGGTGTTTTTTCATTCAAAGCTTTGTAAAATGGTATCTATGAAAGATTTTGAAAATTAAAAAACAACAACCCCTAGCTTAAACTTTGAACTTTTCAGATAATTTTGTTTTTTCCTTCCCTCTTTGAATATTGCCACTGGAAAGTCCGAACTGTGGACAATTCCGAACTTTGGGTGTCCGAACTTTAGACTTTGTACTTTAAAAGTTAAATTTAAAAACGCATACCACAACTGAAAAAGCAGTTCCAGAAATTATGCTCATGCTCATAGACAGAGTATGCACAATACACATTATGCAAACAGAACTGAATTCTTTTGTGTGTCCCTGTAAATGATCAATAAATGCTTTGTAAATCCTATTCTACAGTAAGCATTTTGAAATGCAATTGCGTGAATATGAATTTTAATATATTTAAAATAATGTAACATCATTATAATACATTGCAGATGATTTTCGAAAAAGCCCTTTTCGTATTTCACTAGAAAAACACGGGTGATGAGTGATAATGTCTACCGGTTTTGAAAATGCTGTTCTGCAAAATAAAACAACAACAACAACATAAACAAGTTTAAATCAGTACAAGGATTTCGCAGTGTCATCTCTGAGATTATTCTCTGATAAGTTTTTTCATTACTTTTTAATTAACTGATTTTTTTTTAACACCATCATGTTTTACCGAAATTTGAGTATATTTTAACAAAAACTTTTTAAAAAATCTTTCGAAGGATACCCCATTCATCATTGTGCGTTTTGTATGTGCATAACAAAAATGCAGTATACAATGTCAGATGTGGGCAAAAAACCCTATCCAGTGATATCTCTCATTCATCGTCTACATGTTGAGAAAAAAGGGATGTTTGACAAGATAAATAATATACACGGTGTTGCCGAATTCGACCGACAAATTCAGAAGGGTAATAGTAGTATAATGTAGTGATGGGCGATTCTCGAGATTTCGACAATCGAGAAAAATCGTCATCGTAAAAAATCACAATCGATACAGCCATCGATTAATTCCTAGAATCCTCAATCGAGATTTTTACAATCGATTATAACGAGAAAAGCTAAAAACAGTTATTGGAAAACTTAGCTATTATTCTGGCCGACAATTTCATAGTAGTGATAGGGCTTAGTGATGGGCGATTCTCTAAAATTTACCATTCGAAAAAAATCGTTATCGTAAAATACACAATCGATACAGTCATCGATTATTTTCGAGAATCTACAAAGGAGATGTTCTAGAATCGATTATTGAAATCATTGTTTTTACATATATATAAGGCAGATTTTATTAAATATAGGGTAACTGAAAACAAATGGAATAAAAAAACAACAGACCAAAGGGAGGCTATAAAGGAGCCATAAGACTGGAAAAGTCTTGTAAGGGTGCCCCCTGGTTGAAAAAATCTGAAAAAACGCGAGTAGCTATGAAGCGGTAAGGGAAGTTTAAGTATAAAAAATTAGAATTTTTCGGCAATTAGCACTAAAATGGCCAAAGCAATAAGAATCAAAAGTACCCCCTAGTGGCAAAAACATGAACTAAAGGATGATAAAAGGGATCAAAAATTTTTTTTGATTTTTCTACGTCATTTGAGATTGGATCTTTAATTTCCCCATTTTTAGAAAGACTTCGACTGGAATACATTAAACGAACCCCCGCGGAGAGCAAAGTAGGGGGCAGGGGCAAGGAAAGTGCATAATATGAATAAGTGGTCACAGGACTTTCCAACGATATGTCACATGAGGGGTGTCGGCTAAATTTAGAAAAGTGCCCCGCGCGGGGCAAAGTAAGGGGAGGGGCGCGGGCGATATATAAAATGAAATAGTAGTCACAGAGCTTTCCAATGATATATCACATGAGGGGTATCAGCAAAAGATAGAAAAGAGTCCCAACTCCCAGGATTCCAATTATCGTTCCCCCGAAATATACCCTGCCCATCCTTCTCTTTGAAATTTTCATATATTAAAAATTATTTATCGGAGGGCTCCGTAAAAAAATCCGATCTAAAATGTTTAAAAACGCTACGATTTCAAAAAAGTTCGAAAAGTGCATCTCTCGGGGCGCCAAAATAGGGAGGGAAGAAGAAAGGTTCATAATATGAAAGAGTAACTTTCCGATGATAACCGAAAACTTTCCGATGATATATCAAATGACTGGTCCAAAAAAAGTTTGAAATCTACCCCTCCCACGTGGGTTCCCTCTTTTATCCCAGAATATACCCGGAAATCACGCAGCCCCACTTTTCACCCACAGCACCCCCCACGCAGCCACCAAAATTTTATATTTAATAAATAATATTTATCGGAGAGCTCCATTAAAAAACCTCATTTGATGATATTTATTGTAGAAATCTCTACAATTAAAAAAAAAATCACCCCCGCACCGCTCCCCCCCCCCCCCCCTTCCGGAATTCAAGTCTGGGAGGAGAAAGGTTCATAATATGAAAGAGTGGTGAAAGGACTTTCCGATGGAGAGGTTTGGTAAAAGTTTGAAAATTACCCCCCCCCTTTGTCCACTCTCGCGCCCCCCAGAATTCACTCACCTTCCTCTTTGAACTTTTTATATTTAATAAATAGTATTTATCTGAGTCTCCAGGTATGGGGCAGCTTGACAGAGCTAAAATAAGAGAAACATTGAAAATTCGGGGCAAAATGACACTAAATTTAACAGTAAAGTTTGAAACTAGGACTATACAGAACTGAATACATAAACCACTATGCTTCAAAACCCACATCGGTTAATAGCAATAAAAAGATAAGTGCCAGTTAAACTGATGGCATTGAGCTCACAGGTTATTCACATTAATTGTATATTATACTCTTATTTCAAAGAATAATGTCCCTCAAAAAATAAATGAAGGGAAATATACCCCGTTTGCCCCTTTTATACTTAACCAATGAACCTCCAAATCAAATCAGGGAAACTCCTTAACTATAATAAATCAGTATATCAAATTTGAAGAAAATCAGATAATTCTGCATGAAAAAAAGAAACATATCGCTAAATTAAGGGTGGTCTAACCCCTTTAACCCTTTTATACTTAAATAACGAACCTCCAAATCTAATCAGGAAATGTCCTTATCAGAACGAACATAGAAAAAAAAAATTAAAGTAAATTGAATAATTCTCCATGAAAATCCATTTATTAAATTAAGGGGAGGGGACTTGCCCCCTTTTCGCCCTTGTATACTTAACCAATGAACCTCCAAATCTAATGAAGGAAGCGCCATATCGGAATAAATCGGTATATTAAATTTGAAGCAAATCGAATAATTCTGCATGAAAAACCCTTTTATCTAAATTATGGGGGAGGCCAGCCCCTCCCCTTTATACTTAACCCATAAACCTCCAAATCTAATCAAGGCAGCTTCTTAACATAATAAACTGGTATCCCAAATTTGGAGCAAATCGAATAATTCTGCATGAAAAACCCATTTATGTACATTAAGGAGGGGGCCTACCCCCCTTTCCCCCCTTTATACTTAAGTAATGAACCTCCAAGTTTAATCAGGGAAGCTCATTAACATAATAAACCGGTATACTAAATTTGGAACAAATCGAGTAATTCTGCATGAAAAACCCAATTATCTAAATTAAGTGGGGAACCAGCCCCCCTTCTCCCCCTTTATCTTTAACCAATGAACTTCCAAGTTTAATCAGGGAAGCTCCTTAACATAATAAACCGGTATACCAAATTTGGAGCAAATCGAATAATTCTGCATGAAAAGCCCATTTATCTAAATTAAGGGGGGACCAGCCCCCTTCTCCCCCTTTATACTTAACCCGTAAACCTCCAAATCTAATCAAGGTAACTTCTTAACATAATAAACCGGTATATCAAATTTGGAGCAAATCGAATAATTCTGCATGAAAAACCCATTTATCTAAATTAAGGAGGGGTCTACCCCCCCCCCCCCCTTTCTCCCCTTTATACTTAACTAATGAACTTCCAAGTTTAATCAGGGAAGCTTCTTAACATAATAAACCGGTATACCAAATTCGGAACAAATCGAATAATTCTGCATGAAAAACCCATTTATCTAAATTAAGAGGGGGCGGGCAGCCCTCCTTCTCCCCATTTATCCTTAACCAATGAACTTCCAAGTTTAATCAGGGAAGCTCCTTAAAATAATAAACCGGTATACCAAATTTGGAGCAAATCGAACAATTCTGCATGAAAAACCCATTTATCTAAATTAAGGAGGGGGTGTACCCCCCTTTCCCCCTTCATACATAACTAATGAACCTCCAAGTTTAATCAGGGAAGCTCCTTAACATAATAAACCGTTATACGAAATTTGGAGCAAATCGAATAATTCTGCATGAAAAACCTATTTATGTAAATTAAGGAGGGGGGACCAGCCCCCCTTCTCTCCCTTTATCCTTAACCAATGAACCGTCAAAACTAATCAGCGGAACGCCTTATCAGAATAAACATAAAAAAAATTGAAGCAAATCATACATTTTAATCAAGAGTTATCGCGTTACGTACATACGTACGTACACATGCATACACACAGAACCGACTGGTACATTAGCTCTCAGGCTTAGATAGCCTGTGAGCTAAAAAGAGATTGGATAAGCAGATGGACTCCTTTGAGAAATTATGACTTAAACCAACCGGTAAGTTTGACTCTAAAGCTTCATTTCCATCTCGCATTTCGGCAAATCTCACCTCGATGATTTTTCCAGCATTTCGACGCTTCCAGATGGGAAGCTGCTCGATGGTTGGTTCTCTCACGGTTTTAAACCTTTCGGGATGGGAAGTCTCTCGAGAGTGTCTCTCGCCCTTTTCAACCTTTCCCGATGGGAAGCCTCTCGCTGGTGGCTGGTTTCTCTCGTTCTTTTCGAAATCTCCCAACGAAAAGCCTTTCGAGGATTTCGCTCGCGCTTTTCAACATTTCGCTATGAGAAGCTTTTCGAGGATTTCTCTCGTCCTCGGAGGAGAAGAAAAGTAAGAAAATTTATCGAGAGTACCAAGGGACGAGATAGAGAAAGAGGCGCGACAATGAGCTGTGAAATGAAGCCCTAATTTTCAAAGTTTCTCTTATTTTAGCCCTACCAAGATGTCACATACCTGGAGCCCTCCGATAAATATTATTTATTAAATATAAAAATTTCAAAGAGGAAGGTGGGTCGGGTGATTTCGAGGAAGGAGGACGTGAGAGTGGAATCATGCGGGGTGCAATTTTAAAAATTTTACCGAACCCTTCCTGTGGCATATAATCGAAAAGCCCTTTGACCACTCTTTCATACTATGAACCTTTCTTCGCCCAAAGGGGGATGGGGAAGGGGCGAACAAATTTTTAAAACCGTAGCCGATTTCTATAATAAATTTAAATATCACTTTAGATGTGGGTTTTTTATGCAGTCTTCCGGTAAATATTAATTATTGAACATAAAAATTTTAAAGTGGCGGCAGTGTGAATTCCGGGGCGAAAGAGTGGGCTCACGGGGGGTGGGAGGGGGAGCAATTTTCAAACTGTTTTTGGACCAGTCATGTGATATGTCATCGGTAAGCTCTCGGATGACTCTTTCATATTATGAGACTTTCTTCCTCCCCTCCCCAATTTAGCCCCCACTGCGAGGGTAGTTTTTTCCGTTTTTATCATTTTAGATCAGATTTTTTTTATGGAGCCCTCCGCTAAATATTATTTATAATATATGAAATTTCAGGATACTTTTCCAAATTTAGCCAAGACCCCTCATGTGACATATCGTTGGAAAGGTTTGTGACTACTTATTGATGCTATGCACTTCCGGTGGCCGCCCCCCCCCACTTCCCCCCCCCGGAGGACACTTTTCCAAATTTAGTCAATACCCCTCTTGTGAGATATCGTTGAAAAAGTCTGTGACTACTTATTGATGTTATGCACTTCCGGTGACAGTCCCCCCACTCTTTGCCCCCCCCCCGGGGACACTTTTTCAAATTTAGTCAAGACCCCTAGTGTGAGATATCGTTGGAAAGGTCTGTGACTACTTATTGATGTTATGTATCTACGGTGTCCCCACCACCACTTCCCCCCCCCCCCGGGGGGGCACTTTTCCAAATTTAGCCAAGACCCCACATGTGAGATATCGTTGGAAAGGTCTGTGACTATTTATTGATGTTATGCTCCTCCGGTGTCCCCCCCCCGGGGGACACTTTTCCAAATTTTGCCAAGACCCCACATGTGAGATATCGTTGGAAAGGTCTGTGACTACTTATTGATGTAATGCACATCCGGTGACCGCCCCCACCCCACTTTTCCCCCCACGGGGTGTTTTTCTAAATTTAGCCGGGACCCCTCATGTGACATATTGTTGGAAAGGCTTATGACCACTTACTCATGTTGTCCACCTCCCGCACCCCTCCCCTCTTTGCCCCCACGGGGAGGGCTTTTTTATAAATTCAGATCCAGACTTCTCATGTGACATATGGTTGGAAAGGCCTAAAGACCTGTGACGACTTAATCATATTATGCAGCTGCTGTGTCCCTCCGCTCGCTTTGACCCCTCCCCCAAGAGATCTGGTCCGAGGTTCATTCGTTTCGATATTATATTTTTTACAAGGTTTTGTAGTGCGTGCACACCACACCCGCCTGCTATCATATATCAGTGCCGTATATAGCGGGTAACCTGTTCGTGATTTCATATTACAAGATTACGTATAAATTAGGGGCCCCGATTAAAGGAGGGGCCCGCTAGCGGTCGAAGTCACCTAGTCTTTATTAACATCGACGCATTCCAGTTCACCCGCAGACGATTCTTGATAAATGTATGACGTATATAATACATAATATATGATTTATAAAAGAAATTTGCAAACTGCAGTCATCGAGAAAAAATTTACACAATCGAAAATTATCGAGATGTCCATACAATCGAGAAAATCGAGAAAAACATCTCGTTATCGCCCATCACTAGTATAATGGTTGGTCAACCATTATATACTATATTTAAAATACATTTTTTAAAACTTTTTTCATAACATTTTTTGTAAATTTTTTCAAACTTTTTTGTAATTTTTTCAATTTTTTAGTAATTTTTTAAATTTTTTTTATAAATTTTTTGCAATTTTTTTTGTTATGTTGTAATTTTTTCTTCACTTTTGTAAAAAAAGATTTTGTTGTATTTTTTTTTCCCTCTAGTAAAAAAAAAATGTATGTGGAAATTTTTTTTTTTTACTTTGTAAAATTTTTTTATGTTGTAAATATTTTTGTAAGTATTTCTAGAAAACATTGAAATTATTTTGTGAACTTGCATATTTTTTCATTCATCTGCTAATTTTTGTCTGTTCTTATGAAATTTTTATAAGCTTTGAAAGTGTTGTTTCGTTTAAAATGTTAGAAGATATATTCCAATAATGAAGTAGGCTTTAGAAAAATAAATGCGTCGATATGTGTGGATAAAAGAATATTTATTATAACCATTTAAAGAATACATTGATATCTACATTCATGTTAGTTAGAAGAATCACGGATAACAAAAATTCTTTACAGCAGTGTGTTGTGCATGCCTTTCAAATTTTAATTTTGGGATATTGTGGTAACTCTTATGCTATTAGGTTGGGTAAATAGTCTAAATCTTTTCCTTGATTGTTAGATTCTTCAAACGCCTGGTTATTTTTTGAATAGCTTCACAGAGTTTACATTCAACTGATGATACACTATGTGAAGTCGTATGCATTTTTGATTCATGTCTCTTAATCTTTTGAGTCATGTCTCATGTCTCTCCGTCTCAGTTTTGATTCATGGCAATCTTCGCAAGCATAGGTTTTTTCATCTGTATAGATCTTTTAAATTCCATTTACTTAAAAAGTGTTTGTAGCAAATAGAACACATGTGTAAGAGAAATAAATGTAAACAATTAGAATTCTCTTCAACAATATAGATAAAAAACACCCGATAAAATATTTTATTTTAAATTTACTCTTACTATGTTTCATATATGAATTATAGTATTTCACATATAAGTACTCGCATATTTATTATTCTTTAACTCTACATATGCTAAGGGTGAATCATTCAGATTATTCGTTTCTGATAAAGAGGTTTGTTGCTGTTTTGATTTATCTTGCTGCAACATCTGTACAATAAAAGAAATACATTTATATACTTAAAAAAGGTTTAATATATAAATATTCATTTATTTATTAGTTATTTTCATTAATAAATATATATTGTAATGATATACTAAAACTTACTTTATTCACTAACGAAGAAATCGATTCCTCCTGCGTACAAATCAGTAGTATAATAAATGTTGTCAAGAAATTTTGTTATAGTAAACAATAGATTATTATATTAATCGAAATTTTTGAATTATAAAAAACGCAAAACTGGAAAATCTGTCAAACGCAGGAAATACATGAAAAGAAATAAAAATGGAATTTTTTTTTAATTCAAAAATTTCGATTCCATAGTGAAAATTTTCAAAGAAGAATTTTTTCTTTATGTAATCTTGAAATGTCTGTCTTAAATAAAGAAAAGAATAGTATAGGAATTTTCTGGTATGAATGATAAATTTTGAAATAAAAAAAGGTCAAATTTTCCCACTAGTGTTTGTACCTCAACGCGTCACTTGCGTGCATACATTCTTATGCAATAAACGATTGTTACAGTGTCCTGTACCATCCCTTAAAGTTTGTACCACGAATTTAGAATCACCTTGTATATTAAATTTTTTGTTTACTTATTCATATGTTAGAAATATTTTTGAGATATACATATCTCATAATTATTAGAATGATAAGCGATAGATGTGAAAGTGTGAAGCATAAATCGTTCTGTGATGTTGATAAGCATTGTGGTATAAATTCATATAGTTTGGTTTCGAAAATAGGTTATATGAAATATGAAATGTTTAGTTAAAATTAAAGATTGTATTCATGTATACTATGCATAATCTAAAACTATAAACATAGTAATAATATTTTAAACATGTTGATGGATGATAATTCAGAAATCTTCGAAGTGCAAGGTAAAACGTACGATAATTTGATTAACAGTATGAGCAGAATAACCCAGACTAGTCATGTATAATATGTATCATTAAAACTATAAAGACAGTATTTATATTTTAAACAACTTGTTGGTTGATAATCCAGAAATCTCCGAAGTGCAAGGTGAAACGTTTGATTAATAATATGAGCAGAATAACCCAGATAACCCATAGTTTTAATATAGCAGAATAACCCATAGTTTTAATATGTCAAATGAATGTAGAAGTAAGAAATGTCATGCAGGATTGTAGGAGCAATTCATATAAGGTGAAAATTGAGTAGAATCAATTTTCAACTCTATTGCTCTCCTAAGTCAGTATCTATCTTAATTGTGTAATGTAAAAATATACAGGGAAAGAATCAAGTTTGATGTAAATAAATATTGTGGTATTGGATTAAAAACTAAAATATACCGAATTTCACTGAATCAGAAAGTATGAATTTGATTAATAATGCTTTGTGTGTAAAAAAAAACAAAAAACAAAACAAAACAAAAAAAAAACAAAAAGTTCGAATGTGATAAAATTATGGAAATTAGTTTGTAAACTCCAATTTTTATATGTACGATAATGAAAATATTTTCTTTAAGGCTGTTCTCAACTGCTTTCGTCAACTAGCGCAAAACGTTTTTACACATTCACTCACTCATTTATAAATGTAAAGGTACAAAATTGGCAGTGCTGACTAGGGAAGCGATTTGGAATCGGACTGTTTTTTCCATTTTTTGATCAATAGATTACCTATCGAGTTATAAGCGAAATGGATCACGTGAGCGAGGCGTTTTTTCTCCCTTTCTGACCCTTTTACTTCTCTCGTCTAGAAATTCTGTTCAAAACGTCAAGTTTGACAGCATTTTCTACAAGATCTATTACGTTTACAATAAAACGGAAAGAACAGTTTGATGACACAGTTTCTGAATGACAACACCTGCTAGTTTTATGCGTTTCCGAACAAAAATCACTTTAAACTTATGTCAGAAAGTTGCCCCTTTGGATATGAGAACAGCCTTAATGGGAAATTTCCAGTTATTGATAAGATTAAAAAATATTTTCTTTTTGTTTAATTATGAATATTTCTTGAGATGCATGTCATCCATCTTACAAATTCGATGTTAAATTTTTAAGAAATGATAGTTTGTGGTTCGAAAAAGGTATGGTTGCATTATGGTTGCATTATGGTTGCATTATTTACAAATGTTATAAACATTTGTAAATAATTTCAGAAAATTTATAAATTATTTCTCTAACTTGTCATTGATCTGTTACTTTTTTAACATTTGTAGAAAAAAAAACATTTTAATTTTTCCGTAATTTGTATCATTTTTCGCTCAAAACAGTTGATTTTATAGATTATTAGTATTATCATTCGGTAGTAATTTCGTGAATGAGGTTATTAAATATTAAATATATATTAATTTTCTTTACTGTTTCATATGATAGTAATATTTATGAGGAATATATCTGATAATTAATAGAATAATAAGCAAGGGAGAATAAAATTTGAAGCACAAATCGTTCTGTGATTTAGTAATTTTCTGATAAATGGATAAAAAAAGTTGTTAAAATTATGTACAGCTCATATCCAAAATATTAGAATAATTGAGAAAAAGAAATAAGAAAAAATTATTTTTCATTTACTTATTTTTGATACTAAGTAAATGCAATTAAATTTCTTATAAATTAAATCTGGAATGTTTAGATAAGATTTTAGCATTTACAAAATATAAAATACAGTACAATAAATTAGGTATACAGCTTTCTCAAACACATCAAAATATTAGAATAAAATTTAGATTGGTTCAAAATATTAGAATATTTTATTTTACGCAACAGTATTACCATATGAATATGAAGTAAATGGTAGTTAATATTTTGTAGCATCCCCTTTAGCTTCCATAACAGCGTACAATCGATCTTGCATACAATATACAAGGCGTTTACAAACATTTTTATCAATATTAGCCCAAATAGACTTTATACGTGCCACTAACTCAGTTTTATTTGAAGGAGGATTTTCTTGGAGTTTTTTCTTAATTATACACCACAAGTTTTCGATGAGACAAAGGTCTGGTGAGTTTGGTGGCCAAGGAAATGCCTTAATGTTGCGTTGGCGGAACCAATTGTTAGTTGACACCGAGGTACTCGGTGACTCTAAATCTTGTTGAAAGATGAAATCATCTTCAATGATGGAATCAATTTCAGATGATGGAATCATGTAATATTCCAAAATTTATTGATATATCTGAGAGTTAACCTTTTTGTAGATGATGCATAACTTTCCAGGTCCTTCTGCACTTCTGCAACCCCAAACCATGACACTAGCAGCAAATTTTATGGAACGTTTAAGGCATTCTTTATCAAATGCTTCTTGCTTCATTCTCCAAACTCTAATACATTGATTACCATATGAAACACAACCTACTTTCATCCCTAAATAATATATTTTTCCAATCTTCTTCGCTCCATAAACGCCCAATTCAATTTTATACGCCTTTGTTTTGCAGTCATGAGAGGTTTTGTTTTCGGTACACGAGATTCAAACTTAAATTTATGGAGACGTCTTAATGCTGTCGATGTAGGAACTTCAACTCCTTCTTCTTTCCCTTTTCGGTGCAAGAATCGCACACTTTTAAAATTGTTTTTCTTCACTATACACTACAGTTTCCTGTCATCTCTAGAAGATGTTTTTGGTTTTCGGCCACCATTTTGGTGATTCTTTAGAAATTTTCACTAACGTTTAAATGCGAACAATGTAAATAATTCGCTACATAACATTGATTTTTACCGTGCCGATACAAATCAACCATACGAAGTTTAATAGATTCAAGAATATCACTCACACGACCCATTTTAAGACGAAAAAGCAAACAAACTGCAAAAAGAATACTGATTTTAAATAAAATCGTCTGAATTTAATCAATGATGCCACCAGTTATGAATTTGTGATAATTAAAGGAGAATTAATGTGAAATATTCTAATATTTTGAACCACATGAATAAATATTCTAATATTTTGACTTTTCAAAATAATTTTTTTTTCAATTGATCTTTTCAAAAATAATATTAATTTTAAGATAATAAATAAGTTTTATCAACAATAAGTTCTTAATAAAAATATGGTTTGCATATTTGCATTAAGATACATTAAATTACCAAACGATATTTTCAATTTGTAAAAAAAAGTAATTATTCTAATATTTTGAATATGAGCTGTAATGTTAAAATATATAGGAGCAAGAATCGAGTTTGATGTAGGTAAATATTGCGGTAAAGATCAATTCGTTGTTGAATTAAATGAAATTGTGTGAAAACAAGATTTTCTACAAGGAGTTTAAGTAATTTCAGTTATTGTTCTTGGAAAATTAACCCAAAAGTTGATATCTGCTATCTTTAAAAGGCAATAGCGAATAGACCTAAGCAATATTTGCTCTTATGTGGTGAAAATTTCAGATTGGTTTGAAATATAGACTATTTGAAATATGAAATGTTTAGAAAAAATAAAGTTTGTATTCATGTATACTCTATATCATTAAAAACTGTAAAGATAGTATTCATATTTGAAACAACTCGATGTGTAATCGTTCTGTGATTTGATAATTTTCTTATAAATGGATAAAAACAATTGTTAATATTATGTAATGTTAAAATATATAGGGACAAGAATCGAGTTTGATGTAGATAAGTATTGCAATAATTCAGAAATCTTCGAAGTGCAAGGTGAAACATATGATAATTTGATTAATAATATGAGCAAAATAATTCAGACTAGTTTTAATAAGTCAAATGTTTGAAGCAGTAAGTGGTGTCTTTCAGTTTCCGACGTAGAAAAGAAATTTGTACTATTGATTGCAAAATCTCGAATGTATAAAACAATTTTATTTATTTAGAATTTTCAACACTGAAAAGAAATTTGTACTATTGGTTGCAAGATTTCAAATGTAGTCATCACGTGAATAAATATAAATATGAACATTATATAAAGACATTCAAGCTTTTAAAAATAGCTAAAGTTTAACAATATAATTAGTATCTTGTAACAATATAGGGGAGAAAAGTACACAGTGAGACATGGTACACAGTGAGACAGCAATCACTTAGACATATAGTTGTAACTTTTTCTCCAAGCTGGCACACTCACATAACGACCTCATCTTATGCAACACGTGGATGTAGTTTCGGCACTTCAGTTATTCGTCCGACAAAATATTAAGTAATTCTTTATTTGATAGTGGTTAAAGTTACACTAGCAGGAATGACCGAGCTAAGCTCGGTCAAAATGAGCTTTGTGTTTATCTCGATATATTATTCCCACTAAATCATTCTTGCTGTTTTAGATACAATTAGCTTGACCCTGAGACATAGTGACCCAAAACGACGCACTAATCGAATTTTTTCCAACATGCGACCTAATACAATGCTCTTCTCGAGCCTGAAAACGATGGAATACAAAATTTAGTGAAAATCGTTAGTCATATTCTAGATAAAATAAGCTTGAACCACGTAGATTCAAAAAACCACTAACCGAAATTTATCGAAAGTGTGAGCTATTTCAACGATATTTTTGTTCTGTGAAACGGTATAACAAAAAAAATGTCAAAATTGTTTGAACATTTTTGAGATGGATGCCGTTAGCTTGACCCCGACCCATTATCACCAAAATGACCCACTAATAGAATTTTCTTGAGCATGCGACCCAGCCCACTGGTTTTATACTGTCCAGAAACGGTGTAGTACACAGTTTTGTCAAAATCTTTTGATCCGTTTTTTAGATAAAGTTAGCTTGATCCTGTTCTATTAGGACCCAAAATGACCCATTCATTGAATTTTCTCGTACATGCGATTCTACCCAATGGTCTTATCATGCTCGGAAACGGTATTATACAAAATGTTTTCAAAATGTTTTGGAGCGCTTTTTAAATACAATTAGCTTGACCCCGACCCATTGTGAGCCAAAATGACTCACTAATCGAATTTACTTGAACATGCGACCTAGCCCAATAGTCTTCTCGAGCCCGAAAATGATAGAATACAAAATTTAGTCAAAATCGTTTAAGCCGTTTTTTTGATAAAATTAGCTGGACGCTGAACCATTGTGACCCAAAATGACCCACTAATCGAATTTTCTGGGACATGTGACTTACCCCAATTCTCTTCTCATGCCCAGAAATGGTATAATATAAAATTTGGTCAAAATGTTTTGAGCATGTTTTTAGATTCAATTAGCTTGACTCTGGCCCATTGTGACCCAAAATGACCTACTAATTGAATTTCCTCGAACATGAGATTTAGCCCAAACGTCATCTCATGACCAGAAACGGCGGTATATTAAAAAAAATTGTGAAAATGTTTTGAGCCGTTTTTAGATGTAATTAGCTTGACCCTGACTCATAATGACCCACTAATTGAATTTTCTCAAACACGTGACCCATCCCAATGGTCTTTTTGTGCCCGAAAACAATAGCTTACAGAATTTCGTCAAAATAGTAGAGCCGTTATCTAGATAAACTTAGCTGGACACACGGTGACCCAAAAAATGACCCACTAATCGAATTTTCTTGAACACGTTATCCATCCCAATGGTCTTTTCGTGCCCGAAAATTGCTAGATACAAAATTTAGTCAAAATCGATTGAGCCGCTCTCTAGATATAATTAGCTTGACCCTGACCCATTATGACCCAAAATGATCCACTAATCTAATTTTCTCAAACACGAGACCCATCTCAATGGTCGTTTCGTGACCGAAAATAGTAGGGTGCAAAATTTCGTCAAAATCGTTAGAGCCGTTATCTAGATAACTTAGATTGACCCACGGTGACCCAAAAATCACCCACTAATCGAATTTTTTCGAACATGTGACTTAGCCCAATGGTCTTCTTGTAATCCAAAACTGTAGAATATAGAGTTTAGTGAAAATAGTTAGAGCCGTTTTTTAGATAAAAATAATTGACCCACAGTGACCCCAAAATGACCCACTAATCGAATTTTCTCAAACACGTGACCCATTTCAATGGCCTTTTCGCGCCCGAAAATGGTTAGATACAAAATTTAGTCAAAATCGATTGAGCCGTTCTTTAGATATAATTAGCTTGACCCTGACTCATTATGACCCAAAATGACCCACTAATCGAATTTTCTTGAACACGAGACCCATCCCAATGGTCTTTTCGTGCCCGAAAACAGTAGGGTGCAAAATTTCGTCAAAATCGTCAGAGCCGTTATCTAGATAGATTGACCCACGGTGACCCAAAAATGACCCACTAATCGAATTTTCTTGAACATGTGACTTAGTCTAATGGTCTTCTCGTGATCCAAAACTGTAGAATATAGAGTTTAAAAAAAAATCGTTAGAGCCGTTTTTTAGATAAAAATAGCTAGACCCACAGTGACCCCAAAATGACCCACTAATCGAATTTTCTCGAGCACGTGATCCATCCCAATGGTCCTTTCGTGCCCGAAAATGGTTAGATACAAAATTTAGTGAAAATCGATTGAGCCGTTCTTTAGATATAATTAGCTTGACCCTGACCCATTATGACCCAAAATGACCCACTAATCGAATTTTCTCGAACACGAGAGCCATCCCAATGGTTTTTTTCGTGCCTGAAAATGGTTAGATACAAAATTTAGTCAAAATCGATTGAGCCGTTCTCTAGATATAATTAGCTTGACATCGACCCATTAAGACCCAAAATGACCCACTAATCGAATTTTCTCGAACATGAGACCCATCCCAATGGTCTTTTCATGCGCGAAAATGGTTAGATACAAAATTCAGTCAAAATCGATTGAGCCGTTTTCTAGATATAATTAGCTTGACCCTGACACATTATGACCCAAAATGACCCACTAATCGAATTTTCTCGAACACATGACCCATGCCAATCGTCTTTTCGTGCCCGAAAACAGTAGGGTGCAAAATTTCGTCAAAATCGTTACAGCCGTTATCTAGATAAACTTAGCTTGACCCACGGTGACCCAAAAATGACCCCCTAATCGAATTTTCTCGAACATTGTGACTTAGCCCAATGGTCTTCTCGTAATCCAAAACTGTAGAATATAGAGTTTAGTGAAAATCGTTAGAGCCGTTTTTTAGATAAAAATAGCTAGACCCACACTGCCCCAAAAATGACCCACAAATCGAAATTTCTCGAACACGTGACCTAACCCAATAGTCTTCTCGTGCCCAAAAATGGTTGGATACAAAATTTGGTCAAAATCGATTGAGCCGTTCTTTAGATATAATTAGCTAAACCCTGACCCATTATGACCCAAAATCACCCACTAATCGAATTTTCTCGAACGCGAGACCCATCCCAATGGTCTTTACGTGCCCGAAAACGGTAGGGTGCAAAATTTAATTAAAATCGTTAGAGCCGTTCTCAAGATAAAATTTACACACACACACACACACAATTTTTGCTCGCATTATAGTATAAGATATACGTCTATTTTAGAGTTTATTTCTTACAATATGACATACATTTACTTAACCAAACCTAGCTATATCTAATAATGGACTATATCGACAAAACGACATAAACTTTTTAAAGCGATGAAATTGATGTAATAGATCTGGCATCCATTTTGTTACAACGTAACGAAAGTATACAGAAAGACACAGTTGTGGTACACAGTGAGACATGTCTCATTGATATTGAATATAGATTGAATTGATATTTTTAATTGTTTTGCTTAATTAATAATACTCATTAAGGTGATGGTTGTTCAAAATTCAAATGTAAATTTAATCTTCATCTTATAGTATAATAATGTAACGATCGCCCCTTATGTTATTGCATAAAATTAACTCTAAAAACACCTTTTTACCCGCTAGGGGGCGCTCGAATTGGGCGGCGGGATGAGGCGGAGGGGGCACGGTACCTCTTTACCCCCTCCGCCTGACCAAGAACTCTCCTTTTCCTACTACTTACGTATAATAGCAAATTATTAATATTAAAACTATTAATCGATAAAAGCGTATTTTTTTTTAATCACACCGTTTAATTTTTTTATTTATTACTTATTTATTATTTTCTACATTTTAGCCTTTAAAATGTTTCATTGTTGCAGTTTTAAAGCGATTTGGCTTATTTTTGCGAGCGTTTATTGGCTTATGATTAAATCCGTTGTTCCTTCAACTGGTATATAATTGTTACAGAGGATATTTGGTGATTTATTACCTGAGGCGAGATAACGAAAAAAAAGTTTTAATTTTAAAGCGTTAATTTATAATTAAGTTTTGAAAATATTAAAATTTTGTATTGTCATAGGAAACACACATATGAACGCAATTTTTATAGTTCTAGCTTGTCAGGAAATAGTTTAAAAATCTATTACAAAATTTCTTTACATAAAAAAAGAGGTTGACGGTAGTAAAATTGTGCAAATAGTTCATAATCTGGTTTATTATCTGTTCAGTTATTATCTGTACATAATCTGGTGATGTCTGCTGGCTCATAGGTTAAAATGGTTTTGTCTAATCCTTCTTCTAATGCCAACGTAATTTTTCTTTTTTGTTTCAGGGCTGTCAAAAAGAAAAAATATGAGTATGATGGAGCTCTTCCTTCTTATGGCAACTTTCATACAGCTTTCTTCATCTTATCCTGTGACTGACATTAAACACTTGAACGCCCATCCTTACCTTGTGACTCCAAGAACTCCACCTCCTCCTCCACCTTATCAGCCGTTACCTCACAATACCTTGCATGCGTTATTCTTTGATGCCACTCGGCAGGCTTATGTCTACCATGCATTTGCTGTGCTCAAAGTGATGAGAGCCGAATGGAAGAAAGCTCTGGAGAAGGTTCTCTTACTGCCATTCACAGCTTTTGTACACAGATAATTTTGTTTTATAGGGTGACTGCTCCAGTAGTTGATCAAATTTTTGAAATATTGCACCAATTCAGGCGGAAAAGATTTTTACACCTGACCGTAGACATAATATTTTTGTTTGAATGTTGGGGCACCTGTTGTCACATTTTTGTCAGTTGCCTGCTGTAAGAGAAGCCATTTTATGATTTTTTTTTTTTTTTTAATTAGAAAATGTAAAAATTCAGTTTTTGATTAGTAGGAGACCATTACGCTAAGTTAAAATAATCCACTTCCATCTTGCTTATTTCGTAGTTTTATATGAATTATTGTTAATCACAACTTAAGCATGATATTTTAAAGATTAATTTTGAATTTTTGACTGATTTCTTCGATGGATCAACTACTGGGTAAATGGCAATTAAAGAAACTATTTACTTATAATTTTGTTGCTATTTAATTTCAGCAGATTTCATTTTTGCCCATTATAGGACAAAATTCATTAAGGGTTGTAGCAATCATGTTAGTTTCGACAAGCGTTGAGATAAATTTCTGGAGACCCTGATGTCCTTTATTTTCTTCTTTTTAAGGGGGTCCGGGACACAAAAAATCTTAAAATTTTCTTAAAATTTTTTAATACATTAAAAATTTCTCTGTTTTTTTCTGCTTAAAATGAAGTTTAAATCATGTTTCTATCTTAATTGGAACAGGAAATATTCATTTTTTCGTTTTGATTTGTTTTCAAAATCTAGCTTTAAAGCAATGGTTGTCATGAAAACGACTTTTTGCGAAAATGCGTTTTTCTTCATGACGGGCTTTTTCACCATTTCTCATATTTAAATTGTTATAAGTCAAGAACCGTTAAAGATAAATGCTTCAAACTTGGAAAATGTCTTTTCCAATTGTTTTACTTTAATTTTGATTTAGCAAATTTGTAAAAAAATATTTACTTTTGAAAATATGACTTTTTGAAAAAAAGTTACGCCATTTTTTTTTAAATTTTTAATTTAAATATTTTTAATTTTTATTTAAATTAATATTTTTTTAAATGCTGAATCTAAATTAAAATTCATATATTTCTCTTTATTTAAATATAAAAAAAATTGAAATCCTACAAATAATATTTCGAGCTATAACAATTTTAAACTACCCCACTTTTTTAATAAAATTTAAAATTTAATTTTTTTTTAAAAAAGTATGAGAAGTTTTATCATGTGATTTTATTTACAAATGATATGGTTAACCATCACAAAAAGTTTTGAAATTTTAGCTCAATAAATAAAAATGTTTTGAAAATGTGTCCCGGACTCCCTTAAACTCCACTCCTTTCAGAATAAAAGGTTCATGCATTAGTATCAGAAGGTTCGCGTACCAGAAAGAGCATGCGTAGTATAGTTTGAGAAATCCTGGTCAAGAAGTACAGCATTGGACAACAACGAAAATGAGAAAATTATATTGTTTATCGGAGGACTTCAACGATATGACGCTTAAAAATTCAGCTGGTGAGCTATATTGACCATAATATTATGCCTGTTTTATTGAACAGTTTACCCATTCTCTGTGCAATATGAACTCTAATAAAGTTTTATTTCAATCATATATCTTATTACGAATATAATTGAAATCATTAAAATATAAAGCGGACCCGAACATAATCAATTATTTTGATCATGAGGAAGCCATACACCTTCTCTGTTTATATAGGCAATTTTTTTTGCAAGTGCTCTTGAACAGTTGACAACGGTGAGTTAAGTAGCAATATTGAGTTATAGCAGTAGGTCTTCCAGACCGAGGAATATCACCGAGGTCAAAATTTCTAGATCGAAATCTTCTAAACCATCTTTGGCATTTGTTAGCCTTCACTACGTTTCCATACGTAAAGAAATTATGTTAGTGGCCTCTGTGGTGTTGTTTGATTGATGAAGAACAAAAAAAAAATCCACTTCCATGGTTTCCATTTTCATAAAATCTAAAAACAAATAATAATACATATGGTTTTAACTTTTAAAAAGATACTTGAACAAAATTAACCAAACATTTTAACTAAATAATAACAATTAGTCTAATAAAACTATAACGATATCTTGGTTCTTCAAAATAATTGATTACTTTCCAGCCCCTCTTATAACTGGATGTGTTGATATTGTGTGTTTATTTTAGTATCATGACAAACCTGAAATTTAGTTCCTGATTAATCAGATGAAAAAAAAAAACTCCAACGTTAGGTACCGTGGAAATAGCAAAGTGAGAAAAAGCATTTTCAAATATCATATGGATTGGTAGTGTTTTTACCCGACTGCCAAGAAGGGTTATGTGTTTGACGACGCGTATCTGAGTATGTGGATTTCTTTATACCCTCGAAACATTCCAACGGCTGGATGGATTTTAATGAATGAGGTCTCTATCGATTCGTCTTAACCGTCCGATGGTTATAGGTTAGGTTTTGTTTTTATAAATTCAAAATGGCGGCCGTAAAATACAAAATGGCGGTAGAAACGAAAACAAATTTTTACGCATCCTATTGAGGGGCATATCATTGGATATGTATTTCAAAATGAAGACAGTGTTTCATTGACTATTTTACAGCCAGAAGCTCCGTTTAAATGTTACACAATCTGGAACTTGTGTAAGTAGGATCTCCAGATTTACTGCAACTCCAATCTTCATAGACATCTATAGGCCTCATCAAAACAGTATTTATAGATAGGAACTAACATATCTACAATAACACAACTTAAACACAACTTAAAAGTCATCAATACAAGTAAAAAAAAAAAAAAAAAAATAGATAAGTAATATAAAAAATAGTTTCACCTTGATGAGAAATAATTAATTAGTTCGCTTTTTACGTAGTCGGGTTTTTTGATATGTTAAATTTAATTATTTATCATAAAGGCGACATACCCACAGGGCGCATGCTCAGGTTAGAAATTTTTGTCTAAACAATGGCAACTCATGCTGCCGAATTTGATGATACTCGTCTGAACGAGTTGACGTATTCAGAGGAATTAGAAGAGTGAACCCATACTAATTTCACGATAATGACAGGAACATCAAATTTGCTTTCCATCAAAATATTCGCGGTCAATCAAATTTTATTGTCCGTATGTCGCTAGTCTGATAAATAGAGATACACCGTATAGTTTATATACAGAATGCTTATTAGGAATGATTTTAATAAACGGCTCTTTAATTTGATGCGTTTTAAAATTAATCTATTACCTAAAAATGAATAAATCGTGAAATATCTAAATTAGAGGTCTGCACTGTAAAAAAAAAAAAAAAAAAAAAAAAAAAAAAAAAAAAAAAATCTGTGATTCTTTAAATGTAAAGTTACAAAAATCTGTATGCTTACTAAAATTTTATCTGCACATTGTACAAAAAAAGATGTAAATCTACAAAACTAGTTTTTGTAACAGAAATCTGTAGCTTTACAAAAGAATCTACAAAAATTACAGTAATCTTACTAAAATTTTCTCTGTAACCAGGGTTGCAGTTACGTAAAAAGTTCTAGGCATCCCAGATTCCTAAAAAATTCTCAGTAACCGCACAGATTTTTTGATTTACGGTGCAAAAGCGTATGTGTTACATGGATTTTTGTTGTTGCCGTTAGATAACAAGTTCTATGAATTCCAGTTTCGTAGAAAAATTTTAATAACTTTAAAGATTTTTTTTTTTTTTTTTTTTACAGTGTACGATTGTTTTTTTGTTGTTGTTGTTGTTTTTTTGCACACTTCGGTCGGCTCGTCCCGAGCTTAATGAAAGAAAATTGGTCCGAGTTCGTGTCGTGCTGGAATTTCTTTCTCTCTTTCTTTTTTCTTTCTTTTCTTTTGTAGAAATATCAGTGTTATTTTGTATTTGGATTAACGAAATCTGTTCAAAATTAAGTTATTTCAATAAATTACAGATAAACATTCAAAAGAAAAATCTACTTTTTGTTTCTTTACAGAGCTTTACAATTATCCTTTTCTTTAATATATTTTATTTCTCATTTTAAACAAACATTATCATTATTCTTTTAATGAGCGTTCATGTACGTTATTATCCAAGTCAATGCTGTTTAGTCCAGTGCCGTAGTGAATGTGGCCTTGAAGAGAATAGAAAACTTTCTTAAAATATTCAGATTTACTTCATCTGTAACTTCAATAGTACATTTATTGAAAATATTGCTGCACAATGCTAAATAGTAAACTTATTATTGAAAAATATGTTCATGGTATTTTCGGGGGTTATTACTGATCAGACAAAATGTTACAACAAACCTTGGTTCCAAATGAGTGCTCTGGTTGACATATAATTGCTCGTGAAGAATTAAGAAATGTAGATAAGAGATGATAGGCATATAAAGTTAGCATTTTGACAAATCAGAGTGAGTGGCTAATGGGTAAATATTCTGATCCTTTAGTTTTTTTCGATTAGTCTCTTCCCGTCGAGCGTTCTTTACAAAATTTACAATCTTTTATCACCGGTTTTAAAGTAAAGAAATTTTAATCTTAATTAATTACTGAAATGCTTTCGTTAAATAAGACAAAATTTTTAATTAAAAATTACTGGTAGGAATAATCAACAATTCTGACCACTTTATGTGTCACGTATACGTGACGTTCGTCACGAAGCGAATTAACGCTAGTTTATTGTTTATCCGACTGCGTTTGAAACTGCAAAACTATTGATAAATATTCAAGGGGATGAGTTCGGAACAGCTTACGCCAAATACCCAGTTAAATTATTATACTTAAGTTGTTAAATGCAATAATAGAATATAAAATGTATTCTCTTAGCTTTTCCGGTACACTGTAAAAAAAAAAAAAAAAAAAAAAAAAAAAAAAAAAAAAAATCTGTAAAGTTACTAAAGTTTTTCTAGGAAACTGGGATTCCTAGAACTTTTTATGTAACGGCAACAACAAAAATTCCTGTAACAGCGTCTGTTACAAGAATTTTTCTAGGAAACTGGGATTCCTAGAACTTTTTATGTAACGGCAACAACAAAAATTCCTGTAACAGACGCTGTTACAGGAATTTTTGTTGTTGCCGTTACATAAAAAGTTCTAGGAATCCGAGTTTCCTAGAAAAACTTTAGTAACTTTACAGATTTTTTTTACAGTGTAAGCGCACGAAAATTCTTCTTTCGTGATCACGTAGTCACCTGAAATATTTAACATGATTTTATTTGAATATAAATGGTGGTCATATGAATGAGTTTTCATCAGGAAAGAGTCGGATGTTCAAATAGTTCTTTTTAATTAACGAATATGCTCTGGGATAAATATTGGTGCACTACAAAAAAAAAAAAAAAAAAAAAAAAAAAAAAAAAAAAAGAATAAAATTGAATTAGTTAACATGATATTAGATGACAAATTCACACAGGAGAAGGAGTATTCCTTTAGACAAAAGGCATCGCACAACAATTTGTGCAGTCCAGCCTGGTCGGAACCAGCAGATACACTAAGAAGTTTGGGGCCTGTGAATGTTCTTTGAAAGTCTGAAAACAAAGCAGAAACGCGAAGTTTGCACATTTCTTTCTTTTCATAGCTGTCCTGTTGAATGCAGGATGGAGCGGAAAATTTTAGTGCTGCCATCTGTTGACATTTTCCACTAACATCTGGTGGGTCACTTTCGGAATAGTTCTTTCGGAATAGCACTTTCGGAATAGCACTTTCGGAATAGCACTTTCGGAATAGCACTTTCGGAATAGAATTTCCATACAAAATGAGCAAATCACCTGTGGCAGACATGTCACAGATTTTAACGAAAATCATTTTGTAAGTAGATCATATCTATTTATGAGTAAATGTAAAATAATAGATTTTAGGATTGTTTATTTAAGTATTAAAATTTATATTAAAAGTGGATGCAAAATCGTGGTTTTGGCTACATGCTTGAAGTTTCAATTTTGGTTATTAGCCTTAAGAATGCAAAGACTATATTAAAAATTATTTATAATTAGGAATGAATGATAAGTAACAGATTGACGTAAGTTAGTAATTGTATTTTTATTCCTTAATGAGAAAAAAATTATTTTTGAAAAAATTTGAGGGAAAAATGCAACGTTTCTATAGAGATGAAGGACACCTCTGACAATATCAAAATTGCTTGACGTTATAGCTAAAAGTATATATATTAAATATTTAAACTTTAATTCTTGCCTTTTTTATTCCTTAATGAGAAAAAAAAATAAATAGTAAAAAATGTTGAGGATAAAATGCAATATTTCTATCACTTGTTTCGACGTGAAAGAAATCTTTTTAAAACTTTTAATTCTTTTAATATTATAGATAACAGTGTATATTTTAAACATAAAAACTTTTATACTTGCTTTCAGTTTATTTTTTCTCAAGAAGATTTTTAATTAAAGTAGAAAAAAAAAGCTCACTTGAACAGAAAATTATATATTAATTTCTAAACCCACATACAGAAAATAGATGACAGCACTAAATTTTTTCACCTTGAAATCGTGCAATATTTTAAGAAACGCGCGCGAATTAAAAAAAAAATAGCTCATGGAATATAGTTAATATTGCCTTTTTTAACCCAATTTTGTGACGTTAGGAATCAAAAAGGCATGCTTCAATTTTTTTATCAGATTATGGACTTATTGATCTTTATGTCTGTGCAATAACTGTAATGTGGGACATTTCCTTCATTGTTTTTTTTTACCTGTCAATAAGAGGAAAAATTACGATTTTGTCATTTTTTTAAAAGTTTCTAAAATTTTTTAAAGGTGAAGGAAATACATGGCAACTTAAAAACTTTAGTAATTTGATCTTAATATGTAAAACTACATCAGGCATTAATTTCTCAGATGTTTTTGAATTCCTTTAATTTTTATTACGTTTTTAATTTTCTCAAAATTTGCAAATTTTCAATTTTTACAACCAATTAAAGAATAATCATGGTGTTACCAGATTATTATTGCTCAATAAATAAGAAGATAATTTTTCAGAGGTTACATTATTTTAAAAAAAATTCATTTCAGTTAAATAGTTTTCAAGATACAGAACTTCAAACCTGCAACTTTGGACGATTGCACACATGCCATTCTTTATCACAAGTTTTTTAAATGTCCAAAACTGCTAAAATAATTTATTTTTCGTGAAGATATTTTGCAGAGCTCTATTTGAATATGAATTGAACCTGTATATCAAATTTTATTAAAATCTGTTACTATGTGGCCACGACTTTTTTTAAATTTTTGCTCATTTTACATGGAATGACCCAATACTGAATGTGTTACTGCTTATTATTCACTAGAGTGTTAACATGTTTAAATTGAAGCACTGATTAAAGCATATTTCACAAACAAATAATTATGTAGGGAACACACCTCACAAGAAAATGTTTATTTCACAAGCGAGAAGGGGGTCGGCACAAAACACGCTTATTTCAGAAGAATTCCATCAAAACATATCTTAGGCCAACAGTATCATTGAAATATGAAAGAATGGTGGTGCAGTCAGTAGTAGATGTAACGACTTGGCACAACCACAATTCATAAAAGTTCTCAACGTCCGCAATTTTCCCGTTTAGTAAAACGAATCAGCCGATAATCTATTGCTCAATTTTCGCTGATTACACTGCACATCAAAATATGTATATTCTGAGCATAAAGTTACTATTAACCCATAAAAGACGAGTCTCTTTTACACTTCTTTTAATTTTTCGACACCAGTTTTTTCCACATTGTATTTTTGAATAATTTAATCGTTTAAAATTTGAGATTAGATAAGGTGAAAATTTCCAAACTAAAGTGCTGGTATTCAAATTTAAAAGTTTTGTTCGTCTTACATGGCAAGTTTTCTTGCCAACTGGCTTTAACCCTTAAATGCATATGGTATCGTTTATGATACCATAATTGTTCCCTATTTATTGGATTTTTTATTCACATATTCCGTATTTCCACCAGAAAAATAAAAAAGAAAATTTCACTCCATTTAATAACAGCCATTTTGTTATTAAATAAACCGAAATTTACCATTTATATTTTCTGGTATGAATTCCGATTCTCTGAATTATGAAATTTCGGGAACGCATTCTACCCTATGCATTAAAGGGTTAATGAGTTAATATATTTGTGTGGCAAGATTTTTTTTTCCTCGAATGCGTTTAAGTTAAAAAGTTGGAAAAAATCTGCTATAAATGATTATCAAAATTGCTATTCCATCTTTAGATGCGTTCGGAATTATATAAATACGTAGCACCTATAGTCGTCGTTCAGTCCGTTCGCATACAACAGAGCAAAAACTACCCAAGCTAATGGTGTGAAATTTTAAATATATAATTGTTGAATAATTTTGTCGCGTCATTTCAAATTTTGTGAAAATGGGATGTATAGTTTAATTACAGGGACAGTCAAAAGTTTTCCGTTACATGACGGCTAATGAAGAAAAAAATATTTCAAGTGCATTTTAATGATGTTACAGCCTTTCGAACACAATGATATGGATATGTACTTATTGAAGTGCACTAAAATATACATTCAGTACACTATGCGGTGCAAAAAATATTTATAAAACTAGCTATAGTACGAACGCACCTCATTTGCCACGTTTGACATGCAATTTCCAACTTGTTTATGGATTGCGGACATATAGGCGGAAAAATGCTGTTGCAATATTTAACAAAAAAAAATTTTAATTCTTAGATTATGTTGGTTAAGAAATATAATATTTTTTTTCTTTTTCTTTTGTAGAAATTGAGCCAGGCCGAGCCGGGTAATAAATTGTGAAAAAGCAAATGAAGCATATAGGCGGAAAAATGCTGTTGCAATATTTAACAAAAAAAATTTTAATTCTTAGATTATGTTGGTTAAGAAATATAATATTTTTTTTCTTTTTCTTTTGTAGAAATTGAGTCAGGCCGAGCCGGATAATAAATTGTGAAAAAGCAAACGGGACAAGGGCCAAACCCTTTATTATTTCTTCTAATATCTTTATAATAATGTATTCTATTTTTTACTTGATGATGTGATTAAACATAAGGTGTCACCAGGCGAAAAAAAAATCACAAAGTTCCGTTCTTTCTTCCGAGAAAGAATTCTTCCGGCTGAATTGACAAAAGAAATGTGTGGATGAAGAAAAAAAAATAAAAGGTTCTTGACACACTGAGGTTGGGGTGTCTTCTTTTTGGGTCGAAAGGTTGCGAAGGAGTAGCTAAAATTATGCATTTGTTTGGTGCGCTTATAAATGATATTACCTCAGAATTAATGATTTTCAAAAATAATGAATATCGTTATGAAAAAGTCTTAAGAAGCTAAAAATAATCACCATGGTACACTCAAAAGCACATATCTTTCTAAATTAAGGTATGGCTATATAAGAAAAAACTTTATTATTTTTCAACGATTTTCAGCAATTATAATGTACAAAATTTAAGCATGTATTATACATTATTACTAGTGTAAATGCACCGTCATAGGTCAGTAGGTAGAAATCGTGGTTTTTCCTTAAAGTTTTAAATAATTAATAAAAATATTCATATAAGATAATTCGGGGGAAGACGCAAGTTTGTTTCTAGTACTTTTATGTGTCAACAGATTCAAATAATGACCGGCTTGTGTGACAAGTCTTGTCCCAGTGTGCACGTGGTTTGTGAATTTACCTTAATTCGTCGACTTTAATCGCCGTTATTTTTGGATCTTGGGAACATTTAACCGGGTGAGTAAAGCCCTTATAATATTCCCTGAGTATAGCCCTTATAATATATATTATAAGTCCTTATAATATAAAGCCCTAATAATATGTTCATATTTAAAGTTTATAAATGGATGTTTTATTTTAAATGAGATATTAGCAATATTAGTGAGTTCCATATTCTGATACGCACACAAGGCAAGCAGAAGCGGCCATAATCTTGCAGCAATATGGAAATAAGTGCGTGTGGCATCTGGCCTCTATACTTGGGAGAAGACACAACATGGTTCAGAAATAAGCTAAAATGAAGACAAAAATTAATTAATTCTTTTCTGTCTTCCAAATCACATTACCCAGTACTTACAGACATTTGATAAGTTATTTTTCAAACCATTAAAAACATATTGGCGACAAGTCCTGAACACCTGGATCCACAACAAGCTATATCGTAAACTTTTAAGATTTCAGTTTTGATCTCTGCTGAATACAGCTTGGATCAAGGCAACGACAGTAGAAAATGGCACTTCTGGGTTTCCAGTTACTGGGATTTATCCCTATAACGCACAAACAATCCCAGAACATACGTTTGATATCTCTGAGGGTTCCATTAATGATAGAGCTGTTGCTTTCACAAGCGGCGCATGTGACAATAGGCCAACACCAGCAGTTGATTCCACCAACAGATCATGTGGATTGTCACCAGCAGTTGCTTCCAACAGCAGATCTAGTGGCAGTGAATTGTCACCAGCAGTTGCCTCCACCAGCAGATCTAGTGGCAGTGGATTGTCACCAGCAGTTGCCTCCACCAGCAGATCTAGTGGCAGTGGATTGTCACCAGCAGTTGCCTCCACCAGCAGATCTAGTGGCAGTGGATTGTCACCAGCAGTTGCCTCCACCAGCACAGAAAAAGGGATTTCTTGTCTAGAAGTAATTAGTCCTATTCCTCAGGTCAGAAAACCTAAACCATCTGGGCGTAAGAAACAAGCAGTAGAGGTCTTAACTGCATCAGGGAGAAGAAAAACTATGCGGGAAAAGATAAGATACAAAAAAGTGTAGATAAAAGGTAAAATAAATAAAAAGAAACCTCCGAAAAAACAGAAGTAAAAGAAACGTGTAAGCGTTTCTCCCTCAAGTGAAGAAATTCCTCTGGATACCAATGGTGATAGTTTTGATGAGGATAATGATTTTTGTGCAGTATGTAAAGCATACTTTTACCCTAAAAAAGGTCTCAAGTGTGGTTGGATTCAGTGCATCAAATACAAGAAATGGTTGCACGAAGATTGCAATGGTGATCATTTGCACTAAATGAAATGTTGTGCAGGCTTGTGCCATTATTAGTTTTGGCAAAGTAAATTTGAAAAAAAAAATGATTTCAGTTTACAGATTTCTTTGTTTGACCATATTTATTCTTAATTTACAGGTAATGTTCCAAAATTAGTCTTATTTTTCTTATTTTCTGTGGTGTGGCATCTTCCCCCATAATAGGTGGCATCTTCCCCGTATATATGGGGGAACATGACACAATTACACGAGTTTATTTAACATTAAATTTATCAATCATTTAAACACTGGGAAAGGAATTAATGAGTATATATAACCAATTAACTATTAAAGAGACGTGGTATATTTTTTATTTATCTTATCATTTCAATTTTGGCTCTACTAAGCAAAACATATTTATATGTGGCGTCTTCCCCCGAATTACTTTACTATTATTCCGTAATCGAGCTATTTGGTTTAAAAATCATAAAAAGTCAGTAAATTGAAATACAGTTTTCAAACACTTTACATTTTAAAGAACACCCTTCCTATTCAACGGTGTAAAATTTAAAATTATGAAATGTTGAGAAGTAATTAAGTTTCAAAAAAAAAATGAAAGGAAAGGAAAATGGATTAATGATTCATCAAATCAATTTTTTCAAAATAAATTAAACATACAAACCTGTAACAAACAAAGACTATGTTTATTACATTAATATGATAGAAGAATACGGCCATAATTAATGAATAAACGGAGTTTAATGGTTCTGGATTATAATTTACACTTCAAGTTAATACTATATTTACAAAGTTACGGGAGGGTAAGGTTTTTTTTTGCGGTATCTGCCCGCAGCATCTGAGAATTCATATCGGACTCTTGTCCGGTTTCATTCGCATCAGCAGTTTAATTCCATCTGCGTTTCTGAGGTTGCAAGTTTCTCATGGGAACTGCTGACCGTATCTTGTTGCTAGGCGGAGAGTGTTTTGGGAACTCTAAAACCACAACTCACATTAATACTCAGAAAATAGAGTACCTTTATGTTAGCTTCCCATAACATTGTTCCCATTGACACCATTCACATTGTATTAATTTTACTTAAAATACAAACCTTTAACCCCTTTAATTTAAAAAGTATAATTTTTATTTAAAATACAAACATTCAAGATAATATATTGCATACAATTAAAATACATGCCTTTTTACTCATTACCTTTTAAATACATAACAATAATAATAAATAATATAGCATTTTATTTCAACTTCAAAGCATTGTTTCTAAATCACACACGCGAAAAAATAGCTACTATTAGCGAAAAAATAGAAAAAAACACCTGTTATTGGCGAGATTTGCCACCGGATAACATAAAAGTGCGGAAAATAGAGTTGAGTTTTCTAAGACTTTGCTTTTAAATTAAAAACTATTTTCATTAGTTCATAGGCAATGACGTCAAAGGTATATTAATACTACAAGAGTTAAAATATTCAATGCGCCAAAATTCTTAAATTTTTATCAATGAATTTTCAAAAATGAATGACTCACTACACATTGTTTAAATTTGTAAAATTAATTACAATTTCTGAAATGTTCGTTTGTTTACACCAATAATCTGTTGTTGGTAGCTGGTTACTTTTAATTTAAAACGTAAAACATTATATTTGTATAATTTTTGAAGGTTTTAGGGAGAATGAAGCAGAATAGATGCGATACAACGTGGATTATTTCCATAAGTCGAGCAATTGCCTTCTTTATGGCATTTTTTTTCTCCCGAGGATGAGCTCGACCCGGTATCGTCACCTTAGCATATTATATAAATAGATGAATATATTACATATACTATTCGCAACAATCACAAAAATATATTCGCACATGTATTTTACACTGTTATTTTTATAGTTTTATCTTTATTCTATCCTTTTGAGAAGAAAGTATTGGATTCGTGGGAAAATTCGATTTCTTGTTTTCGACGGATTTATACGTTTTTAGAAGGTCTGAAACACGATTTGACTGTTTTTAAATAATGTCCGACTGTATGCACCTCAAATTTTGTGGGTGCTCTATCTCAAGAACAAATGAACGGAATTTAATAAAACTTTAGATTCAGTTAGACTTTGATATAAATTGTTGATGATTAGTTTTTGGTGTAAATTTTCCAACAGGTGGTGCTGCTGTGCTGTATTTTTCACGATGTACGCAATAGCTCTATCTCAAGAACTAATGCACATATTTTCACCAAATTTCAGATTCAGTTATACCTTGATATTAATTGGTGCTGATTAGTTTGTAATGTAAATCGATCAACAGGTGGCGTTGCTGTACTGCATATTTCACGATTTCCGCCATAGCTCTACTTCAAGAACTTGTGAATGGATTTTCGTCAAATTTCAGATTAAGTTAGACGATGACAGAAGTGTTTTCGGATTAGGTTTTGATGATGTAAATCGCTTAACAGGTAGAGCTGCTATTCTGCATTTTCCAGGATTTGCACGATTTTAGCAATAGTCATATCTCAAGAACTATTGCACAGAATTTCATCAAACTTCATATTCTGTTAGACTTTGACATAATTTGGTGCTGATTAGGGGGTGAGCAGGAACTGTATCTAAATTTTAGACCATTTGACATGGAATGGTCTTTATCAGTTATTCGAGCCATTTATTCACCTTACCATCAAGTGATCTCACAGAGTGTTCACATCTCACTCGTACTTATTATACGATACTATAATACAGTAAACACTCGATTTAACGGACCTCGGTTCAACGGACTTCGGATTCAACGGACTAATTAAAAAAAAAAATAATAAAGTAAAAATTAAACAAAAATTAAAGTAAAACAAGTGGGTAAGTGTGATCGCAGATCGCACAGAGGGTTTCGTTTAATATCCCTTTTAAAACACTTTATCCTTAAATTAACAAATCAAAATCGTTAATTTAAAATTATTCCCCTCTCCCTAACCTGAAATTCAACGCCCGTATTTCAAATTTTTATATTTGACAAATGTCAAAAATTTATTTATCACTATTATTTACTGGAAGTCTCCATGATAAAACAGCTTCTAAAACAATGAAACACGTTTCGAAAAAAAAAAGTATTACTGCCCCCCTCCCCTACTTGAGAATCAACACTCACCCCTCTTTTAAGCTTTTATATGTAAAAAATTAAGCAATGAACAACGACAAAGCATTTCTTTTTACTATTTTTAAAAAGCGATTTCTCGGTAAAATAAAAAAAAATATTTATTATATCTGCGGCGACACAATGTCTGGTGATCAAATGAACGAAACCTTAAAAAAAAGGGAAAGAACACGAAACGCCGAAAGCGCGCGCTTTGATTCTCACTGCAGGGTGGTTTTCGTTCTAAGCATGCGCAATGATGCTGGCGACCTATGATATGTGATATGCTTTTCGTTCTATGCATGCATAAAAGTTGCATATGTGTTAATTCGTTTGTATTTCATTACCAATATTGTATTATTAAAAGTAATGTATTGTGTTTATATATATATATATATACAGTAGTATATATGTATATACATATATATTTATGTATATACATATATTGTATATATACAATACTGTATATATTGTATATATATATTATATATATATATGGTGTGTAATTTGCACTGTAGTAATATATGTAATTAGAAGTACGTAATAATATATATATGTACTATAATTATAACAAAATAATATTATAAATAGTACTTTGCGATTTAACGGACACATCTTAGTCCCAATTAGTCCGTTAAATCGAGAGTTTACGTATCTGTGACAGTAGTTAAGACGGAACGAAATCCAGGTAGGGTCAAGATTTCGTCTCACTGCTCAGGTCACGTTTTATAAAACGGAAATTTGAGGTTAAATAAACTGAGAATTTGTTTCTTAGAACGCCCCTTACAAGACAATATTAACATATCGACATAAAAATCAACACAGAAATTTAACAATTAATAAATATTGAATATTCAAAAATAGAAATAAAAGTATAAGACGAAACGCAATTTTTCACCTTGATTCAACATAAAACATATAATGTGAACTTTAAAAAAATTCACTGCTTTACTTAAGGCTGTTCTCAACTGCTCTGCTCAACAAGCGCAAAACATTTTGACACATTTAAAATTTTATTTTTTAACGGAAAGATATAAAACTGGAAAGCCTGACCATGGAAGCGATTTGGAATCGAACTGTGTTTTCCATTTTTTGATCAATCAATTATCTATTGAGTTATAAGAAATTTTGATCACGTGATACGACATTTTTCTCCCCTTACCGACTGGCCTTTTTTCTTTCGTTCGGAAGTTCAGTTCAAAATGCCAACTTTGACAGTACTTTCTGAAAGATCTATTGCGTTTACAAGAAAACGGAAAAAACAGTTCGATGACATAGTTTCTGAATAACAACACCTTCTAGTTTCATGCATTTCCGAACAAAAATGAATTAAAACTTATGTCAGAAAGCTGACCCTTTGGATTTAAGAACAGCCTTAAAAGGCGACTAAAGTAATGAAAAAGATGTTAAAGCTTAAAATATACATTTTATTTAAAACTTCTTAGTACTTTCAAGTTTTCTAAGTTCATCATCAGAGAATATTTTAATAACTAAATATTGTTTATTTATACAAATACGTCACTTTGTTTTGAAAATGAGAGAGACAATAATTATTAGAGTTCTTCTACCCATAATTAATTATTAATTCTTCTATCCATGAAAAGTGACGTATGAGAACAGAGTGATATCATAACATAAATGGAACTGCAATTAATAATAATATATATTTTCTCTAATTAAATTCGATCCAAGAAACTGCTACTTCTACTTTCAACTCTAATAATTATTGGCTCTCTCATTTTCAAAAGAAAGTGACGTATTTGTATAAATAAACAACATTTAGTTATTAAAATATTCTCTGATGATGAGCTTGGAAAGTTTGAAAGTACTAAGAAGTTTTAAATAAAATGTATATTTTAAACTTGTAACATCTTTTTCATTACTTTACTCACATTTTAAGTAAGACAGTGAGCTTTTTAAATTTCACATTATATATTTTATTCAAAAATAGATTTCTGTCAACATTGTTCAAAAAGAAAAATTGAAACAATAATTTCTTTTTTCGTCAGGGCGACTCTGCCACCCTAACGAAACAAGGAAGATATTACAAGAATGAAAATTATTCCGTGTTTCTGTCAGAATACAGTAAGTTTGGATTTGCGAACAATGTTACACTTTGAACTTCAGATACTATATTTATAATAACCTTATTATCATAGCAAAAGATCTTGTTCTTTCTGTAAATACACATATGAGGGGAAAGAAATTCCAGTTTTAGGTGAAACCAAGTTTAACGCATCCACACCCATATTTTTCACATATCGTTGACCATGTTAAAATATCCAGTGTCCCTTGACTTCCGTTGCAAACCACTGGCTGTTAGATAATAGCTAGCACCCACGCCATAAACCCATAGGCCAGAGTAGTCAAATGTCATCTAGATATATAAGACGGGTCAATAGCAGAAGCACGCTATCTTCCCCGTGGATCATTGGACTTCAGCTCAAAACATACCAAGGTGAGCTATTGTTATTGGATATATTTTGCATTAGTATAGATTTTGAGATACATTTACAGAGTTTCCTTGCATAGTTCATATTATCATAGCAACTTAAACGAAAGCGATTTGTTTTGGAAAACATGTTCAAACAGTCTGTTAGAATATATGCTAGCAGGACTTTCAGAAAAGGCATTATACATATGCATTTAACAGTTGAAAGAGATTTTAAAATTTATGATACTTTCTCTTCAAATTATTTAAGAGTGTTAACCAAAAGTGTGGGGATAGTACTTTTTAAAACTACTCATGTGATCGCATGTTATGAAGCAGGGTAAAACCCCCATTAATTGACACCTAACCAGTAACTGACATTTCAGCAAATGTCTAACTCAAATAAGCATTATAATCTCCTCGGTTCTGAAGTATCACATGTGATACTTCCAAACCGAGGAGGATATAAACTAAACTCTTTGATTTTTTTTTCCATTTTTACTTTACTTCTATATAGCTGAATGTTTTTGGCTTTGGAACAAAACCAATAAAATGGCAGCATTGATGTTTATTTCCTCATGAAATAAATATTATTATCACCTGAGTTTGAAAAATGCATTCCAGACAGTGTGTCCAAGAAAGTAGGAAAATTTTATATTTAACTAACTTAAATGCTTTGCAAGAAAATTTTTTGAAGATTTGTAAATCATTCAATTAATTAAAGCCCTTCAATTTGTTACTGCGTAATTTAGGTTATCAATAATTAAATAGTTATTTTAAGGGTGTTAGTAATTTTAGATCCGTATTTGTGAAACTAAATGACCAGCCCTCTAAAGTATCAATTACAGGAAAAGGGTTCCTTCTGTCATCTATGGTGTCTTTTGTTTGTGCAAAAACAATGAATGTGCATTCGCAGTGTTATTTTCCCATCGGGTCTAAAGAGATTAATGTAAAATTCTGCAAACTTATTTGTCTCAACTGATATCTATACTAATGTTATAAAGAAGTAAAAATTGGGTGTTTGTTAAAGGTCTACTCTGGAGCTACCGAACCGATTTCAAAAGTAATGGTATCAAAATGTTGGTGTTAGTCCAACTTAGAACATAGGCTATATTTTATGTCGGTGCCACTACCCCAAAGGGGCTGCAGGAGCAAAAAACGTTCTAAAAATGCAATTTTTGTGTTATGGAAGGGCATAGAATCATGAAATTTAGAATGGTAGTTACTTATAAGATATAAATGATATCTAAGAACATTTTCTAAACAATTCGAAATTTAAAAGGGGTGAAAATGCGCAAAAAGCGTTCTAAAAAACGTTCTAAATGGTGGTTTCTACAGAATCTCAGGAAATACCAAACCGATTTAAAAAATAATGGTGTCATAATGATGGTGACAACCCTTGCTTCAAGATAGGCTATATTTTATGTCGGTGCTACTACCCCAAAGGGGGTGCAGGAGCAAAAAACGTTCTAAATTACGGTTTTTGCGTTAATGAAGGGCCTAGAATTATGAAATTTGAAATATTAGTTGCTTATTAGATATAAAGGATTTCTAAGAACAGTTCTGAAAAAATTCGAAATTTAAAAGGGGTAAAAATGCGAAAAGAGGGTACTAAAAAACGTTCTAAATAGTGATTTCTACTCCATTTTGGGAAGTATCGAATCAATTTCCAAAGTAATGGTTGTAAATTGATGATGACAGACCTTGCTCTAACATGGCTCAGTTTTATGTTTGTATCACTACCACCTTGGGGTTGCAGGAGAAAAAAGTTCTAAATTGCGGTTTTGTATTATGGAATTTGGAATGGTAGTTACTTATAAGATATCAATGATCTCGAAGAACATTTCCTAAAAAAACAATCAAAATTTAAAAAGGGTGAAAATGCGCGAAAAGTGTTGTAAAAAACATTCTAAATTGCGATTTCTATGCAACCTCAGGAAGTACTCAACCGATTTCAAATATAATGGTGTAAAAATGATGGTGACAGCTCTTGCTCCAAGATAGGCTATATTTTATTTCTGTTTCCACTACTCCACAGGAGATGCAAGAGCTAAAAACATTCTAAAAATGCAATTTTTGAATTATGGAAGGAGCTAGATTAATGTAATTTTGCATGGTATATATTTATTAGATATAAATGATCTCGAAGAACATTTCTTTAAACATTTGAAATTTAAAAGGGGTGAAAATGCGCAAAAAGCATCCTAAAAACGTTCTAAATGCCGATTTGTGAGCAATCTCAGGAAGAATCAAACTGATTTCAAAATAATGATAGGCAAATTGATGCTGACAGCCTCTTCTCTAATATAGACGCTACTTCATGTCTGTTTCACTATCACCTGGAGGTTGCAGGATCAAAAAACATTCTAAATTTTGATTTTGGTGATCAGTAGGGGCTAGCAACTTGAAATTAAACAAGGTACATATTTATTAGACATAAATGATCTTTAGAGCAGTTTCGAAAAAATTGGAAATTTAAAAGGGGTGAAAATGCGCAAAAAGCGTTCTAAAAACGTTCTAAATTGCGATTTCTACTCAATCTCGGAAAATACCAAACCTATTTTAAAAGTAATGGTTGCAATTTGATGGTAACAGTCTCTGCTCTAACATAGGCTATATTTTATGTTGCTGTTACTACCATCTGGGGTGCAAGAGCAAAACATGTTCTAATTTGCGTTTTTTGCACAACTGAGGGGTCTAACATTTTGAAATATTGCATAGTATTTACTTACAAGATGCAACTGCTTTCTAAGAACAGTCGAAAGAAAATTCCAAATTTAAAAGGATGAAGCGAGCGAAAAGCGTTCTAAAAACGTTCTAAATTACAATTTTTATGCAATCTTATCAAATACCAAACCGATTTTAAAATTAATGGTGACAAATAGTTGGTGATAGAACCTGCTCAAACATAAGCTATATTTTATGTCTGTGCCACTACCACCAGAGGGTTGCAGGAGCAAAACAATTTCTAAATTGCGATTTCTGTGATACTGAAAAGGCTAGAAACTTTAAATATGGCATGGTAGTTACTTATAAAATATAAATGTCCTCGAAGGACTGTCGAAAATAAATTCGAATTAAAAGGGGGTGAAGCAAAGGGGAGGTGCGAAAAGTGTTCTAAAAAAGTCCTAAATTATGATTTTTATGCAATTTCAGGGAATATAAGCCGATTATAAAAGTAATAATTGCGAATCAATGGTAACAGTCTCTGATCCTAAACATGCTATATTTTATGCGGATGATTCTACCACCTGGGGTTCACAGGAACAACAAACGTTCTAAAAAAGGCCTTTAAAAGCTTTCTAAATTGCGTTTCTATGGCGTATTAGGAAATAACAAACCGATTTCAAAATTAATGTTGGCAAATTAATGGAGACATTTCCTATTTCAACATAGCTCTTTATGCGGAAAGAGATGGTAGGACTTGGAATTTGACATGATTATTAATTTTAAGATGTAAGAAGATGGTTTCTGAAAAATTCAAATCTTCAAATGAATACTGAAATAAGCGTATTAATTGAGCATAAATGTTTCAAAATATTTTCTAAATTATCATTTATTCAGTTTTATTTCTTTTTATTAATTTAAGTCGAATTTCTGCCTAATGCAATGTAATAACGAAGTTTAGTCAAACTTTGTTTTAAATAATAATTTTTGAATTATTCCTAAAAGTATAATTTATTTTAATAAAAATTAGACATATAAATATCACTTGGCCCATTTCAAATATTACGCGAGCAAAGCCGCGGGGTTTGCTAGTAACTTATATTTCAGTTATTGGTGTTTCAATAAAGAGATGGCGTCAGTTACTGGACTTATTGCCCTTATTTATAAATAAATAAACGGTCAAGTGCGAGTATTATTCGCGCACAGAGGGTTTCGTACAATAATATATGAATTAGTAAGTGTATTATTAAAAAAATACCGTTCCTAAAAGAATACTAAGACTTTGTAAAAACTATATAACGTAGGGTTGGGTATAGCTGTATAGTACCCAGGGTGCAAAGGAAAGTCCCTTTAACCTAAAAATACTTGCGAACGGAGAGAGCTACAGCTATACAAGTGAGGGAACGGTACAGTAAAGCGACTATGCCCGACCTAATGCAAACGACAGCAGCACCTTTAGTGGCAAAATTTGGAAGATAGCCATTGCAAATCGAAAACGAAAAGAGGTAGTTCAAATTTTCCAATTACAAAGTTTTAGAGCATCAATTAATTAGTATGAAATGACATTTCGTTCACACGGATAAGATAAATCTTCGCCTGCATATCCAAAAATGTCCGAAATCGATGAGCGACGATTCTACTTTGCCTATTCACATTCCGGAAATGTAGCAGTGCACAATTGCAGGCAATGTCTGTAAAGAGTTAATTTCGAATGCATTTAAAATTTTAGAATAACCCTTTCAGGGCCAGAAGAATTCTGTTCGTAAACTGAGGAAATAAATGACTGACACCAGAATATTCAAACGAATTTCTCAGAAAACGAAAACCCGCTAATTTGCACTTTCATTAGAAAGGAAAATTTTATTAAAATATTCTTGGTGCTATTTGTCAGTTTTGGAATTAAAATTAGGTGGCTAGACTGTCTAGCCACCGCCCTTGAAAGGGTTAAATCTATGTCATCGTATTGAAGAGGCTTGCAATAGACGTTCCATGCTGAGAAATGTGCACGCAGAATTACTCTCACGAATACAAACGTGTATCGTGAGCAATGGCGAACTTTTCGAACATACTGAATATTAACTTTTTATCACTGTGAGACAGTTTGTCGTTTTTTATGTGATGTTATCAAAATGTATTGAGATAAGTACATATTTATAGCATAAATTGTGCGTACTTCTTCATACTTCTGACTATTAAATTCAAACGTTTACACAAAATGGAGTGCATCGATTTCGGATATTTTTGGGTAAACAGGCGAAGATTTATCTTATCCATGTAAACCAAATGTCGTATTCTACTAATTAATTGATGCTGTAAAACTTTCTAACTGGAAATTTTGCTCTATCTTTTTTCGTTTTCGATTTGCTGTGGCTATCTACCAAATTTCGCCATTAGGGGGCGCTGCGGTCGTTTTCATTAAATCGGGCGTAGTCGCTTTACTATATCGTTACTCACTTTCATAGCTGTAGCTCTCTCCGTTCACAAGTATTTTCAGGATAAAGGAACTTTTCTTTGCACCCTGTATACTAGAAAAGTATAAATGGATATACCATGAAAGTTCAAAGATATATAGAACCTAAGTAATAGCAAATATACCTATTCTGTATATTTGTTATTCCATATAGGTTTTTAGTTAACCTTTAAAAACATAGTAGGTGCATTGAGAAAGCCACTCAATGGAAACTAGTCGCGAATCCCATAGTATTTAAGTGATTAATTCGCCTTAAATTAGTCTGTTTTTGACAATTTGACGTTTATTGCTTTTATACTGCTACTGGGCATTGTATTACATAAATATATACTTAAAATTTGTTATCTAGGCTTTAAAAGCCGGTGGAGCATAGAATACGCCGTCCTCGTCATTATGTATGTCCAAACCGTCCGTGTCTTTAAGGGTTAATATCTCGGCGAATTACCGACTATTTTTTCCGAAATTCATGATCAATAATGCTTTTATACTTCTGCTACGATAGGTACCTTCAGCTTTGCTCAACACGTTTGCTGAAGCCCGTAAATCGAAATTTGAGTGTAACGGAAAAATGCGATTTTCTCAAAAACTATGTGATCTAGAATAATCGCTATAATTTTCCTGCAAGGTTTAAATTAATGTCTACTACCTCTAATTTTTTCATAATTTTAGTTTCAACATATTCGGAATTAGATGGGGGGGGGGGGACATATTTTTGCACTACATTTTCCACCATAACTTTGAAAATATAAAACCTAAAATTAAATGAAATATATTTTTTATTTCAGCGTTACGAAAGCTTTCACACGATACCACACGATATACAAAGAAAAGATTTTTTTTTCAAGTAACTTAATTAGCCCTCTAAATTTTTCCTAAATATATTTATGAATATTTTTTAATCTGTAGATATGTGGGTCAATAATTTTTATTACTTCACCGAATTTGAACGTTCCACGTTGCATAGTTTACGAGTAAAAGGGTTGTGACAGACATACAGACGGACAGACACAGGAGTGATCTTATAATGGTTCCGTGTTTACTTTTTAAGTACGGAACCCTAAAAAAATAATTGTTAGTAATAAAAAGTATAATTGTTCAAAATTTTTTCAACAATAAATTTTCAATGTATCTCTACACTACTTTCAAAAACAAAGATAAGTATAAAATAAATTTAAAGCTTTGTAATAGTGATTTGAACAAGAATGAATCGTTAGAATGTCAGTTACTGGGGCTTCATCCTAGTTGTCTAATAGTTATTATTAATATGTATGCGTTTGAAAATCATTAGCACATTAACAAACTTACATGAACTTTCAGCAGCTAGAATGTTTTTAAATTTTAATTACCAACTAAATCAGTCGTATATGATTTCAAGTTATGAAATGATTTTCAAACATTTAGAGGAAAGTAGGGTAATGTCGCTCACTTAAGGAAAAACATGAATAGCTAGTCAAATTTATACAAAAAATCAATATTTTATTAACGCAGTATAAGTCCAAAGCATAAGGAACAATTTGCAATCAACTAATTTGCATAAAAGTTTCAGGAATTTTTTTTATCGTTTTATATAATTAACCATACATTGAGCGATAATGCCCGAAATGGTAGGGTAATGGCCCTCAAAATTCGAATGTAACATTTAAGTACGAGAAAAGTCAGATATATAGTTGTGTGGGCTATTCACACCAGAGTAGACTTCATGCGACCACTTTCTACATATTGTGCAGCGAAACCACGTTTCGTTATCTCTCACAAATTCTCCGCAAAAACAGCAGATTTCTGCCGCCATACTTTTTCAAAATTCAGGTTTTTTGATTGCCATCACTTTTTTGAAATCGTAAAATTGACATTGTTTAATGACATAATAATTAAGGCGAAAACAAGGGTTATTTTACCATTTCAAAAAAGTGGTGTTAATCAAGAAATTTGAATTTTTAAAAAGTAGCCCACTGGCAAAATTGCTTCGAATTCCACGTGAGCGCCATTGCCCTTCATAGTCATGTTGGATTTTAATGCATTGCAGTTGGCGTAACAACGCACTACAAAAATAAATAAAAGCATGAACGCACAGCTAAATGTATATATTTTGTTGACATAATGAGTGAATTAACATTAGAAAATAAGAATGTACACTTATCTTCAAGTTAGATGTTGTAGAATTTTATAATAAAACAACTGCAAATTAATAACAGGAGGACACAAAAATACTTTCCTTCCGGCGCGGCGGTTGCTATATCGTTACTGGGAACTTACGATGAAGTTTGCTAGGTGCCGGTACTGATCGCACGTTTTCAATTCTATTTTGTTTAGAGATATTGGAATGAGCGGGATTACCCGCTGCATTACCCTACTTTCCCCTAATGCTGGATAATATGTGTGTTAGACAGTCATTTTCATTACAGCCAATTTGAACGAACTCCCAACAACTTTAGTTCTCATAACCCTTGAATGCATAGTGTAGCTGAGAAGTTATATGATCTCTTTTGGCCATTTGACGCTTTGTATTAAACTTTTGGTGAACTATTATGTGTTACTTACGTATGATAACATACATTTAACGTCGTGAAGCCTGTTTTTGTTCTGATTTGTTATCACGGGGAGGTTTTAACATCTTTTGTTGATACTGCTTGCAATGGGCCCGACTGCCAAGAAGGGTTATGTGCTTCCCGCGTATCTGGGTATGTGGATTTCTTTATACCCTTGAAACATCCCAACGGCTGGATGGATTTTAATGAAGGAGGTCTCTATCGATTCGTCTTAACCGTCCGATGGTTATATTCCACGTTTTGTTTTTATAAACTCAAAATGGCGGCAGAGACGAAAAAAAAAAATTTACGCACCATACTGAGTGACATATCATTGGATAGGTCTTTCAAAATGAAGAGGATGTTTCCCTGACTATTTTGCAGTCACAAGCTCTGTTTAAATATTACACAACCTGGAAGATGTGTAGGTAGGATCTGTAGCTTTACTGCAACTCTAACCATCATAGACATCTATAGGCCTCATCAAAACAGTGTTTATAGATAGGAACCAACAATTAAACACAACTTAATACAAGTAAATAAAAAATAGGTAAGTAATATAAAAAATAGTTTCACATGGATGAGAAATAATTAATTAGTTCGCTTTTTAGGCAGTCGGGTTTTTTGATTTTTTTAAATTTAATTCTCTATCTCTATAAGGATCTCTATAAGGTAGTCATTATTAATTCTGCAAACTATTAAAAACATTATAAAAATGATTATATCGTTGAATAGTTGTTATGGTGCAGTGTAAACACTTTAAAGTAAGTATAGTCCTGGAAAAAAACGTAAACACCCCCTACTAACTTTGTAAATAACAATACTAGAAGAAAGTTACTGATGCCAATCGATTGAAAATAAAGTCTACTTTTAAATGATGTATGTAAAATTTGCTTAAGGGGCCATTTATAAATCAAAACCAGACAAAACTTTGTTTTTTCCAGTGGCAACATCCAATTTTGACACTGTATCTTAAAATTTCGGTGCAAACTATGCCTAGAAACAAAATTTATAGTAATGTGAATGATATATATATATAAACTCGGTTTATGGCGTCAGATGCCGCCATCAGAAGAATCTACAAGAGTCTTTTTCCATTTCTTCCGGTCAAGGGTCCATTCCTCTTCCAGACCTCTATCCCTCATTGACTTTGAAATATCATCCATCCAGTTCTTTCGTGGTCTTCCCTGTTTCCTTTTTTTTGTTTGTTTCATAATTAAATGTTATTTTGGGTAGTCTTTTTCTTTTGACATGACCTGACCATACCAGATTAATTGCTTTTTTTGGATATCATCTAATATGGTTCCCTTTATTTTCATCATTTCCTTGATTCTGTCATTTCTTATTTTTTCTATTCTTGATATCCTGCATGATCTTCTTAGGGCATCCATTTCTACTGCCGCTATTTTCTTTCGTTCTGTCTCCATAATTCTCCATCCTTCTGCTCCATATAACAATATGCTCTTTACAATAGAGTTGTATATATTATACTTTCTTTTCCTAGAGATCTCCTTACTCCACCAAATAGAATTTAATACTTTTACAGCCTTTCTCCCCTGACAAATTCTGTATTTAATTTCCTGTGAGTCTCTTCCTTCTCTATTAATCTCTACACCTAAATATCTATAATGCTTACAGCTTTCTATTCTTTAGTTATTAGTTAGATTTAGGTCTGTCTATTTGTCATAATATCATTCATCATTTGTCATATCATTTTGTCACAATATCATTCGGTGCATTTGAATGATAAGTTTTTGAATTATAAACATTCAAAATTCTGCTTAAATTTTACATATTCTGGCGTTTTTATTGTTGTTTTAAATTTATATAATAGAAAACTGTTACTGGTACTAAACGATTGGAAATAAAGTCTACTTTTAAATGATGTATATGAAATTTGCTTAGGAAGTCATCTACATATCAAAACGAGACCCAACTTTGTTTTTTTTTTCAATGGCGACACCCAATTTTGACTATATTTTAAACTATGCCTAGAAACGAAATTTCATGTCATTTGGATGATAAGTTTTTGAATTATAAACATTCAAAATTTAGAGCCTCTAATGTTAAATCATATTTTCATGTTTTATTAATATCTCCTGAAATTATAATCCTAATGCGATCAGTTTGTGTGTGGTTATAATACGAAAAAACCCCCAAAATAAATACATTGAATTTGTAATTTTAAAAAATTATAATAGGAATTATGAATTATGGAATTAAAATTCGAAAAAAGTATGAATTGCAATCTACAATTTTTTTGATTGATTTATATTTATTAGGTCCTGCTTTGTGCGTATTCTCAGTTTCTAAATTTTTCTTTCAAGTAGTTTTCGAATTATTAAAAAAAAAACGTCAAAATGATGGTTGTTCAGAGAAGCATAATTTGAAAAAAATATATTTTACTCATTTTATTGATATATTTCGGCTGGCAATAGTCGAAATATATTAAGCGAGTGAAATAGTCATATTTGCTCGAAATAACTCATTAATAGAAGTGACATAATCATTTTGCAGCGTTTCAACAATCGAGTTCCGAACTTCAATTTGGATACAGCCCCCAAAATAGGCTCATTTTAAAATAATTAATTTCTCAAAATCTAATCATACAAATTTCATGAAAATTTTGGATTTAGGCTAATTAAAGGGTGTAGAATTTATTTATGGTGTCAAACTCGGGTATTGCTATTGGAAAAAAAACAAGGTTTGGTTTTGTTTTGATTTGTAGATGGCCCTCTAAGCAAATTTTATATACATCATTTAAAAGTAGACTTTATTTCCAATCGTTTGGTACCTGTAATCTGTAACTTTCTTCTATGATAATTTGTTGCAGAGTTAGCAGGGGTGTTTACTTTTTTTCCCACGACTGTACATTAGGGCGGGGCGTAAAAATCGTTTTTTCGAAATTCTACGAAGACTTCTTCTTCTTCGACTCTACGTTGTGGAGTGGCCTCAGAAATATACTCACAAGATTTCAAAATAATCAATAAATAGCTTCCGGTTCCAGTTTAGGTTCTAAATATGCAATTTTAGCCGAAAATATTGTGCATTTTTACATTTCAGTAATATTTTTAACTTCCGACTTTTTCTTCGCGCTAGCGCGCAGAAGTTGAAAGAATATATAAGGAACATAAGTCCAAAATTTTAGAGCAATTTTATAAATATCTTCCAGTTCCACTTTGGGGTCTAAATATGGAAAATTAGCCGAAAATGATGTAATTTTTCACATTTTAGTGATTTTTTTAAATTTCCGATTTTCTATTAACGCTAGCACGGAAAAGTTGGGAAAATATACAAGAACGAGAAGTGCAAAATTTTAGAATAATCAATAAATATCTTCCGGTTCCCCTTTGGAGATTTAAATAGGAAAAATTATGCAAAAGAGAAGAAAATTTAGGGGTCGAAATATAGAAAACTAGTTGGATGTGCCAATCCCAAAACTTTCTCCTATCTTATACATCTTAATATTTAAGAAACTAGCTACACATGTTAATATTTCAATATTATTAATTCAATACTATACCAACTTTGATTTTCATCTTAAATTTCAGCTTCAGTCAATTAAACGAACTAAAAACGAGTTAATCTATATCATTTGTAAAAATTAATAGTTTTTGCTTATTCTGTTGTTATCAGATGTTTGCGAATAGCCGGCATAGCAGGAAGCGAGTTCCCGACTTTGCACGAGCCGCCGATGGAAAATAGAACTGCCAAAAATCAAGAAAAGTATAAAAAAATCGCTATCACAGAGCCCCTTTACTGCGCAATATTTTCAAATTCAAGGAGGACCTGTTGTCCAAAGCCAAAAACATGCACAAAAAATTAGGTTTAATTGTATGCATAACTTCATACATTTTTCGATGGTACAATAATGAAAATGGTACAGACATCGCAATTATAGCTCCCCCTTCAGAGGGAGGACCTTCGTGTCATGACCAAGAACAAACACAAAAAATTTGGCTCAATTCTATGCATAACTTCATACACTTTTCGATGGTACAATATTCAAAATTGCACAAAAATCGCTATTACAGCGCCCCCTACCGGCGAATTTTTTCCAAATGCAGGGAGAACCTACTTGCCATATCCGAAAACTTAAAATAAAAATTTGGTTCAATTCGATACATAACTTCATACACTTTTGAATGGTACAATATTCAAAATCGCACAAAAATCACTATTACAGCGCCCCCTACCGGTGAATTTTTTCCAAATTCAGGAGGACCTACTTGCCATATCCGAAAACTTAAAATAAAAATTTGGTTCAATTCTGTGCATAACTTCATACACTTTTGGATGGTACAATATTCAAAATCGCACAAAAATCGCTGTTACAGCGCCCCCTACCGGCGAATTTTTTTCAAATTAGGGAAGGACCTGCTTGCCATAGCCAAGAACTTAAAATAAAAATTTGGTTCAATTCGATGCATAACTTCATACACTTTTGGATGGTACAATATTCAAAATCGCACAAAAATCACTATTACAGCGCCCCCTACCGGCGAATTTTTTCCAAATTCCGGGAGGACCTACTTGCAATATCCAAAAACTTAAAATAAAAATTTGGTTCAATTCTATGCATAACTTCATACACTTTTGGATGTTACAATATTCAAAATCGCACAAAAACCGCTATTATAGCGCCCCCTACCTGCGAATTTTTTTCAAATTCAGGGAGGATCTGCTTGCCATAGCCAAAAACTTAAAATAAAAATTTGGTTCAATTCTATGCATAACTTCATACACTTTTTGATGGTACAATGGCGACAGACAGACGGAAAAACGGACACACGGACTCACGGACAGACAGACATTTTCTATAAACATGTTTTTTAGGATCTCTGACCCCTGATACGTGCAAATCCGTTGAAAACCGGAAGTCGAAAAAAATTTCGATGACAATACTTTCTTCTATTGAAGATAGAAGAAAGTAAAAAGGGAAAACATTTGCATACAAATTTATTTATGGAAGCTTTAAACCTTTCTTCATGTGTTCGTTTGACAAGTGAGTGGTAATCGGAGGATCCGTTAGTTGGTAATTCTGGCAGTCTATGAGATCCACGTAAGATTTAGCTTTAAAGTTAAGGGCAGGAATTTGGAACACACGAACACCTGCTCTCGTTTTTTCCCTTGCTTTCAAAATCCTACGTAGTGCAAGTTCCCACATATTCTGGTTTGGGTTGACAAGCATTGCAATGATTATTATTGATTCAGGCTGAAAAAAAGTAACCATTTCTCTGGATGACGAGATCCACATCTAGCTCCAGATCATCTGCTAGATAACGTGAAGCTTGAATTGTTTTCCAAAGATTTCGTGCTTCATCTGTGCAATTGGCATGCGATTTGATTGTGAGTTTATCGTTGACTGAGTTTATCATAAAAGTTTACGCACCTGCGTGGTTCACAATCAAATTGTCAATTGCACTGATGGAGCACGAAAATTTTGAAAAACAATTCAAACTTCATATTATCTTATAGATGATCTGAAGCTAGTTGTGGATCGAATCATCCAGAGAAATGGTTATTTTGGTCATCCTGAAGCAATAATCCTTTCAATGCTTGTTGACCCAAACCAGAATGTGCGAGAAAATCGAGAGCAGGAGTTCGTATGTTCTAAATTCCTGCACTTAACTTTAAAGCCAAATGTTACGTGGATCTCACAGACTGGCAGAATTGCCAACTACCAGAACCTCCGATTACCACTCAATTGTCGAACGAACACGTAATGCAATTGATAAAATCTGGCGAATATCCGGTATCGCCATTGGGAAACAAACTTTCCGTGCCACACTCAATGTGTTGAAAGGGAACTAAAACTGACAACAGAGGCTTCCCTTGCAGTCATCTAAGAGAAAAAACGTAATGGCTACATCATATCCAGAATGGAGTCAAGGCGTGCCATGCCATCGTTTTAAACCAAAAGCCAGTATAAAGGGAAAAATATAGAAACAAGTGAATGAAATGCATTTAATGCATATTTGCAACTTTTATTTTGGAACTCCAAATACACTTAGTTATACAAAGTCTGTGTATTGCGTGAATAATAAGATTTTTTGTTTAATGCTCCTAATTATTATTTACGAATGTCTAATTTTGTAAAAAGAAATGTTTAAAGCTTCCATAAATAAATTTTTATGCAAAAATTTTCCATTTTATTTCTATATTTAGACCCCTAAATTTTCTTCATTTTTGCATTATTTCTCATATTTAGATTTCCAAAGGGGAACCGGAAGATATTTATTGATTATTCTAAAATTTTGCACTTATCTTTCTTGTATATTTTTCCAACTTTTCCGTGCTAGCGGAAATAAAAAATAAAAAATTAAAAAAATCACTAAAATGGGAAATTTACATCATTTAATGCTAATTTTCCATATTTTGACCCCAAACTGGAACCGGAAGATATTTATTAATTGCTCTAAAATTTTGGACTTATGTTTCTTATATATTCTTTCAACTTTTCCGCGCTAGCGCGAAGAAAAAGTTGCAAGTTAAAAATATTACTGAAATGTGAATATTTACAACATTTTCGGCTAAAATTGCATACTTAGACCCTAAACTGGAACCGGAAGATATTTATTGATTATTTTAAAATTTTGTGAGTATGTTTCTGAGACCACTCCACAACTTTTCCGCGCTAGCGGGAAAAGAATTTCGAAAAAAACATTTTTACGCTCCGCCCTACTGTACATAGTTTAAAATGATAATTTTTGGGCCATTTTTGTTATGTACCTCCGGATTGACATGATGACATTAGGTCAACAGAAACATAAATAATTTTTTTTTCACTATTTTTCTAGCGGATAATTAACAACAACAACAAAAAAAAAGTCTCAAATATAATGTTTTCCGAAGAAAATGAAAAATCATGCATTAAAGGGTTAATAACCTATATTCCTATTTGTTAATGACCATCTCTATAATAATAGCCTAAGTCATGTGGCTGTCATCAACAGTTCCGGGCTGACCACTTAGCTTTTAATGTGTCAAGCGGTCATTTTGGTACTTGGCGCAGGTGATTAAGTGCCAAATATTGTTCCATCGCCATCATTTCATCTATGTTATAGTAGTTCAAGTCATGTGACTGTCATAAACAATTACGCTTTTCATATGCGCAGCCATTTTCAATCAAAATTATTTTTTCGAATAAAACTAACGCAAAAGTTGCTATGATCGCAAAGACTTCTTGGTACTTTTATGTTAGCCAGGTAAAAATCTCGCCAATAGCATTTTTTATTTCTCGCGTGGTAAATTAAAACAATGATTTGATGTTTAAATTAAATGTCATTCATGGTTTATGGTATCAGTTATTATTTTCCTTTTTCTTTTCTTACTTTTTTTTAAGAAATAAGTAAAAATCACGAAATTTAAATGTTTCAGTTTTAAATTAAAGCTGTGTATTTTAAATAAAATTAGTGAAAGGATTATATTTTAAATGAAATTAATAAAATACGAAAACATGCTAGTGGAACAATGTTTGGCGATTTACCCCCTGCGACCGGCTAACATAAATATACAGAGTTCTTGGTTTCTCTATCAGAATCTTACGATTTGGCGAAGGATTGTACAAGTAAATTAAATTATGAATAAAAGTAACATGATACAATGCTTAGAATGACATTTAAGGGAGACCAGACTGGTCGCCAAGGGCAGCTAGTCTAAAATATTTGAATGACCACATAATAAAACTAGTAGTAAAACCAATTACAACTAATTAATACATTAAGAAAAAACATTTTTATAAAAACTTATTCTAATTCACATTAACACAAGATATCTTAAATTTATAGTCATCTAAACGAGTCATATGGTCATTTGTTATATAGTATTTGTAAATAAATATAAAAGCAAAAGATTTTTTTTAAACACTCTTTTATAACCATTCAATATTTATCTTAAAAATCACACCTAATTTCATGTTGCTCTAAAAAAATATTTTGCTACAATACGTTAATTCGATTATTCTATTATGAAAAATGCACCGCTTTGATTTACGCTTGGTAGAGAGCGCGAACTAAAGAATTTATTTAAAAATTGTTATTTTTGCTTTGTTCTTTTTTAACATAAAGCAACAGCAAAGAAAAAAAAAAGCTTTATTTAAAATATCTATTCAGGAATTCTAAATTGTTTTTTTAATATAAAAACATAATTTAATATTAAACTATTAACTGATTAAAGCGTATTTAAAAAAAAAGCATTATTTTAATTTTTTTTAATTTTCTATTTTTTTAGTGCTTAAAATATTTTAGTTTTGCAGTGTCACAGTCAGTTTACCGATTTTGGAGAGCGTAGATTGGCACATCTTTAAATCCATTGTTATTGTAACTCTTATGCAATTAAAATTATTACGAATATCTGGTGATTTATCACCCGGGACCGGCTACCTGAAAAATGCCTTAAAATTAATGTATTAAATTATAATTAAGTTCTAAAAATGTTAAACTGTTGAAATGTCATCGGAAAGAAACCTGTGTACATTATTTGCCACCGAATGGCAAGCTATAAATTTAGCCTGATTTTCGCGCCACGTAAGAATTCATAATTCATCATTACTGCGCATGAGCGTGAATTGCTTAAGGATGTTTTTTAATTGAGTTATGCATTTTCCACATGAACTATATTTAGTATACTGAGAGTTGTTTGTAGCATATAAATAAATTCATATACAGGGCTACCCAAAGATCTGGATACAATTAGACGCTAATTTCTGAAAGTGCATTTTCAGTTTGGTCATGCCTTTTTTATTTTTATTTTTATTTTTAATAAAAAAAACTGAATTATACATCAGTTTAATAGGAGGTGTGTACATCTGTATATAATATACAAGACTGTACAAAATTATTCGAGAGTATTTCCATTCATTTGGTGGAAATTGTTGAACATGAATTTTCAATTGTATGGATATGCATTCAACTGTATGACCGTTTTGTAACTAAGGTAAATTTTAGCACCCTATATAGTGTATATATATAGATTTATAGATTATGTACAGGGATACGCCTTTGAACACCTTTTCGGCTACAATGAGAAAAAAAAATACCGCCTTCACCTAGAATGAATAGTTAGTCATTTTCGGAATCCCTAAACTAGAAATATAGATTTCCGAACCATGCGAATAAGGTAATCAATTAAATTGAATAGACGAAATGATCTAGAATTTCTAGTCTCTTGTTTTCTAGGTGATGAAACGGTATTGAATCGTTTCAGTAGCGAGAAATGATCGCTTGATTTCTCGAATGGTTTCATAAACTATAAGTATAGTTACTAAAACTAACCCCTTGTGTTCGCATCTATTTGCAGAGCTTTTTAAATAAGTTTGACCACGAGAATATAGGAAAACGCTCTTGAATTCTATAGGAGACTCTAGAACTCTCTAGCAAAGGGAACTAGAATTTATAAGGATGACATGGAACTATTTTTTCTAGAGCCACAATTTACATTCTAAATGCCAAAACCATACTTTCTTCTCAGTGTGTGTATGATAATTGCTGAAATCTTGTTTCCAAATACAGTAGAGTCTCGAAAATCCGAGTCTCAGAAGTCCGAGGTTCCGCTTAATTCGAGGCGTCAAAAATAAAAAATTATATTTTTTTTCCTTGCCCGAAAGAATGCCAGTTCTTCTTGTTTCACCCTGCAAGGAATGTCATTACCTTTTTAAGACACTCCCAACCCTTGTTCTCTTGTTCAGGCAGATCGCTAAGGGTTGAGGTTGGTGGTGGGAATCTTAATGGCGACAATGGTGAAGACATTGTTTTGAAAGATTAGGTGAAGGAAGTATACCTGGCTATGAAAACTGTAATGCAGATGACGTTAAAGAATGGCTAAATAGTGATGAAATTCTGGAAATAACTGAATCGATTATTGATGAAATGACAGAAGATGAGGAAAAATGTAATGAAACAGAAGAAGAAGACGACTCTCTGCCATTTGAAAAAAAAAAAAATCTCTCATAGTGAAGGTTCTGAATTTTTAGAACTGGCTTTAAAATATGTAGAACAGCAAAATGAAGTCACCCCTGCTGACGTTATGCTTTTTAAGGGGTCTCAGGGCTTTTAAAGCTTTAAAATTTTCGAAATTAAAAATTTTTTTAGATGTTAACCTCTTATCTTTTCTGAACATTTTAATATAATTGTTTCCTTGAAATTCCTATTAGAACAGAGGTTACGGCTTTTAGAATTATACCCGCTCAATAGCTGAAGCGGCGTTTCCGAAACTTTGAAGTCAATTTTCTCCAAATGACGTTTTGGGGCATAACGCTCACGATAGCTCGAAAACGTCTGAATACCTTTTCATGAAATTTTCAAAACATATGTTTCTGTTTGCATAAACTGAACCTAAAATTTCCTTTTTATTGTTGAAACAAATACTTTTTTTTATGTGATTATAGTGTTAAAATTTTCACAATTTTGTATTAGCTAAATACAACTTTGTATAAAAAATATAAAAATGCTTTAAATATAAATTTATTTAGGTTCAGGGTAATTATTTCAATCTGAAGTATAAGTAGGCACCAAAATTTTCATTCTAGTTGCAAAATTTATTTTGAAATCTTGCGCGTAATCTGTTAGACCGATTTTCTACTCGTCAAATGTCTGACAGTTTGGAGCCCCATGCAACTGCTAATTCTGCATCTTGAAATTTTTAAAATACATGAAATTGAAGAACATACTTATATCTTTAATCCCAATTAAAATTGTGTCTTAAAATCAAATAAATTTTAAGATACTAAATGTTGAATATGGTCTTTTATTTTTCGTTTTTTCCAATTTTAATAGTTCTGAGACCCCTTATATAATTAACCCCTTATTAAGCATTGGCTAGATATTGCATCTAAAAAGAGAAGTAATGCAAAAAAAAATCCGCAAAAAAAAAAAAAAAAAAAATCGAAATTTTTTTAAAATTGTAAAGTATCCTATATATCATTACAAAAGGAATAACGGTAAGTGCATTCTTTGTCACCCTAATTGAGTAAAATTATAACTGGTAAGAATTTTCTATTTTTTAGAAAGTCCGAGTTTTCAGTAATCCGAGGTAGTGTCAGCCCCAATTACCTCGGATTTTCTAGACTCTACTGTAGGTAGGGTGACTTCGAAAGCCCCGTGATCGCGGAATTGAAATTTTTTTTATGTAAATCGATAGTAAAATGTCGTACGAACAAAATGAGTTAGACATGACTAGATTTGTCAAGTCGAAAATATGTTTAATTAAATTAACTATTATTAAACAGCTATAATGTTTTACCGTGATCGCGGACATTGATCACTCTTAGAGCATTTTATAAGAAAATTTTGAGCTTTTTTAGAAAAACTTGGTATGACAAACTTTTGTCGGTCGGTTATAAAATTTCACCGTTATTTTGCTTTGAATTTTTACCAGTGTGGCTTTATTTCGCGTCTGGACGCTGGCTGGTCGAGTGTCCGCAAAATCGTATAGGAACGCGGCCTCATACTCCGCGAATTCCGGCGGTGTTTTTATAAAATTTGTCATACCAAGTTTTTCTGAAAGAGCACAAAATTTTCTATAAAATGTTTTAGATCAATATCCGCGACAACAGTAAAACATTATAACTGTTTAATAATAATTTAATTAAACATATTTTCGGCTAATCAAACATAGTCATACCTTAGCTCATTTAGTTCGTATGACTTTTTACTATCGATTTACATAAAATTGCTTCAATTCCGCGAACACGGGGCTTTTGACGTCACCGTCTCCCGGAGAAATGCGTTTTCTAAGCTGTTTATTTGCATATCTTCTTTCATCCTTTTAAACGGCGGTGTTACGTTAGATTTGAAAAGTGTTTCATTATCTATGCTTGATGTACGGTTTTCTTTCTTCCTATTTTTTAATTGTCTTAAAATGGAGGTCAAATTTCTTTGTATACAATATAATTGACTTGAAAAAACTTGCCTTTTTTAGCCCACCACAACAATGTTTTCCGCATATGGTGTCTTTCCCCTTTTGATACTCATGGCAGTATTGGTACTGATGGATGCTGCGTCCGAAAAAAACCAAGGAAGAAATGACATTCAGACATACCGAAGCATAGGATTAGAAGAGATGGCTCTTTTTCTTATAGGTGAGTAGTTACACTATTTCAAACATATTGTTTATACTAATATTATAAAGAAGTAAAGTTTGTTTGTTTGTTTGTTTGTTTGTAGGTGGTAATCTCTGGAACTACCGAACCGATTTAGAAAGTAATGGTATCAAAATAACGGTGTTAATCCCTCTTTGAACATTAGGCTATATTTTATGTGGGTGCCTCTGCCTCAAAGGGGTTGCAGGAGCAAAAACGTTCTAAAAATGCGATTTTTGTGTGACTGAAATGCCTAAATACTTGAAATTTGGCATGGTAGTTACTTATTATATATAAATGAACTCTAAGAACATTTCTAAAAAAATCGAAATCTAAAAGGAGTGGTAATGCGCGAAAAGCGTTCTAAATAGCGATTTCTATAAAATCTCAGGAAGTACCGAACCAATTTCAAAAATAATGGTGTGAAAATGATGGTGACAGCTCTTGCTCAAAGATAGGCTATATATGTCAGTGCTACTACCCCAAAGGAGGTAACAGGAGAAAACAACGTTCTAAAAATGCGATTTTTGTTTGATTGAAGGTCCTAAACACATGAAATTTGGCATGGTAGTTACTTATTAAATATAAATGATCTCTGAGAACATTTCTGAAAAAAGTCGAAATTTAAAAGGGGTGAAGATCCGCGAAAAGCGTTCTAAAAAACGTTCTAAATGGCGATTTCTACGCAATCTCATGAAGTACCAAACCAATTTCAAATGTGATGGTTGGAAATTGAGGGTGACAGCCCTCACTCCAACATACCCAGCAAAGAAAGAAACAGTGGGTCATCAGCTGGAAAAAAGATGGTAGCCAGCAGTGCCATCAGCGGTAAAGTGCAAGGGTTCCATTACTTAAACCTGTCGAAAAATGTCCGAACCGAATGCAGCTGGCCCATCAGTGATGACCAACAGCAGGCCAGCATTGGTATGCCATCACATTACTTCAATCCGGCACTTTTCCTGCAGTGCTAGCACCTATCCCACTGCTATTCCATTGCTGGCCCAGCACTTTACAAAAATTTCTTATAGAATTCTATAAAAAATAAAGTATTATATAAATATGGCTCTTTTTTCTATAAGCTAGTTTCACCAAGAGCTATAGAATTATCTGTAGAAGTGTCTATAATAGAAATATTTGAACTTTCAGCGGTTTCCATGTGGTCACCCTCCCAAGTACTAACCGCGATCGATGCTGTTTGGTTTTCCTGATCGGACATGAACAAGTTCTTTCAGCGTACGCGACGACTGCTCGTTGTTTTCAAGCTCTCATTACACTATTTCAAGTTTGTTTCTTTTGCTATTTACGTTTCCAATCATTAAACTGGTATAGAAATTATTCTATTGTATAGAAATCCTATGTATTTTATACACTTTTTTTTATTATTGATTCTGAACTGCGTAAAATATGAAAACCGAAATCCTTTGTAACCTAGTAAAACCAGATTGAAGGAGAAAAACAAAGTGCGAAATAAATAAAATAAAGAATTTATTTATTTATTCATTTACTTATTTATTTTGTTGGTGGCAGTGCTGCTATATTTTTTACAGTTTAAAAAAAATTAGCTTCACAGCTTAAATTGTGTTAAGATATTCATTTCAGATTTGTGTTCAAATACTCAATGTCTTCGATATTCGCAGCGCCACCTAGCGTAAGGGTTCGTAGCAATAATACTGCAAAAGTTCGTGCACTTCCATGTAGTGGTGGGCCAGCGCATAAGATAAAATGGATGCCCACCAGAATTTTATCTGATGATTTCCAACAGCAAAGTTGACTGAAGCTGTCCAGCAGTGGTCATGCAGTGGTAGACCATTAGCCAGCACTTCTCCATCATTGCCAGCACCTATCTTGCTGCTGGCCAGCAATTTCCTCTTTGCTAGGTAGGCTCGATTTAATGTCAGTGCCACTACCACCTGGGAGTTGCAGGAGCAAAAACGTTCTAAATTGAGATTTTTGTGATACTGCAGGGTCTAGCTACTTTAAATTTGGCATGGTAATTACCTATAAGATGTAAATGCTCTCTAAGAACAATTTCTAAAAAAATCGAAATTTAAAATAGGTGAAAATGCGCATAAAGTGTTCTAAATTGCAATTTCTACACAATTTCAGGAAATATCAAACCTATTTCAAAATTAATGGTTGCAAATAATTGATGGTGACAGTCCCTGCTCCAACATATACTATATTTTATGTTGTTGTTACTACCACCCGGGGGTTGCACGAGCAAAAAATATTCTAAATTGCGTTTTTTTTGTGATACTGAGGGGTCTAACATTTTGAAATTTGGCATGGTAATTAATTAAAAGATGCAAATGCTTTCTAAGAACCATCGAAAGAAAATCCCAGATTTAAAAGGATGAAGTGAACGAAAAGCGTTCTAAAAACATTCTAAATTACGATTTTTATGCAATCTTGTGAAACACCAAACCGATTTCAAAAATAATGGTTGCAAATTGGTGATAGAAACCTCCTCAAACATAAGCCATATTTTATGTCGGTGCCGCTACCATCAGAGGGTTGCAGCAGCAAAAAGCGTTCTAAATTGCGATTTCTGTGATACTGAAGAGGATAGGAATTTGAAATATGGCATGGTAGTTACTTATAAAATATAAATGTCTTTTAAGAACTGTCGAAAATAAATTCGAAATTTAAAAGGGGTGAAACGAAGGGAAGGAGCGAAAAGGATTCTAAAAAAGTCTTAAAATACGATTTATATGCAGTCTCAGGAAATAATAAACCGATTACAAAAGTAATGGTTGCGAATCAGAGGTGACAGTTTGAGTTACTCTTTATTTGTGACGTTAAACTAACACTCTGCAACGGTTACAGTTGATGCTGTTAAAATTTATATCTGGGACATTTTTTACGGACACCCTGTATATCACCGACGTGCACTGCAACATGCTTACTGTAGAATAGGATGCGCATAACATTCATCGTTCATTTACGGGACACACAAAACAATTCGGTTACAGTACTGTCTATGAACAATAATTGCTGGAAGTGCGGTAGTTTTCAGTTGTTATACCCGTTTTTCGGTGCGTTCGTAATTATATAAATACGTAGCACCTATAGTCGTCGTTCGGTCCGTCCCTCTGTCCGCATATAACAGAGCATAAACTACCCAACCGAATGGTCTGAAATTTTAAATATATAATTGTTGCAAAATTGTGTCGAGTCATTTCAAATTTTATGAAAATCGGATGTATTGTTTAATGAAAGGGACGACAGTCAAAAGTTTTCCTTTACATGACGGCTAATGGGAAAAAATTATAGCAAGTGCATTTTCATGATGTTACAGCCCTTCGAACAGAATAAAATGGATAGGCACTTATGAAGTGCACTAAAATATGCATTCAGTACACAATGCAGTGCAAAAAATATTTATAAAACTAGTTATAGTACGAACGCACCTCATTTGCCACGTTTGACGAGCAATTTCCAACTTGTTAAATTTAACTTATTTTTTTTGCCCATTACTTGGTATAGTATTGGATCCTATACAGGAAAGCATTAAAGATCTCGAGTACATTTCCGTTTATTGACGGAAATTGCTGGTGTGAAACTGTCAACTGTATTATGCATTTGCTAACTTAATTAAATTTTGGCATACTATGTAATATACATACTGTGTGGTATATACATAAATTTATAGATCCTATACAGAGCTGTATGAAAGAATTCGGATAGTTTATCGACTGTAAATTGTCTTTTCAAATGTGTTATAGGTCATTCCCCAAAAATGTACCATTCCAGTCACAAAGCCTTTTTCAGTATTTGACATGAACATTTTTGAAATAATTTATGTTTGCTGTTGAAAGTGAAAGAAGACTAAATGTGTTGTGTGCATACATTTTTTATAATTACTTTATATTTTTTTATTTCTTAGTACACAGTATGTGAGATCTCACCTCCGTGTCATGTCACACGCCCAATGTTACTAAGGAAAAAGTTTGATTACTTATTTAATTGAAAAAAAAAGTAAAATAATTATTATTATAGGTACTACTGTTTCAAGAGCAAAGTAACCATGCATTGTTAATTACTTTCTTTGTATTTTTGTTTGTTTTCTGAGTACGGAAAGGAGTGTCACACCATAAATTCTCACCCCCATTAACCAAATGTGAAGTTGCATTTTCATGTTAAAAATGGCAAAATGATCATCATATTTTGTTTCCTATGATGCTAAAAATAGCCAGTATGTTAGCTGTTGTTAAATTATAACTCAGAAATTTGTTTTTATACTCAAGTATTAGATTTTGTTATAAAAAAGCAGCGATGGTTATTGGAGATTCTCACATCTGTGAACTGTAATTCAAGGTGACTAAATCAACACTAAGATATTTGCTTATATATTGCTTATGTAATTATATCAACAGATGTTGATTTAAAAAACAAAAAAAAATTTCTCAAAAAAATACAGTAGTACCCCGATTTACGTCATCTCGACTTACGTCACCCCGCATTTACGTCGTCTGGCCTGGAAAAAAATTCCTTAATTAAGATGCACTTTGAACTTTTATGAAGACTTTTTGTCCTAAGAAGGGAAAATTTCCTGCCACAGTCACGCGATAGTGACAAGTAAAATAAAAAAGTCACTAGAAAAGTTTATAAAACCCACTCTGCTGTTACAAAGTGCTTCTATGAGAAAAAAGAAAAATTTGTCCTTTCAAACTTTATTCCAAGATCTTTTCACATCCTCTAAAACTCGAACGGGGCAGCTAGAATAACAATAATTTGTAAGTTAACAATTTATTGATTTATTCCAACTTCTTGTATTGCAAATGCATTTTTTTGCTGATGTTAAATGTATGTTGCAACATAATCCCTAAATACAATAGAATGTGTTCATTAGATTCTGAAGAATTTTTATTACTTATCCACTTTTGCTTATCTAAATGTACTTCGACTTACGTCATTTTCGACTTACGTCTCTAGTATTGTAATGAATTGCTGAGTTAAGTCGAGGTATTACTGTATGTAGGTTAATATTTAGAGCAGGTTCCTCCCCTCCGTGAATCTCTTAATTTTGAAAATGTATATTTCAGAGAAAAATGCTTAACAAGAATTTACAATGACTGTAAATCAAAAAAGATTGTTTCAAAATTTTAAAAGAGAAGAATTGAATAACATATAAAAGATGGGTGATGAAAAGAAGCTCCAGATGGGAGATGAACTTTTTGTGTTTTTTTTGTATTCATTCTAAATAAATTCATTATGCATTCTTATATAGGATTGCTCCTTTGTTATATATCTAATAGAATAAATAGTTTTTATGTTTTGTCTCACTACACAAACATAACTATAGCATAAAGTTCACCTCAGTGAATGATGTTACTAAAAACATTGTGTTTCTGAAAAAAAAAAATATAATGTAGCTGGGCTGTTGCTGATTTTTACTTGCAGTACATGATAAGTTTCTAAAAATGCTAACATTTGTCTTGAAAACAAAATTTTTTTACGGAAAATTTTTTATTGAAAGTGTACACTTTTGAGAGAATGACCCTTATGCGTTTTACAAATTGTTTATTTAGACATCAGTTTCCAATGCTGTTTTATTATAACATTCTGAATGTGTTTCATAATATATCCATGACGCATGATTTTTTTTTTCTTTATTTGTACGCTGAGTATACATCAATATCAGCTGTTTTCGATAGGGTTTTGTAAGTTTTGTTGCTTCTTTAACTCGGTTTGAGTACTTACATGTATTTCAAATCCTGCTCACATTTTTTTCATTGTTTTTACATATGTTTTTTTTTTCCATTTTAGGCCTTGGTGTGGCAACCGCATTTGGTCTGGCAGTTCTTATGGGGCCATTGTTCGCTTTACTTTATACAACCCTAAACGCCACAAATGGTGTCAATTCTATATCAACTGCTGCTGGTGGAAAAAGAGTTTTAGAAAGCAATCTTCTTCAAAATAAAATGCTGGAGAAATTGATGAACGGATTGGATATTTTGGATGACGTTTTGAAGAAATACCCTAGTATCTAGATAACGCGAATAAGTTGGTATGTTTTTTCTTTTTCTTTTTGGAAAGTATTTCTGCCATGTTACATATATATATCTGTAATGGCATCGGGTTACTGTAAAACAAATTCGTCGATCTAATAGCGATGTAGATGAAGAAGATGAATGTAGCATAGATGTACGAACATGTAGTAAGTGAAACTAGATTAACAGCTTCACCTATTTAATTGAACAGCTTAATCTTTGTATACGATCATCATTTAAATTAATTCACATTGATTCACATTAAATTAAACGGAATTTAACAGAATTAATGATAGAGATTATTTAAGAATAAGGATTTAGTGAATATAGAGTAGTAATTTAGAATAGCATAGGGAAATCGCGGAGATAGATCTAATATTGTAACATATATATATAGAACAGAAAATACTCATTTATGTATACCAACTGGGGTAACTTTGGCCCAAGAGATAAAAAAGATTAAATCTGCTACATTTTCTACAACGCTTGAGTTATCGACAAAGTTTTGGTCTCAAAATATATGTGATATCATAAGCTTGAGGCTGGCAGCTCATTGTAAGTTATTCGCCAAGTTTCCATCGCGGCAGCACCAGTCAAACAAAAATATGTGAAGACAAGAAGAATTTTGGTCTTACAATTTTTGTCTGTCAAGATGTAAATTAATTGCTTTTGGACCTTGGTAAGTACGTGTTATTATAACCTCATTAGTGTAGATAAGGCGTTATGTAGGATTATGAGTTGTGTTTCCTCAGATAAAAAAGAAAAGCTCTTTTCTAAATTGGTGTAACTTTACCCAAGTGAACCAAACAAGAAAGCTGTTGACAAAGATGTTTGTAACATTGGAAATTTTGTACTTGTGCTGTTTAATGGCAATATCTATCCCGGAAGGATTACTTTGAAATCAAAAGAGGGTTGTGCTGTTAACTGCATGGAAAAGAAGTTAAAGTGTTTGCGTTGGCCACAGCGACCAAACTCAATGGTGTATGAATGGAATGGTTTTGTTCCAAAAATTAGGCCGCCTAAACTTCTGTCTAAGAGAAACCGGTATTCAGTCCCAGACCTGGACAATCCACGTTAAGCAATATTTATGAGTTTTGTAATAATTTCTTTTATTAAAATATATGCTAATTTTCTGTCTTTTTACATGTTTATACTTTGTAATACCATAATTCCCCGTCTTTTCCAACAGTGTAACATTAGTCTACATTATGTTCTAGCCCCTATACATTCGTTTTAACACATGGGCCAATATTACCAAAATTCAAGGTAACATTAGCCTAAAACTTTCCAAAACACTTTTTGGTAAAAAAAAAGTTTAATGTCGACAAATTTATTATAATGGCGTGGTTCCATATGTTCTTAGACAACAAAAAATTAACATGATATTCATTTTTTAAATAAAATAAAACAATGGAGATGCTGAAAAAGCCATGAAACAGAGACATTTGGAACAAAGTTACCCCAGTTGACGGTACTTGTATATACCAGGTGATTCAAGAGTCCGGTGCGAAATAAAAACGCCATAAAAAAAGAACTATGTGTCGGAAAGACATGCAGTTTGCAGATAAAGATTCAGCGTGGTATGGGATTTTGTATGGCACCAACAAAAAAATTAGTTCAAAATCTCGACAATAGAGGGCGCTATTACAGATATTTGCATGGAATAATTCCATATTGCTTACACAACGCAAGACTTGGATACAAAAACATTAGGGAATACTGCATATACACATTTTGGTGCCGAAACCTTGCGTTCTGCAAGCAATATAGAATTATTTCATGCAATTATCTGTAATAGCGCCCTCTATTAGCTAGATTTTGAACTAATTTTTTTGTTGGTGCCATACAAAATCCAATACCACGCTGAATCTTTATCTACAAGCCGCATGTCTCTTCGACCCATAGATCTTTTTTTTTATCGCGTTTTATTTTCGCACCGGACTTTTGAATCACCGGGTATAAATGTCTGCGTTGTACGGAAAAAAAAATTATTTTACGTGAAAAGAATCTGTCATTTAGTACGACTGTAAAAAGTACTTTATTTCACGAGAAACATCTTTTCAATGCATATTCAAGGCTGGAGTATCACAGTTGAGGTTTATTCCAGCAGAGCGAATATGTCCGGACCAGGGACCAACTGTGCTACTCCAGCCTTGAATATAATTTATCCAGTTGAAAAATTTTTCATATCTTCGTTATATCTTTTCCATTTTACGAATATTTTATTCTTTACGCTCTTTGTTTAACTTAATATTATTCATGTACAGTGTGACCAGAAATGAACGCTCCAATTTGAAAATTCAATAATTCATTAACTATAATAATTATGAATATGAAATGAGAGACATTTACATCTGGTGGGTCTTAAATTTCATATACTGTAAATGTAAAATAGTTCAAATTTCCGTCAACAGATGGCGCTGCACCGTCTCAAACATTAAAAGAATGCTCAAATAAATTACAAAAAAATATATTGTCTTTTCGTGTTTTAATCGCTAAATAGAATAAATAATACAGATTGAGATTTTTTATGCAGATTTACACGCTAGTTTGAGCATTATTGTAGTTCGAGTTGGTGCAGCGCCATCTATTGACGGAAATTTGAACTATTTTTACATTTACAGCAGGGAAGACCGGGGCTAGTAGTGACATTTCCGACATTTTTGATATTAGCCGTAAGATTTGAACTGAAGCGAAACATTTAGTGTATCATATCATTAGAGTAAATCTTGCGTAATATATTTATAAAACTACTATTAACATTATCAACGTTTTTCATAACTCAAAATGAATTCTGCGTAACCTTGAAATTTGTCACTACTAACCCCCTCTGTTAGACTTTACTCATTAAACACAACTGTTTGTTGGACTGTATCTCTATTTATTAAAATCACAATACGATGAGCGAACACACTGGTCGCCATCTTACTTCACAAACAACATTATTCTCTATTCCGTTCACTTCACATTTTCAATCCAGAGGAACTCGCGACGCCCTCTTACGGAATTTATAAATTCTCTTTTCCAACAATAAACATTCTCCCTCGGATTGAAATGTAGAAATTTCTATATCTCAGAATATTTTTACAATAAAATAAATCTACATAGAAATTTTACATAAAAATTTCTACAGCAAACAAATATACAGAACATATCAAAAATTCAAATATACAATAATTTAATAACTATTTTGTTTTTAGTTATGAATAGGAAGGACAGCTATTTTTGCAATTGAACGCTTTAATTCGGCTGATTTAGTGCGAACCTTTACTACCCTGACCTTGCCATCTGATCCTGTATAAATTTCACTAATGCGGTCTAACGCCCATTTGCATACAGGCAAAAAATCTTCTTTTACTAATACCATTAATCCTACTGTTAAATTATCTTTTCCCACTACCCATTTAGATCTCTGCTGTAACGTATTTAAATAATCTAACCTCCATTTTGCCCAAACTGTCTTGACGACCCTCGTAGTATTCTGCCAACGGTTTAATCGATTGATATTAGTATCAATTAACATTGGTTCAGGTATAGCATTGATGGATCTCCCGATCAAAAAATGACCTGGGGTCAAGACCTCAAAATTATCAAAATCGTTAGATAAAGGTGTAAGAGGTCGAGAATTCAAAATGCCCTCTATCTGAATAACTATAGTTTCAAACTCTTCGTAATTAAACCGCAAATCAGCTATCGCTCGTTTAAGATGATGTTTAACTGATTTCACACCTGCCTCCCAGTCCTCCGAAATGGGGAGATTTAGGAGGTATGAATTTCCAGTCAATCTCTTCAGAAATTAGATAACTTTCTAAAATTTCATCTGGAAAATTTATCATTTTGTAAAACTTTTTTTCAGTTTGGAATTTGCTCCCACGAAATTCCTAGCATTATCCGTAAAAATCTTAGAACATTTCCCACATCTAGCCATAAACGCTTAAGAGTGGCAATTAGAGCATCTGAGGTTAAATCCGAGAGAAGCTCTGGATGAATGGCTCGAGTTACAAAACATATGCAAACGCAAATAAATATTTTGTTCAATGAACCCTTGCGCTGATTTTTATAGGTTACATAAAATAGACCACATAGATCTAAACCGGTACAATTAAATACTGGTGACTCATTAATTCTTTCATAAGGTAATTCACCCATTAGCTGAGAGCATGGAGTTGGTTTTACCTTAAAACAAATAACACAAGAATGCACCGTTTTTCGTGCCAAATTTCTACCCCCTAGAGGCCAAAATTTTAATCGAACAGAATTCAAGAGTCCTTGGGGACCAACATGAAAAAGACGCTTATGCATAGTGGTAAAATAAATCTTACTTAATTTAGAATTTTTCGGCAAAATAGCCGGATGTTTCTGCTCATAAGATACGGAAGCTTTGTTGAGCCTTCCGCCAACACGTAAGATTCCCTTATCATCTATAAAGGGATTTAAAATATTAAGATTACCTGTCACAGCCTTTTTACTACATAAACATTTTTGTGATACTCTAGTCAAAATGTTTTCAGCTTCCTTGACTTCTTCAAAAATCAAGTTACCCTTTCTTTTATCAGCATTTCTACAATTGTATATAAATCTGCGAACAAAGGAAAAAATATGTAAAAGTTTATAATAGTCATTACTAAGATAAAAAAAGTTATCAAAAATGGATAAATTCTCGGTGGCTAGAAATAAAGTCGTTTCACAGTTATTTTTCCTTTCGGAATATTTCATTTCACTTAAATAGTTCTGACTTTCCCTTTCAGTTAGTAAGTCACTTTCAGAAAAAGATGATTGCAAATAATTCGAGGAAAATTCTGGATCCATCAAAAATTCGGGGCCTGTAAACCACTTGGAATTGTTCACAAGGAACTCCGCACTTATTCCTCGTGAAAGAAGATCTGCTGGGTTGTCTTTACCTGCACAATGAAACCATGTTTCTGGTTGAGTCAATCTTTGGATTTCATCCACACGATTGGCAACGAAGAACTTCCATTTTCTGCTGGATCCTTTAATCCAGAATAAAGCTATTTTTGAATCTACCCAATGATAGATTTTAGAAGTACTTTTACGATCAATTACCTTTTTAATTTCTGATCCTAAGCGAACTGAGAGTAAAGCACCAATCAACTCTAAGCGTGGCAAAGTTATTCTCTTTACTGGGGCAACTCTGGTTTTAGATGCTATGAAACTAACAGAAACTTGATCGTAATCTTGCACTCTCAAATAAACAACAGCACCATAAGCCTTTTGACTTGCATCAGAAAAGCAGTGAATTTCAACATTGTTTGTATCAGATGACAGGAAAACAAATCTAGGGATTTTAATTTGATTTAATTTAGAGAGTTCTGAACACCATTGTGTCCATTTTTCGCAGATGTCAATGGGGAGCTCAGTATCCCAAGACAGCTTGTGGATCCATAAATCTTGGAAAAGACATTTAAGTCTTATAGTAAATGGAGATAGAATACAAGTAGGGTCATAAATTCTTCCAGAAGTCTGTAAAACAAACCACTTAGTATTTTTCTTATTCCTCAAAAATTCTATTAAACTCGAAATGTCTATGCTAATAAAATCTTGTTCAACATCCCATGATATTCCTAATACTTTCAATGAATTTATAATTCTATGATTTTGATCAAAGGGATAAATCTCGAACCCTTCTTTCTTCCACCGTTCTAGTAACGATTTGTCATTTGTTAACCATTTCCTCAGATTAAAACTAGCTTGATTCATGATTATCTTAGCCTCATATGAAATCTTCAAAGCTTCTTCAATATTATCGGAACCACTCACCAGATCATCGACATAAAGACAAATATCGAGGACTTCAAAAGTTTCTGGATATTGATCCTTAAATTTTCGTATATGCTCCTTTATTGTGGCAGCTAGGAGAAATGGTATAGCATTTAATCCAAAAAGTAAACGTTTAAAACGATACACTTGAATTTTTAAATTATCAGACACTTTATTCGACAGATCTTCGGTAACTTCCACAAAGAGAAATCTGACAGCATCTCTGTCCTTTTCTGATAATGAAATTTGGAGAAATGCTTTCTCCACATCCGCTAAAATTCTTATCTTATTCAATCTAAAATTAACGAGCAACTGAAAAATACTAGGATTTAAATTGATACCAGGCCACAAACAATCGTTTAAAGAAAGTTGACCTACGTCGTGAGAACTAGCATCAAATACAATGCGTGTTTTCGTGGTGACACTATCTTTTCTAAAAACTGCTCGATGTGGCAAATAGAATATGGGTCTGTCTGGTCTAGTTGAATCTAACACTTTTTCTATAATATCACAATCAAGATATTCTTTCAAAATCTCTTTATACTGAGAAAACAAATTATCATCGTTTCGCATTTTATTAAGTAAATATTTAAATCGTTTTTCAGAGACCTCATAGTTATCGTTCAAATTTGTCCAATCCTTTTTCCACGGAAGGACTACTTCATAACGATTATCTTTACAGGAAACTGTTTCTGTAAAAATTTCCAATGCCTTATCTTCATCATTACAGTAAGGATCATCCCTAATTCCAATCGATTCTAAATCGAAAAATTTGCTTAATTCTTCTTCTACATTGCAAATTAATCCACAATAATTATCATTATTATCAGTATTTGAATCAGAAATGCAACCTCCCACCACGTACCCAAATACGGTATTCTGCAAAATGACGTTAAAACTTCTTAAGCGAATTTGACCAGTTCGCAATAATTCATAGAAACATTTAGTCCCTATCAAAACATCTATTTTATTAGGTTCATTTAATTTTGGATCTGCCAATCTCACATCTTTAGGCAGCTCGGAAAATGGAAATCTAAAATAATGCCCTGGTATAAGGTTTGTTATTTTTGGAACAATCAAAAAATCTATTGTTCTCTTATAATCAGCCTTATTCGAAACAATGGCCCTAATTTTCCATTTGACACTTATTTGAGAATCATTCAAACATGAAACAGAAACATTAAATTTCTCCCTTCTAATTCCTAATAATTTTGCAAAGTTATCAGAAATATATGAGTAATTTGAGCCGACATCTATTAATGCACGCGCAAGTATGAATTCACCAGACACATTCTTAATATTAATTAAAGCAGTAGATAAAATAGTGGTTTTTCTCCTTTGACATGAATTATTTACGATAAAATAGAATAGATAAATGATTTGCAGTTAATAAAAATATAATAAGGTTCATTTTTGGTACATTTCATATGCGCCCATCTTTTACATGTCATGCATTGCACCCAGTCTTCTCCGGGTCTAGAAATTTTGTATTGCTCCAAGCAAACTAGACATAAGCAATTTTTGTCATCTTCAGAGCTATCCAATACTTGCTTCTCCCGTTTTTTCAATAACCTAGGTGTAATTTTTTTTATGTACTGCTTGGCCTTTCCATACCGTTTCTTTTTTGCTTTTTCTTCTTCAATTTGGTAAGTAGTGACACTGTCACAACGTGCTTCTTAGACGTCGTCACAACTAGCCCCGCGTTACGCCATTTTGAACTTTATTCATTTGTTTCCAAAATGTTGGCATGATTAACAAATGAAACACATAGAATAACAGATCAAAATATAAGCATTTAAATAATGTTAGGGAAGTTTACATACTTCAGCATCGCTAGTGGCAATGACGATTCAAACGAAGGTCGCAAAATTTACTTTTACGATAGAAAACAAGATAAATATTTTTATCTCGAAAACAACGCAAAACTGTGTGCTTCAAAACATACGCAGCACACTGAGGCAATCAACCTCTTCACTCACATGACGCGACAGGTGCTGCAACCATTTGGCTCAGTCAGGAAGCACGATGGCACAACTAACCCCGGTCTCCCCTACATGAAATTTAAGACCCACCAGATGTAAATGTCACTCATTTCATATTCATAATTATTATAGTTAATGAATTATTGAATTTTAAAATTGGGGCGCTTATTTCTGGTCACCCTGTATGTAAGTATGGTACTTTGCAATCGATTTTTTACTCGCTTCCTTATATACTAGAATTATAAAAATTATGTACGCAATTTTCAATGACAAAACGAGATTTTAATATTATTAGAACTTAATTATAAATTTATTTTAAGGCATTTTACCGTTAGCCTGGCGAAGGTGATAACTTGACAAATACCCTTTATGGAGTAAATATTCTTTCGTTGCCTCCGAAATTTTTTTAAGCACCAAAGAACTTAGCTAAAGACACTTGATCACTGAAGAAACATGATGAATGAAGAAACATTAAAATTACTTCAAAAAAAAATTTTTTGGACATTTTCGTTTTCGGTCGAAAATAGTAAGATTACCGAAATTCGGTTTCGGTTTCGGCCGATCCTTAGTTTTAATTAAAAGGCCTTTAACCCTTTATGCCCTGTTGTTGGAACTTTAAAGTACCATAGTTTTCTATCCCAATTAAACGGTCTATATCCCTCGGGTAGCTAATTGGCCGTTAAAAAGCAACTCACTCAAATCATTCGCAATGGTACTTTTAAGAAATAATAATAAATACTTCACTTGACCATCACTAGACAGCAATAGTAGTTCCAGTAAGCCGAAAATTGTTTACGAAGCTATTTTGGCGCGTGTGAGTGTCAATTTTGTTTCCATTTTCTTGTCTGACATAGTATCCCTAACTTTTGCTTGGAAACGTCTTAAGGACTGCCGGCGGAGACACTCACAAGCTAATGCTAATCCTATGGGGAGGGATTTATCTAATATCTTGTTTGCATTTCGACATTTTTAAATATATATATATATATATATATATATATATATTGCATTGGATAGCCGAGGTCCGTCTCTACATCGCACCTTTTTCACTTTTTCGATTTTAGTCGCAGATATTTTTTATAAAGTTACTTTCACTTTCAAAACCGGTTCTGAAAATGAAAGTGTCATTCTAAAAAATATCTGCAACCAAAATCGAAAAAGTAAAAAAAAAGGTGCGATGTAGAGACGGATCTCGGCTATCCAATGTAAAAAAAAAATATTTAAAAATGTCGAAAGGCAAACGAGATAGTAGAAGAATCTCTCCCCATAGGATTAGCATTAGTTCGTGAGTGCCTTCGCCAGCAGGGACAGGAGTCTTAAATTTTAAAGGTAAAACTATAATTTTTTTCCCTGTTTTAAATAGATCCCTTGACAATACGTTATGATTAAAAAAATGAGTTTGTTTCCTTTCGAAGCACTTTTCAAAGCGGCACTTTTGAGTAATAAAAATTAAGTCTAACCGTAGTACTATAGCTGTACTACAATAAAAATATGTAAAGATAGAATTAAAAAGCCAAGAAAGTATTTTTATCTTAACAGATAGAAGGCGAAGCGATTAGGAGAAGAGAACAGGTAGATAAATTCAGATTGACTAATCCGAAATTAGATGGCGGATAATTCACACTGAAATAAGTTACATATAAAAGTTGCATAGTTTTAAATAAAAATTCTCGTGTCAAATATTTTTATAAAACTTGAGTAAAATTTCAGGTATGTTTAGTATTAAAGCGTCACAATCGTCGAGTCTCAAAGGTTTAACGAGGTTTCACTGTATATTAAATGATAGTATTGAAAATTTTAATGTGCCGTACGACTAGGGCACAGGGTCCATTAGCACGTGCAATGTTCAGGACATGTTCTTAGACATGCTTATATGTAAATCTGGCCCTGTTCGAGGCGTATAGCATTGTTCTTGCATGACGGTTATTCCCCTCTACGAAACAAGCAAACTTACTGCCATTTCTAGAAATCAAAAGATTCTATAGCGCCATTTTCACAGCTTCTATTCTCTTTCGCTGCGGTGTTCTTTTACGAAGTTGTGTCAAAAGGAAATATACCGCTGTGTTTGAATTATGTGCCATTCTCCTGAACCAGTCGTATGTTTCCAGAAAGTTAGATTTCACAAAAACTTCTCTGTTATTTTAGAAAACCTGTAAAAGGTTTAGTTCAGCGTCTTTTTTCAGGATATACCTTACCAGCAGTTGGTATGATTTATATAAATGCATATTAAGAACTCTTTTAAAGTTACGGTTATTGTGATTTTTGTTTCAAAGAAATCATAAATTTCCAGCATGCGATTATATATATATTTTTTAATAATTATTACATGCGTATCAGGTTTAGGACAAGACAATGTTTTTCTAAAGATTATTTAAAAACGGTAATTTGCCCAAGGCTACTTGCGCTTAATTACCTGGGAATAATTTATTACGCCTATAAACTAACTTATTAAAATATTTACATATGAAAAGAGTTGTTGTGGCGATTTACTAACCGTTTCATTGTTAAGGAAGAGATGGGAGATAAAATTTGAATAATTGTATAGTTATTAAATATTACATCATGATTCAACAAATGCTGGCATTGGATATAGCCTAGAAAATGGCGATTTATAAGATATGGAAATCAGAGCACATGGAGCGAGCAGTTATCATATTGTCTCAGGTCTCTTAAATTTTCAAAAAAATTTTTTTTTTCGTATTTAAACTCTTATATTTTCTGAACATTTTGATATAATTGTTTTCTTGAAATTCCCATTAGAACAGAAGTTACAACTTTTAGAATTATACCCACTCAGATCTAAAACGGCGTTTCCGAAACTTTGAAGTCATTTTTCTCTAAATGATGATTTTGGACATAACGCGTAAGATAGGTTCAAAACTTTTCAATATGTTTTGCTGAAAATTTCAAAAGATATAGGTCATAAACAGAACCTAAGTTTTTCTTTTTATTGTTAAAGAAATTTATTTTTAAAAGTTAGTTATACTATTGAAAATTTCAAAATTTTGTATTAGCTAAATAAAAATTTTGTATTAAAAATATAAAAATTCTTTAAATACAAATTTATTTAGGTTCAAGGTAATTATTATAATCTGAGATATAATTAGGCGTCAGAATTTTTGTTCTAGATGCAATATTAATTATTTTTTAAACCTGTCATGCCAATTTTCTGCTCGAAAAATGTCTGACAGTTTAAAGCCCCTTATAAATATTAATTCTTCTAGGAATTTTTTAAATATATGAAATGAAAGAACATACCTATATCTTTCATCCCTCCAAATATTGTGTTTTAAATTTATATACATTTTAAGATATTAAATGTTGATAATAAATATTTTTTTTTTTTCATTTTTCCAATTTTAAGAGTTTTTAGAGCCCTTAAAGAAGTGTTACGTATTTTTAAAAATACATAACTAAATGATTAAAATTTTCTTTGGCATGTTTACGAGATTAATAAATGAAGTTTTTACCAATTCTAACTAGCAGCGCACTTCTTTTGTTTCACATTGTATTGGAAAGTACATTTTTTCACACTTTGACAGTGTAAAAATTAACATTGTTTAAAAATTAATAGATTTGAAAAAAAAACAAACATCGAAATGCAAGTCCTTACCATCGTTCGAGGCTAACAAAAAAGACAGGCTACCGCGGTGCATCCCACGTGTCTTTTTTTACGGACCGCTAGAGTGAAGTGATGCTCTTTTCGCACACCTTCATTGGTGCATTCGAGCATCACGTGACTCCAGCGATCTGTAAAAAAAGGTACGTGGAATGTACCGCGGTAGTCTGATTTTCTCGTTAGCTTCGCCGTCGTCCGAGGCTAACGAAAAAGACAGGCTACCGCGGTGGGTCCGATTCTTCTTTTTTTACAGACCGCTGGTGTCACGTGATGCTGGAATGCACCAATGAAGGTGTGCGAAAAGAGCATCACGTGACTCCAGCGGTCTGTAAGTCACGATACCAGCGGACCCACCGCGGTAGCCTGTCTTTCTCGTTAGCCTCGGCCGTCGTCAATATGACGTCAGCGTTAGTCACGAACATGTTTCTGCTTTATGATATAAATTTAACAAATATTTTATTGATTAGCAATAACAAATTAAAGCGAAACATATCGAGCTTTTTGTGAAATGTTGAAATATTTATTCATTTGTAACACTTCCCAACCTAGTTGAAAAGTATTTATCACTTCGATTTGTCTAGCCGCGCAAGCTGTCTGTCTGTGCTCTAACTCACTTAAATATACTGGGATTCCCTATAAATTGTATGTGTTATTGACATTTACTATAGGGCGATCGTTAAAAAATGATGTGTGCAGCATTTATAATACGTGCACAGGGACAGTCAAAAATATTCCGTAACATTACGGTCAATGGGAAAAAATCGTTTCAAATGCATTTTGATAATTTTGCATCATTTTAAACACAATGAAATTGTTATGCAGTTCTGAGATGTACTAAAACATGCTTTTTGTAGAATATGGGGTGCAAAGCATTTATTTGTCATTTACAAGGTCACACAAAAGAATTCCTTTAGATAATGGTCTACGGGAGAAAATCATTTGCAGTGTATTTTAATGATCGTAATGAAATTTATATGAACTTCTGAGATGCACTATAAGTTGATCATTCAAAAGTATAGTGTTCATTGCATTTATCGTTCATTTACAGGGACACACAAAAGAATTCGTTTACAGTACTGCCTATGAGCGATAACCACTATAAGGGCGTTTTAAACGTTGGTTTGCGTTTTTGAGTTTAACTAAATTTTTACATAGTGTATAAATTCTATAGATCATATACAGGGCTGCACAAACGAATTCCAGTACATTTCTTCTTATTGATGGAAATTGCTGAACGTAAAATTTTAAATGTGTGATGAGTTTCTTAACTGAACTAAATTTTTGCATGCTATGTCCAAATATGTACATAGCATGCATGTTACATTATTAAATCTAATTCCGCGGTTTCCTTATCTTATTCTAAATTACTACTTATATTCACTAAATCCTTATTCTTAAACAATCTCTATCGTTAATTCTGTTAAATTCCTTTTAATTTAATGCGTCATTTGTCTAAATTACTTAAATATTACGCTTTTAGTTTTCATAATTTAATTGTTCAATTTCCGCTCTTTTTTTCCTTTTAGAATGTTCTTTAAGCTTCCATTTTATTTTCCCGCGCGTATTCCGCGGTTATCCTTTTTACCTTCAAATTCATCCACTCGCTCTGTCAGCACTATTTCCATGACGTGGTATTCTTAATTATTCATTGGTTGAGAGCGCGATCTACGTCATATTTGTATTCCTACACTTGATGCACAAAAAGCCGATGCTCCCTATGTTTCAGCAGATTCTAGTCGTATTTCCATTTTTCATACCACCTCCTAGTCACCGTCCACGTATTCGATTATCTACAACTTAGTTACTCCCTAAATTATTACTATGAAGCGATGGCTAATATTCTTGGTGAAAACTGCGCCGCCGAATGATGTTTTAATAAAATGATGAGCTGACTTTACGTTTTGTCTCAATTATATCTGGGGAAACTTTCACGGAAAAATGTATCCCATGGCCTTCACTCTTCGACTGATAATCATCCTATAACGTCAATGTCGTAGTCTTAACACGACAGAATTCCAATCTTCGTTATACTAGTACAGCAGGATTGAATTTACCTGTTCTGACAATTTATACTACTCTATTACTGATGGGGAGTTTTCGTGGTTTTCTTCGAACCTTGGATTTCCAAGCGTTAATACGGGTTAGGTTCCCTTAGAAAGACCCCCACGAAGGGCACTTCCCCTGGGCCTATATCCCTCGTGCAGATAATTGGCCGTCATAAATACAACCAACCAACCAACCAACTATTACTGATGGACGTGATCCACTACTGATATCGTGACAGCCAGTTACTTCATTTCAACTAGAAAAATAATCCAATGTTGCCTTAATGCAACATGTATATGTACAAATCTATAGACCCTATACAGGGCTACACAAAAGAATTCCGAGACTTTTCCGAATATAGATAGTAATTACTGAAATTGGGTTTTCAAAAGTGTTATGCGTTTTCCAAACATCAACTTTCACCTTATTAAACAGTGAAGTTCTGTTATTATCGTATCCGGAATGTGCTGCAAGGTGCTTAATAATCTACGTTTGACGCATGATTTATCTTTCTTTTTTAAAACTGTTGTGTGAAATGTTACAGAATAAGAAAAATATTCATGCCGTAGCTTTGCATATAAGTTTAGTGATTCAGAATTAAATTTTCACTCTACGTCTTTCAATACCAAAAAAAAAAAAAAAAAAAAAAAAAAAAAAGAACTATGCACAGTTTCGCATGATCGAAAATTACCATTTAGTTTTTTTTCTTTGTTTGAGCGTTTTCAAAATATCTTGTAAAATAAAAAGTACTAAAATACACGCGAAATATTCTAGCGTCTAGGTCTAAATAACTTTAATTGTTTCAATTTTTGTACTATTATTTCACTGCCTCTTACACTTATATGTTTTTTTCTCTCGCTGAACTTAAGTAGGGTAGATGTAGGTACAGACACACACTTTCCATAAATTTTCATTTTGAATGAACACATTGGTCTAAATTTGTTTGATGGCTGGATAGAATATTATATTAGAACCCCTCTCTGAATCCCCCATCAGCCTTAGACTCTGTCAAATTATAATTTTGCAAGAAATTGCACTGAAAGTTTACAGAAATGCAGTCGGGGTAAACTATATGGCATTTAGGAGCTAAATAGCTTACGTTCTTCACAGAATTTTTGGATTTGTAGAGATTTGAAGTATTATCATCTCAACAATCACATGAATTTTTTTTTTAAATATTAGATCAAAAATAAAAAAAATTAAACTTCATTAATTTTCTCTGCACATAATGCAACTTTCTTCGTATGTTATCAACACACACGATTGAAGCCTAACTGTCGACTACTGTTTAACATTGAAAAAACGTTGCGTTCATATTAAATTATCCAGTGCGTATTTTTGCCCTGTGCGTGTCTTTGCCCCCCCCCCCCCCCCCACCTACCTTATATATAGCAAAGTTATAGCGTTACTACTGAACGTTTAAAATTTAGGTTAAATTTTTGTATTTAGGTGAATCATTATGGCAAAATAAACGAATACACATATATAATGGACTTTTATGAATCGAAACATTGTTTTAATTTTTTATTCCATCAGTTGGAACTAAAGTTATAGCTTTCATTCGGATTTTTTTATTACAGTATATTATTTATTTGTTTTTGCCCTGTACATAACAGAGATATTTATGTTATGTTTTCCTATATAAATCAGAATTTTCACTTAATTATTTATCTTTTAATTGCAGGGGCAGATTTCATCATCCACCATCCATGAAGATCAAATTTTATCCACGAGTCATAATCATGCACATTCAAAATAAATTCTCTTTTTAATGTGATTTTTTGATTAAAACATAGAGATTAAAAGAAATTTTAATCTTTGTCTTTTGCTATTCTTATTATTATACATATTTATTTTCTGAAACTTTTGAATAACAAGTTGGAAATTGGTCGTCAAACGTGGCAAATCAGTCAAACTATAACTAGTTTCATAAATATTTTTTTGAACCGCCTATTGTACTGAATGTATATTTTAGTGCACTTCATAAGTGCTTATCCATTTCATTCTGTTCGAAAGGCTATGACATCATTAAAATGCACTTGCAATTTTTCCCCATTGGCCGTCATGTAAGGGAAAATTTTTGACTGTCCCTGTCATTAAACTATACATCCGATTTTCATAAAATTTTAAAAGACTCGACAAAATCTTGCAACAATTATATATCTAAAATTTCAGACCATTCGGAAGGCTTTAACATCATTAAAATGCACTTGCAATAATTTTTTCCCATTGACCGTCATGTAACGGAAAATTTTTGATTGTCCCTGTCATTAAACTATACATCCGATTTTCATAAAATTTTAAAAGACTCGACAAAATCTTGCAACAATTATATATCTAAAATTTCAGACCATTCGGAAGGCTTTAACATCATTAAAATGCACTTGCAATAATTTTTTCCCATTGGCCGTCATGTAAGGGAAACCTTTTGACTGTCCCTGTCATTAAACTATACATCCGATTTTCATAAAATTTTAAAAGACTCGACAAAATCTTGCAACAATTATATATCTAAAATTTCAGACCATTCGGAAGGCTTTAACATCATTAAAATGCACTTGCAATAATTTTTTCCCATTGGTCGTCATGTAAGGGAAAATTTTTGACTGTCCCTGTCATTAAACTATACATCCGATTTTCATAAAATTTTAAAAGACTCGACAAAATCTTGCAACAATTATATATCTAAATTTCAGACCATTCGGAAGGCTTTAACATCATTAAAATGCACTTGCAATAATTTTTTCCCATTGGCCGTCATGTAAGGGAAAACTTTTGACTGTCCCTGTCATTAAACTATACATCCGATTTTCATAAAATTTTAAATGACTCGACAAAATTTTGCAACAATTATATATTTAAAATTTCAGATCATTCGGTTGGGTAGTTTTTGCTCTGTTGTATGTGGACGGACAGACAGACATACAGATGGACTGAACGACGACTATAGGTGCTACTTATTTATATAATTATGAACGCACCTAAAAATATTCCTAATAAAGGGGATTTATGTATCACTTGTGTATGTTCATTCACCTATAAATATTTGGATTAAGCTACATTAAAAATCTGCACTGAAATCGTAGAAACTTTGTATGGGCAATAATTTGTTATCGATTATTTACAATTTAGAGATCCTGCATAAGCACAATATAAAATAAAAGACATTGTTTCATAATCCACGAAAATATACTCTTTCGAGTTACACAGGTTTCCAAGAAGCGTTTTTTATCATTAGAAACCTCAGAAATCAATATTAATTTCGAGATTTGAAGAATCATTTGTAAAAACAAAGTTTCTTTTGATGCCACTGATTTTCGGAAACGTTTCCAAATCGTTTTTATTTATAGTGTATTAATTAGTTTTCTACAGCCGGAATATTGGCTCTCCGTTCTTAAACATTTTCGGCTGCGTCATTGAATTTAAACAAACAAGAGTAACAAAATAATATTAATATTAATGTTAATGGTCATGCTGTTAATTTATCATGCATGTCCGTAAAGGAATGTTTGTTGAAGATAAAAACTAACTACTTACGAATGGATAGCAGTCAAAAAAGACCAATATTCCTGTTTAAGAAAACGGATTATTACACTCTAAAAAGCATTCAGAAGCTTTTTTCGAAAATCATTGGCAGTAAAACAAACTTTTATTTTTTTTTATAAATGCTTCTCGAAAATAAATTGGTTTCTGCGGTGTCTAAAAATAAAAAATGCTGTTCAAAACCGTTAGTAATTCGGAAGAGGTTATTGTATTAGGTAGTGTATTGCAAAAGTATGGTCCGTTTTTCTAATAGATGGTGTAAGTGTTCTCATAGGTATTGTGTGAATCTAGTAATACATGCTTTTGAAAAGCCTCTTCATAACCTCCAAAACGTGGTATATGACATTCGATTAAAGCGTAAACAACATAGCTTTTATTCGATTTAAAATGGATAGTTTTGTGTCAAATAATTGTCATTTTTTCGTTGTCGGGAAATTTCGTTATTAGGTGCGTTCTTAATTATATAAATAGTATCTTATGTAGCTATAAATACCTATAGTACCTATAAATATAACCTAATAGTCGTCGTTCGGTTCGTCTGTCTGTTCGACCGCATATAATAGAGCAAAAGTGAAGTTTTAAATATATAGTTGTGGTAAAATTTTGTCGAGTCATTTAAAATTTTATGAAAATCGGATGTATAGCTTAATGACAGGGACAATCAAAAGTTTTCTGTTACATGACGGCCAATGGGAAAATTTTTTTTCAAGTGCATTTTAATGATGTTACAGCCTTTCGAACAGAATGAAATGGATATGCATTTATGAAGTGCACTAAAATATACATTCAGTACATTGTGCGGTGTAAAAAATATTTATAAAACTAGTTATAGTACGAACTCATCTCATTTGCCACGTTTGACGTGCAATTTCCAAATTGTTACTTTTGTAATTAAAGAGAAGCGCTCGTGAAAGTCATCGTTTACTTGTAGAAACTTACGGTGATCATGCTTTTTCGGATAATATGTGTGGAAGATTGTTCAGGCAATTTAAAAAAGGTGTAATTGACGTAGAGGACGCAGAACATAAACATGAAAATTGCAAGCATTATTAGATGAAGACAATACACAAACGCGACAAGAATTGGCAGAAGCATTGAATTTTGATCAATATGTTGTCAGGTGACGTCTTACATACACTGTTAAAAAATTTGCAGCATTCTGGCAGGTCATTCGACCGTTTTTTGAAAAAGCTGTTTCATAACCATAATTTAACTATATTCTGACCATAAAATGGCCAATAATATGGTCAGAATAGTGTTAAATTTACGGTTGTGTAACCGTTTTCGGAAAAAACGGTCAAATGATCTGCCAGAATGCTGGAAATATTTAACAGTGTAGAGTAAGCATATGATAACATAAACATGTAATTTTAACCGAAAAAAAGGGAAATTATTTTTTATACCCAATATATTTTCGTTCATGTGGCTATATAATATTTTCCTAAGATTAAGTGTTTTTTTTTTTACAGTGTGGACAGTTATATTTGTGTAAAGTACTTGCTAGTTATACTTATAAAATAAGAAAGTTAATGAAATGTAATTTTGTTTTCTTGAGTTTCATAAAATTTAACTAAGTAAAGCTAATATTGTTTTCTAATGTTTGCTTTAAATGTTTAACGAAACTTTTATAATTAAAACTGTTCGTAAGCGTGCAGACGGTGCATAGGTTTTTAACCAATTTTTTGTTCTTTAAATGTCATCCACTGTTAAAAAAAAATCTATGAGGTTACTAAGAATTTTTTAGAAAACTGTGATGCCTAGAATTTTTTATGTAGCTGCAACAACAACAACAAAAAAATCATGTAACAGATTCATGTTTACACTGTAAAAAAAGAAAAAAATCTGTAAGGTTTCCTAAGAGTTTTCTATCAAACTGAGATGTCTAGAACTTTTTATGTAACTGCAACAACAACAAAAACAATCGTGTAACAGATTCATGTTTACACTGTAAAAATAAAAAATAATCTGCAAGGTTTACTAAGAGGTTTCTAGGAAACTGGTATGCCTAGAACTTTTTATGTAACTGCAACAAAAAAAATCATGTAACAGATTCATGTTTACTACACTGTAAAAAAAAAAAAAATCTGTAAGGTTACTAAGAGTTTTCTAAGAAACTGGGATGCCTAGAACTTTTTATGAACTGCAACAACAACAACAACAACAAAAAATCATGTAATTATCCCCGGTTACCGATAAAATTTCAGTAAGCATACTCACAGATTTCTGTAGCTTTGGAAAAACTAGTTTTGTAGATTTACAACCTTTTCTTATAGTGTAAATGAAACTTATTGATGATTAGATTAATTTATTTTTTTATCATTACCTGGTTTATCAAATTCTTTCAAAGTGAATATTTCTATTATTTTTCTTGAAAACATACATAAATTTTCCATTTAGTTTTGATTTAACATATCTAAGACATATCGAAGAAAGAGAGGGAAAGTCAAATTCTGTTTAGAAAATAATTCTGCATATATATATATATATATATTTATAATGCCTAAGTTAAAATCGTAAATGAAATAAATCTTTAAAAACTATATTAATGACAAAATCGTAAATGAAATAATGTTTAGTTGAAGTATGAAGTATAAGAGATACCTAAATTTATAACCAATAACAATTTGTCATTAACGGTAAAACATACATTTTGCTATGCATACTGAAGTCATTAGTGATATTTCTTGTATTTTATGTGACGTCTCATTAGACTTGATAATTGAATGAATATCTACAAAAATGATTAAAAGACAGAAAAATATGTATTGCAATAAATAGTTTGGTTTAAATACAATTCGCCGCGGTCATAGACGCTTCTTTAATATTTGCATACAAACTTAGTCTGTTTGCAATCTAGGTGGAGGGCCTCTTCAGGCTATTAGTGATGGTACTTGCAGTAAAGTAGGAATTTATGAAGCTACGTAGAAAGAGGCCGTTTCAGTTCAAGGTTATAGTCAAAGTAAGAATTTTCTGAAAGGTGAATACACTTTTTTTCTTTGCATAAACAAAGGCTCGTCAGAAAGAGTAAAAAGACAACCACGTGTTGGATATACTTTATAAATTAACACACAAGTAAATTGTAACGCTTTTTAACACTTTCGAACAAAGTTGAAAAGTTTGTGCATTCGGTTTGCCTGTCCGTCTGCCCACGCTCTAACTCACGTAAATATACAGAGAAACCTCCCTGTGCGACCACCTCCATTAAGCGGCCACCTCCCTGAACGACCATTTTTTCATGGAACGAAATTTATTCCCATAGGCTCAATACTAATTTTACCTCCATTCAGAGACCATCTCAGTTGAACTCCCTCCATGAGCGACCCATTTCTTTGAAGAAAATGAAATAAATTTCGTTTTTTTCTGGTCGCTTGAAGAAGGTTTTATTAGAAAATAATTCTGGAGAGCGTATTATTCATCAAACTTCTAGACTAAGTTTAGATTTTTTTTTTTATTCCGGTAACTTTTAAGTGTTTAAACTTCTTTGTGCCTTTTTAGGCAAATAATTTAACTCCGATGAGACAGTAAGAATGACGGTCTATAAACTCCCCTGTCCTATTCCGTCAGAAAACTCTCAAAGAAATAGATAAATTAATGAAATCTTCATTATTTGTTCCTGTCCAAAAGAAAAATTGCATTTATTTACTGAACTTCGAAAGGACTTGGAAATAAAAGTTATAAATTATAAAACAATCAAAGCAAGCGTCAATGTATTCATTTTTTTAAACTCTGCAGTAATTAACTTATGTAATTAACTTTTGTTTTTAAACTTAAATTGTCATATTTTTTCCTAGTGTGAAAAATAAATTTTACTAACATTAATTGTTACCCTTTTTTGCACAGTTAAAATCTAAGTTTAAACATGACCTGACCACCTCTCGGAGCGACAAATTTTTATCGGAACGGAACGTGGTCGCTTTAGAGAGGTTTTACTGTACTCTGTTTTTCATGCAATCGAAATATGTTAATGATGCATGTTTGGTATTGCACATGAAGTGTGTAGCATTAATAGTTTATTTACAGGGGCTCTCAAAAGAATTCCCCTACATTATGATATAGGGTGAAAAATATTTTGCAGAGTATTTTAATGGCATTACGCTATTTTAAATGTATTGAAACTGATATAAATCACTGAATTTCGCTACAAGATGATTCTGATAGAATAGTGTAATCATAGCATTTGTTATTCATTTACAGGGACACACAACAGAAATCGGTTACACTACTGTCTTTGAGCAATATGCTGGAAGTGCGTTTTCATATTCGGCGTGCCCTTTTAAACGTAACTAATTTTTTCATGTTAATCATTATGTATAAATTCTATACTTCGTATACAGAGCTGCAGAAAAGAATTCACGTACCGTTCTTGTTGAAGGGGAATTTTCAACTGTGGTATGTATTTCCTAACTGATCTCAATTTTTGGCATGCATGTAGTTTATAGATACAAATCTATATCTATCATATACAGGGCTGCTCAAAGTATTCGTATAATTTTCCGATTGTAGATGGGAATAGCTGAAAATTGTGTTTTCAAATGTGTTATGCTTTTCAATAAGGCTGAATTAAACAAAATATTTTAACTTTTTAAACGGTGCATTTTTGTTACATTATTCTGAATGTGTTGTAAAGTGTTTCTTCATAATCTATGCTTGATGCATTCTTTTTTCTTTCTTTTTTTTTATTACAGTTTGTAAAAACGCCAATCTTCATGATTAAGAATTTAATAAATTATAATAGTTAAATTTTATTAGAGAAAACTCGGGTGTAACAATGAGTATGGATGCACAGTAAACTCTGTTTTAACAAAGAAAGGGAAAGGTAATAGTGGATACAAAATGAAAATACGTTGTAGAAAACTCGGTTATAACAAGGAATATTTGGATATAACGATCAAAGTTTTCAAAATCAAATATTTTTTTTTTCTACTGGTAAAATGTTTTATGAGAGCTCTATATTTTAGCTGAATTTAGCTGAAACATTTTGAAAGAAATCTGCGCCATATCTTCCGAATAACTGTGTATACCCATCGTAACTATATGGTATACTCTGTAGTGAATACAATCTGCCTATACAGGCCTATACCACTCTCAACGCTGTCCAATGGCTAATTCCTAAACCATTAGTCATAGACATATAGTTCCAATTGCAAAAATGTTTTAAATGAGGTAATGAAATATTTTAAAAGCGATTTGGGTCAATAAATACATTTCTTTAAAAATTACGAAATTTAAATTTTTATACGGTCCCCCGTTCCTCTAAGTTATATTTAGTAAAATTTTCCCATTGTACTGACATGTAAGACAAAAAAAGTCCCGTTCATATAACACTGAAATTGACCGAGTTATGAAACTTTAAAAAAGCATGACTTGTACCACTTTTCTACATCTGAACACAGATGAGTTCGGCCATGATTTGAGGGGTCATATACCAACTGCTTAAAGTATTCGAGGAACTTATTTCATGTGTATCTGCGCTTTGAAAAAAATCGTACAAGTATTATGATTGTGTCAGATTGGCTAAAATAATTGTATTTTAATATATGTTTTATTTAGTAAGGATTTGAGACTGTTTCTTTACATGGTTTCTTTTAACAAAAATTATGTTATTTTTAAAAGTTTTTATTTAACTTCAACGATTGTATGTATGTTTTTCCAGTTCAAAATTTGTACTCGAACTTTAACTCACTTTGAAATATCCGATCGAGATTAAATTTTACATACTGACGTAAATCCGATGGCAATCTAATATTATTATGATTTTCGGTGGTTACCATTTATACTTATTTTACAGGATAACCCAAAAAAATTCTGATAGATTTCCGCCAAGAAGTTTAAGAAAAAGTTTTGATTAGATAACACAAGACTGCGATGGTTGTGTTTCTTAACTGTTATGTATTTTTTTAACACTGAATCCGAAAATTACCTTAATTTTTAACCATCATGACAGGATTTTTCACGCATCATAAATTGTCAAAGTTAAAAAATAACAAAAATTGGATACTATAAAATAGAGGGGATAGCTGTGTTTTTTAACTTTTGATAATTGATTTTTATGTACTTTTTAGCACTGAATCTGAAAATGACCTTCATTTTTAACTATCACGTTAGAATTTTTCTGCGAATCGTGAATGTCAAAATTAAAATATAGCGAAAATCTGATTACTATAAAACAGATGTAAAACTTTATTTTATTTTATTTAATTCAATAATTTATTCAATTTTTTGACTTATACTGGGATTCTTATAGCTAAACAGCTGAGCTATCTATGAGGTGGGGGAGGAGGTTCAATTTTAACTTTGAACTTTTTAACTTTGAAATTTACAATTTACGAAAAATCCTGAAGTGATGGTTAAAAATGAAGTTCATTTTCGGATTCGTAAAAAATACATAAAAATCAATTATCAAAAGTTCAAAACACAGCAATCACATCTATTTTATAGTATCAAAGTTTCACTATTTTTTCTTTTTTTAACTCTAAAATTTAATTGTAAAAAATCTGTACGTTATGGTAAAAAATGAAGGTCAATTTCAGATTCAGATGTACAGAATACATACGAATCAATTATCAAAAGCTAAAAAACATGACATAATCCAACTTTTGCAGGCTGGTGTAATCTATTAACATTTTAAAACATGTATCATTTTGTAAATAATTGAGGTTGTTAATTTTCATCAATTCATTTTTAAAAAATTCTGTTTTTTATCCCCTTCTTATATGTTTATTACAAATTGTATATTTTGCATTAATATGTCAGAATGATTAAAGATTTCAAATTTGTATTGCAATGTTAATTTTACTCTCAACCATTTTTTTAATACATTTGACGAAATTGTATTTCTACTAAATTTGTGAATGACCCCTAATTTGCACCAAAAAATATTCTCCAACTTTAAACAGCTATTACTCGGTCAATTTTAATCGTACAATAACGGGACTTTTTTTGTCTTATTTGTCAGTGTAACAGGAAAATTTTACTAAATATAACTTATAGGAACGAGGGACCGTATAAAAATTCAAATTTCGTAATTTTTTAAGAAATGTTTTTATTGACCCAAATCGCAATATTTTTTTTACCGCATCTAAAACATTTTTGTAATTGGAACTATATGTCTATGATTAACGGTCTAGGAATTAGCCATTGGACACCGTTGAGAGTGGACACCCTGTATAACGTATACCCTCTGGTTTTATTACGACTACACCACTGCCTTTCTGCAATCATTATGTCTTAATTGGTTTGGAGTTCCTTTGAAATAAAAAAACAAGAACGAAAAATCACGCGTCCAGCATATGTTATGAAACACTTTTCAACAATTTCAGGAGATATTAATAAAAACATGAAAACGTGATTTAACATTATGTTAAATATTTGAAAACGAAGAATATAAGAATATAAGAATGATGTTTATTATGGTGAAATATGATGTCTAAATAAGCTGATTTAGAAAACGCATCACATCTGAAAACACAATTTCTGCAGTTACCATCATTAATCGGAAAATTATCCGATATTTTTTTTTTTTTTTTTTTTTTTTTTTTTTTTTTTTTTTTTTTGTACAGCCTTGTTTATGAGCTAAGTTTGACACCATAAATAAATTCTACACCCTTCAATTAACATAAATACAAATTTTCATTGAAGTTCGTAGGATTAGTTTCAGAGAAATTAATTATTTTTAAATGAGCCTATTTTAGCGTTTGTATCCAAATTGCAGTTCAGTACTCGAATGTTGAAATGCTACAGAATGACTAGTCACGTCTAATAATGTATGTTCTTGACAATTTCACTTGCTTAATATGTTTCGACTATTGCCAGCCCAAATATTTCAATAAAGTGTGTAAAATATAATCTTTTCAAATTATGCTTTTCTGCACATCATAGACCCTTAAACCATCATTTTAACGTTTTTAATCATAATTCGAAAATTACTTGGAAGAAAAAAATTGGGAATTCGCATATAATAATAAATATAAATATAAATTAAATATAATGATAAATATAAATATAAAATAATTGGACATAATAAATATAAATCTATGAAAAAAATTGTAGGCTACAATTCATATTTTTTTCGAATATTAATTTCATAATTCATATTATAAAATTTTTAAAATTGCAAATTTAATGTATTTATTTTTTGAGTTTTTTAGTATTATAACCACACAAAAAATGATCACATTAGGATTATAATTTCAGGAGATATTAATAAAAACATGAAAATGCGATTTAATATTAGAGGCTCTAAATTTTGAATGTTTATAATTCAAAAACTTATCATCCAAATGATATGAAATTTCGTTTCTAGGCATAGTTTAAAATATAGTCAAAATTGGGTGTTGCCATTGAAAAAAAAACAAGTTGGGTCTCGTTTTGATATGTAGATGACTTCCTAAGCAAATTTTATATACATCATTTAAAAGTAGACTTTATTTCCAATCGTTTAGTACCAATAACAGTATTATATAAATTTAAAACAACAATAAAAACGCCAGAATATGTAAAATTTAAGAAGGCTAAATTCGGTAGCCTTTAGCGTATCGTACTCAGTGTCACTGAGGCAGGTTAGACTGAGGAATGTACGCTAAAGGTTACCGAAACTAGTCTGCTTAAAGTTTACACATTCTGGCGTTTTTAACGTTGTTTTAAATTTATATTATACTGCGCCAAGTAGCATCTTAATAATTATTTAGTCTTCTATTATAATTAGTTGCAGAGTTAGTAGAGGGTGTTTACCCCTTTTTTCCACAACTGTACATGCATACATTTATTAACCCTTTATCTACTGCATTATGATCTACCGCAATTTTTTTTTCCGTTACTACAATGAAAATTAAAGGATATACATTAAAAAAAATACTCACCCGTGAGAAATTTAATTCATTAGAGGTAATTAATTAAAGTGGTACTTTAAAGTACGGTCGGTACACTATGCCTAAAATATTCTCGTAACAGAAAACCCACCTGATATTTCAAATAAAGTTTATACTCGTAAAATTGCCAAATAACAAGAAGACACTCATAAGTTAATAATAAAAAAAATATTAAATTGAGTTAGTTTTTTCTTACACATGCAAAATGAGTAAAAATTCAAATTTGATGGTATTAAAAAACCCAAGTTTTTTAGGTTTCGATTTTGTTAGCAGTCCTTTAGTTATGTGACGCTTATACTCTAGGGACAACATGTTCTCCCACATCTCCACATATGCAATATATGAATTTACATATGCCGTTTCTAGCGTAGCTAAAAAGAGCCGGTGCGACACCCACAACTTTTTCGACTTCCTATGAAAAAAAGTCCTTCCGGCCAGTGCCGGGAGGAAGAGGTAGCTTTCAAATTCCTTATTTTAAAAAAGCCAACTTATATCATTCAAACACACGAAGCTCAATTTAGTGGAAACCGAATATAGGAGATTCAATACTATTTTCTATCAATATAATGAATGAGAATTTCGCGAAATTAGACAGCTTTATCCAAGCTGCTTTTCTTTAAAGTAACTTATATTTGGCTGCCAAATTCGGCGATTTCTTAATGTGCCTGCCATTTTAAGACAACATGGTGGATGAGGCTAAGCAGTAAACTTGGTCGAGACCTTAGTAATTGCTGTGCACATGCTCACTCACATCGGAATCGGTTAATATATAGGAGTGCTGTCGCATGCAAAAATTCAGATTTTTCAAAATGTCACCCACAATAGAAATTGAAACTGCTATATCTGAGCCATTTTTTAAGGTAAAGACCAACAAAAAATGCTCCTGAATCCTTATATCAAGGTCAAATACTTAAGAAAGAAACCTTTTTCAATTTCTAATTTTTTTGCACCTCACTTTAAATATATATATATTTTTTAATTTAATGGCCGCCATTTTGAAACAAGATGGCTGATGAATCTGGCCAGCGAACTTGGTCGAGGTGTTGATGTATACTATCCACATGCCTTCTTACATCGAAATAGGCGAATACGTGTGTTATCGCGTGACAAATACAAGATCGTTTCAAAATGTTAGCCATGCTAGAAATTCAAAGTGCTATAAATCAACCATTTGTTTAAGATATAAACAAAAGAACAAATTTTCAGAAACAAAAACGGCTCCGGAATCTTTGAATCAAGGCCAAACACATAAAAAAAAATCTTTTTCATTTTCCAATTTTTTAATACCTCATTTTGAATTTTAAATTTAATTTTTTTTTAAATGGCAACCTTTTTGAAACAAGATGGCGAATGAAGCTGGCCAACGAACTTGGTCGAGACATTGGTATGTACTATGTACAGACCAAGTTACATCCAAATCGGTTCATAAATACGCCTGTTATCGCGTGACAAAAATCAGGTCGTTTTAAAATGTCAGCCACAAGAGAAATTCAAAATGCTATTACTTAGCCATTTTTTTTAGATATAGACGAAAGAAAAACTGTTCCGGAATCTTTGTATTAAGGTCAAACACATACAAAAAAAAAAAAAAAATCTTTTTCATTTTCCAATTTTTTGTTATCTCATTTAAATTTTTTTATTTTTTAATTTTTTTAAATGGCCGCCATTTTGAAACAAAACGGCGGATGAAGCTGGCCAACGAACTCGCTCGAGATATTTGTATGTACTATGTACACACCAAGGTACATCCAAATCGGTTCGTAAATACGCCTGTTATTACGTGAGAAAAATCAGGACGTTTCAAAATGTCAGCCACGCTAGAAATTCAAAAAGCTATAACTCAGCCATTTCTTAAGATGTAGACGAAACAAAAACTGCTCCCGAATCTTTTTATCAAGGTCAAACACATAAGAAGAAAATATTTTTTCAATTTTCAGTTTTTTGGTACCACATTTCAAATTTAAATTTTTCTTAAAAATTTAAATGGCCGCCATTTTTAAACAAAATGGCGGATGAAGCTGGCCAACGAACTCGGTCGAGAGATTGGTATGTACTATGTACACACCGAATTACATCCAAATCGGTTCATAAATACGCCTTTTATCGCGTGACAAAATTCAGGACGTTTCAAAATGTCAGCCACGCTATAAATTCAAAATGCTATAACTCAGCCATTTGTTAAGATATAGACGAAACAAAAACTGCTCCGGAATCTTTGTATGAAGGTCAAATACATAAGAAAAAAATATTTTTCCATTTTTAATTTTTTGGTACCACATTTCAAGTTTTAATGTTTTTTAAAAATTTTAAATGGCCGCCATTTTGAAACAAAACGGCGGATGAAGCTGGCCAACGAACTCGGTCGAGACATTGGTATGTACTATGTACACACCGAATTACATCGAAATCGGTTCATAATTACGGGAGTTACAGTGTGACATAGGTCAGATATATATATATATATATATATATATATATATATATATATCAATTTTGAACGGAGGGTGGTTTCGGGGTCTGGGGGTCATGATCGATGAAAATATACCAAAATTTTTTGAAATCGCTTTCCTCCGAACGGCTGCAATAGGTAGCTTTTTGTAAAGAAAGCTACCTAATAATAAGGAAACATAAAAGCAATATCAGAAAAAAAATTACTACACTACAATTTAGTAATTACATTATAAAGCAGATAGAAACGATAGATAACTACACAGATGAAAAGTAAACAGGAAGTTTTTCTCCAACACTCAGTGTACTGGCGGTACTTATAAGTACCACCGAGTAATTCAACTGTTAAATCAAATACATACACCGTTCACCTAAAATATCTAGTCAAATTATATTCTAAGATAATGATGAACACGTAAAAAAAAATGCAACACTTATCGTATATCTTTTACTGTGTTTGCAGCACTAAAAAAACGAGCGTGACAATCTATACAAAATGCTGGCACGAAACACATCGACTTTTTCAAAGATAGCCTTCTTCCTCGCTAAAACAACGAACCTAGAACTAATGTTGCCATGTATCCTGAAAAAGTGGAGTTAAAAGAGTGTTATTGCAAAGTACCATTAGAATATTAGTAATATTCACTATGGGATGAAAGTTTACAGTGAGTGGTACTTATAAGTACCGTCAGTAGATAAAGGGTTAAACAGTTTCTCTTGAATACGAGATGATCGTATTTATATTTTCGACAAAATATTATTTTTAAGTGCATAGGATTACTTATATCTCAGCAAGTTAGCACTTGTACACGATACAATTGTACAGAAGGAAAAAATAATACGGCGATTCTCAAAAGATGGGCACTGGACACACGTCATAATTTTAAGCCTTTCAAACATAACTTTAATTATCATTGACTTTTTTTTTTTTTTTTTTTTTACACTGAGTTTTTAATTCTATTCAGAGACAGAAAATGACATAATTTATTGTAAAAGCTTTGTATAAATATCTTAAAATTTTATTATTTTATGCTAAAGAGGCCATATTCGGACATTCATAACGTTAACTGCTCCAATGTACCACCATGAAAAAGAGTTTTAACTTTTTTCCAGGTGGTTCTAATGGTAAACAACGAATGCATAAAGGAAACGGATGATTTTTTGATAATTTCGTTAAGAGATGGCAGGCTGATTTACTGCTTTTTTAAAGATAGAAGGACTTTTCTATAAAAAATTTTCTGTATTTTGTTATGTCCGAAAGTAACGTACGTAACAAAGCATTTGATTTTATTATTATTATTACTGGATAACAAAAAGTTAATTATACACACATATATATGTATACAGACACATTTACTGCATTCTTAGTCTTAAGAATTTTTTAAATACCAAGCGCAACGTCTAAAATCTGTAACGTACGTGCGAAAAAATGTCCAAAATTTGTAACGTACACAACTGCTAATTAAATGCTTTAATCATCAATTTTCCAGAATAGTTGCTGTCTTTTAATGTTTGCGTATAATTTTGTAGACATTCTATTAAAAATACTTATATATTATATTTATAGACAAAATACTATACTATTAAAAAAAATTGGCGTTAAATTTGAAATTTTTAAAAATTACATATAGTTAACGTTTAATGATCCCACCTTTTGAGAATCTCCCAATAACGAGTAGGTCCAGGTTTTTATTTTTGAGCACTTTTTATTTAACAGTGTACATCCAAAAGTGTATCGTTTATCTCATCTTCCATATTATAATAATATGTACAAAAAAGTAAGAATTTTCCAACATAAACGTTAATTAATGGGCATTAAAACAGCTGAGGCGTGGGTAAGGCATGTTTTCTTTTGTGCTCATATGGAAAATACCCAAGTGACATTACTGACTCGTCCTTAATCTTCATGTATCTCAAGAATTTATGTTTAAGGAGCGGAAGGTCAGGTTAATTCAAGGTTAAAGCTGCCAAAGGTGTGGGAGTATTTCACGCTTTTAGGATTTAGGTAAATAGGCAAAAAAGACAATGCACCATGGGTGTGATTATGTTAGAATGTATAATTGAACGTCGTTCAATTATGCTTAGAAGAATTATATCTAGGTTGTTTTCTATACTTTAATAAAACGCTAAATACAAACTAAATATTAATAAATTGAGTATTGATAGAAGATGTTCCCACATCAACGGGATTAAGCTAAAAATTTACACCAGAGCCATGCTAATTGGAAAGTCATTTTGTCAAATTAAACAATCTAAGGAGGGTAAATTCTAACATTTTGTTATGCAGTAAAACCTCCCTAAAGCGACCACGTTCCGTTCCAATAAAAAGTGGTCGCTCCGAGAGGTGGTCTCTTAATCGAGGTCATGTTTAAATCCAGATTTTAACTGTTGAGTAAAGATAACAATTAATGTTACTAAAATTTATTTTTCACATTATGAAAAAATAGGAAAATTTAAGTATCAAAACAAAAGTTAATTACATAAGTTAATTACTGCAGAGTTTAAAAAATGAATGCATTGATGTTTGCTTTGATTTTATGGTTTTATCTTTTATAACTTTTCATAACTATTAACAGTCCTTTCGAAGTTCAGTAAATAAATGCAATTTTTTTTTTGGATGGGAACAAATAATGACGATTTCATTAATTTATCTATTTCTTTGAGAGTTTCCTGACAAAATAGAACAGGGGAGTTTATTGATCGTCATTCTTAATTTGCCGTCAGAGTTAAATTCATTGCCTAAAAAGACACAAAGGGGTTTAAACACTTAAAAGTTACCGGAAAAAAAAATCTAAACTCAGTTTAGAAGTTTCATGAATAATGCGCTCTCTTCAGAATTATTTTTCTAAAAACCTTCTTCAAGCGACCAGGAAAAAAAGCAATTTGTTTCATTTTCTTCAAAGAAATGGGTCGCTCATGGAGGGAATTCAACTGGGATGGTCTCTGAATGGAGGTAAAATTAATATTGAGCTTATGGGAATAAATTTCGTCCCATCAAAAAATGGTCGTTCACGGAGTTGCTCGCTTAACTCATTAAAGCCGGTTGGCAAGAAAACTTGCCATGATAGGCGAACAAAACTTTTAAACTTGAATACCAGTATTTTAGTTTCGAAATTTTCACATTATCTAATCTCAGATTTTGAGCAATTAAATAAATCAAAATTACAATATTGTGTAAAAAACCGGTGTAGAAGAGCTAAAAGAAATGTAAAAGAGGCTCCTCTTTAATGGGTTAATAGAGGTGGTCGCACAGGGAAGTTTCACTGTATCTTATTAAAACAATGCATAGATGCTAACTTTTACGATGTTTTCTTTATATCCACCAAAAATTAATAGAAATTTCTATCTTATTCAACCACAGATTTCAACGATTAAGAAAGGTAAAATTTACCATTAAATTTTAGTGGTAAAAAAAAGTGTAAAAGTTGCCAGCTACGGTAATACAATTGGATTCGCCATCGTTACACAACAGTTAATGATAATTAAAGTTATAGAAATATAAAAAAGCATAAATGAATAATTAAAACATAATTTATCATGTCCTTCTGTACATAAACTGTCTAAAATTTAAATTAATTTTTTCGAAAAAAATTCAGTTTTCGCATTTAATAGTTATAGTTGCACTGTTGACATCCTCATATTTTACACACATTTTTAACATATTTATTTGTTTTAAGGGAGCGACAATAGTTCCGAAATCAAATGTAAGCCAGCTGACATTAATGTACCTCTTTTCCGGAACTACTGAAGAGGTTTGAATATTTTTATTGTTTTTGAAGCAGCTAATGTATGAATTGAATCGTTCGGAAAGAAAAAAAGGAAAAATAAATGCAATAATTTCTAAAAAAGAAAACATGTATGTAGCTATAAAAACGTGTATAATAATCACTTATAAACAAATTAAGTTAAATAATGCTATAAAAAGTGATAGAATATCTTTATTAAGACTTACGATCGTTTCATCGCACAATCGGCGACATTTTCAAAATCATTCATAATAGAAAATATTTTCACATAACTTAAAAACAATAATATAATAAACAATGTCACGAGACATGAAGCATAATGAAAATATTGCAACCATAAAATAAAATAAAAATTAAATTAGCTATTTGCGAGCGTGGATTAATTTTCACATAATTTAAAAACAACATGGTAAACAATGTCACGAGACATCATGCATACTGAAAAACATTGCAAAACATAAAATAAAATAAAATTAACTTGGCTATTTGCGAGTATGGATTAATTTTTACTATTGTTTCTACAATTACTTAGTATCTCTTTCCAAATTCTAGGTAAATCAAGGGACACAGAATCATTGCAAATGTTCTCGTTGTGTAAAAATATTTCTATTGATTCTCGGACTATGGATGGTAAATAAAATCTTGATGGATAAATTAACTTGCTATTTTTAAATTCAATCCGTAAAGGTTCTTCGCTGCATAATCTGGACAAAGCTGTGGTTCTTCTATTGTATTTGATGTCAGCTATATGTTCTTTGATTCTAGTTTGAAGTTTTCTGCTTGTCATACCTATATAAAACTGCTTTGTTCCATCTTCTTTGGTGAAAGGTATTTCGTATACTCCTGCTAATTGGTTGGACTCAATTTGATCTATTTTCTTGCATACTATATATTTTTTTTTTTTTTTTCATGGAGGGTTTTTATGCAAAACCCTCCATGAAAATAAAAAATATAGTATGCAAGAAAATAGATCAAATTGAGTCCAACCAATTAGCAGGAGTATACGAGCAAATAAAATATACTTAGTTGGCGGTAAAAATGTGGAATTAACTTTTTACTATGATAACTGCGACGGACAAAATCAAAATAAATGTATTATTTTGTTATTCATGCATGCTGTTAAGATACTAAAAATCTATAAATTAACAATAAAGTCCTTGATCTGTGGACATACGTAAAATGACAGTGATGCTGTCCATTCAGTACAATAGAGAGAGAGAAAAAAAAGTCAAATTTACATCCCTCAACAATGATGAGAAAGCCAAAAAGACAATTTTCAGAGAAAAGACATTTTCCAGCGAATGAGTTAGTTCATTCTGATTTTTTAGGTTTAAAACGATTGAGTGGCGAGTGTGCTTAGAAATTATTTGAAAGATAATGAAGGTAATGTTCTCCAGTTTTCCAGAATCAAAATTTTAAGATTCGATAAATCAACACCTTTTTCATTTAACGTGAAATATTCTGATGACCAAAGCAATTTATCTGAGTTTGAAATTAAAGCTAGAGGTAAAAGAGAGCTTTTATCTTTACATAAAGCGTATTCGAAACCGTTTCATTTGAGTAAACGAAGGAAACAAGATTGCTTGTCCTTTAAGTGCTTCCAAGCATACCCCTCAAAGTTATGTCCCTTTTTTGAAACATTAGAACATTCACAATGAAGATAAAGGATCATAATCAAGTAACATCCATACAGAACTTTTTAAAATAAAGTTCCAGTATGAGAAAGTCTTATAAAATGTTGCAATATTTACTTTTATAAGAATAACAAACTTAAAAAAGAAAAGATAAAACCACTTGTCTAGTTTTTCATTTGAAATTATGTATTTAAAAAAAATCTGTGCTAATTATGTGTTATATTTCTGATTTGAATATTTTTTTTCCTTTTTCTAAAGCTTGACGAAGCAACAAAACAAACGTAATAATCTGTTCATATTTTCGGAGAAAATAACTCTGAAAACTGAAAAAACATATTTGTTTTTGAATTTTTGCTAAACAACAACCAATAATTATTATATTTTTTGCTCTCCTACGTAAGGTTCTTCTTTATAATAATGTAGTTTATAAATATATATAGAAATGTTTTGAACTAATAAATAATTATTACTATTGAAGCATGAAAAATAACTTACCTACTTCTTCTGTTTTTCAATTGTTATAGAAAATATTGTAATGACGTAATTATGTCTATGTAATTTATGAATTTTATAATCAGTTCTTGTATACTTATATTGTATATTTATTTTGTAGTAACTATAATTTTGTTTCGCTTAAATGCAATTGTAAGATTATAGTTGAATAATAATTATAATAAAGTTTTGAAATATGCTTTTTCTTTTAATTTCCTGCATTAAACTGTAATATACTGTAACAAAACTTCACAGTTTATTAAGGTGAAATATCATGTATAAATAAGCAATTTGAAAAACTCATATGGCATTTAAAAACCCAATTTCTGCTATTACAATGAAGACGGAAAAATATCTTTACTTTTGTGCAGCCCTGTATATGATCTATGGATTTATATGTATACTACATAGTATGCTAAAAGTTAGTTCAGTGAAACGCAGTTGAAAATTTCCATTCAATCATTTCTGTGAATAAACAGAAATGTACTTGAGAACTTTTGGGCAGCCCTGTATATAATCTATAGAATTTATCCAACCAAGTAACAGTTAAATAAATAGTTCAATGTAAAAACGCGTACCACAACTGCAAACGCACTTCCAGCAATTATTGTTCAAAGATCCCAATAGTTAAATTTCTTCTTCAACCAAATTCTTTTGTGTGTCCCTGTAAATGAACGATATAGTCTATGCACACCATATTCAATGCCGTAGTACACCTCATGATATATATAAATTTTAGCGTGTTTAAAATAGTATGATGTCATTAAAATTCACCACAAGCGATTTTTTTCCTATACACCGTAATATAACTGAATTCTTTTGAGTGTCTGTAAATGAATCGGAAATGCTATAGACTTCATTTACAATACCAAACATGACATAGTGATACCCAATAAAATCTAAGAATTTCATGGCAATCGGACTATATTTGCGCGAGTTAGAGCACAGACGGACATACATACAGACAGACAGACAGTCAGTCAGACAGCCAGGCAGACAGACAGGCGGACAGACAGATAGACAAACTTTCCACTTTGGTGAAAAGTGTTAAAAATCTGCAATTCTGAACGTACAATTTTGAAAGACGAGTGGAATTTGGCAAATTGTGCAACAAGAAAAGTGTCACAACTCAACAAGGAGTTACATTTATTAGGGCGGGGGCATAAATTTAATAAATTCACCCTATCTTTTTTATGTCTTGATTTTTAAAGTTTTTACGCACTTTTTGTACCCTTTTAACTGCACCCAGATTTAAGTACTATCGTTTTATGTTACATTAAAAAAATGCGAAACTCCCCCCCCCCACCCCCATTTGCCTCTCCTGTATAATTTACTTTTGTCGAGATGTGTCACTTTTCCTGCAGGTGAGCGATATATCCAGAAAACCGAGTTTGTTAAAATTTTGCATAAGGTCTATTGTCGATGATAATGCATTAATTTTTAGTATTAAAAACAAACAAACATTTACCAGCGTTCGCCATCTTTTTAGGTGCGTTGGTAATTATTGTACGTAACACCTATAGTCGTCGTTCAGTCCGTCTGTCTGTCCGCATATAACAGAGCAAAAATTACCCAACCGAATGGTCTGAGATTTTAAATACATAATTGTTGCAAAGTTTTGTCGAGTTCACATTTTATGAAAATCGGATACATAGTTTAATGACAGGGACAGTCAAAAGTTTTCCGTTACATTACGGACAATGGGAATAAATTATTGCAAGTGCATTTTAATGTTGTCACAGCCTTCCGAATGGCCTGAAATTTTAAATATATAATTGTTGCAAAATTTTCTCGAGTCATTTAAAATTTTATAAAAATCGGATGAATAGTTTAATGACAGGAACAGTCAAAAGTTTTCCGTTACATGACGGCCAATGGGAAAAAATTATTTCAAGTGCATTTTAATGATGTTACAGCCTTTCGAACAGAACGAAATGGACATGCACTTATGAAGTGCACTAAAATATACATTCAGTACACTATGCGGTGCAAAAAATACTTATAAAACTAGTTAGAGTACGAACGAACCTCATTTGCCACGTTTGACGACCAATTTCCAACTTGTTTTAGAATAGAAGGATAACCGGATAACTACTGTCACAAGAAATTGAGCCCTGTCATGGACCGAATTTTAATAGCTTCTAACTCAATAGATTTTAGGGGTGAAAAAACCCACTTTATTGTGAAAGGAAAGCTATTTGTCATTTTGAACACATCAATGCATTGCAAGTGTTATCCGTGAAAAATATTTATTATTTACTAAACTGTGTAATAGCATAATTAAATTCAGTTTAATATTTAGTGTGTTACGAATAATTTACAAAAGGAAAAAAAATCACGCCTGTTATGAATATCACATAAACGTAATGTAATAAGCAATTTTAATAAAATATTTCTCACTTGTTTGGAAAATACTGACATATAAGTTTTACATTTCCAAATGGGTGAAAGAAGTCCGATCCACTATTCGAACCAGGTTGTTGGTTGGTTGTATTTATGACGGCCAATTATCTGCACGAGGGATATAGGCCCAGGGGGGAGTGCCCTTCGTGGGGGTCTTTCTAAGGGAACCTAACCCGTATTAACGCTTGGAAATCCAAGGTTCGAAGAAAACCACGAAAACTCCGAACGATTAGGCCGACGGACGCGATTGGGATCGAACCCAGCACCTCCCGTCTACCAGCTTCGAGAGCAGAACCTCTCGGCCACTGGTGGGGCACTATTCGAACCAGGGATATCTGGTCTGGAGACGCCAATGCTCTGCCTACTGAGCCACCCCGGACGAATCTGGAGAACTCATTCACCCAGCTAACTTTTAAAGATCACAGCATCTGGTCTGATATTTGAAGCAGCTCAACAGAATAAATCGTAGGTTTTTTTTTTTTTTTTTTTTTTTTTTTTTAATCGAACTGCAGTAAGCGCTGCATGCGTAATTATATTAGACTAGCCGCCCTTGGCGACCAGTTTGGTCTCCCTTAAATGTATTCTAAACATTATATCATGTTACTTTTTTTCTTAATTTAATTTACTTGCTCAATCCTTCTCGAAATCGGAAGATTCTGATACAGAAATCCTCAACTCGGTACTTTTATGTTAGCCGCGCGCAGGTGATAAACCGCCAAAATTGTCCCCGTCGTATTTTTTCGTATTTCATTAATTTTATTTAAAATAAGATACTTTTACTCATTTTATTTAAAATACACAACTTTAATTTAAAACTAAAATATTTAAAGGTACCACTTGGTTATCCCGTCGACCAAAAGTCTATCACCAAATTATAAGATTAAATGCCAATAATGGCTGAACGTAAATGTCACATTCACTTGACTTTAAGCAAGTTACACGTGTTTACGTCATCAAGTGATTTTTATTTCGGCGTTTTATTTGTATTTTTATTAATGTTATACTAATTTATTTGTTCTTTCGTTATTGAAAATAAAAATTATGTCAATTTCTATAATTTGGCGAAATTGGTCGGCGGGATAGCTAAGTAGTACCTAATTAAATGTATGACTCTTAATTATTTCTTTAAAAAAAAGAAAAGAAAAAAGAACAGTAATAAATTATACCAAAAACCATGACATTTAATTTCAACAATCAAAGCTTTGTTTCACTTTACCACGCGAAAAATTGTTTATGACAGTCGCCCGAAGTGGACTATTATAATACTGATGACATGATGGCGATGGAACGCTATTTGGCGATTTATCACCTGCACCCAGCTAACATTAAATTACCAAATTGGCCGCTTGGCATATAAAAAGTGAAGCGGTCAACCCGGAACTGTTGATGATAGTCACATGACACAGGCTATTATTATAGAGATTATTAATTTTTAACACAATTATTTAATTGGTAAATAAATCATATCAGTTATACACTTCCAAATGGGTGAAAAAAGTCCGGGCAGGATTCGAACCAGGGATATTTCATGGCTGGAGCCGACAATGCTCTACCTACTGAGCCATCCCGGACGAATCTGGAGGACTATTTGGAAATTTTCAACTGACGTGATTTATTTATCAATTGAATATCTTGTTAAAAATTAATCTATTATGATTAAGGATCGACCGAAACAGGTTTTTAAAACCGTAATCGAATTTAGGTAATCTTTCTATTTTCGGCCGAAAACGAAAACGAAAATGTCAAAACAAATATTAAGTACTTAATATACATAAATATACACAATTATTAATTAATTATACGTGTTTATTAAATATACATAATTATCAATTAATTAAACGTGTGGCCCAAGTTGACTCTCTGAGCCTCTGACTAAAACTTTTTATTTTCATATAAAATAAAATGTAATTCATTCGTCGTTAACAACACAGAATGGTTTTCTAATTTATACGAATTTCATCTAATTAAAAATGTTTTAGGTATACAAGCTCGTATTCAAAATATTAGAATAATTGAGAAAAAAGTAATAAGAAAAAAATTATTTTTCATTTATTTATTTTTGATACTAAGTAAATGCAATTAAATTTCTTATAAATTAAATCTGGAATGTTTAGATAAGATTTTAACATTTACAAAATATAAAATACCGTACAATAAATTAGGTATATAGCTTTCTGAAACACATCAAAATATTAGAATAAAATGTAGATTGGTTCAAAATATTAGAATATTTTATTTTTCGCAACAATATTACCTTATGAATATGAAGTCAATGGTTGTTAATATTTTGTAGCAACCCCTTTAGCTTTCATAACAGCGTACAATCGATCTTGCATACTATATACAAGGTGTTTAAAAACATTTCTATCCATATTAACCGAAATAGACTTTATATGTGCCACTAACTCAGTTTTACTTGAAGGAGGATTTTCTTGGAGTTTTTTCTTCATTATACTTACACACCATAAGTTTTAGATGGGATTAAAGTATAGTGAGTTTGGTGGCCAAGGAAGTACCTTAATATTGCGTTGGCGGAACCAATTCTTAGTTGACACTGAGGTATGTGGTGACGCCAAATCTTGTTGAAAGATGAAATCATTTTCAAATAAACCTTCTGATAATGGAATCATGTAATATTCCAAAATTTCTTGATATATGAGAGTTAACCTTTTCGTAAACGATGCATAACTTTCCAGGTCCTTCTACACTCATGCAATCCCAAACCATGACTCCAGCAGCAAATTTTACGGAACGTTTAAGGAATTCTTTATCAAATGCTTCTTGCTTCATTCTCCAAACTCGAATACCTTGATTACCGTATGAAACACAAAACATACTTTCATCACTAAATAATATATTTTTCCAATCTTCTTCGCTCCATAAATGTTTTGATTTACACCAATTCAATCTTATACGCCTTTGTTTTGTAGTCATGAGAGGTTTTGTTTTCGGTACACGAGATACAAACTTTAATTTATGGAGACATCTTAACGTTGTCGATGTAGAAACTTCAACTCCTTCTTCTTTCCATTCTCGATGCAAGAATCGCACACTTTTAAAACGGTTTTTCTTAACTATGCGCTTCAGTTTCCTGTCATCGTTAGCAGATGTTTTTGGTTTTCGGCCGCCATTTCGGCGATTATTTTGAAATTTTCCATTTTTTAAATATTGTGTTAGTACATTACTAACGTTTGATTGCGAACAATGTAAACAATTCGCTATATAACATTGATTTTTACCATGCCGATACAAATCAATCATACGAAGCTTAATAGATTCAGGAATATCACTCACACGACCCATTTTAAGACGAAAAAGCAAACAAACTACAAAAAGAATACTGATTTTAAATAAAATCGTCTGATTTAATCAATGATACCACCATTTATGAATTGTTGATAATTAAAGGAGAATTAATGTAAATATTCTAATATTTTGAACCACTTGAATAAATATTCTAATATTTTGACTTTTCAAAATATTTTTTTTTCAATTAATCTTTTCTAAAATGATATTAATTTTAAGATAATAAATAAGTTTAATCAGCAATAAGTTCTTAATAAAAATATCGTTTGCATATTTGCATTAAAAGACATTAAATTACCAAACGATATTTTCAATTTGTAAAAAAAAAGTAATTATTCTAATATTTTGAATATGAGCTGTACATACCTCGATTTATCTTTTATAATGATTTTTGTAAATGATCATCTGTTATACTAGAGCTTTCTCAAAGAGTAGTCGAAACACTTCTGAGAGTTCAGACTAAAAATTTTCTATTACTGTTAAGTCTGCAGCTTTTAATGAGAATGTGAAAAGCGTTTTCAAAATTTAGTCATACATGTATTGCTTGCTTTATAACTTGCACTCACGTCTTGCGTTAGTCATTTCTGAAAATTATAAACAGTGATTCATAGGAAACAATAAAGGGCGTCTCATTTGAGCCGATATAGATAAAATCAATGCGTCATGTTGGAAATTTCCGAAGGAAGAAACGAGATACTTCGAATACAGATAATTTCGGTAGAGTTTCGGTCTGGCCGAAATTTTTGCTTCGTTTTTCCCGAAACTCATATTTTAAGCCGAAAACGAAACCGAATTTTCGTTCGATCTCTAATTATAATCACGCATGCGGTGTTTACTGCAGTTCCATAAAAAAAAAAAAAAAAAAAAAAAAACTACAATTTATTCTGTTAAGGGGACCGGGAAAGCAAAATTCAACCAAAAAATCGATTTTTATTTTTTTATATCATTAAATAGTATAAACTTTTATCTTTCCAACGATATGTGACACATGTTTATATGTAAAAAAAATAATTGTTGAAATTATTCATTCTTTCTAAGAAGCTTAATGGCCATTTAAATCTTTAATTGACTTTTTCTCAAACCTTGGATTTTTCATGTTTATGTTCCTTTTCTGCAATATCTATTAAACTTAAGAACTCAGATTTTTATTTAATACTTATATTATGTTATATTGTATACTTTAACACAGAGATTTAATGATTTGTTGAGAATTATTTATTTTAGGCAGTGAAATCTTACCAAAAATGCTAATTTAAAAGTGACTTTCAGTAAATAATTAATTTTGAGTTTCACTTAGAAAGAAAATGTTCAGCTGAAATAAGTAAATCATGTTATTCCAACTACTCTAAAAAATCTAGACCTCTATCTTTCACCATTTCTGAGAAAAAGGTACATAAAGTTCGTAAATTTCACATGGTGGAGATAGGGCTTTCCCTGTCCCCTTAAGCTGATTTTGATATCAGACCAGATGCTGTGATCGTTAAAAGTTAGCTGGGTGAATCAGTCCACCAGATTCGTCCGGGTGGTCGGGTAGATCGAGCATTGTTGTCTCTAGCCAAGACATCCCTGGTTCCAATCTGTCGAAAATGTGAAATAAAAGACGGTGGCGCTGCTAATTCGATATCCCCCCACTTGTGAAGTGAAATGAAGAGAACACTTCAGTGCTTGTTGTTGAACCACCGATGTAACGATTTTGTGTAATGTTCGCTTAAAAAAGAAACTATGAAGGAGAGATCCTTATAATATCTTGGAATATTCATGACGAAGTATGTAAATGCGAATAAATATGTTGTTAAGTTTAAGAAGCCACTATATCATTTTAGAAGTAACACATCTTAAATATCTACACCCGGCATAAATTGGAACGAAGCCAATATGGGTTTCTATACAATCCTAGCCCGGTGTTCTTTTACCGATTTCGAAATGTACAACTGATATGATTTATTTACAAATTCAATAATTGTGTTAAAAATTAATCAATTACTGACATATGTTAGATAAGTCCAAAATAATGCAAAAACATTTTTTTAAATCCTTATTTTTATTATTATTATTTTTTTTTTCAGAAAATATGCGTTTCTGGGAGAAAGAACCATTTGATTATCTTTCTAACTAGATTTTTAAAACAAATTCAACGACAAAACACTTTTTTAAGGGGGTCCGGGACACAAAAATCTTCAAATTTTCTAAAAATATTTTATAGCAGTAAGAAATTCTCCGTTTTTTTCTGCTTAAATTGACGTTTGAATCATGTTTCTATCCTTATTAGAACAGAACTTATTAATTTTTTCGTTTTGGTTTGTTTTCAAAATCTAGCTTTTAAGCAATGGACTCGCAAGAAGACTTCATGCAAATGACTTATTGTGAAAATGCGTTTTTCTTCATGATGTGCTTTTTCACCATTTCTCGTATTTAAATCGTTATAATCCAAGAACCATTAAAGATATATAGTTCAAACTTGAAACATGTCTTTTTCAATTAGTTTACTTTAATTTCGATTCAGAAAATTTGAAAAAAATATTTACTTTTGAAAATATGATTTTTTTTTAAAAAGTTACATCATTTTTCCTTAATTTTTACTTTAAATATTTTTTAAATATTTTTAATTAATATTTTTTAAATGCTGAATCTAAATTAAAACTTATATATTTCTGTTTATTTAAATGATGAAAAAATTGAAATTCTACAAGTAATATTTCGAGTTACAACGATTTTAAATTACCCCACTTTTTTAACAAATTTTTAATTTTCAATTTTTTTAAAAAGATTTATGGGAAGTTTTATCATGTGATTTTGTTTACAAATGATGTGGTTAACCATCACAAAAAAATAAAAATTTTAACTTAATAAATAAAAATTATTTTAAAATGTGTCCTGGACCCCTTAAGGGTGTTCTCAAATCCAAAAGGGCAACTTTCTGACATAAGTTTTATTTTAATTTTGTTCGAAAATGCATGAAACTAGCTGGTGTTGTTGTTCAGAAACTATGTCATTGAGCTGTTTTTTCCTTTTTTTTTTTGCAAACGCAATAGATCTTTCAGAAAAGAGTGTCCAAGTGGGCGTTTTGAACGGCATTTCCGCGCGAAGGAAGATGGAGCACTCAAGAAAGGTAGAAAAACGTGTTTGTCACGTGATCGAAATCGCTTATAACTCAATAGGTAATTTATTTATCATAAAAGGGAAAACACAGTTCGATTCCAAATGGCTTCCATGGCCAGGCTTTCCAATTTTATACCTTTCCGTTCAAAAATGAATTTGTAAATGTGTCAAAACGTTTTGTGCTTGTTGAGCAGAGCAGATAAGAACAGCCTTAACGAATAAAGTAATAACGCTTTGGGGAAAAAACTCCCTAAAATTTTAAGAAAACAATTTAGATCTGATCGTTTAAGTCCAATTCATATGTTACATTTAGTTTCAATTCCGCGAATCGAACAGAAGTGATCCCGGATTCTAACTCATGTCATGCAAAACACTGTTTTTTTCCATAATTGTTTTCGGAAAAAGACAAAGCGGCGGAGGAAGTCGCAACTGGTGCGTAAAAAGTGAATGTGATACGCAATTCCTATTCAGTATCCTCGGAGTTATGAGTATCCTGCGGAGATAGTGAAATGTTTCTCTCATTTCTTTCTTTCTTTTCTCTCTTTTTTTTACAGCATTTTGGTTAAGCATGAGAGGATTTTCCGTGTTTATTGATTCACTTTCATTCTTCTAGAGAGTCCTAAAGCTTTTTATCATTGTATGAAATTTTAAATTCATTTTACACTTCAGATATCACAGTTCGTCAACACTTTGAACGCGTGTGGTGATGTGACTAATCTAATCATCACATATCACTAATTATTCACTTATTAACCATTTGGAAAAATGGTTATTGTCCTCGGCAGGGTCGGAAATCAAAAGCATATCTGAAGCTTTTTATTGGCTTAATCCGCATTTTATTCGTTTTCTGATTGGTCTATCTATACAGTAATCTGTATTTCCCTTTACTTTCAACAGAAATGGATACTTCTGTTGCCACTATGACCAAAAAGCAATAAAAACTACAAAAAAAAAATTAATAACTCAGAAACAAATTGAGATACAGCTTTCAAACAAATTGCATTTAAAAGTACTTTTTTTTCCAATACGACGATGTAAAAAGTAATATTGTGTGATGTTTAGAAGTTTAAGAATGAAATTTCATTTAAAATGGGTCGTCAGATTTCTACGATTTAAAAGACTTTTCCCGAACAGCCAATGAAATGCTTGGATAATACGTAAGTTTTAAGAAATCTGACGGGTCGCAGGCGATTTTTGTCGCTTGCAATTTTTATAGTATAATAACACTATTAATGTTTAATTCATGGCGTACGTAATGTATGATCAACTCCGTGCAATTTTTTATGTCTTAAATTTTAGTCTTCGAAAAAATCATTTTCCAAATGGTCGTTGTAATTTGTTAAATTGTTTTTTTTTTTTTTTTTTTTTTTTTTTTTTTGAAATCTCTCTTTTACAGATAAAATTGATCAAACTTCCATTTCCTTAAAAAAATAAAAAATAATAATAAAAAAAAATAATAATAATACTTTTTAATCTCTTTTGCGGTTAATATGTGCCATTTTTTCCCCTTTTCAGCCGTTAATAAATTAAAACAAAATCAACTTTTCTATCCTAAAACTTTAACAGTGCAGATGCACATCTTTCTGACAGTTAAAATAAGATAAAAAATTAAATTAAAAAGATAAAAAAACACGACTGAGTAAAAAGCGAACTAAAAAGAGAGAAACAAGATGACGTAGGAAAATAGTAGAGTGTGTAATAGAAATCCCCTTTTTTTTAACTTAAGTAATTGCAATCAGAGGCAAACATGTAGGTAGAAGGTGCCGCAGTTCATACCTAAACATGAATCTGATGCCTCCGACTGCAATTACTTAAGTAAAAAATAAGGATTTCCTTTACACTACTTTACTGGATTTCTTTTCCATTTCCTACGTCATCTAGTTTCCCTCTTTTTAGTTCGCTTTTTACGCAGTCGGGTTTTTTGATTTTTTAAATTTAATTTTTTATTGACGAATTTTTAGTTTATATTACTTGCCTATTTTTTTTTTATTTACTTGTATTGATGACTTTTAAGTTGTGTTTAATTGTTAGTTCCTATCTATAAACATTGTTTTGATGAGGCCTATAGATGTCTATGAAGATTAGAGTTACAGTTAAGCTAGAGATCCTACCTACACAACTTTCAGGTAGTGTAATATTTAAACGGAACTTCTGACTGTAAACTAGTCTAGGACACATCCTCTTCATTAAAATCCATCCAGCTGTTGGGATATTTCGAGGATTTAAAGAAATCCACATACTCACAGACACGCGTCAAACACATAATCCTTCTTAGCCGTCGGGTAAAAATAAAGTGAAAGTCTTCTTTTACCATGTGCTGTTCCTCTCGTAGGAATCTAAACGCTTATTAATCCTCACAAACTGTAGTCAATATAAATTATTATTTCACTCGTAATTCTGTGCTGCATTGTTTAGGATAAAAGTTCCTCGTATTCACTGTTCTGTATCTCACGCCTCTCCTTCTGTTCTTTAACAAAACTTTGCCAACGCTCCTGCTTGGTATTTTAATTAGTGCTTAATCTGATCTCAGATCAGGTACGCCTTTGTTTTTTGTGAATATATAAATATAGGTCGGAATTGACCGGTGGTCATAAATACTGAGTTCCGGAGGTCAGCGGAACAGCGCTTCTGTAAAATCGAAGCCTAAATTATTAAAATTCCTTTTCTCCCATCTCCAATCCTTTGTGTTCTTTCTTACCAAAGCGCTTACATATGTGACGTAACGTGTCTCACACGTTGGAGAATACTCCTATCTCTAGCACTCGCAAGTGTAGACGCAATGTTTTTCTGTCTCAGTGGCTTCCGAACAGCGACGAGGAATGCCAGAATAAGCCGCAACCGTACTTTCCATTTTTACTCGCAGTCATACTAGGTTTACTTGTTGTTTTTTTTTGTTTCTGTTTGTAAAATATTCTTACTGATCAACTTTTTAGCTCTACGCGGAACTTAATTTGAACCGAAGCTCACAAAAGCGAAGCTCCAGTACATGTTCATTTTTTGTGAATATTTAAATATTAGTTGGGACCTCAGGAGCCACTGTGCATCGAAGTCCCAACGGTAGAGGGCTGTGTGGTGTGTTTTGCTAGTTTATACAAAGACATTCTTAGCAAGTAGGATTTTCTGAAAATTACTCACTCTCGATTTTAATGTTTTTGTTCTGTTCATTTATTAGATTTTATTATACGTAATTTCATACTGATATAGTAGTCAAAACATATCATTATTATTACTTTTTTTTCCAGAAGACTAAATTGCTTTAACTTTTGCAAATAATGTATAAAATATAAATATGCGGACGGATGGGAACGGAGGGGGGGGGGGGGGTAATACTATGGTTGTCATTATTGCAGAGAATTAGAGCTCCGGTACTTTTTTTTATTAGGAATTATGCCCTGATTCTGATGTGTGTTGTTACTTTAATTACGCCAACCGATAATTTAGCTAGCTGGATTTCAATTCAAAATTTGCACTTTTGGCTTGATACACTGCAACCGATTCTTATGGCTGTTCATGAATTTTGGGATGATCATCAGGACATTCGTCCTCTGACTGTGATGTAAATCAGCTGTTCACGCCGTTTGGGGACCTCTCTGGTAATGCGATATCATTCATTTATCCTCATGATGTCTTTCTTGAAAATAAAATCAATTCGATTTCGACTTACTGCATATTTAATTCTTCACGATTTCATAAAAAAGTATTAAAGAATTTTCTAAAGAACCTGGACGTTCATCGAACATAACTCTAATCCTGACCAAGTAAAATCACCATTAACGAAAACCAAGGGATAATCAACCAGTGAGCATTGTAAAGGGTGTCCCAAAATGAGATGGCATTTTATTTTTTTATTAAAAGAGATTTTCATCGTTTTTGAAAGGGATTTTCACAATAACCACACGTATCCGACTGTATACCTTTCCATAATTTAACCTCAACACTTATGAATAACACCAAATAACATCTCTACTTTGGTTTAACCGTGAAAACAAAAGGCGTCAAACTTAAAATATGAGTTCATTTTGAGACACCACTTATCTGTCAAACTCAGGGACCAGACGTTTTTCTATATATTTATACAATTTACTTTTGCAATCGCACTTGGACTTTTCATTAGTTCTTTCACTTATACATGTTACATTTACAATTCGTATTTTCAGTAATCACATACAGATATTGTTTGCATTTTTAATATACAACATGCCATATTTCTTTTTATTCAAATTGTTTATAAATTTTACATTTTTTATTATTATTTATGACCAGTACATTCCAATATAGCATTACATATTATAGCATTACATTACCATTACATTATGTTTGACTTATACGTTTTAATTTATTTAATTACTCTCGATTAAATACATGATTATAATTTACTATTGTGTTACAAATTTTCTACGTTCAATTATAATTTTCCATAGCTGTTTTGAATATGTTTCTTAGTTTTCTAAAGATGTGGTTATGATTACCATTGCTGCTGCTTTTTACTAATTAGGAACGTTATTTGTTCTGTTCGTTTTTTTTTATTTCAAAATTTCCTTTTAACATGTTAGATGAAATAATTAACAGAATTTCAAACAAGACAAGAGATTAATAAGATTTTAAACGAAGACAAGCGAAAACAAGAAACCAAAATCACGCGTTAAGCAAAGCTTATGAAACACTTTCCAACACTTTTAGAATACTTTAACAAAACTTCACTTTTTAATAAGGTAAATAAAATCAATTTATAAATTAAATTAATACACTCAAGTAAACATTTTAGAAAACGCATAGTACATTTTAAAATAAGATTTCAGCATTTATACCGTCCATAGATAAAAAAATATTCCGATTCTTTTGCGCAGCCCTGTATTTCTTATATAAATTTGTAATATATTCTACATAGTATGCTAAAATTTAGTTTAGTAAGAAAACGTATACTAGGCACTAACTACCCCGACGTGCTTCCATAAATTATAGCGCATTTGAAATGTCAAAACAAGCTCTCCGTAAGCGGCATTCCAAAACATTGGATGGATTCTGAACGATTGTGGTCGAGGGGTAGAACAAAATCAACCTTAATATCTTAAGGGGTCTCAGGGCTCTTAAAATTGGAAAAAAAGGCAATTTTTAACATTTAATATCTTAAAATATATATGATTTAAAAACACAATTTTGATTGGGAGTAAAAGATAAAAGTATGTTCTTTCATTTCACGTATTTAAAAAATTGCAAGATGCAGAATTAGCATTCATAAGGCACTCCAAACTGGCAGACATTTTTCGAACTGAAAATTGGTATAACAGCTTACGCACAAGATTACTAAATAAATTTTGGAACTAGAGTGAAAATTTTTGTGCCTAATTATACTTCAGATTGTAATAATTACTCTGAACCTAAATAAATTTGCATTTAAAGCATTTTTATTTTTTTAATGCAAAGTTGTATTAAGCTAATACAAAATTTTGAAAATTTCAACAGTATAATCACCTAAAAAAATGTTTTTTTGAACAATAAAAATGAAATTTTAAGTTCAGTTTATACAGACTAACATGAAACATATGTTTTGAAATTGTATGAAAAAATATTCAGAAGGTTTTGAGATATCCTGCGCGTTATACCAATTCATTCACCAGCGTCATTTGGAGAAAAATGTTTTCAAAGTTTCAGAAATGCCGCTTTAGCTATTAAGCGGGAATAATTCTAATAGCCATAACTTCTGTTCTAATGGGAACTTCAAAGAAAACATCATACCAAAATGTACAGTAAAGATAGAAGTTTAACATCCAAAAAAATTACAATTTCGAAAATTTTGAAGCTTTACGAGTCCTTAAGAAAGGCTCTTTTATCTTAAAAATCAAGATATAATGTGACAGGTCAACAAAAAGCTATCAGACTGAACATATTATAAAATAAAATTCTTATCTTTGTTTATATTTCTTCTTCTAAACTCATTATAAAAATATTGTGAACTCCACTGGCTGTTTTGGGGATGCTAAATGTATGGTTGCCAAATTTATTCTTTCTCCACCATTATTTTTTAAAGAAACTTTTGTATTATTTATTGGGCAAAGCGTTTTGTCACTAAAAACACAAAGATTTCTTAATGGTCTGAAACCAATAAATTTGGTAGCCATGAATTTAATGCCCCCCTCCCCCCCCAAAAAAAGAGTCGCCACTGGTGTATTTTATTATATAAACACCTAAATGTAATCAAAGAAAACTTTAAAACAAACAACCTTTCTGACAAATCTTAGCCGAATAATTTTTTAGCGAACTTAGATCCGGTTCACAACCTTTAGAAAACAAGATCTGTATCACTCAGAATGATGCTGGAGAATGATTAATTTCTAAGTCAGTTGGATTTTTTTTTCTTTTTGGTGGGAAGGGGGGCGGGTAGCTCGAAAAATGACAAATAAAACGAATTACTGAAATAGAAAAAATGACAACCTTAAAGGACAGGTATCTTACATAATGGTTTTGTTTACGATGAAATACGATTTCACCAAAAATAGGGAAAAAAGAAAACCAAAATTCCGCTGGTTTTGTAGAAGCATAGGTTAAGATTGTTATATATGTTATAGGGTGATCATAGTAAAATAATTTAAAGTGTTCTAAGCCGTCTAGCAGATAATCTATTAGGTGAAATGTAACACCAATTGGTGTACGGGCACGACGAAGCATGAGGTTTTAATTTCTAAGGGAAAAAAAAAATACTGTTAGTATTAAAAGTCGCCACTAGAGGAATTTTTGGCGTTGCAAGAGATAAATGGATGCATAATTTCTAAATGAAACTGCAAGCATGAAATGTCTCCATAATAAATTACAACGTTTATTGTTAATTACAAATGGGATCCTATATGACCTCCTTTCTGATATTTCAATAGCTGCATGTGATAAACAACATTTTTTACAGCTACCTAAGATTTTAATACGCTTGTATTCGCCGAGTAAACTTAAAACAGAAAATTTCGAGAACTTCTGAATGAACATTTGTTTAAAATTAATGTTGAATTACAAGAAATGTAGAACAGACACAACAGAGCATAATTCGCAGTTTTCTAATGAAACAAAATTGTTATCTTACATTAATGCAATTTAATGCAGCTTGTGAAGGCCTCGTGCTGAATAAGTAAAGAGTTCGCAGCGAAAGGTGACATATGTTAATTTTTTCAAAATAGTGCAATAATTTCCCCTAGTGGTGACTTTCAGTACAATCCGTTTTCTTTTGAAATCTTCACTGTGCACGTACGCCAAATGGTGTTACATTTCTCCCAATAAATTATCCGCTAGATAGCTCAGAACTTTATTTTATGACCACCTTGTATATTGAAAGCTGTTGCATGTCAATATATATGTATGTTAAAAGATGTATGCAACTACATACACTATATAGCCAAAGGTGACCGATCACTTGCGATTTTAGACGTTTTGTTAAATATCTAGAAAAATCCACGAGGAATTAACCTGAAACTGCAGGTGTGTAAACAGTATAGTATAGGTCATATATTTCCGCGAAGATTCTTTTCTGAAACCCCATAGGGGACCGTCCACAAATTGAAAAAAAAAACCCGAATATCTTTTGGATAACCCTGTAAAATCTAATGTAGCAAAAGCGTTCAAACTGGAGATTATTAATACGTGGCTTATTGTAATATACTGTGTTCATTTTTATGAGTATAGCATGTATACTCGTAGAGAAATTAAGGTTTTTATAAAAACAGTCCCAAATTTCGCCAAGTTTTTTACTTATAATTTGCAGAGTTCTTAATATTAAAAAAAAGTTCTTTTCAGAAAATATGACAAACAATATTGTACACAATACTTTGCAATCAGAATTAAAAAATAATAAAAATCGGATCAAAAATGAGCAGGTTTACTAAAAAATGTTTCGCTGCGCATGCGCGAATGCAATCAAAATATAATGTGCATAATGTATTAGAAGTATATAGAGCAACTTTTGTGAAAGTCTCAAAATCATAGCTTGAAAATTCTGAAAATAATCGTCGATAGAATAAGCTCAAAATCCGTTGTTCCCAAAAACAAACAAAAAGATCAGGGGTTGTATCAAATATCTGTTGATTAGTGCCAAGTGCCAAGATAGCGTACACAATATTGCACGTACTACTATATTTGGATACAACCCCTGATCTTTTTGCTTGTTTCTGGGGACAACGGATTTCGAGCTTATTCTATCGACGATTATTTTCAGAATTTTCAAGCTATGATTTTGAGACTTCCACAAAAGTTGCTCTATATACTTAGCTAATACATTATGCACATTATATTTTGATTGCATTCGCGCATGCGCAGTGAAACATTTTTTAGTAAATCTGCTCATTTTTCATCCAATTTTTGTTATTTTTTAATTCTGATTGCAAAGTATTGTGTACAATATTGTTTGTCATATTTTCTGAAAAGAACTTTTTTTTTAATATTCAGAACTCTGCAAATTATAAGCAAAAAACTTGGCGAAATTTGGGACTGTTTTTATAAAAACCTTAATTTCTCTACGAGTATACATACTATCCTCATAAAAATGAACACAGTATATTACAGTAAGCCACTTATTAATAATCTCGTGTTTGAAGGCTTTTGCTACATTAGTTTTTACAGGGTTATACAAAAGATATTCGTTCTTTTTCAATTTGTTGACGGTCTCCTATGGGGTTTCAGGAAAAAATCTTCACAGAAATATATGACCTATACTATACTGTTTACACACCTGCAGTTTCAGGTTAATTTCTCATGTATTTTTCTAGGTATTTAACAAAACGTCTAAAATCGCAAGTGATCGGTCACCTTTAGCCATATAGTGTATGATATGGGTATAAAAATGTAAGATGGATATAAGTAAAGAAGACATATGTATATAAGCATATATAACTATTTAAAAATGAAATTGTATAGTATAACACGCCTTCTCGTTGCTTCGCAAACCAGCTCCACTTGCATTTCGTGCACACCTATTGTTGAATCGTCACTTGGCATATAACTTTCTCATAAACTGGCTGAGTTGAAGACTTCTTATCAGTTGATGACTGAGTTCTTATAATTTGATGTAAGGAATATAGCAACTATATTTAAATGGTTAGATTTTGATTAATCTGTCTCTGAATTTAAATATATAACTTGCTGAGGATAAATAAATATAACAAATCTCTTAAGAAATTTTCAATTTTGTTTAACAAAGCAAGAGTGCTCACTTCTGATTCTATAAGCACCAAAAACTATAGTTTTAAAACCTGAAAATCTTAAATTAGCGAAGGGCTTCAGTAATGTCTGAACAACTGTACCTTCCAAACTGTAAACAAGACACGTTGATATCTTGGATATACGGAAATCTGAAGTTGTTTCAAAACATACAAATAACAGTGAATATTTTTGTATGCATTTGTTACAGTAAATTCAATTAAAAAGTTTATTAGTAAATATACTTCTTTATAAAACGAAACGAAATGGAAAGAGATTGAAAAGCATCAGTGCAGTTGCAGCAATGAAATCAGTTTTTCACTCCCATTTCAATTGCATTAATATGAGCTTTTTGTCTATAAAGATTTCCCTGTTTCTTGTTTTCACTGTAACCGGATTGGTGCATTCGCTAATTTTTTTACCTCTTGCATGCCTGAATGTTCATTATAGAAATTTCGTCAGTTTGTGTGTCTATATGCCAATCATAATATGTATATATATAATATGTTGTAACCTTAAAAATAAAAAAATATCGGTGGAGCATAGCAACTATAAACTTCTGTTATAAGTTGGAAGCTCTATTCGGTCTGATTCAGACCCTGACGCTGTTTTTAAAATCTGATACAATAAAAGTAAACGCAAGGCTTTTATAAAGGTTTTCGAATTAATAACCCCAATACTGGGGTAGAACACTACATGCCCAGTCCTCTATTATCTAATAGACTTTATTCTAATAGATTAAATTGTTAAAATTTAAGTATTTACGCATTAATATAATTAGTATAAATATTCATGTAATATACAGTTATATGACTGAAAAAACATAACTACGGTCCTCAAATTCAATTCTCTATTACAGTTTGGCTCTAATGGGATTTTTAGTGAGTACTATTGACCTAACTGCTCCAAGGAAACATAATGATGGTCCCTTGATTTGACCTTTAAAGAATACGTTTTGAAAGTTCTTAATTCGCCTCTTTTGAGTGAAACAACCCACGAATGGTCCACGATATATTCGCAAAGGAATATTCAGAGCATTTATCAAATTCCAGTGGGGGTCGGCGTCTGTCTTCAGGGCACAGATCAACCTCTGTACCTGGATTTGTGACGTCCAGGGGGAAGAGATGGGATGTCCAAGATAAGAAAATTCACGATGAGAAAATTTTCCTGGGTCGAGCTCCAAATGCATTTTTGTAGGTCAACAGAAATAAATATTAATAAGTGAAATAAATATGAATAATGAAAACTCTTATTAGGGGTCACCCTTTACGTCGCATTTAGAGAGGGAGGGGGGGGGGGGGGGCGAGGAGTCCACAAAGTGTGACACGGTGTGACAGGGGACAGGGAGGTGGTTATCACGTTGTAGCGTCACAGCTTAAGCATTTAAACAACTAGGCATTATTCGTAAGTAGCACAAAAAGTTCATTAAAAAAAAGTATTTTTATTTAGGTAGTATTAGTGCTTTTTTTTTTTCACTTTGAACACGATCTGAATGGATTTATATAACTAATATGTTGAATATAACTTTTTTTTGCATAAATTGATCTCTAAAGTAATAATTGCAAAGAATTTTACTTCAAAACAGGGGGGAGGTATCACTTGACACAGGTTGCCATACAGGGGGGAAAGGGGGGGGGTGGAGGAAGGATAAAAAATGTCATAAAAGTTGAGCAATGTAATTAATAGATATCGCTTCTAAATTAAGAAATAATTATGTAAAAGTGAAAAAATAGTTCAAAGAATGATTTTCTGAAATTTTCAAGCAATTAAGAGAAAACAATTATTATTTTTTTTTCTTTTTATCTTCTCATTTTCATCTTTTTTTTTTCTTTTGAGGAGAAACTCAAGAAAGGAACTTTATACATGATTCTTTTTTTACTTTGTTGTGTAGAAACAGAAGGAATGTAGTTTCTTTTTAAAATAAGAAAATAGTTATTTGAAAATGGGAAAGAGCTCAGAGAATAAACTTATAAAACAAATAAATAATTGAAAAGAAAAAAATATTTAGTCTTTATCTTTAGTTAATGAAGAGAATATTAATTGATTACATTTATAAATGATTCGATTTTTCTCCAAAACACACAATAAAAATTTTAAAATTAAATAATAATACTTATATGAAGATAGTTTGAATTTCTAATATTGAGAAAGAAATCGGCAGAAGTTATTTGTAGAGCCTTTACTTCACAATTTTAGAAATTTAAATTATCCCCAGTTTTAAAATAATTATTTTATTTTACTTCACTGTGAGCTCCCCACCCCCCTTAAAGTTCTGCTAAAAAAAAAAAAAAAAAAAAAAAAAAAGGGAAATTAAAGGAAGAACGAACGAAAGAAAAAGGCTGATGATCCTATTTGTTGCTTTAAAATTTTAGAAGCTCATTTTCTGAATTATTTTGTCACTTTTAAGTAATTACTTCTTATCTTATTATAAGGGACAAGGAACATTCAAAATCACTTTTATTTATTTTTAAATTTCACTTTAAATACTATTCATGGGTACGCTATATGCATTGTAGCATATATTTATCATACACGAAAAAAAAAAATTGGAGGGTAAAAATAAGGAATTTTCCTGAATATTTTAAGCGTTATGAATAATTTTTCAAAATGGCTTATGTGCATTCCATATCAATTAAAATTCCCAATGTTTTTTTTTTTATGCCAGTTCGGTTTATATATATGCAAATAAAACTGTGCATTGAATCCATTCAGGGGAGTTTCATCCTAAGTATAAAATTAAAAATAGATTAAAAAAAAACCCTTTCTTTTATAAGCATTCAGTGTTCATCTTGAAAATCCCGCCTAATTTTATGACTGCAATTGCTGTTTTTGCCGCAAAATTTCCATTATTGTATACCAGCAAAAGTCATGCTTTGTTTGGATTCGCGAAACATTATTTAATAAGATAAATATTTGAAAGTAACAATATTTTTTTATATTATTTTTGCATCTTTATTAAGCAAAAACGTTATTTTATGTTTTGGCGCATTTTAATTTTAGAAATGTAAATTCAGCCAAATAACTAAGAATTTCCTCAAAATTTTTTATTTATGATATAAGACGGGTATAAATAAAAATATTTTTGAAGCAATATTTTACAAAATATTTTAAAATTTTCAACTAAAAGCTCTTTTAAAGATGTTTTTAGATTTTCCAATGGCTTCTGGTCTTTTCTCAAATGGTTTGAAATAGGTATGTTTCCAATCTTTCACATCAAATAATCTTTGATAGCAATCTTAGAATAATATATTCGAAGAGAGCTTGAAGAAAGTTACTTCTTCAAAATCCTATTTTCTGGAAAAACATTTAAAATCTGCTCTCGTTGATACTAAGAATTATTAACTTATTATATTATTGTTATTATTCATCCCTTGAATTCGAATAACACTTTATATAACGAATTTAACAACTAATTTTATTTGTTTACAATTCTTTTGTTGCCACTTCACAAAAAAAAATAATATTAATATTAATACTTATTTTAAAATGCGTAAGTATCGTCTGCGTAAATCATTTCACATAATAAGAATAAATTTGTGTAGCCTAGTAGAGGATTCGCTTCGCTCATCCTAATTACAGTGGCGTGGGAACCGAACTCGATTATAAAAAATTATCTGGTTTTTTTTTTTTTTTTTTTTTTTTTTTTTTTTTTACACTTGGTAGAAAGCTCATGTAAGTGAATTTATTAAAAAAATATATAATTTTTGCTGTGTTACTTTTTTTAAGATAGGGAATCAGGAAAGAAAAAATGAAACATTATTTCACTTATCTTTTTAGGATTTCTGAACTGATTTCTTAACGTACAATCTTAAATTAATTACATTAAGTTATTAATTCCTCAAAGCTTTTTTTTTTTTTTTTTTTTTTTTTTTTTTAAGATTACACTCTTCAAATTTTATTTATTTCATTGTTGCAATTTCATAGCCATTTGGCCTATTTTGGCGAACGTTGTTTAGGCGCATCGTTAATGGGACCTTCTACATTAGGAGACAAAAAAAAAAAAAGCACTTTTTATGACTTTTTTTTTTTTTGTAAGAAAACTACATGATGGATCTTTTTGAAATTTTAACAGTTTATTGTACATATCTTCAGGTATACCACGGCCAAACTCGATTCCCCTTATACGGCCGTAACAAAAAGTCGAAATCCCTTTGTTTTCGGGAAATCAGAGTTTCTCTCGGGAGAATTGTAGGGGGCGCTTTTACTTACTGCAGTGGTTCCCAACGGGGGGCAATTTCAAATTTGTAACTCAACCATTTTTTTTTTTTTTTTTTAAGTATTGTTTTAAACTAAAAATAAAATATAAGTAATACATGCAAAATTTGAAAATAAATAAGTTTCATTGTTGAATTTAAAAAAAAGTTCCGAATCAAAATGTTTAAAATGGAACCTATACCAGAATAACTATTCGAACAATCTTTTAAAATATCTTATCAGTTCTCTGCACATTCTTATTTAAAAAGAATTCGATAACTTTTCTGGCTACTTACAATTTCTCTCAATCATTTATCGAATGAGCTATTTTTATCTATTCGCTTGCTGTATGTAACATGAAGAAACTTAGTCAGTCCTTAGTTAGTCCTTAAAATCAGTCAGTCCTTTTTAGGACACCCGGTAAATATATTTTTATTTTTATCGTACACTTTCATATGATGACTGTCCAGAATTAGAATATCTAATTTTATCATGTGATTTCGTAATTTTTCTATTAGCTCATATAAATGTTAAATTTATTGAAAATCGTTCGCAATGTACTGATATATATATATTCTAAATAATTAAGAACTATGTAAATATTTATGTTTAGAAAAAAAAATCGATATGAGTTTGATTGCCGGTTATTGACAAAAAGATTTTCTTATTTTGTTGATATTATGCAACATGCAAATATCCTTTAATTGTATCATAGTTTTATAACCATCAGTGTTCAGAATTAGAATATTTAATTTTATATGTAATTTTGTTATTTTTCTAAACACTTGAATATTTCAGATCAATACATATAATGGCCAAATTTATGGAAAATTGTTTGCAATGTACATATATTTATATATTTTTAATTTATTAAGAATCGTGTAAAAATAATCAATGTTCTGAAAAAAAAATTTCGTTATGAGTTGATTGCCGGATACTGGCGAACTTGTTTATTCTCTTAATACTGTGTAAATATTTTTTTATTATAGTTTTTATAATATAACTGCCTAAAATTCAAACATTTGATTTTATAATTTCCCCTGTTTTTTTTTTTCTAAAAATGATAGAAACCTATAATAATTATTATTTTTCTATTTCCCTGTACACTTTATTTTCAGTACATCTAATGTTTACTATTATCCAAAGTTGTCCGCAATCAACTTTATATGCCTATATTTTACATCAGAAGTCTCGTTCAAAAAATAATCGAATGGTTTAAAAAGTTATCCTGATGTGAGAATAATTTGGTCTTTCGAAAAAGTTTTGGTTAATTTTCTTAATATTTTGAAACTAGTAAATAATATTTTAAGAATTTTTAATTCTCAATTTAATTTAATTTAAAATTATTTTTTTTTTAACAAATGCAGAAATTTGCATATAATCTTTGTTTTCCGTGCTATAGTAGCGTGTTATTTAATATATTTTTAGTTGCTTATGGTTAATGTATTGTATTTATTTATTTTATCTCCAAATCCTTCAGTTTTCCTATTTCCCTTCAATTTAATTGCCTTCGATATGAATTAAAGCTTTTACTAAAATTATATATAAAAAAAAAAGTTATTAACAAATAAGAACGAATTTATTTTTTTTAAATCAGCCATTACATAATTTTTTTAAATAAATTTATGGGTTCCTTTAATTTAACTAGAAGCTATACTCACGAAGTTTACGGAAAAAATTCATTTTTGTGTTTCAGATAATTCTACAAGGCTCTATCATGCCCACCGTCCAGACGAAATTTTCCAAAGCAGTTGAACATATTTGTTTAAAACTTAGGGTAGAAGCAACAACATCTAATAAAAAAAATTCTTGTGTATACCTCAAGATGTGTACAATAAACTGTTAAAATTTCAAAAAGATCCATCATGCAGTTTTCTTACAAAAAAATCATAAAAAAGGGCTTTTTTTTTCGTCTCCTAATGTAGAAGGTCCCCCTTAAATCCATTGTTGTTTCAGCTCGTATAGAATTTAACGAGTTACAGAGACTATTGGGCGACGGATCACCTGTGGCGGACTAATTCAGAAATAACTTAAAATTAGTGTAATTTATAATTAAATTTGTAAAAAGTTAAAATATTATATTGTCATCGAAACACCCCAACGAACGTAATTTTTATAATTCTCGCCTGTCAGGAAATGGGTTAAAAACCGTTTGAAAATTCCATTTTTACATAAAAAAACTAGTCAGATGTACCAACCCCAAAACTCTCTTCTTTCTCTCACATGTTAATATTTCAAAATTTGCTAACACAGTGCCAAACTTAAATGGCAATCTCTGCCCATCATGAGGATTCTAAAGATATGAAATTCCGTGCATTAGCTCTTGAAATACACTGTAAAAAAAAAAAAAAAAAAAAAAAAAAAAGGACAAGATATCCTGTAGGAATCGGAAAAATAGTTGCCCTTATCGTACCGGAAAATTTTCAGACCCAGTTCGGAATAAAATCCGTAAAATCGGAATAAAATCCGTAAACTTGGAATAAAATCCGTAAAGTACCGTTTTAATGAATGTTTCCTTTTTTTTACGGATTTTATTCCGAGCTGGGTCGGAAAATTTTCCTTTACAATAAGGGCAACTATTTCTCCGATTCCTACAAGAATACTGTTCGGATTTTTTTACAGTGTAGGACTACCGTTAAAAACGTGTAAAACCTGCAAAATGCAACATAGCAGCGCCACCTGTTGGGTGATTTACACCAAAACCTAATCCGCAACAACTCATGTCAACGTCTAATTGAATCTGAAATGTGATGAAAATCCGTGTATTAGTTCTTGGGATAGAGCTATTGTGGAAACCGTGAAAAATACCAGGGCTGTGGAGTCGGTGGGAGAAAAATGGACGACTCCGACTCCGACTCCGCAGCCCTGAAAAATACAGCATAGCAGTGCCACCTGTTGGATACACAAAAAACTAATCATCACATATTTATATCAGGGACTATCTTAATATAATTTTTTATTAAATTCCGTGCATTAGTTTTTCAGATAGAGCGTTCACAAAATTTGTATCACAAACAGACAGACAGACAGAGTCACAGGCTCACAGACAGAGAGTCATTTTGTAAAAACAGTCAACTCGCGTTCAGGACCTTCTAAAACGTATAAATTCGTAGAGAACTGGAAGTCAAAAATTTTCACGAATCGAATAATTTCTTCTTGTAAAAATTGAAATAATTGTGAAACATGGCAGAATGTTTAAACCTCAATGACCATAAATTCCAGAAAACACGTAAGATTTCACCCTTGCACGATCTAAAAACTAAAACAGGTACAAGATTTGGGTTATCGTACATTTAAAAAAACAGAAATTATGAATAATATAAAAACGAAACAAATACTATGAGCAATTGAAATAAATTTTCGAATAAAATTCAGAACCACTTGCATAATACGAAACAAGCATGCAATAAAGCGGAGAATACAGTAAACTGCCAAGTCAATTTTACTAATTTATATTCAGAAATTGAATGAATAGTAAATAATGTGACATCATAACGGGAGGTGGGGAGATATCCCTGGAGAGTAACATCCTGCCACATGGGAGTGAGTGATAAAAAATAACACGAAAATTGCATGATGTATTTAATGGATGGTCCCAAATGACCTAAAATTTGATTATTCAATTAACCCTCTATCTACTGAATTATGAATTCATGAAAATTTTACCTTCTAAAGTATTTTTCTTGAATTTTTGAAACTACATTAGAAGATTTACATAATCATTTAATAAATTTTAGAAGGATTGAAGAATTTAGAAGGATTTATTAAATTTCAATTTATACTATTTTTGTGCAATATTTATAACCCCACTCAAATCTTTTATTTTAAATATTTTTCTTAGTATTTTGTAGAATAAGGAAATGTACAAATATAATGTTCTTACAATAGAAATATAGAAATATTTCCGAATTGAAAAATCGGCCCCCTCCTCCCCAACACCAAGAAAGCTGAAAGATGCAAAGGCCAAAGAAATCATCCTTTTAAAAATATTTTTGTTTTGTGTAACCCATAATGCTTTTGGAACAAGATAAAATGATGCATCTATAACTCATTCTAAATTTTATTACGACTAATCGATGCATTAAATGAATTTTATAACAAGTTATTTTAATGGTACTTATAAGTACCGTGAGTAGATAAAAGGTTAATATTCTTAAAATACGATTGCTTGTGTTTCTTAATTTCCAATTTTTAAATTTATTTATTTATTTATTTATTTATTTATTTATTTATTTTATAATTGAAAGAATAAAAGTTTTGGTATGACAATAAGTCATTTTAATTAGTCATTATATGCCTAAATATAAAAGAATACAATTAGCTCACGCGTGTTATATTATTGTTATCCTGCATGGTGTGCATTACTTCTTAAAAAATATAAGCTTTCGCGACTTAAAATTAATGCGAATTAAGTTTTATTTCTTGAAAAGCAAAATAAAAAAAAATAGTGTTGTTTAAATATTGGTTTACGGGAATTTTTATAATTGAATCTAATAGTTTTTAAGATAACAAGTTTTAAAACCTTAACTATCGTTTGACATTTCGAAATTACATGAAACCTTAACTTGCACTGAAACAATTTCTTTAAAAATAATATCAATAGCAAATTTCTCCAACCTTTTTAGGTTCGTTCGTAATTACATAAATGAGTTGCACCTATAGTCGTCATTTGGTCCGTCCGTCTGTCTTTCCGTCTGTTTGCTTATAATAGCGCCAAAACTGCCCAACCAAATGGTTTGAAATTTAATATAGAGAATCATTTCAGAATTTTGTCGAGTCATTTCAAATTTTATGAAAATCGAATCAAAATTTAAAAAGATATTAATAAAAGTTTTCTTCGTTCTATTAAATCCCATCCAACGTAATTAATTCAATGATATCCCAAGATAGAATTTAATACATAGAATCGTAATAAATTTTGCATTCATGCATTTTTGAATAAAAGTGCAACAGCTATTGCACCAAGATCTGAATATTTTTAAAACTAGTTATAGTACGAACATTTGCCACGTCTGACGTACAATTCACGACTTGTTTTCACTAAGAAAGGTTATTACTTTTAACGTGAAAGTGGAAAGAAATATTGTAAATAAAGTGTAAACTGCCTAAATGAATATTAAAGCATCGCAAAACATTTTTTTTTCATTTACGTTTAAAAGAATAGTCATTTTATTTCTCATTAATTTTTGCAAGATTTTATTATCAAAATATACCAATTTACAATGTCACGGAGACTGTATTTAATCTTACTTTTTAATAGAAACAAAAGGATACGTAATTGAAGGAAGTAACGCTTATTTTTTATGTTCTCGGAATTCCTGTGTAATCAAAATAATATTATGTATGTCAAACTATAATTTTCTATGTTTTTACCTTTTATGGAGAAGTATCGAAATTCTTTCAAATGACGAATGCAACACTACTTGATTGCTTTCAATTTAGAACGGATCCATGTAGCATAAATAAACTTTTGTAAAATGGAAACTTGACCCCGTAATTTAAACAACGAACAAAAGCAACTATACCCGTTTTAATCAGTAACTCAGTCTATTTTTTCCTCTTCTAATGATTGGAAGAAAAAAAAAAAAAAAGAAAAAAAAAACCTTTCCAAATGCGGAAGAAGTTTGGAACTGTTCGTCAAACGTGGCAAATGAGATGCATTCGTACTATAACTTGTTTTATAAATATTCTGATCTTGGTGGAAGAGCTGTTGCACTCTTATGTAAAAATGAAAGAATGCAAAATTTATTACGATTCTATGTATTAAATTCAGTAATACAGAAAGAATAGGACTCCATCTTAAATAGGACATCATCACCATGGCAACTTAGAATCATGACCTAGCATGGGATATCATTGAATTCATTACGTAATGATAGGATTCGATAGAATGAAGAAAATTATTAATAACTTTTTAAGTTTTGATTCGATTTTCATAAAATTTGAAATGACTGGACAAAATTCTGCAAAGAGGATATATATTAAATTTCAAATCATTCGATTGGGTAGTTTTTGCGTTGATGCGGACAGTCGGACAGACCGAGGGACGCACCAAACGACGGCTATAGGTGCTACGTATTTATATAATTACAAACGCACCTAAACATGCATAAATCTATGAAAGTTTTGTAATACTTTTTTATATTTACCAGATTAAGCATATTTATTAGAACACATTAATGTATTGGTGCATTAATGTTTTCTAATAATCACATTAATGTTGGTAGTACCATATATCTATATTATAAGGCAAAACTGAAGTCACATTGACGGTGGCAACTGAACAATAAATTTCGCTTTTACTTTTATTTTTTTTTTAACTTCTAAACAACGCACAATTTCAATTTCCCCCCCACAGTCGTATAGAAGAAAAAAAAATGTTCTTTCAAATGCAATTTGTTTGAAAACTGTATCTAAATTTACGTTTTTTTTATGATTTTTAAAGTAATCTTTAAGCAGGATTTTGTTTAATAAAAATCTATCTCTATCGCGTCCAGCTGACTTACGAAAAGTCAACTCGTTTGCACGTAAAGCAATAAAAATAGTTCAGCATTTGTTTCCGTTTAATATTTCATAACGAAATTAAAATTTCATTAATAGAAAGATAATATAACATAGATGAAACACAAATTTAACAGACATGCAATCAAATTGAGTAGCTTAAGAATCTAAAAGGCTGCTGAGAGGTAATGAAATCTTTGGCGATTTCTTCATCTATTAACTTTTGGCATGCGGCTTATACGAAAGTATCTCTTTTGATAAATTTTAAAACTTTATTTGAATACATAATTGATATTTTTCATATAAAAATGCCTTTTGGTGTTGTTAGTGATGGTCAATCTAAAAATTATAAGAAATGTAAAAAATATATAAGAGTTAAAAAAAAATTTTTTTTGTTCATCTACACTCATGTCCAAAAATTAAGGGTAAAGGACCGGACGCTTTCTAATTTACACTTTTTGTGGAATATCTACTGAAATTCTTGACGAATTGTTCACGAACTTCTAGAATGTAAAGTACATGTTTGGCTTCATATTTATCAGTGAAGATTTAGTCGGGAGGACAATTAGGAGGCTAATAATAAATTTAATATTTTCGACCACCTATGTAATGGAAAACGCTGAAAATGGTCTGTCCCTGTGTTAAATAACTATTTGGATTCTGTTCAACGTTTGTGTGTATTTGTGTAAGCATAGCGCTCATATTCGTGAAGATGTTAACGTGCCTGAAAAATTCAAAAGTGTTTTGTGTATAGATAGCATGCAGAGTTTTCAACCAAATTTAACACAACTTTCCGAAAACCTGACAAAGAACAGTAGAAGCAGTATGCTGCAATTAAAACAGGAATATATGGAATATTTGAAGAGATATGGGCATTTGTATGAAATCATTTTTAACTGTTCATATGTGGAAGATTCCAAAATTTTTATTTCATAATTTGGGCGTCAGCTATTTAGGTCAATTTATAGAAAAGTCCAATCAAACATCGCGAAAATTCAGAAAGATAGGGGCGATATACTGGGTCGTTCGGAAAGTCGCGTCCGTTTGCGAAAATCAATTCGTACAGGTAAATTCTATCATTTAATTATTAGACATGATTCCGATGTCTAATAATTACCGGGCAGAATTTTCCGGTACGAATTGATTTTCCCAAACGGACACGACTTTCCGGACGACCCAATATTAAGTTGCTTTCTAAAAGTAGCTTTATTATAAGGGATTTTTCACGATTTTCAATCAGCTCATAGTAAATATATAACAAATTAACGCCTTGTAATAATATACTAACTTTAATTGCTAAAGGGCGTAGTTTTAAAACTTTAAAACCTTTAAAAATAGGCTTATTCAACTGTTTCATGTTGTTGTCAACATGTTTCAAATTTTCAAAACTATCTATCTATAAAGTACAGTAATATCTCGACTTACGTCAGCAATTCCTTCCAAGACTATAACCAAAGAAGTATCTTTGCTATAACGACGTAAGTCGAGGTACGTTTAGATAAGCTAAAAGGGATATGGATTAAAAGTTCATCCTAATCTAATGAACGTATTCTATTGTACTGAATGATTATGTTACATACATTTAAAATTAGCAAAAAAAAAAAAAAAAAAATGCGTTTGCAACACAAGAATTTGGAATAAATAAATGAGTTGCTTACTTACAATTTGTTGTTCTTCTAGCTGTCACGTTTAAGTCTTTGAGGATGTAAAAATATCTTGCAATGAGTTTGAAACGAATTTTTTTTTCTCTTAGAAGTTGTTTCTAATAGCAGTGTGAGTTTTCTAAGTATTTTCTAGTCGTTGCTACACTTTGCTCGCCTGAATCAATATTTTCAAGAACCGTCATTCCAGCTTCAATAAGGTTTAGTCATTCGGTTAACTTTGTAACCGTCATAATCTCCCCCCCCCCCCCCCCGCACACACACACTTAGGCTCAAAATCTTCATCTATTTCTTCGATAGTACTTTGTTTCTGTAATTCAATAAGTTAGCCAATGGTTAATTCCGGATCAGGGGAATTTATAAGTTCAACAACATCTTCAGCATCCATCTTTAAAATGAGCTATCTTCTATCAACTTCATCAATCAGGAGCGATACAGGATCGTAATTTCGAGATGTTTTCTTATTCTCTGAGAAGTAAAAGAGGCAGAGATTTTTCCAAGCATCCCTCCTTACGTTTTGCTCAACTTCACCCAATAAATCCCCTATGACTGTGACTGCTTCTAAGAAGTTAAATTTCTTCCAGAACTCTTTCACGGTCAATTATGCAACTTCTCTCATTGCTACTTTCAAATTGGCAAACGAACGTCTCATATAATATGCTTTCAATGTCTTGATCACGCTGTGGTCCATAGGTTGAAGTATAGACAGGTGGTATTTGAACACAACTTTTAGTCTAGGTTCAAAATTCAAAATTTCTGATGAGTGCCCAGGTGCGTTATCGATAATTAACATAACCTTAACCCTTTATCTACGGTACTTATAAGTACCACTCACTTTAAACTTTCATCCCATAGGGAATATTACTAATATTCTAATGATACTTTGCAAAAATACTCTTTTAACTCCACTTTATCCGGATACATGGCAGCAGTAGTTCTAGGTTTGTTATTTTAGCGAGGTAGGAGGGTATCTTTGAAACAGTCGATGTGTTTTGTGCAGACATTTTGTACAGATTATCACACTCGTCTTTTTATTGCTGCAAACACAGTAAAGGATATAAGATAAGCGTTGGATTTTTTTATGTGTTCATTATGCTCTTAGAATACAATTTGACTAGCTATTTTAGGTGAACGGTGTATGTATTTGATTTGACAGTTGAATTACTCGGTGGTACTTAGTACTGTCAGTACACTGGGTGTTGAAGAAAAACTTCTTGTTTACTTTTCGTCTGTGTGGTTATCCATCGTTTTTACCTGCTTTTAAATGTAATTACTAAAATATAGTGTTGTAATAATTTTCCTAGTAGTATTTCTTTTCTGTTTCATTACTATTTTTCATAGTAAATCGAAAAAGTTGTGGCACCGGCTCTTTTTTGCTATGTTAGAAAGGCCATATGAAAATTCATATGTTGAATATGCGGAGATGCGAGAAAACATGTTGTCACTGGAATATAGACGTCGCATAACTAAAAGACTGCTAACGAGATAGAAACCTAAAAAAAAAAAAAATAGTTTTTTAACCCTTTCAGGGGCAAAGCATTTTCAATGCTAAAGTGTTGAAATAAATGATTGGCACCGGAATTTTCCAAAAAAATTATTTGTAAATATGAAAAAGGCTATATTTAACATACTTATCAAATCGAAAATGTTTTACTACAATTCGGGTGCCATTTGGAATACCTTGTGTTTCTGTTACGAGAATATTTTAGTCATAGTGTACTGACGGTACTTTAAAGTACCACTTTAATTAATTACCTCTAATTAATTAAATTTCTTACGGGTGAGTATTTTTTTTATGTTTATCCTTTAACTTTCACTGTAATAACTGAAAAAAAAATTGCAGTAGATCATAATGCAGTAGATAAAGGGTTAAAGGGTAAATTTTGGGATAAGCAATAACGCATGTTTAATCTTAAAGGTGCCTAGACAAATCTAATATCTTTAGGTTTGCCATTTACTTTTTTATTTGTTTGTCACCATTACTTGACTGGTACGGGAAGTTTTCCATTCATAGAAACAAAAGCTTGAAAAAGTTGGAAGTACGTCTTAATTAAGAAAATTTTTCTTTCAGGCTAGACGGCGTAAATGCGGAGTGGCGTAAGTCGGGGTATTACTGTTACTAAAGAAATTTTAAAAATTACTTGGATACAGTTGAAACATGTAAACAATTGAAAAAACCTACTTCATTGTTTTTAAAGTATTAATTTACGCCTTTTAGCAATTAAAGTTTGTATATTATAGCTCACTGTATTGTAATTTTTGGACATGAGTACATATTTTGTAACCCTGGTTTGGAATCCTTAGTTAATTTAATAATACTCCTATTACATAGCTCTCTTTTTCGTGACTTTCAGTTTATTAGATTTTTTTCTTTTCCCTTTTTTTATTTTAATAATACTAATACTAATATTAATAATAGTAATAATAATAATAATCATTATTTTTATAGCTACATGTATGGAAATTCACAAAAAATAAATTATTGTGTTTTTAGAGGTCTGACAAAATTTTGATGAATTGCAATATCTTTGGTATATTTGGAATGATTTCAAAATATCGTCAAATTTACATCTATATTAAATATTATTTACAACATTCTTTTTTTTTTCATTCTTTTGGTAGAGTTTAAAACGAAGATGATAAATTAATGGCAATTAAGGACATCTAACTGGCACTGCTAGTGTATGCGTATAAATTGTTAGCTCGCCTATTAATGTTTATTATGAGGGATAAATATTACATTTGATATGCAATTCGAATTATTGAACTTTAAAAAATAAATGTTGAACTCGGCTTAAAAGAATTTATTTGAATGTTGAGGACTGCAAATAAAACTATTTAAAAATGAAACTTAGAATTATTACAGTTGCTTAATTGAATGTTGAATGTTGAATTTATTTGAATGTTGAGGACTGTAAATAAAACTATTTAAAAATGAAACTTAGAATTATTACAGTTGCTTAATTGCGATTTCTTCAAACTTAATTAATGATTTAACAACTACTTTTGCAATTGTCAGCTTTATTGGGAGAATTAAAATGCAATATATATGTATATTGAGAGCCCACGAGCCAAGCCCGAAATGTGCTCTGGATCGATTTTTATATCAGTCTCCTTGATCCGTCTCAAAATAAAAAAATTATTTATTTAGAAATTTAAAAAAAAAGAAAAGAACTTTCTATTTAAACAAGAAAGAAAAATCATGCGTCAAACATTTTGAATGTTTTGATGATATTCGGTTTGTGAAATTATAAACATTAGGTTATCCAACCCAGACCTCCCGGAGAATATAAGTAGATGTCCCTTTCTTTAATTGAAAAATCTAATAGATTTTTAACGTTTAATTTATATTTTTTAGATTACCAACCAAAAATACCAAAAAATATCTTTATGGGAAAAATATCAGTTATGCATTCAAATACAAATTGTTTTGAAATTTATTAGAAACTATACTTTTGTATTAGCCGGATGCTAGGAAATTGACAAAGTTTTCGATACTTACAGCAGCATTTTTGATTCTGGTAATTTCGGTGGTTTAAGCACGTACTTCGATTACATGTCTGTTAAAATTTTGTTTTATGTGTATCATTTTATATATTTATTGATGAAAAAACATAAAAAATCAGTAAACTGATATAAAATTTTTCAAACATGTTAAAGTACATTTTTCACCTATCCGACTGTGTGAAAATTGAAATTGTGCGATGTTTAGAAAATAAATATGAATTCAGTAAAATCGACATTTATTGATCAGGCGTTGCCATCGCCAATATGACGCCAGTGTTGCTCACAGACATGTTTTTGTTGTATAATATAAATACAGTAGAGCGCCAATTATCAGAACTCCAATTAACCGAACTTTCAATTATCCGAACAGCCCATTTCTCTCAAAAAAAATTAACCGAACTTTCAATTATCCGAACAACCCCTTTCTACCAATTTTTTTAAACCGAACTTCTAATTATCCAAACACCTTCTTTCACTCATTTTTTCCCCTTCAGCTTTAGCATGTGAAATCGAATCCTCAATTAGTGTATCGTTAGGTGCAGGCAGTAACAACGAAAAAGAAATTGAAGAAAATGAAAACAAATGCTCTGAAAACGATCCAGGTCCATCCCATAACGAAATCTTTGAATGTTTGGAAACAGATATGAAATGGATCGAACGGCAGAAGAACGCTGATCGTATTCAACTAAGGTATTTAAAAATAATTCGAGATATGGCAGCATTGAACAGCATGTCTTCTTTGAAGCAAGCAACAATCGAAAGCTTTCTTCCTTAAAGTATAATCTCTGGAGCTCAGAAGATGATAAACAAAGAAAAAAAAAATTAAACACGCCAACAGTAACTGGTGCTAGCAGTCCTAATCCTGGATAAAGTGTTAAGGTTTTAGTACAGTCAGGAACATCTCTTAAATTGCCGTCCATTTATCCAAACTAGGGTCGGTCCCGACTTGTTCGGATAATTGGCGCTCTACTGTAGATGGACTGCATCTTTTAATGGGAGAGGTTAATGGTCTCTCAATCACAGAACGGCCAGATAAGTTGGCACTAAATATGCGATGAATATTCCTCCTTAGAGGAAATTATCCCTAACATTCAGTCCCTTGTTCCCTCTCCTGACCGACTCCTGTCATCTCTTGTGTGGTAGGATGTTGTTTAAAACCGATAAAATATAGGAAAGTAGAGTCAATTACTACTTCAGAGTCATGGGGGAAATTGACTGCGATGGGTTGAGATCATGATGAATCGGACATGCTGTAAAATGAACTCAAGAATCCCAGTTTCTTTTTGCCCTATTTTCAGCTTAGGGGGTATATTTAAGGGAGCTGGTCACTCAGCTTCAGCATTCTTCTCCGTAATGTAAAGTATATGGGCATTGAATGCATTCGTATATTTAAAATATCTCCTCGGAAATGAATATTTTTAACTAGTGTTTTTTGTGTATACTTCCTAAAAGATGTCTCTTTTTTTCTTAGTTCTCAAAATATTTCTAAAGTATAGACTTAATTTTATAGGAAATGTTAAAATCGTATTCACGGTTCGCCCGATTTTAACACATAAAATATTAAATTCAGCATAGGTTTTAGAAATAGTTTGAAAACTGAGAAAAAAAGAGACATCCTTTAGGAAGAGTACACAGAAAAAAGATGTTAAAAATATGAATTTCCCGAGAAGATATTTTAAATATACGAATGCATCAAAAGTCCATAGACTTAACATTACGGAGGAGAATTCCGAAGCTGAGTGACCAGCCCCCTTAAAGTACAGTCGTGGAAAAAAAAAGTAAACACTCCATACTAACATTGAAACTAATTCTTATAGAAGAAAGTTACTGGTACAAATCGATTGGAAATAACGTGTACTTTTAAATGATGTACATAAAATTTGCTTAGAGGGGCATCTACAAATTAAAACCAGACAAAACTTTGTTTTTTCCATAGCAACACTCAATATTGACATTATATTTCAAATCTTCGGTCCAAACTATGCCTAAAAACGAAATTTCTAGTCATTTCAATGATAAGTTTTTGAATTATAAACATTCAAAATTTAGAGTTTCAAATGTTAAATTGCATTTACATATTTTTATTATTATCTCCTGAAATAATAATCCTAATGCGATAAGTCTGTGTGTGGTTTCAATGCTAAAAAACCCAAACATAAATACATTGATTTTGTAATTTAAAAATTTTATAATATGAATTATGAAATTAATATTCGAAAAAAAAAATATGAATTGCAACATACAATTTTTTGGATAGATTTATATATATTATGTGCTGCTTCATGCAAATTCTCAATTTCAAATTTTTCTGTCGAGTTGTTTTCGAATTATACTTAAAAATAGTCAAAATGATAGTTTAATGATGCGGTGGTCTATGATGCGGAGAAAAGCATAACTTGAAAAAATATATTTTACTCATTTTATTGAAATATTTCGGCTGGCAAGAGTCGAAGCATATTAAGCGAGAGAAATTGTCCAAGAAATAATTCATTAACAGAAGTAACATAGTCATTCTGTAGCATTCCAAGAATCGAGTACCGAACTTCAATTTGGAACAACTCCTAAATATACTCATTTTAAAATAATTAATTTCTCGGAAACTAATATTATGAATCTCATTAAAATTTGGATTTAGGCTCATTGAAGTATGCAGAATTTATTTATGGTGTCAAAATTGGGTATTGCTATTGAAAAAACAAAGTTTGGGTTCGATTTGGTAGGTAGATGCCCCCCCCCCCCCAAGCAAATTTTATATACATCATTTTAAAGTAGACTTTATTTCCAATCGTTTGGTACCTGTAACTTTCTTCTACAATAAATATTGTAGGTTTTTAAGGGCATTTTCAGGAAACAACAGATTCTATCACGTGGGAAAGGTGTGTTGAACGTCTGTCCGCGTATAACAGATCAAAAACTACCCAATCGAATGGTTCGAAATTTAATATATATAATCACTGCAGAATTTTGTGGAGTCACTTCAAATTTTATGAAAATCAAATCAAAACTTAAAAAGATATTAACAAAAGTTTTCTTCATTCTATTAAATCCTATCATACGTCATTAATTCAATGATATCCCATGATAGGTCATGGTTCTAGGTTGCCATGGTGCCGTCCTATTTAAGAGGGAGTCCTATTATTTATGTATTACTGAATTTAATATACATAGAATCGTAATAAACTTTGTATTCATGCATTTTTGCATAAGAGTGCAACAGCTATTGCACCAAGATAAGATTTGAATATTTATAAAAATAGCTATAGTACGAACGCACCTCATTTGTCTCGTTTGACGCACAATTTACGACTTTTTTTTTTTTTTCCTTTTCGAGAATTACTAAAATAATTTTAATACATTTTTAGTAATTTGGGCAGTAGCTAAACTATAAATGAATCGTTTGGTAAGAAAAAAAATAGTTACGCTAGTAGTAGTGTTTGTGCAGTTGCTATATGCACTGCGGTAGGAACTCTTTAACCCTCAACAGCTCGAAATTTTCTGACACATTTTCAGACTCATTTTTAAAAGTAAAAACATGAAACTTGCCGACGTGATTTTTGAAGAGATCTATAAGCCGCCGTGTGTTTTCATTTTTCGTTCAATTCATTTGAACTTGATGTATAAACAATTATTTTCTCAGTATGACCTCTATTTTCGTTCCCAGTATTCCCCGCTTCGGAAAATTCGGTTCAAAATGCCCACTTTGACAGCGTTTTTTGAAATATATTCTGCGTTTATCAAAATATCAACAAGTACGGCACCTTATATAGTTTCTGAATAAGAGAATCTGCCAGTTGGATGCGTTTCAGAACAAAAATGAATTTAAAAATGAATCAGAAAATAAGCAGTTTGAATCTGAATACACAATGGTAAATTAGTCTGGGTTTGAACATCGTCGAGTTCTCCCCAAATCATCTACAAGCTGAGTTTGCTTAATTAGTTCTTTTGAGCATAGTCTACGCCTAGAAGTATCCCCAGTGTGGTTAGTAATCAACACTTAATATTTTCGATTAGAGGATTATTGGAAACCACAGGGTCCCGATTTCTTTAGTGATATTACAGTGATTCAAGTGATATTTTAGACTGGGGTTAAAGTGGCTGTCTACGGTTCCTACAGAACTACCAACGAGGCCATTTTGATTTAAGGGGAATTCCACAGAAAATCATCATTTTTGAGGGGGAATCAAATTTATAATATGTTTAATTTAAGGGTATGATTGGAAAACTTAATATTTTTATATTCTATAAAAAAATCCTAATAAAAAGGTATTGTAAATTACTGTTTACAAACTAAGTTAAGTACCATTATTGTCTTTGTAAAGTCATAATGTTACGTCAGTTACACAATAAAAGTTACGTCAGTTACACGTGTAAATGCCATTTTTTTCTCTTGTGTTATTCAGAAATTAATTAAACAAGTTACTATTATAATTTGGCATTACTTAGTATTGTTGAGAACATTAAAGCACTTTTTTTAACGGGATAGTTTTGATAATTGTTACACTTCAATGAAGGCAGACAAAATGTTTGTCTATTTTATGTTAAGTCAGTTACAGAATTTTGAATTGCAATTTTGGTTACTAAAAGAGAGATTGAAATAATCTGCAGGTATTTGGGTATTAAGTCCTTAGTAAGAAATATTTTAAATTGTAAAAATTTGTTCTAGCTTTATTAGTAAAAAACAAAATTCGATGATAAAAGGTTACGTCAGTTACGATGGAATTGCCCTTAAGCTAAGTGTTAAAATTTAGGGAATATTTTGGGAAAGCATGCCCCCTTTCAGTTTTTAGTGATTTCACCTTGTTATTTGATAGCCTTTAAATAAATTCTATTCGCTCCACTGCCAACCACACTTATTATTGCTTTAACCCTTTAATGCATGATTTTTTATTTTGTTTCGAAAAAATTATATATGATTCTCTGAAAGGTTTGTAACACAGGAAAAATAATGAAAAAAAAAAATCAGAGATACATTTTTCCTATAATACGTCAAACTTTTCTTATGTTGCACACTTGGAATACAAGTAAAAACTAAAATATTGCAAATTAGTAAAGAATTTAATAAGTATGAATCTAAATACCGATATTTTCTATAATTTTTTATTTTGTAAAACTTAACCCTTAAAAGCATAAATTATTTTTTTAGAATTACGTTTTTTACTGTTATATTAAAGATACGACACCAGAAATTTTAAGATAGATTTTTAAGTTAGGGGGAGAAATTTTCAATTCGGAAATATTTCTATATTTCTATTGTAAGAACATTATATTTGTACATTTCCTAATTCTACAAAATACTAAGGAAAATATTTAAAATAAAAGATTTGAGTGGGGTTATAAAAATATTGCACAAAATCCCTATAAATTCAAATTTAATCAATCCTTCTAAATCCGCTAATCCTATCTAAAATTGGTTAAATGATTATTTAAGTATTCTAATGTAGTTTAGACAATTCACGAAAAATGCTTTAGAAGATAAAATTTTCATGAAATCATAATTCAGTACATAAAGGGTTAATAACTTGACAAAAAGCAAACGAATTCTTTCGTAAAACCTCTGTATTCCTAGATTATATACCATTGAAACGCTTTACAGATGTATAACAACACATTTTCACTGTAAAAATTTCAAGGCTAATTACTTTATGTGTATTTACTGTGCTACAAACATAAATTATTTTTCTCATTGGTATGTAATTACAATTCTATTCTTACAAATTCATTTACTACGCCCGCTATTTATGAAAAATAATTACTTCTAAAGTTCTTCACAAGTCGTCCCTGCATATTTTCATTAAACGTATCCCATAAACTTTTAACCTAAATAATATTAAAACTATAAATTACCTGCAGAATATTTAAAAATATTACTCTCTTATGACGTAAGTTAATAGAAAATAGGCAACAGTTTTATATAGGTCATATTGTCGTGTTAATGACATTAATATCTTATTGGTTTGTTTCACGGTCGCAGGTACAACGCACTTTCAAGAGACAATGTTCTTTTCTGTTGGTTTATTACTTTTTCGAATTTCTATTGCGTCATCGCAGCTTCCGTTAACTTGAAAAATGGGCCAAGTTGCGGTATGCTGCCGACACCTAATCGAAACTTAAATAGATAAAGCTTTTAGACAAATCTTTATAGGGATTTTTTTTCAAGACAAAGGGGATTTTTTTAAAAATTAGTTCTGAATGGTGTGTTTTCATCTTGTGTGATGTCTGTCGAATGGCAGTAATTTATTTTATACAGGGTGTTTAAAAAAGGTTCGGAGAAACTTTAAGACAGTGTTGAATTCAGGGGGTGGCCCGGGGGGACATCCCCCCCCCCGTGCAATGAGATGTCCGCCCCGGAAAATTTGAGATTTTGTGTTTTCAAATGTCGAAAATTACAATTCCCCCCCCCCCCCCCGGAGACACAGAAATCGCTCCCGGAGAAAAACAGGAAATTTATTGCAGAATTTAAATCAAAATTTAAATATCAATTTCAAGATCGTGGCTTTATTGGTAGTCTTACCGGCCCCAAGGTTTATTCCTGCACTTTTCGAGGTAAAAAAAAAATAAAAAAATAATTTAACCCAATGTTAACAGCTGTTTCTAAAAATCAATGAACATTGTGGTGACCACTTAGTCTTAACATGATTTGCCTAAAATAGGTGGTAATTTTCCTTACCGTCCCTTTTTTTTTCCCATTTCGTCCTTTTCTTCCTGTACCGTCCCCTTTATTTTCACCTTATCGTCCCATCTTTAATACCCCTTTAAGACAATGTTATACCAAAATTTTGTACTAAAAATACTACATTGTTATTATTTCTTACTTGAATGTCCTGTGGGTACTATGGAAATTCATTATAAGTAAAAATTTCGAAGAAAATAAAAAGCTTTAGTCGTAAAATTGTAAGGCAAATTAAACTCGCGAAGTTTAATTTTCATACATAAATATAACTTAAACCTCAGTTAAATAAAAAAAAAAATTTCGCTGCTGACCATTTTTCCTTTTTGTTGAATCATTAAGGCATTCGTCTATCAGATTAAAATGTTATTTTAGCAAGTTTAATTTCGCCAGATTTTTCCCCCCAAAAGTCAAAAGATTGTGAGAATGCCCCATATCTATTTGTTAAGAGGTATTTATAAGCCTTTAAATATATTTTTCCCCTTTTAGCATGTGATAACGTGACGTTTCTGGTGCTCTCTAAAACTTTTTCCTCCACAACACTCAGGCATCACGATTCCAGGGCCTAATTATCACAGGAGGTGATAATTAGGTTCTGACCAATTCCAATCTTTTTTCAATCATTCTGTATAAATTGTTAAAATGATTTACCTGAAAATGTTTGATGCAACAAATAACTGCACATGTTTAAAAAAATAAAAATGGAGCAAACTTTAATAAATAGTACATTATAATTAACAAATAATTTTTGTGTAAGAAATCCGGTCACAATTCATTTTTTTAATGTAAATTACGGGATGTCTCACATCAACCCGAACCTAAAGTTTTGTTCATGACTTTAACAATAATGAAGTATTTTAACGGAATTTTAAACACATTTACATTGTTTAAGATTAGGGGTTCCCAAACTGGGTGTACCAGTAAGTGGAAGTTCATAAAATTGCCGTACCACGTACCACCGTTAATAAAAGTGCTGCTAACATTTAAAATTGAATTATTATGTCACTAAATTAATATTTCTATTATCTTCTTATATTGATGTTTACATAAGAAGTAACACTATGATTATATCTTAACTCAAGAGATATTCATCATATAATCATAAAATTGCATATTTGTTTTTCTAAATACGACAAAAACCAGAAAAGCTGTACAATTCATGATAATGTATAATGTAATTCAAGTATATTCCTGATAATATTTCCAGAAATCCATATTATTTCTGGATCCATATTATTACAGGGAGATCCAATATGGGCTTCCCAGGTTACATAACAAAGATGAGAACCATTAAAAAAATATTAAAAACTCTAATAGGTTTTTTACATTTAATATATTTTCTTAGCTTGCACAATAACAACACTAAAAAGCATTTTATATGAAAAATATTAGTTATGTACTACATCAGATATTATTAAAAACTACACTTACATATTAGCCGCCTGCCAAGGGTTAATAGCCGAAGAAATTGCCAAAGATCGCTACTTATGGCAGACTTTTTGATTCTGATCATTTCAGTGATTTAAGCAGATAGTTCGATAACATGTTTATTAAATTTGTGTTTGTTTTTAAATTTAATTTAATTTAATTATTGATGAAGATTTAATTTCGTTATGGAATATAAGCAAGGAAAAACCGCTGAAACATTTATAATGTTTTCAGTGTAAACGGGTTAATCTTTTCTAATCGGACTGCAATAGAGATAGATTTTAAAAAAATTCATGGTGGAAAATTAGTTTTAAAAACCGTAAAAAAAAAGCAAAATTGATATGCAGTTTTAAAACAAATTGCCTGTGAAAGTTAATTTTTTTTCGAATTTTTTTCCCCACTCTGTAAAAATTGGAATTTTACGATGTTTAGAAGTTAGGAAAATTGCAGTAAAAGTGAAATTTATTGCCCAGGTGTTGCCTCCGTTAATATGACGCCAGAGTTTCTCACAGACATGTTTTTACTTCATAATATAGATATATATACTGGCGTACTAGCTTGGTAGTGCATAAATATAAAATAGTGCAATTGTCAGTTCTCTAAACATTTTCTGTATAAGCTTCCCTTACCAATATCTGAAGGTTTTCGTGCTAGAACGGGTACATGTATCACAGCTTGGGAAACACTGCTTTGGATAACATGAACGAAAAATCATGCGTCAAGCATAGATTATGAAACACCTTTCAACACATTTGGAAAACTGAAACAAAACTTTACAATTTACAGAATAAACAATTTTGAAAACGCATGACACATTTGAAAGCCCTCCCCCCCCCCCCCCCCAATTTCAACAATTTCCACAAATATTTATAAAAAAAATCTGAATTCTTTTGCGAGTCTCTGTATTTGATTGACATATTTATATGTATACAACATAGTATGTTTACATAGTAGTTGAGAGACGCATCTCACAATTGAAAATTCTTCATCAGCAATTTTCGTCAATAAACGGAAACATACTTGAGATTTTTTGAGAAGCCCTGTTTATTATCTATAGAATTTATATGCATCAAGTAATATGTAAAAAAATAGTCACATTTAAAAACGCGTTCAACAACTGAAAACGCACTACTAGTAATTATTGTTCATAGACAATATTGTAACCCAATTCTTTTGCGTTTCCCTGTAAATGAACTATTCATTCTATGCACAGCCTATTTTACAGCAAGCGCCTTGTAGAGTACCTCAAGGATATATATCAATTTGAGTTGGTTTAAAATAAAGTAACGTCATTAAAAAACGACGCAAACGATTTTTCCCTATAGACCGTAATGTAACAGAATTCTTTTTGAGCGTCCCTGTAAACGAACCGTAAGTGGTACACACTTACATTTCAATACCGAACATGTCACTGTAAACCCTCAAAGACATTTTTCGATTGCCGGTACATGGTAATCTGAGTATATTCACGCGATTTACAACAAGATCAGATGGCAGAAAGACAGACAGATAAACCGAATTGATAAACACCTATCAACTCTGTTGGAAAATGCTAAAAAGAGATGACGCCTGAAATGCTAGAAGTGTACAGTAATTAGATCAACTGTTTTCTAAATATGAGCATGTAGTTCAGCGCTGTTTGGTTATATAGACCACTTCTTCCATATAATTACATTTCACAAACAAGAAAGAAAAAATCATGAGTCAAGCGTAGATTATTAAACCCTTTCCAACACGATTCAGAATACTCTAAGAAAACATCACCTTTTAATAATTTGAAATAGGATGTCTCATTAAAGCATTTTGAAACGTATTAACACATTTGAAAGCCCAATTTCGGCAATTCCCGTCGTAAAATTATCCAAATCTTTTGAGCAGCCCTGTATAAGATACAGTGAAACCTCCATGAACGGTCACCTCTAAATAACGACAACCTCCGAATACCGGCCATATATTGGTGGAACCAAACACATTCCATAACATTAACATTAGTACGACCCTCTAAATAAGGAATTCTGAACAACGGCCGCTCAAAAGCCAGAAGAAATTTTTTAAAAACAGTTTCTGGTACAATTTCATATTTATTTGCAAACTAAAATCTGAAGCAGATCAAACAAAGTTTACTTAATATGTCAAGAAAGTGTTACTTAATCTCTTGAACACTTGATCCTTTTCCAAAACTAGATATAGAAAATCAAGACAATAATGATGGGGAAAATTTTAATATGTCAACAAAATGTTACTTAATCTCTTGAACACTTAATCCTTTTCCAAAACTAGACATAGAAAATCAAGACAATAATGATGAGGAAAATTTAGATAATATTCTTTAAATAGCAAGCATGACTAACACGAACGCCAGTAAGTTTGTGTGTCTGGACAAAGATTTGGCAGTTACTGATACATTTGATTCATACAGCAAATGGTGAAAGATAGGAGAGAGGAACAGAAAAGTGATGCGGAAAGGGATATGGAAGAGATTATACAATCACCTAAAATTTCCAGTATTAACACATATACCAAATTTTTTACGAACCTTCGTGAAATCCAAAATTTTGCATTAAATCATAATGATGATGAGTTGAACAGCAAAACAACTCATACTATTATTTCTTTGGAAAAAGATATTTGCAGAAAAAAGAAGTAACTGGAAATCACTGGTTTTTTTAATGTATTAAAACAATGAGGATTAATTAAAATGACTGTGTATTTCTATTTAAATTTATGTAATTATGATTTTTTTAAAATGAAACCTCTGAACAACACCCACCTCTGAATAGCGGTCACTTTTCATCGGCCCCACTGATGGCCGTTATTCAGAGGTTGCACTGTATATGGATTTGTATCTATAGAATACATGCGTGCAAAAATTTAGTTCAGTTAGGAAATACATACCACAGTTGAAAATTCCCCTTCAGCCGTTTCCGCTCATAAGGAGAATGGTACGGGAATTGTTTTCTGAAACGCTTTATACGAGGTGTTTGATGTCTATGCTGGCATCTCCATTGATGGGCACAAGACCTCCACACCATTCGCAATGGAGCTCTGACTGGTCAGCGATATAGGGATGAGATCCTCAGACCTATTGTAGTCAATTAACCCCTTCCTTAACGGTCGCATTAAATTACGGTTTAAAAATTCAGATTGCTTATTGCCACAACTTTTTTGAAAAAGAATTATTCACCTTATTTAATGAGAAAATTAAATATCAGATGATATTAAAATATCAGAATAAAGCCAATTACACTGTTTTATAAAATTGGTGGGAATCAAACAATCTGAATAAAACACACAGCACGTGAATATCACGGGAGCGAGAATTAAGTGGTTAAGCTGCAGCAATTGGAGATGACTTCATGTTAATGGACGACAATTGGAGGCCACATCGTGCTCACTTGGTGGATGATTTCCTTTTCAGAGAAGGGATTATACGAATGGAATGGGCAGCGTGTTCTCCGAACATGAACCCAATAGAGCATGTTTGGGACATTCTAGGCAGACGAGTTGCTGGCCTCCTACCACCCCTACAAACTCTCCAACAACTGGAAAGAGCTCTTCTGAAAGAGCGGGACAGAATATCCCAGCTTCTCATTAATGGCGTCATTGACTCCATGCCTCAAAGATGTTCAACGTTGCTGGCCGTCCGCGAAAACCTTATCACCTACTAAGTTCAATATAATGATTTTTTTCTGCCAAACATGTGTCATTTTTTTCTCATATAGCTTATCACGTCTGTCGATCCTGTATCAATCATCTAAGTCCCTGCCGCAAGATCGATCCACAACCTCAATATCCTCTAATTGTTTTGAGCAGTGTTTATATATATATTTAATTATTGAAATAATAACCAATCAAGATGATAGTATATTCGAAATTTTGATGTAAGTAAAAAAAAAAAAAAAAACATGTTCCACTTTAATAATTTAAGGGAAAAAAGTATTGTGTTTTTAAAAGGTAATTTATTTTGGAACATTTTCTCTACAAGTATGATTATTAAGTGGGAACCTAAAACACTGTGTAGCAAATATATAATATTTAAATATCAATATATTTTTATATGAATAATTTTTTCCAAAAAAAAAAGATTATTTTTCATATTATTTCAGTATTAATTTAATGTTTTCCATGATTGTTTACTAGTTAGTATTAAACATTTAGTCATGTATTAGTTTATATGAAAATCCACACATATTGAAATTCAAAATGCAGGTGTATTTAAGTTAATAGAGACTGATAAAGAATGGGTTTAAATCACTGATAGTGCTTCTTATTTTCTATTCCAGCAATAGAACTCTTCAGTAAATCCGAAATTGTGCAAAATGTCCCAAATACAGCAAATTTCCATCTCATTGGAACATACTACAGACAATAACCTCGAGTTTTTGATCTGAACTGATGTAAGCTTAGAAAGGAAAGGTTCCACTTACATAATTGAAAGGGGAAAAAAAGCAACGTGTTTAAAAATGACTTTTAAAAAAAATAATATTTTTGAACATTTCTAATTACAGTAAGATAGTTAAACTAAATTTTAAAATATTTAAAAATAAAGTATTATACATATGAAGTGTATATATATGCATGACATAATACATTTATTTTGCGATTGAAAGTGTTCTGCCGGCTGATGTTTAGACATCCAACACTGTAAAAAAAATACTGCCAGTTTTCCGGTAGGAATCGGAAAAATAGTTGCCCTTATCGTACCGAAATAATTTCCAACCCAGCTCGGAATAAAATCCGTAAAATGCCGTTTTACAGACTATTTCCTTATTTTTACGGATTTTATTCCGAGATGGGTCGGAAATTATTCCGGTACGATAAGGGCAACTATTTTAGGTAGCTTTCTTTACAAAAAGCAACCTATTGCAGCCGTTCGGAGGAAAGCGATTTCAAAAAATTTTGGTATATTTTCATCGATCATGACCCCCAGACCCCGAAACCACCCTCCATTCAAAATTTATATATATATATATCAATATATATATATATATCTGACCTATGTCACACTGTAACTCTCGTATTTATGAACCGATTTGGATGTAATTCGGTGTGTACATAGTACATACCAATGTCTCGACCGAGTTCGTTGGCCAGCTTCATCCGCCATTTTGTTTCAAAATGGCGGCCATTTAAAAATTTAAAAAAAATTTAAAATTTAAAATGTGGTACCAAAAAATTGAAAATGGAAACTATTTTTTTCTTATGTATTTGACCTTTATACAAAGACTCCGTAGCAGTTTTTGTTTTGTCTATATCTTAAAAAATGGCTGGTTATAGCATTTTGAATTTCTAGCGAAGCTGACATTTTGAAACGTCCTGAATTTTGTCACGCGATAAAAGGCGTATTTATGAACCGATTTGGATGTAACTTCGTTTATACATAGTACAGACCAATGTCTCGACCGAGTTCGTTGGCCAGCTTCATCCGCCATTTTGTTTAAAAATGGCGGCCATTTAAAATTTTAAGAAAAATTTAAATTTGAAATGTGGTACCAAAAAATTGAAAATTGAAAAAATATTTTTTCTTATGTGTTTGACCTCGGGAGCAGTTTTTGTTTCGTCTATATCTTATAAAATGGCTGAGTTATAGCATTTTGAATTTCTAGCGTGGCTGACATTTTGAAACGCACTGATTTTTGTCACGCGATAACAGGCGTATTTATGAACCGATTTGAATGTAACTTGGTCTGTACATAGTACATACCAACGTTTCGACCGAGTTTGTTGGCCAGCTTCATTCGCCATCTTGTTTCAAAAGGGTTGCCATTTAAAAAAAAAATGTAATTTAAAATTTAAAATGAGGTATTAAAAAATTGAAAAATGAAAAAGATTTTTTTTATGTGTTTGGCCTTGATATAAAGATTCTGGAGCAGTTTTTGTTTCTGAAAATTTGTTCTTTTGTTTATATCTTAAAAAGTGGTTGAATTATAGCACTTTGAATTTCTATCATGGCTAACACTTTGAAACGATCTTGTATTTGTCTCGCGATACCACACGTATTCGCCTATTTCGATGGAAGAAGGCATGTGGATAGTATACATCAATATCTCGACCAAGTTCGCTGGCCAGCTTCATCAGCCATCTTGTTTCAAAATGGCGGCCATTAAATTAAAAATATATATATTTAAAGTGAGGTGCAAAAAAATTAGAAATTGAAAAAGGTTTCTTTCTTAAGTATTTGACCTTGATATAAGGATTCAGGAGCATTTTTTGTTTGTCTTTATCTTAAAAAATGGCTCAGATATAGCAGTTTCAATTTCTAACGTGGGTGACATTTTGAAAAATCTGATTTTTTGCCTGCGACAGCACTCGTATGTATCAACCGATTCCGATGTGAGTGAGCATGTGCACAGCAATTACTAAGGTCTCGACCAAGTTCACTGGTTAGCCTCATCCACCATGTTGTCTTAAAATGGCAGGCACTTTAAGAAATCGCCGAATTTGGCAGCGAAATATAAGTTACTTTAAATAAAAGCAGCTTGGATAAAGCTGACTAATTTTGCGAAATTCTCATTCATAATGATTTAATATTGATAAAAATTAGTACTGAATCTCCTACATTCGGTTTCCACTTAATTGAGCTTCGTGTGTTTGAATAATATAAGTTGGCTTTTTTAAAATAAGGAATATGAAAGCTACCTCTTCCTCCCGGCACTGGCCGGAAGGACTTTTTCCGATTCCTACCGGAAAACTGGCAGTATTTTTTTTTTCTTAAATATATTTCTCTTCTTTCTATTACTATTCTTTTCTTTACTTAAGACAGACATTTCATGATTACACAGAGAAAAATTCTTCTTTGAAAATTTCCGGTATAAAATCAAAATTTTTAAGAAAAAAAAAAAAAAAAAAAAAAAAAAAACGCAAACTGGCAAATCTGACAAACACATAAAATACATGAAACGGAACAGAAATGGTTCTTTTTTTTTTTTTTTTTTTTTCCTTAAATTCAAAAATTTCGATTTCACACCGGAAATTTTCAAAGAATTTTTTCTTTATGTAATCATGAACAGTTGAGCAGCACTGAAAGGTTACCTAGCTGCGATCTGCTTAACACCCAGTCTATTGTTTAAATGTCTTGTATTATTATGCGCCTTTAGGAAAAGAAAAAATGTAGTTTTAAAACTAGATGATAAAAAAAAAGAAAAAAATATATGAAATGTCTGTCTTCAATAAAGAAAAGAACAGTATAGGAATTTTCTGGTATGAATGAGAAATTTTGAAATAAAAAAAAGGCCAAATTGGCCGTCTGGTGTTTGTACCTCAACGAGTAACTTGCGGCGTTACATTCTTATACAATAAATGATTGTTACAGTGTCCAACCATTAAAGTTTGTACCATGAATTTAGAATCCCCCTGTATTTAAAATAGAAATAGAAAAGCATTTAGAAAAGTGCAAAAAAAATACTAATTTTTTTCAAAAATAAAAGTTAATTTTCATCCTATTTCAATATGCATATACACTGTAAAAAAAAATGGTAACGTTCCATGTAAAATCCAGGAACGTTTCGCCTTTTCTCAGGTTTTCAGAATAATTTAGCTCTTTCCTGTGAAATTCTGGTTTTCTTATCTGAAACGTTCCTGAACAAAAGTTGGAAACAGCAAAACGCTGCGGCCGCCATTTATTATTTTTTGCTATAATCCGTTGCTCGCGCGCGAGTGTCGAAAAAGAATTCCTTAAATGAATGTAAAAAAATCAATATAGAATGCAAATAAATCAATAGACGACATAATCCTTTACGTCTCTATTGTCAAGACAATTCAGATGAAAATACAATACCCCGTGACATCGCTAAGAGATTATATCTCGTACTTGTCTGTGGAATGTTTAAGGAGCAGACCGTGTAAAAAAAATACACCTATTATTTGGATCTCCATTAACCATGATTCTCACCGATTTTGATTAATTTAAAGTATGTTTTAGAGTTCTTATCTCTAATTATTCTTGTGAAAGGATTTCTTGAAATGGGACTTAGATTTTCAGAAATTAGATGCCGAGGTTTAGCATACGTTTCAAATATCCATTAGTTTGCAGCTCTCAACGTGTCTTTCGTGGTGTGGACGCAGAAAGCTCGCACGCCACCCGTACGGCCCGAGTTCGATGCTACCTCTGGACTTTTTTTTTCTTTTTTAATTAATTTTATATTTTAACACTTTATTACAATTTGATTTAAATTTGATATATATTTGACACTTTGAATTGCTGCAAATTCGATTTTTTTTTTTTTTTTTTTTTTTCGGAAAAAAATATACAATTACGTTTAGATTTTTTTTTTTCATGAAAATTTATATGTAACTTGTAAACTAACATAATTACTAACGAAAATCCAAAATATTTTATGTCTAGATTTTTTTTCTAATTATTATTTACATTTATATATTTTTATATTTTAAGCAAAGTTCAGAAACAATATATCATATACATATTTACTTTATTGAATTTTAACTGAAAATTTATTTTTTCGTGTAAATTATAAATAATAATGTTGATGTCAATTTCAAAATATTTTTTCATTCTAACAAATAATGATAATAAAGCGAAAATTGTCAACTGGAAATGTAAAAATCGTCTGCGGATCCCGCATGCTGTGAAATGTCAGTAATGTTTTGCTGTCAACAGAAATATTCCTGGTATTTCGCAGGAAACTTACTGGCGTTTCTGTAGAAAATTTTTTAACATATACAGTAAAGTTCCAGTCATTTTCAAGAAATGTTTCTTGGAAATAATGGGCAACTCAGCTGCCCATTTTTTCCCAGGAACGTTGAGGAATTTTTTTTACAGTGTATTTCCCGTGGTAGTGTATCAGATAATTTATAAATTAGTCTTCAATGGTTATTTATGCATATGTTATTTCTGATCTTAGCATTCCCTTTTCTATGCACATAGAAATCGCACAACGATGAATGAGGTATCATTCAAAATATTTTTGACATAGTACACTCACATTCCGTTAAAACTATTGCTTTCTTAAAAATTTTAATTAATTAAAAATTAATGAAAAACGCATCAGCAAATGATCTCAAAGATAGCAGTGTAAAAACCTCGCATTTGTCCATTGGTTTTATATATGTATAATATGTAAACTTAAATGAATAGTGATTAAGTAAAAGAAAGTTCGAATAAATGAAAATACGTCTTAATTTCAATTCTACGCACGCGAGCTATTCAATAAATTCGGAATTGTGTGAAATTCCCCAAATGCAGCAAAATTCCCTGTCACTCTGACCTACTACACACACTAACCTCCATTTTCTGGTGTCCCTCCCTACCTGCAACATCCCGCCCCACCTGGGGTGTCGAGGAAAAGCATCCGTTACCTGTTGCCACCGATTCCGGGTGAACTTATGGTTCAGGGGTCAAGTGTGTCAGGTGGGGTGTAAGAATCTTGACTACGCCCCTTACCTGTGTTTTATCTGGGGTAATTAGTAGAAGCTATATAAAAGTGGCGGATAACTCTGGAAGTACATTCAGATTTTTTCAACTGTTCTATCATCCTCAAGATCAGCATCAGCTGAAGAAAGTGTCTTTGGATTTAGTTTGCCTCAGAGGATCAAGTGAGTTGCAGTAGAAAGTTTCTCAATTTTCTCTTAGGCAGTAGAGCGTTGAATTCGCTCTCACTGTGAATTTAAAATTGTCAATTTTTGGAATGTATCTGTAGAATTTACTTTTCTTTTGGATCTTTTAAATGCTTTTTCATTGTGTTATCATATAGGAAATAGGTTTTTACACACAGAATGCATAATTTCTTATGTTTTTTAAAACAATGGAAATTTAAAATATATAGATTTTGATAATATTCTTTGTGAGTTCTCATATACTTCGGAGTTGATTTATGCAATATTTCTGTCGAATTTATCCATGTTCGGAGCTTCTAACTTTTTTACCGAATGGTACCCTGCAATTTTTATTGGAAATGGGTGTTTTAACGTACTGGAATACATATTTTTTATGTTTTTAAAGATATTTGACATTTTCTTTAAAAATAATTATTTCTAAAGTTTAATTCTTTGAAAGTTCTTATATACTTCAAAGTTATCAATTTATGGAATACATGTATTGAATTTACCCATGTTCGGACCTTCTAACTTTTTTATCGAATGGCACCCTGCAATTCTTATTGTAAACGAGTATTTTAACTACTGGAATACACAAATTTTTATGTTTTTAAAAGTATTCGACATTTTCTTTAAAAATAATTATTCCTAAAGTTTAATTCTTTTTCTGATATTCTTCGAAGCTATTATTTATGCAATATATCTGTTGAATTGATCCATGTTCAGACCTTCTAACTTTTTTGCCGAAAGGTACTATGCAATTCTTATTGTTAAATGGGTATTTTAACTACTGAAATACACAAATTTTTATGTTGTTAAAGCTTTTTGACAATTTCTTTAAAAATAATTATTTCTAAAGTTTAATTCTTTTTCTCATACACTTTGAAGCTATCAATTTATGCAGTATTTCTGTAGAATTTATCCATGTTCGTAGCTTCTAACTTTTTTACCGAATGGTATGATGCTTTTTAACTACTAGAATGCATATAGATTTTTATGTTTTTAAAGATATTCGACATAAAAAAAAATTCTAAGGTTTAATTCTTTGAAAGTTCTCATATAGTTCAAAGCTATCAATTCATGCAATTTTTCTGCAGAAGTTATCCATGTTCGGAAATTCTAACTTTTTTTCTGAATGTTATCATGTATTCTTATCATTGTAAATGGGTATTTTAACTACTGGAATATATAAGTTTACGCATTTACAGATACTAGGTACTTCTAGTAAATAAGAAGATTTTCGAATATTCTCGCTATACTTGGAAATTATGAATTTCTGGAGTTTTTCTGTAGAATTTCCGATTTTAAAACATTTACATTTACTTTCCGAATGGTATCGCACATTCTCATTAATGATGACTATGTAAGATTTTTATATATTTTAACTGCTTCAATAATGCTTAATATTTTTAAGATATTGGACACTTTCTTTAAATAATATTTTCGAAGGTTTACTTTTTAAAATAATTATTTATATTTAAAATAAATTTTTTATTTAAAATTATTATTATTTTTTTTAATTTATTATTGTAAATTTACTGATTACTGTAAAATTACTGATTAAATTTTACTTAAAAAAAAAAAAAACCACTAAATATATTTTTACTTCACTCTTTGTCATACTTTTCCTAAAATATGAAAATAAGTTTCAGAATAAATATCATCATCAACTGATTTATGGATATTAAAGATTTCAATTATTTATGATTCAATGTACAAAAAATACAAACACTCCGAGCGTTTTGAGAAATTATTAATTTTTAATTACTTTTGGTCGTTGGAATTATATCTTTTGATTGATTCACGAATTATTTTTAACGTTAGTTTTAAAAATCGTGGCAAAATATAAAAGGATTTTCGTAGATATTTATGCAAAATTTATTATTATTTGATATTAAAAACTTTTTATTTCTTATCAGCATATTAGATTATTTTTTGCTAAAATCTCAAGTAATTGTAGTTATTGTTTCATTTCGTTACAACGTAGAAAATGTTATTCTGCAGAAAAATGTGTTCAATATGTAATATTTGCTTTGTTATCACGCGAATCAATAGTTTTATACTGTGGTACGGTATTTAAATAATTAATAAAACTAATTTTAAAGAATTTTTTAACCAAATTAGATAACTGCTTAAGCGGGGGGGGGGGGGGGGGGGTGTCATTTTTTCAAAAGTTTCTTTAAAAATAATTTTATTAATTAAAGAAGAAAATTTAAAAGAAATCTTATTGTTTCCAACTACCACGTAAATGTTTAACTGAGGTAAACAAACGTCCTCAAATTTAGCCGAAATCTGGGTGGGGGGGGGGGGGGGGGAGGACTAACGTGGTTTACACAATTAATTATGTAAAGTTTAATATGTTATAAATTTTAAAATTTTGAAAACTATAAATTTGAATCCCGTTATAAAATTTGGCCGCCTAAGTTTAACTTAAGGGAAAAAAATATCTGTTTTCATTTATTATCAGCAATTAAAAAGTATTTTTAAATTGTTTAAATATAAGTTTGAATGTTCTAATCATCAACATATGTGGTGTCTAACATACTTTTATATCGGATGAAAAGTTTTTACTTTTAAACTTTTAATTAATAAAATCATTTGAACTTTTTAACAAGTATTAAGTTAAGTAACAAGTATAGAATCTTTTTTTTAATTAAAAATATCGATTATTTAATATTCTTTTGAAGATTTTATTAATTTATTCCTTATGATAGTCATTTTCCATTAAAAAAAATATGTACACATTCTCAGTAAATCGATAACTACACATTTATTATAATTAAAAAATAAAAATTACAGTAAAACCTCCCTAAAGCGACCACGTTCCGTTGCGATAAAAATTGGTCCCACCGAGAGGTGGTCTCTTAATGGAGGTCATATTTAAATCTAGATTTTAATTGTTGAAAAGGTAACAATTAAAGTTACTAAAATTTATTCTTCACATTAGGAAAAAATATGAAAATGTAAGTATCAAAACAAAAGTTAGTTACATAAGTTAATTGCTAACAGAGGTTAAAAAATGAATACATTGACGTTTGTTTTAATTTTACGGTTTTATCTTTTATAATTTTTATTTCCAAGTCCTTTCGAAGTTCAATAAATAAATGAACTTTTTTTTTTTTTTTTTTTTTTGAACGAGAACAAATAATGACGATTTCATTGATTTATCTATTCCTTTGAGAGTTTCCTGACAGAATAGGGCAGGGGGTTTATTGCCGTTGTTCTTAATTTGTCAACAAAGTTAAATTCATTGCCTAAAAAGGCACAAAAGGGCTTAAACACTTAAAAGTTACCGTAATTAAAAAAAAAAAAATCTAAACTTAGTTTAGAAGATTGATGAATAACGGGCTCTCCGGAATTATTTTTCTAATAAAACCTTCTTCAAGCGATCAGGAAGAAACGGAATTTGTTTCATTTTCTTCAAGGAAATTGATTGCTCATGGAGGGAGCTCAACTGGGATGGTCTCTGAATGGAGGTAAAATTAGTATTGAGTCTATGGGAATAAATTTCGTTCCATGAAAAAAGGGTCGTTCAGGGAGGTGGTCGCACAGGGAAGTTTCACTCTGTATAATCTGTAATAATAAATAAAGTGTTATCGTAATTATTATAATAATTATTATTTTACTTAGTAAGTATAGTATAATTTACTTACTAAGATTTTAGCTATGACATTGAACCTTCTATGTGAATACATAAAAAAGATAATTTATAATAAAAAAAGTTTTATCATAAATAAAAAATTATAATAAACAAATAATTTGCTTTATATAATAATCAGTCACGCGTCATTTGAAGTTTTATTAAAATTTGAAAAAAATATTTATTTATTTATTTAAATACATAAAACTGATCGAGTTAAGGGATATATATATATATATAAAAGAAATATTTTATCCAAATATTATATAAACAAATGTCGCACTTTTCGATTTATGACAGAGTTTCAACGAGTTACATAATAAAAATCCCTAAATAATTATACAAATAATTCAAATTCTTATAGTTAGAAATATATTTACATTATGACTGCATGTATATATTTTTATTCAGAAAAGAATCTTGAAATGTGATGTGAAAATGTAATTTATATTTTTGTTGATATATTTTCTTACTACACTTGTTTTGAAATTAAAAAAGTTTTACACATCATTTTTGCTTGACATACTAAAATTAGAATAACTATTAATTTCACAAATGCCATTATGAATGCTGTGAAAGAATAAAAAAATATATAAATTATAATTCGTAAAAATGAGGATTGTTCTCGAATATTTATCATTATATTCAGATATATAGAAAACATATTTTAAATATTCTAGATCATGTGTTGTAGTTGTTTTTTATATGAATATTTGATGGTATATCACTATAAAGAACCACTTAAAAAGCTATCATATGAGTTAAAATTTATTAATAAAACGGTATTCGAATTTATTTAAAAAAGCAATAAAAAAAATCTTGAATATTTAATGCAGGATAGAACACGTCCTGTATAGTTTTCAAATTCCTCCCCCAAATCTAACTTAAGATTTTCCTGATAAAATATTAATATAAATGTAATTATAATTTTGTTAAACGTAATAGCGGGAAAAAAATTCAGAGAAATCTCAGTGATCGTTTCAGGTCACAAAATTGTATTAGATGCTTACGTTTAGTTAGTTTTTCTAGACATTTAGATGTATATAATTAAGATATTTTCCAAACAGAAAAATTTAAATATTTAATGCGATAATGTTTTCCAGAACTAATAAAGATTTCAAAGAATTTTAGCGAGGTAAAATGATATTTACAAACATTAGATTTTTAAATAAAAAATAAAGTATAAGAATTGTTATGGTTATTTTTTTCTCAAGTTAATTTTGTTATTTATTGTCTATTAATTTTGCTATTTTTTAATTTGGTTTAGCTACTACACTTTTGCTTCCTTGCATAGAAAAATGTTCAAATTTTTAACTTTGCTACTTTTTAATGCTATAAAAAAAGATAAACTATCTTTATTAAGATTGACGATCGTTTCGTCGCACAAACGGCGACATTTTCAAAATCATTCACGATAGAAAATATTTTTACATAATTTAAAAACAACAAATATAGTAAATAGTTTTTTACTATATTTATTGTTTTTAAATTACATGAAAATATTTTCTATTGTGAATAATTTTGAAAATGTCGCCGTTTGTGCGACGAAACGATTGTCAATCTTAATAAAGATAGTTTATCACTTTTTATAGCATTATTTTACTTAATATGTTTATAAGTTATTTTTATACATGTTTTTATACATGTTTTTGCTATTAAAGATGCAGGATATGCTAATAATGATTGTATTGAAATATATTCACACTGAAAATACCAAATGACTGAATGTATCGATTTTACTGTTATATTGATCAATGATAATGTAATTATTTCTCCATTTAAAAAACTAACTTTGTTCAATAGAAACTGAAAAAAATATTGTAACTAGAAAGAGAGAGAAAGAAAGTCATTCCTTAAAGCAAAAAGTTGATAAAATATTTTAACTCAAAATGGATGAAATTATGAATTATTTATGGAAAATATGACCTTATCTTTGGTTTAGAAGTTATAAGAAAAAGAAGCAAATGTTAATTAAATCAGATTGATTTATTTATACAGTTTTTTCATTAAAAAAAGCTCCAGTTATTCGTGCCTATATACTTGCTAAGATACAGATGCGAAAATACAAAATAAATAAATAAATGCAATGTTCGTTCTATATAAGAAAATTAAAAAAAAAAAATCAATGAAATTTTTTTAAACGTTGTGATGATAAACGTTAATTATTTTGCATGCTTTAAACTAAAATCGATTTTTATTTTTAAAAAATTAACAATTTGTAATTTTTTTAAAAAGAAACTGATTATTTATGATCAAGTCAGATTTTTCCAGATATAATTGGCTGGCTGAAATAAGCATAATTATTTTAGCTTATTGAATACAGAATTTAATACGGGAGATATGAAATAAATTTCTATCCAAGCACGTTTGTCTAAAATAATTTAAACATCTGACAGTTTTTTGCCTTATTCTTCTATTTCCATTATTAATATTAATTTATTAGTAAGATTTTATACATTTAAAAATGAAATTTTAAAATTGCACAAAATAATTCGAAAAAAAAAAATCAATGTAACTTTAAATGTTTTCTCTTATTATACTGATTCGTACACCCATTATATAAATTTATCCAGATTGATTTAGAAAATTAGAGGATAATGATTCATTTCTTTTATTTCCACAACTGTGTGGAATTAATGATAATATTTTTAAATATCAAGAAGTATAAATGATTTAGAAATGATTGGATGGTTGGACTATCACATTAAAAGCCCTGAATAATGGATATTATGGTAGAGCGGAATTTGTCTACTGGGCAATTCCACATAACATGAAAACTATAGTGTAGACCCTTGAGGGGCGGGGTAATATACTTTATCCCACCTAATTTTAATCAAGATTTGCACCAGAAAAATTTAATTAAAATTTATCTTTCTAGCTTTGGTGGAAAATAATAAAAAAATTGCTTTTCCATGTTTTGAAACAAAATTTTTCGAATATTCCGGTGTGAGTTCAACTTTACAGAAACGCAATTGCTTGCGCCTGAAAGAATTAATGGCTATAGAGGGAAATGTAATGTGAGTCACAATACCATGTAACGTGAGTCACACTCAAAATATTGATTGATATAATTAATTACTATTAAAACAATATTATTTTTGTGTATATCATAAGTTGAAAGTGTGTTGTACTCTATGAAATACTTCTTTTTTACTGTGTTCTGATAAATGAGGAGAAATTCTAGGTCTTCATTAACCCATAAAACTTGACTTCCTTTTTTTTGTAATGTGAATCACAGTACCAAATTAGGGTCTGCATGCCACCTGTTAATTTAAAAATTTATTACATTGTTCTTCTTAGTTTCTTATTGTGCCCCAGATATCTATGAAGAACTTTTTAAAAAGCAAATGTGATATTTCTTCGGTGTATATAGAATTTACTTTTGCAAAAATGTGTCAAATGGTAACGTGAGTCACACGGAATTGCCCTACTGTACGCTAAATAGAGGTGTCCATTATGGAGGTTTTATAAATAAAGTCTCTGAATAACGGATACCTCGGGCGCGCAGAAATTGCCCGTTATTCGGAGATGCCTGCTATTTAATTCTAAAAAAAAAAACATACAAATACAGGAAAATCTACATAACGGACATTTCTGAATAACGGAATCTTTCTTTAGCGAGCAATATTTCCTCCCCCTCCATACATTTGTATATTTCTATCTCTGAATAGCGGGCACCTCCAAATTGCGGATAGATTCCACGGCTCCGAAGAGTCCACTATTCAGATTTTTAACTGTATGTAGTTACAGTAAAACCTCCCTAAAGCGACCACATTCCGTTCCAATAAAAATTGGTCGCTCCAGGTGGTCTCTTAATGGAGGTCATGTTTAAATCTAGATTTTAATTGTTGAAAAAAGGTAATATTTAATGTTACTTAAGTTTATTTTTCACATTAGGAACAAATATAAAAATTGAAGTATCGAAACAAAAGTTAATTCTATAAGTTAATCACTGCAGAGTTAAAAAAATTAATACATTGACGTTTGCTGTGATTTTACGGTTTATCTTCTATAAATTTTACTTCTAAGTCCTTTCAAAATTTAGTAAATAAATGCAATTTTTTTTTTTTTTTTTTTTTTTTTTTTTTTTTTTTTTTTTTTTTTTTTTTGACTGGAGCAAATTATGACGATTTCATTAATTTATCTACTTCTTTGAGAGTTTCCTGACAGAACAGGGCAGGGGAGTTTATTGACCGTCATCCTTAATTTGTCATCAGAGTTAAATTCATTGCCTTAAAAGGCACAAAGGGGTTAACGCTTAAAAGTTACCGGAATAAATAAAATTTCTAAACTTAGTTTAGAAATTTGATGAATGATGCGCTCTCCGAAATTATTATTCTAATAAAACCTTCTTCAAGCGACCAGGAAAAAACGGAATTTGTTTCATTTTCTTCAAAGAAATGGTTCGCTCATGGAGGGAGTTCAACTGGGATGGTCTCTGAATAGAGGTAAAATTAGTACTAAGCCTATGGGAATAAATTTAGTTCCATGAAAAAATGGTCGTTCATGGAAGTGGTCGCTTAATGGAGGTGGTCGCTTAACAGAGGTGGTCTCACAGGGAGGTTTCACTGTATTTTGGATTGAAAAAGCTAGAGATAGTTCATTATTCGGGAGTGCCCGTTATGGAGGTTTTGCTGTATGAAGAATGAAACGAAAAATACTATAAATATTTTATTCCTAAAATATATTTCATTTAAAAATACAGTAAAACCTATTAAAACGGAATCTTGCCTTATGATCAAAGCTAAAAGAATATAATAGAATTACAACACACAATGCACCTTACTAAGTTAGAATCCTGTCTAAAACGGAATTTTCTCTAGCCATTTGCGATTCCGCCTTATAGCAGGTTTTACTGTGTATGTATAATTAGCATTCCAAATTAAGGTATCCTTTATATAGTATTACTTTGAGCGCAAATCGAAAAAAAATTATCGTTAAAAAAATTATGAAAGCTTTTATAGTTGTGAATTCGACTATTTTCTTCAATAGTAGCGAGAGAAAGAAAAAAAACTTTTCAGTTATTTATTTTAGCCCATTTTAAAGCTTTATTAAGTTTAATAATTTTTAAAGTGAATTTATTTGCTTAGTTGTAGATTATTGGAATGATAGAATCCATATAATAATTCCGTGGGCATTTTTAATATTAATTACATATATTCATTTAAGTTAGTTGTAAGCAGTCCTGTTAAAAATTGATTAACTGTTTTATATTTACTGCTTATATTTACTGGTTTATATTCCATATGTAGATTTTTTTCAAACTAAAATATCATAAACTTATCCAGTATTTATTGTTGTATTTGCATTAACCCATTCTCTGCTGACGATTCAAAAACGCACCATTTTCTTAAGTATATATTGTTTTCTTATGAAATTAAATGTTTGGATGAACAACAATATTTTTCATGAAAGCTAAAATGGTTATTTTAACTAATTGTCTTTATTATTATTTCCTTGGCCAAACACAATTTATATATATATATATTTTTTTTAAAAAGGCTGAAATTATAGTTTTTGACGTTACAAAAAATGCAACGTGACTATATATGCTGAGTGCTTTGAAATATTTCATAAATAATTAAAGTTAATTTTTCAATTTAGAAAAAATCGTCTAAATCACGCTTTTGATTTTTTGTTTTATCTATATCTAATTACATAAAAAAATTATAACTCCTGCTGATTCCTGTTTTTGCACAGTTTTAAAATTCTTAAAATAATAAAGGTAATTTTTTCTTTGCTAGTTTTGCCAATCAGAAGGAACTATTCATTATAAAATATGGGTATAAAGCAAACTTTTCACTAAAAAGTTATTTCTATAGGAGACGGGTTAAGAAATTAAGTTTCTAATAAAAAATTAATTGTATTTATATTTATCTGTTTTATTTTTTAGACACCATCTTTAAAAATGAATACCTATACCATTATTGCTGCTATCCTGGCTATGATCGTGATTGTTAGCGCCAATCAACCAGACTCTACCAAGGCTGATCTGACACCAAGACATAACGATGCTTTGGCTGCCAGAGTTAATCTTGGTACTGCTATAAGCCTCGTAGTACCTATTGCTCTCGGAATTGCTCTCGTCAGCTTCCTTGCTCCTTTGTTCCAAAGCCTCTTCTCACCCATTCCATTCGGCCCAACTCTCGGATACGCCAGGAAGGGCAAGGCTCTTTTCGAAGGCATCACCCAAGAAAAAGTGATGTCAATTTTCGACACAGTCACAAAGGCCATCGAAGCTTACTCAGAGATTGAAAATGGCGGCAAAGCTAAACCCAAATCTCACTGATCTTCATTTTTAATTTATTACAGAAAATGTAATTGTGTAATGAAATTACTGTAGCTATTTTATGCGTAGCAGGAACCCTCCGTAGATTGTACTGTCTATTGTAAATAGTACCTGTAGATTTAGTGATTAGTTTTTGTGCGCATGTGATTGCTTGCCTTTAGCATGAAAAAAGGCTGAAAACCCCCGCCTGTTAACTATAGTGATTGGTACTTTACTCCTCAGAAGTGGAGTATAATCATCATTTTCGTCCAATGTCTTTCTACAAATCCCTTTTTACTTTGATAGTTTTTTGAAAAAGTTAAACGAACATTTTCTCTTTTAAAAATATCAATCATTACTAGACTTCAACATATATTGTGAAACCACCAGTAACTGACATCCTAAGGATCCTTTCTTGTTCAAATCACTATTACAAAGTTTTAAATCTATTTTCTTCCTATCTTTGTTTCTGAAAGTATAGTAGAGATACATTAAAAAAAAATATTGTTGAGAAAATTTTGAAAAATTATACTTTTTATTAGTCAAAATTAATTTTTTTTATAAATATTGTCAATAACTCTAGTAACTGACAGCATCCCTATTTTGAAAAACCACAACTGAGACATGAGTTGTAAGACAAATAAGTTACCCCTGGATTAAATTACTTTGAAAATTTTTACAAGAAGATGCTTATTTGAGTTAGATTTTAGCTGAAGTGTCAGTTACGGGTTAGGTGTCGATAACTGGGGGTCTCGCCCTAGTGTTGAAGGATTATATTTTCTTTTAAAAATTAGAAATATATTACAATTCATCAGACATACAAGTAAAAATTACATAAATAGATATACAATTAAACATGCAAGCGTTTCGGGCTAAGTTTTAGCCCCTCATCACTGCAATAACATTCAAATGACCAGAAAACTATACATCATGTTTACAGTTAATTAGCCCCAAAACATGATATATAGTTTTCTGGTCATTTGAAGGTTATTGCACTGGTGAGGTGCTAAAACTGAGCCCGAAACGCTTGCATTTTTAACTGTATATGTATTTATGTCATTTTTACTTGTATGTATGATGAATTGTAATACATTTTTTAATTTTTAAATTTTGTATATCGGATGTTAAACAATGTTTAGTTATTTTTATATTTTCTTTATTTCTTAAGGACTTGAATCTAAAAAAGACAAACGTAATATCTAAATTGTAGTTTTTAATTGTATCTACTTCTGCTGTTTCTGTTTTTGCTCAAGATATGACTTATTTATTTAGCCGTATAAAATATTAGTTTTACCTTCCATTTCAGAATTGAGGTTTTTTTCAGCTCAATTTTTAGACTTTGATTTTATTAAAAACAATTTCATTTATATGAAAACTTTATTCCATATTGATATCATAATTTGAGTTTTAATATTGTTCTTCATTTAAAAATAAAATAAAATAGTATGTATATCAAAATAATACTGTGCTATAATAAAATGTAATGAGCTATAATTCTTAAAACACCGAAAGTATAAAATGCTTATTTATAAAGTAAATAATTTACAAAAAATATAGATCCTAAATATTATAAGAGATAAAATAGATAATATTATGAATATTTTCTTCTTAATATCAATATACGTTTTCTTAAAATATAATTATCTTTTTCCATTAAAAGATTGCTTTTGTTTATTATTACTATAAAAAAAAATAGAGAAAACCAAAAGTTATCATTAAACAATCACATTACTTAAAGTTTTCGAATTAAAGACATAATACTTATAAAATTTATACTAATTGTTTACAATTTATTATAGCACAAGAGTAATGAAATAGTATGTTATCTATCTATCAGAAATTCTTCTCTTTTAAAAACTATGAATTATTAATTAGAGATAATAATTTATTCTTCATATTTGTGATACCTCCTTATTATGCACTCACTGTATTAAGAATCAAAATACATTATCGCGTTTTACAAATATTATTCGAAAAAGAGAAATCCCAAGCTGGTTTTGGGATATAATTATTTAACATATTTATTGCTTATTTATTTTTCACTTTTATGTTTTTCATATATCATGCATATTGTAAATATCAGATAAATTTATTTAAACTGAAAAGATGTAATATGAAAATAAAAAAATATTTTCCTAAAAAAATTGTCTGTTCTTTTTAAAATTAATTAAATTAAATTTTATTTATTAATTTATTGAAATATATTTCAATATTCTTACAAGCAGAGGGCCAACCTTGTTAATCACAGATTTCGATTATTTTAATATATGTTGTAGGGTAGACACTCCTTAGTGTCAGGTTCAACGGATTTGATCCAATGCCCCTTAGTTCTTGAAAAACCAGGAGGTCTAATATTAGTAGACAACTTAAATACTTACTTCGCAGCAGGACTGACAGGTTAGTCGTAGCTCAGTTGGCATGGCGTTTGCCGGCTGATCCGAGGGACCGGGTTCGATACCTGAATTCGCTACATTTGTTTTTCTCATTTTTTGTTTTATAAATATAGTTATAATTATGATTTAATAATTTCAATTAAAAATTTTAACACCAAACATTAATTATAATGTTAACAAACTTAAATTTATCATTTCTTATTTGTAAACTATTATTTCTCATCCATTAAAGAGGTTTAAAAAGAAATTGGATCTATTATTGAATGATAAAAATTCCAAAATCGTGACAAATTCTGTTGTGGTGCCATCTAGTTATGATAAAAAAAAAGGATTATTCAAATAAAATAAAAGCAGAAAAAAGATAAAGGGGAAAGCAAAATAATTGAAAGCGCAAGCATACTTATTACAAATTTAAAAATCTTTAATATGCAAAAAATCGGTTGTAATTTAATTCTGATGCTAATTTTTAATATGATTATGCTTGTTACTTTAAAAACAGAATAATAGTATTATCTCATTGACTTCCTTTGTTAAAGCAATGCGTAAATGATGTTTCTTTAAAATCACGAATTGACACAATTGCTCAATATCATTGCAACGATAAAGAATATATGAAATACATTTTAAAAGTGATTAAAAAAAAAAATAACAGTTTTGTGATGTTTTATTACAACTATTCAGTTAAAAGTAAAAAATTAAATAGGTCAAAATTATAATTGATATACAATATTAAAAATTTTAATTGACAGTGAGATTATTAAGTTATACTTACAAGTAAATTTATAAAACAAAAAATGAGAAAAACAAACGTAGCGCATTCAGGTATCGAACCCGGGCCCGCCAATCAGCCGGATAACACCATACCAACTGAGCTACGACTGACCTATCACTGTTGTAGCAAAGTAAGTATTTAAGTTGTGCACTAATATTAGACCCCCCGGTTTCTCAAGAACTAAGGAGCGTTGGATAAAATCCGTTGAACCTGACACTAAGGGGCCTCTACCCTACAACATATATTAAAATAATCAAAATCTGTGATTAACAAGGTTGGCCCTCTCCTTGTTAGATTTTTTTACTGTGACATATTAAACTATTTTTATTTATATTTTTATTATTTATAGCATATTTATACCATTTTTACTGTGGCTTTTGAATATTAAAAAGAAATTCTACTTTAAAAAAAAAACATATATATATTTAGGGTTAAGCATGGTAAAGGTTATTTAAAAATAGAACTTTTATCCCGAAAGTATTTATAATAGATTTCAATATTCAAAGGTTTTTTTCTGTTGTCTACTTTTTGCATATCACAAAGAATTTATACTTTTAAAAAGATATATATATATATATATTTAAAGATAAATACTGTAAAAGCTATTTGGATATAGAAATTTTATCTCGAAAATATTTCACTATTGTTCTTTAAAGATTATTTATTCAATAAATAAGATTTATACATGGAAATTAAATAGAAAATAATCCATTCCAATGTTCTATGGAATAAAAAAGAAAAAATTTAAAATAAAAATATATTTCATTAAATAGTGGAATAAATTTAACTCAGTTTAACTTATAATCTCTGTGGCAGAATTTTTAAAAGTTTTCTGTTATAAATAAAACTGTCAGAAAAAGACACTGAAGAACTAATATTATCATAAACCAGGTATTATATGTTTGTACTTTGTTCTATCTTTACAAGAAAAAAGTATTGAATTCGTGAAAATTTTCGAATTCCGGTTTTTGACGGATTTAAGTGTCATTAAGTGTCAGAGATTCCAAAAAACATGTTTTTACAAAATGTTTGTCTGTGAGTCTGTGACTCTGTCTGTCTGTCTCTATATATGTATGTGACACAAATTTTGTGGGTGCTCTATTTCAAGAACTAATTCACGGACTTTAATAAAAATTTATATTCACTTTGTCCCTGATATAAATTGATGCTGATTAGTTTTTGGTGAAAATCACTCAACAGGTTTCGCTGCTATGTTACATTTTTTAAGATTTCCGCAACAGTTCAATCTCAAGAACTAATGCACTGACTTTCATCAAACTTCAGATTCGATTAGTCCTTGACGTGAATTGATGCTGTTTACGTTTTGGTGTAAATCGCCCAACAGATGGAGCTACTATGCTGCATTTTTCTCGATTTCCGCAATAGCTCTATCTCAAGAATTAATGCACGGATTTTCATCAAACTTAAGATTCAGTTAATCCTTGATATGAATTGGTTCTGTTTACCTTTTGATGTCAATCGTCCAACAGGTGACGATGCTATGCTGAATTTTTCCCAATTACCTCAATAGATCTATCTCAAAAACCAATGCACGAATTTTCATCAAACTTCAGATCCAAATATACCATGATAAATATTATTGCTGATTATGTTTTGGTGTGAATCGCTCAACAGGTAGTGCTGTTATGTTGCATCTTTCACGATTTCTGCAGTAGTCTTATTTCAAGAACTAATGCATCGAATTTCATAACTTTAGAAACCTCGCGATGGGCATAGATTATCGTTCAATTTTGGCGCCGTGATATCCAATTTTGAAGCATTAACTTGTATGAGATAGAAGAAAGTTTTGGGATCCGACACATCCGACACATCCGAACATTAGTTTTTATATGTAATGGTCTTATCTGCTTTTTAACTGTATGTAAAAAAAGGCTGCAAACCTAAATTTAATGAATCAGCATTAGAGGAATTATTTAGAATTTTATAGTAATTTATAATAAATAAATTCCCCCATTACTTTTTTTAAGATTTGTTGATTGAGTACGAAGTTAATTTGCTGCAATTTGTAGCAGTGCCCCACAGATTTGAAAACTACAATTAGATCAATTTATTGTGTATGTGTGTGTTTGGGGGGGGGGGGGCGGGGGGTGAGGCATTGTACGCATATGCTTGATCATTTCAAATCGTTTAAATACAACTTAATATTTATAGATACACATCTGATTTTTCTTCTTGCTAAATATTGAGTATAAAGCCATTCTTACTCATAGCATGCATAAAAATACCAAACTAATCTCTTTTCACGAAGTTGCCAATTTTTCAAAAACATACAGGGTGTATCTAAACTCTTGGGCAAAACTTTAAGGGGTGATAGTACACATAAAAAAAAACCAATATTAAATAGGAAACTAAGTGTCCCAAACGTCTTCCGAAGGAGATAGGCGTCATTAAAGTTTAGTGTCCAAAATTTCAAATGATTATAAAAAACGGAAAACTTGGCCGATTCCTTTGCGGTTTTCTCTAAAACTATCCTTTATGTCAGTATTTTCTTGAAAATAAATTTTAAAGATAAAGTTAAAAAAATGCCGATAGGGGACGCTTTAGACTATGGAGTAACGAACAACAATTTTTTACCGTTATTTTTTGTATCTCATTAAATGCTTTCAAAAGCTTAGACTTAAACTTAAATTTTGAGCTCAAAATCTGAATCATTGGGATTGGTTAAATAGCGCAAACTAAACTGTGTTCAGGAGTTGAAATTTGAACCCCCCCTCTTGAACACAGTTCAGTTTGCGCTACTTAACCACTCCGAACGATTCAGATTTTGAGCTCAAAATTTAAGTTTAAGCTTTTGAAAGCATTTAATGATGTACAAAAAATAACGGTAAAAAATAGTTGTTCGTTATTCCAAAGTCTAAAGCGCCCTCTATCGGCATTTTTAAAACTTTATCTTTAAAATTTATTTTCAAGAAAATACTGACATAAAGAATAGTTGTAGTGAAAACCGCAAACGAATCGACCAATTTTTCCGTTTTTTATAATTATTTGAAATTTTAGACCCTAAACTTTAATGGCACCTATCTCCTTCGGAAGACGTTTGGGACCCTTAGTTTCCTATTTAATGTTGTTTGTCTTGATGTGCACTATCACCCCTTAAAGTTTTGCCCAAGAGTTTAGATACACCCTGTATACAGTAGAACCCCGCTAATCCGAAAAGATTTTATTTTCGAAAATCATACTTGAAGAGATTAATTGAAAAGACTAACTTACGAAATTTTCCGCATTACAGGATGAATGTCGGGAAAAACGTGTAGAAGTTAGAAATAAGCAAAAAATGGCAGTAAAGCATGTTTTTTATTCTTTTAAAAGTTTGAATAGAATAAAAAAAAATACTCAGTAATGTAAAAGTACAACATATGTACACGAATATTAAATGAAAACATGCACTGTAGGCCTAATTATAGAAGTCATCTTAAAAAAATTTCGAATATCAGTTTGTTTGCCAGTCACTATAAAGTTGATTTCTAAGTATCAAAAAGTATTTAATTCAGATGACAAAAATTTATTTTTCCTTTCAATAGTTTCATTTTGCAAATTATTTACAGAATTGTTTTTTCTTCCCCCCTCGTTGACGTGGTGACTGAGCTATTTATAGATTGGCGATTTTGAACCGTTTGTAACAGATTGTTACGTAATTCTTCATTCTGCAGTTCCATTGGATTATGATAAACATCAGGAGTTGTTAAAAGAAAAATACTATTTTTTTTCAAATGTCGTTCCGGATTATCCAGCATGCCAGACCTTAGGATGCCGGATTAAAAGATGCTTACTATACTGAGTTTTTTTTAACACGCATCTCTTTATTTTCTATTTTAACGGAATTTCGGATAATCCGAATTTTTCGTAATCCGAACAGGCACTGGTCCCAATTAGTTCGGATTAGCGGGGTTCTACTGTATTGTTACATTTTCAAAACATAATTACATATCTAAATAAAGAGTTATTTAGTTGCATAAAAAAATGTAGTCTTGTAGAAACTTCTAATGAAACTTTAGTAACTTTAACCCGTTAACTGTCGCTTAATATTTGGAAAAACCATAAAAAAGTACCTATTTTTTTTATTACAGAAATTGAATAATTATAAGGTTTCTATATAAAATATGCAATTAGTTTTTTTTTAAGGAAAAATAAAAAAAAGATGTTATAGAACAAATTCCCATTTGTGGAAAAGCCATCATCCGAGAATTCTGTGTTTTAAGGTTTGTTTTACACCATACAAATTAATGCGAATAAGACCTTTATTTTTCACATCTTGGATCTTTATTTATCATCATCAAATAAATTTTTACAAATAATATTTGAAATAATATAATATACATTACATTTTGATTATTAATAATTTTTGGTACTTCTTTGTTATCCCGTCGACCAATTCTCCAAATTATATAAATCGCCAAACCACTTGCCTAATTATACACATTGACATAATCTTTATTTTAAATAATGGAAGAACAAATACATCAGTAAAACATTAATGAAGATACAAATAAAACATCGAATTAATGGTTTTATTGGTCATTATTGCATTTAATCTTACAATTTATTAATTAATAGCAACCATTATTGCCAATTAATCTTACAATTTGGCAACAGTAATTTGGTCGACGGGATAACTAAGATGTACCTAATTTTTTTTTAATGTGATATATTTCGAAACATGCAATACAATGTCCAACATCGCAATCAGCGCGCAAAACCAAACCCAAACACTAGTATTCAAAGACTTCACACGGGAATGCCAGTTAAATGTTTCTGGTTTCAGAAGTTTTTTCTAGCAATAAATCTCCAGCCCGAAAATATAACGGGCACGAGAAATAACGAACGACACCTCAGCCCGTGATATTGGCGGTAACGAGAATTAAGGGGTTAATACTCTTTACTTTAAATGAAAACAACAGTTCTAAAAAATAATTTCTATCAGCTACGTTTAGTGGCTCGAGCATAAACGTTTTCTGCAAGAGGCCGTACCCTTTCTGCCACAATGTCGCCACATTTCTTGCCACGGGGCCTATAATATAAAGTGAATTAAATTTGTTGTATCGCATAAGTAAGTAAAATGCTTCCTACATTATAAAATGTCTTAAAAATATGATACATAAGGACTCGGTTTGATAAGACTTCAAAAGGTAACCAAGCGAGAGGCACGTAAAGATTTATAACATATAAAAATATGTTATAGAAGAGTTATAAACTAACAATACGCAATTCTTTGAAATCTCCAAAGTAAATAACATAAAATAGGCCTTAAAAATGACATGTCCTAATTTAATGTTACTCTAAAATAATTTAATTATTGACGCTACAGAAATATAACTTATTAAATATTACAAAATTATAATTTTACATAAATGCATAGAACATTTTAAAATAAATATATAAAACTATAATATAATAAAGTTTATAAATTGATATATATATATATATATATATATATATATATATGTATATTGATACATATATTGATTTAAATATTGATATTAATGAACTTTATACATTTATAAATATTATATCTTGTAAACAGAAGAAGCTTTTTGAAATATGAGTAAATCAATGTACCAGTTTTATGTAAATATTTTATAAGTCTTTATAACCCTAAAATAAACATATCGCTCACCCGAAAGAAAAGTGATGCATCTCGACAAAAGTAAATTTCACAGGAGAGGCAAAAGAAATTTCGCATTTTTTTATTGTTACATAAAATGATATTACTTAACTCTGCAAGAAAATTACTTAACTCTGCTTGTAAAAGTGTAAAAAATATTCGTAAAACCTTTAAGAATCGAGACATAAAAGGGACAGGGTGGATTTAGTAAATTTATACCCACCCCACCCTGATAAATGTAACCCCTTGTTGAGTTGTGACACTTTTCTTGTTGCACAATTTGTCAAATTCCAGCCACCTTCCAAAATAGTATGTGAAAAATGTAGATTTTTTTAAAAGTAACAATGTATCATTGACATTAATCCATTATCAATCATTAACAAAAATATTAGTTTGTATCACAGTAAGAATCAACCACAGATTCATAACAAGGTTTTTAGGAAACTAAATTAAAAAAAAAAATAAGCATATTTCAAAACTTTTCTATAATTATTATTCAACTATAATCTTACAATTGCATTTCAGCGAAACAAACTTGCAGTTACTACAGCATAAATATACAAGAACTGATTATTTTATTAATAAATCACACAGTTGTAATTACGTCATCAAAATATTTTCTATAACAACTGAAAAATAAAAGAAATATGTTAGTTATTTTTAGGACTTCAATAGTAATAACTATTTACTAGTATAAAACATTTCTATATATTTATAAATTAAATTATTATTAAAAGAAAACTTACTTAGGAGAACAAAATATACAATAATATTGTTTGTTGTTTAGTAACAATTAAAAACAAATATTGTTTTTAGGTGCGTTCGTAATTATATTAATACGTATTACCTATAGTCGTTATCTAGTCCGTCAATCTGCCTGTCTGTCTGTTCGTCTATCAATATATAACAGCGCAAAAACTACCCAACCGAATGGTTTGAAATTTAAGATATATAATCGTTTCAGAATTTTGTCGAGTCATTTCAAATTTTATGAAAATCACACGTATAGTTAGTTATATTAAAGGGACAGTCAAAAGCATTCCGTTACATTACGGTCAATGGGAAAAAATATTTCAAGTGCATTTTTTAATGTTGTTACATCCTTTCGAACATAATGAAATTGGTATGCATTTATGAAGTGCACTCAAATATACATTCTGTCAAATATGCAGTGCAAAGAATATTTTTTATTCATTTACAAGGCCATACAAAAGAATTCCGTTACCTAATGGTATATGGGGGGAAGGGAACATTGTTTGCGGCGTATTTTAATTATGTAAAACTATCTCGTACATAATATACGTTGCTGAGGTTTACTGCAAGTTGTTTACTGTATAAAAAAAATGTATAGTATTTACAGGGAAACACAAAAGATTTTTGGATATTCAAGAAAGTATTTTAATGTTACTGAAAATGACCAAAAATATATTTTATATTCCATGCAGTCAATGATACCTTTTTATTTCTTTAATGCTTTTAACTTATATTTTTATAACCATACATTATTGCTCCCTTTCAAATGTTAATTAATATTAACAAGATGGAAATTGCACGTCAAACGTGGCAAATGAGGTGCGTTCCTACTGTAACTAGTTTTATAAATATTTTTTGCACCGCATATTGTACTGAATGTATATTTAAGTGCACCTCATAAGTGCATATCCATTTCATTCTGTTCCAAAGGCTGTAACATCATTAAAATGCACTTGAAATAATTTTTTCCCATTGGTCGTAATGTAACAGAAAACTTTGACTGTCCCTGTCATTAAACTATACATCTGATTTTCATAAAATCTGAAATGACTCGACAAAACTTTGCTAAAATTATATACTTAAAATTTCAGACCATTCAGTTAGGTAGTTTTTGCTCTGTTATATGCGGACGGACGAACAGACAGACAGACGGACAGACGGACCGAATGACGACTATAGGTGCTACGTATTTATATAATTACGAACGCACCTAAAAAATTGGAGTTAAATTGTTGAATATTTGCAAATATTTTTTGAATTCATACATATTTATTTAATTCGTTTTTGCTTGAGAAGTTGTTTTCAAATTTTAAATAAATTGTAATATTTTGTGCCCCAAACATTTGGAGAAACCCAAATATTATTACTGCCTAATTTAGCTCGGTCCCATCTGGCCAATACCTAAATTCGACACTGATTGGAGCTATACCTCTAATGGGTTATTCTCTACAATACTTGCAAATTTGGCCAGCAGTCTGACTTGAATGATGCATATGTAAATTTTCATAAAAATTAGATAAATGGTAAGAAATCAGTCAATTATTGAAGATTTTAATAGCAACAGAAATTGTTTTAAAAATTTGACTTAACAAGAAAAATAAAATAAAAATTTGTGGAAAAAATAAAATAAAAAATGTGAGGGAATGACAAGTGAGGGAATGATGAAATAAGACATTTTTACTAGTTGTAGGGGAAAAATGCAAAATTATGAAGAAATCCAAACTGTTTCCTTTAAGAGCAACACTTAATATATAATGTATGATAAAATTAAAATTTTTGATATTTACAAAAAAATTAATATTCTGTGTGAGGGAATGACTGCTAATAAAAACGCTTCCGGATATACTGACTAAAAAAAAATTCTGTAAAATTAACAAAATCTTACACCACCAATTTATGTTGCTGGACTGACAAGTGCTCAAAATAGCTTCTTCTCTGTGAAGGATGCTAGACTGCTACTGCTCATTAGTGGTAGATATTTGAGATAATAGCAATGTGTGAGGGAATGATGGTCTAACATGGGGAAACATATAATTGATTGAGTAGACTATATAATAATAGTAAAAATTAATATTTTTATTATTTTTTGTAATGTACCAAATAAGAACATCATTTTGCTTAGGGTATTTTTAATTATTTTTATTTCTGGATGGAAAGAAATAGGCAATAAAGCATGGTAGTACAGGTGGGGGAAAGGTGAGGGAATGATGTTTGCATGATATATATTATATTTTTAAATACTAAATTTATTTATTTTTAAATTTTTCTTTCTGCCCCTAATAAACTATGTTTAGATCTTCTAATAAAAATAAAAATAAATAAAAATGTAACAAAATTAAGAGCATTTATATGGCTGGGAAGCACTTTTTGCACTATTGCAGAGAATAACCCTAATACTAACGGTTTTAAAATTTAGGTATTGATCTCCGATAAGAGGAGACATCTTGCATAAATGAAGAATGTGAAGAGTGAATATATCCATCTGAAACTACTTGACGCGTTAAAAGGTCTAAACAAATCAATCGAATCAATCATTTGATCGACACTGGTGTAAACATTTGTGTTACGAAAAGCTTTTAAGGTAATAATTTTTTTTTCCGTTTACATAAGTGCATTTCAAAGACTCAAATTCATCTTACACAAACATATTTTCATAATTTGAAAGGTTTTATAGATTGAAAAAGTGAATTTATTCTTATAGGAAACAACAGATTTTGTTTATCTTTCCTTTTTAAAAAGTTTAATATTTGAGAAAAGGATACAGCTATTGTTCTTATTAATTTTTCCTTTTTACCCGACTGCCAGGAAGGGTTGTGTGTTTCACGCGTGTCCGGGTATGTGAATTTCTTTATATCCTCGAAACTTCCCAACGGCTGGATGGATTTTAATGAATGAGGTCCCTATCAATTCGTCTTAACCATCCGATAGTTATAGGCTAGGTTTTGCTTATATAAATTCAAAATGGCAACCGTAAACTACAAAATGGCGGCAGTGACGAAAAAAATTTTTTTACGCGCCCTAGTGAGTGGCACATCATTGGATAGGTCTTTCAAAATGCAGACGATGTTTCATTGACTATTCTTAGAGGCTCCGTTTAAATATTACACAATCTCGAAGCTGTATAGGTAGAATCTATAGCTTTGCTGCAACTCTAACCTTCATAGACATCTATAGTCCTCATCAAAACAATGTTTATAGATAAGAACTAACAATTAAACACAGCTTAAAAGTCATCAATACAAGCAAATAAAAAAAATAGATAAGCAATATAAAAAATAGTTTCACTTTGATGAGAAATAATTAACTAGTTCATTTTTTACACAGTCGGGTTTTTTGATTTTTTAAATTTAATTCAAAGTTTAACATTTAAGAAAAGGCTAGGTTTAATTATTTAAGTAAAGGATACAGCTATTGCTCTTTTTCATTAATTTTTTTTTAAAATATAAAATATCATTTGAGAAGCTGAGACAAGGCTCATCTTCGTATTCGAGTTGAATATATGCATCCTATCTATCCGATCCTAATCAGTTACAAATTTGGTGTTGGGCTAACTATCTTTTAGTTCAGGGTTTCTGCATCCATAAGGTGCTAAAAGTTTGTTCTCACATTTGGTGCTGTGGATGAACGATGAACTTGAGTAAACTAAATATTGAACCACGAAGTAGTGAAATGTTGGACCGAGAAAGGTAAAATATTGAACAAAGAACTAGGTAAAATACGGAACTTTAAGTCTCCATGGTTATTATTTTGCAAACAAAGGTTGACCAGATTTGGATATGTGTTTTGGCTTACAGCGGAATCAAGCACACTACAGACATTTAAGTCTGAGTCGGGATTCGAACCTGATACCTCTTGACGGGCAACCAGTGATGTAACCACTATACAAGGAATAACTTTGTTCTTTAAAGTAGCACAATGACAATGCATAGAACTATTTGTTTTGACTGGCTCTTGAACAGCTTTATTTTGTGGGAAACTGAACAGTGAAGACGATTTATTTAAAGTCAAGAAAAATCATATTTTGGTTCTTTTAATATTTTACGCTATAGAAAAGTTCAACTTTAAGTTGAAATTTTAACAGTGCGTCATACTTTGAAGCATCTACTCTTTGACGAATAAATATTAAAAGTATACAAAGGAGCTTTATTATGGGGAATCATTTTCAAAACTGAACAATGAATACGAATCATTTAAAGCGAAGAAGAATCATATTTTGGTACTTTTAATATTTTTTACACTATAGAAAAGTTCAACTTTAAATTGAAATTTTAACAGTGCGTCATACTTTGAAGCATCTACTCTTTGACGAATAAATATTAAAAGTACAAAGTAAGCTTTATTGTGGGGAATCATTTTCAAAACTGAACAATGAATACGAATCATTTAAAGCCAAGAAGAATCGTATTTTGGTACTTTTAATATTTTTTACACTATAGAAAAGTTCAACTTTAAATTAAAATTTTAACAGTGCGTCATACTTTGAAGCATCTACTCTTTGATGAATAAATATTAAAAGTACAAAGTAGCTTTATTGTAGGGAATCATTTTCAAAACTGAACAATGAAGACGAATCATTTAAAGTCAAGAAGAATCATATATTTTTTTCTTTTAATATTTTTTACACCATAGAAAAGTTCAACTTTAAGTTGAAATTTTAACAGTGTGTCATACTTTGAAGCATCTACTCTTTGACGAATAAACATTAAAAGTACAAAGTAGCTTTATTGTGGGGAATCATTTTCAAAACTGAACAATGAAGACGAATCATTTAAAGTCAAGAAGATTAATATTTTGATTCTTTTAATATTTTTTACACTGTAAAAATGTTCAACTTTAAGTTGAAATTTTAACAGTGTGTCATACTTTGAAGCATCTACTCTTTGACGAATAAATATTAAAAGTAGAAAGTTGTAGAAATGAAACGAAATAAACGTACTAAGAATACCTATGGAATACTGTATCAAAGCATATTTTGGCTTTTTAAAATAAGCGGTATATATTCTTTGCCAAAATATTCAACGATCATTAGTCTTGAAGGAGTCAGATTGATGTGTTATCTATTTTTGAATTTGTGTATGTACATGCTTCAAGCTTTTGTTAATAAATCGATGCTTGAGACTCAAAAATCGAGTTTTTCAGTCCCAACTATATGCATGACAATAGCGTCTGGTATTAACAGAATAGGTCTTGTAATGCATTTAAATCGCCTTCAAAATTTAGCCAAACAGATTAATAAATTGTATGAAAAAACAGAGAGTGATATCAGAGGGAAAACATCTCTTTACTATATATGTGGATGGTTGGCAATGAATACGTTCATGAATTTAGCAAATATTATAATTTCGATTTTGGCAACAGTAGGTAAAGTTTCATATCCAGGAATACCAGAAACAGTGAGTGCGATAGTGACAACTTTTTTCGTTTTATCTCTAATACTGTGTTTTGTATTACCTCTGAGTACTTTTTCGATATTTTATTCATTAATATGTATTCAACTCAAATCCATTGTACAGCAGTTTGCAAAAAAAATTAAACCATCTAATATGCCAGATTACATTATATTACAAAAAGAATTCATTTCAGTAAGAACTATAGTAAAAAACGCGGACAAGCAACTGAGTTTTTTCTACTTCCTCAACGTTTTCTACAATGCTTCTATTGTTTATTTCACAATTATAATATGTTTAACGCCTCAAATGTATAAGAATATGGAACAATATTCTGTATATATGATTTGCATAAACGGCTTCTTAAGTTCGTTCATCATGACATTTTCAGCTTCATATATACATGAGAAATTTTTGGATATTGCTGATAAAGCAGATATCGTTCCTATAGATAATGGGAACTTGGCCGTAACACAATTGCGATTTATGAAATGTACTAGCAAAGAAACTGCATTAACTGTCTGGGGAATAGTTCAAATAACTAGAAGTTTCATTTTTGTCATGTTTGGAACACTATTAACTTACTGCGTTCTCTTCCGTAGTTTGCAATAGTCTACAAATAAAGACAATTTCAGTTACAGATTGTTAAACTGTGGTAGCGTTTAAATTCAGCTACAGATAATGGCAATTTCAACCCTAGATAATGACAGTGTCAGTTAATCCTTTATCTACTGACGTTACTTATAAGTACCTTCAAAATAACTTTTTATAAAATTCATTTAATACATTGATTAGTTTACAGTTTAGAATGAGTTATAGATACTTTATCTTATTTCAAAAGCATTATTTGTTACACAAAACAAAAATATTTTTAAAAGGGTGATTTCTTTTGCCTTTGCATCTTTTCAGCTTTCTTGGCGTTGGTGTGGAGGGGGGGGGGGAGATTTTTCAATTCGGAAATATTTCTATATTTATATTGTAAGAACATTATATTTGTACATTTCCTAATTCTACACAATGCTAAGAAAAATATTTAAAATAAAAGATTTGAGTGGGGGTTATAAATACTGCACAAAATCTCTATAAATTCAAATTTAATTAATCCTTCTAAATCCTTCAATCCTTCTAAAATCCTTCTAAAATTTATTAAATGAATATTAATAAGGCAGATATCATTCCTGGTGATAATGAAGACATGGGCGTCCCACAATTGTGATTTATGAAATGTTGTACCAAAGATACTGCTTTAACTATCTTTGGAATAGTTCAAACAAGTAGGAACTGCATTTGGAGCACTGTTAACTTACCGTATTTACCTCTATATTTTCCAAGCTCGTTATACATGACAATTTCGGCTAATCGGCTTCATATTTACACCAGATATTTTTGCACATTTCTGCTAAGGCATACATCATTTCGAAAAATAATGGAAAATTAGCCGTCAAACAATTGCAATTTATGAAATAAACTAGAAAAGAAGCTGCATTAACTATCTGAATTGTTAAAATAAGAAGGAACTTTATTTTTGCAATGGTTTGAATGCTGCTAACAAACTGCATTGTTTTCCATAATTTCAAATGTTATTAATCATAAAAATAATTAATTTTGTTGAAAGCACCTACCCGAACATTAACCAGGACTCTAAAAACTGCACCCGGATTCCGCTTATTCACATAAAAGATTATCTTTCTATTTATTAGGGTGGATCAAATGAAAATGGAACAGGAGCCACAGAATGAAATGACATAGTTTATTTAAAACATAATCTTCAAAGCTACACAAGCACTTGAGCCACTGTTTCACCAACGGAGGAATAACTTGCTCACAGAAATCCTTTTGCTGAAATCGGAACCTGGTTCGAACATTGTCCGTGACTTTGTTGTGCGAGTAAAATCGGCGACCCTTCAATGTGTTTTCTCAGCGGATCAAAGATATGAACGAAATATGGTGAAAGATCCGGGCTATACGGTGGGTGTTCCAACATTGTCTACCGAAGCTTAGCCAGATTCCCTCGCGGAATTTCTTGTTTCCGTCCTGCACACATGCCAATGACACAGCATTTTCTCCACACGCTCCCGTTATTCGTCGATGAACTTCACAAAATGCAACTCTTTCTGCCACTAAATAAGGAATAACACTGAGTTACTCTTTTTTACTGGCAAACATTCCCCAGACGCAGATGAATTACAACAATAACTGGCTGTTTGCCGGACGATATTGTTGGGCGATCGTCAGCGCATACCACGTGAGTCTGTGTGACTACACTGTAAAACTAGTTCAATATAAAAATATAACAGATAATTATCACTGATTAAAAAAAAAAAAATAAAAGCACTTAATTTAAAATGAAAAGTTAGATAAGTGGTTTTATCTTTTCTTTTTAAAATTTCTTATTTATATAAAAATACATTTTGCAGCATTTTATAGGGCTTTCTCGAACTGGAAATTTATTTTTTAAAATTCTGTTTGGATACAACACCAGTCCTTTATCCACTGTGTTTATGTTATAATGAAGAAAAAAAAGGGGAATAACTTTGAGGACTAGCATGCTTCTCCCTTTCACTCAAATGAACGGGTTTCGAATACACTTTATGTAAAGGTAAAATTTCTATTTTACCTCTAGCTTTAATTTCAAACTTGGAAAAATCACCGGTCATAAGAATATTTTACGTTGAATGAAAAAGGTTTCGACTTATCAAAACTTAAAATTTTGATTCTGGAAAACAGAAGAACGTTACCTTCATTTTCTTTCAAAACCTTAGCCAGTGCCTGATTTACGGCAGGGAATTCGGAGCACAGGCCCAAGCCCCCCCCCCCCCCCCCATTTTCAGGTGCCCCTAAATGCTACTGAAGGTTTTGCAATTATTGCTCAAAATCTGATCTAGTTTTAACCATTAAAAACAAAATTAATATGGAAAAATACATTTATTATCTTTTTATGTGCGTTCGTAATTATATAAATACGCAACACCTATAGCCGTCGTTCAGTCCATCTGTCTGTCCGTTTGTCTGTCCGTCTGTATGTCCATCCGCATATAGCAGAGCAAAAACTACCCAACCAAATGGTCTGAAATTTTAAATATATAATTGTTGCAAAATTTTGTCGAGTCATTTCAAATTTTATGAAAATCGGATGTATAATTTAATTACAGGGGCAGTCAAAAGTTTTCCGTTACATTACTGCCAATGGGGAAAAAAATATTGCAAGTGCATTTTAATAATGTTACAGCCTTCCAAATGGTCTGAAATTTTAAATATATAAATGTTGCAAAATTTTGCCGAGCCATTTCAAATTTTATGAAAATTGGATGCATAATTTAATGACAGGAACAGTCAAAAGTTTTCCGTTACATGACGGCCAATGGGAAAACATTGTTGCAAGTGCATTTTAATGATATTACAGCCTTCCGAATGGTCTGAAATTTTAAATATATAATTGTTGCAAAATTTTGTCAAGTCATTTCAAACTTTATGAAAATCGGATGTATAGTTTAATGAGAACGACAGTCAAAAGTTTTCCGTTACATTACGGCCAATGGAAAAAAAAATTATTTCAAGTACATTTTAATGATGTTACAGCCTTTCGAACAAAATGAAATTTATATGCGCTTATGAAGTGCACTAAAATATACATTCAGTACACTATGTGGTGCAAAAAATATTTATAAAACTAGTTATAGTACAAACGCACCTCATTTGCCACGTTTGACGAGCAATTTCGAACTTGTTTATTTAAAAATAACTTTTTAACATGCTCAGCTGCATGGCAGTGTGAAACATCTAGAATTATATCCAATCATAGACATTTCTTGCAGTATAGTGGGTGTAGCTTTGAATGTGTTTCGATGAATGCACCTAATAACGGTATTGCTTGATACTGATTTAATATTGCTATGTAAAAGAAGTGAAATGAAGAGATTTGAATGTTGTTGTTTTGTTTGCACGGTTCAATGTGGTTTATTGGCGTAAAAAAACATATTTTGCCTAGAATTTATTTTCTTTTTAATAAAAGTTGCTTTAATTGAATGATTCGAATTTGAAAAATGAATCTATCATATCCTTCTGAGGTACAGAAAATAAGATTAAAGAAGAAAATCCAGGAAATCAAACTTATGAAATGCATGTTGTTAAATTATGCTATAAAAGTAGGTTTGAATTCTAAGTATGAAGAAAACAAAAACACAATCGAAATTATTAATAATGAAATTATAGAAACGGCTAATCCAACCGAAATAATAAACGGTGAAATTGAAAATTCCTCCACTCATTTTTTATAGGATGGAGTTATAGTAGATGCAGTTGTAAATGAAGAAAAAGAATTTGCAGATGACTGCTTTGTGGGAAAAAAAAAATATTGAAATGATGTTTGAATACTTAACCACAGAACCGCTGAAACAAAATATTCACCATGTTCGAGATACATCGATTAATAGAAAAAGTTATAAGAGATTAGCTCACATTGTCTGCACCTACCTTTGCTTAAAAAATTGAGAAGAATTAAAAAAAAAGTCATTAAATATGTGCAAGGATATTTTTTCTGTGTCATTTTAGACTTTGATGTCTTAAATCTAAACAGTAAAAAAATGAAACTTTAAACTAGTTTCTTGAATTTAATCATAGGATATTATATTTAGTTAGAATTGAGATTTTTAAATTTAAAATAGCCATTATACTTGTTAGATTTTTAGCAGGAATTTTGCATTTCATTCTACATTCTATTGTGTTTGTATTGTATTTTTATAAAATTCTAAATTTTGTCTAACATTTATTTGTAATTACTTTATTATAGGGAAGTATTTTCTTATCTTTATCATTTAAAAAATATATTTTTAATTCTTAATTAACCCTGTTTTCTTCAGATTATTATGTCCCAAAGGCAAATTTAATACTTTGTAACTGCTTTATTTTAATTAATGCTAAATATTTTCTAACTATGCTATGAAGGATATGTCTTGAAAAATTTTAAAGAATTGAATTTCCTTTCCTTTTTTCTGGGTTTGATAATATAAGCTGCGTCTGTAGAATTAAAACTGATTAACTGTTAGAGTTGAATGGAATTTAATTTTATTCAGTAATTTCTTTAGCTCAATGGTAATATATACGACTAAATAATGATTTCAATTATGCAGTAATTTTATAGCATCCTACATATACATTCTCTTTGCCCCTATGCGTCTTTTTTTATTCATACATGTATAACCTCTTCAGTTCCGAAGCTAAAATAATAATTCAAATGCTTATTTATTGATTTTTTCCAAACAAAATGACATCGTAAATGACAGAAAAATATCTTTTCTGAAATGGATCCTTTAGGCGCTTAGTAATTTAGGTTCAAAAATATGGATCTAAAACTACAAACCCCCTTAAAACATCCATTTAATAACCACTAACCTAAATTAACGCAATCACAAATTTAAGAACTTTACACAAGTAAATAATCTACAAATAGTCACAAATTTTTTACTGAAAAAGATTTAAGTTAAATACTTATGAAAATTTCTCACTTTCTTGGTCATACTGTCTTTTGGGCATTTTTAGGCATTTTGCAAACTCAAATCAAAATAACATTTGTTTTATGTGGGAATCATCTTAGATGCTGCCATTGATTCGTTTGCTTTGAACGCAAAAAAACATTCAGCTATTAAGAAGTGATGTGAAAATGTAAAATAATCGGACATTTTAGTTTTTATAAGGAAAAAAAAACAGAGGTCCCCGTTTGGGAACCCATGGACCAAAGAGGATAAACTTATTTTTTATTTTTTCAGTGAATGCTTGTATTTGAAAGAAAAGTTATTTGATTAATAGCATATTTTAAATAGTTATAGCTTTGTACTGCGGGAAAAAAGGATTAGTTGTTGCATACTTTATCATTCCAGATATATGGACTAGCGGGAAAAAAGAAGAAACTATTAAAGTTAATAGTGGTTATCGTAATAAGTACCGCTTTCAGTAATATTATTTTTTCTCTTAAGGCTCTTTAAAGGCCCCCCCCCCCCCCACCCCCATAAGCATATGTGCCCAGGGACCTCAAATTTGTAAATCTGTCCCTGACCTTAGCACATCCCATTTTGCCACTTAATCGTTTTAAATCTAAAAAATCAGAATGAACTAATTCACTGAAAAGTGATTCCCTCTCTTTTTGGCGGTTCTATAATCAATGTCACATACTGTCGAGGGATGTAAATGGGCTGCATTTATTTAATTTTATTTTACTTGTTTAATCTGTTTCTTTATTACTGAATAGGCAGCATGTCCTTCATTTTGCATGTGTTCACAGATCAAGAATTTTATTCTATTGATTTTTAGTACGTTTAACAGCATGCATGAATAATGAAATAATATATTTCTTTCTATTTTGTCCGCTACAGTTACCACAGTAAAAAGTTAATTCCAAGTTTACATCGTCAACACGTGAAGCAATGTCTTGCATATACATCCACAAATAAGTGCAGTCCTGGCCAAAAAAATAGGATTTTTTTTTAAAGATGCAAATTCGCCTACTTTTGTTCATTTTAAGATAATTTTAGTACAGTAGAACATCTTTTATCCGAAACTCTTTTAGCTGAAACTCTCGGTTAACCGAAATCCATTTTTAAAGCTTTTTTTCTTTTTTAATATCGCATTCCTTGTGTACAAAATTCATTTTTCAAAGCTTCATATTCGTTGTGTGCAAGTGGTCCATTCCGAACTGCGAGTACATATAAATATTTTCGATCCCCTTTCTTAGAGTTCCTTTGAATTTAATTTGAGCTCCCGTAAGCTGTGGAGTGGAACGAAGAAAACGCACAAATTAGCAATTCTAAAGCTTTTGAATGTTTTACAAAAGGTTTGGCATGACTGGAGCAGCAGAAAGACTGTGATACTAGTGAACTAATAATATTAAAAAACTTCGTTATAGAGTTCCAAAGCAAAGGCAATCGGAACTGCGACAAACAAAACATTGTTTAGAACCCTTGTGAAATATGTAAAAGGTGCTTAATTTCAAAATTAAAATTCAGGTAATTTATTCTTGTTTCTATTTTGTTATTGCTTTATTTTTATTAAGCACTTCTTTCCATAATAAGAAATAGCGCATATATTTCTCCTTAATCTTAAAAATGAAGCATTCTCGATTATCCGAAAATTTCGATTTTCCGAAAGAGGGTCGGTCCCAATTACTTCAGATAATCGAGGTTCTACTGTAATTGCATGTCATTTTTGCGTTTATGTATTGAATGACGATGATTTGGCTGAATGCCAATGCACTGTCTTTCGCAGTATACCTCCCCCCTGAATACTATGCTTGAGAACTGAGTCAGAAATGGGGGATGCCGAAGGCGGATTTTTTTAAGGTAAGTACGGTCCCTTAAATTTAGACACCAGTATTTTATAAAAGATTTCTTTGACTAGTTTAATCTCACAAGAATGAAGCGAAAAAACTTAAAAAAATTATTCGTACGAAAATTTAAAGGATCATACACACGCTGAAAAAAATCCGCCTTTGGCAGCCGCCATGTTTGTGTCGGCGCTTAGGCCTAGTATTCGGGTGGCGGTGTACTGAGAAAGACAGTGTATTGACATTCAGCCAAATCATCGTTATTCAATACATAAACGCAAAAAATGGGATGCAATTACTAAAATTATCTTAAAACGAACAAAAATAGGCGGATGTACAGACGTGGAAAAAAAAAGTAACCCCCCCCCCCCTACTAACTCCTCAACAAATTATCGTAGAAGAAAGTTACTTTTACCGAACGATTGGAAATAAAGTCTACTTTTAAATGATGTATATAAAATTTGCTTAGGAGACCACCTACATATTAAAACGAACCATAACTTTGTTTTTTCCAATAGCAGTACACAATTCTGACAGCATAAATGAACAAATTTATATGCAATTCGTACCATAAGTTTCCGAGAAATTAATTATTTTTCAACGGGCGTATTTTAAGGGCTGTATCCAAATTGAAGTTCGGTATTCGATTGTTAACCGAGAGAGCTCCCTTCTTGATCAAGGCACCCTAAGTAGTCAATTAAGCCTGTTAGATTACAGGATAGCATAAGAAATTTCAAAATATTTAGTCACGTCTAGCATAGACGGCCCCTTAAACCATCATTTTGCCGTTTTTTAAGTATAATTTGAAAACTACTTGGAAGAAAAATGTGAAATTTTGGATTTCCATAAAGCAGGACATAATAAATCTGAATCCATCAAAAAAATTGCAGGTTGCAGTTCATTTTTTTAAAATATTAATTTCATAATTCATAATTCATATCAGAAAATTATAAAAATTGCAAACGTATTTATGTATGGGTATTTTAGTATTGTTGCTACACAAAAAATTAAAACATTAGGATCATAATTTCAGAAGTTATAAATAAAAATTTGAAAATGTAATTTAACATTAGAAGCATTAAATTTTGAATGTTTATAATTCAAAAACTTATCATTCAAATGACTTGAAATTTGGTGTCTAGGCATAGTTTGAACCAAAGATTTGAAATATCGCGTTAAAATTGGGTATTGCCATTAAAAGAAATGAAGTTTGGATTCGTTTTAATATGTAGATAGCCCCCTAAGCAAATTTTATATATGTCATTTAAAAGTAGACTTTATTTCCAATCGTTCGGTACCAGTAACTTTCGCCTACGACAATTTGTTGAGGAGTTAGTAGGGGGTGTTTACTTTTTTTTCCACGACTGTACATGTTTTAACCTCTTGGGGACGAGCGACCGGTATTCGTGCCACTTAAGGTGCTCATAATCCTTCATCATTCTCACCAGTTATTTTTCGTTGGAAAGTTTACCTTATTTAATCAGGGCATTTTCGCGATTCAATTACAGAAAATTTTCTGTTTTGAAATACCGGTGGTAAAAGATTAAAAATTAAGCAAAGGGTTTTCGTCGCGAAGGGGTTAAGAAAAATTCTTATTTTTTTGGCCAGGACTACCCCTATTTCATTTGCGCCGCATTGACATTCAAATTCATTCCAAAAATGAAGTTCGACAAAACATCACTACCTAGCTGATAAATTGTAAAGTTGTAATTGTTAATCTATGACCAAAGTACCAATCTAATGACATTATATAGCTAGTTTCATGAGTACTTGGTGTGTTAGTCACATGCTACGCTTTTTTGGTTACCAGTATTTTAGAACGGAGAAAATTGACTCATTTTATCGGAGATATCTCATCAATTGAATAATGCGACGAAAACTTTTTGAAAATAACTGTGGTCAACAAGCATAGCAGTTATCAGCTATATGACTTACATATACAAAAGCATATGGAACTAGCCTATATTATAACCCAACAGAGCGATATTTGCCAAATAAGGGAATTTTCATAATTTGTTTTTACTAAAGCAATAAAGAATTTTATAAATTGTTCGAGTATGAGCTTATGAAAGCCCTTTTTTATGAGATGTGTCGTTTTTCTTGTTTCATCACTGCGCATTTTCTGTTATGGGAAAGTGACACATAGTGTAATAAAGAGATTTTTCCATATAACGACATGAATAATATTGGGTGTAGTAAGAAGTTTTAAAGCGAATTTTGTCTGACGTTTACTGCGACATAGCACACCAATCAGTAGACCGAGTTTGTTTCATATGATAAGAATCAGTTTAGTGTTTTTAAATCGAAACAGAATCTGGGAGTAAAGTGAAAGTAAAGTTGAAATTTTTAAGGTGAAAAATGTCCTAAGATAAGTCATTTATTCGCCACTGCATTTGTTACGAATTTCACCAAGGAAAAAGCGCTGCAAAATCATATTAATCAATCTGTTCTGTTCTTGGAGAGAAAATCGTATGGAAAAGCACATGTGAATTTTGGTTTCGACGCTTTAAAGATGGCGATTTTGATGTTAGGGATCGAGAACGTAGCGGGGCTCCACTGAAGGCTAGTCATTAGGATTTGCAAGCACTGCTTGATAAAGCTGCATCCCAGACGCAAAAAGAACTTGCTGAACATTTAGGAGTATCAGAAAAAACGATTTGTAATCGTTTACACTCAATGCGAAAGAATCAGAATCAGGAAGATGGGTACCACATGCATTGAGCCAAAGGAACAAGGATGAGCGTGTCTTGAAGTGCATGAATCTTCCAAACAGGCAACAGAAAAAATCTCTCTTATTTAAAATCGTGACGGGAGATGAAAAATGGATATGTTATGTTCACTGTAAAAAAGTTGTCCTCTGATCTGGTGAGATATGAAGGGCGTGCTCTATTACGAACTGTTGGATCCTGGTGTACGTGTAACTGCTGAACGCTACAAGCAACAATTGCTTCAATTTAACCAGAAAATCGGTCGGAAACGTCCATTTACTGGCAAAGGTTTGCGCACCGTGAAATTGCTCCATGATAACGCCAGTTCTCGTGTTGCAAAACCAGTCAAGGACGTAACTCTTGGCTGGGGAGTTTTGGAACACCCGGCGTATAGTCCCGATATAGCCCCGGACTAACGTTTGTTTCGGTCTATGCAGAATGCCTTGCCTTCTGTACACTTCCGGACAGTGGACAAAGTGCGAAATTGGGTTGACGACTTCATTGCGTCAAAAGACGAATCATTCTACATTGCTGGTTTCCGTCAACTGCTCGACCGATGGTGGAAGGTGTTAGATAAGTATTCAAATTATTTTTATGAATAAAAGATATTATTCTCAGTTCTTAACTGCATATTCATTTCTCTGAAAAACGCTTTAAAACTTTTTACTACACCCAATACTTTGATGTAGCAAGACGAACCTATGACATACCTACTTATGGAATAAAATACAATATGAATTTTTGCGAGATGGTTTTTTTTTTTTTTTTTTTTTTTTTTTTTTTTTAGTTTTTTTAAGTTTATTTTTTTTAGGCGAGAGAATTTTTACTTTCCTTGAGGCTGAGCGATACCATATGAGAATAAAAACGAAGCGATTGTTCGCTCCGTGTGAAATAGATAAAATGTGAAAAAAAAAGGCCAAAAAGTAAAAATAATTAAGTTTTTCCAAAAAAAAAAAAAAAAAACCTATCTGTTTAACTACCAATGATACTAAATGTTATATTGAATAGATATAGTTTCATAAGTAAATTATATATAATAGGTATTAAAATGACTTGTCATAATCTGATATTACTCTAAAATAATTTAATTATTTACATTACAGAAATACAACTTATTTAATATAATTATATATTTTATTTAAATTATATATTGTAAATATAATATTTAATTATAATTTTATATATGTGCCAAGAAAATTTAAAATAAATATATAAAACCACAATATAATAAAGTTTACAAATTGATATATTTCCGTATTGCTTTTTCAAATATGAGCAAAATCGAGGTACTGATTTTATGTAAATATATTTTAAGTCCTTATAATACAAAAATAAACATACATGAGAATCAAAATGGAGCGATTGTTATAATGTAAAATGTACAGATATAAGCTATATAGATATTAGGGTGGGTCGAAAAAAACCGAAATATTTACAATCGAAATGTAATAGAGCAGAAAAATTTTTTGTAATAAAGAATAAATTCATAAAATATTATACCGATCGGTTAATATCTTTTACCGCCGCAAGGGGGCCAAAGTTTAAAAAAATCGCAAAAAACATGTTTTTTTTTCAATATATTTTTTAATTATCCAAACGTACGAATAGAATTTTGAATAGGACTCAATAGCTACATGAAGATATAAGAACTGTCCCGGTAAATGTTCATTGTGATAAAATCATATATTTTACTGCCGAAGAGGGACCATATTAAAAAAAAAAAATTGTAAACATTTCAAATTTTCAGTTTTTCTAAATTTTTATAATTTTTATAATATGTCTAAAGATAAATAAATTTACTTTATATCTATTAATATGCCATAAATTTTGTTAACTATTCATCATAGACTGGAAAATAAAAACGGTAATCATTCATTGTTCTTGACGATCGCTTCATCTACTGGTGTTTTACCGCATATCAGCAGTACCACAAATCACAAAAATGATATAAAATGAACAAAATATTTTAGCATTTTATTAATTAAAATACACAGATGTTTAACCTAAATGGATTAAATAAACTTAAAATGAAGAAATATTTAAAGTAAATGAATTTTATAATATGACTTGCTTTCAAATAAAGCTATTGTTCCTTGAGAGGCCGAAATTGATTATATGTAATCCTCACTCTGTTCTGATCTACAAACTTTACCAGCACCTGAGTGTCTAATTTCATTTCTACTGATTGAGTGGGACAAGGAAAGTTATAATAGCTGGTATCTTTAATCAAACATTCTAAACTCACCAGTGTTGTTAGATCGTCAGTCGATAGACAAACCGTAAGAGGTGGTTTCGTTAGTTTACAGTTTTGCCTTTTGACTAAAGCCATACAATTTTAAGCTTCAAAGTTCAAGTATGGAATGACGAAATGGCGTATGGCACTATTCATGTCAACACAACTTCGTGCTTTGGCAATTTCCAATTTTGGCAATCGGCTGATGCAGTACACTTTCAGGATGTACTCAATGAGTACATCCTGCACGTGTTGGTTCGCAATTAAAATAAATCCATCATGTTTTTCAGATTTTGTGGACCCCCGTTAGTAACCCCCGTTACTTGCCATATCATCTTACGAAAGATTATAGTTTCTGTAATTTCACGAAATGCTTCTTTCGCAAATCATGAAAATAGCCTCATTGGAATGACAGCATATGAAGGAGAGGACATCAGGACACCAGCCATAAAGAAAATTGCTAAAGCACGAATAGTATCATCCGTCACTTCGTCATTCCAGACTTGAACTTTGAAGCTTAAAATTGTATGGATTTAATCGAGTGGCAAAACTGTAAACTAACGAAACCACCTGTTACGGTTTGTCTATCGACTGACGATCTAACGACTCTAGTGAGTTTAGAATGTTCGATTAAAGATACCAGCTATTATAATTTTCCTTGTCCCACTCAATCAGTAGGAAGATGCGTGAAATTAGTCTCTGAAGTGCTGGTAAAATTTGTGGACCAGAACAGAGGGGGATCACATATGATCAATTTCGACCTCTAAAGGAACAATGGCTTTATTTGGAAGCAAGTCATATTATAGAATTCAATTACTTTAAATATTTCTTCATTTTAAGTTTATTTAATCCGTTTCGGTTAAACATCTCTGTATTTTAATTAATAAAATACTAAAATATTTGGTTCATTTTATATCATTTTTGTGATTTTTGATATGTCAACTGCTGATATGCAGCAAAACAGCAGTAGATGAAGCGATTGTTAAGAAAAATGAATGATTACTGTTTTTATTTTCCTGTCTATAACAAAAAGTTAACCAAAATTTATGACATATTAATAGATATAAAGTAAATTTATTTACCTTTAGACACATTATAGAAATTTAGAAAAACTGAAAATTTGAAATTTTTACAATTATTTTTTAAAAAATTGTCCTTTTGCGGCAGTAAAAGATATGACTTTATCATAATGAACATTTACCGGGACATTTCTTCATGTAGCTATTGCATCCTATTAGAAATTGTATTCGTACGTTTGGATAATTTAAAGAATATATTGAAAAAAACATGTTCTTTTGCGATTTTTGAAAACTTTGGTCCGTTAGCGGATATTAACCGATCGGTGTAATATTTTACGAATTTATTTTTTATTACAAAAGACAACTTTTCTGCTCTATTACATTTCGATTATAAATATTTCGGTTTTTTCGACCCACCCTAATAGATATATTGTTATAATGTAGAGATAAAATAGGAAAAAAAACAAAGTAAAAAAGTAAAAATAATCAAGTTTTTCCACAAAAAACTATCTGTTCAAAAATTGCAGTGATCATAAATATTGTAGTGAATAGATAGTATGATCCCATAACTAAATTATATATAATAGGTATTAAAATGACTTATCATAATTTGATAATATTCTAAAATAATTTAATTATTTACACTACAGAAATATAACTTATTTAAGGGGTCTCAGAACTCTTAAAATTGGAAAAAAAGTCTATTTTCAATATTTATTATCTTAAAATGTATAAGATTTTAAAACACAATTTTATTGGGATGAAAGATATAAGTCTGTTCTTTCATTTCATGTATTGAAAAAATTGCAAGATGCTGAATTAGCATTTATAGGGTCCAAACTGTCAGACATTTGACGAGAAGAAAATTGTTATAACAGCTTACACGCTGGATTACAAAATAAATGTTGCAACTAGAATGAACATTATGGTGCCTACTTATATTTCAGATTGCAATAACTACCTTGAACCTAAATAAATTTTTATTAAAAACATTTTTATATTTTCAATGCAAAGTTGTATTTAGCTAATACAAAATTTTGAAAATTTCAACAGTATAATCACCTAAAAAAATATCTTTTTGAACAATAAAAATGGAATTTTAGGTTCAGTTTATACAAACTAACATGAAACATGTGTTTTGAAAATTTCATGAAAAAATATTTTGAAGTTTTTGAGATAGCCTGCGCGTTATACCCAAAAACATCATTTGGAGGAAAATCCGACAAGTATATCTTTAAATATTCGACAAAATGTCTAAAATCGAAAGTGTCCGGAGGTCAATGGCCATATAGTGTTTTTCTATATTGCTTTTTAAATATGAGCAAATCAACGTACCGATTGTATGTAAATATTTTATAAGACCTTATAAACCTAAAATAAACATACATGAGAATCAAAATGGGGCTATTTTTCGTTCCGTGTGAAATAGATAAAATATGAAGAAAAAAAGCAAAATAAGAAAAGTAAAAATAATCAAGAATTTCAGACAAAAATTGATATGTCTAACAATTGCAATGAACATAAATATTATGTTGAATATATATGATAAACCAGTCATACTCAAACTGCGGCCCGGCGGTCTTTTATGTGCGGCCTGAGACATATAAAATGAATTGAGATGTGCATAAGAGTATTTATAAAACATCTTAAATTGCGTTTTGTTGGTCAAATGTTATTTTTACATATAATCTTATTGGTGCTTACGTATTATCCTGGTCACGTCGCTTTGTACTGCCCTGTATATTGCGTACAGAGTTTTATACACTCCAACTAATATGTACATATTAAGCTAAACTTAATTCAGAGAAAAGCATGCTTAAAACTATAACGAAATCACACTGCCAGGAATTGGTATCCATAGGCGGCCATGTAACCAGTTCTTTGCATAGTCCAGTATACAATTTTATTTATATGCTACAAACATCTGTTATTATACTAAATGTATTTGAGCTTCAAAATGCATAGGGTCAGGTGGGGGAAAGTGGTGGGATGGGGGGAAAGTGGTGGTAATCTAAAAATATGCACTTTTTTCACAATAAATGTACATATTTTTACTTTTTTTTTTCAATTAATACATAATTGGAGTTTGTGACAAATATTTCTATTAAGATTTGTAAATCTGGCAACAAGTTTACTGTTGTTTATCTTCTTGTTTACATATATGTGCAGTTTGTTCTTAACACATGGTATTGATAAACTTTGTTCTTGATCCTTTCTCACTTGAAAAAATTAGTATATTTTGATACATTTCAATAGAAGAACTTCTTAAAAACAGGTTCATGCATCAAGGTAAGAATTATTTTATTATTTCAATTTTTTATGATTTTTTTTCTGAGGTGGGGGAAAGTGGTGGTATAGTTAGGCTTAGCTCAATGTTATATGATGATTCAATTTTAGACTGTAGATGTGATTAATTTTTAAAAATGGGCTGTAATAAAAGTATTAATCTAAAAAAATAGGCTTTATTTATAAATTTGAATCTTAATATGATAATACAATTAAATTAAAAGTTATTTTTTACATAGGGTCAGGTGGGGGAAAGTGGGCCCATGTGGTAAAGTGGGGGTATATTGAAAAAAACCTATTTTCTCTTTTAAATTAAGATATTTTGTTAATTCTTTTTAGAGACATATGAAATAAATTTAATGTTTACAAACTATCTTGTTTATGCTCATTGCAAAAAGTCGATCAGCTAAAATAATCGCCCAAGTGATAAAAATTAATACATTATATCACATAAAGCATTTGAATAAGTCACCATTGGGGAACTATTAGACTTTTCTTGCTATTTGGTGGTGAAGATTATATAGAGTTCAGCAATATGCTACATACTAAGTTAACCTAATTTTGATAGCCATGGACATTATTTCTTTAATTAAATAATATCTGAAAAATACATTTTGTGCATTTGTACCTTTAAAAATAATTAAGATACATTTATTTCAGTGTATTTTTATTTAAAAAACAATATTTACACATTTTTATTTAAATATACACTAATTTTGGAACTACCCCCACTTTCCCCCACCATGGGGTAAAGTGGTGGTATCAAAACATGCTCTTTTAAATGTATCACTGTCAGAAAACAATCGAATAAAATTGAGTGGTTGTGCTTTGTGTTTAATCTACATGAATCCAATGTATAGAAAATGCATCAAAAGTTTCATTAAAATAAATTTAATAGTTTGATTTTAGGGCCTTTTCTAAAAAAAGCTTGATTTTACCACCACTTTCCCCCACCTGACCCTATCTCAAATTAAAAAGCACATTTCAGCAATTCACACTCATTATCAGTAACGCTTACGAATTCTTTTGTGTAGCCTTGTATATGGGCTATAGAGTTTATGCGCACCATGTAGTTGTGCAAAAATTTAGTTAAAAACGCATGCTATAACTAAAAACGCGCTTTCCGCAATCATTCCTAGCAGACAACACCTCGGATACGGTATTCTATCCGAAATCGTTTTTTGTGTCCTTGTAAATATGCATTGCACATCATATTCTACTGCAAGCATCTTCTAGTAAACCTAAGTATATAAATAGTTTTTCCCCGTAGACTGTTATATAAGCGAACTCTTTTGTGCGACTCTGTAAATTACTGTTAATGCTTTGCACCCCATGGTCCACAAAAAGTATGTATTAGTACGCCTCAGAAATTCATATAAATTTGATTATGTACCTAACAGAGTAACATCATTAAATACGCCGCAAACGATTTTTCTTCATAGACCATAATATAACGGAATACTTTTGAGTTCCCCTACGCGAACTGTAAGTGATACGCATAACATATTCAATAGCAGCCATTTTCTAGCGCACCTCAATAATGTATATAAATCCCATTAAGTTTAAAATATTGCAACACCCTAAATACATAAATTTGAATACACCGCAAATGAATATTCTTTATAGACTGTAATGTAACAGAACACTTTTGAGTGCCCCTATAAATGAATTATGAATGGTACACGCTTCATTTTTAATACCGAACATGCTATGGCAAACATCACTAACGCATATCAATTACATGGCAATCCGGATATAATTACGCTAGTTAGAGCACAGTCAGAGAGACGGGCAGACAGACAAGCGGACAGACAAACCCAATTCATAAACACTTTTCAACTATGTTGGAAAGTGTTAAAAAGGGTGATGAAAAATAATGAAATATTAATTATTCATATGGAATGACACTATTACTGATTTATTTATCTTTGTCGATGTAATATCAAATCCTTAGGGTAACGTTATTGTTCCAGACGAAATAATTCAGTTGTCTCAATCTGGATTAGTTATTTTTGAATATTATAATTTACATGATAATGTGCTCGTAGCGAACGTCTCAGTGTCAAGAATCGTTAGATTAGTCATGCATGAACAGCAGGATAAATGATAATTAGAATAACAAATACCGTTTTTATTTAAAAGACGTATGTGCAAACATGAAATCATTGCTTCCAAATATTCATCGGAGTGCAAAGAATGTTAAATTGGAACCTTAACTGCTATTTAAACTGTGCTTTCAATACTCAAATAAAATTCCATTACAGAGTTCACTGGGTTTCGAATGAAGTTTTAAGTTCACTTCCTATACAAACATAGTCTCGATACACTCTTGAACTACATTTAAATCAGTTATCAAGACATACACGGGTTAACTTTGATTTTAGGGGGAATGATTTTAACGTTCTTCTTTAGGTCAAAATTTTCCATTTTTTAAATTTTGCATTTTTTGCATCTCTCAAGTGTGTAGATTGTTGCCCTAAAGCGGTTTTCTAATACAGGGTGTCTACAAATTAGTTGGGCAAAAAGAATGATTTATTGAATGATTTATTGACAGGAAACAAGTAAAAATTAAATTTAAAAAATCAAAAAACCCGACTACGTAAAAAGCGAACTAATTAATTATTTCTCATCAATGTTAAACTATTTTTTATATTACCTACCTATTTTTTATATTTACTTGTATTGATGACTTTTAAGTTGTGTTTCATTGTTAGTTCCCATCTATAAACACTGTTTTGATGAGACCTATAGATGTCTATGAAAGTTAGAGTTGCAGTAAAGCTAGAGATCCTACCTATACAACTTCCAGGTTCTGTAATATTTGGACAGAGTTTCTGACTGTAAAATAGTCAATGAAACATCGTCTTCATTTTGAAAGACCTATCCAATGATATGCCACTCGATACAATGCGTAAAAATCTTTCTTCGCCTCTACCGTCATTTTGTATTTTACGGCCGCCATTTTGAATTTATAAAAACAAAATCTAGCCTATAATCATCGGACGGTTAAGACAAATCGATAGAGACTTCATTCATTAAAATCCATCCAGCCGTTGGGATGTTTCGAGGGTATAAAGAAATCCACACACCCAGATACGCGTGAAACACATAACCCTTCTTGGGGCAGTCGGGTAAAAAGTTAAAGTACATATTGTTGTAAGATGGAAAAATAGTTCAAGTTTCCATTATCAACATTATTTCGGCGTACTTGCACAGCAAAATGAGTTTCATGAAACCAAAGATAGTACTCCGCTTTTTCAGCACCGTTGTACGTCTCCATTATCGTAATGCCGAACAAGAATGATTACCGCTCGGTAAGCGATAGCGTCAGTTATGACACCTAACGCCATCTATAAATAAACTCCGGCAATTTGACTGCTAGCCTGACCTTTAACTAATTAATGTCGTTTAATATTTCGGAAGGATTTAACTTACGAAATTGCCCAACTGATTTGTAGACACCCTGTATTTCAAATCATTAGTGTATTTTTTGCTCATTGAATGCAACGCGACTGGTTGAACGCAACGATTTTCTAAAATATTTTTCTGGAAACTCCGTTTTTCATACTGCGCGACCATTTTTCTCGAGAACTATTGGACCGATTTAATTCACTTTTTATTTAAAAAAAACATAATCTTTTTTCTTTCTTTTTCTTTTTTTTTTTTTTTCAGTTTAATGTTACATTGTAAATTCTGCAGAGTTAGAATGATATTAAAATTTGTAGTTACAATATTAAACAATATTTACAATTTGCTCAGTAATCAATATATTTGTCATTATTTTATAGTGCTCAAATTATTTGGGACAAGGCAATAAGATGCATGAACTTTCGGTTTCAACCATTTTTTTCGAATTGCTAAAGACCTTACAAGACAAATTGTTTTTCATCTTCGGTCCAGTTAAGAATTTTTCTGCACTCACACTTTTCAGTTAAAATTCAACCTCAGGTGGATTTAAGGAGCCATCAGCTGTTGTAATAAAAAAAACATAAAAAAAAAAAATTGAAATTCAGTTCACTGTGTGACCGATATCTTTCTTGATTTAAATTATATTTAACTGGAAACTTTATATATTGTTTTATATTGCTAGCCACTTTATTAGCTTGCGATAAAAGAAGAGTTTTTGTACATGTGCAGTTCAATATGTTTCTCTATAAATGGTTATCGAAAATTTGATGTATTCATTACAAATTTCTGCAAAATGTCCCTCTTGTAAGTTATAGTTTCCTGAAATTTTTAAAAATTTTGTCGAAAAGTCTGCATGTTATAAGTACAAAAGCATGTAAAAAATACATTGGTCATCAAAATTAAAGGATAATGACAGAAATAAAACGTAACTGATACTTAATGAAAAATTATTAATTGAAATTTGTACAAAAGTATTAGTAAACACAAATTACAATGTTTGGCAGTTGATTATTCTCAAAATATAGAAATTAAAACCAAATTTTTGGAAATTGGAAAATGATGGAAAAATTAAGTCACCTCTTGTGGAAATTATTTTTCTTTAATATGGTGCATTATCACCCCGGACAATATGCATACCTCACGTTATTGATTTCATAGACTTTATCAAAGTGTTCATCCAGTCGTGTGGAATTGCACGCCACTATTCTAAAAGTGCACTTTTCAGCTCCTGGAGGGTCCGGGGAGGATTTTGGCGCGCTGAAAGTCGGCGCCCTAAAACATCCCACTCATGCTCAATCGGGTTCAAGTCGGGTGAGTTAGGTGGTCAATCCATTCGAGTAATATATTCTGTTTGCAAGTATTCTGATACTGGGCGATACATATGCTCGATGTGGCCGAGCATTGTCATCCATTAGCAAGAATTCTGGGCCAACAACACCCCTAAACAGTCTAACTTGGCGTCCCAATACCTCGTCCACTTATCTGCGAGCTGTTACGGAACCTCCTTGAAAGATATACAGCTCGGTGCAGCCATTTGTCATGATTTTCCCCAAACCATTAAACCGCGGTCGCGGAAACGGGGTATTTCACGGACAAGGGCGGCAAGTTGCGTGTTCCTTCCTCTCTCCAGATCAAAACACGTCTAGAATCAGTATTCAGACTATATCAAGACTCGCCAGTAAATAATACTCGGGCCGAGTGTTCTTCGCTCCATTGAACATCATGTCAGCACCCGTTTCAACGGGCTCCTTCGGAAACTGGAGTGAGTGGGACACACATTATTGGTTTTCTCGCATACATTCCAAACTCGTTAAGCCTTCGTGTAGCAGTAGAACGACTAATTCGTCTTCCGGTGGCAGCCTCAAGGGCTGAAACCAAATCTCTTGTAGTCGCTTCGCGGTTTCTTAGATCCGACAAAGACAGAAAAAGCTCTTCGGATGCAGTTGTTGCTCTTGGTCGCCCTCGACCACGCAATTTGTCAACGAATCCAGTGCTTAAAAAGTGGATCCAAGCTCTTGATATGACACTTTGAGGGATATTCAAATCTTGGGCAACTTCCATTTCTGTCTGATCTCCCTCGATTCTACAAATTATTCGTCGCTTTTGACCTTCACTTAAATGATGCCCTTGGGCTATAATTAATGAATATTGATCACTCTTAGACACCATATTCACTTTAAACAACACCATAGATCAGACCAGAATTCCAACATCTGTCCATTGCGCATCACATTGTCGATCTCTGAATTTACATATTTCTAGCGCAAACGTATGCGCGGAAGAGCAATTTTGTTCAATTGCGTTTAATTAACATAAATAGTTGCAGTATTGGGCATTGGATGCAACATTAACTTAGTGAGCATATTTTTTTCATTATCCTTTAATTTTGATGACCAGTGTATTTGAAATTTTAAAGGGAGCATTTATGTTTTAGAGAATATGCCTGCTGTTTCTGCGAAAGTACATACAAGCGTTGTACATAGAACGAAATGTATTTGTAAAAGTTAGAGATCAATTAATTTTTTATGACTAGTGGGCTAGTTACACTCTCCAAAACCCATCCAGATCCGGCGGTCTCTAAAAATATGTTAATTTTCTCTCTTTTAAAAGAAGAAAATAAATGACTGCAACATGTAAAAACTCAACAGCTATTTAAACTTTCTTTTTTGCACTGTTATCCGTTCGTAATGTATCATGAAAAAAAGAGTTACTTTAAAACAGGAGTCAGAAGTAGCGGACTACAAGTAGCCAAACTAAAGTAATCGCTACTTTTTACAGTGGTTTGTAGTGTAGCGCACTACATTTTGAACAATGTAGTGTAAAGAATAGCGCGATACAGAAAATCAATAGTTTGTAGCGAGAACCGACGCTACTTTTAACGCTACTTCAGGGAAAAAAAAGTGCCATTCTACAAATCACATGAACATAACTTTCTTTTTTTGTGCAAAAAGTGTTCTGCTCAACAATTTGAGAAACTCAGTGTCAAATCTCAGCTGCAGTCTATAGAAACGCATTGTATGAAGTCATAAATTTTTCCTATTAACACTTTCTGCTAAAATCAAGCACTAACTTACCAAAGGAATTCATTTTCTTTGTTGGCAAATTTTGCTTATTTACTTGTTATTATGTCTTCTTGTTTTAATGCCAAGTGTTTTAGTATTTGGAATTGCTTTATTTACAGGTATATGTATTGTTTGAATTTATATTTTCTGTAATTTTCCAGATTATAAAATAAGACAATTCAATAAAATTAATACCCAACATAACTCAATGTAATAATTAACATATTAAGAGTGTATTGGAGAGTTGACTAAACAAGTCTATTAGAAAATACATACCAAGTGTAATATCATTCTGCAATAATCACTGTAAGAATTTTAAATAAAATGTATGAAGTGCTTGTACAGTCGTAGAAAACAAAGTAAACACCCCCTACTAACACTGCAAAAAATTATTGTAGAAGAAAGTGACTGGTAACAAAGGATTGGAAATAAAGTCTGCTTTTAAATGATGCATATAACATTTGCTTAGGAGCCATTTACATATCAAAACGAACCCAAACTTTGTTTTTTAACTAGCAATACCCAAGTTTGACACCATAAATAAATTCTACACCCTTCAATTAGCCGAATACAAATTTTCATGAAATTTGTATGATTAGTTTCATAAAAATTAATTATTTTTAAATGAGCAGAGTTTAGGGGCTGTATCCAAATTGACAGCTAATTTGTAATGGTAAATGGCCGGATTTCATGAAAATTAAACTGAGGTTAAACAAATTAGCTGTCATACCTATATTAGTGTGTAAAATGAAAGATCATAAACAAGATTGTCGTCTTCGCCCGATTGTGACAAAATGCCAAGGTCCTACCTACTTCTTAGAAAAAGCATACGTTCCCCTTTTACAACAGTTGTTGCCCCCTTCCGTATTTACAGTGGGCTCTATTCAGTTCACTATTATACAGTGGGCTCTTCCCATTACCCATCCATAGATATAATAGAAGCTACCAAGATCCTAGAACATTTTATCGATAATGCAGAAACCTTTGATCTGCCCATGAAGAACACTTTAAAGAGTGGTTTAAACTTAATTATTTCAAGCAACTTTTTTTATTTTTGATAATGTTATTTATGAACAATCATGTGGTGCTCCGATGGGATCCCCAATATCTGGCCTTCTGGCGGAATTTAAATTACGCCCCCTCGAATCTAAAATTTTCAGCACTTTTGAGGTAGTTCCTTTAGTATGGTTACGTTATGTGGACGATATTTTTATTGTTTGGCGAGGGAATATTGATGAGTTAATGATTTTCATAAAGCAATTAAATAAAATTGACAATAAAATTAAATTTACTTTTGAACTAGAAACAGAGAGAAAATTACCTTTTTTAGATGTTGAGTTACAGAGAAAAGGGGAGTGACTTAATTCGTTCAGTTTACCGAAAACCTATCGCGGATTTAAACGTTATCCTTCTGATGCATGCATTCCAATGTCTTATAAATTATCCACCTTCAGGTTCATAAAAAATCATTTAAGAAATTTTGGTTTATGTTTGATCGTGAAGCCTCCTCCGAAATTAAAGATGCTTTTAAACACTAAAATTGCTCCTATTAATAGGGATGACCTCCCAGGAGTTTATATGATTTCATTTATTAGGGAGGGGGAATCAAAAATCATTATATAGGTATAACCCAACGAAAATTCAATATCAGATGTAAGGAACATATAGTGGACATAAAATATAATAGAGGTAATACTGCTTTATCGAGGCTGAATAAAATAGAGAACATTAACATACTTTTTAACGAGAGTAGAATAATCTACGATTCTAATTTTTATTTACAATTATTTACAAGAGAGTCCATTGAAATTTATTTAAAAGGTTCAGGAGTTTGTAACTATACATTATCTTTTCGTATCCCGAATTTATGGGCTGAATGGTTGGACAACTTACGGCGTCGCCACATAGAGGGAACACGTCGTTCGCGAAAATGTAGGGCGCGTTATACGATTACTTATTTATATTCGATGACATTTTTCCATTTTTCATATGCATTGCATTTGCTACTTTCTGTTGTACATTCTGATGACGACTCAGTAAAAGAGTTGAATATACATATACATTTTTAATTTACTTTTAATGTGTTTTTATAACGTCTTTTAAACAAATAAATATTTTAATATTGTGATATGAAAGTGCTTATGTCTTAACTCTTGTAATGCAGCATTAGTCGTCATTGTCCAATATAAACAGAAAGTCCATAAGAAGTAATGCAACAGGAAAGAATTTTATGCGAAAGTAATGCTTTTGTTTTAGGCATAGCAACGCATAATTCATAATTATCACTATCCAGTATAAATATGGAATGAATAATACATAATACCACCAACATGAAGAAAGTTTGAGAAAAGTTTGTATGAAATGTTTCTGTCTTAACAGTTGTAATACAGCATTCGTCGTTATTGTGCAACACAAACAGAAAGTCAATAATAAATAATCGAACACTAAAGAAGTTTATACGAAAGTGTTTTTGTTATAAGCATTGTAATGCAAAATGTGTAATTATTACAATCCAACATAAATAGAGAATCAATAATACATAATACCAACACGAAGAAAGTTTGGGAAAATTTTGTATGAAAGTATTTCTGTCTTGATCGTTGTAATGCAGCATTCGCCGTTATTGTCCAATATTAACAGAAAGTCAATAATAAGTAATGCCACACAAAAGAAGTTTATACGAAAGTGTTTTTGTTATTAGAATTGCAATGCAAAATTCGTAATTATTACTCTCCAACATAAATAAAGAATCAATAATACATAATACCAACACGAAGAAAGTTTGAGAAAAGTTTGTATGAAGTGTTTCTGTCTTAACCGCTGTAATGCAGCATTCGTCGTTATTGTGCAACACAAACAGAAAGTCAATAATAAATAATCGACGACGAAAGAAGTTTATACAAAAGTGTTTTTTTTTATAAGCATTGTAATGCAAAATGAGTAATTATTACAATCCAACATAAATAGAGAATCAATAATACATAATACCAACACGAACAAAGTTTGAGAAAATTTTGTATGAAAGTATTTCTGTCTTGCTCGTTGTAATGCAGCATTCGCCGTTATTGTCCAATATTAACAGAAAGTCAATAGTAAGTAATGCCACACAAAAGAAGTTTATAGGAAAATGTTTTTGTTATTAGTATTGCAATGCAAAATTCGTAATTATTACTCTCCAGCATAAATAAATAATCAATAATACATAATACCAACACGAAGAAAGTTTGAGAAAATTATGTATGAAAGTATTTCTGTTTTGATCGTTGTGATGCAGCATTCGCCGTTATTGTCCAACATTAACATAAAGTCAATAAGAAGTAACGCAATACAAAATAATTTTATGCGAAAGTATGCTTTTGTTTTAAGTATAGAAACGCAGAATTCATAATTATCCCTATCCAATATAAATAAGGAATGAATAATACATAATAATATAAACATGAAGAAAGTTTGATAAAAGCCTGTATGAAATGTTTCTGTCTTAACAGTTGTAATACAGCATTCGTCGTTATTGTGCAACACAAACAGAAAGTCAATAATAAATAATCGAACACGAAAGAAGTTTATACGAATGTGTTTTTGTTATAAGCATTGTAATGCAAAATGCGTAATTATTACAATCCAACATAAATAGAGAATCAATAATACATAATACCAACACGAAGAAAGTTTGGGAAAATTTTGTATGAAAATATTTCTGTCTTGATCGTTGTAATGCAGCATTCGCCGTTATTGTCCAATATTAACATAAAGTCAATAATAAGTAATGCCACACAAAAGAAGTTTATACGAAAGTGTTTTTGTTATTAGCATTGCAAAGCAAAATTTGTAATTATTACTCTCCAACATAAATAAAGAATCAATAATACATAATACCAACACGAAGAAAGTTTGAGAAAAGTTTGTATGAAGTGTTTCTGTCTTAACAGTTTTAATGCAGCATTCGCCGTTATTGTTTAATTATATATATAATGGCGCAAAGTGTATAACGCATCCGGAGTGAACTCCTCCGGATCTTGATAATCTTTCGTTAAAATCAGCCATTTTTTTTCGGCCATGTTAGGCTTAAGCATTCCGATGCGGTATTATAAGTCGAACAACTGCCTTATTTAATCTACGTTGTATAACATCTATCCTTCTTCAGTTTTTTAAAACCTTCAAAAACTATAAAATCATCATATATATTAAAACGCAAAGGTAAAATTTGAGTAGACCCATTTCGGGACATCTGCAGATGCATCAACCCTATTCAATTTAGCGGGATTGAGAACGTGTTCTCTGTGGCTGAGCGGTCTAAAGCTGCAGTTTACAAGCCAATATTTTGTAATGGATAGCAGGTTCGAATCCAACGCCCGGCAAAATGATTTCTGAAATATTTTTCGCGATAAGTTATTTCCATGACATATTTTATTAGGAGGAGAAGATATATCATTTTTATTTTATTATTATTATTATTTGAATGCTTTATAATTAAATAAAATTTAACGCTGAACAATATTTAAAATAAGAATAATAATAATTTTATATTTAAAATATTTAAGCTAAAATATTTTTAATGTAATTATCAATTAAATAAATTGAGCTGATCTACAATTTTAGTTATATCTTCTGACCATTATCAAGAATATGTGTGTGTGTGTGTGTGTCAGAAAGAAAAGTTTGCCTTTCTTTTCCTTAAAAAAAGAAAACGGAAAGAGAGAAAGATATTCATATAAGAACTATTTTAAAAAGTACCTTGATATCCATTGTTTAATATTTAAAAAATGTAAAATAATTCAATAAAAATTATATGCTGCACCAAGTTTCAAATTTGGGCATTTAGAGAATGAGACTGATAAAAATAAAATTCATGGCAGCTTTTAATGGTCATGTAGTTAAAAAAATCATAATAATAATAAAATAAAAATAAATACTGTTATTTTTTCGAAAAAATGAGACCATAGTAAATAAAAATAAATGCTCTGCCCACTATTTTTAGTTATATTTCTGGTAATAAGAAGGATAATTGGTTGTAAATTATAAAGTTAAAATTCTGTGACTTCATTGAACAGGTTTGGCTGACACTCTCTATCGCTTTAAAGAAATAGGAATCACTTATGCAATATAGAAATCTGTCACAATTTCAATAATCAATTTAAAAGCAATCCATTAAAAATTCAAGAACTTTTCTAATGAAACATTCAAGTTATTTACCGTCAAATCTTGACGGGTACCATCTAGTATTAATAGAAAGTCCATAGGAAGTAATGCAACACGAAACAATTTTATGCGAAAGTAATTATTCTGTTTTAAGCATAGCAACGCAGAATTCATAATTATCAATATGCAGTATAAATATGGAATGAATAATAATTAATACTATCAACATGAAGAAAGTTTGAGAAAGTTTTAATGAAGTGTTTTTGTCTTAAAAGTTGTAATACAGCATTCGTTTTTATTGAGCAACACAACCAGGAAGTCAATAATAAATAACCGAACACAAAAGAATTTTATGCGAAAGTAGGCTTTTGTTTTAAGCATAGAAACGCAGAATTCATAATTATTACTATCCAGTATAAATATGGAATGAATACATAATACTACCAACATGAAGAAAGTTTGTCTAATATTAACAGAAAGTCCATAAGAAGTAATGCAACACGAAATAATTTTATGCGAAAGTAATTATTTTGTTTTAAGCATAGCAACGCGGAATTCATAATTAACACAATACCGTATAAATATGGAATGAATAATACATAATACTATCAACATGAAGAAAGTTTGAGAAAAGTTTTAATGAAGTGTTTCTGTCTTAACAGTTGTAATACAGCATTCGTCGTTATTGTGCAACATAACCAGGGAGTCAATAATAAATAATCGAAAGCAAAAAAAAAAATTATGCGAAAGTAGGCTTTTGTTTTAAGCATAGAAACGCAGAATTCATAATTATTACTATTCAGTATAAATATGGAATGTATAATACATAATACTACAAACATGAAGAAAGTTTTAGAAAAGTTTGTATGAAGTGTTTCTGTCTTAACCGCTGTAATGCACCATTCGTCGTTATTGTGCAACACAAACAGAAAGTCAATAATAAATAATCGACCACGAAAGAAGTCTATACAAAAAGTGTTTTTTTATAAACATTGTAATGCAAAATGAGTAATTATTACAATCCAACATAAATAGAGAATCAATAATACATAATACCAACACGAAGAAAGTTTGGGAAAATTTTGTATGAAAGTATTTCTGTCTTGATCGTTGTAATGCAGCATTCGCCGTTATTGTCCAATATTAACAGAAAGTCAATAATAAGTAATGCCATACAAAAGAAGTGTATAGGAAAATGTTTTTGTTATTAGCATTGCAATGCAAAATTCGTAATTATTACTCTCCAACATAAATAAAAAATCAATAACACATAATACCAACACGAAGAAAGATTGAGAAAATTATGTATGAAAGTATTTCTGTTTTGATCGTTGTGATGCAGCATTCACCGTTATTATCAAACATTAACATAAAGTCAATAAGAAGTAACGCAACACAAAAGAATTTTATGCGAAAGTATGTTTTTGTTTTAAGCATAGAAACACATATTTCATAATTATCCCTATCCAATATAAATAAGGAATGAATAATACATAATAATACCAACATGAAGAAAGTTTGAGAAAAATTTGTATGAAGTGTTTCTGGATTAACAGTTGTAATACAGCATTCGTCTTTATTGTGCAACACAAAAAGCAAGTCAATAATATATAACCGAACACGAAAGAAGTTTATACGAAAGTGTTTTTGCTATTATAATTGCAATGCAAAATTCGTAATTATTACTCCCCAACATAAATAGAGAATCATTAATACATAATACGAACATGTAGAAAGTTAGAGAAAATTTTGTATGAAAGTGTTTCTGTCTGAATCATTGTAATGCAGCATTCGCCGTTATTGTCCAATATAAACAGAAAGTCCATAAGAAGTAATGCAATACGAAAGAATTTTATGTGAAAGTAATGCTTTTGTTTTAAGCGGTGAAACGCAGAATTCGTAATTATCCATATCCTGTATAAATATGGAATGAATAATATATAATACTACAAACATGAAGAAAGTTTGAAAAAGTTTGTATGAAGTGTTTCTGTCTTAACTGTTGTAATGCAGCATTCGTTGTTAGTGTGCAACATAAACTGAAAGTTAAAAATAAATAATGTAACGCAAAAGAAATTTATACAAAGTGTTTCTGTTATGAGCATTTGCAACGCAGAATTTGTAATAATTATAGTCCGACATAAATAGAGAATCAATAATACATAATACGAACACGAAGAAAGTTTGAGAAAATTTTACATGAAAGTGTTTCTGTCTTAACTGAAGAATTCACCTATTCTTCAATATAAACAGAAAGTCAATAATAAGTAATGCCACACAAAAGAAGTTTATGAGAAAGTGCTTTTGTTTTAAGCATTGCAATTCAAAATTCATAATTATTACTATTCAGCATAAATATAGAATCAATACTACACGCTACCAAAATGAAAAATTTTTGAAAAAAGTCTATATAAAGTGTTTCTGTCTCAAATCCAAATGGTCAACTTTCTGACGTAAGTTTTAATTAATTTTTGTTCGGAAACGCATGAAACTAGAAGGTGTTGTTATTCAGAAACTATGTCATCGAACTGTTTTTTCGTTTTCTTGTAAACGCAATAGATCTTTCAGAAAATACTGTCAAAGTGGGCATTTTGAACTGAAATTCCGAACGAAAGAAGAAAATCCAGGCAGTAAGGGGAGAAAAAAATGTCGTGTCACGTGATCAAAATCGCTTCTAACTCAATAGGTAATAGATTGATCCAAAAATGGAAAAAAATTTCGATTCCAAATCGCTTCCATGGTCAGCCTTTCCAGTTTTATATCTTTCCGTTAAAAATGAATTTGTAAATGTGCCAAAACGTTTTGCGCTTGTTGAGCAGAGCAGTTAAGAACAGCCTTAACCGTTGTAATACAGCATTCGTCGTTATTGAGCAACATAAACAGAAAGTCAATAATAAGTAAAGAACCTAGAAAATTTTTTATGCTAAAGTGCTTTTGTTTTAAGCATTGCAATGCAAAACTCATAATTATTACTATCCAGCATAAATAGAGAATCAATAACACACACTACCAAAATGAAAAAATTTTGAGAAAAGTTTATAAAAAATGTGTTTCTGTCTTAACCGTTATAAAGCAGCATTCGTCGTTATTGTGCAACATAAACAGAAAGCCAATAATAAATAAAGGAACACGAAAGAATTTTATGCGAAAGTGCTTTTGTTTTAAGCATTGTAATGCAAAACTCATAATTATTACTATCCAACATAAATATAGAATCAGTAATACACATTAAGAAATTTTGAGAAAAGTTTATAAAAAAGTGCTTCTGTCTTAACCGTTATAATGGAGCATTCGTCGTTATTGTGCAACGTAAACAGAAAGCCAATAATAAATAAAGCAACACGAAAGAATTTTTATGCCAAAGTGCTTTTGTTTTAAGCATTGTAATGCAAAACTCATAATTTTTACTATCCAACATAAATATAGAATCAGTAATACACATTAAGAAATTTTGAGAAAAGTTTATAAAAAAGTGCTTCTGTCTTAACCGTTATAATGGAGCATTCGTCGTTATTGTGCAACGTAAACAGAAAGCCAATAATAAATAAAGCAACACGAAAGAATTTTTATGCCAAAGTGCTTTTGTTTTAAGCATTGTAATGCTAAACTCATAATTATTACTATCCAACATAAATATAGAATCAGTAATACACATTAAGAAATTTTGAGAAAAGTTTATAAAAAAGTGCTTCTGTCTTAACCGTTATAATGGAGCATTCGTCGTTATTGTGCAACGTAAACAGAAAGCCAATAATAAATAAAGCAACACGAAAGAATTTTTATGCCAAAGTGCTTTTGTTTTAAGCATTGTAATGCAAAACTCATAATTATTACTATCCAACATAAATATAGAATCAGTAATACACATTAAGAAATTTTGAGAAAAGTTTATAAAAACGTGTTTCTGTCTTAACCGTTATAATACAGCATTCGTCGTTATTGGGCAACGTAAACAGAAAGCCAATAATAAATAAAGCAACACGAAAGAATTTTTATGCCAAAGTGCTTTTGTTTTAAGCATTGTAATGCAAAACTCATAATTATTACTATCCAACATAAATATAGAATCAGTAATACGCACTAAGAAATTTTGAGAAAAGTTTATAAAAAAGTGTTTCTGTCTTAACCGTTATAATGCAGCATTCGTCGTTATTGTGCAACATAAACAGAAAGCCAATAATAAATAAAACAACACCAAAGAATTTTATGCGAAAGTGCTTTTGTTTTAAGCATTGCAATTCAAAACTCATAATTATTGCTATCCAACATAAATATAGAATCAGTAGTACACATTAAGAAATTTTGAGAAAAGTTTATAAAAAAGTGTTTCTGTCTTAACCGTTATAATGCAGCATTCGTCGTTATTGTGCAACATAAACAGAAAGCCAATAATAAATAAAGGAACACTAAAGAATTTTATGCGAAAGTGCTTTTGTTTTAAGCATTGTAATGCAGAACTCATAATTATTACTATCCAACATAAATATAGAATCAGTAATACACATTAAGAAATTTTGAGAAAAGTTTATAAAAAAGTGTTTCTGTCTTAACCGTTATAATGCAGCATTCGTCGTTATTGTGCAACATAAACAGAAAGCCAATAATAAATAAAGGAACACGAAAGAATTTTATGCGAAAGTGCTTTTGTTTTAAGCATTGTAATGCAAAACTCATAATTATTACTATCCAACATAAATATAGAATCAGTAATACACACTAAGATATTTTGCGAAAAGTTTATAAAAAAGTGTGTCTGTTTTAACCGTTATAATTCAGCATTCGTCGTTATTGTGCAACATAAACAGAAAGCTAATAATAAACAAAGGAACACGAAAGAATTTTATGCGAAAGTGCTTTTTTTTTAAGCATTGTAATGCAAAACTCATAATTATTACTATCCAACATAAATATAGAATCAGTAATACACATTAAGAAATTTTGAGAAAAGTTCATAAAAAAGTGTTTCTGTCTTAGGGGACAAGGGACCTTAAAATCCTTAAAAATAATTTTTTTTATTTTTTGTAAATTTCACCTAAATATTATTCAAGGGTACATTATATGCATTATGGCATGCATTTAGCACAAAAAAAAATTTAAAAAAAAATTATTTTTGAGAAAATATGGAATTTTACGCGTTGTCTTAGAAATCTTCGAAATGCCCCCTGCGTTCTCCATATCAATGAAAATCCCCAATATTTTTTATAAAAGTTTGTTTTATATATATAAATAAAATAGAGCATCGAATTTTAAATATTTGAATTTAAAGGTAAAAAAAAAAAAAATTAAAAATTTTGAAATTTTTTCGAAAAAATTTCAAAAATTTTCAATTTTTCATTTTTTTTTTAACTTTAAAATTCAAATATATAAAACTTGATGCTCAATATTATTTATATATATAAAACAGACTTTTATAAAAAGTATTGGGGATTTTCATTGATATGGGATGCATAGGGGGCATTTCGAAGATTTCTAAGACGACGCGTAAAATTCCATTTTTTTCTCAAAAATAAATTTATTTTTTATTTTTTTTGCGCTAAATGCATGCCATAATGCATATAATGTACCCCTGAATAATATTTTAGATAAAATTTACATAAAATTTTAAAAAATGAAAATTTTTGAAATTTTCTCGAAAAAATTTCAAAATTTTTAATTTTTTTTTTTTTTTACCTTTAAATTCAAATATATAAAATTCGATGCTCTATTTTATTTATATATATAAATCAAACTTTTATAAAAAATATTGGGAATTTTCATTGATATGGGACGCGCAGGGGGCATTTCGAAGATTTCCAAGACGATGCGTAAAATTCCATTTTTTTCGCAAAAATAAAATTCTTTTTACATTTTTTTGTGATAAATGCATGCCATAATGCATGTAATGTACCTTTAAATAATATTTAGAATGAAATTTACAAAAAATAAAGAAAAAATTGAAAAACTTTGAAATTTTGAAATTTTTTCGAAAAAATTTCAAAAATTTTCAATTTTTTTTTTTTTTTACCTTTAAATTGAAATATATAAAATTCGATGCTCTATTTTGCTTATATATATAAACCAAACTTTTATAAAAAGTATTGGGGATTTTCATTGATATGGAAGACGCAGGGGGCATTTCGAAGATTTCTAAGACGACGCGTAAAATTCCATTTTTTTCTCAAAAATAAATTTTTTTTTTAAATTTTTTTGTGATAAATGCATGGCATAATGCATATAATGTACCCTTGAATAATATTTAAGGTGAAATTTACAAAAAATAAAAAAAATTATTTTAAGGTCCCTTGTCCCCTTAACCGTTATAATACAGCATTCGTCGTTATTGTGCAACGTAAACAGAAAGCCAATAATAAATAAAGCAACACGAAAGAATTTTTATGCCAAAGTGCTTTTGTTTTAAGCATTGTAATGCAAAACTCATAATTATTACTATCCAACATAAGTATAGAATCAGTAATACACACTAAGAAATTTTGAGAAAAGTTTATAAAAAAGTGTTTCTGTCTTAACCGTTATAATGCAGCATTCGTCGTTATTGTGCAACATAAACAGAAAGCCAATAATAAATAAAGCAACACGAAAGAATTTTTATGCCAAAGTGCTTTTGTTTTAAGCATTGTAATGCAAAACTCATAATTATTACTATCCAACATAAATATAGAATCTGTAATACATATTAAGAAATTTTGAGAAAAGTTTATAAAAAAGTGTTTCTGTCTTAACCGTTATAATACAGCATTCGTCGTTATTGTGCAACGTAAACTGAAAGCCAATAATAAATAAAGCAACACGAAAGAATTTTTATGCCAAAGTGCTTTTGTTTTAAGCATTGTAATGCACAACTCATAATTATTACTATCCAACATAAATATAGAATCAGTAATACTCACTAAGAAATTTTGAGAAAAGTTTATAGTAAAGTGTTTCTGTCTTAACCGTTATAATGCAGCATTCGTCGTTATTGTGCAACATAAACAGAAAGCCAATAATAAATAAGGGAACACGAAAGAATTTTATGCGAAAGTGCTTTTGTTTTAAGCATTGTAATGCAAAACTCATTATTATTACTATCCAACATAAATATAGAATCAGTAATACACACTAAGAAATTTTGAGAAAAGTTTATAAAAAAGTGCTTCTATCTTAACCGTTATAATGCAGCATTCGTCGTTATTGTGCAACATAAACAGAAAGCCAATAATAAATAAAGCAACACGAAAACATTTTATGCGAAAGTGCTTTTGTTTTAAGCATTGCAATGCAAAACTCATAATTATTACTATTCAACATAAATATAGAATCAGTAATACACACTAAGAAATTTTGAGAAAAGTTTATAAAAATGTGTTTCTGTCTTAACCGTTATAATACAGCATTCGTCGTTATTGTGCAACGTAAACAGAAAGCCAATAATAAATAAAGCAACACGAAAGAATTTTTATGCCAAAGTGCTTTTGTTTTAAGCATTGTAATGCAAAACTCATAATTATTACTATCCAACATAAGTATAGAATCAGTAATACACACTAAGAAATTTTAAGAAAAGTTTATAAAAAAGTGTTTCTGTCTTAACCGTTATAATGCAGCATTCGTCGTTATTGTGCAACATAAACAGAAAGCCAATAATAAATAAAGCAACACGAAAGAATTTTTATGCCAAAGTGCTTTTGTTTTAAGCATTGTAATGCAAAACTCATTATTATTACTATCCAACATAAGTATAGAATCAGTAATACACACTAAGAAATTTTGAGAAAAGTTTATAAAAAAGTGTTTCTGTCTTAACCGTTATAATGCAGCATTCGTGGTTATTGTGCAACATAAACAGAAAGCCAATAATAAATAAAGGAACACGAAAGAATTTTATGCTAAAGTGCTTTTGTTTTAAGCATTGTAATGCAAAACTCATAATTATTACTATCCAACATAAATATAGAATCTGTAATACACATTAAGAAATTTTGAGAAAAGTTTATAAAAAAGTGTTTCTGTCTTAACCGTTATAATACAGCATTCGTCGTTATTGTGCAACGTAAACTGAAAGCCAATTATAAATAAAGCAACACGAAAGAATTTTTATGCCAAAGTGCTTTTGTTTTAAGCATTGTAATGCACAACTCATAATTATTACTATCCAACATAAATATAGAGTCAGTAATACTCACTAAGAAATTTTGAGAAAAGTTTATAGTAAAGTGTTTCTGTCTTAACCGTTATAATGCAGCATTCGTCGTTATTGTGCAACATAAACAGAAAGCCAATAATAAATAAGGGAACACGAAAGAATTTTATGCGAAAGTGCTTTTGTTTTAAGCATTGTAATGCAAAACTCATTATTATTACTATCCAACATAAATATAGAATCAGTAATACACACTAAGAAATTTTGAGAAAAGTTTATAAAAAAGTGCTTCTATCTTAACCGTTATAATGCAGCATTCGTCGTTATTGTGCAACATAAACAGAAAGCCAATAATAAATAAAGCAACACGAAAACATTTTATGCGAAAGTGCTTTTGTTTTAAGCATTGCAATGCAAAACTCATAATTATTACTATTCAACATAAATATAGAATCAGTAATACACACTAAGAAATTTTGAGAAAAGTTTATAAAAATGTGTTTCTGTCTTAACCGCTATAATGCAGCATTCGTCGTTATTGTGCAACATAAACAGAAAGCCAGTAATAAATAAAGCAACACGAAAGAATTTTATGCGAAAGTGCTTTTGTTTTGAGCATTGTAATGCAAAACTCATACTTATTACTATCCAACATAAATAGGGGAGATCGGGGCTAGTAGGCGCAGTTTTTAGTTATTAATTTTTATTAATTTTTGTTTAAGTTTTTTAGCAAACTTTAACTTCACTTTTAAAGAACAGGCATTTGGCTATAAATACCCCGGAGTTTTGAGTTTGTAGCTTTTGTAGTTTATGTTTAGCGGAACCCTAAAGTAAAAGGGAAAATGTGCGGCAACCTAACCCGTCACGGGGCAAGGTGCCTATACCTATGGGGTAAGTTGGCACACGCTTTATAAAAATTTAAATAAAACTCAAATAAGACACGCAGTTAAGAGAAATCAATTTCATTATTACCAGTAAGTTTAAACAAAGCCATTATCGCCGTACAGTGTAATTTCTAAATTATACAGACCTAAAAATAATGGATACAACATTAACATTGACTAACTTCTATCTTACTCGATATCATCATCACAGTTACAGTTTCCATAAATAAAAATTCGACTGTCTCCGTTTAGGCAAGCCTCATGTGCCCAAAATCTCGCATTGCAATCACTTTTCTCGGTGTTTGCTGTTTTTCAAGCTACCAGCACACACCAGGCACCGAGTCAACTTGCCCCGTGTTCAATGCGCCTACTAGCCCCATAATAAATTTCTTCACAAAAGGGACACGTAATCTTCGAAACATAAATAATCCAAGTAAATCACAAATGGAGTAGGTACAGTTAATCATACATTAAGAAAAACTGCGCAAGTTATATCGCAATTATTAAGATAAGTATTAGAAATTAGAAAAAGAATGAAGCAACAAAAAATTACTTATGAGTGCAAAAAACAGAAAAATCGTAATAAATGTCCACTGCACGTAGGTAACGCTGCAAAACTACAATGAGGATTGTAAAAAGCAAGAAGAAAGGTACTCTGTGACTGGTTGCGCAATCTATCCACAAACAGGCGATTTATGAGGACTGCGCCTACTTAGCCCTGTAGCCAACTAGCCCCGGTCTCCCCTATAGAATCAGTAATACACACTAAGAAATTTTGAGAAAAGTTTATAAAAAAGTGTTTCTGTTTTAACCGTTATAATGCAGCATTCGTCGTTATTATGCAACATAAACAGAAAGTCAATAATAAATAAAGCAACACATAAGAAGTTTATACGAAAGTGTTTCTGTTAGCAGAATTCATAATTATTACCATCCAAAGTAAATATAGAATCAATAATATGTAATAGCAACATGAAGAAAGTTAGAGAAAATTTTGTATGAAAGTGTTTCTGTCTTAATCGTTGTAATGCAGCATTCATCGTTACTGTCTAATATAAATAGAGAGTCCCGCCCGAATTTCACTAACGCTTTCTAAATGAATGAAAAAACATATTTCTTTATGTTAAATTATTATCTAATAGCTCCATATATCGTTGGGCAACAAAGCAGCGGATCTTCGAAAGTTTTCCGTGGGTTAAACAGTGCATGAACGCATTAAATCTCGTGAAAGTGACCACCATCTTTTCTCTTTCAAACAAAGTATTTTCGAATTTAATACATAATAGGTCCTAGCACGCTACCAACATAACAACAAGATATCTGAAATCCTTGCTTCAGCAATTTCAGTAACTTTTAAGTGGAGACTCACGACAATTCGATTGCTATCTTAAGGACATTGTCAGCAACTGGAACTCTTTTGTATGGGGCTAAGTGAAAAGACCGATGGTTTGTGAGAATACATTTATTTTTTTTCATAAAACTATGTCTAAGGTGATGGTCATTTAGGTCAAGCTGGGATGTCCACCTGAGATATTTTTTTTTTTTTGTCCGAAAGAGGATACTAAGTTTTTGTGACTCCGAAATGGAAATAATTAGAACGTTTAGCAGCCGAAGAAACCGTTCTTTTGTGAATTTATGAAATTCATGCTTTCGTTCACTTTCGAAGATAGTGCCGCTAGAAAAGGAAATTTAGGACATAATGAGGCTTAACAAAGACTCCATTCGTTTACAATTAGCTTGTGAGAGCGTATATATAATCCGAAAAGGTAGGAAATGCTGTCACTACTTCTAGTGAGCAAGACAGTAAACAGTTTTCGGATTTGGACACAATTTGCCCTATTAGGTAAAATGAATTTTTCTAAAATATCGGATTTCTAAATTGATTTAGTATAATTTAATTTTCTTGTATATATCTATAATCTTTTCTCCTTGGGTATTTGTTTTTCTCTAGAAGCTTATTTGTGTAGGTTAATGTCGGAGATATAGTTGAAATAAGATCAATATTTTAGTATTCCTTTTCTTTTTACTTTCGTTGTCAGAACACTCATATATTAGCCTGTGTTACATATAACTTCCCATACTCGCATTTATAATTTCATTTATGACATCTTTTTTTCTTTTCTTTTCTTTTCTTTTCTTTTTTTTTTTTTTTAATCGCATAAAATGTTGGGTAGTTTAGAGTATAATGAAGATTTAACAAAGACGCTATTTGTTTGCAATTAGCTTGTGACGATCATATATAAAATGGCAACTAAACAGGGACTATACTATCAATAGACATGAATTACTGTCACTAACATTAGCATAGAAAACCGTAAAAAACTTTTCAAATTTGGATACAACTTGCCAATAAGGTAAACTTTATTTTTTGAAATATCTGTATGAATGTTATATGCGATTTGATTTAGTTCAATTTGAATTTAATTAATACATTTATTTTCCCCTGAAAGTTTTTCAAAATTTCTTTGGAGGTGTAATAAGGTTGCAGATTAATGTGAATGTAAATACAGTCAACAATTTACTTTACTTTTTATTTTTACTTTTATATTTTCACTTTTAATAGCAAACACTTAAATTTAATACATTTTCACTATAAAATTTAATATTCATTATAAAATTGCATAAAATATTTAATATCCACTTTCGGTAATTTAAAATTATTTTCTAATTTTAATTTTAAATGTGTTACGCCCTGTTTTAAATGCTTTAATAAAAAAGTGTGTCCGTGCAATTACACGATTATAGATATCTGCATCAAATTACAATGGTGTAAAGATTCATCTTAAAAATCATTTGAGTCAATAAACACATTTCTGACACAATTAAGAAATTTCAATTTTATAGAATCCACAAGCCCTATAAATTAACCTTAGGATTATTTATTAGGATTAGAAAATTTCATTATTATTATTACAGTCGAGCCACGTTAATGCGAACACTCACGGAAAATTTTTTTTGTTCATATTAAATGTAGTTCGCGTTATCGATAGTTTAAAAATATTATATATTCCATGTCACAAGAATCAATGCGCATACGTACTTTCAAAATCTGCTGCGTTGCTGGTGTTGATTTTGTTTCTGCCCCTCGGGATTGCACTTAACACTTTATCTACTGGCGGTACTTATAAGTACCATTAGAATAACTTGTTATAAAATTCATTTAATACATCGATTAGTAGTAATACAGTTTAGAATGAGTTATAGATGCATTACTTTATCTTGCTCCAAAAGCATTATGGGTTACACAAAACAAAAATATTTTTAAAAGAATGATTTCTTTTGTCTTTCCATCTTTTCAACTTTCTTGACGTTGGGGGGTGGGGGGGGGATTTTTTATATTTCTATTGTATTGAATATTTCTATATTTCTATTGTAAGAGTAATGTATTTGTACATTTGTACATTTCCAAATTCTACAAAATACTAAGAAAAATATTTAAAGTTAAAGATTTGAGTGGGTTTATTAATATTTCACAAAATCCCTATAAATTGAAATTTAATGAATTATTCTAAATTTATTAATCCTTCCAAAATTTATTAAAAATTTTGTAAATATTCTAGTGCAATTTAAACAATTCACGAAAAATGCTTTAGGAGGAAAAATTTTCACGAATTCATAATTCAGTACATAAAGGGTTAAAATAATTCATACTATTGAACATGCTATTCAATGTTATTCAATGCTGTTCAGTACTAGCTACTAGACCAAAAACCAGATATAATATAGGCTAAACTGGGACACAAACTGTGAATTATTGATCGCCTCCCTCCCAACAGTTTCAGATTCCAGATTTAAAATCTTTTCCTCCCTCTTATTATTATTATTTTATTGTTTAATCCTTTGAATGTTAAAACAAATTTACACTACATACTATTTCCAAAGTGATATTTATTAAATTTTATTCTTATCCATTGTTAAGATAATGATTCTATATAAATTTCACACTGTAATTTATTCGTACTTTTCTGCATATTTTATTATTTACGCAGAGGAAAGTTTTTATTTTTAACATTTTCACACATACACTATATGGCCAAAGGTGACCGGTCACTTGCAATTTTAGACGTTTTGTTAAATATCTAGAAAAATACATGAGGAATTAACCTGAAACTGCAGTTGTGTAAACAGTATTATATGTCATATATTTCGGCGAAGATTTTTTTCCCGAAACCCCATAGGAGACCGCCAACATATTGAAAAAGAACGAAAATCTTTTGGATAACCCTGTAAAAACTAATGTAGCAAAAGCGTTCAAACTCGAGAATATTAATAAGTGGCTTATTGTAATATACTGTGTTCATTTTCATGAGGATATCGTGTATACTCGTAGAGAAATTAAGGTTTTTATAAAAACAGTCCCAAATTTCGCCAAGTGTTTTGCTTATAATTTGCAGAGTTCTTAATATCAAAAAAAGTTCTTTTCAGAAAATATGACGAAAAACATTGTACACAATACTCTGCAATCAGAATTAAAAAATAATAAAAATTGGATGAAAAATGAGCAGGTTTACTAAAAAATGTTTCACTGCGCATGCGTGAACGCAATCAAAATATAATCTGCATAATGTGTTAGCTAAATGTATAGATCAACTTTTGTAAAAGTCTCAAAAACATAGTTTGAAAAGTCTGATAATAATCGTTTATCGAATAAGCTCAAAATCCGTTGTTCCCAAAATGAAACAAAAAGACGAGGGGTTGTATCATCCATATATCCATTGATTAATGCCAATATAGCATACGCAATTAAACTAAAACATAATTTGAAGAACAAATTAAAAAAAACGAAATTTATTTCCTACATTGTTTAAGCCCGAGAAGGGACAGATATTAAGTTATTTCATTCATTTAGTTCTACATTTAATGTTAAATTTTTGTAACAAATGAGAAAATATTATAAATTTGCAGTAATTTAAATTTCAATAATTTAAATAATTTAATAATATTTTCAATAATTTAAATTTATAATATTATAAATATTATAAATTTCTAAGAAATCTTAGACTTCTTCCATTTTTAATTGAAAATATTTGTATTGCAGATTTTGTATTATGTTTATGACAATTGTGCATAAAATGATAAGATACATGCAAAATACAAAACTTAAAAGAAAGTCTAAGATTTATTTCGATTTTATTTGATCGGAATCTAATTTTTTAGGGTGTTTTAAGAATCATATTGTATGAATTTTATTTTTATTTTTTAATCTTCAATTGGCTTAACTAATTTGTTACAAAAATTTAACATTAAATGTAGAACTAATTGAATGAAATAACTTAATATCTGTCCCTTCTCGGACTTAAAGAATGTAGGAAATAAATTTCGTTTTTTTAATTTGTTCTTCAAATTGTGTTTTTGTTTAATATGTGAAGTTTTTCAATAACTACTGCACTCAGAAGAACGCATTTCAAAAGTAATAGAGAGTATCATCATCAGGCTCTGATGTATGCGGTATTGCATCACAATGTGGGGTGCAATTTACCAATGTGTAATTCAAAATGTTTCACCACTGCAGTAATGCAGGTTGCGGTAGTTTGGACAAAAACTTCCAATCTGAACATAAAAAATCTATAATCAAATCATAAAAAATTAACTTCACTTAAATTTAGATACCCTATTTCCCACTCAGGAACGCTATGAATGTAAATGTAAATTGTGTTGAATCCTTACTGCTAATATTTAACAATATTATAGCTGTGATACAGTAAGAAAAAAAAAAAAAAGTTTTACTTAAATTTTTAAACCTTGATCTCTCCCAAGGAGTGATGTAAACACAATATAAAATTATTACCTAAGTTTAACTTGGGGTATAAATAGTTCTCATCTGGTAAAAAAAAATCCTTCTATATATAAAAAAAACTTTTGATTTGGAAATAGACCAATGAAAATCTGCGTAGATATTCCCGGTAGATCGGCATCCAATTTGGATGCTTAAGCATGGCTTTCTTCGTTAATACTATTAAAAAAAAAAAAAAAAAAACTGTTGCATACAAAAATATGAAAATCGGTGGTATTATAGAGAAATGTTTGATAAACACGCTGATGCAGACAATTTTCAAATCGAAGAATTATGTTAAGAGATATTTAATGCCAAACTTGGACAACATCGTTCCATTAAAAAAGTTTTATTGGGGCAAAAACTATACATGAGAATTTAATCATTTTTAGATCATTTTATACGTTATAAGTTGTGCAGATTGCATTTGGGGCATTCTCACAATCTTTTGACTTTTGGGGGGAAAATCTGACAAAATTAAACTTGCCAAAATAACATTTTAATCTGATAGACGAATGCCTTAATGATTCAAAATAAAGAAAAAATGGTCAGCAGCGTAAAAAGTTTTATTTAACTGAGGTTTATGTTAAACTTGCGAGTTTAATTTTCCTTACCATTTTACCACTATAACTTTTTATTTTCTTCTAAATTTTTACTTAATTTGCATAGTACCCACATGACATTCAAATAAGAAATAATAACAATGTAGTACTTTTAATACAGAATTTTTGTATAACATTGTCTTAAAGGGTGTTAAAGAAGGGACGGCAAAGTAAAAAAGGGGGATGGTATTGGAAAAAAAAGGACGGTAAGGATGGAACAGTAAGGAAAATTACCACCTATTTTTAGGAAAATCATGTTAAGACTAAGTGATAGCCACAATGTTCATTCATTTTTAGAAACAATTGTTATCATTGGATTAATTAATTAATTTTTTTTTTTACCTCGAAAAGTGCAGGAATAAACTTTGGGGACGGTGAGACTACCAATAAATCCACGATGCTTAAAATTGATATTTAAATGCTGATCTAAATTCTACAGCAAATTTCCTGCGAAAGAATTTTAGACATTATTTCTCTAGCATACTTCTGCATGAGAAAAAACTTGAAAAAAATTCTGTGGCTGCATCTGAAATGATTTTCTGTATAATTTTAGAAGTGAACCGGTAAGGAATCTAAGACCCAGGGACAGAGTTTAAAAAAGTAATAACAACCCTAAAAATGTGTGCAGGTTCATTTTTAGTTACATATTTATATAAAACAATAGTTCCAGTTTCAGAAAAAATTACATCGGATTATTTTTATTGAAACAATTTTATCCAGACAGCTCCAAACTTAAAAATCAGCATCAGGGACACGGGACGGTATAGGAGTTTTCCAGGTGTTTGGACCCGCAACATCATCCAAAACTTATTTATCTCGTTAATATTGTTGTGTAATCATGCAATGGGATGTTCCCCAGTATATGAAATTAAAAAAACACAAAAAAGTATATTAAAACAAAAATTATTATTCAGGGACATGAAAGTCAAAAGATGTCAGAATGCCCCATTTATTATTTTTATTTGACTCATTTTTTGAGGTTTTATTTCTATTTTAAATTCAAATTTTCAGCATTTCGAGATATATTTTAGAAAATGTTATTAATTTAAACTGTTGCCAATTGTATAAACAGCGCAAACAATAATGTTTACTTCAAATTAAAAATTTATTTACACGTGACTATTATAAACAGAAAAAAACTTTAAAATTAGGATTAAATGATTACATGTTAAAAGCAGGAAAATTACGTCATAAGAACCATTTTACACTTGAATTTACACTTGAATTTTAAAAGAGAAACAAAATGTTAAAATTAAAAAAATTATTATGCGTTAAAACTTGTAAATGGAGGAAATTATGTCATATTTAATATGGCCAAAAAGTATGGCAAAACAATTTAAATTAAAAAATATATTTGCGCGAGATATTTTGAGATAATCTTTTCAACTATTATCTTGAATTCGAAGACAGCGCAAATAATATTTCCTTCTAACAACAAAAGTATTTTCACCTGAATATTAATAAGAGAAATAAAACTTTGGTGTAAATTACGCCAGATTTAAAACGATACATTTAAAATGAATTATTTAAAAGAACTATCTTATAGCGCTGTTAAAAAATACCGGGAAACAATGACACCCTACGAGCGTAGCTCGTAGGGGGCAGAGCCCCAAGTACATTTTAAAATTTAAGTTATGTAATTCCCCACTAAGTTCGCTACCTGCGTAAAAATAGCTATCCATTAGAAACTGTTTACTAAAATATAAACTTGACCAAAGCAAAAACTTATTCTGAAAATATCCTTTTTATTTCCACTATGACGCCATATTCACCTTTTTAATTTTTGAAAAAAAACAAAAAAACAAAAAAACAAACAAAAAAAAACTAGCTCAATTTAATATTTCGCTTGAACATCTTTCAACTAAAAAGAAATAAATTATTATTGCGGCTTTTTAAATTTTTGCAACAATGAAGCAAAAATGTTACATTTTCTATGAAAAATGTCCGTTGACTTTCAATGAAAAAAACAAAAATTGGAATTATTAAGAAAAATATTTGAATAATGTAAAAAAACGTTTTTACACTTTAAATTTATAATATCATAAGAATTAGTAAAGAATAAAAAATGAGTGGCATCAGGGACAAAAAGGTGGGAAGAAAAAATGAAAAAGTTATGATCTCCATAGGCTTTTCCATGTTAAATTAACATTAAGAAGTGACACTGGAAATAAATAAGTATTGCGCTGCCGCGCAATACTTAAATATTGCACGTACTACTGTTTTTGGATACAGCCCCTCATCTTTTTGCTTCCTGTTAGGAATAACGGATTTTGAGCTTATTCTATAAACGATTATTATCAGACTCTTCAAACTATGTTTTTGAGACTTTCACAAAAGTCATGATGGGTAATGATTATGGGTTGTCATGGCAATTACGTCCTATTTAAGAGAGAGTCCTATTATTTTCGCATTACTGAATTTAATATGTAGAATCGTGATAAATTGTGTATTCATGCATTTTTGCATAAGAGTGCAACAGCTATTGCACAAGGATTCAAATATTTATAAAACTAGCTATAGTACGAACGCACCTCACTTGCCACGTTTGACGTACAATTTCCGACTTCTTAGTTCTTGTTTAAGTTTGAATTTTGTTTCTTGTTACGTTTCAGAATCTTAGCTTATTCATTTTTGAGTTTAATTTATCGAAAGCGGGACAATTTAGGACTTTCGTTGAAAAACCGGGATATTGAAAAAAAGTGTAGAGACAAAAAGTCTAAAGCAAGTCTTTTCTGGCCGCCATAACCTTAATTTAAAGTAGTACGTTTTAATTTATCTTCTTTGTTGATATCCCGTCTAAGGTAACGTTTACAAATTTCACCAAACTTCACTTAAAGAGGGGAAACAAGAAAATCTTTACTTAGGCTTTGATAAATGTTAAACAGATTTTATGTATAACTAGAATTAAAAATCATGCGCCATGCATAGATTACGAAACACTTTCCAACATATTCGGAATAAATACAGTAATAAAACTCCCTCCTTTAATAAGGTGAAAAATGATATCTAAAAAATAATTTAGAACACATATGAAAACCCAATTTCCGCAACTACTGTCGTCCACAGTCAGAAAATTATTCAAATTATTTTGTGAAGCCCTGTATATAATCTATATATTTGTATATAAACTACATAAAGAAAGAAAAATCCTGCGTCAAGCATAGGTTATGAAACACATCCCATTTCGAAAACGCATAGCACATTTGAAAAATAAATTTTAGCAATTACCATCTAAAGTTAGAAAAATATCCCATTTCTTTTGTGAAGACCTGTATATAACCTATATAATTTATGCAAGCCGAGTAATATGCAACAAAATAGTTAAATTCAAGAATGCATACCACAAATGAAAACGCACTTATGAACATCAATTATTTCTCGTAGACAGTAGTGTAAACGAAGACCGATAAAACGCTATGCATACAACATTCTACAGAAAGCTTCTTGCAGTGCACCCCAATGATGTGTATCAATTTCAATATGCTTGAAATACAGTAAAATCGATAAAGTACAATGCAGTTGAATTCAGGGGGTGGCCCGGAGGGGAACAATTCCCCCCTCCGGAAGATTGAAATGTCCCTCCTGGGAGGTTTTAGATTTTATGTTTTTTAATGGATAAATTTGCAATTCCACCCACACAAGGAACTCTAAACTCCTCCCCCCGGAGCCGCAGAAATCCATCCCGGAGAAAAAAGCCTGAATTCCACACTGAATGTAACGGAATTCTTTTGAGTGTCCCTATAAATTAACTATAAATGCTACACATTTCATTTTCAGTAGTCAACATGCCACAGTAAACTTCCATAACTATATAAATTACAATGCAATCTCAGTATGCTTACACGAGTTAGAGCTCGGAGAGACAAACAAACCAAATTCATGAACACTTTTAAACTATGTTAGAAAAGACTAAAAATGACATCATCTGTACAGAAAGATCACATTTGCGACACTTTTAGCAGACTGTAATATGCTTTTACTAGTTTTAAAGGTAATGTCTGTGTCTTAATTGCCTATATTTCTGTAATTTAAACATCTTCTAGCCTCTTTCAAAGAACATGAAATCTGGTCGTTGAAATACACTTTTTATTTAATATGTCGGCTAATATTAGTTTAACTTTAAAAGTTAATTACTTAAAAAGTATAAAAAATAAGTAGAAATGATGAAACATACCTGAATTTTAGTACTCCATAACTTTCATACGCATTTGAATGTTAAACATTTCGGGTTTAATAAAGTAATAGTTTAAGAATGATACTCACTTTTTCGACTACTTTTATTTTCATCATTTAGTAGAAGCATGGCATGGTTAAACAAAAGTTTTTTCCCAAAGAAGCTGGATTTCTCAGAAGAAAAAATAAACAAGAACGAAAAATCATGCGTTCAGCATAGATTATGAAACACTTTCCAACACTTTCAGCATAATGTAAAAAAGTTCTTAGTTTCAACGGATAGACAGTCGAACCCATTTAGCAATTTTCATGAATAAACGGGAATGTACTTGAGATCTTTTGAGAAGCCCTGTATAAGATTTACAGAATTTATACACACCGAGCAATATTTAGAGAAATAGTTCAATTTAAAGTCGCATACAGCAACTGAAAACGCACTCCCATCAATTATTGTTCATTTTCTTCTGTAGTCTAATACTTTTGAATGCCTCTGTAGATGAACGATAAATACTATGCTCACCCTATTCTGCCGTAAATTAAAACAGAAATTAAACAAGTTGGAAATTGCTCGTCAAACGTGGTAAATGGGGTGCGTTCGTATTATAGCTAATTTTATAATTATTTTTTGCACCCCATATTGTAACTGAATGTATATTTTTTTGCACTTCATAAGTGCATAGACTGTAACATCATTAAAATGCACTGCAATATTTTTTTTTCATTCCCCGTAATGAAACGGAAAAATTTTGACTGTCCCTGTAATTAAACTATACATCCGATTTTCATAAAATTTGAAATGGCTCGACAAAATTTTGCAGCAATTATATATTTAAAATTTCAGACCTTTCGGAAGGCTGTAACATCATTAAAATGCACTTGCAATAATTTTTCCTATTGGCCGTAATGTAAAGAAAAACTTTTGATTGTCCTTGTAATTAAACTATACATCCGATTTTCATAAAATTTGAAATGGCTCGACAAAATTTTGCAGCAATGATATATTTAAAATTTCAGACCATTCGGAAGGCTGTAACATCATTAAAATGCACTTGAAGTAATTTTCCCCATTGGCCGTAATGTAAAGAAAAATTTTTGACTGTCCCTGTAATTAAACTATACATCCGATTTTCACAAAATTTTAAATGGCTCGACAAAATTTTGCAACAATCATATATTTAAAATTTCAGACCATTCAGTTGGGTAGTTTTTGCTCTGTTATATGCGGACGGACGGACAGACGGACGGACGGACAGACGGACAGACGGACAGACGGACTGAACGACGACTATAGGTGCTACGTATTTATATAATTACGAACGCACCTAAAAACGAATGGCAGCAAAGATGGAACAATGGAAACACAGGCCGCTACACTACACACATAACTTATTACCAAGGATTCACATTCAATTTACCGTAAATAATCGTTACCTTTTTCTTTTCTTCACAAATCACGGTCCTTTTCAGAAATATCTTTACGACATAGGTAAATGTGAAGCCCCTCTTTGTGTATGTGGTCTCCCCTCCACCTTACTGCCCTACGTACTGGATTGTCCTCTGACAACATATTACCATGCTATAAAACACAGAAGTATGGCGATTCCGGATTGGTTTAACTATATTAGTGAAAGTCTTGTTCTCATGAACAGAATATCAAGATTAATGAGATTTATAGAGAAAAATGAAGTCATTTTTAGAAATAATTATCCATACCTCTCAGACACTTCTTAAGACGATGATTTAGGATTTCCCTTTGTTATTTTCTTTTTTTCCCATTATAAATAGTTTTCATATATATTAATTAATTATTATTTTATTATTATTATTATTATTGGTATTATAGTTATTACAAGTAGTGTTTTTGTTACTAATATTTTGTATATATTATAAACCGTCATGTTTTGAACCAGGCAGCTATATTGAGAATCTTACAGTTTTCTTGAGTTACTAAAGCATAAATATAAACATTGACCAATCTTTTCAAAAGGATAGACTAACAAATGGTTTCAGCATTCCGTAGGAAAACAGTCCATCAGGCTTACAGCTTGGAGCTATGGTTCGGATATCCCTTTCCCTATTCTACAGTAAGCGCCGTGTAGTACCTCTCACAAGGAAGGTCTCCATACGGGCATATTCAGAAAAATCTGAAAAAATTACAGAATGTTCTTCTCATATGGATATACTATGGGTATAAAATTTTTTGGCGGAACCCTGATACAGCGTCCGTAAAAAAATAACAAAATTTTCGTTTATTTGGCGATTTATCACCGGTTGGCGATGAAAAAAAATACGGTTTTATGTAGGAAAAACTTTTTATGTTGAATTTGTTTATACAAGTTTAATTTAAATAACTTTAGTTTTGTCATTTTTAATTTGTTTTAACAATAGTTTTGTCATTTTTTGTTTGTTTTAACTATTGTTTGTGATATATATTTATAATAAAATTTAAATATCATATTTTACGATTTAAAACAAAATTTAAATTGATTTAAATTATTTCAAGCTCAAAAATAAGGCAGATAGAACACGGTCGACTTGATTTTGTTGCTATGGAAACGACTTCGTCTTCGACATGGAAATGTTAAATCAAATGTCAGCTGACTATAACTTAAAATAGATGTTTTCAACTTGCAAAGCATAGAAAATATTTTTACAATGATGAAATTAAATAACTACAGCAATAAGCAACATATATATGTAATATAAAAAAAATATAATAACCACTTTAATTGATTAAGTTTGAATTCATTAAAAACCGTGCATTCTAAAAAACAATTAATAAATTTTCAGAAGCATTAAAATCGTTTGCTTTTGGCGAGCAAAAATCCTGCTCGCCAAATCGCGTGTCACTTTCGTATTTTCGCGCCAAATATTCGAAAGTATTTTATTTTTTTACAGACTTTCTACTGAAATTCCGGCGTTAAATTTGACTGATCCCTTATTACATGCATGAGTAGTTTCACTAGCATTTTTTTCAACATATTCTGAGTATGCCCTGTATGAAGACCTTCCTTATCAGTGATATATATAAATTTCAGTATGTTTACAATAGTGTGATATCATCTACATTACACCGCAAAAGATTTTGCCTCATAGACCGCCATGTAACGGAATTCTTTTGTGTCTCTGTAAATGAACCGCGAACGTTACACACTTCATATAAAATACCGAACATGCTATAGTGATACCCAATAATATCTATCAAATTCATGGCAACTATATTCACGCGAGATAGAGCACTGACAGACGGCAAACAGACAAACCGAAATCATAAACACATTTCAGTTATGTTAGAAATAAAGAAAAATAAACTGCTGTTTAAAGTCTGTCTTTATTTTTGTAAATGATCTTGAATTGGGAACATAATATCCAATTCTATGCATTTTTTAACAATTTCCATCATAGCTGAAAAGTGTTTATGAATTCGATTTGTCTGTCTGTCTGTCTGTCAGTACTCTGACTCGCGTAGTATACTCGAATTGGCATGCAAATTGATATATGTCATGGAGGTTAACTGTGGCACGTTCGGTATTGAATAGGAAGCGTGTAGTATTCATATCTTAGTTACAGGGACACTGAAAAATATTCCGTTACATTAGTGTCTATGGGGAAAAATCGTTTGCAGTGTATTTTAATGATGTTACACTACTTCAAACATATCGCAATTTATATGAATTTCTGAGGTGCACTACAAGAGTGCTACTATGGAATACGGTGTGCGTAGCATTTATCGTTCATTTACAGGGACACACAAAAGAATTCGGTTACAGTTCTCTCTATAAACAATAATTGCTAGAAATGCGTTTACAGTTTTGGTGCGCTTTTTAAAAATTAAGTAATTTTTTGCTTATTACTTGGGATGTATAAGTTCTATATTATATCATATACAGAACAGAACAAAAAATTCGAATGCATTTCCGTTTATTGGCGGAAATTGCTAAAGAGAAATTGTCAACTGTGCAACACGTTTCCTAACTTAGGTAATTTTTAGCATACTTTTTAGAATATGTATATGCAAATGTATAGATCATATACAGGACTTCACAAAAGAGTTTGAATAGGTTTCCGACTGTTGATTGTAATTCTTGAAATTAGGCTTCCAAATGTTTTATGCATTTTCCAAATGATTTACTTAGACATCATCTTTCAACTTATTAAACGTTATAAAATATTCTGAAAGTGTACCATAATCTATGCTTGATATTTAAAAGAAGAGTTTTACCATTTGAAAGTTGATAATTTAAAGTTGGATAAATACTTAATCAGGAAACATGTCTCAGTAAACCTGAATAACCTATATAGATTACTTGGCAATCCGAGTTTATTTATGCGAGTTAGAACTCGGACATACGGCCAGTCAAACCGAATTCATAAACACTTTTCAACTACTTTAAAGTACCGAATGTAAGCCCCCCCCGCTCAACTCATACATGTGAATTTTACTTTCTTTGAAAAAGTGCCATTTATAAGCCCTCCCCTTCAAGTTTTATTTTCTGATGCTTTCAATCCTTCTGTTTTTTTTTCAGAAAATTTCTTAAGGGGTCTCAGGACTGTTCAAAAATTTCGAAATTTTAATTTTTTTTAGATGTTAAACTTCTATCTTTTCTGAACATTTTGGTATGATTGTTTCCTTGAAATTCCCATTAGAACAGAAGTTATGGCTATTAGAATATATCTATCTCTTTCTCGCTATCTGAATCTTTAGCTACTTAGCTACCCGCTCAGTAGCTAAAGCGGCATTTCCGAAACTTAGAAGTCGTTTTTCTCCAAATGACGTTTTTAGGTATAACGCGCAGGATATCTCAAAAACTTCTGAATATTTTTCCATGAAATTTTCAAAGCATATGTCTCATGTTAGTCTGTATAAACTGAATCTAAAATTTTATTTTTATTGTTCATAAAAATATTCTTTTTAGGGGATTACACTGTTGACATTTTCGAAATTTTGTATTAGCTAAATACATTTTTGTATTAAAAATTTAAAAATGCTTTAAATACAAGTTTATTTAGGTTCAAAATAACTATTATAATCTGAAGTATTATTAGGCACAAATAAATTCATTCTAGTTGTACAATTTATTTTGTAATCGTACGCGTAAGCTGTTATACCAATTTTCTGCTCTACAAATGTCTGACAGTTTGGAGCGCCCTATAAATACTAATTCTGCATCTTGTAATTTTTTAAATACATGAAATGAAAGAACATACTTATATCTTTTAATCCCAATAAAAATTGTGTTTTTAAATCATACACATTTTAAAATATTAAATGTTAAAAATTATCTTTTTTTTTATTATTTTCAATTTTAAGAGTCCTGAGCCCCCTTAAGCGTTTTGTTTCTATATATCCTAAATGAGTATCTCTTATACAATTTATTTTTCAATTCCTACTATTAGTTCACACTCTCCCTATATTTATTTATTTATTTATTTATTTATTTATTTATTTATATATCTTGTTCAAATTTTCAATCGTTAATAAAATTCTTACTATTCATCCTATCAAGTTGAAATAATTTTTTTTTAAACTTGTACTGAATGACAATTGATGTTAATACAGATTTTTCAAATATTAATTCATTAATTAAATTTTAATTAATTAATTTCAGTTTTACAAGGGAGACAAAATGGCGGCCATTGGTTATTGAAACATTCAAATATTAATTCATTAATTAAATTTCATTTAATTAATTTCAGTTTTACAGGGGAGACAAAATGGCGGCCATTGGTTATTGAAGCATTTAATGAATCTTCATATCTATAAGGGGGGTTACCATAGGGGGGACCCTGTTCTGTTGCCAAATACCGCCAAGTTTGTCGCCAACTTGGCGATATATCGCCAAATTTGGCGAGCAAAATGAGTCGCCAAAAGTGACGCCAACTTGGCGATATCTCTAATATTTCGCCAAATTCCCATGGAGTTCCATTGTAAACCTACTTGCTTATAGAAAATCAACAAATTGAGATATTTCAATGCAACAAAAACTAATATTAGCTTAAGGGATTATATTAAATTTTTCTTTGATGACCTAAGTAGGAATTGACTTTGAAAACAAAATTTTTATATTACTTGTTATCTAATCCCTTTACATATGATTGTATCAGAATGACATACTTCGCTATGCGCGCTACGATACTTTTGAAATACTATTAATGTTTTCCTTGATTTTTATGCGCTAAGATTACATTAAGTTTTATAATTTTTGCTCATATTTCTTTGATAGCAAATTAAATTATTTTATGTAAATCTGTTTCAGTAATTTATTATTTTTATTAATGGAAACTACTTAGCTTCTATGGAAGGGAATTTTATAACAAAAAATGTTAATTTGATCTGATTTTATTTAGCAAATTGTAAAATCCTGTGAAATATCATAAATTCCTAATATACCCCGCCTCCTAATTTTCCTATCATTTTCACGAAAGCTCCAATTATACGTCCCCCTTAAAATCATTAGAATTTTCTGTCAGCTACAGGGGGGGGGGGGGGGGGGCTTACTTTTGGTACTTTACGGTACGTTGAAAAGTGCTAAAAAAGTAACTAACGCTGCAGTTGCCGTTGTTGCCGTAACTTAATTTATTGTGAGCTTTTGACTTTCTCGGGTATTAATAAAAATAATTGATCAAGTGAGAGTATTACTTACACATAGAGGGTTCTGTACAATAAATATATGAATCAGTAACTGGGCATTGCATTGCACAAATCTATCATTAAAAGTTGTTATCTAGGCTTTAAAAGCCAATGCCGCATAGAGTGCGCCGCACGTGTCTTTATGTATGTCCAAACCGTCGTGTCTTTAAGGGTTAGGCAGCCTAAGAGAGACTGCTCAGGGCCGGCTAGGCCTGCCCATTAGAGCTTAACGTCTCTCCCGGTATGTTCTCCGACACGTTGGGGCTCGTTAGTGAGTCCAGACCTGTCTGGCCGTATGCAGACGGACATACACAAGAGGCGCAAGGGGCGACGCTCACCCGCCAAGGGCGGCCATGCACCACCGACCACAAAACCCAGAATTTATTTGAAAAAACAAAGTGGGTTTACAAAAATAAGGCGAATGCCTGTCCGCCAGGAAAACGCCTACTCGCGACAGAGGCCGGGAGTATAAGAACATTTAAAGTAAAAAAAAATATATATAATAATAAATAAAATAAAATAAAATAAAATAAAATAAAATAATAAATAATAAAAAAAATAAAAATAAAATAAAATAAAATAAATAAAAAATACATCACTGCTTCTGGCCGCCGGGGGACGAACCCCTCTCGCGACAAGGGGCGGCAGGAAGGGAAAAGAATGAATTGTGTGGCACAAGTAAGATGGCATGAGCAAACACTCAAGCGTCCATTGGAGATGTAATGATTTGCGTGGCACAAGTAAAATGGCACGAGCAAATACTCAAGCGTCCACTGGAGATGTAATGATTTTCGTGGCACAAGTAAGATGGCACGAGCAGATACTCAAGCGTCCACTGGAGATGTATGTCTTGATGGAATGGTGGGAAGCACGAGCAGAGGCTCTCGTAAGTTCGTAGGAAATCACACACTCACTTGATGGATAGGAGAATTTACTGGAGCCTACAAAGAGGACTGGATTCTGGTGCTGTTTGAAGGTTGATGTGGTGGCAGTGAGACTGGATAAGCAGAACCAGGATTTACGTTAAGTTTGTTAGGTAGGTAAGGAAGTTGTGAATGTGTTTTAATTTGTTAAGTAGGAAGGTGCGGGAAAGAACGTTTTGGCGCCAATTGACTGGCAGTATGTCTGGACGCCTCAAGTGCCAGCGTTGCGTGAGAGTACAACTGTAGTACGGGTGACTTATAGTGCCATCTTCACTGCAGACGCAAGTGGCAGTGGATCTTATCTTGAAGCGGTCCAGATATGCCATGAAAGCGCCATATCCTGTTAAGAAGCTGGTGGTGTAATATCTCGGATAATTACCGACAATTTTTTTAGAAAATCATTGTAAACAATCCTTTTATACTTCTGAGACGATAGGAACCTCCAGCGCTCACCAACTCCTTTGCTGTATGCCCTCAAATCGAAATTTGTGTGTAACAGAAAAATGCAATTTTCTCAAAAACTATGTGACTTAGTGTTATCGCTATAGTTTTCCTGCAAGGATTAAATTAACCTCTACTACTCCTAATTTTTTTTTATAATTTTAGTTTCAGTAGATTCGGAAATAGATGAGGAGGGGGGGGGGATATTTTTGAATTATATTTTCGACGATATCTCTGAAAATGTTATACCTAAAATTAAAAGAAATATATTTTTGAATACGGCGTTATGAAAGCTTACACACGATACTCCATACGATATACAAAGCAAAGATTTTTTTTTTCAAGTTACTTAATTAGTCCCTCTACATTTCCCCTAAATATATTTGTGAATGGTTAATAATCTCTAAATAGGTGGGTCATTGGTCGTCAAATAATTGTTTTAAATCTATCTTATTTTTTTAGGAGGTTTTTTTTTTCAATTTTTTATTTAAATTTTTGATGAATATTATTTTTTGTTCAAAAATTCGGTATCTAAATAGAGATTTAATTCATATTTCGAAATTTTCCATTTTTACCTTTGTTGTCGATTTTAAAAAGCCCAAATAATAATATTTACAAACACTTTCAATTGAAAAATTACACAAAAATATTAAAAATAATAAAAACTTTAAAATAATTAAATTATTACATGAGAAAAGCATGACGTTATACATTTAAACAATTTTCTTATAGACAATATTCATGTGACGTCCCAGTGGGAATCACGTGGCGTAAAAGTAGCGGCTAGAGCGCTTGTTTATATATATTATCAGTAGATTCAGCATAAATGCCGATAAATGCATGCGAAAAACACTTTAGATATATTTTGTACGAATTACTATTCGATTAGTACATATTAGACACTTCATATATAGTTATTATTAAAAAAAATTAATTTTATAAATAACGCTAAAAATATGCTTGAAGTTTCATTACAATATGGAAAAGAATTTATGTCTAAGCTATACCTGTCCCGGAAAAAAATTTAAAACCTGGTATGAACATAAAATTTAAGCTTAAATTTTCTATGCAAAGAATTTTTCAATGGCGTGGTTCTGAAAGTTATTCCCAAGCCGAGGAATTTTTGAAAATTCAAACCCGCAGGAAAATACTGTCCAGTGTCCATAGCATCGTTATAAAAGTCAGAGAGATAGTGACATTTTTTCTTAACCATTTTACACAAGCGGATTTTTAAATATGCAATTGATTTTACTTATCAATTGATTTAACAGCCGCCAGCTGTCGCAACAGTGGAAACCGAAAAATACTCCAGCCAAAGGGAAATACATGGCAACCCGACTGCAGAAGATCACCACTGTTCGTGATAATGTCATTCTATCTTTGATAACCGGGTAATCTTTTTAAGACAGAGCAAATTAGTGTGTTTTTAGAGGCTGCGGTGTATGGGGAGCGTATCGTGTTCGTAGGCCCCTACGACTTGAGTATATATATCGTAATATCTATTAATAAGATTATATATCTGTTATATATCTCGTAATACTAGGGGCTCGTAGGACCCGTTGTATTTTTTAAAAGTCAATAAATAATTTACAAAAGCATGTTATAAAATATTTATTTTATTTCTGGTTGAAAGTATTTATATTACTATCATTTTCATTTATTATTTTGAAATATATACATGTATATCAGATTTATCTTCTCATTTCAGCCATGCATACTTCAATTCTATTTTTCATCTTGCTCTTCACTTACGCATCAGCATCCAAAGATAAGTTCAACAAAGATCAGTTCAACAAAGACCAGTTCAGTCACAGTTACCAAAAGATAAATTCAACAAGACCCGCACCGAGCAACAGAGTGACTGCAAAATCATCCAGGAGTGACTATCATCATTATAATGAGCATCATTACCCGCATCATTTTGGCGGTCATCTTGGATATGGTGGCTACCACAAAGATTTAGACCATTATTTGTTGCCTATGCTTATCGTTCTTGGCCTTGGCGTCCTTTGCATGCCCCTGATTAGTGTCCTCATGTCCACCATGGTTGGTAATGTTCCTGTCACAACTCTCGTTTCTGGTAGGAGAAAGCGACAAGCCGTTGTAAAACCTGTATCTGAAGAAACCATAATGGAATTGTGGAAAAAGGTGGGGAGAGCCATAGAAGTGTTTACCAAAGATGACAAATAGGTTTTGGACAAAGATTGTACTAATATCACGGACTAATATCATGGTGCTTTATCATGGTTGTTATTTATTTGTATCAAAAGTGTAAAAAGTGTCACCTTTCTTTTAATGTTTTAGAATAGGATTCACTAAGAAATCTGTAATAACTATTTTAAACAGTATTTTGTCATTTGTTGTATTACTTAAATTAAATTTAATTAAATCCTACTATAAGTGTATGTACTATGTGTATGTATAAGTTATACGGTGTTTGCACTAGTAGTTGATCGATGAAGGATATATTAGGTTTTTAGACCTGCTCTCATTTATCGTGATCACCGAAAAAATACACCCTACATACACCGTGAAAACCAATGATTTTATTTTTATTTTAAGCTGAATAAATCTATTTGTGTGTGTGTGCAGCACATGCCGCCTATGAAGTGATGTTAACTCGTGATTATGTCCTAAATGTGAAAAGTAGCTAATGATTATGATTACCGACTACTGCTTGACTATAAAACCGGATGTAGTAGTTGATTATATGTCTAAAGATCAGCGATCCATCCCCACATTTTTCTAAGTACTTTAGTGGTACTGGCGGTTGATCAAGAAGCTGATTGTTGATCAACTACTGATTCAATTACCCTGTGACAAGAAAATGTTAATTTTCACTTTTGACTGATTTTCTAACTTTTAGTTTTTCTAATGTTTGTATTCAATACTTCGGTGAATAAGGTTTTGAATAAGGATATTTTGTTATGCTGTGATAATTCCAGAAAAAGCTACATGGCATTATAAACACAAACTTTTGTTTTAAAACAATGACTAATTCTTTAAAGAAAGTGTAGATTTATTAAACAAGATCCCTTGGAATGCCGTCCATAATCTCAAAGCTAAAAGATTAAAAATATCCATTTTCTCATAACAAATTTGATTTTAGGTAAATGAACAATCTTAATATATATTTTTTAAATCATGCATAAAATGTTCCTTACTAATGTTACATTTATAACAAAATGTTTTGACATAGTTTCGATATTTCATATAGAATTTAGTTTTATGTCGATTTTATATTGTTTGTTCGATATTTTATATCGAAACATTTAATAATTCAGTTAAATTTAGCTTGTTTAATTCTGTCAATAATTAAAATATTTAAATAAAAAGATATAATTTTTAATAATTTACCAAAATTCTTAAAAAAAATAAATTTCATTTAAGTTCAATTGTACAGTTTTCTATTATTATTGAAAACTTAATAGAAATGCTAGCAAATGTTCTTACATTCAATTGTATTCCGTAAAAATTTATGCATATTTTTAAAATGTCTCAGTGATAAAAACATAATTTCCATGTGTTTCATTTAAATAAAATGCAACCTGTTTAGTGTAATTGAATAAATTGATATTATTTTGCTCTAGTCACATAATAGTCTATTTAAAAATACGCTTGTTCCTATTTGTAATAACAAAATAAATATTGATAATTTCTAATATCTTAGTAAAACAGGTAATTTAATTTTTATAAAAATGAATTTATAAACGTTTAAGTTGTAAATATTGTTTTGATTTTACCTTAATTGTTGCATCAAATCAACAAAATTCGAAACAGACATTTTTATTTGACATTTTGTTCTTTTAATTTTTCGGATATCTTTGAAATTGCTATAGCATACACAATTTTTTTGGCAGGGAAACATGATTTCTTAATTTAAGTGTACTTGTAGCAGATATGCCAATAATTATGTATTCTCTTTTTTTATTTAGGGCGTCTGTCCCATGAAATAAAAGGGCATAGGAAAAGCAAAAACAACTCTCAGTTTTGGAGTTTTGTAGCTCTGTATAGAAATACAATTGTAACCCTTCGCTGTGCTCACAAGGAAGGTCTCCATACTGGGCATACTCAGAATATGTTGAAAAAAAAATGCTAGTGAAAGTACTCATGTATGTAATAAAGAATCAGTTAAAATTAGCGGCGGAATTACAGTAGAAAATCTGTAAAAAAAAATAAAATACTTTCGAATAATTGGCGTGAAAAGACGAAAGCGGCACGCAATTTGGCGAGCAGCACTTTTCCTCGTCAAAAGCAAACGATTTTAATGAATTTAAAAATTGTTTGTTAATTGATTTTGAGAATATGCGGTATTTAATGAATTTAAACGTAAACCATGAAAGAATTTATTATTATTATTATTATTACATTTTGTATTATACTTGTTGCTTGTTGCCGATTTGAATGAAATTTTGCATTGTTTTATTCTTCAATCTACAATTTCTTTTAAATTTAAACGGCTTTATCGGTTATAAAAATAACTTTTAACGCCAGATGAATAATTCTGCCGTAATACATTTCCATACCGAAGAAGTTGTTTCCATAGCAACAAAGTTGAATCGACAGTGCTCATCGGGGCATATTTTTGAGTTTGGAACAATTTTAATCAATTTAAATTTTGTTTTAAATCGTAAAATATCATAGTTAAAATTCGTTATAAGTACATATAAATATATAAGACAAAACTATAGTTAAAACAAACTTAAAATGACAAAGCTAAAGTTATTTAAATTAAACTTATTTAAACAAATTCAACATAAAAAGTTCTTTCCTTAAAGAGTATTCGACAGGCGTATTTTTTTTAAACTTAATTTCTTCGCCAAACGGTGATAAGTCGCCAAATAAGCGAAATCTTCATTATTTTTTTACGGACGTTCTATTGAGGTTCCGCCAAAACAATTTTTATAAACATATATACCCACGGGAGAAGAACAATCTGTATTTTTTTCAGATTTTTCTGAGCATGCCCGTATGGAGACTTTCCTTGTCAGTGGTTGAAAATGTTAAGGGGGTTAGTGAGTCAATTTCCGAATCCCCCTCACTAATGTTAAGTCTATGGGCATAAAATGGATTCGTATATTTAAACTCCTCAGGAAATTAATAATATTAACACCTTTTTTTGTACAATTCTTAAAAGATGTTTATTTTTTTCTTTGTTGGCAAAATAGGTATTTCTAAAATCTATGCTTAATTTAATATTTTACGTGTCAAAAGCCGACGAACTGTGAGCAACATTTTAACACTTCGCGTAACATTAAGTATATGTTTTATAAATATTTCAACAATAAAAAAAAAGAGACATCCCTTAAGAAGAATGCACAGAAAAAAGAAGTTAAAAATATTGATTTCCTGAGGGGATATTTTAAACATACGAATGCATTACACGCACATAGACTTAACATTACAGATTTCGAAAGTTGACTGACTAACAGTCTTACGATCAGATCAAAATACGGTACTCCAGTGTTATACATCAATATCTTTCTATAACTTTGTATGAGACATGTTTTCAAACGTTCTGAAATGAATATCTCCATTATTATTCAATATGGATAGCCATTATTTTTCTCCATACCTTCAAATTAGAATCCAACAAATTTGATCGTCTTACCAATTTGACAAAATGATTGAAAAGTCTCATAACATTGATCGAAATTCATAGTTCTTATTATTAAAAAAAACTTCCAGAGGTTGGTACGTTTGCAATAGTAAGAAGAGACAACAACTTTATGAACTTTTCCCCTCAAAGATATTCAGTGAAATGCAAAAATGTTCTATGCTATTTTCTCAAATAACAGCTTATCTATTTTTATGACTTTATTTCTTGTCACTGTTCAGTGATATAAATATATAATGTAATCATATACACACGACAATGTGTTTCAAGCCATCTTTGTACTTTTTTACTTTCTATTACTAGCATGCATCCATTTTGCGCTGGCGCTAGAATGGGTTTTTTGGTAATTATTGTATAATAATATTTATAAATAAAGCTTTGTCAGTTGTAGAAAGTCTTCTTTTTAATTATCTTCCACACAATTTAACACTGTGAAATACTGTAGCTTGTATAACTTTTGTAAATCGACTATGTTATGAAGATATGAACAATATACGCTTTAAAAATAGATAATATGCATGCATACTTGCACTAAACATCTTGAAAATATACTGAATGAATCTGTACTAATAATATATATTGCATATATATACACACATTGCAATTATGAAACTGCCGAGACATTTTCCGATTCTCGGAAAAGGAAGACCAGAAAATTGCAAATGAAGATAAATGCATCCGAATTTCAATTTTACAAAACTGAGAAGAATGCATTAATATATATGTACGATTTTATATTGCACCTACTTAAAGATTCACTTGGCTTATAATTACAAATGAGTATACCTATTAGTTTTTCAATTTTATACTACATTTATTATTCACTGGAACAAATAATATGCTTAGTAGATCACAGCAATTCATCCGCATCAATAATATAATCACTCGTAAATATATATACTGGAATTCACATACAATTCTTGCTCATATCTTTTATTTAGCAATTAACATAACTAGGGGATCCAACCCGAGCTCCTCGGGTTACAGAATATAGGTGAAAACCAATTTTTTTTTAATCTAATTATTTTTTTTACATGTAATATATATTTTAGATAGCCCACTAACATCAAAAAGAATTTTTATATGAAAAATATCAATTATGCAATCAAATAAAGTTTTGAAATTTATTAAAAGCGATACTTTCACATGTCACCGCATGCCAGGAGTTATTAAACCCAAGATTTTGTGACTTACGTCAGTCTTTCCGATCATTTCGGTGCATAAGCGCGTGGTTCAGTCACATGCCTGTTAAATTTGTTTCTTATTTACATTAAATTATTTATTTTTCTATAGAGGAAGTTTTAACTTTGTTATGGAACATTAGACGAAAACATATGCTGAACTTTTTAAATTGTTTTCAGGGCAAGCGGATTAACCTTCCGTAATCGAGCTACACGTGATAGAGATAAATTAAAAAATAATTTATGCTTGAAAATCTATATATATATTACTCTATCGTACGTGGCATAGAAATAGCTATTAATTGTTGGTTAATTGTTCAATTGGTTAATTGTAAACAATTGGCGGTTAATTGTTTAATGGCAACGCCCGAATTAAACGCATCTCATTGGTTATTGTGTAATATTTTAAAAAAGTGAAAAACAATAAATAAATAAAAAGTTTAATTAATAACTATAGAACAAAACAATTTATATAATTTTAAAAAGTAAAATAAAAGTTTAAAAAAAATATTAATAAATAAACAACTACATCCGGGTTACCATATCAAGCAAAATAACGACACTTTGGCGCCAGTTATGTACCCCGGTGCGTATATGACATTGGCGTTAGAAAAAGTCGTGCCAACGTAGTGCGTATATGACACCTGTGCCGTCTTTTATTCATCTAATTTAAACTACAATAAATAAAAAAATAAATGAAGGTGCTTTTCCAGTATAGGTACTTGGCGAAATAGAGAAAAGGTCCATGGCGAAAAAAGAATTTTTTTTCTGGCAACCAATTTAATCCAAATATTTTTTTCAAATAAAACTATATAAAAGTGTCTATGACCGCAAAGAGTTCGTACTTTTATGTTAGCTGGGTGCAATTCTCGCCAATAGCATTTTTTAACTCGCCATCAGCATTTTTTATTTCTCGACGGGTAAATTAAAACAATCTTTGATGTTGAAATTAAATGGTTTATGGTATTATTTATTCTTTTTCTTTTTTTTTCTTTTTCTTTTTGTAAAGAAATTTTTTTTTTTTAAGTGAAAGTCATGAATTTTAAATTAAAGTCATCCATTCTAAATGAAATGAGTGAAAGGATTATATTTTAATCTGAATTAACGAAATATGAAAAAAAAAATGCGACGGGTACAATGTTTGGCGATTTATCACCTGTACCCGACTAACATAACTGTAGCGAGTTCTCGATTTCTCTATCAGAATCTTCAAATTTGGCGAAGGATTGAGGAAGTAAGTTAAATTATAAATAAAAGTAACCTGATACAATGTCTAGCATACATTTAAGGGAGACCAAATTGGTCGCCACGGGCGGCTAGTTATTTAAAAAATATAATAACTCAGTCAATTAAGATACAATTTTCAAACAAATTGCATTTGAAAGTAGATTTTTTTCTTTATTTGACGGTTTAAAAATTGAAAATGTGCGATATTTAGAAATTTAAAAAATCGCTGACATAGCATGTATTTTAATTTCAATTTATTTTTTCAGTTTTTATGAGAAAATGGCAACAAAAAGGTACAGTAATATATTATTTTCTTTCTTCCGTGATTAGTTTCCCTTTACTTTCAACCCTCCACGACTTTCAACAGAAATGGAGTTCTTCAGTTGCCACAATTACAAAAAATGTATTAAAAACTACAAAAAAATTAATATCTCAAAATTAAATTGAGATACAGCTTTCAAACAAATTGCCTTTAAAAGAGCATTTTTTTCCTCATACGACGGTGTAAAAATTTAAAATGTGCGATGTTTAGAAGTTTAAAAATTTACAGTAGAGAAAATTGCAAAACCAAAATTTCATTTCAAATTTCAAAGTGTTGCCATTCGCAGAATGACGTATGCGTTACGCACAGATATGTTTGTCCTTTATAATATAGATAGTCCAGGCATTAGGTGCTCAAAAAGGACAAATAGGGGAAAGTTTTGGTGTAGTTTTGATATTTGGTGCCTTTATGTTTTGTGGGTAGCTGAACACGAGTGTGAAGTTTGCCAACAAAATTTATCCCGGGAAACACGCTTTTTTGTCAAAAAACGAAAAAAAAACGGGATTTTCTTTGTTTTTTTCCAAATAGCTTCAAAATTATACATTTTACGTAAAAGTCCTCAATGCATAAATTGAAGAGGATAAAATTTCCTGCATTTTATGAGTTAAAAGTTTTTTTCTCTGATCAATGGTTTAGCCGTGACAGCGCCACAAAAATGAGAGTGAAAATCAAAAAATTCAGAGAAAACGGAAATTAGCCGCTGTACGTAGATTCAACATGAAACTAATCATTTTACACAAGCATTGACTATAAATTGTACTAAAGATTATATGAATGACTACATTTTACAATGAAGTTGCTGATAATAAATAGGACGATTCATTACGAATCATTATTTAATTATAAATAAACATGTACATTAGTAAATACATTTATTTAAAAAACAAAAAAATATTATTTCCGCTTTCTTTTACTTGGGGGTCTCTGCTTTTTACCGACATCTACTGCATAGAAAATAGACGTATAGAATTAGTGAGTGTTTTTATTACTACCAACAGTATAAAATAATTTTTTTTTTATAAAAAATATTTGATACCTTCTGGCATGACTTTTTCTTGACATTTTAGTTCAAGTAACATTTTTTTTTTTTTTTTTTTTTAATCAAAGACAGCAGAATTTAAGTTAGTCACATAAATAAACCTTTGCACCATTATGCAACAGCAACATGATTTAAAATGTAACGAAAATGTGAATTTGGTTCAAAATATTTTGTTTATAGAGGAAAATTACAATGAAGTGCACATGAAGTTTTGCAAGAGCGAAATGTTTAAATTTATGACCAAATTTGGATAAAAATTGCCAGTTGTATGTAGATATATCGGGACAAAATCATTTAAAATATATTACTTGGCTGCAAATTCTGAGTGGTTACAAAATTGATCCAGACAAATTCTCCAAATTCAGATTTGATACAATGCAAAACATAATGTAGGCATTTTCTCATGATATATTAATCATGATATCTTATGATTCCCTATCTTTACATAAGGTTCCTGTTAGGTTTCCTGTAAGGTTTGTGCTGAAATAAATATGAATATACAACAGAATATGCAACACAGCAATTTTCATTAATGCTGTCGAATGTTTGTCCCGTACTTTAAATTTTAGAAAAAGAAATTTTAGAATTTGTTATAATAATACAAAAATAGTTTTATCACTTTAGCTTCCACACCGTTAAGAAAGTATCATTAAAATTATCAAGAAGAACGTAAAATCATGCGTTAATCAGATTATGGAATATTTTTGAACGCATTCGGGCTACTATAATAAAACTTCATAGTTTAATAACGTGAAAAACTATGTCTAAGCAATAATTTCTAAAACATATAACACGTTTAAAAACACAATTTCAACCAAAATCGAAAAAATAGCTGAAAATTTTGTACATCCCTGTATATGAACTATAGATTTATCATATAATTCACAATATGCTAAAATTTAGAACTGTTAGTGAAAGCATAGAACAGTTGAAAATTCCTCGTTAGCAATTTTCGGCAATAAGCGGGTATATAGATTGTCTTGTGCAGCCCTATATATGATTTATAGAATTTATACACGCTAAATAGTATGCAATTTTTAAAATTTAAAAAGTGTTCCACAACTGAAAATTCACTTCCATCAATTATTGTTCATACAGAGAAAAATATAGCTGATTTATTTTGTGTGCCCCTGTATATGAAAGATCAATGGCACATCATATTCAATAGTAAGCATCTTATAGAGTACCTCGGAGATATATATCAATTTAAATACTTTTGAAAAGGTGTAACATGAACAAAATACACCACAAACAATTTTCCTCCATAGACCGTAATGTAACATAATTCTTTTTAGTGTCACTGTAAATGATCCCTAAATACTACCCATACCATATTCTATAAGAAATCATCTTGTAGTGCACTTCATAGATATGTATATAAATTTCAAAGTGTTTGAAATTATGAAACATTATTGGAAAAAAAAAAAAAACACAAACGATTTTTCCCCATAGGCCGTAATATAATGAAATACTTTTGACACCCTGTACTTTTTTACCCTGTAACGAAATTATGACTGCTACACGCAACATTTTACAATACCTAACATTCAATAGGGAATATCAATAACATTTTTCAATTTCATGGCGATGCGACTATATTGACGCCAAAAATAATTATGGCCAGCTAGAATCGGTAAATTGCCCACCGTGCACTGCCGTAATTCCCGTTTCTTCGGATTTTTTTTATTTTCACACCCATTTTTGCGGTGTTGTAACAGCTAAACCATTGATCAGAGAAAAACACTTTTAATACGTAAAATGTAGGAAATTGTATCCTCTTTAATTTATGTATTGAGGACTTTTGCGTAAAATGCATAATTTTGAAGTTATTTTGAAAAGACAAAGAAAATCCCGTTTTTTTTCCCAGTTTTTTGCCGAAAAAACGTGTTTCCCGGGATAAATTTTGTTGGCAAACTTCAGATTCGTGTTCAGCGACACAAAAAACATAAAGGCACCAAATATGAAAACTACACCAAAACTTTCCCCTATTTTCTACCAAATGACTGGACTATAACTCCAACCTTCATTTGAGATAAAAATATGAACACGTTCCTCTTCTACGGCTTTTTCTTTCCGTATGATATCGTGTATCGATTAACGAAACTCTTGAGTTTGTTAAGGGGAGTCCGGGACACAAAAAATCTTCAAATTTCCTTAAAAAAACTTTTATTGCATTAAAAATTTCTCTGTATTTTTCTGCTTAAAATGATGTTTAAATCATGTTTCTATCTTAATCGGAATAGGAAATATTAATTTTTTCGTTTTAGTTTGTTTTCAAAATCTAGCTTTCATGCAATGGTTGTCGTGGAAACAACTTCTTGTGAAAAAGCGTTTTTCTTCGTGATGGGTTTTTTCCACCATTTCTCATATCGAAATCGTTATAACTCAAGAACCGTTAAAGGCAAACGCTTCAAACTTGGAACAAGTCTTTTTCCATTGTTTTTCTTTAATTTTGATTAAGCATATTTAAAAAAAAAAATACTTACTTTTGAAAATATGATTTTTTAAAATATTTGCACCATTTTTTTTAAAGTTTTTTCGTTAAATATTTTTTATTTTTTTAAAATTAATATTTTTTAAAAATGTATCGATAATATTTCGAGTTATAACGATTTTAAATTACCCCACTTTTTTGAAAAATTAAAAAAAAAAAAAAAAATATGAGATGTTTTATCATGTGATTTTGTTTACAAATGATATGGTTAACCATCACAAAAAAAAAAAAAATCAGAATTTTAACTCAATAAATAAAAAATTTTTGAAAATGTGTCCCGGACCCCCTTAAGTTGCATTGTTCAATATAATTATTATCCCACATATATATCTATTTATTTATTTACTTGCACTTATTATTATTATGGACTATCATTGCGTCGATCATACTATCTATGTAAAATGTTATAGAAGAAAGCGCTCATTTTTATTGCATTTTCCTCAGTTTTGTAAAATTGAAATTTTCCTAGAAAAAACTGCAATAAATATCGAAAAAGTAAAAAAAGTCTTCGGTAAGGCATCGCCTTCAGATTTATTATGAAAAAAATATCATTTAAAAATATTGAAATGCGAACGAGAAATTTGAAAAGAAATCTCCATTGGTTTAACATTAGCTTGCGTGTATCTTCGTGTTACTAGTGTAGGGCGCTCTTAACTATATTAGAAAGAAAAACCATCCTAAAAAAAGTATTTGTGTTGTGAATTATTTATTATAAAATAAATATACTAGTTATATTTTTGTTTATTACATACCCAAGTAATGCCATTCAAGACCACTTACTGCAAGCATAAACAAGAAAGACAAATCATGCACCAAGCAGTGATTATGAAAACTTTTCAACAAATTTTGTAGACAAATTCCAAGACATATTTTGTAGAAGTTATATATACTTTTTAAAGGATCTACTTAATAGCATTAATACAACTGCTAAACTCAAATGTTTTTTTAACCTTTAACTGCTCTCACAGAAACTATTGTATACCTACTATGACCGGTATCTGAGACCGTTTGATCGAAACATGAAAAAAAGTTTCGGTTAACAATGTGGTATTGTTTCTGCACTAATATTTATGTACAGGATTATTAGAATTAAAATTCACTTAATTAATTTAAGTATCGATTAATAATGTGGTTTCTGCTCTAATATTTATTTACAGGATTAATATAATTAAAATTCACTTAATTCACTTAAGTTTCGATTAGGAATGCGGTATTGTTTCTGTACTAATATTTATGAACAGGGTTATTATAATTAAAATTAACTTAATTCACTTAAGTTTCAATTAACAATGTGGTATTCTTTCTGTACTGATATTTATGTTCAGGATTATTATAATTAAAATTCACTAAAGTTTCGTTTAACAATGTGACAATGCACTAGATTAATTTTAACACAATTATTCTAATTGGTAAATAAATCATATCAGATGTAAATTTCCAACTGGGCGAAAAATGTCCGGACCAGGATTCGAACCAGGGACCTCTTGGCTGAAACCGCCAATGCTCTACCCTCTGACCTATCCCGGACGAATCTGGTTGAACGTTTTCACCCAGCTAAGCTTATTGATTATAGCATCTGGTCTGAAATCTGGTTCAGCTCAACAGAATAAATCGCAGGTAATGGAACTCCAGAAATCGCTGGATACGTTAATTACACTAGTTCTAGTGTAATTACGTTATAGTACGTACTAGTGTAATTACAAAGCTCATATGTTGTGAAGGAGGAAAATTTCATTTACATTGAATGTGTTGAGGCCTAATTAGGCTTAAAACATGCAGTCAAGGCTAAAATTTGGAATAAATTTAAAATAAAATTGTAAAATAAATGTTTTGCTAACACAAAATGTGCAGTAAATAAACCAAACTAGGGGTATTTCACAGGATATGAAAACTGAAAGATTAAAAAATGCATTTTAAACCACAATTTGATTTAAATTGAAAATAAAACATGCGATCCCATTTAGCCTTAACGCAAAACTTTATGATCTTATTTACCCCGTAAATGTTATTTCTGGGGTAATTAGGATCATGCAGATTATCAACATTATGCTTCGTCTATTGCAAAACATAATAATTTCATCTTAAAAACAACCCTTTTCTAAATTTAAATCCAAAACTATATTTCAATATTCCTACAATTTTTTTCACAAGACCTTTTTAACTAAAACATTTTCACTTTGACGGAAAACGTTTTTCTTTATGTTCTGAGAAAACAGTGATTACTTCTACAGGAACATACATTTGCACTCCAAAAACATTGCATTTGTAGAATGTTAGTCAGACTTCATAATTAGCATGGTCAATTATTTTATCTGTTACAGATTGCCCCTGAAGTGCCCCTGATCCCAATCACCCCTGATCGTAATTACCACAACCTCTCCTATCACAGTTAATTTCTTTGAAAGGTATTTACAATTAGTACTATCAAATCTAGTAGTTTATTTTTTTTAAAGTTTTTTCGAAGAAAGAGTGTGGATTGTTGATATCGCTTTGGGGTGTGTAACGAGTTAAAAAAGAAAGATTTATATGGTCTTTTATTTAATTGCTAGTTTTCAATTTGTTGTCAAACTGCTGAAGAAAAGAATTATTCTGCAAATTTTACCCGGCATGAGATCAGTTCGCATGAGATCTTATAGCTTATAGAGAGGGGAAGCTATAAGATCTCATATGAACGGCAAAACAACATCATTTCAAACTGAGGAAACCTCCGAAGAGTGGTGAAAGCGTTTTTTGGAAAGGAGCTGGGAAGTATAGACTATGCATTGCACATAATATGTTGTTATATAGCATATTTTAAACCTGTTAGAACATATGTTTTTACGAAAAATAACAAAATATGTCTTATAGAAATTGATTTTAATGTAAAAGTATACAAACAAGATAAAGAATTTTTTAAATGAAAAAAAAATTGTGTCATGTTTTTTATTTTTATACAACTGTAATAACAGATAATAATGGAAAAATTGTCTATACTGTGATAGCTACTATGATAATAATGCCCGAAGAGATGGTATAGGTTAAGTATAATAAAAGCTTGCTTTTAAAGCATCTTTTTTTCTTTAAATTTATTCAGACGAGGATAAAAGATAAGCTTTGAATTAGACTCACCAAAAAATTTCAAAGCCTCCTCTGACTTTGCCGGCTGGTTAAGGTCCTGCGTAAGCTCGTTTGTTTAACACTTTCCAACACTGTCAAAAATTGTTCATGAATTCGGTTTGCTGTCTGCCTGTGTGCGGTCTAACTCGCGTAAATATACTCGGATAGACAAGCAATTGATATCTGTTAATGAAGTTTGCTAGGGGATGATCTTTATTAAAAATGCAGCATGAAGCGTTTACAGTTCATTTACAGGGACACTCAAAAGGATTCCGTTACATTACGGTCCATGGGGGAAAATCGTTTGCGATGTATTTAAATGATTTAAAACTATTTCAAACATATTTAAATTGATATAGATCACTGGAGTGCACTACAAAAGGCTTACTATAGAATATGCTTTGCATAGCATTCATCGTTCATTTACAGGAATGCACAAAAGAATTCGGTTACAGTACAGTCTAAAATACAACAATTGCTGGAAGTGCATTTTAAGTTGTGGTAAGCGTTCTTAAATTAAACTAATTTTTGTCCTATTACGTTGTGTATAAATTCTATGGATGATATGCAGAGCAACATAAAAGATCTCGAGTACATTTCCGTCTATTGGCGGTAGTTGCTGAAAGGGAATTTAAAACTGTATTATGCATTTCGCAACTGAACTAAATTTTAGCATACATAGTATGTATACAAATCTATAGATCATATACAGCCCTTCACGAAAAAAAAAGTTCGGCTATTTTTCCAACTATTGATGGATATTCCTGAAATTGGGTTTTTAAATGTGTTATACGTTTTCCAAATTGTTTACTTAGGCATCAACTTTCACCTTATTATACGGCGCAGTTTTGTCGAAGTATTCTGGAAGTGTTGGAAAGTGTTTCCTAATTTATGCTTGATGCATGATTTTTCGCTCTTGTTCTTTTTTTTTTCAACTTTCACAGTTTAACTTTTAACTTTTAGTTTAACTATAGGTAACAGAGAAATTTTGATTCATTTGGCTCCCGAGTATTCGCTAGATACTGCTTATTAAGTGAATTTTAATTATAATAATCCTGTACATAAATATTAGTATAGAAACGATACCAAATTATTAATCGAAACTTAAGTGAATTAACTGAGTTTTAATTATAATAATCCTGTAGATAAATATTAGTACAGAAACGATACCATACTCTTAATCGAAACTTAAGTAAATTTTAATTATAATAATCCTATAGATAAATATTAGTACAGAATCGATATCACATTGTTAATCGAAACTTAAGTGAATTAAGTGAATTTTAATTATCATCCTGTACATAAATATTAGTACAGAAACGATACCAAATTATTAATAGAAACTTAAGGGAATTAATTGAATTTTAATGATAATAATCTTGTAGATAAATATTAGTACAGAAACGATACCACACTGTTAATCGAAACTTAAGTGAATTAAGTGAATTTTAATTATAATTATCCTGTACATACTGTAAAAGCACTTATTTTTGCGAGGCTTTAATATTCACGATTTTCGCGAGCCCGTCGTAATCGCGAAAATTTAAGCCTCACGAAATATCCCCCCCCCCTCATATAATAATAAAAAATCTGAAATTTTTCACTTATCCAAAACTTAATGATTATAGTTACTGCTTAAATAAGAAATAAGAACAAAAATCTCTTGAATACTTACAACTATTTCTTGAATACTAGACAACTATTTCTTGAATAAAAACAATAATACAATTAATAGAAATAATTTTTCTGAGAAAAGGAATTTTCTTAAAATGCCTTATGCAAAAAGGGTTCTATTTAGGTAGTTTCGGGATTTTTCAACTTTCGGATCTGTTCCTGTACAATTCGCGAAATTTTCAGCTCGCGAAATCACCGATATCTTCATTTTCGCGAAAATTACGGCTCGCGAAAATAAGTGCTTTTACAGTAAATATTAGTGAAGAAACAATACCACATTGTTAATCGAAGCTTAAGTGAATTTTAATTATAATAAATCTGTACATAAATATTAGTACAGAAACAATACATTGTTAATCGAAACTTAAGCGAATTAAGCGAAATTTAATTATTAATAACCCTGTACATAAATATTAGTACAGAAACAATACCACATTGTTAATCGAAACTTACGTGAATTAAGTTAATTTTAATTATAATAATACTGTACATAAGTATTAGTACAGAAGCAATACCATATTGTTAATTCAAATTTAAGTGAATTTTAATTATAATAATCCTGTACAGAAACAATACAACAATGTTAATCTAAACTTAAGTGAATTTTAATTATAACATTCCTGTACATAAATATTAGTGCAGAAACAATACCACATTGTTAAAAGATACTTAAGTGAATTTTAATTAAAATAATCCTGTACATAAATGTTAGTACAGAAACAATACCGCATTGCTAATTGAAACTTAAGTGAATTAAGCGAATTTTAATTATAATAACCTTGTACATAAATATTAGTAAAGAAATAATACCACACTGTTAATTGAAACTTACGTAAATTAAGTGAATTTTGATAATAATAATCCTGTACATAAATATTAGAACAGAAAGAATACCACATTGTTAACTGAAACTGTTAACTGTTAAGTGACATGCATTAACTGTTAAGGGAATTTTAATTATAATAATCACGTACATAAATGTTAGTACAGAAACAATACCACACTGTTAATCGAAATTTAAGCGAATTAAGCGAAATTTAATTATAATAACCCTGTACATAAATATTAGTACAGAAATAATACCACATTGTTAATCGAAACTTATGTGAATTAAGTGAATTTTAATAATAATAGTACCGCACATAAGTATTAGTACAGAAACAATACCACATTGTTAATTGAAACTTAACTGAATTTTAATTATAATAATCCTGTACATAAATATTAGTACAAAAACAATACAGCATTGTTAATCTAAACTTAAGTGAATTTTAATTATAATAATCCTGTACATAAACGTTAGTACAGAAACAATACCACATTGCTAATCGAAACTTAATTGAATTAAGTGAATTTTAATTATAATGACCTTGTACATTAACATTAGTACAGAAACAATACCACATTGTTAATCGAAACGTACGTGAATTAAGTGAATTTTAATAATAATAATCCTGTACATAAATATTAGTACAGAAAGAATACCACATTGTTAATCGAAACTTAAGGCAATTTTAATTATAATAATCCTGTTCATAAATGTTAGTACAGAAACAATACCACACTGTTAATTGAAACTTAAGTGAATTTTAATTATACACCCTGTTCATAAATATTAGTGCAGAAAGAATACCAAATTGTTAATCGAAACTTAACTGAATTCAGTGAATTTTAATTATAATAATCCTGTAGATAAATATTACTGCAGAAATAATACCACATTCAGATGTAAATTTCCAACTGTCCGGACCAGGATTCGAACGAGGGATTTCTTGGCTTAAGCCCCCCCCCCCCCCCCCCGCGCCGGTTGCTAGCATTTCATCTTATTTTGAAAAAAAAAAAAAGGATTTTATTTTTTAAACTTTAAAAATTAGTTCTTCAGTAACATAACAAGGGAATTATTTTCCAATAGAAAATTTTGCATTTGATTTTGTTTTGTAGGCAGAGTGTAAAATATATGAATATTGAAAATCCCTTAAAAAACTTTTTTCAGCGTACTTATCTTTCCAATACTGTATCTCTGAAAAAGTGGTAGTTGTAAAGCCAAAAATATCTTGCTGTAAAGCCCACACGGAGATATTTTAATTCCATATACTCACGACTGTTTATCTTGTAAGGCATGAGAGAGAATACCACTGATCCCAATTACCGCATTTCAAGAGGGTTAATTGAGATCAAAGAGGTATTTTTTTTTTTTGAAAAAGACATTTGTACCAGGGAAAATGGTACATTGAAATTAATTTTTTAGACATTGAAAATAATTTTTTAGAAACAATACCACACTGTTAATCGAAATTTAAGCGAATTAAGCGAAATTTAATTATAATAACCCTGTACATAAATATTAGTACAGAAATAATACCACATTGTTAATCGAAACTTATGTGAATTAAGTGAATTTTAATAATAATAGTACCGCACATAAGTATTAGTACATAAACAATACCACATTGTTAATTGAAATTTAAGTGAATTTTAATTATAATAATCCTGTACATAAATATTAGTACAGAAACAATACAGCATTGTTAATCTAAACTTAAGTGAATTTTAATTATAATAATCATGTACATAAATGTTAGTACAGAAACAATACCACATTGCTAATCGAAACTTAATTGAATTAAGTGAATTTTAATTATAATGACCTTGTACATTAATATTAGTACAGAAACAATACCACATTGTTAATCGAAACGTACGTGAATTAAGTGAATTTTAATAATAATAATCCTGTACATAAATATTAGTACAGAAAGAATACCACATTGTTAATCGAAACATAAGGCAATTTTAATTATAATAATCCTGTTCATAAATGTTAGTACAGAAACAATACCACACTGTTAATTGAAACTTAAGTGAATTTTAATTATACACCCTGTTCATAAATATTAGTGCAGAAAGAATACCAAATTGTTAATCGAAACTTAAGTGAATTAAGTGAATTTTAATTATAATAATCCTGTAGATAAATATTACTGCAGAAACAATACCACATTCAGATATAAATTTCCAACTGTCCGGACCAGGATTCGAACGAGAGATTTCTTGGCTTAAGCTCCCCGCCGGTTGCTTGCATTTCATCTTATTTTGAAAAAAAAAAAAAAAGAAAAAGGGGGATTTTATTTTTTAAACTTTAAAAATTAGTTCTTCAGTAACATAACAAGGGAATTATTTTCCAATAGAAAATTTTGCATTTGATTTTGTTTTGTAGGCAGAGTGTAAAATATATGAATATTGAAAATCCCTTAAAAAACTTTTTTCAGCGTACTTATCTTTCCAATACTGTATCTCTGAAAAAGCTGTAGTTGTAAAACCAAAAATATCTTGCTGTAAAGCCCACACGGATGATATTTTAATTCCATATACTCACGACTGTTTATCTTGTAAGGCATGAGAGAGAATACCACTGATCCCAATTACCGCATTTCAAGAGGGTTAATTGAGATCAAAGAGGTATTTTTTTTTTTGAAAAAGACATTTGTACCAAAGAAAATGGTACATTGAAAATAATTTTTTAGACATTTCAAGAGACAACTATCTACTGAGCAAAATTATACATAACATTAGTATGAAGTCCACTTCATTCTCTGGCAATTAATAGTAAAAGTTCAAATTGTCAAAAAGTGATCTTTATTACCCCTACCTCTCCTATTTATGATAAATTTTGAAAGAAACAGCGTCATAAAGGGCGTAAAAAAAACAAAAACAAAAAAGGGATATAAAAAGCTGATTTCTTTTTCTCTTAAAAGACTTAATTTATGCCGTTCATGAACACTTACTGCGAGTATTAAAAAAAAAACAAAAAAAAAACGGCCTGACAGCAGGTAAACTGCCTCCTGAGTAACGTGCTGACACAATTCTTCAAATTTTTCTCACGCATAGAAGAGAACAGTGGAATGATTCTTTTTGACCTTGAGTTTAAATACAAATTGGCTCATTTTCTATGCAAATGATGATTTGAAATAATGTTTCATTATGCTATTGTGGATAGAACTGAATGATTATTTATTTACGAAGAGAATCTGGGCGATCGAAGAACTGAAATGCTCCTTATAATAATGGACTATGTTGATGGGACAGCGTAATTCGAGATGCAGAGATGTCAGGAGTTTTAAGACAAAGAATTGGTGTTGGAACGTTGAGAAATAAAGTGAAAAGTTAGATTTTTTTTTTAACCCGTCAGCACATGTGCCTCTTTCCATTACGTTATTATACGCGGGGATAAATTTCACCTCATTTTGTCTCCCATTATATTTTTGGCTAAGTGCGTTTTAAAAACAAATCTACTGCTCTATATTATAAAATGCATCGGTACTACTTCTTTTAAGGAAAAAATCATGCTTTTCATATTTATTTTCATATTTTGTAGCATTTTTTTGCAAAAATCCCGCTTTTTTCTTTAGAAAATACGCAAACGATTTGTTTTACACCTTAAAAGATGAATTATTTCGCAAAATTGATATTAATTACATTTAATATCCTTTCATCTATATATATAAGTAGCTTTTATGCTAGCATTTTATTAAAATTATTTTAGTATGTGTTATCCCATAAGAAATGAACGTATCTTAATGAAACGTTTGTACACGCGCGGGATTATTTAATCACGTTTATTTCTCCACTCCTAGCGAACAAAGAAAAGACATTGCTTCACCCACCACTTCTCAACCTTGATCTTGAAAGGTACAAGGCAGGCCAGAGGCGTCCTCAAAAAATTAATCACTTTTTTTTAAAGAAAAAATGTGACTGGGCTGAGATTTATCCCATCGTGGTTAAGATTACAACTAATGTTACAGTCTTGATCCAAATTATAAATACAATACTTTTTAGATGCTAATCATAAGAAACGCGGTAGAAAATTGCGTTAATAATACATACAAATTTATGCAGCTAATGTTAAACGGATATACGAAAAGTAAAATGTTTTATACTGAATTTCTTTTTTAAAAAAGGTAATTTGGTAATTTTAATATGGCCGTAGTTTCATAATTACAAGGATCGCAAATAAAATCTAAAAAAACACACAAAAGGTTTTTTTTTTAACTTGATGTATGCCATTTAGGAGAAATGGTGTTCAATAATGGTCTCTTCAAAGCCGGAATGAATGTTTGCTCCCCTGAAATCAGAATGTTTTGCAAAAAACAGAACTAGCGGAAAGTAAAAGTGCGGGAGCCATTTGGCATGGAGATGAAATTCACAGGTCGAACAGTGCACTGGAGAATGTCATGAAATGCGAATAAAATTAACACAAAATAAAACGCTCATGGGGTAAACAAAATTATCAAAGAGAAATTGTCAACGAATAGTGCTTTCAAGAAAGATCTGATCGAAGAAAAGTATCGCTCAGCTTTAAAATAAAATAAAATACTCGGTACAGAAAATGGTCAGTTTTTTAACGATTCTGAAGTCTTAAAATATATGTAGAGTCGTGGAAAAAAAGTAAACATATCCTATTAACTCTGCAACAAATTATTGTAGAAGAAAGTTACTGATACCAAACGATTGAAAATAAAGTCTACTTTTAAATGATGTATATAAAATTGGCTTAGGAGCCATCTACATACTTTTTACTTTCTTCTAACTTCAAAAGAAGAAAGTATTGTAATCGAAATTTTTTTCGACTTCCGGTTTTCGACGGATTTACACGTTTTAGGGGTCAGAGATAAAAAAAAACAAATGTCTGTCTGTCTGTGTGTTCGTATGTCCGTATGTCGCCATTGTACCATCGAAAAGTGTATGAAGTTATGCATAGAATTGAACCAAATTTTTTTTAAGTTTGGGGATATGGCAAGCAGGTCCTTCATTAATTTTGAAAAAATCCGCCGGTAGGGGCGCTGTATTAGTGATTTTTGTGGCATTTTGAATATTGTACCATCGAAAAGTGTATGAAGTTATGCATGGAATTGAACCAATTTTTTTTTTTTTTTTAAGTTTGTGTCTATGGCAAGTAGGTCCTCCATTAATTTTGAAAAATATGCGCTGTAATAGCGATTTTTGTGGCATTTTGAATATTGTACCTTCGGAAAGTGAATGAAGTTATGCATAGAATTGAACCAATTTTTTTTATAAGATTTTGGCTATGGCAAGCAGGTCCTCCCTTAATTTGGAAAAAATACGCCGGTAGGGGGCGTTGTAATAGCGATTTTTGTGCGTTTTCGTGGCATTTTGAAAATTGTACCATCGAAAAGTGCATGAAGTTATGCATAGAATTGAACCAAATTTTTTGCGTATGTTTTTGGCCATAACAAGAAAGTCCTCCCTGAATTTGGAAATATTCCGCCGAAAGGGGGCACTATAAAGGCAATTTTTGTGTAATTTTCTTTCGAAGTTGATATAGTATTGAACCAAAAAAAATGAAATATTGAAATTTGTAACAACATTTTGAAATATTAAAATATATGAGATAGAAGAAAGTTTTGGGATTGGCACATCCAATTAGTTTAATTATGCTTTTTTCACCTCATTTCACCTCTTAAACCATTTTTGACGTTTTTTAGTCATAATTCGAAAACTACTTGGAAAAAAAATTTAAATTGAGAATTCACATAAAGCACGAAATAATAAATATAAATCTATCAAAAAAAAAAAAAAAAAAGAATTAGGTTGCAATTTATATTTTTTTTTCGAATATTAATTTCCTAATTCATGTTATAAATTTTTTTTAAATCAAATTAAATGTATTTATGTTTGGGTTTTTTATCATTATAACAACACACAAAAATGATAACATTAGGCTTATAATTTTAGGAGACATTAATAAAATTATGAAAATGTAATTTAACATTAGAATCTTTAAATTTTGAACTCTTATAATTCAAAAACTTAACATTCAAATGACTTAAAGTATTATTTCTAGGTATAGTTTGAACCGAAGATTTAAAATATAATGTAAAAAATGGGGTGTTGCCATTGAAAAAAACAGTTTGGTCGGGTTTTGATTTGTATATGGCCCCCAAAACAAAATTTTATATAAGTCATTTAAAATAAACTTTATTTCCAATCGTTTGGTACCAGTAACTTTCTTCTGTTATAATTAGTTGCAGAGTTAGTAGGGGGTCTTTACTTATTTTTTCCACGACTGTACTTGTGAGCCAGACTTAAGCTAACCTAATATCACAAAATTGCCTGAAAATAAGCCATCATTAAATGGAGGAAAATGTCTGTTGACCGGAATAACATCATATTTTAAGATAGTAAACGGTTAAGCGCGAGTATTAATCGTGATCAGAGGGTTCCGTACAATAAATATGTGAATTATTAACTCTATTATTAAAAAAATCGTTGCTAAAAGAATATTAAGACTTTGTAAAAAACTATACTATCTAGGGTTGAGTATAGCTGTGTATACTAGAAAAGTATCAATGGGTATACCATAAAAGATGAAAGAGGTGTATGAAGCCTAAATAATATCAAATATTGCTATTCTGTATAACACTTTTTTGAGTTTTATCTTAATATATTTTTGATGAACTTAATTCGATATTGACAATAAAAGTTGTGGATATTTAAACTTCATTTCGCATTTCATAAAACTAAATTCAGCGTAGTAATAATATTTTCTTTTTACAGTGTAGCTAAAACAAAACCCTTGCTCAAAATTTAAACTTGGCATTGTGCTAAGCGTGCTTCGAAAGGAGGTGGCAAAATTACAAAGCCGCCTTGGTCCGTGCCTCGTTTTTCCAGATAGATTTTAAATTAACTTTTAAAGCATGGGAAGCTTATTGAGAGATCCACTGAATGCAAACTGGTCGCGAATCACATAGCATTGTGTGATTAATTAATATTAAATTAGTCTGTTTTTAACAATTTGACGCTCATTGCTTTTATATTGCTACTGGCATTGCATCACACAAATATATCATTAAAAGTTGTTACCTAGATTTTATAAACCGATAGTGCATAGAGTACGCCGCACCTGTCATTATGTATGTTCAAACTGTTCGTGTCTTTAAGGGCAAATACCTCGGCTAATTACCGACGATTTTTTTCGAAAATCATTATCAAAAGTGCTTGTATACTTCTGCTACGATAGGTACCTCCAGCGCTCCTCGACACCTTTGCTGAATGCCCGGATATCGAAATTTGTGTGTAAAGGAAAAATGTGCTTTATTCAAAAACTATGTGATCTAGGGTAATCGCTTTAATTTTCCTGCAATGTTTAAATTAAAGTCTACTACCTCTAATGTTTTCATAATCTTAGTTTCATTCGATTCGGAAATAAAAGGGGGGGGGGACATATTTTTGCACTCAATTTGCAACGATATCTCAGAAAATGTAATGTCTAAAATTAAAACAAATGTATTTTTGAGTTCAGCATTACGAAAGCTTTCCCACGATACCCCACATGATATACAAATAATTTTTTTTCAAGTAACTTAATTAGACCCTCTACATTTTCCCTATATATATTTGTGAATATTCAATAATCTGTACGTATGTGGGCCAATAGTCTTTATTACTTCTCTCCCAATTTGAACTTTCCACGTTCTATAGTTTACGAATAAAATGGATGTGACAGACAGACAGACAGACACAGGAATGATCGCTTTCGAATGATCGAAAATTTGCTTTTTAAGTACGGAACCCTAAAAACCGTTCAGTGTTGATGGTCCTAAAGTTGTACGCTACTGCGGATACGATGTGTGATGAAATAGAAACGTTGCATATAGCCATCAACATAAATGAGGATCAGTCATGTTTTGGGGTGTTTTATCAGTTTAAGGTAAGACTAATTTAGTTATTGTTTCTAGGAAAATGAACATAAAAGTGTACACCCATATATTGAAACACAAATTTTTGTTTCTTTTAGGAGGTGAAAAACGTTCTATACTTTACCAATAAAATGGATGTGACAGACAGACACAGAAGTTATCTTAAAATGGTTCTGTTTTTACTTTTTAAGTACGGAACCCTAAAAACCGTTTACACAGGAGTTATCTTATAATGGTTCCGTTTTTGCTTTTTAAGTAAGAAACCCTGAAAACAGTTCAGTATTGATTGTACTGAAGTTGTACGTTACAACGGATACGGTGTGTGAAGAAATAGAAACGTTGCATATCGCCATCAATATAAATGAGGATCAGTCATGTTTTGGAGTGTTTTATCAGTTTAAGGTAAGACTAATTTAGTTATTGTTTCTAGGACAATGAACTTAAAAGTGTACACCCATATATTGAAACACATATTTTTGTTTCTTTTAGGAGGTGAAAAACGTTCTATAGTTTACCAATAAAATGGATGTGACAGACAGACACAGAAGTTATCTTAAAATGGTTCTGTTTTTACTTTTTAAGTACGGAACCCTAAAAACCGTTTACACAGGAGTTATCTTATAATGGTTCCGTTTTTGCTTTTTAAGTACGAAACCCTAAAAACAGTTCAGTATTGATGGTACTGAAGTTGTACGTTACAACGGATACGGTGTATGAAGAAATAAAAACGTTGCATATCGCCATCAACATAAATGAGGATCAGTCATGTTTTGGGGTTTTTTATCAGTTTAAGGTAAGACTAATTTAGTTATTGTTTCTAGGACAATGAACATAAAAGTGTACACCCATATATTGAAACACAAATTTTTGTTTCTTTTAGGAGGTGAAAAACGTTCTATAGTTTACCAATAAAATGGATGTGACAGACAGAAACAGAAGTTATCTTAAAATGGTTCTGTTTTTACTTTTTAAGTACGGAACCCTAAAAAACGTTTACACAGGAGTTATCTTATAATGGTTCCGTTTTTGCTTTTTAAGTAAGAAACCCTGAAAACAGTTCAGTATTGATGGTACTGAAGTTGTACGTTACAACGGATACGGTGTGTGAAGAAATAGAAACGTTGCATATCGCCATCAACATAAATGAGGATCAGTCATGTTTTGGGGTTTTTTATCAGTTTAAGGTAAGACTAATTTAGTTATTGTTTCTAGGACAATGAACATAAAAGTGTACACCCATATATTGAAACACAAATTTTTGTTTCTTTTAGGAGGTGAAAAACGTTCTATAGTTTACCAATAAAATGAATGTGACAGACAGACACGGAAGTTATCTTATAATGGTTCTGTTTTTACTTTTTAAGTACGGAACCCTGAAAACCGTTTAGTGTTGATGGTCCTGAAGTTGTACGTTACTACGGATACGATGTGTGAAGAAATAGAAACGTTGCATATAGCCATCAACATAAATCAGGATAAGTCATATTTTGGGGTGTTTTATCAGTTCAAGGTTAGATTAATTTAGTTATTGTTTCTAGGACAATGAACATAAAAGTGTACACCCATATATTGAAACACAAATTTTTGTTTCTTTTAGGAGGTGAAAAACGTTCTATAGTTTACCAATAAAATGGATGTGACAGACAGACACAGAAGTTATCTTAAAATGGTTCTGTTTTTACTTTTTAAGTACGGAACCCTAAAAACCTGTTACACAGGAGTTATCTTATAATGGTTCCGTTTTTGCTTTTTAAGTACGAAACCCTAAAAACAGTTCAGTATTGATGGTACTGAAGTTGTACGTTACAATGGATACGGTGTGTGAAGAAATAGAAACGTTGCATATCGCCATCAACATAAATGAGGATCAGTCATGTTTTGGTGTGTTTTATCAGTTTAAGGTAAAACTAATTTAGTTATTGTTTCTAGGACAATGAACATAAAATTGTACACCCATATATCGAAACACAAATTTTTGTTTCTTTTAAGATGTGAAAAACGTTCTATAGTTTACCAATAAAATGGATGTGACAGACAGACACAGAAGTTGTCTTATAATGGTTCTGTTTTTACTTTTTAAGTACGGAACCCTAAAAACCGTTTACACAGGAGTTATCTTATAATGGTTCCGTTTTTGCTTTTTAAGTACGAAACCCTAAAAACAGTTCAGTATTGATGGTACTGAAGTTGTACGTTACAACGGATACGGTGTGTGAAGAAATAGAAACGTTGCATATCGCCTTCAACATAAATGAGGATCAGTCATGTTTTGGGGTGTTTTATCAGTTTAAGGTAAGACTAATTTAGTTATTGTTTCTAGGACAATGATCATAAAAGTGTACACCCATGTATTGAAACACAAATTTTTGTTTCTTTTAGGAGGTGAAAAACGTTCTATAGTTTACCAATAAAATGAATGTGACAGACAGACACGGAGGTTATCTTATAATGGTTCTGTTTTTACTGTTTAAGTACGAAACCCTAAAAACCGTTTAGTGTTGATGGTCCTGAAGTTGTACGTTACTACGGATACGATGAGTGAAGAAACAGAAACGTTGCATATAGCCATCAACATAAATCGGGATAAGTCATGTTTTGGGGTGTTTTATCAGTTCAAGGTTAGATTAATTTAGTTATTGTTTCTAGGACAATGAACTTAAAAGTGTATACCCATATATTGAAACACATATTTTTGTTTCTTTTAGGAGGTGAAAAACGTTCTATAGTTTACCAATAAAATGGATGTGACAGACAGACACAGAAGTTATCTTAAAATGGTTCTGTTTTTACTTTTTAAGTACGGAACCCTAAAAACCGTTTACACAGGAGTTATCTTATAATGGTTCCGTTTTTGCTTTTAAAGTAAGAAACCCTGAAAACAGTTCAGTATTGATTGTACTGAAGTTGTACGTTACAACGGATACGGTGTGTGAAGAAATAGAAACGTTGCATATCGCCATCAATATAAATGAGGATCAGTCATGTTTTGGAGTGTTTTATCAGTTTAAGGTAAGACTAATTTAGTTATTGTTTCTAGGACAATGAACTTAAAAGTGTACACCCATATATTGAAACACATATTTTTGTTTCTTTTAGGAGGTGAAAAACGTTCTATAGTTTACCAATAAAATGGATGTGACAGACAGACACAGAAGTTATCTTAAAATGGTTCTGTTTTTACTTTTTAAGTACGGAACCCTAAAAACCGTTTACACAGGAGTTATCTTATAATGGTTCCGTTTTTGCTTTTTAAGTACGAAACCCTAAAAACAGTTCAGTATTGATGGTACTGAAGTTGTACGTTACAACGGATACGGTGTATGAAGAAATAAAAACGTTGCATATCGCCATCAACATAAATGAGGATCAGTCATGTTTTGGGGTTTTTTATCAGTTTAAGGTAAGACTAATTTAGTTATTGTTTCTAGGACAATGAACATAAAAGTGTACACCCATATATTGAAACACAAATTTTTGTTTCTTTTAGGAGGTGAAAAACGTTCTATAGTTTACCAATAAAATGGATGTGACAGACAGAAACAGAAGTTATCTTAAAATGGTTCTGTTTTTACTTTTTAAGTACGGAACCCTAAAAACCGTTTACACAGGAGTTATCTTATAATGGTTCCGTTTTTGCTTTTTAAGTAAGAAACCCTGAAAACAGTTCAGTATTGATGGTACTGAAGTTGTACGTTACAACGGATACGGTGTGTGAAGAAATAGAAACGTTGCATATCGCCATCAACATAAATGAGGATCAGTCATGTTTTGGGGTTTTTTATCAGTTTAAGGTAAGACTAATTTAGTTATTGTTTCTAGGACAATGAACATAAAAGTGTACACCCATATATTGAAACACAAATTTTTGTTTCTTTTAGGAGGTGAAAAACGTTCTATAGTTTACCAATAAAATGAATGTGACAGACAGACACGGAAGTTATCTTATAATGGTTCTGTTTTTACTTTTTAAGTACGGAATCCTGAAAACCGTTTAGTGTTGATGGTCCTGAAGTTGTACGTTACTACGGATACGATGTGTGAAGAAATAGAAACGTTGCATATAGCCATCAACATAAATCAGGATAAGTCATATTTTGGGGTGTTTTATCAGTTCAAGGTTAGATTAATTTAGTTATTGTTTCTAGGACAATGAACATAAAAGTGTACACCCATATATTGAAACACAAATTTTTGTTTCTTTTAGGAGGTGAAAAACGTTCTATAGTTTACCAATAAAATGGATGTGACAGACAGACACAGAAGTTATCTTAAAATGGTTCTGTTTTTACTTTTTAAGTACGGAACCCTAAAAACCTGTTACACAGGAGTTATCTTATAATGGTTCCGTTTTTGCTTTTTAAGTACGAAACCCTAAAAACAGTTCAGTATTGATGGTACTGAAGTTGTACGTTACAATGGATACGGTGTGTGAAGAAATAGAAACGTTGCATATCGCCATCAACATAAATGAGGATCAGTCAAGTTTTGGTGTGTTTTATCAGTTTAAGGTAAGACTAATTTAGTTATTGTTTCTAGGACAATGAACATAAAATTGTACACCCATATATTGAAACACAAATTTTTGTTTCTTTTAAGATGTGAAAAACGTTCTATAGTTTACCAATAAAATGGATGTGACAGACAGACACAGAAGTTGTCTTATAATGGTTCTGTTTTTACTTTTTAAGTACGGAACCCTAAAACCGTTTACACGGGAGTTATCTTATAATGGTTCCGTTTTTGCTTTTTAAGTACGAAACCCTAAAAACAGTTCAGTGTTGATGGTACTGAAGTTGTACGTTACAACGGATACGGTGTGTGAAGAAATAGAAACGTTGCATATCGCCATCAACATAAATGAGGATCAGTCATGTTTTGGGGTGTTTTATCAGTTTAAGGTAAGACTAATTTAGTTATTGTTTCTAGGACAATGAACATAAAAGTGTACACCCATATATTGAAACACAAATTTTTGTTTCTTTTAGGAGGTGAAAAACGTTCTATAGTTTACCAATAAAATGAATGTGACAGAGGACACGGAAGTTATCTTATAATGGTCCTGTTTTTACTTTTTAGTACGAAACCCTAAAAACCGTTTAGTGTTGATGGTCCTGAAGTTGTACGTTACTACGGATACGATGCGTGAAGAAATAGGAACGTTGCATATAGCCATCAACATAAATCAGGATAAGTCATGTTTTGGGGTGTTTTATCAGTTCAAGGTTAGATTAATTTAGTTATTGTTTCTAGGACAATGAACATAAAAGTGTACACCCATATATCGAAACACAAATTTTTGTTTCTTTTAGGAGGTGAAAAACGTTCTATAGTTTACCAATAAAATGTATGTGACAGACAGACACAGAAGTTATCTTAAAATGGTTCTGTTTTTACTTTTTAAGTACGGAACCCTAAAAACCGTTTACACAGGAGTTATCTTATAATGGTTCCGTTTTTGCTTTTTAAGTACGAAACCCTAAAAACAGTTCAGTATTGATGGTACTGAAGTTGTACGTTACAACGGATACGGTGTGTGAAGAAATAGAAACGTTGCATATCGCCTTCAACATAAATGAGGATCAGTCATGTTTTGGGGTGTTTTATCAGTTTAAGGTAAGACTAATTTAGTTATTGTTTCTAGGACAATGAACATAAAAGTGTACACCCATATATTGAAACACAAATTTTTGTTTCTTTTAGGAGGTGAAAAACGTTTTATAGTTTACCAATAAAATGAATGTGACAGACAGACACGGAGGTTATCTTATAATGGTTCTGTTTTTACTGTTTAAGTACGAAACCCTAAAAACCGTTTAGTGTTGATGGTCCTGAAGTTGTACGTTACTACGGATACGATGAGTGAAGAAACAGAAACGTTGCATATAGCCATCAACATAAATCGGGATAAGTCATGTTTTGGGGTGTTTTATCAGTTCAAGGTTAGATTAATTTAGTTATTGTTTCTAGGACAATGAACTTAAAAGTGTATACCCATATATTGAAACACATATTTTTGTTTCTTTTAGGAGGTGAAAAACGTTCTATAGTTTACCAATAAAATGGATGTGACAGACAGACACAGAAGTTATCTTAAAATGGTTCTGTTTTTACTTTTTAAGTACGGAACCCTAAAAACCGTTTACACAGGAATTATCTTATAATGGTTCCGTTTTTGCTTTTTAAGTACGAAACCCTAAAAACAGTTCAGTATTGATGGTACTGAAGTTGTACGTTACAACGGATACGGTGTGTGAAGAAATAGAAACGTTGCATATCGCCATCAATATAAATGAGGATCAATCATGTTTTGGGGTGTTTTATCAGTTTAAGGTAAGACTAATTTAGTTATTGTTTCTAGGACAATGAACATAAAAGTGTACACCCATATATTGAAACACAAATTTTTGTTTCTTTTAAGAGGTGAAAAACGTTCTATAGTTTACCAATAAAATGGATGTGACAGACAGACACAGAAGTTGTCTTATAATGGTTCTGTTTTTACTTTTTAAGTACGGAACCCTAAAACCGTTTACACGGGAGTTATCTTATAATGGTTCCGTTTTTGCTTTTTAAGTACGAAACCCTAAAAACAGTTCAGTATTGATGGTACTGAAGTTGTACGTTACAACGGATACGGTGTGTGAAGAAATAGAAACGTTGCATATCGCCATCAACATAAATGAGGATCAGTCATGTTTTGGAGTGTTTTATCAGTTTAAGGTAAGACTAATTTAGTTATTGTTTCTAGGAAAATGAACATAAAAGTGTACACCCATATATTGAAACACAAATTTTTGTTTCTTTTAGGAGGTGAAAAACGTTCTATAGTTTACCAATAAAATGGATGTGACAGACAGACACAGAAGTTATCTTAAAATGGTTCTGTTTTTACTTTTTAAGTACGGAATCCTAAAAACCGTTTAGTGTTGATGGTCCTGAAGTTGTACGTTACTACGGATACGATGTGTGAAGAAATAGAAACGTTGCATATAGCCATCAACATAAATCAGGATAAGTCATGTTTTGGGGTGTTTTATCAGTTCAAGGTTAGATTAATTTAGTTATTGTTTCTAGGACAATGAACATAAAAGTGTACACCCATATATTGAAACACAAATTTTTGTTTCTTTTAGGAGGTGAAAAACGTTCTATAGTTTACCAATAAAGTGGATGTGACAGACAGACACAGAAGTTATCTTAAAATGGTTCTGTTTTTACTTTTTAAGTACGGAACCCTAAAAACCGTTTACACAGAAGTTATCTTATAATGGTTCCGTTTTTGCTTTTTAAGTACGAAACCCTAAAAACAGTTCAGTATTGATGGTACTGAAGTTGTACGTTACAACGGATACGGTGTGTGAAGAAATAGAAACGTTGCATATCGCCATCAACATAAATGAGGATCAGTCATGTTTTGGGGTGTTTTATCAGTTTAAGGTAAGACTAATTTAGTTATTGTTTCTAGGACAATGAACATACAAGTGTACACCCATATATTGAAATACAAATTTTTGTTTCTTTTAGGAGGTGAAAAACGTTCTATAGTTTACCAATAAAATGGATGTGACAGACTGACACAGAAGTTGTCTTATAATGGTTCTGTTTTTACTTTTTAAGTACGGAACCCTAAAAACCGTTTAGTGTTGATGGTCCTGAAGTTGTACGTTACTACGGATACGATGTGTGAAGAAATAGAAACGTTGCATATATCCATCAACGTAAATCAGGATCAGTCATGTTTTGAGGTATTTTATCAGGTAAGATTAATTTAGTTATTGTTTCTAGGACAATGAACATAAAAGTGTACATCCATATATTGAAACACAAATGCTTGTTTCTTTTAGGAGGTGAAAAATTCATCTTCCAACAAGATAATGCATCGCGCTATACCTCAAACGCTATGAAAAAATGGTTGAGTTATAACAACATACCGTATTCGATTGGCCACCTCTATTGCACAATATGACCATTAAAAAACTAATGGAGTGCAATGTTTAGAGGCAAGTAAAGTAAACCGTTCAGTGAAAACCGTTTATCCCAGTCTGACTCAATTTGAGCAATTAGTGGTTGAAATACTCAGTTCTAAGCAAGAAGAAGAATCCATTACGGTATCTTCATTTGTGTAGTTTCTGTGTTGTAAAGTTTATTTTAATATTTTTTCTTTTAATATTTGCTAGTTTGCAAAGCATGAACGCATTTAAAGTTCCTGAAACTTTTTATATTATTGTGTAACATATTTAATGAAGATGTATTTCAAACGTGTAACTAATCCAAACATTTAATGGTGCAATTTTATGAGTTGCTTTGCGAACCTCATTCTTTTGAAGTATAACCTACGTGGGATAAAAGGGATATTGGAAAACAATAATTGAAGCCCCAGTAATCACTCTTTCAAGAAAAGATAGTCAAACAACATGGACAAGAGAGATTATAATTTTTATAAAGCTAATAAAGAGGTGAACTTTTTTTGTCTCTTCTCAAAATGTAACGAAGATCCTTTTGTCTTTAAATATTAAGTCATTAGACTTATAACGGAATATTGTTATTTTAGTTCGTTAGTTAAAGTTGCAAAAGTAATGTATATATATATATATTTAAAGAACGTCTAAACTCTTTTATTTTCTGAAAGGTTAACACCTTCATGCAGTTTTCCCACCCGATGTGGTAGACCGAATAATTTGATTTTACAAATAATCAATAATTATTTTTAAAAAAATGTGATGAACTAATCATATATTTCAAAGGATATTGTGGTACCAGAATAAGTGAAGAGTATGTAACGCATATTTACATTACATTCTATTGGAAATTCTGACTTCAAAGAAGCAACTAATACAACCCCTGGTAAAAAGTATAGAATCAGGGTCTATCTTACCCAACGCGCAATGAAATGTGAGCAATTTTATGTAGAGTTTTTAAGTGAGTGAAACTTTATTTGCTACTAAAGATCCATAAACATGTTTAGAACGCTGGGACTAAAAAAAAAGATTTCACAGCTATTTTATAGAATTTTATTTCTCTAAATGCTGCTAGGAAAAAATACGGAATCATGTCCTATCTCAAAAAAAAAAGTTTGGAATAGTTAGTCAAAATACATGGTTTTCATTCACCTTCATAATCTCTTTGATTCTGTCAGGCATAGACAACAAGATCTTCGCACTTACATGTTTAGGACGCTGGAATTAACAAAAATAACAAAATGGCTTCGCAATTATTTTATATAATTTTATTTCTCTAAATGCTGCTAGGAATAAATACGGAATCACATCCTATCTGAAAAAAAAGTTTGAAATAGTTTGTCAAAATACATGGTTTCCATTCACCTTCATGATCTCTTTGATTCTGTCAGACATAGACAACAAGATCTTCGCACTTACATATTTAGGACGCTGAAACTAACAAAAATAAAAAAATGGCTTCACAATTATTTTATATAATTTTATTTCTCTAAATGCAGCAAGGAAAAAATATAGAATCACGTCCTATCTGAAAAAAAAAATAGTTCGTCCAAATTCATGGTTTCCATTCACCTTCATGATCTCTTTGATTCTGTCAGGCATAAACAACAAGATCTTCACACTTACATGTTTAGGACGCTGGAACTAACAAAAATAACAAATTGGCTTCACAATCATTTTATATAATTTTATTTCTCTAAATGCTGTTGTGAAAAAAATACAGAATCAAGTCCTATCTGAATAAAAAAAAGTTTAGAATAGTTGGTCAGAATACATGGTTTCCACCTTATACCTTGATGATCGCTTTGATTCTGCCTGGCATACGTTTAACAAGGTTTTCGCACTTATTTGTATCGATAGCTGCACATGATTTTTGCGCGGATTCTTCCAGTTTGACTATAGCTTAAATACCATTTGTTTTCAAAATATATCTTATATTTTCTATAGAATTGATATTTGGACTATATGCTGGTCACTTCATTTGAGGGACATCATCTTTAGAAAGAAATTTTTCCTCTATCCAGGAGCTATGGTGCGAAGCACTGTCATCAATAAATATCTAAACTGAGATCTAACCTGGGATCCATAAATATCTAAACTGGATCTTCTAAACTGGGAATCAGGAAATCTTCTAAAATTGAAATACACTTCTCTGAATTCTCATTTCCATTCAAAACAAATATCTTCAAACCCTCTTAGAAGACATGCAGCCCGAAATTATGATTGAATCATGGAACTTAACACCACTTTACTTCACTCATAAATAGACCAATCCCGGTATTTTTTGGCCCATCATAATCTGGCTTGTTTGAGCCATATTGTCAGCTTGGATTTTGCCTTAACTTTGAGATATCGATATCCAGCTTCATTTAATCTGCGACGCAACATTCTATTGGGTACCTTGGCCTCGAATGTTTTCTTCTATTCAATATGCATATGATTTTATGTTTTTTCCATTCATACTCTTCAATATTTTAATTAAGTACGATCCTGACGTGCTGATGTACCTCGTAGTCTAGCAAAACTTTGGCAAATTTTCACACTTTTAAGCTCTATGAACGTTCTCGAAATTTTCGAAATAATAAATAGTGAAAATAAAAATGTCTTTTCTGGATTTCTCTGCAGTTTTCTTTGGTTTAGCATTTTATTAGCGAGTGCTGATTTTTAAATCCATCTCACTTACAGGCCTCCGTTTCATCCACTAGTTTTAAATGAGCAAAGGAAAAAAAAAAGCTAATATATTTTATTTATATCCACCTCAAGTACAACTGCTTAAGACTCTTGCGTAACATTAAGCTGATCACCATGCATGGAAATTAGCATAAACAAGCGAGTGGTTCTTATTTTTTTTCTCCTAATCTGTTGAATTTAATTCCCCAGATGTTTCGGCAACTTCAAAACCAATTGAATGAGAAAAGAACTTAGTTACTGAACGCAGAACATTTTAATAAGCCAATTTGTGGGCTATTTTTACTTCCGCGTTCATAACCCTTTAAGACCGGGAGATTTTTTGGTAGAAATTTAAAGTTTGGGTGGTTCCCCTTACCGATAGGACCGTATTTGATTGAAAAAAAATATTTAAAAAAATACCCCATGTCAGGTTATGCCAAGGGAGGACCCACATAATTGTGTGGTTCGGGCTTAATGCAACAGTTTTTGAGCTGTATCTATACAATTGTGTAGTTTGGGATTACGTGTGCAAATATTTAAAAATAAAAGTTTAAGCAAAAAAAGTTGTTGTTTATTGAGATAATTTTCATCAGCCACAATGAAAATGTTTGAAACAATTTTTATTTTTGGACAGACCACTACAATTTCATTTTCTGAGATGTGCTCAATGCTCGCACCCGTCTTAAGAGCCGTTGACAAATGGTATGCCCTTCACTTCGTTTGGATTGCGCCTGATCCTTCAAATTTCTTTTTTTAGTTTTTCCAGCAGCGGTATTTTGTTGAAATACCGATCGAAGTGCATAAAACTAGGTCTGAACCAGAGTAAGGACTGCAGAAGGTCCTAAGCGTATATCCTTGTGGGCTAGGTCTGTACTTCCCCACTGGTAAACTACAAAATTTAAAACTATCCCAGGTGATACTGTTACAAGAGAGTGTGGTTTGTTTTTTATATACTGCTTTACTGAGGCACGTCCTAAAACAAGAATCGTCTGCTCATCTATGGAAAATTTCCCATGATCTCCTGGTAAATTCAAGCAGACACTACGGAATCTGTCGAGCATTTGCTGAACTTTCCATAATTTATTATTCATTCCTGGTGGCTTACTTGCTGTGTCGACAAAATGGAATGAATTTATCAAACTTAAAAATCTATCTCGTGATATGCATATAACTCATATAAAACTTATAAATCATATACGACATCTAGAACTCAGAGCAAAAACATACAGTTCGTTACATGTCATATTATATATATAATACTATTAATTTTAAATAGAAATAATGAATATTTTAAATAGAAATCATGAATAGTACAAACCTATTTAAAATTAATCCGGTTTAAAAATGTAATTAATAAAAAATAAATTGCTAAAAACATTAGTTTTAAAAAAATCACTTAAAAATAAAAATTTTATATATTAGGAATTGTACCCATTTTGGAAACGGTAAAACCCGGGCCCGCACAATTGTGTGGGTCATTTATTTTTCAATATTTGTAAAGCCTAATTAAATTTATCAAAGACAAAATCAATTAAAATCATGAATAAAGTATATGAAAAGAAAAATTAAACCTAAGCAAACATTAAAAATCATATTTAAAAGAAATTACAACAGTACATGCTTTTTGTCTATTGCTGTTAGATGATATAGTCTTTTTAAAAGCAGAAAATCTAACCCTGTATTTTAGTTAGTGCCCCTAGTGGTGTCTTATCAAAACATCTGAAGCCAATTAACTCATATAAATGTGCAGATTTGGTTTTAAATCTCACAAAAACAGGAAATAGCCATTCTCTTTTACTTTAGTATCACCCCAACAATTGTGTGGGTCAGGGCTTAAAGGGATAATGACTGATATTGCAGACCACTTGTGTAAAAAACTGTAACATCTGAACTCTTAAGTTTTACCAGATTCTTTTAATGGTTTGTTTATTCTTTCGGCGGCCCTCTGTTTAACGCCGCACATCTCTGTTTCTCACTTTAAATCATGTAGACACTCCAATAACACAGAGGTTATTCATACTCCAAATGTCTCAAATATATAATAGCTCAAGTACAGAAATGAGTCGTTATTTTCTTCCCAATAACACATATTAATATACATTGTCTTTACAGCCCCTTATGGATACTACTTCAAAGTTTTTTTTTTCTTTTCACAGAATAGTGTTTTACAAATAAATATTTTTTTCAAGAAACACGAGGATATATCGTAACATGTAACAAGCAGATCCCTATACCATGCCAAAGACGATTTACGACAACGCGAAACTGAAGAATGAAGGTAAGCGATTTCTCTTTTACTTATCTATGAATTATAAAAGGCAGCATAGTACAAGTCACAAGGAGACTTACTTTTTCTATTTTGTTTAACTATAAGACAGCGCAATCTCGCTGAAAACAGAGGAGTGCTTTCTGGCTTGACACGCCACTTAAATCTTCAACATAATCGACGTGATTCCAACCTTTTTTCCTACTCAACTGTTAGAAAAAACCTTTTAAATAATTATTAAGTGCATATTTTGTAGTTTCCGTTGTGTCTGTGTATTTCACTAACACTCATGATCGTTCCTTAAAAAGAAAATTATTACAACTTTTCAATTAAAATAGAAAGGTATATATTGTGAGCTGTCAAATAAGCGTTATAGGTTAAAATATGTGGGCGATTCTTCAATAAATGGGTACTTTGTGTCCCTTGGGGTTATATCCTACATTTTATCATTTATATAATTTTCGTTATCATAAAATGTATTGTGTAATGCCTTTCTACAATTTCGAAAAGAATTTTCACGAAAATAACTATACATTTTACTCCAATAATACAGGGTTATTACAAATGAATCATCGAGTTTTGATACGTTACTGCGTGCGAACTAGGAAACGTATATGTTTCCATGATAACTCAAAGGAGACGGCGTTAACTAAAGTTTCGCGAAGCGTATGTGTCATGCGCGTGTGGTTGCCATGGTTGCTGCGCAAACGTCATATTAAAAATGGCGACTAGACAGCAGAAATTTTCCACACAGTTGGCTGTGGAATGGAAAGTTCGCGGTTAGCGCGATTTGTTGATTTCTTAGGACTACGGATGAAACTCTTCGTTTCTTCAGTAACGCTTGGTCGGCCGTAACTTTTGCCTTTACATAAACAACCGGTTTCTTTGGACTGTCGATACCAGCGCAGAATGCTTTATTGGATTGGTGGTTTGCATTTGTATGCCTTCCGGAATGCTCTCTGAACGGTTATAAGCTATTCACACTTTGAAAATTCTAGTACACAAAACGCTTTCTGCTGTCCAGTCGCCATTATTTTAACCGCTTCGTATACTGATCTTCTGGAACAAATTTAAGTGTAGTGACAAACTATTTTTAGAAATGTTACTATACAAAATAAAAATTTACATTCTAAAGTATAAAATAACGAATTTTTATTGTAAATTATAAATAGTTTTATATTTATTCTGGCCAGAGAAATATTGTCCCATAGTTTTTATGTCACTACTGCCCCCTCGTATAAAACTGCTCATGTGAACATCAAGAGGTCAGGTAAGATTTGGAGTACAGTTACATTTAGTAAAAGCAGCCATCTTGATTGTTGATAAAGTCACAAGGTTTAATTATCTGGTCTTTAAAAGTAGTTAGCTGCAAGATAAATAGAAATATAATAATATGTTTATTACCTGTCACACCTGTCCCGTACTTAAATTTTCTTTATTATTATTTTTATTTATTCGCCCCCGATATGCTATTTCTTTCGGCTAGCAATTAAAATGTCGTCTCTAAAAAATAACGTTACGTTATATAAGCCAGCCGTAAAACAAAGCAGATGTATCATTGTACGGTTAAATACGGATAATCTCTACTGCAATTTTTTAAACTTCTAAGCATCGCACATTTTTAATTTTTATACCGTCATATTGGGAGGAAAAGGTACTTTTAAATGCAATTTGCTTGAAAACTGCATCTCAATTTATTTTTGAGATATTAATTGTTTTGTAGTTTTTAGCGCCATTTGTTTTATGTTGGCAGCTGAAGTAGACCATTTCTGTAGAAAGTAAAGGAAAAATAGTTGGAAAATAGTAATTATATCTTTTTGTTGCAATTTTCCCACAACAACTGAAAAAAAAAAATGTAATTAAAATACGTGCTATTTTGAAAAAATATAAATGAATGATTTCTGGAGCTAGTATAAACTTTATTTAATTTTGAGTATCTATATTAATATTACAAACAAATGAAAAGGCATATGAATCCTTACATATTCGATTTTTTTTCGTCGAGTTTTTTGAATGACGACATCGCTTTTCGCTGGATTGGTGTATTATTCAGCGATAGTGACACTACTTTACGGTAGATGTTGTTTAAGACTGATTATAAATGTGGAATTCTTTAGCGGATGCGAATGACGTCATTTTATATAAAATAAAAGCGTGTGTTTTAAGTCTTAAAACTGAAATATGTTTTGTACTATCTATATTTGCGACTCTAAATTCTGAAAAAGCAGAATTCCTGTTTTCTAGTTTATGATTTTGTCATTATGTATCATACTTTTGCTTAGTTCAAAATATATTGTAGTCTTACTAAGATTAACTTACTATGAACACAGAAGCAATTTCCGTAATTTTGTCACTAGTGTCCCTTTCAATGAAATTACATTAGCTCACTACCCTGTTGAAATTTTACTTAACCTTGATTACAACACTACACACCAGTCTTTATTTACAACTATTCAACATATTTATTGGACTTATTTCTAAATAACTTTATACAAAAATTTCTCGTTCGAATTATAGAAACGGGTCGATTCAAGGTAAAGGTAGGCTAAAGAAAAATACTGTTTAAAGTGTATGCCTGAATTGTACACTACCCACTACCTTATGTAATCTACCTTATCAATTTCTAAAAAAAAATTGTTCAACCCTTTCGTGGCTTTGCATATCTGCAAACAACAGTGTTTTGAATTTAATAGATTTTTTTATTCGTATATACCTAATTCACACCTGAAAATTAAAATAGCAATATTTTCTTTAATTAATAACATACATTAGGTTTTTAAATGAAGCGAAATTAACCATTGAAACTTTCTGGTGTAAAGTCAGATTCTCTGAACTACATAATTTTTAGAATTTATTCTATCATGGGAATTAAAGGGTTAAAGGTTAAGTTTTATAAAATAAATAACTATATAAAATAAGGTATTTGGAGGCATACTTTTAAAATATTTACTAATTTGCAATATTTTAGCGCAAAACAGCCACCCGAGAGTAGTTTTTACTTATATTGCAGAGGTGCAACAGAAGAAAAGATTGAGGAATTATATGAAAAACGTATCTCTGATTTTCTTCATTATTTTTCCTGTGTGATAAACCTATCAGAGAATCACAAATAATTTTTTAGAAACAAAATAAAAAATTGCGCATTTAAGGGTTAAGGTGTCAGGTACCTTTGAAGCTGAGAAAATGCATGCAAATGAGCAAATGGAATGCTAAAACACTGTATCTGATTAACTTTTGGATATGAAATTTTAAAAAAGGTTAGTTGGGGTAACTGGACCCACGAGGTAACTGGGCCATAGGCTATTTTATAAAAAACTGTTGGTGTTTTTTAAGTTTTAGCTTTTGTGAACAATGCCCCTTAATCTCTACTTCCTAAAACAACGTGTATCAACTCAATCATAACTCTCACTTTGCTGTGATAGGTTGTCAAAAATTTACGTTTCTTTTTTTAAAAACAACGTCAATATGGTTGAACTTCCTCGGCTTTTTATTAAAATACTGTAAGTACTTTTATTAAACAATCTTTTTTTTAAAAAGATTAGACATATAACTACATTAATATTATTAGGTATCTATACATATTTACTTCATGTTTCAAATGTAAGCCCGGTGTCCCAGTTACGCCATAAATTTTTCAAGAATGGGGTAACTGTGACATGTATCCGGGGTAACTGGACCATGCTGAATCCAGTTACCCCAATAGTTATACGTAATTTTTTTGTGTTTCTCTTACTACGGGAAGTAAATTTCTCCATTGTTTTTTGCTCACAATAAAGAAAATGATAGAATACCTTGTTAAAATTACGTAATGAAATTTTAAAAAAGCATATTGAGTGGTATAAAACCAAATTTATTGACCCCTTGAGAGGCGGTGATGCCGTTATGGCACCACTTAATTTTAATTCTTAATTGCCACATTGGCACCTGAATTTTGTAATGAAAATTTCACCTTTATTAAGTACGCGAAAATATACTTTTACTCGTTTTCAGATAGATTCTTTTGTAAATATTGGTGTCATTAAATTATTTCAACATTTTACGAATGCAAGTACCTTGCCCCTGAAAGCGAGATAGCCAGACCTTGAAATTGTACTATACACAGGGGTCGCATTCTATAGGAAAACTTTTATCGCTCGTACCACTATTTTGAAAATAATATCTTCATCGCATTTATCTTTAAAGGTTCTGGTAGGAACAATACAATTTTCCCTATATAATGCGACCCCTGGATAAAGATAAAGTACTTAAGTACTTACGTAGCCGTTTGTTCATAGATTTACCTTGCTATTTTTTTCCTTAAAATACCCATGTGACTTTTATACTTATTATCTATACTAAAGTACATAAGTACTTACTTAAGTTTTATGTTTTTGGTATAAATAAATCTAATATTTTCACTTTTAGTGCTTTTTTTAGACACATTGACAGCAAAGGTTTCCCTTACAACGCTGTTTATTGACATACAATTTACATGATCTACCTCGTTTAAATTTTTTTAAGTTGTTTACACTTTTTTAAACAGGACCTGATATCGATATGAAAAAATATAAACGCGTGGGGAACATAGACCCCCCTGGTCCAGTTACCCCATTTTTGGGGGCAACTGGACCATGAGGAAAGAAAGATGAAATATGCATATTTTTATATTTTTAAATATTAAAATGTAATTTTGAGCATTTCTGTCTGATAGAGGGAATCTTACATTTACAGAAGTTCAGACTTTAATTGAAATGAACATTAGCTTTTTGAAGCTGAGTTGTCAGAAGCTCCAGAGTCACATTGTAAAATCATGGCCCAGTTGCCCCAACTAACCTTAAACATTAAGGGGACCGGAAAAACCCTATCTCCGCCATGTTAAATTCACAAACTTTATGTACTTTTTTCTCAGAAATGGTGAAAGATAGAGGTCTAGATTTTTTTAGAGTAGTTTGAATAACATGATTTACGTATTTTAACAGACCATTTTCTTTCTAAGTGAAACTCAAAATTAATTATTAATTATTTATTGAAAGTCACTTTTAAATTAGCATTTTTGGTAAGATTTCACTGCCTAACATAAAAAATTCTCAACATATCATTAAATCCCTGTGTTAAAGTATACAATATAACATAATATATAAGTATTAAAAAAATCTGTGTTCTTAAGTTTAATAGATATTGAAAAAAAGGAACACAAGCATAAAAAATCCAAGTTTCGAGAAAAAGTCAATTAAAGATTTAAATAGCTATTAAGCTGTGAAGTACTCTTACAAAAGAATGAATAATTTCAACACTTATTTTTTTATATATAAACATGTGTGACACATCGTTGGAAAGATAAAATTTTAAACTATTTAATGACATAAAAAAAATTAAAAATCTATTTTTTGGTTGAATTTTGCTTTCCCGGTCCCCATAAAAGAGAATAGGCTAATAGTTAATGCTTTGAAGAAAAGTCTAGATGCATATAAAGTTTTTTTTTTTTAACTTCATTTGAAATTTAATGTTTTTATTTTATTTTATTTATTTATTTTTTAAATAAACGAATTCACCTTAAATGTCTTGCGCGCATGATTTCTTATAAATAAATCGTCAGAATGAGCCCAAAATTTTTTATTGAGTAAAGATATAATATGTGTTTAAAATGACCTACACTGAAAAAAATAGAACGATTAGTTTTTGAGAAAATAAATGTAACATCAAAAATCTGAAAATTTTGAAATTATTTTTGTATAAAAATAGTCATAATTTCTAAATTTGTTACTTGATAAACATAATAGTTGGTCATTTTGTGCATCTACAGTGAAACCTCCCTGTGCGACCATATCCATTAAGCGACCGCCTCTCTGAATAACCATTTTTTCATGGAACGAAATTTATTCCCATAGGCTCAATACTAATTTAACTCCATTCAGAGACCATCCCAGTTGAACTCCCTCCATGAGCGACCCGTTTCTTTGAAGAAAATTAATCAAATTCTGTTTTTTCGTTGTCGCTTAAATCAAGTTTAATTAGAAAAAGAATTTCGGAGAGCGCATTATTCATCTAACTTCTAAACTAATTTTAGATTTTTATTTTATTCCGGTAACATTTAAGTGTTTAAACCCCTTTGTGCCTTTTTAGGCAATGGATTTAACATTGATGACCAATTAAGAATGACGGTCAATAAACTCCCCTGCACTATTCTGCCAGGAAACTCTTAAAGAAATAAATTAATGAAATCGTCATTATTTGTTCCCGTCCAAAAAAAAAATTGCATTTATTTACAGAACTTCGAAAGGACTTGGAAATAACAGTTACAAAAGATAAAACCATAAAATCAAGACAAACGTCAATGTATTCATTTTTTAAACTATGCAGTAATTAACTTATGTAATTAACTTTTATTTTGATACTTAAATTTTTATATGTTTTGCTAATGTGAAAAATAAATTTTAGTAACATGAATTGTTACATTTTTTCAACAATTAAAATCTAGGTTTAAACATGACCTCCATTAAGTGACCACCTCTCGGAGCGACTGATTTTTATTGGAACGGAACGTGGTCGCTTTAGAGAGGTTTTACTGTGTAAGGTTGTTACTTTCATTTAAAATTTCATGAAATCCTATCCAGCCATTGCTGAGAAATCATGCGCACCGTGACCAAAATCAACGTTCTGAGAAAATTGACTTTAAAGATCCAATTGCCCCTTGATAACATAAAGAGAGCTCAAACTGTTTTCGTCATAACTTCCCTTCTAAAGCGAATTTTTGCATGGGGTTTATTTTTCAATATTCCTTAAGAATAAAATTTTAATGTACGCTATTAAATAAAAAAAAATATTTTTGCACACTTTCAAAGGTACCTGACCCGTTACAACTTAACTTTTATATTTCACTAAATCACAGAGTGAAGTTATCCACTAATTGGAGAAATATGCATCTATGGTAAATTGAAATTGCCCATGTGCATCTATGGTAACGCGGCATTCATCAATTCTAAAATGACGTTCTTGCCATATTTGCTCGAACATGTTATGACTATTACACGATTGATGTTATCCACTATAAATGTGATCCTTCTTCACAATTCTGTTAAATTAACTCAAATTAAAAAAACTCAAATTCTCTCAAAAAGGGACATAAACATCCGATCTTTGATAAAATCTCGCGAGGAAAAATCACATATGGTTGAGTTTGTGAAAGTTAACATGGTGCTTTATTTTAAAATTGCTGTATACAACATCAGTAAAAGTGCACATAACCTTCTAAAACGTATGCAAAATTGGAAGTGATTCTCTTTATGAAGTTATACGAATATTTTTGATAAACAGTGGAGAGAATTGACACTTTGCACTCTTTGAAGTGGTAAGAAAAAAGAAAACTACCAAAGGAACAATTCAAAGTAACTGCTATATGAATAAATTAATTAGTTTCACCACGCGACGGTATCTAAATAAGCAGATCTCTGTTTATCACTTCCACTTACCGTACTTTCATTTCAATGAACTGGGTTATAGCCGGAGATAATTTCTAATGATCCAATTTTTACAGATTTCATCATAACAAGACATCTTTTATAATAGGTATGTCGTCGAAATGATGTTCCCAGCCCATCGACCTTGATTTCTGGACTCGATTTAAAATGGGTTAATGTCAAGGAACCCGTTATATCTTAGTTTTCTTTGGAAGCAGGGCGTCCCCCCCTGCTACCCTTATTTCTGGATTATGGAAGCAGGACTTCTATACAGAAAAAGTATTTTCCTCTAGTTCCGCGTTATATAAGTGGACACTAGGTCAACGTGTCAGTCCCAGGTGCAATTGAGAGTGCTATATGTCAGATGTATCTCGACTGGACTTAGAGGTAAGACAACGATATTTTCACTTTTTTTTAAAAACCGGATGCAAGTTTTTATGTGTGGGAAACTCGTTTTGTCTGTAATTATACTTTCTCTTGTAATAAATTGGTAGGAGGCTAAGCTCTTTTTTGTTCGGTTATCTTTTGTATAGAATGTGTGAAGTATCCCATCGAAAGTTACTGGAAAGCTTTGGATAAGTAAATGATGGACTAAATGTTTGTATTTGGTTAAAAAAAAATAACAAAACATATTTTATTTAGAGTTATAATAAACCATAATAACTGGTGATAAAGTGTTCAATCAATGTTTAAACATCTGGCATTACATTTATGTACTTTTATTGACCACCAATTAACACCCGGTACTGTGATTTTGTAACCTAAATTATCCTATTACCTACAACATGATTTTAACTTTTTAAAGGTGCATTCTTCGATGAGCGATACTTTAGCATGTCGTATTATCGAAAAAAAAATCTGTATTTATGTCTATTTTCCAAATAAGTATATGAAATAATGATAACGAATACAGGTTTTTATGTGTAAAATATTCGTTTTGTCTGTAATTATGTTTCATCTAGTAATAAATTGGTCAGAGGATAAGCCCACTTTTGATCGATTAGGTATTGTAAAATATTGGTAAAATATTGTACCTAAAAATATGGGTATTTAATATATTTCAGTGAACGATATTTTTATTTGGCTAAATGTTCTTCAACATTCTAAAATAAATCTGCTAAAAAATAGTTTATTTAGGGAAGTCATCTATTATTAATAGATGATAATGTGGTTGATAGAAAATTATATTAATATTTATATAGGACAGATTTATTTATCTTTTCTTGATTATCGTTAAATGCCCGGCATTGATTTTTTGCAGCCTGTCATAGCTTAAATTTTTAACGATATATTCTTCCATGGAAGTTACTTTTGCATGTCGCATTATCGTATAAAACACGTTTTCTGTATCGATTTCAAGTGTATAAATCTATAATTGTCACCTTGTTTTTTTCTTATTCTCTTTACTGTATAGCAAAATTACTGTGCAAAAAAGATGTATTTCTGTAAATACTGTAAAATACATCAAGTAAAAATTATAGCCATGGGCGAAAGCATAGGTAACATGTGCACATATTAGGGAATACGTTAAAGTGTTAACATTATTTAAATAAAACTGCGGATTTGTGTCGTTATTTTTTTATTTATTTATAGTTGTTTTGTCTTCACATCTGATAAAAATGTCTCAAGTAAACTAAGAATTTTTATTATGTTAATTATAACTTTTTTTTTGATACAATAAAGAATTTTACTTTGAAAAATGAATTTGTAATGCTGATTTTTAAAGCATTTTTTCTTTTCGAATTCTCTTTTTGATTGATCGTTTCAGTATCAGTACTAGCGATGAATATTTTCAAGTAAATTTACACTTTAATGTAACAACGTAAACTACACGCGCAACGTAAACTACATGCGCAAAAACATGCATTTTTCTAACTATGCCTCTACCTCGTGTGTATTCGTTTGCCTGTTATATTTTGCAATTAGTTAAAACGGTTGCCATAATGACATTTCGACCTTGGCCGCGGGCTGTGAGCTGCGTCGCTTGCACTCTTCTATATCTTAAACACTAGTTTTAATATTTGCACTGATGTTGGAGATTTAGAACGTTGTCTGCCCCTTTTCTACACTGTAAAAAAATTATGTAATGTTACTCCATAAAATTGGTGGCAACATGCTGCCTCCAATTTTATAGTAATTTAGCTTATATAATGGTGTAACTGAAACTGATATAACTGGTGTAATATTACGTATTAGTATAACGTAACACCAGTTATTTCGGTTCAATCCCCTCGGTCCAAATCGGTTCAATCGGTTCCAGTACTCAATAAAATGCGGGCAGCACGGCTGCCACCAATTTTGAGGAGTAACGTTACATAAATGTTTTACAGTGTACACACGTTTCCTTTTGTGTTATTTTCACGTTGCCTATTTATTTCTTAATATATGTTACAATATTTTACAAAACAATGTGCACGATATCCATATTTATATAGTATAACCATGAAATGCATGGAAATGCATCCATAAGAATCAGTACTGTTATTATGTAACATTTCATTCCTAAAAGAAACCAAGAATGCACAAACCGAGTGAAACCGTGAAAACAATTTTGCATGAAATTCTCAAGCTTTTTTCGTCTACTTTTTTTTTTAAGAAACAGGTATTACTGAAATCAGCAGCATTATTTAAATATGTATAATCTCTATAAATTTTGTGCCAGCACGAAAAAAAATAATTTTAAAATTAAAATAAAGCCTTTTAAAGTTGTAATAGGAATAAAAATGTAAAAATATGGAAACAGATGTTATATGTAATAGTGGTTACATTTAATGTAATTTATTTTCAATAATTGTATAAATGTAAACACATTTGTTATTTATATAAATTTTCTTTACACATTGTTATAAAATTCGAAAGAAAATTTTAAGTTTAAAATAATATCTAAATGTCAACTCGGAGTAAGAAACGTTTAAAATTAAAATAAAGAGGGTGGGCCGAACATAAAGCAGACTTTTTTTTAATATATTATATTAGAAATATTATTTACCAAAATTCTGCCAACATTATTTTTCTAAATAACTTTATTTAAAATCTACGTTCGTTCTTCAGCATATCGGGAGTTTTATGTTATTACTGCATGATAAAAAGAACTAAAACGTGAACGAATCTTACAGCAAAAAAAATTATTTTACTTCTGTTTCCGATGACTATCTTGCTCCCCCTAACGCTTCTTTTACAGGATCCAAATACATTTAATCAGAGTCAAAAGATGGTATGTTCGGACTATAAAGAAGGTGATGCGGTGATTTACAGTGAATTTTTTGTTTCGTTGCACATTTTTGTGAGATATTGCATTGTCCCGGAGAAGATGAACATTCGGATACGAATTGAACGTATTTAGAAACGATATACAACTTTAATCTTCCCTAAAAATTAACATTACTATACTGGATGTACAGTCAAGGAAAAAAAATAATTAAACACCCCCTACTAACTCCTCAACAAATTATCGTAAAAGAAAGTTACTGGTACCGAACGATTGGAAATAAAGTCTACTTTTAAATGATGTATATAAAATTTGTTTAAAGGGCCATCTACATATTAAAACGAACCATAACTTTGTTTTTTTCAATAGCAGTACCCAATTCTGACAGCATAAATGAACTCTACACTCTTCAATTAGCCTAAAAACGAATTTTTATGCAATTCGTACCATAAGTTTCCGAGAAATTAATTATTTTAAAACGAGCGTATTTTAAGGGCTGTATCCAAATTGAAGTTCCGTACTGGATTGTTAACTGAGAGAGCCGCTTCCTTGATCAAGGCACCTTAAGCGCCACTCAAGGAGTCAATGAAGCGTGTTAGATTACAGTACGGCAGAATAAATTTCAAAATGTCTACTCACTTCCATCATAGACGGCCCCTTAAACCATCATTTTGCCGTTTTTTAAGCATAATTTGAGAACTACTTGGAAGAAAAATGTGAAATATTTGAATTTCCATAAAACAGGACTTAATAAATCTAAATCCATCAAAAAAATTGTAGGGTGCAGTTCATAATTTTTTCGAATATTAATTTCATAATTCATAATTTATATCATAAAATTATAAAAATTGCAAATTCAGCTTATTTATGTTTGGGTATATTAGTATTATTACCACAAAAAAATTAGCACATTAAAAGCATAATTTCGGGAGATATAAATAAAAATATGAAAATATAATTTAACATTAGAAGCACTAAATTTTGAATGTTTATAATTCAAAAACTTATCATTCAAATGACTTGAAATTTGGTGTCCAGGCATAGTTTGAACCGAAGATTTGAAATATCTCGTTAAAATTGGGTATTGCCATTGAAAAAAATGAAGTTAGGATTCGTTTTAATATGTAGATGACCCCCTAAGCAAATTTGACATACATCATTTAAAAGTAGACTTTATTTCCAATCGTTCGGTACCAGTAACTTTCTTCTATGATGATTTGTTGAGGAGTTAGTAAAGGGTGTTTACTTTTTTTTTTTCCACGACTGTACATCGCTTATGAAGAAAATTGACGTGCAAAATACTCTGTGGATCCCCAAAATTATTAGTGAGAACTTTGTCAGTTTATGCTTCAGTGTAGCAGTTTCACTTTCTGTGCGGTATTTCAAACTGGAACGCATGTTTTATCTTCTGCATGGCCATTTTTAAGGCTGTTCTCAAATCCAAAGGGGCAACTTGATGACATAAGTTTTAATTCATTTTTGTTCGGAAACGTATGAAATGAGCAGGTGTATCAGAAACTATCTAATAAAAAGACGTTTTCCATTTTTTTTTCTGTAAACGCAACAGATTTTTCATAAAATACTGTCAAAGAGGGCGTTTTGAACCGAATTTCAGGACGAAAGTTAAAATAATAATAATAATAATAATAACAGTCAGAGAAAGGAGAAAAACGCTTATAACTTAATAGGTAATTTATTTATCAAAAAATGGAAAAATCATTTCGATTCCTATTCACTCCCATTGTCAGGCCTGTCAATTTTATACCTTTACGTTTAAAAATGAGTCCGTCATTGTGCGAGAAAGTTTCGCGCTTGTTGATCAGTGAACTTGAGAACAGCCTTAAACAACTTGTACCATTTAAATAGTTGTGATCTAGATAGGATGCCATTTCCGAATTGAACCAGGTGGCCACAATTAAAACACACTTACTCTGACCTCCCTATATATATATAGAATTATTCAGCGTAAAGGCTTCAAATTTTATGGACATAACATACCATTCAAAACATGGGGAAACAGATTACACACACACACACAAAAATTAGTTTCAAGAACACCGATAGATGGCGCTGTACAACAGAAAATAGACAAAAAAAGACAAAAAAAAATAGTAAAATCACATAGGAAAATAAACTTTTTCAGTTTTAATTTCTATTGCAATAATGGGGAAAAAAAGACAATAACTTAAACTGTCATTGTAACTGCAATTTCACTTTGTAAGAACAATACATTCCACAATCCAATAGTTTGCAGCCATGTTCTGTGTATAAAAGTGGATAAAAACTGGGAAGAATGTTATTTCTTCTTCACCATTTCAATAATGACAAAGCAATCAATCATGTGTTTCTGACAAACTGGCCATTTTGTTCTTCGGATCTTTATCCGTGTGACTTTTTGCTGTGGGGACAGTTAAACAATCTTGTTTATCGAGGACTTCTATTAACCTTGGCATACCTGAAAGAAGGTATCACTCTACTTGTGAAGAGCATCTCAGTCGACTAGTTAAGACCTGCATCTGAACAAACTGTCCACAGACGGCAGAGAAGCTCAGGAAGGAAATCCTATTAAGCAGCATTCCGTGCGTCGATAGAGCCTTTGTCACGTGAACATTTGATACGTTAAAATAAAGTTTGTAGAGATGCATCTTTTCAGCGTATGACCACTTGTACAACGCCATGTACCGGTGGTTTTTGAAACTAATTTTTTTGCGTAATTCATTTCACCATTATTTGAATATCATGTGCAGAAAATTTGAAGGTCATAACACTGAGTAGTTCAATATATAGAGAGGTCGTAGTAGGGGTGTTTTAATTATGGCCGTCCTGTACATTCAATCGTTGTCAAATTTCAATAGGTTTGATATTGTCATTTTAAGAAAGTTTTATGATTATACTTTGTGCAACCTCACTAATTACAAGGGGTGATCAAATGAAAAGGTACGAAACGACGTAAAAACGTAACAGTTAAATATCTGCATATTCCGCCATGGGAGAACGTAGCAAGACATCTCGAGATGCGATTGGAGACTCTGACTGGGATCGGAGCATGCGCGGGCGCCCGCATGCGCAGTAGAGAGCAGAGGCTCTTTTCAAAAGCGGCGTCCAAATGATGCGGCAGTCCGTATGAGGACGGGATGGTGTTCGCGTTGCAAAATTTGACGATTGAGGAGCAGCGAGGTGTTATCCGATTTCTGACTGCGGAAGGTGAGAAACCAGCAGCTATTCATCGCCGGATGGTGACAGTTTATGCGGAAAAATGTGTCTCTGACAAGTCTGTCAGAAAATGGAGTGCCTGTTTTCGTGCAGGCCGTGAGAGTCTGGGTGATGACCCGAGACCTGGCTAGGCAAACACTGTCATCATGAGCGATCTCATCGACAAGGTGGACGACCTAGTGAGAAGTGATCGGCTTGTCACATTGCGCATGTTGGCAGTGAAGGTGGATGTCAGCTATGGAACCGTGTGGACAATTGTTCACGACAGGTTGCGATATTGGAAGGTGTGTGCCGCTTGGGTTTCGAAGCAGCTCACCGACCAGCAAAAGGAACTGCGTATGGGGCTAGCACTGAAACATCTGTTTCGGTATCAGGAAGACCCCTCTTTCATGGAGTGGATCGTCACAGGTGATGAGACCTGGTGCCATCACTTCGAGCCAGAGACAAAGCGGGACAGCATGCAGTGAAAGCATGCGTTGTCACCTCCCCCTAAAAAGTTCAAAGCCGTGCCTTCAGCGGGCAAGGTGTTGCTCACCGTCTTTTTCGACGTTCAAGGTCCGCTACTTGTGCAATTCCTCGAGCACAGAAAAACTTTAAATCCGATGTGTACTGTGAGACACTCCGACGCCTACGCAGGTCCATCAAGAACAAAAGACCGGGGCTGCTCACGGAGGGTGTGGTTCTGCTCCATGATAACGCGCGTCCACACGTCTCCAGAGTCACACACATGGAACTGGCCAAGCTCAAGTGGGAGACGTTGGACCATCCGCCCTACAGTCCGGACATGTCGCCCTGCGATTTCCATGTGTTTGGTCCACTGAAGAAACACCTCAAAGGGAAGCGCTTCAACTCGGACGACGTACTCAAGGACGCTGTGAAGGACTAGGTCTCGTCACGGCCACAGGAATTCTGGGAACAAGGAATCCTGCGGCTTGTTCATGAATGGGATCGTTGTGCTCAGGCCTATGGTGAATATTTTGAATAAGGTCTACATTTGTACTTACCGTATCGTTTCGTACCTTTTCATTTGATCACCCCTTGTACAATCAGACAGAAAACAACATTTTAAGCACCAGAACATTTTAACTAAAAACTGCTGGTCAAAACTTTGTTTTCTATCTGACTATATTGCACTGCGCAAGTAATATCTTAATTATCACGCACTAGGTACTTTGTGTTTATTCATAATGCTAGAGACTAAATAAATAAATTTTTAGACAGTAAGCTACTTATCATAATTGCGGCACACTATAAAAAATTGCGTATTTTACAAAAAAGGGGCTGACACCCCGGCTGCCAACGCAGTTGCTGTAAAATTTACAAGGTGCTATCTTAAGAGTGCTGTAAAATTTCTCAAGTCTGGCGAAAGTTGTGTTGCTATTGGCTGCGTGATGCCCGTGACAGAAAGAATTCGATTTTTACTCCACTTGCTGCTTGAATTCGTTTTCACTGCATCGTTGCTTAAAAAATTACATTTTTTTTTTTTCAGTGCATGACAAGTACAAAGTTTTTTTTAAATTCATATATATATATATAAAGGATCCTTTATATTGATCGAATCTAGTACACTCACAAACCTCAGATTATGGGTTTAAATTTTAAACATGCAATGAACAAAATCAAACTGGCCCCAGATTTCTTTCCTAGAAAGTGTTTCTTTCTGTAATATTTATTAATAGTACTTTCTAAGGGCTACAGTTTTTATAACTTATTTTATTACATTGATGTGTAGTAAAATAGGTTACATTTTTCGACGGCAAAACATAAAATAGAATTAAAAAATAAATGTTTTAATTAATTAGAAAACATTTATGAAACTATAAAAACTGTTAATAAGTATTATCATAATTATATTATGATTATGATACACATAATAATTAGAAATGTAGTATATTTAAAGTTGAGCATTTGAATTTGTGTTTTCGCAACATTATGTTTGTGATTTTTTTTTATTTTACTGTGAATATTTTGTTCAACAAATTTATTATCACATGTTGTATATATGACTTTTATTTTTAAGAAGAAAAATTGTTAATTGATTCGTGTTGTAAAAAATTAGAAATATGAATGAAATAGTACGGAATGTTTTGAAATTTTTTATCGATAAATTTTGGATTATGCTCACAGATGTACTAGAAAGAATGAAATAAAATTCAGCAACTTAAGATACAGATATTGTAGCAGTCAAAACTATAACTATGTGTAGTAAATGTAACGTACCACTACATAGCAAATGCTTCAAAGATTCCCAAATGACAAAAATGTAGTTGACTTATACTGACGTTGCGTTTTCGCATCATATCATATCTCACATAAAAATAAAATAAAATTGTAATACAGGGTGTCTACAAATTAGTTGGGCAAAAAGAATTATTTATTGAATGGAATTGACAGGAATAAAAATTAAAGTACATATTGTTGTAAGATAGAAAAATAGTTCAAGTTTGTGACTTCTTTTCGTGACTCTGCAAATGTCCTCCTCACATCCTGTTTCAGTAAATCGATGATACCATGCCACAATAGTATCTCTTTTCGGGGCTCGTTTCTTGTATTCTCGAACAAAATTTCGTCGTATTTGCACAGCAGAATGAGTTTTATAAAACTAAAGACGGCATTTCGCTTTTTTCAGGACCGTTGTACGTCTCCATTATCATAATGCCGAACAAGAATGATGACCGCTCGATAAGCGATAGCGTCAGTTATGACACCTAACGCCATCTATGAATAAACTTTGACAATATTACTACTAGTCTGACTTTCAACTAGTTAATTTCCTTTAATATTTTGGAAGTTCTTAACTTACGAATTTTCCCAACTAATTTCTAGACACCCTGTATAGCTTTTTTTTCTCTTAATTATTCATTAATATGTATAAAATAGAATTTTATTCCTTCGTGTCAAGTATAAGAAGGTCCTTAATGGGTTAAGAGTATAATATATGAGAGAAAATTGTGCAAATTAAATAGTGATAATTTCTTCTAAGATATGATTGTATAATAATGGTACTGCTCCTTATAAATACTGCAAAAAATAACAATAAATAAATAAAATGTTATGGAGATGAAGTGCTCAAGTAAAAATGGTTTCCTCGAAATATCCTTCATTTATATGATAATTTAACAAGCAACAGTTACGCTCATGAGTAAACATATCCTACAAAATTTAAAATCATGCGGTAGGTTCCAATATCATGTTTTGTTTTCCCTTGTAAGTGACAACATATGGATTATGGAAAAATACACTGAGGGAAGAATCCTGATTTTAAAACACTTTAATAAATGTTAGGAACAGATTACTCATTTTATTGAAATTCTTTATTTTTTTTTGCGTGTGAATTCTTTGTCGGGAACACCTTTAAAACATAATTATATGATGAAATATATTATTAAATATATTTCGAACGCAGTACGAAGTACAGTCGTGGGGGAAAAAAGTAAACACCCCCTGCTAACTCTGCAACAAATTATTGTAGAAAAAAGTTACAGGTACCAAACGATTGGAAATGAAGTCTACTTTTAAATGATGCATATAAAATTTACTTAGGGGGTCATCTCCCCTCTACATATAAAAACGAACACAAACTTTGTTTTTTTCAATAACAATATCCACGTTATACACCATAAATAAATTCTACACCTTTCAATTAGCCTAAATCAAAATTTTCATGAAATTCGTACGATTAGTTTCCGAGAAATTAATTATTTTAAAATGAGCCTATTTTAGGGGCTCTATCCAAATTGAAGTTTGGTGCTCGATTGATGAAATGCTACAGGATGACTATGTCACTTCTATTGATGAATTATTTCTTGCCAATATGACCATTTAACTCGCTTAATATGTTTCGACTACTGACAGCCCAAATATTTCAATAAAATGTGTAAAATATATTTCTGCACATCACAGACGACCACCATCATTTTGACGTTTTTTAATGATAATTCGAAAACTACTTGTACAAAAAATTTGAAATTGAGAATTTGGATAAACCAGAACGTAATAAGTATGAATCCATCAAAAAATTGTACGTTGCAATTAATATTTTTTTTCGAATATTAATTTCATAATTCATATTATAAAATTTTTAAAATTACAAATTCAATGTATTTATGCTTGGGTTTTTTAGTATTATAGCCACACACAAAATTATCAGATTAGAATTATAATTTCAGGAGATATTAATAAAAAAATGAAAATGTAATTTAACATTAGACGCTCTCAATTTTGATTACTTATAATTGGAAAACTTATTCTTCAAATGACTACAAATTTCGTTTCTAGGCATAGTTTGAGCCGAAGATTTTAAAATACATTGTCAAAATTGGGTGTTACCATTGAAAAAAAAACAAAGTTTTGTCTGGTTTTGATTTGTAGATGGCCCCCTAAGCAAATTTAATATACATCATTTAAAAGTAGACTTTATTTCCAATCGGTACCAGTAACTTTCTTCTACTGCTATTAGTTGCAGAGTTAGTAGGGGTGTTTACTTTTTTTTCCACGACTGTACGTTTGCTAGCCATTCAGTAATTCATTTCACAACTCATTAAGGTAAAAATACTTTTAAAAAAGTAGTATGGTAATAAAATTATACGATAGAGACTGATTTCCCACTGGGTTAATTGGGTAAATGTATGTACCAGCTGTTGAGAATAGAGCACTAAACTAACGGAGCACCAAATAAATTAAAAGTATGATATTTATGATAAATTCAACTTGAAATATCAATAATTCCTTTACAATACGAATTACAGTACCATATAGGCTGTGGCTCATTTACATATTTCTGTCCTGCCCATATTAATAATTTTGGATATTTTTCCTCTGCGTATAAATATAAGTACAAGCTGAAAATCACTTATACATATGTCACGTTTAACTTTGATATTATCAAAATCTTGAATTTCATTTTATGTCTCGATGGATCATTTTTTTTTATTTTTTTTTATATACTACATTGTATTTAATGGTCTGAAATAAAGCTAATATTTTCTAATGTGCGAGAGGTAGAGGCAGTGGCCTAAAATGCATTTATGAAAAATGAGATATATTTTGTAATGCGCTTTTCATTTGACAAAATTATTTTTAGAAATAGTGTTCTGCATTTTTTCCCAGTTTTACATTACATTTATTGGCTGAAATGCGCCCTCGTGCAAAAGTGAATGTTCTCGACAGCAGAATACCTCATTTACCTCCTATCTTCGCACGTTGCTAGACTGTGTCTCCCATGAAAGCCTTAGACTCCAGACTTATATAAACCAGTCTCTGAATACGATATAAATGTTGCAGCAGTCTGAGAGCTTTTCCTAAATACAAAACACTAGTTTTGATTATTCATTAAAGTTGAACGCTAAACGTCTTAATTTATGTTTAATTCTCAATTTCAGGCTTGAAGACATGTCGCAAGTAAACTCATTTTGGGCATTTCTCTTTGCGACATGCATCTTTTATCAGGCTATTTTTGTTCCTGTCGCATCAGCTCCTTCTCCAGAGGAATCAAAAGAAATTGAAGAACGTCAGACGCCCCTAACGCCATCCCAATTTTCTCTGGCTGCCACACGCTTTATCGTACTGTTGCCATTCCTTCCTCTTCTAATGCTTGTTCCCGGAGTCACCGGTGTACTGATGCCAATGTTTCTGGCACTACAAGACCGTCTCCAAACTATTGCTCCAAATATAGCGCCACTCTTCGGCAACAGACCGAATCAAAACAATGCAGGTGTGGGATCAGTATCCAATCAAGGAGTAACTGTTTCAGTTGCCACAGAAGCGCCGACTACGACAACAACTGCAACTTATTACAGGTTTAAGAGATCGTTGATAAAGCTACCGACCAAAAAACTAAATGAAGGATTTAAAGAAGTAGCCGAATTTCTACAAAGGACAGATGACGTCATCAATTTGCTGACGAGTTCTCAGCCGGATTGCAGAAGACAGGCCGTGTGCAGGCTACATTACTCATTCGATCCGAGTGTTGGAAAGCTTGTGGGAAACTTGTTTGAAGTTTTAAAGTAAGTAGTGACGCTTAATCTTTTGCATTTATCCAAATTGTTTTAAGATTAATCATCATATTTCTTAAAATCTTGCAAAATTACTAAATCGTAAGAGTGGGAATCTGAATAATTTATATATAAAATTCAATGGATTTTTTTTATTTCCTTCTTCTCTATACTAAGGGATCATACATTAATTGCATTACCGTTCAAGAATGAAAGAGGGAATCCGTAAAGTGTGACACGGTGTTACAGTTAGAGAAGACTGGGTTCAATGCGTTGTAACACTATTACAATTTTCTCTTACTGCAACACGATTAATTGTACTATTGCCATTCCTTCCTCTTAGCACCCCACCAGTGACCGAGAGGTTCTGCTCTCAAATATGATAGACGGGAGGTGCTGGGTTCGAACCTAATCGCGCCTGTCGGCCTAATCGTTTGGAGTTTTCCGTGGTTTTCTTCGAACCTTGGATTTCCATGCATAAATACGGGTTAGGTTCCCTTAGAATGACCCCCACGGAAGGCACCCCTGCCCTCGGGCTCATATCCCTAGTGCAGCTAATTGACCGTCATAAACAATACCACACCACACCATACCTTCCTCTTAACATGTTTATTTATGGAGTAACAGATGTACTCATGCCAATATTTTTAGTACACTGTAAAAAAAAAAAAAATCTGTAGCTCTACATATGTAAAGTTACATGCTTACTAAACTTTCATCTGTAACTGCACAAAAAAAAAAGCTGTAAACCTACAAAACTAGTTTTTGTAAAGCTATAGAAATCTGTAGCTTTGCAAATGAATCTGCTAAAATGACAGCAATCTTACTAAAATTTTATCTGTAACCCTGGTTGTAGTTACATGAAATGTTCTAGGTATCGCAGTTTCCTAAAACATTCTTAGTAACCTTACAGATTTTTTGATTTTCGGTGCAAAAGTGTAGCTGTTACATGAATTTTTGTTTTTGACGTTACATAAAAAGTTCTAGGAATCCCAGTTTCCTAGAAAAACTTTAGTAACTTTACAATTTTTTTTTTTTTACAGTGTACTACAAAATTGTTTTAAAGTATCACTCTAAACCTAGCTTTATCATTCTTCGGCTATACTCCGAATTAAAACCGTATAGATGTGGGATCAATGTTCATTCAAGGAGTAACGATTTCAATTGCCATAAAAGCACCTGGGACACAAAGAACCCCAACGCATTATAAGTTTAAACCTTTCGGGACGGGTGATGTATATATATATATATAACGATATTACGTTATATGGTGATTCGAAAGTGTGGTTAGCTTCGATGTCATAATAGATGAATAATCAATCTGGAAGCCGTACATTAGATTAAGCTGAAATAGAATGTTTCGTAGTAAATCAACATGGATATTGGAAGGTAGTTGCAGTCATCGAGTGGAAGGCCAGGTAACACATTTATCCAGTGTAGGTTTTTCCGGAATAATTGAGACAATGCGTAGTTTTACTCAGGGTTTTATTGAAAGAACTTTCGCCGTTGCAGTTTCCACCGATTCAAATTTAAATCAATCCATCGCTACGTAGTATTTAAGCATGGGTAAGCAATTATAGATAATAGAAAATACTATACGGCGACCAGGGAAAGTTATCAAAATGGAAATACGAAAAATTCTGCTGAAACTCAGCGAGTATCAACTTTTTGTTCCTTCAATGTATGGATACAAATATGACGTAGGTCGCGCTCTCAACCAATGAATAATTAAGAATGTCACGTCATATAAAGATTGCGGACAGAGCAAGCGGATGAATTTGAAGGGAAAAGGGATAACCTCAGAAATGCGCGGGAAAGTAAAAATGGAAGCTAAAAGAATATTCTCGAAAGAAAAAAGCGCGGAAATGGAACATTTAATTTAAGAATACTAAAAGCGTAATATTTAAGCGATTTAGACAAGTGAGACATTAAATTAAAGGGAATTTAACAGAGTTAACGATAGAGATTATTTAAGGATAAGGATTTAGTGAATATAAAGTAGTAATTTAGAATAAGATAAGGAAATCTCGGAATTAGATCTAATAATGTAACATATATGCATCATCAAAAAGTGCATGTGGATTTTGTTTTTGGCACCATTAATAAATAAATGTAATATTTGTCTTTTTAAATTAGGGTATTGTTTAGTATAGAGTATTGCAAGTAAAGGGAACTGTTTAAAAACAGTGGTGTCATTCAAATAAAATTTGTGTAAGGGATGCCGTCTCGAAAGTATTAAGAGATAGCTAATGGAGTTACTAACCAAAAAAATTAAAGTGGTTGAATTTCTTCAGAGAACAGAAGATGTTACCAATTTTTTGACAAGTTCTCAGCCGGAATGTATAAGATAAGCTATGTGCAAGCTACATTAATGATACCATTATTTGATCGATACTTTCCATACTTGATCAAGTATTGGAAAACTTCTAGGCAATGCATTTGAAATAAATAGTAACGCTTAGTTTTTTTTTTTTTTTTTTTTTTTTTTTTTACAATTAGAGAGATTGTTTTAAATATTAGTCATGGCACATTTAAAATATTGTATAATCACTCAATGTAAATAATGGAGATAGAGTAATTTATATTTAAAATTCAAATGCGACTGATTTATCGATTCATAAATTACTTCTCTGGTACTACTTTGGCTTTAAATTGACATTTAGCAATTATTGTTTATATGAAATTTTTTCACAAAATTCGCGTGTTAGAAACTTGAATACGGATATGGAGGTTACTTTTAACTTGCGTTAGAAACCCGAAAATTAGAATCAAGGTAAAATTTCCATGTAGATCTCAAAAAACTAATTAACAAAAATTCTAATTTTAAAAGAGTTGAAATGACACGAAATCTTTCTAAAATTGCATTTTCAACACGATTTTACTGTAGCAGAACTGGACAGATATTTTAAAATCTATGCTAAAGTTACATTTAGATGAAAATATTCGCATGAACATATTTTAAAATATTCAAATTTCAGGGGTCAAATAAGAGGAAAATGTTTAAAAATAAATTATCTTAAATTATGGAAATTAAAAACTTAAAAATTGACTTGGAGAGACACTTTTTTTAAAAATCAAGATTTAAAGCGATGAATGACTGTACAAACTTTAAAATATCATTATCATGCTTTTTCGAGAACTACTAACGTTAAAAATTAGAAATTTAGTAAAGAGGAAATGCTTATGACTACACAGTAGGCAAAAGGATTATTTGTACATCTCATTTTATTTTATTTTTTTCATTTTCAATAAAGTAAGCGAGTTAAATTTAAGGAATTGTAACATAACATTTTAGTGTATTTCTCTTACAAAAATACTAAAAAGATCCACAACAATTGGTTTTAACATTAAAAACAAATTTAAAAAACATTCCACAAAGAGTATTAATACACTTTTTTAATACGCACTTATATAGACAAATTAAATTATAGTAAGATAAGCTAATATTTCATTTGATTTCCCTTTCATAATTGTTTCAGGGTGTTGTGGCATAAATTCTTTTTTTGTGATACTGTGTCTATCATAGGAGATTATTTTTCTAGTGAAAATTCCATGATAGTTTTTTTGGATTGAGCTCTACAGATTGTGATACATTTGCAAGTCGTCTTAGAGATTTTTACATCAGCTATGTCTTTGTGGCCACAAAATTCCGTTTAGGATCATTTTCTGCTAGAAGTAGGAGGTTTTTTCTAGGCTTAATGTCGTAAAACGGCTCCCTAATTTATGTGCGTGACAGATCAACATATCCTAAAGCTGCGGTTGTACTATCAATAAACTTTAGATTTATAATTCCATTAGAAGCTTTACACCCTGGAACAATTACATTTCCCTCACCATGTGTTAGATATTAAAGTATATGTTTAGAATATAGGGGAATTTTATTTATTCGTCAAATTTTCGGGCTACTTTATGAAAAGAAATTTTAAATCTTCTCAGCAAAAATTGCCTTAAGAAAAAAAAAAAAAAATCTGTAGGTTATCTCTTTAGGCCAAGGAAAACTTCAAGCGTTTTTAGGTAGCTTTCTTTACAAAAAAGCTACCTATTGCAGCCGTTCGGAGGAAAGCGATTTCAAAAAATTTTGGTATATTTTCATCGATCATGACCCCAGACCCCGAAACCACCCTCCGTTCAAAATTGATATATATATATATATATATATATATATATATATATATATCTGACCTATGTCACACTGTAACTCCCGTAATTATGAACCGATTTCTATGTAATTCGGTGTGTACATAGTACATACCAATGTCTCGACCGAGTTCGTTGGCCAGCTTCATCTGCTGTTTTGTTTCAAAATGGCGGCCATTTAAAATTTTTAAAAAATTTTAAAACTTGAAATGTGGTACCAAAAAATTAAAAATGGAAAAATATTTTTTTCTTATGTATTTGACCTTTATACAAAGATTCCGGAGCAGTTTTTGTTTCGTCTATATCTTAAAAAATAGCTGAGTTATAGCATTTTGAATTTCTAGCGTGGCTGACATTTTGAAACGTCCTGAATTTTGTCACGCGATAAAAGGCGTATTTATGAACCGATTTGGATGTAATTCAGTGTGTACATAGTACATACCAATCTCTCGACCGAGTTCGTTGGCCAGCTTCATCCGCCATTTTGTTTAAAAATGGCGGCCATTTAAAATTTTTTTTTAATTTAAAATTTGAAATGTGGTACCAAAAAATTGAAAATGGAAAAATACTTTTTCGTATGTATTTGACCTTTATACAAAGATTTCGGAGCAGTTTTTGTTTCGTCTATATCTTAAAAAATGGCTGAGTTATAGCATTTTGAATTTCTAGCGTGGCTGACATTTTGAAACGTCCTGGATTTTGTCACGCGATAAAAGGCGTATTTATGAACCGATTTGGATGTAACTTCGTTTATACATAGTACATACCAATGTCTCGACCGGGTTCGTTGGCCAGCTTCATCCGCCGTCTTGTTTAAAAATGGTGGCCATTTAAATTTTTAAGAAAAATTTAAATTTGAAATGTGGTACCAAAAAATTAAAAATTGAAAAAACATTTTCTTCTTATGTGTTTGACCTTGATAAAAAGATTCGGGAGCAGTTTTTGTTTCGTCTATATCTTAAGAAATGGCTGAGTTATAGCATTTTGAATTTCTAGCGTGGCTGACATTTTGAAACGTCCTGATTTTTCTCACGTAATAACAGGCGTATTTATGAACCGACTTGGATGTACCTTGGTGTGTACATAGTACATACAAATATCTCGACCGAGTTCGTTGGCCGGCTTCATCCGCCATCTTGTTTCAAAATGGCGGTCATTTAAAAAAATTAAAAAATAAAAAAATTTAAATGAGATACCAAAAAATTGGAAAGTGAAAAAGATTTTTTTTGTATGTGTTTGACCTTAATACAAAGATTCCGGAACAGTTTTTCTTTCGTCTATATCTAAAAAAAATGGCTGAGTAATAGCATTTTGAATTTCTTTTGTGGCTGACATTTTAAAACGACCTGATTTTTGTCACGCGATAACAGGCGTAATTATGAACCTATTTGGATGTAACTTGGTCTGTACATAGTACATACCAATGTCTCGATCGAGTTCGTTGGCCAACTTCATTCGCCATCTTGTTTCAAAAGGGTTGCCATTTAAAAAAAATTAAATTTAAAATTCAAAATGAGGTATTAAACAATTGGAAAATGAAAAAGATTTTTTTATGTGTTTGGCCTTGATACAAAGATTCCGGAGCAGTTTTTGTTTCTAAAAATTTGTTCTTTTGTTTATATCTTAAAAAATGGTTGATTTATAGCACTTTGAATTTCTAGCATGGCTAACATTTTGAAACGATCTTGTATTTGTCACGCGATAACACACGTATTCGCCTATTTCGATGTAAGAAGGCATGTGGATAGTATACATCAACACCTCGACCAAGTTCGCTGGCCAGATTCATCAGCCATCTTGTTTCAAAATGGCGACCATTAAATTAAAAAATATATATATATTTAAAGTAAGGTGCAAAAAAATTAGAAATTGTAAAAGGTTTCTTTCTTAAGTATTTACCTTGATATAAGGATTCAGGAGCATTTTTTGTTTGTCTTTACCTTAAAAAATGGCTCAGATATAGCAGTTTCAATTTCTATTGTGGGTGACATTTTGAAAAATCTGATTTTTTGCATGCGACAGCACTCCTATATATTAACCGATTCCGATGTGAGTGAGCATGTGCACAGCAATTACTAAGGTCTCGACCAAGTTCACTGCTTAGCCTCATCCACCATGTTGTCTTAAAATGACATGCACTTTAAGAAATTGCCGAATTTGGCAGCCAAATATATGTTACTTTAAAGAAAAGCAGCTTGGATAAAGCTGACTAATTTCGCGAAATTCTCATTCATTATATTGATAAAAATTAGTATTGAATCTCCTATATTCGGTTTCCACTAAATTGAGCTTCGTGTGTTTGAATGATATAATTTGGCTTTTTTAAAATAAGGATTATGAAAGCTACCTCTTCCTCCCGGCACTGGCCGGAAGGACTTTTTTTTCTTCAGGTTGAATCATAGCATTTTCTCATGCATTTCTTTCTTTTATACCTGTACTATGTAAAAAACTTTCTTATTATTTGAGGTGTCTCTTGATACTAGAAGATATTGAAAGGCCTTTTGTAAGTTTTTGAATTGGGCACATTGGTTTTTACTTTCTTCTATCTTCAATAAAAGAAAGTATGGTGATCGCAATTTTTTTCGACTTCCGGTTTTAGGCGGATTTATATGTTTTATGGGCCAGAGGTCCCCAAAAACATGTTTATACAAAACGTCTGCCTGTATCAGTCCGTGTGTCCGTCTATCCGTCTGTCCGTGTGTTCGTCTATCCGTCTGTCCGTGTGTCGCCATTGTACCATCGAAATGTGTATGAAGTTATGCACATAATTAAACCAATTTTTTTGTGTATGTTTTTGGTGAGATCCTGTAGATCCTCCTTCAATTTGGAAATATTCCACTGGAAGGGGGCGCTGTAATAGCTGTCTGTGCCCTTTTTAATATTGTACCATCAAAAAGTGTATGAAATTATGCATAGAATTGAAACAATTGTTTTGTGTATGTGGACAGTAGGTTCTCCTTCAATTTGGAAATATTCCACCGGATAGGGAGCTGTAATACCAAAGTCTGTGCCATTTTCGTTACTGTACCATCGAAAAATATATGAAGTTATGCATAGAATTGCACCACATTTTTTGTGTATGTTTTTGGCTATGGCCAGCAGGTCCACCTTGAATTTGGAAATATTCCGACGAAAACGGGCGCTGTGATAGCTGTTTTTGTATAGTTTTTTCGATTTTTTGTAGTTCTATTGTCCATCGGTGGCTCGTGCAGCGACGGGAACTTCGCATCCAGCTAACCCTCGATTCTCAAGCAGTTGGTGTACAACAGAATAACGAAAACTATTGATTTTAATAAATATCATGATTGAGATCAACTCGTTTTTACCCCGATTAATTGATTGAAGCAGAAATTTAAGATGAAAATCAAAGTTGGTATAGTATTGAACTAATAACATTGAAGTATTAACTTCTGTAACTTCTTTTTTGAAATATTAAGATGTGTATGAGATAAAAGAAAGTTTTGTGTTTGGCACAGCCAACTCGTTTTAAAGTAGTTTTATAAGCATTTCTTTTTATCTTTGATATTAACATACTGAAACTATCTAATGCAAGTTTCTTTTCAACGCATCCATTTTTTTTCGTAAGTTCTGGTTGTAGCCAGAAATTGTAAATGGGAATTAATTTTTTTGTTCAATTTCCCAGCTGTATTTTCATTTCTGTGTACCCAATTAGTGTGATTTCTCCTATTCAAGAACGTGTTATGTCTTATTAGGTTACGTTCTCAATAACTCGATAAATAATTAGATGATGTTTAATATATTTTTATAAAAATAAAACAACAGTAGGTGATATTAGTAAAGCTATCATGCGTGTAAAAAATCTGGTGTTAAATATCAAATCGAAAGTATTAAAAGAACTAGAAATTCTGCTTTTTCAGAATTGAGTGTTGCCACCGATGAAAAAAAGTATATGCATATATAAATAGTACGAAATAAATTTCAATTTTAAGACTTACAACACACGCTTTTATTTTATGTAAAATGACGACATTCGCATCCGTTTAAGAATTCCACATACGATCCACTCTTAAACATCTACAGTAAAGTATGCATATGAATAGGATGTCAGTATCGCAAAATAATACACAAATGCAGCCAAAAGATGTCGCCATTAAAAAAAAAAAAAAAAAAAAAAAAAAAAAAAAAAAAAACACGGCTGTCTAGTGATTAATAGGCCTTCATTTGTTTGTAACATTAATATAGACACTTAAAATTAAATATAGTTTATAATAACTCCACGTTTTAACAGAAATCATTCGTTTATATTTTTTCAAAATAGCACCTATTTTAATTACATTTTTTTTCGGCTCTTATAAAAAAAAAGCAACAAAAATATATAATTAACATTTTACAACTATTTTTCCTTTACTTTCTACAGAAATGGAGTACTTCCGTTGCCATTAAGCAAATGGCTCCAAAAACTACAAAAAAATTGACATTTCAAAAATAAATGGGGATGCAGTTTTCAAACAAATTGCATTTAAAAGTACTTTTTTTCCAATACGACGGTATAAAAATTGAAAATGTGCGATGCTTACAATTTAAAAAAATTACTATTGAGTATTTAATCGTACTGCTTTGTTTTACGGTTGACTGCTGTAAGGTAACGTTATTTTTTTCGAGATGTCACAAAATAAGTTGGAGAAAGAATAGCATACCGTACCGGGGGCTAATTAAAAAAATGGGATTTTCGTCATCAAATGTGACCCTATTGGTGCTGGATAAATAGAAGAATGCCTCCAACAGTACCGAACACGAGTTCAGTAAGAATTAAAGGTAAAACACACGCATTAACAGGAATTGATTTTGACAGATGCATTATTGGTTTGTAAGGATTATTGAGTTGATTTAATCTTTCTTTAAATGTATTTCTTTTAAAAATAGATAATTTGTACATTTTGTAGATAATCTAATTTGAGTAAAATGAGATATCAACCTCGTTTTCATTTATTAACTACTGGCAAAACCATTGGCTTCGGACGTGCAGTTATTGAAATAGGCTAAGTGATATTTGTGTGCTTTTGAAATGGGAGTGGAATTAATTAATTCACAGATATTATGTATAATCTAATTTGAGTAAGATGAGATATCAAACTCGTTTTCGCTTTCTATTTATTAACTACACTATAAAAACAATCTATAAGGTTACTAAGATTTTTCTAGGAAATTGGGATGCCTAGAACTTTTTATGTGACTGCAACAAAAGAAAAATCGTGTAACAGATACACGTTTGTACTGTAAAGCAAAAAATTTGAAAGGTTACTAAGAAATTTTTAGGAAACTGGGATGCTTAGAACTTTTTATGTAACTTGCAACAACAACAACAAAAAAATCATGTAATTATCCCGGGTTTCCGGTAAAATTTTAGTAAGTATACAAATTTCTGTAGCTTTACAAACCTAGTTTTGTAGATTTACATCTTTTTTCTGTACAGTGTACAGATAAAATTTTCGTAAACATACAAATTTCTGAAGCTTTTACGAAAACTGGTTTTTTAGATATTTACGTATTTTTTTTACAGTGCACTGGCAAAACACTTGGCTCTGGACGTGTAATTGTTGAAATAGGTCAAGTGGTATTTGTGTGCTTTTGAAATGGGAGTAAAATTAATTAACTCACAAATATTATGTAAAATTCATTAGAAATCGTAATTTTAAGGATTTTAGGAAATTGTTTAGCTCATTTCACCCTTTTAAATTTCGAAGTTTTTTAGTCAGCATTTATGGCTTAAAAGTAAATCGCCATCCAAAATTTCTAGTTTCCGGACTGTAAAGAAAATATGTAATTCTACTTATGTAAAGTTGCAGAAATCCGTATGCTTACTAAAATTTTATCTGTACACTGTACAAAAAAAGATGTAAATCTACAAAACTAGTTTTTGTAAAGCTACAGAAATCTGTAGCTTTACAAAAGAATCTACTAAAATGACAGTAATCTTACTAAAATTTTATCTGTAATCCGGGTTGCAGTTACATAAAAAATTCTTGGCATCCCAGTTTCCTAAAAAATTCTTAGTAACCTTACAGATTTTTGGATACACAATGTAAACGTATATGGGGCATTCTCACAATCTTTTGACTTTCATGTCCCTGAATAATAATTTTTTATTTAATACACTTTTCGTGTTTTTTTTATTTCATATACTGGGGAACATCCCATTGCATGATTGCATAACAATATTAACGAAATAAATAAGTTTTGGACGATGTTGGGGGTCCAAATACCAGGAAAACTCATCTACCGTCCCGTGTCCCTGATGCTGATTTTTAAGTTTGGAGCTGTATGTATAAAATTGTTTCAATAAAAATAATTCGATGTAATTTTTTTCTGAAACTGGAACTATTGTTTTATGTAAATAGGTAGCTAAAAATTAACCTGCACACATTTTTAAGGTTGTTATTATTTTTTAAACTCTGTCTCTGGGTTTTAGATTCCTTACCATCCCTCTTCTAAAATTATACAGAAAATCATTTCAGATGCAGCCACGGAATTTTTTTCAAGTTTTTTCTCATGTAGAAGTATGCTAGAGAAAGAATGTCTAAAATTCTTTGGCAGGAAATTTACTGTAGAATTTAAATCAGCATTTAAATATCAACTTCAAGCATCGTGGCTTTATTGGTAGTTTCACCGTCCCCAAGGTTTATTCCTGTACTTTTCGAGGTAAATTAAAAAAAAAATAAATTATATAATCCAATGTTAACAACTGCTTCTAAAAATCAATGAACATTATTGCTATCACTTAGTCTTAGCATGATTTTCCTAAAAATAGGTGGTAAATTTCCTTACCGTTCCATCCATACCGTCCCTTTTTTTACCATTTCGTCCCTTTTTTCCAATACCATACCCCTTTTTTTACCTTACCGTCCCTTCTTTAACACCCCTTTAAGACAATGTTATACAAAAATTCTGTATTAAAAGTACTACATTGTTATTATTTCTTATTGGAATGTCCTGTGGGTACTATGCCAATTCATTATAAGTAAAAATTTCTAAGAAAATAAAAAGTTATAGGGGTAAAACGGTAAGAAAAATTAAACTCGCAAGTTTAACTTAAACCTCAGTTAAATAAAAAATTTTTCGCTGCTGACTATTTTTTCTTTATTTTGAATCATTAAGTCATACGTCTATCAGATTAAAATGTTATTTTAGCAAGTTTAATTTCGCCAGATTTTTTCCCCAAAAAGTCAAAAGATTGTGAGAATGCCCCATATCTGTTACATGAATTTTTGATGTTGCGTTACATAAAAAGATCTAGGCATCCCACTTTCCTAGAAAATTCTTAGTAACTTTATAGAGTTTTTTTTTTAAGTGTAGTTCCTTCAGTATAAAAAAAAAATCGTAATTTAGAATTTTTTTCTTCTGCACCCTTTTAAATTTCGAATTTTTAAAAAACTATTTGGTGCGTGCATTTGTGTCTTAAATATAGCAGCCATGCTAAATTTTAAGTTTCTGTCCTTAAATATTTCATAGAAATCGTAATTTAGAACGTTTTTAGAACTCTTTTTGCACATTTCACCCATTTAAATTTCTAATTTTTTACAAACCGTTCTTCGAGAGCATTTACATCTTATAAGTAACTGCAATACCAAATTTCAAGTCTTTTGCCCCTTCAGTATCACAAAAACAGCAATTCTGGTACGTTTTTTAATTCTTGTACCCTTTTTGGGTGCAGTGGCACCAACATAAAATATAGCCTATGTTGGAAAAGAGACTGTCACCATTGATTTGTCGCCATTATTTTTTAGATCGGTTCGGTAGTTCCAGAGATTACCCCTACAAAGAAACAAACAAACGTTACTTCTTTATAATATTAGTACAGATTTATATGTTAAGGATTCTTGCTAATTGAAGATTCAAACGGCTGTCGTTTAAACAATTGTTGCTCTTTTATATAAATAAGTCTTTAAATTTGCGAATATCTGTTTTGTGAAGTAAAAATGTCCACAGTGCAGTGAACAGCAATAACAAACACTTGAAATTATCTTAAGAAGAAAACAATAATTAAAAAAAAAAAATAAAGCGATTTTTACTCGCGTACAAACGGTTCCGTACAATAAAATTATTAATTACTAACTAAAATATAAAAAAAATCGTTGCTGTAAGAGTAATAAAACTTTGTACAGATATTTGAAATTATTCTATGAATTATTTTTCAATAAATGTCTTCAATAATTGAATTAAATTGGAATGAAAAACGTTGACTATTTAATACCATGATTCACCTTACCTAAAACAAAAACCTTGTACAAAGTTTAAACTTGTTTTTGTGCCAAGTGCGCTTCGAAAGCAGGTTGCAAGGTCCGTATCGCGTTTTTCTAGATAGGTTTTTAATTAACATCTAGGCTAATTATCGACAAATGTTTTCGAAAATTATTATCACGAATCCTTGAATGATTCCGTGTCGATAGGTTACTCAACACCCGCACTATGCGCCCGCAATGTAAAATTTGTGTGTAAGGGAAAAATGCAATTTTCTCACAAACTGTGTGACCTGGGATAATCGCTATTGTTTTCCTGCAAGATTTAAATAAATCCATCCTAGCCCTATTTTATTATTATTATTATTATAATTGTTGCTTCAGTAGATTCGGAAATATGGGGGGAGGATATTTTTGCAATACATATCCGACGATATCTCTGAAAATGTAATATTACCTAAAATTATAACAAATATATTTTTGAGTTGTCAAAAATGTTTTTCAATAGCTAATAATCCATAAATATACGGGTCAATAGCCTTTATAACTGCCAACTTTGAACTTCCCAAGGTGCACAGATTTTGAGGAAAGCGGCTGTGACAGATAGACAAATATCTTGACTGTGATCTTGTAATGGCTCCGTTTTTACTTTTTAACTACGGAACCCTAAAAACCGTTTTTCAGTTAATTTTAGTCTTTTAAATAAAACAATATAAATGTGTTTTGATATTTGCCCAAAATTGGTTATTTAAACATAGTGGGACACTTAATGAAATATTTTTTTATCATTTCCATGAACAAATTATTCTTGCGTTTTACTTATCAGAGACAGTCAGATACTCCGAGGCATTAGCATGAATAATGAGCTTGCACACTTCAGTGCTTTTACCTGATAGCCAACGACGTGCTAAACAGCTAAATAGACACTTATGTAACTTAGAGGCGTATGTGACGTTTTTACGGAAGTTTGCCTCATTGCGATTAGATAAATTTTATGACAGTGAAATTGTGAAGCTGTAAATAAAATGTAATATTTAGTAGTTGAGTATCATTTGCCAGAAATATTAAAATTTTAACACAAAATGTCACTGTAATTGTTTTATACAGTTGTGTTGTGTGTTTATAATTGTTGTTTTTTACCACTTTTTTTCAAAGCTGTTTTTAACACTTTTCAACATAGTTGAATAGTGTTTATGAATTGGGTTTGTTTCTCTGTCTGTCCGTGCTCTAACTAGCGTAAATATATTCGAATTATCATGCAACTGATATATGTTAATGAGGTTTATTACAGCATTTTTGGTATTAAACAAGAAAGAGAAAAATCATGCTTCAAGCATAGATTATGAAACACTTTCCAACACATTCAGAATATTGTAACATAACTGCACCGTTGAATAAGTTAAAGTATCATGTCTAATTCAACCATATGGCAATGCATAACACAGTTGAAAACCCAATTTCAGAGGTCTACCCATCTACAATCAGGAAATTATCCTAATTCTTTGAGCAGCCCTGTATATAGATTTGCATTTATTAACTACATGTATGCCAAAATTTAGTTCAGTTAAGAAATATATATATATATACATTAATTGAAATTTCCCATTCAGCAATTCCTGCTATAAAGGAGAATTTCACGTGAATTCTTTTGTGCAGCCTGTATAGGAGGTATAGAACTTATATACAACTAGTATAATACAAAAAAAAAAAATAGTTAAATTTAAAAGAGCATGACGAAATTGAAAACCCAGTTTCAGCAATTATTCCTTAAAGACAGTACTGTAATCGATTTCTTTTGTGTGTCCCTATAAATGAACAATGAATGCCCTGTTCTATCGTACTCATCTTGTAGTGAAATATTCAGTGATTTATATCCGCTTCAACACATTTGAAATAGCGTAATGTTATTAAAATACTCTGCAAACTATTTCCCCCCATATACCATAATGTAATGGATTTCTTTTGAGTGCCCCTGTAAATGAACTTTTAATCCCACATACTTCATGCACAATATCAAACATGCTTAGGTGGCCCTAAATAACGTTTATTAATTGTATGAAAATCCGATCATATTTACGGGAGTTAGAGCGTGGACAGACGTCCAGACAAACCGAATGCATAAACACTTTTAAACTTTGTTGGAAAGTGTTAAAAAGGAGTGTGAAGCATTTATAGTTCATTTACAGGTACACTCAAAAAAAATTCCGTTACATTACGGTCTAGTTGGAAAAATCTTTTGCTATGTAATTTAATGATGTTACACTATTTCAGACATATTGAAATTGATATATATCACGGAGATACACTAGAAAAGGCTTACTATAGAACAACGTGTACACAGTTCTCATCGTTTATTTACAGGAACACACAAATAAATCGGTTACCGTGTTGTCTATTGACAGTAATTGCTGGAGGTGCTCTGATTTAAGTTGTGGTGCCCTATTTTAAATGCAACCAATTTTTTGACTATTAATTGATGTGTATAAATACTGTAGACCCTATACAGGACAGCACAAAAGATTTAGAGTACATTTCCGTTTGTTGGCGGAAATTGCTGAAGAGGAACTTTTAACTGTGCTATGCGTTTCCTAACTGATCTAAATTTTAGCATACTATCTATTATAGTACATACAAATCTATAGATCATGTACAGGGCTGCACAAAAGAATTCGGATTTTTTTCCGACTACTGATGATAATTCCCGAAATTGGCTTTCAAATGTGTTATGCGTTTTCCAAATTAGCTACTTAAACATCAACTTTCAACTAATTAAATTTGGAAGTTTTGTTAAAGTATTCTAAAAGTGTTAGAAAGTGTAAAATATATTATATGAACTTTAAAAAGTTCACTGTTTTACTTAAAAGATGACTAAAATAATAAAAGAGATGTTACAAGCTAAAAAAATATACACTTTATTTAAAACTTCTTAGTACTTCCAAGCTTTTCATCAGAGAATATTTTAATAACTAATTGCTGTTTATTTATACAAATGCGTCACTTCGTTTTGAAAATGAGAGAGCCAATAATTATTAAAGTTGAAAGTAGGAGTAGCAGTTTCTTATTCAATAGCAGTTAATAATAGCAGTTCTCATTTACAAAAAGAAACTGCTACTTCTGCTTTCAACTCTAATAATTATTGGCTCTCTTATTTTCAAAAAAAAAAAAAAAAATACTTCTTCTACTTTCAACTCTAATACTTATCGGCTCTCTCATTTACAAAAAGAAACTGCTACTTCTACTTCCAATTCTAATAATTATTGGCTCTCTCATTTTCAAAACTAATTGACGTATTTGTAATAAATAAACAGCAATTAGTTATTAAAATATTCTCTGATGAAGAGCTTTGAAAAGCATGAAAGTACTAAGACGTTTTAAATAAAATGCATATTTTTAACTTGTAATATCTCTTTTATTATTTTAGTCACCTTTTAAGTAAAACAGTGAATTTTTTAAAGTTCATATAATATATTTTTTGTTTGAATCAAGATGAAATACTGCGTTTCGTCTAATGATATTATTTGTTGGAAAGTGTTTCATAATTTATGCTTGAGTTTAATTATAGATACTAGAGACAGTCTGGTTCGCTATTGGCGCCTGACTATTATCGCTAGATGCTCCTGATTAAGTTAATTATAATAATAATAATGCTGTACATAAATAAACAGCAATTAGTTATTGAAATATTCTCTGATGAAGAGCTTGGAAAAGCATGAAAGTACTAAGACGTTTTAAATAAAATGCATATTTTTAACTTCTAATATCTCTTTTATTATTTTAGTCACCTTTTAAGTAAAACAGTGAATTTTTTAAAGTTCATATAATATATTTTATGTTTGAATCAAGATGAAATACTGCGTTTCGTCTAATGATATTATTTGTTGGAAAGTGTTTCATAATTTATGCTTGAGTTTAATTATAGATACTAGAGACAGTCTGGTTCGCTATTGGCGCTTGAGTATTATCGCTAGATGCTCCTGATTAAGTTAATTATAATAATAATAATGCTGTACATAAATATTGATACAGAAAAAGTATCATATTGTTAATCCAGCCTTTTATTCGTGTTTCGAACAAGCGATCTCAAAGACCGCTCACATTAGGTATGCGGCAATCTCTGTGAAAGAAATTAAAAGTTAAAAATAACCTAAGTTTGACAGTTGTGTTAATGCTATTAAGCATATCCCTTAAAAAGTATATTTAAGTTCTACAAAACGTGTCTTTAATGACATTTTGTCTTCGGTCCTAACGCCAGGTCCTTCATTTTATTATTTTGATTTGTAAATTATTTTAAAATTTATATAAACTTCTTAATTACTTATATTTATGTTGATTTTAGCTTCTGAGTCATTCCATGTCAATTCAGGCAGGTATGTAACTCACCATCACGGATGAAACTGCTTGTGTTTGTTCCTATTATTAAGATATGATCAAGAGTATTTTTTTTTTCGCTCCTTCGTGAAATAGTTTCTGAGAAAAAAATTGTCAAAATTTTGAAAAACTGCCGTCAGTTGGTATTCTTGACTGCTCGGTTTTCAAATGTAGCATGTCATAAATATAATCATATTTCAATATCTACTCTACAAATCATCTTCAAATAATTTATGCATAATATATAGGGTACACAGTTTATGAAAAAAAAAATACTGCTACTCTTATAACAATTTAAGTATGTCTAAAAAAAGTTTAAAATCTGAGGTCGTGAATTTTTTATGAAAAATAATGCATTAACAAAAAAAGCATCATCAACAAAAGGCGGTATTTTTATTAAATTTATTTTTTGTGGGGGATATACTTAAAGGTGTCCTTTACCTGATTCTGAAATAAAAATAGTGGGATTTGGGGTTTTTTTCAGTAGTATTTCCTATTTAAAGATATTTTGAGGCGCATTTCAAATCAAATCAAGCAGAGTCATTCCATGTCAGTTCCCCTAAGCCATTTAGTTCACTGTCACAAATTTCACTGAAACTGGGTATGTTTATAGCTCATTTTAAGACGTAATCATCTTTAATTTTCTTGATCCTAAGTAAAATATTTTTTTAGATAAAAAAATATCAAAACTTTGAAAAATTGTTTAAAAATTTTTAATGACAGTTCTGTATTCAAAGACTAAATTAAAAAAAAGTCATTTCAATATAAAATCACTAAATACGTTTCAAATAATGTATATGTGACAAATAATACAGGCAGATTATTATTTTTTGTTTTTTGTCATGTTTGAACACTAAGAGTGTCTTTAATCTTGTGAACTTTTAAAATCAAGAATTTTGTGAAAAATAATGTGTTAACCAAAAATTTATTATTAACCGGAGGCAGGGTGTTATTACTTTTTTTAATTGTACGCAAAAATATCTTTTAAATGGTTATAAAATAAAAATATGAGCAATTAAAAAAAAAATCATAAAATGTGAATTTTTAATCATATATTTTGAAGCTTTTCATGCTAAGATGTACTATAATGACTAAGATATAGTGTAATACTACTCTTGCTTAAATATAATATGTACAATAATAAAATAACAAATATTATTTACAGCAATAAAAATTAAATTAAATAATATTCAAAAGCTTACTCTTTGTTACAGTAAAAATAATAAATGTATGAAAATTCACTTTCTAAACATGTCAAATTAAATTGTTTATAGGCAGAAAGTATTTTCTGTCCTTTAAACTAACACATTTTCCCTTTTTTCTAGATGTAAGAATGACTAACACAAGAAATCAATTGAGATAAAGATATATACAATGCATCATCTTTCTTTTCTGGGGATAAGAAAGAACATAAAAGATAATTTGAAAAATAAAATAATTGTATAAATAGAAATATTTCCAGGGATGATATATTGGATAAATTTTACATCTGAAAATATTGATAATTTAAAATATGATTTAAATACTACTAAAACCAACCAAAATCCCACTACTTTTATTTCAGATCTAGTTATAATGCAGTATGATGTACAACTTAAAATTAAAAAAATAAGTCATAGAAACTCCGTCTTTGATTAATTAAGCTTTTTTAATAATTTCATTATTTTTTGTAAAATATTTTTGATTTCAAAGATTATACAATTTTTTAGACACATTTAAATATTTTTTTTAACATTGCAACAATATTTTTTTCATAATCTACATACTTTATTTACCTTGCTTAAATTATTTGAAGAAGATTTCTTTATTAGTTATTGAAATATGATTTTATATATAAAATTATGCCTTTGAAAATTGAACAATCATTAATGGCAATTAACTCGTGGCAATTTTCCGAAACTTTGATAATTTTTTCTCATATTTTCACTATTTTTATTTTATAACCATTTAAAAGATATTTTTACGCACCATTAAAAAAAGTAATAACACCCTGCCTTCGGTTAATAATAAATTTTTTATTAACACATTATTTTTCGCAAAATTCTTGATTTTAAAAATTCACAAGATTAAAGACACTCTTAGTGTTTAAACATGACAAAAAACAAAAAATGATAATCTACCTACATTATTTGTTGCATATACATTATTTGAAACTTATTTAGTGATTTTATATTGAAAAGACTTTTTTTTAATGCAGTCTTTGAATATAGAACTGTAATTAAATAAATAAATAAATAAATAAACAATTTTTCAAAATTTTGATATTTTTTTTATCTTAAAAAATATTTTACTTGGGATCAAGAAGATTAAAGGTGATTACGTCTCCCCCCCCCTTCGGCCCCCCCTTCCGACAAAAAAAATCCACGCAGTTACTGAAAATTTAATCTAAAAATCTTACATCAAGAGAGAGCGTTTTGGGGACATATGATGGAGTTAGGGGGATCGTTATCGTTTTGGTCATTACAACACGCTGTAATCCAAAGCAAACCCCAGTCAGGTATGATCCGTTTCCTGTAAAAATCTAGCAGGCAATCATTCAGCAAATATTTCCATGGAAAAACTATCATCCGAAACAGAAGGCTAAGATGTAAAATTAGTGGTGCCTCCCATGCTCAGCAAAGCTTTGGAAATCCTCTTTCGATGACAATCAATTGTGAAGTCCTTTTCAATCTGCGTAATTTAATACGCCAAGAATGCATGTGTGTTGAGCCAATACGCCAATCACAAAATATGGGTTAGACTGGGAGCGATATTAAAATTTGCCAGATAAAAGACAAGTACAGAAACCACATTTGGCTATCTATTAAAAAGTGAAATAAAAAGACAAACCTATTATTGCTTACAGAAGTATAACGGCGAGGATAATTTATGACCAATATCTACTTGCAGGCAGATGTGAAAATGCAATTTGTGGGTCTTTTAATGTTTCTAAGAGGCGCCATATAGCTTAAATTAAATGTATAATTTCTATATTATGTACACAGATTTGTAAAAAGCGGCGTTTATCTAATAAAATATCAAAGAAAATTTATGAAGGGGAAACTATTGCGCTTAAATTATAAATAAAGAGAAATCATTTTGGGATTGATACCTTTTAACAAAAGAAAGAAAAGGCGTTTATCTAATAAAATGTCAATAAAATAATATTTATGTGAGTATAACGATTGCGCTAAAATTAGAAATAAAGAGAAATCATTTTGAATGCTCGCGTAAAATAGAATAAAGAAAAATAAATTTAGAAAAAGGATTAAGTTTGAATGAAAATATAACACAAATATATAGCCTCGCCATAGGACAATATTCTCCAGTAATACAGCTGAACAGCCCAAAAAGAGTAGTTAAAATAATATGAAGTAACAATGAAATAAAGCAAACTAGTAAGGATAGAGATTAGCGCAACAAGGCTATTTGATGCACAAAAACAAACAAGTACGTTCTGATAAATTTTCAAGCAATAAATATAATTTAAGCAGTTTGAATTCTTTTAGTAGTACCTTATTTTAAATACTTTAAAAACAATATCCATAAATTATAATATTAATAAATTTATGATAATAAAGGAAAGAGTTCGCCGATAATCAATCTCAATGAAGGCTCAATGTTACGGAAATTGTCCCAAGGATACTTTAAGAGGAAGGGAGTGAGGAGTAAGGATTTATTTTTTTCAAAAATAGATTTAGATATATATATATATATATATATATATATATTTTTTTTTTTTTTTTTTTTTTTTTTTACTTTGAAGAGAATTTAGTACTTATCGGTTATTTCGAGTCACACAGGCCCTGATAATAGATATGTGCTCCAAATTTTTGCTTTTTTAAATACCTTTGTATGATCGTAGTGGTGTTTTTTTAGTTACGGGTCAAAAATTTGTTGGCTTATTAGTATTATTAATAGCATTAGGCCTTCTTTTAAATCTCACGAGAACGAAGTCACGGGTAGTATCTAGTTTGTTCTAAAATATCCCACTTACTTCATGAATAATAATAAAAGTTTTGATATGAATATTATTTGCATTAATCTTTAGTTATCATGCTAAAGTATAATCCGAACTCTCTTCTGATAATGCTAGTTTTATATTAGAAAAAAAAAAATGCGTATGCATTTGAATCTACTATCCGCCGCAATGCATTGTTTTTCCGTTGATTCCCTGGATGATTCTGCTCAAGTCTTTCGCTTCTTTCGTAGGTCAGACTCTGGATGCATGCAAAGTTGTGATCAATATGACTTAAAAAAAAATAAAAAAAAAATCGGGTCTAATGAATAACCCTATAAGCGTGGTATGCCCGGTGTAGACCCTGGTGCAAAACTTTCTGGAAATCTAGCTTTTTGTTTAACACTTTGAGGCCTAAGCTATTTCAACTGCATATCTTCCCCTGGACTGAGGGTATTTGGTACTTTTCATGATTTTTTTTTTTTTTTACACTTGGAAGATAATGTATTTTAATAAATGTTTTTTATTATAAACATCAAAATTTTCTTATTCATAATGAAAGAACTATTTAAATGTACTAAAAATTAATATTTAATGAGAAATTATTGAAAAAAGCGTGTTTTATATTTAAAAAAAGTTCTGCATATAAGAAAATATCATTTTTTAACATAAAATTTTACATAGACTTGAATAAAAACATACCCAAATGTTGTACAAATATCTGAAAATGGGATTTATTTGTATATAAACATTATTTAGTAAAATTTGCTTTTGTGTGTACATTTCAAAGTACAAAGAACAACATCAGAAGCTTCACAATAAGTTCGAATGAAGCTCTCATTTTAGATATTTTCATATACTTACTTTCTGTTTAGTGTTGCTACCTACTTCTTTTTTTTTTAAATAAGAGGTTTGTAGATAATATCTGAAAAGACCGTTAACATATATAATAAGTACTTTTATAGCTCATATTAGAAAATAACCTCCCCATAGGTTTAGTATTAACTCGCGAGTGTCTTCGGCTGCAGGGACAGGTGCCTTAGGAGGCTGTTTCATTGAAACCCCTATCGCAAAATCCTATGTTAACCTGGAAGTAAACAGAAAAGCGCGATTGTTCATTACCTAATACTATAATTATTAAAATACGGTTTTCTCCCATGAGGAAATAGATGCTGGATGCCAACGACGTGCGTTTTTGAAAATTGTCTCCTTAGATTTTAAGTATTTTAAAAATCCGTATAAACTTTGAAATTCCCACTTGATCAAACTTTATCATCTTCTTAAAAATACTTAAAATTTATGGAAATTTTTAAAAGCGCACTTCGTCCGCATTTTATGTCTACTTTCTGATGGGGGAAAACCAAATCTTAATAATTACATTATGTAATGAGCCATCGCACTTTAACCCTTTATCTACTGACGGTACTTATAAGTACCATTAAAATAACTTGTTATAAAATTCATTTAACACAATGGATTAGTTTTAATACAATTTAGAATGAGTTATAGGTACATTACTTTATCTTGTTTTAAAAGCATTAAAGGTTACACAAAACAAAAATATTATTAAAAGGATGATTACTTTTAGCTTCAGTTTTATTGGCGTTGGGGTGTGGGGGGAGGGTTAATTCGGATATATTTCTATATTTCTATTGTAAGAACATTATATTTGTACATTTCATAATTCTACAAAATACTAAGGAAAAATATTTAAAACAAAAGATTTGAGTGAGGTATAAATATTGCACAAAACCACTATAAATTCAAAATTAATTAGTCCTTCTAAATCCTTCAATCCTTCTAAAATCCTTCTAAAATTTATTAAATGATTATGTAAATTTCATAATGTACTTTAAACAATTCACGAAAAATGCTTTAGAAGATAAAATTTTCATGAATTCATAATTCAGTACATAAAGGATTAAAGTATTCCCATAGGATAGGTTAACATAGGATTTCGCGATTGCTGAGTTTCGGTGAAGTGATCTCTGAGACATTACAGTCTCCATTCATGTATCAAGTTCGTTCGTAAATAATCTGATCGACTGGTTGTATTAAGGGGACAAAGGACCTTCAAACTGATTTTTTTAAATATTTTTTAATTGCACTTGAAATACTATTCTATATGAATTATGGCATATATTTATCACACAAGCAATAAAAAACAATTTTTTTTTTTTGAGAAAAATAAGGAATTTTCCTGAATATTGTAAACGTTATTAGGAAATTTAAAAATGTCCGAACCTCACTCCATATGAATTAAAATCCCCAATATTTTTTTTATGCCAGTTTGGTTTACATATACAAATAAAACTCATTGTTGTTTTAAACTAAATATAATAGGAAAAGTTAAAAGTAGTTAAGTGTAGAAATAGGATTAAAAAATGCTGAAAACTTCATGAAATTTAGAAAATATTTTTTTCCTTACTTTTATATTCAAATATATAAAATTCGAGGCACAGTTTTATATGTGTATTTAAACCAAACAGGCATAAAAAATATTGGGGATTTTAATTGATATGGAGGGAGGTTGGGGCATTTTGAATGTTCTTTATAATGCTTAAAATATTCAGAAAAATTTCTTATTTTCCTCCAATTTTTTTTTTAATTTCTTGTGTGATAAATATATGCCAGAATTCATATAGTTTGCCCTTGAATAGTATTTCAGGTGCAATTAACAAAAAATTGTAATTTAACAGATTACAACGACCATTTGGAATTTATTTCGTCCACAAAATTCCGTCGCATCCTCTTCAACAACAGATCGCAAAGATCAAACTTCAGACGACCAAAACCTTCATCGATAAACTCTCCAAATCCCGTTTCGAGAAGAAAAACAATTTACAAATCGAAAGCAGTTCCATGGAATCATCCACAGATTGCGACAAATTACCTACGTTGAGCTCAATTTTTCCAGGTTAGAATTGACCGATTGTAAAACGCCCTGGCTAGTTGATTGGAGCCCCTCGAGAAATGGCCTTTTACTGTCAATCGATTAAACATTAGATTGTTTCCTTTTTCGCGTTCGTCTTTTATTCTCTAATCGATTTTCATGGGCTACATACTCAGTTGAAGACCTCGAATTTCATGGGCTATTTAATCAGTTGAAGACCTCGATTTTTGCTTTGCAAGACGATTTTCATTTCGGCGTCGCTCTTTGGCTTTGGATTTTTCCATATCTGATAATTTGCGCCAACCCATTTTGCAACTTTTTCAATTTTTAACTATTTTATACCTTTCGATTACCTATTCAAACAATTTTTAACGATTTTATGCCTTTCTATTACCTGTTCAAATAAAAATTCTTCTAAAAATAAAGGACATCGTTGAATTTCGTTAAAAAAAAAGATAAAATGCGAGCATCATTTGGCCCCATCTTCGACCGAAAACAACAGCCATTTCCAAGTGGTTAAAAAAAAAAGAGTTTATTATTATTTTTTTTAATTGCACTTTAAAGGCTATTCAACGACACTCTATATAAATTATAGCATATATTTATCACACCAAAAAAAAAAAAAAAAAAAAAAAAAAAAAAGGACAAAAAAATAAGGAATTTTCCTGAATATTTTAAGCGTTATGAAAAACTTTAAAAATGTCCCATGCGCATTCCAAATCAATTAAAATTACCAATATTTTTTTATTTTTTATGCCAGTTTGGTTTACATATACAAATAAAACTGTGCATCGAATTTTATATATTTGAGTATAAAGGTAAGAGAAAAGATATTTTCTAAATTTTATGAAATTTTCCGCATTTTTGCATCCTATTTCAGCACTTAACTACCTTTAACTTTTCTAATTATATTTATAATATTTCTATATTTCTAATTAGTTTAAAATGCGTTATGCATAACGCTTAAAATATTCAGGAAAATTCTTTATTTTTCTCCAATTTTTTTTTAAATTTATTGTGTGATAAATATATGCCATAATTCATATAGTGTGGCCTTGAATAGTATTTAAAGTACAATAAAAAAATAGTTTGAAGATCTCTTGTCCCCTTAATCATTCACAAATTAATTAGGGAATAGCATGTTGTAAATTTCCTCCAAGAATCAAAATATCTCCCTCTGGAGAATTTGAGATTTTATGCTTATTAATGACAATTAAAAAAATCAAAAACCCGACTGCGTAAAAAGCGAACTAATTCATTATTTCTCATCAATGTTAAACTATTTTTTATATTACTTACCTATATTTTTTATTTACTTGTATTGATGACTTTTAAGTTGTGTTTAATTGTTAGTTCCTATCTGTAAACACTGTTTTGACGAGGTCTATAGATGTCTATGAAGGTTAGAGTTGCAGTAAAGTTAGAGATCCTACCTACACAACTTCCAGGTTGTGTAATATTTAAACGGAGCTTCTGACTGTAAATTAGTCAATGAAACATCTTCTTCATTTTGTAAGAGCTATCCAATGATATGCCACTCAATATGTTGCGTAAAAAATTTGTTTCATGTCTACCGCCATTTTGTATTTTACGGCCGCCATTTTGAATTTATAAAAACAAAACCAAGCCTATAACCATCGGACGGTTAAGACGAATCGATAGCAAACTCATTTATTAAAATCCATCCAGCCGTTGGGATGTTTCGAGGGTATAAAGAAATCCACATACACAGATACGCGTGAAACACATAGCCCTTCTTGGCAGTCGGGTAAAAAACGTCAAATTCATCCTCTCCTCATAGGAGCCACAGAAATATCTCCCGGAGAAACATGTCGGAATTCAACACTGGTATTAATCTTTAATTCTCATCCTAAAGTATAATCCTAACCCTCTTCTGAGAACTCTAGTTTTATATTTAAAAGAAAAAACTGTTTCTGCATTCTCTGAATTTACAACTCACTGCAACGCATTGTTTTCCTATTGACCTAGACCCAGGATGTCTTCGGCGTCCTTCGTAGGTCAATCTCTGCATACATGCAAAGTGGAATGACCGAATGTGACCAGGAGTAGCTCAGTGGTCGAGATCGCATGAATCATGCGAACATCATTTGGCGAAGCGTTAATGATATTCTTTGATTTTTCCGGATATAATTACGTAGTGTCAGGGTCGAATTACGCGCTGAATATCTTTAATACAAGATGAGTTTTGATAACTGGATGTTTGATCAGTTGCATTGTTTTGGTCGAATAACAAAGTATCTGCATAGTTTGATGAGAATTTAGATTCTTTTAAGGCAAGAATTTGCGTAACAGATTACAGTTTCATTTTGGATGAATGAGCTTGGTATTAAGACAGGGTTGGCGAACCCATGGTACGCGTGCCAGAGTTGGTACGTAAGACAATTTCTCTGGCACGCGAAAAAATAAATTTTATAATTATTATACAGATAAAATTTAATTTCGATTATAATGAATAAAATTTTCTTTCATAGGGACAGACTATCACAAGTAATGCAATTATTTTTGCATGAAAGAATTTTATTTTCTTGTGATGTTATGCAGCGTTTTCGACATGTATTTTGCCTTTCTATATGATTTTTAAAGCTACATTTTTCAAATAATTTTTTTTAGACAGTCACTGTAGTAAGATGGCAAATGGATCCAATTTATAAAACTATCAAAATATGAATCAGGTATAAAGCATTCTCCATCGAACATATAACAGCAAACATCTCATCAATAATTTCTTGATACATTGCTTAATGCAATTTGGTTAATTATAACTAGATGTAGCATAAATGTAATAAAGTCAAAAATTGAATTAAAATTTCTTTAATTTAATGGCTTATTCCAATATACAGAGAAATAGCATTTTGATTTTTAATATTTTTTAATTGTTAATTATTAATGCATGAAAGCAACTGGTGTTATAATTAGTGTTTTGTATAAACATCGTACGTTGCAAAATTATTTTATGTCAAAGTGAAGTACGTTACTCTGTTGATACATATTGTTGGTGAATTTTTAGCACGCGGACGTAAGAAGGTTCGCCGATCCTGTATTAGGATATTGAGTTTTCCCATGAAAATATCCCCAAAAGGAGAAAATGACCATCACTAGGAATTTCAATTTCGATTTTCCTAATTAGCCCCCGGTATGCTATTTCTTTCTCCCACCTTATTGTGTGTCGTCTCCAAAAAATAACGTTGCGTTGTATAAGCCAGCCGAAAAACAAAGCAGAAATATCATTGTACCGTTAAATACTCTTCTGAAATTCTTTAAGCATCGCACATTTTCAATTTTTATACCGTCGTACTGGGGGAAAAAAGTACTTTTAAATGCAATTTGTTTGAAAACTGCCTCTCAATTTATTTTTGAAATATTAATTTTTTTTGTAGATTTTAGAGTCATTTGCTTAATATTGGCAACGGAAGTACTCCTGTTCTGTACAAAGTAAATGAAAAATAGTTGTAAAATAGTAATTATATATTTTTGTTGCCATTTTCTCATAACAACCGAAAAAAATTTAATTAAAATACGTGCTATTTTGAGAAAATATAAACGAATGATGTCTGTTAAAACATGGAGCTATTATAAACTATATTTCATTTTAAGTATCTATATTAATGTTACAAACAAATGAAGGCCTATGAATCATTAAATAGCCGCTTTTTTTGTCGAGTTTCTTGAATGACGGCATCTTTTTGTTGCATTTGTCTATTATTTCGTGATAGTGACGTCCTATGCATGCTTTACTGAGATGTTTAAGAGTGGATCGTAAATGTGGAATTCTTAAGCGGATGCGAATGATGCCATTTTACATAAAATAAAAGCGTGTGCTTTAAGTCTTAAAATTGAAATATGTTTTGTACTATTTATATGTACATAAATATATTTTTTTTTCATCGGGGGTGATACTAAATTCTGAAAAGGCAGAATTCCTGTTTTCTAGTTATTCTGTATTAATTTTTCTCATCCATGTTATATCATTATGTTTAAATTATCTGATATCGTTGAACTCAATGTAATATTATTGCACAGTAAAGTTTCTGTTGTTTTATTCTTTAGGATGAATCGAAGCCATTCGTTCTTAGTTCAACGTTTTTCAACTGGAAATCTCAATGTCTCAAATGCCCATTTTCGGTCACCTTGATAGAATTCTACCCATTATTTGATATAACTTTATTGATATTCTTTGATTTTTACCGGATTTAATTGCATATTACGTATTATGATCTAATTGCGTATACTGAATAGCGTTAAAATTATTGGTGCAGATCACGGTCGCCAGTCGCCACGTTGGCCACTAAATTTTTTGCTTTGGCGACTAATTTTTGGCGTCTAAGTCGCCATCCTTTGGCGAATTTCCCTTTTTTTCATGCGATACTTTGACGGAAATCGAGTTTTTTCACGAACCTCTAACGAAATTCAGATTTTTATAGCGATCTTTTTATGAAATTCGCGATTTTTTTGTAATCCTTTGAACAAATTTACGTTTTTTTTCTGCAATATGTTGTCGAAAGTCGAATTTTTCTGCAATCTTTTGACGAAATTCGCGTTGTTGCTGCAATTCTTTGACAAAAATACCGTTTTTTTCTGTGATACTTTGATAAAATTAGTGTTTTTTTTTTCGTGATCCTTTGACAAAGTGACGATTTTTCTGCGAAGGTTGGAGAAATACGCATTTTCCCCCCGATTCTTTGACGAAAAACGCGTTTTTGCGATTCTTTGACGAAATTCGTGGGGTTTTTGTTTTTCGGGATTCTTCGAAGAAATTTGCGTTTTTTCCGTGATCCATTGATGAAATTCGCTTTTTGCGCGATTTTTTGACGGAATTTGCCGATTTTTTGCTATCCTTTGACGAAATTTACGCTTTATCTACTGAAGATTGACAAAATTAATATTTTCAGCAACCTTTCATCAAAATTCTCGATATTGAATTTCATAGTGCAAAATAATCTCACACATTCACAATTTTTTTTAAAATATACTCTTGTATGACAAAATTAAAATAAGAAATATTGTTTTCCTAATATCCCCCACTACCATGATTGCTTAGCTTATTCTTATAGATATATATTTTTTTAACCTCCGTCTTGCCCAACTTTATCTTCTGACTGTAGGGGAGATCGGGGCTAGTAAGCGCAGTTTTTAGTTATTAATTTTTATTTATTTTTTGTTTAAGTTTTTTATGAAACTTTAACTGTACTTTTAAAGAACAGGCATTGGTCTATAAATACCCGGAGTTTTGAGCTTGTAGCTTTTATAGTTTATGTTTAGCGGAAGCCTAAAGTAAACGGAAAATTGTGCGCCAACCTACCCCTTCACGTGGCAAGTTGCCTATACCTATGGGGTAAGTTGGCACACGCTTTATAAAAATTTAAATAAAGCTCAAATAAGACATGCAGTTAAGAGAAACCAATTGTATTATTACCAGTAAGTTTAAACAAAGGCGTTATAGCCGGACAATGTAAAATCTAAATTATACAGACATAAAAATAATGAATAAAACATTAACATTGAGCAACTTCTATCCTACTCTATATCATCATCAGTGTCACAGTTGTCATAATTAAAAAAATCGACTGTCTCCGTTTGGGCAAGCCTTGTGTGCCCAAAATCTTGCATTGAAACCACTTTTCTCGTTGATTGCTGTTTTTCAAGCTACCAGCACACAATAAACACCGAACCAACTTGCCCCGTGTTCAATGCGCCTACTAGCCCCATAATAAATTTCTTCACAAAAGGGACATGCAATCCTCTAAGCATAAATAATCCAAGTAAGTCACATATGGGGTAGGTACAGTTAATTATACACTAAGAAAAACTGCACAAGTTGAATCCCAATTATTAAGATAAGTATTAGAAATTAGAAAAAGAATGAAGCAATAAAAAATTACTTATGATTGCAAAAAACAGAAAAATCGTAATAAATGTCCACTGCACGTAGATAATGCTGCAAAACTACAATGGACATTGTAAAAAGCAATAAGAAAGGTACTCTGTGAGTGGCTGCGTAATCTATCCACAAACAGGCGATTTATGAGGACTGCGCCTACTTACCCCTGTAGCCAACTAGCATCGGTCTCCCCTACAGTCGTGGGAAAAAAGTAAACACTCCCTACTAACTCCTCAACAAATTATCTTAGAAGAAAGTTACTGGTACCGAACGATTGGAAATAAAGTCTACTTTAAATGATGTGTATAAAATTTGCTTAGGGTGCCATCTACAAATTAAAACGAACCCAGAATTCATTTTTTGCAATGGCAATACCCAATTTTAATAAGATATTTCAAATTTTTGGTTCAAACTATGCCTAGACACCAAATTTCAAGTCATTTGAATGATAACTTTTTGAATTATAAACATTCAAAATTTAGTGCTTCTAATGTTAAATTACATTTTCATATTTTTATTTTTATCTCCTGAAATTATACTTCTAATGTGCTAATTTTTTGTGTAGCAATAATACTAATATGCCCAAACATAAATACGTTGAATATGCACTTTTTATAATTTTATGATATGAATTATGAATTATAAAATTAATATTCGAAAAAATTATGAATTGCAACCTACAATTTTTTTGATGGATTTAGATTTATTAAGTCCTGCTTTATGGAAATCCCAAATTTCCAATTTTTGCTTCTAAGTAGTTTTCAAATTAGGCTTAAAAAAGGACAAAATGATGGTTTAAGGGACCATCTATGATAGAAGTGACTAGATATTTTGAAATTTCTTCTGCTATCCTGTAATCTAGTAGACTTCAATGACTGCTTGAGTAGCGCTTAAGATGCCTTGAACAAGAAGGAGGTTCTCTCGGTCAACCATCGATTTCCGAACTTCAATTTGGATACAATCCCTAAAATACGCTCGTTTTAAAATAATTAATTTCTCGGAAACTTATCGTACGGCTTGCATAAAAATTTGTTTTTAGGCTAATTAAAGGTTGTAGGGGGTTCATTTATGCTGTCATGTTCATTATGCTGTTATGTTCATTTATGCAAGGGTTCATTTATGCTGTCAAAATTGTGCACTGCTATTGAAAAAAACAAACTTATGGTTCGTTTTAATGTGTAGAGGGCCCTCTAAGCAAATTTTATATACATCAATTAAAAGTAGACTTTATTTCCAATCGTTCAGTACCAATAACTTTCTTCTACGATAATTTGTTGAGGAGTTAGTAGGGGGTGTTTACTTTTTTTTTCACGACTGTACATAGCTTAAGATTTATATTATACTCAATTTATATCCAAATTAAAAGAATTGTGTGATTAACTGAAATACGCGCACTTGATCTAATTCATCTGTGCTTCTTTTGTACATGTGTAGATTATTTTTGACTTTGAATTCCCGAATTTTTCCCCCATATAAACGCTATTGCTTTTATCTGTTTCTTTCACAATGTGGCGACTGGATTATTTGGGTTTAGGAGCCACTGGCTCCTTAAAAATTTAGGGAATCTGCACCTATAGTTAAAATGAGATGAATTTTAACAACTCTATGATTGATCAGTTGCATTGTTTTGGTTAAATAACAAAGCATTTCTATCAGCGGTCTCCAACCTTTCTGATATCGCGGGAGCATTTGAGTTTTATTAATCTTCGTAGATGCTTACACTTAGACTTTTGCACATCCACATATTTATTTATACACGTGTGTGTGAGATGCACTTTGCATAAACAAATGTAATATATTACAGATCTATAAATAAATTCATAAGACGAAACGTAATTTTTTTTCACCTTGATTCAACATAAAATATATAATGTGAACTTTAAAAAGGTCCACAATCTTACTTAAAAGGCGACTAAAGTAATGAAAAAGATGTTACAAGTTTAAAATATACATTTTATTTAAAACTTCTTAGTACTTTCAAGCTTTCCAAGCTCATCATCAGAGAATATTTTAATAACTAAATGTTTATATATACAAATACGTCACTTTGTTTTGAAAATGAGAAAGCCAATAATTACTAGAGTTAAAAGTAGTAGTAGCAGCAGAAGAAGAAATATATATTATTATTAATTGCAGTTCCATTTGTTTTATGACACCACTCTGATCTCATACGACACTTTTCATGGGTAGAAGAAAATATTTAACTGCCGTACTTTTAATTTTAATACGTCACTTTGCAAAAAGTTAACATTTCAACAAGAAAACATATAAAGCTAAGCGAAAAAACAGGCTGAGCCCTCATCAACAGTGGGTTATACTTAAAAAGCAGCCGAGCAATAATAATAATAATAATAATAATAATAATATATATATATATATATATATATATATATATATATACATAAAATATGTATTAATGACGGTTTGTTCAATATGTGTGTGATTCACTGCAGCAATTTGGCGGTATTCACAAAGACACATATACTATATATATATATGTGTGTGTAGTGTAATCCTTACACTACTGGTCATATTTTATAGCTCGTTGTTATGTTATAACATCTTTTTCAATAAAAAAATATTTTTAAATTAATATAATGTTTAAATTAAATTAATACACTTTTTAACTTTAAAATTTAAAATTCTCTTTTTAAATATTCATTAATTTTCATAAACTTCGTTTTCAGTTCATTTTTACTTAAAAACAATTTTAATTTATTCCCCAGAAAAGATCGTTAAAAATAATCAATAATAAAATAAAAATATTAATATTAATACTTTCAGCCGAAATAGAATATTTCTCTTCACTATGAAGATGTTATTATATGTTTGTTTACATTACACATCCTCAATGTACCACTTATTTAATTACGATCTTTTGGCCATTAAATAATAAACTTTCTGTTTTTTATTTAAAAGGAATTTTCATAATTTTTATATTCCAAATTTTAACCCGCCATTTTTTCTAAATTAAATTTCAATTACAATTTAAATCCCTTTATTTTCTTTCTATTTTTTTTTCAGTACACTCATCACTTTGTAAAATACCACATTCATCTTTACTTAAAAAGTGTAGCTACGTGTTAATGTCCACATCTGAAGTACGCAAATCTACTCAATGCATTATCAATGCATTTTAACCGAAGTGAAATAAGTAACAGCACCACCTGAGTAGAGAACGATATGTAGCATTAATATACCACAACAGTCGTGATGTTCTGAAAAGTCCATCAGATTTTTCATTTATTGACAGAAAACACAATTTATCGTCGTCGAAATGCTTTTATTTAACCTTTAACTGATGTCACAGAAATTGTCACATAACTAGTGTGAAGCGGTCTGTGAGACCGCTCCATCGAAAGATGAATAAAAAGCATGATTAACTCATTGGATGGTGTTTTTGTACTAAACTTTTTGTACAGGACTGTTATAATTAAAATTCACCTATTCAAAAGTCTCTGGTGATAGTACTAAAGTTTCAAAAGGAACAACATTTTTAGTAGTATTTGTAGTTAAACTGAAAATTGCAAGTTAAACTATAAAATTTGAAAAAAAGCCGCGGTCTGAGAGACGGGTAACATCAGTTAAAGGTTAATTCAACAATTTAGGTAGACCTCTCTGCCACCACGAAAACATCCATAATTTCGATCTTAAATCTTAATAAATAACTTAATCTTAATATATAACTTAAAAAATATATTAATTCCTACGATCCAGCAAAAAGAAGTTTCACTTATAAGATTCTGCAAGACTAGAAAGAAGCACTTGAAAACAACTGAATTTAAAGTCATCGTGCAGGTCTAAAAAAAACGTGTCGTAGATTGAGTCCCAAACAGTTAAAAATGCTAGATTATCGATAACACTGCGGATTGAAATTTTCAGTTAAGTGCGCAGGAAATCAAAAGCTTCTGGAAAGATCCCAATCCGACTCGAAAGAAATAATCCAAAGCGAGAAATGGAATGTTCGAATTACTGAAAAATAAATGTGAACTACAAATGTGAAAAATTTAGACTAATTTTAAGATGGAGTTATTTTAAATATGTTATAATATATAAACTACTAAAACTGTGAGTGTTAAGCTCCGATCTTCAGTATTTATTTTTATAATTTAAAAAAAAAATGACACTTTTCATACTTTATAGAATGAATCGAATTTGTTCATTCCCGGTTTCAATGTTTTTTAACCACAATTTTTAATTTCTTAGTTGCACGTTTTAAATCTATTCTTAAATTAGATAGAATTTAAATCTATTATAAACGGGTGTTTTGGAAAATATTATATTCAGACATAAATGTAGAGCAAACTTTTAAGTGACAAACAATGTTCTTTTTAATATTAAAATGTTTGTATGAAACATGCTAGGTCTAATGGTAGAGCGATTTTTTTTATTTGCTTAAATATTTTGTATAAATTTATTTTTCAGGCTCGAAAACAGAGTTGAGAAGCTCGATGTGTCTGATACAACCAGATCTCTTATCAAGGATGCATTAAGAGCCGCTAACACAGGACTGTTCCGCCAAGACTGTTCATCTGTATATTCCAGATGTTCCATAATTTTGTCAAGCCGAAAACCTTAAGGGGACACAGAAGCTTTAAACTTTCAAAAAATGAGTTTTCGTATTTTGTTTTATTCTGAATTTTTAAAAATTTCTCAACAGTATGGAAAAAAAAAACCCAAATAAAAAATTGCATTATTTTTTTAGTTATACTCATTTATAGACGGACAATTGAAAGTCCGTTGATATTGAAAATTTAAAATGCGTTTTCTCAGTTTAGTAAATTTGGGGTTTGCGTGCACACTGTTACTTTCAAACTATGTAAGCTAGAACTTTACAAAATTAGCCAAATATGCGTTCCATTATAGTCTTCATGCTAAAACCAAACATATTAACATATTTTGGTTATTTATTTTTTTGCACTTGGAAGACTTGAAATTTTTTTTTGATAAAATTAAATTTAAAACCTTTTTGCATATATTTTGGTTTTACTTTAAAAGTAGGTGTTTTATGATTCTATTTTGTTCAAAAATTGTTTTCTATATGCATAATTTAAAATTTTATCATGCGCGCAGCACTTAATGATTTTATTTTACGCATTACTGAGATTAATTTTTAAATTTAAAATTTAAATATTAATTTTTTATATAGGGGAGACCGGGGCTAGTAGGAGCAGTCTTTAGTTATTTATTTTTATTAATTTTTTGTTTAAGTTTTTTTAAAAACTTTAACTGTACTTTTAAAGAACAGGCATTGGGCTATAAATTCCCGGAGTTTTGAGTTTGTAGCTTTTGTAGTTTATGTTTAGCGGAAACCTAAAGTAAAAGGAAAATTGTGCGCTAACCTACCCCATCACGGGGCAAGTTGCCTATACCTATGGGGTAAGTTGGCACACGCTTTATAAAAATTTTAATGAAGCTGAAATAAGACACGCATTTAAGCGAAATCAATTTTATTATTACCAGTAAGTTTAAACAAAGGCGTTTTAGCCGTACAATGTAAATTCTAAATTATACAGACATAAAAATAATGAATAAAACATTAACATTGAGCAACTTCTATCTACTCTATATCATCATCAGTGTCACAGTTGTCACAATTAAAAAGTCGAGAGTCTCCGTTTGGGCAAGCCTCGTGTGCCCAAAATCTTGCATTGAAACCACTTTTCTCGTTGTTTGCTGTTTTTCAAGCTACCAGCACACACTAAACACAGAGCCAACTTGCCCCGTGTTCAATGCGCCTACTAGCCCCACAATAAATTTCTTCACAAAAGGGACACGTAATCCTCTAAGCATAAATAATCCAAGTAAATCACATATGGGATAGGTACAGTTAATCATACACTAAGAAAAACTGCACAAGTTAAATCGCAATTATTAAGATAAGTATTAGAAATTAGAAAAAGAATGAAGCAACAAAAATTTACTTATGAGTGCAAAAAACAGAAAAATCGTAATAAATGTCCACTGCACGTAGGTAACGCTGCAAAAGTACAATGAGGATTGTAAAAAGTAATAAGAAAGGTACTCTCTGTGACTGGTTGCGCAATCTATCCACAAACAGGCGATTTATGAGGGCTGCGCCTACTTACCCCTGTAGCCAATTAGCCCCGGTCTCCCCTACAGCATTTATTTTTCTGGATAATATAGCTAAGAATATATGCTTTAGACAGAAAAGAAAAAAATAGATCTTATTTGCATATATTATTTCTGTTTTGATACATTGAAAAAGGCGATGTTTTTGATCGTTTCGACAAATTCAAAGGTCCTGTGCCCCTTATGTGACTTTGCGTTCCTAATATTCGTACCTGTCTACTTTGTACAGATTGTGATATATTGTTGCGTTACCTCATTTTAAAATGTAATGTGTCGTTATTTTTTGTAACAAAATATTGTAAATAAAAATGCATTTGTTAAGGCATTAAAATTCTTTAAATTATGATAAAAGTTAAGGAAAGCTGTACATTTTGAAGAAATTAATTCTTCTGTTTCGCCTAAAGCAGTTGTAAGTTACTATTATGAGAGCACATTCAAGACCTTTAATCTTGACTTTTTTTTTTCTCAAGTCTGTCCAAACTGTGATATTTAAGATATTTGACTTTGACTCAAGTTGAAACTTTGTAGTACGAATGTTATAACTTAAGGTATTCCACTTAAGAACATTTTCAAATAACATAGTAATATGAGAATTGTTTTATGTAATATGTGAAGTGTTTTATTCAAACCAATTAAATTTAACTGGGTGACTCGGAATTAAGCTTAACATATCCATTCCAGTAGTATATTTGAGAACGTCTTCTAAACATTCTTATGTGAAACGTCTAAAATCGAAGAGTCCTGATCTTAAGTCAAAATTAAATGTCTTAAATATTCTAGTTTGAATAAGCTGTTATAATCCGTTCATTAAGACTTTAAAAGTTCTTCTGCTCTCCCAATGATAACTTGTGCAGTGCTTTAGTCAGAAGTTATATTCATTCAGGAAGAGAAAGATCAACTTTTTCAAAAATGAATAGCCTATTTTTTAAAGCTTCTATAGCACTTTAAAGGATATTTGTATTGCAACAAAAGCATATTTATAGCTGGTTTAAGATATGTGTATGTAACTGTAGTTCTATTGCTACATCAATCTTGTATTTTAACGAGCATAAATATGAATAATTATTTAGCCAATACATTCGGATTGCAAAAAAAATTATTTTTGTATTGTGTATATTTTCTAGTGATATATTTTATGTTCGCGTGTATGTAAAAGGAGAATAAGAAAGATTTTTGAAAAGTAATCGGCTGGAAAATGAAAGGTATCACAAAAAACCAGTGTGAAACTTAAGTGTCCTGAATTGATTCTTTATGAAATTTAAATTATATTATGAGATTAGAAATTTCTTTATTTATAAAACCTGCAATAATATAAAAGTATAATAATTAAATTAAAGATATAAATTGAAAGAAGGAAAAAAATATTCTTAATCAGATCACATCCTATTTTTATGTACACAGTGTCAGTGGTAAAGGTTAATAATAAATAATTTCTAATAATAATCACGATAAATAATATAGAACTTACACTGTTTTTAAAAATATTTTTTTGCATATAATGACTAAAGTAGCTTATGGGTGGTGTATACCTATTAGTGATTATCGCTGGTTGAAATATCACTAATTAGAATTGTAATGTTTTTCAAAAGATATGCTTCGCATATTAGAAGCATATACTTTATGTCCTTTTCATATTGTGTGTGTCCTTTAAACATTTTGTTTATTGTCTGCTTGTTTACTCCTGTAGAGACGTGTCAGAAAGCTACATATCAATTTATTTTTTCATTGTCTTTCATTTTACTCAAACGCTTAGCTGTCACTATATTATGATTTATTAAAATGGATTTATATCTGAAGAACTTATGCCTTTCATTGATATTGCCTTTCATAGCTACGTATAAAAATTTAAATCAAATGCTTTATACAAAATGAAAATGAAAATTATTTATTGTAATTAAACATTATGGATAGCTTAAAATATATTGAAATGGTGTAATAAGTGACATGAGAGCTTATTTTAGATTGTTCAAATATATATATGCATATACATATGCAGTAGACTTCCGATTATCCGACACACTCAATTAACCCGGCAGTTGTCGCGTGTTGGTCTTTCCCCCGCCCATATAAATTATCTTCTCCTAACTCATATCCCCTTACAAATACAATGGAGAACTACCATGTAGCTGACTTTAAATGTTTCTTCACCAACATTGTGGAGTAACAAGAGATCTTTGTTTTTCCTTCAGGTACATTTTTTACAAGCACAGTTGAAAGCGGTGGAAAAGTCTACGGAACGATACCTAATGCCAGTTTATTTTTTATTTTTCCCCATTATTCCAAATCTCAATGAAATAAAATTTTAATAAAATTATAATAAAATTTATAATTTAAGTAAACTGCAAATTTATAACTTTATCGAAATATAATTTTCGAATATTAAGTGAAAAATGTTTCTTATTTTACATTTTCTGTATGCGGGGAGTCCGACGGCAAAAAGAGCGAGCGCGACTAATAACGTTCTGAAAAAAGACGCGACTACTCTCGGGCTAAGAGGCTACTTCAGTCAAGTGAAAAGACCTGCTCGCTAATGCTAATCCTATGGAAGAAATTTATAAGGATATCTCGGTTGCATTTCAATATTTTTAAATGTTTTTTTTTTTTTTTTTTTTTTTTTTTTTTTTGCGTTGGATAGCTGAGATCGATCTGTACAAAAGCCGTTATTTACTTTTTCGATTTTGCTTACAGATATTTTTAACGAGGACACTTTCATTTTCGGAACCGGTTTCGAAACAGAAAGCATCCTCATAAAAAAAATCTGCAATGAAAATCGAAAAAGTATAAAACGGCCTTTGTACAGATTGATCTCAGCAATCCAGTGCAAAAAAAAAAAAAAAAAAAAAAAATTTAAAAATATTAAAATGCAACAGAGATATCTTTATAAATTTCTTCCATAGGATTAGCATTAACGAACTTGTCTTTTCACTTGACTGAAGTAGCCTCTTAACGTATACCTCACATATTTCATCCTGCGACTTGCGCGGACATATCTGTAAGTGTATTTGCGTCTGTTTTTAAAAAATCCTAATCACAAATTATTACTTTTTACTTTATAATAAGTTATACCAAGCTTTAAACATGATAGTAACCCTCCTAAATAAAATTATGTTAGGGTTTTTTTTTTTTCAATAACTTGTAAGTTTTATTAAATAATACATATTTTGTCATAGAAATAATTTAAAATAGGTTGAAAAATTTCAGGAATTCGGAGGAATTCCAACCAACAAACAACCCCACTTATTCTGATTATCCGCCACAAAAATCGTTTTATCTTATCGATTGTAAATGTATGCTTGATATTTTCTCCTGAAATTATCTTATTTTTACTTAAGATGAAAATTAAAATGTTTGTAATAGTAAAATTTTCTATTAAATTTGCCGTATTATTATGATTTATAATATTTCTTTTATAATATCAGTTATGTTACTTTATCAAAGTAGCTATTTACTTTCTATATAACAATTTGAATTATTATTAAATGTTTGTACAATTAGCAAATGTATTTGATCATGTCCTTCTGATTATGCGACAATTTTTATTTTTCGATATATCTCTGGTCTCGTGAGCTTTGGATAATAAGGATTGTACTGTATATTATTATGTGACTGCTCAAATTTTTATCTTATCACTTAAAAAGTGTTGTTTCTGTTATTTCAGTAAAATCTTTCACATACTATTTATTATTACTCATACTTGGCGAAAATTTTAAAATAATTATATAAAACGTTAAGGAAAATTAAATGTACATATTTGTTTAGAATTATCCCCTTTTAAAAAAAAACCTGAAAGAATAAATTAGTTAAGATAAATATTTATGCAAATTTTACAAAATTAAACGTCCTGCATTCAGTTTTAGAAAATAATTAAGTCACAAATTTCAATTCTTCTAGTTTAAAGCTATGATTATATGATACTAGAATATTACTATTATAAAGAAAATCATGGAATATTACACCATATCCTATAATTAAATTGTTAAAATGTACATAATTATTGTGGTAGAAAATTATTCTTCTAAAGATGTCTTAAACAGAAATTTTTTGTAGGCAGATTATAAAATTGTGCTTTAGAAATTAAAATTGCTGCCAATAGTTTTAACTATTTAATTTAACCCGGTCAAATGATTAAATATTTTATTTTATGTTATGTTTATAAAAGTTTTTATTAATTTACTAATTTCTAATTCCGAGATGGTTTGATATTTTTCCTTTGTAGTTCGTGTTCCACCGATTAATTTTGAATGGCAATGTACTATATTATGTTTTCCTGTTTAATATTTAGTACTTATTGAGATTAAATATGAATATTTAGTTCAGCTGCTGTGAATATGCTGTTTTAACTCACATTGTAAATAATATTTAATCTAGGTGTTAATGCAAATAGAGTCATAGCTTTATTTGCGTGTTTACATGTTTCATGATTTGATTTTGTATATAATGTTTTCTTGTAAATAAAAATATTTTACATCTTGCATTATACAATTTTGTGAAGAATCATTTACATTTATAATCACATGAAAATAATTGTTCTACCTTAAAAAACTAAAATATTTTAACGAAATTCAGACTTGATACAAAATCCAGTTTAAAATCTAATTTTACTATTAATTGTGATGGATTAAATTACATTGATTGTGAGGCTGAATGCTTATTGTAACAAAATTAACAGAAACTAAAGAAAGTAATATTTTTTTAAATGGAATGCATTTACTGCAGAATTCTCAGAAACCTTTGTAAGCATACTTGAGATACTATTCTTTTTACTTACCCCTCATACGTAGTATAGGGTAAGTCTTGTAATTGTTTTAAAAGTCGAAAAAAAAATTTTTGACGGATTTACACGCTTCAGATACTGGAGATTCCGAAAAACATATTTTTAGGAAAACAAATTTGCCGTCCGTCTGTCTGTCTGTTTGCGTGTCTGTAAACGCTCTATCTCCCGAACAAATTGAGATAGAGACTTGAAATTTGGTGTGTACTTAGTATGTAATAATGGGAAGAATTCTGTTGAATTTCAGGAACTTCGATTATCCAGAACTATTTTTTCTCGGACTCTCGAAATATTCGTTGTGATAAAAGGTATATAAAAATTTTCGAAATTATTTATTTTAAGGAGTGACTATAAAAGACAATAAAAAAAAACACAAATTTTGCATAAAGAATGAAGCCGATCGGGTAATGAGTGGCCGTGATATTTGTAATCCTATTTTCTACACTCTTCGATTTTTCATGCCACTGTATTTCATTCAAATTTCGATTCAAAGATATATTTTATTTGGAAATGAGACGTTTAATCCGACGCAGTAAACTGTTAGTTAATACGATTATCGTTTTTGAGTTATAAGGATGTTTCTTTTATTTTCATATTTTATATTATGCATATACATGATGGGTAAGTATTACGGTGCCCCCCCCCCCCCCCAACGACTAGTTTTTATTCTTTACTGTCTCATACAAGTTATCTGTATAATTTTTATAAAAAAAAATAAACATATTTAATTAGATAACGCCGTCAATATTTTTTCAATTTGCTTTATACTAGATTAATTTTAACACAATTATTCTAAATGGTAAATAAATCATATTAGATCCATCATCCTGGTCCGGACATTTTTCGCCCAGTTAGAAATTTACTTCTAATATCATTTGCTTTATATATAACAAATCATACAGTCATTAAAAAATAAAGCTTTTAATATATTGCTTCAGGATTTTTTGTTCATATATTCACTCTCTTGTTGTCTACTAACTTTTTGTGTATAATTATCTTTTCTATACAACCAAAATTTATGCTATAGTGTTAAAAAAAAAAACGTGTTTTCTTTCCCTTTTAAAATCATATGCTTTCTTTTATATTTTATTTTAAAATAACAGCTGTAAGGGACGCAATTTTTAAATAGAGTTTCTAATTGAATGGATATAACGTAATCTATGTGTGTTTGTTTTCAATTATTATCGGATTCTGAAACAGCAAAGAACCATGCCTGCACCATGCCAGATTTAATAGATATGTATAGATTTCACCACATTCCTGCCGCCAATAAAGCTGTTTTTACTTATTTATTACCTTTATCTTATTCTATTTTAACAAAAATTAGGGATACTAATGATTCGTTCTTTGTTTCAATTTCATACAACGCTTCACGAAATCAGCCTTCATTATTTTAAGGATAAGTATTATCCTTCAACTGCTGCAGAGGCTAATTCTTTGAGATCTATATCAATAAGTAATCAACTTATTCAACATGTAATGCATAAAAACATTAGCTGTTAACAATGAAGTCCCGACACGTGGGACAGACTGCAAAATTTCATCCTAATTGCACACTTGGATCACAGCAGGGAAGAACAAGAATATCATCTTTGCACCGCGGTTCTCTAAACATTTTTTATACTTTTTAGCTCACAGGCTATCAAAGCCTGACAGCTAATGTGCCCGCCGGTTCAGTATGTACGTATGTATGTATGTATGTATGTATGTACGTAACGCGATAACTCTTGATAGAAATATCTGATTTGCTTCATTTTTTTTTTCTAGGTTCATTCTGATAAGGCGCTTCCCTGATTAGTTTTGGGGGTTCATTAGTTAAGTATAAAGGGGGGGGGGGACGGGGACAAAACCCCACTCCTTAACTTAGATAAATGGGTTTTTCATGCAGAATTATCAGATTTGCTTCAAATTTGGTATACCGGTTAATTCTGATAAAGCGCTTCCCTGATTAGATTTGAAAATTCATTGTTTAAGTCTATAGAGGGTAACGGTGGGTAATACCCCCTTCATTTAGTTAAATAGGTTTTTCTACCTGATTTGCTACGAATTTGGAAATTTGGTATACCGGTTTATTCTGACAAGGCGCTTCCCTGATTAGATTTGGAGGTTCATTGATTAAATATAATAGGGAGAACAAGGTGCTAATACCCCTTTAATTTAGATGAGTGGGTTTTTCTATCCGATCTTCTTCAAATTTGGTATACCGGTTTATTTCGATTAAGGCGCTACCCTGATGAGATTTGGAGGCTCACTGGTTAAGTATAAAGAGGGGAAACGAGGAGGCCTAATGCTCCCCTTAATTTATTTTTCGAGGGGCATTATTCTTTGAAATAAGAGTATAATATACAATTAGTATGAATAGCCTGTGAGCTCAATGCTATCAATTTAACTTTTCTTTTTCTTTATTTTTGTCTCTGGTTGGAATTTATTTTGCTTTCTGTGAATCAATAGAAATTCTGAAAATGGCAACAAGGAACTTCAAAATAAAACTGAGCTAAATGTTTTGTAATTCCATGTGTAACTACCAGCACATACATCCCTGAGCAAATTACAGAGCACTTTTATACCTTTTACAGTAATATCCACCATATTACACACAAAGCAAAATTAGGCTAAAAATTTCACTAAAATATATGTGTTATTGTTAAAGTTATGAGAAAATTTTCCGTTTCGGTTTGGAGTGAGGAACCCCGTATTTTTTTATACAATAAATGGATTGCGATTATGTTTTCCCATAAACAGGGCTCCCGCTGATCCATTTCTTGAATGCTAGTGCTTGTGGAGATTTTTTTTCCTTGTTTGGTATTTATAACTTTTGCTACAAAAATTAAGCACCGGGTAGATGTCTGCCAAATTTGAAAGGAAAAATCTAAAAAAAAGATTTTCTTTAAAGAAAACCGGTATTCAAAAAACAGGCCGAGTGCGGGCCTGCATTCCAGAACTGTCTTAATGTATAACATAACCCCTTAAAGTTTTGATCATCTAAATATTAATAGAAGACTGAAATCTTACAACAAAATTTCAAAAATTTTCGGAAAACTGTTCTTAAATTCCTTTAATTCTTCAGAATGATAAAAAGATTTAATTCTATTCTATTTTAACAAAAAATCAGAATACTATTAGTTTTTAAAGTAATAATAATATATTATCCTATAACAAGAAGATATATAATCTATATCAAGAAGAAACAATCTAAGTAAATTTCAATAAAAGTAAAATAATTTCCCCGTCCAGTCCCTTCATTATAAGCGAAACTATAGAGATTGTAACACGCAAAAACTCAATATGTAACGATGTAGCATCATTTCACTTACCAAAAATTCGGCTCGAGCTACTCAATGTGTATGAAAATAAAATAAAATAAACATCCATATAAAATAGAAATGTAACGTGCATAATATGAAAGAATACGTGGAAAACTGAATGATGGCGTATCATAGACCGTGCAAATTTAGAACAACTTTATTTGTTTTTGAAAATGACTCGCGATGAGTCGAAACATGTCAAAAGTCGAAATAAACGCATTTTTACGGGTTTTAAAGTTTTAATTTACACCTTTTAGCATTTGAAATTAATATATAGATTTAAAGCAATAATAATTTAAAAAAATTCAAATAAATTACATGTTTTTTTATTTCGAAGTGTAACTATTTACAGCAACTGAGGTTGCTCAATGCATTGTTTAGAAATTCACCTAAAGCATACGAAAATCTTCAAACTTTCCATATAATTGAAACAAAGGCTAATATTTTGAAATCAATATCAGTAAGCCATCAATGAATACCCGGTCATGTGGGGCAGACTGAAAAATGTCGGGTTAAATTCGCTCTGCGATGAAAGCAGGGAAAAACAGAAAGAACAACATTAAAATTTAAAAAATCTATAGAATTTAAAATTCGTAGAAGTACTGTAAGATTATTTTTTCTTTCAACCGTTTTTGGGGCAGTAAGAAGATATTTCTAAACACCAATTTTATAAGACGCATTCGTTACTTTATTTCAAATTAAATAATTGTTTATTATTATTATTATTTTTATTTCATTTCGATATTTTTCTGTAAATTTTTCCATTTGATAGTTTTTTTTCTTGACATATATTAAACATAGTTAATTAATAGATATATATTAAACATAATATTCAACATAGTTAATCCTATCAATATTTAGATAGCTGATGGAAAATATTAAAAAGATAGCAAAAATCGAAGATTAATAAATCATCAAAACATTATTTTATTTCTTTCTACTCCTCAAGGTGATGAATTATTATATTCTGACTAGGGTGCTCTGCCCCCTGCAAGCTACGCTCGCCAACCCCCGTTCAGACACCGCAGAATTTAAAAACACGCTAATCTGATGGGTTTTAAAAATGTTAGAGAAGATTGAATTATACTGAAAAAAGCTGTGCAGATCTCCCTGTAAACGGGTTTCCATTCAATTCCCTTTGATTGCAAAAATTTAAGGGCGAATCAGTTGCTGTTAAGACATCCAATGGTTATTTTCGTTTTTGATTAAAGAGGATCAGTTAAACATTTGAAAAGAAGCTAAAATAAAATAAATTAAGTATACAGAGTGTTTTCTCCCGGTATTTTAAAACAATCTCTATAACAATAGCCTAAGTCACGTGACTATCATCAACAGTTCCAGGCAGACCACTTCGCTTTTTATACACTAGGTGCCATTTTGGTACTTTAATGTTAGCCAGGCACAGGTGATAAGTTGCCAAATATTATTCTATCGCCATCATTTCATTTATATTATAATAGTTCAAGTCATCAACTGCCATAAACAAATACGGTCTGATCCCTTCGCCGTTTATATGAAAGTTTGGCAGATGTCATATACTTCCCATATTGGCGCGATTTTTTAAAGACGCCAATTTGGGGAACGCATCAACAACATAAACAACAACATCCGGCTTACCATATCAAGCAAAATAAGGATACTTTGGCACCAGTTAAGTGCCCGTTCCGTATATGACATTGGCGTTAGAAAAAAATCGCGCCAATATGGGACCGTAAGTTTTCCATTTTGATTAAAAAATCAAAATTTTCTTTTCGAATAAAACTGTATAAAATTTGCCATGGTTGCAAAGAATTCTTGGTACTGTTACGCTAGCCGGATGCAAATGTCGCCAATAGCTTTTTTTCAACTCACCAGTTAGCATTTTTTTTTTTTTTTTTCGAGTGGTAATATTTGGCCAGATGCCCATATACGCACAGCAGGTTTGGCGTGATTTTTTTTTTTTTTTTTTTTTTTTTTTTTTTTTTTTTTTTTTTAACGAAAATTTGGCGAAAACCTCGTTTTTAAATACCAGTTATATATGCATTTTTGGTATTACTTAGTTATCCCGTCGACCAAAAATCTATCGCCAAACCATAAGATTAAATGCCAATAATGGTTGATCGTAAATGTCACATTCACTTGACTTTAAGCAAGTTACACGTATTTACGTCATCAAGTGATTTTTATTTCGACTTTTTTGTTTGTATATTTATTAATGTTATACTAATTTATTTGTTCTTTCGTTATTTAAAATAAAAATTATATCAATTTGTATAATTTGGCGAGTGTTTTGGCGATTTATATAATTTGGCGAAATTGGTCGACAGAATAACTAAGTAGTACCGTATTTTTTTATTATTTTTTATTATTTTCTAAAGGAAATAAAAAAAATAATTAATAATTATAGAACAAAATAATTTATATAATTTATAAAAAGAAATAAAAGTAAATAAACATTTATTATCAAATAAACAACAATAGCCGGGTTACCATGTCAACCTTTTCTGAAATATGAAAAAAAATATCTGTTTGATTAAAATATGAGTTGCCATCATTAGAAAAATGTATATAAGATTAGAAAAAAATTAATATTTCGAAAACTAATTCGAATTTAAAAATTCTAATACCAGTTTTGAGATCTGCGGATCAATGCTGATTTTTGGTGTAATTTCATCGCTAAGTATTCCATATTTTAGGAGAAATCGCTAGAAACATAATCAGTTGTTTAATCAGTCGATTCATATATCCGTTTCATACATTCGTTTCATTAGGATTTTATAAATATAGGGTAGATTTATTTTAAAACAGTTTCAAAATACTAATACTTATTCACCCACAAATGAACTATAATTCCTTTGTTTCAAAGTTTAAATATTTACACCGACTGAGATTGACCGCTCTATGTTTAGTATTCACCCAACACATTAGAAAATCATCCCAATTTTCATTCAGCTGCAACAGAGGCTAATCCGTTGAGATCGATATCAGTAAGTCATCAACTTATTCAACACGTAATACATAAAAGCATCAGCTGTTATCAATGAATATCCGGTCATGTGGGGCAGACTGAAAAATGTCGGGTTAAATTCGCCCTGAGATGAAAGCAGGGAAAAACAGAAAGAAAACATTAAAATTTTAAAAATCTATAGAATTTAAAATTCGTAGAAGTTCTGCAAGATTATTTTTTCTTTCAACCATCGTCCGTTTTCGGGGCAGTAAGAAGATATATATAATATATGATTTCTAAATACTAATTTTATAAGACGCATTCGTTACTTTATTTGAAATGAAATAATTCTTTATTATTATTATTATTATTATTATTTCATTTCGATTTTTTTCTCTAAATTTTTTCATTTGATAGTTTTTTTTCTTGACATATATTAAACATAGTTAATTAATAGATATATATTAAATATTAAAGCACATAAATTAACGTCTGAATTCCATTTTTAATTATTAAAGGTACACATATATTAAGACAGACTTTAAATACAATTAAATACAATAAACCCAACTGGAGTGAAAAATTAGCCGGGCCCAGGTTCGATTCCTGGCCCCGGCTAATTTTTCACTCCAGTTGGGTTTATTGTATTTAATTGTATTTAAAGTCTGTCTTAATATATGTGTACCTTTAATATATATATTAAACATTGTATTAAACATAGTTAATCCTATCAATATTTAGATAACTGATGGAAAATATTAAAAAGATAACAAAAATCCAAGATTAATAAGTCATCAAAACATTATTTTATTTCTTTCTACTCTTCAAGGTGACGAACAATTTTATTCTGCTTTATTTTAAAAACAGTTTCAAAATACTAATATTTATTCACCCACAAATGAACTATAATTCCTTTGTTTCAAAGTGTAAATATTTACACCCACTGAGATTGACCGTTCTATGTTTAGTATTCACCCAACACATTACAAAATCACCCCAATTTTCATTCAACTGCAACAGAGGCTAATCCGTTGAGATTGATATCAGTAAGTCATCAACTTATTCAACATGTAATACATAAAAGCATCAGCTGTTAACAATGAAATGTCCCGTCACGTGGGGCAGGCTAGAAAAGGTCAGGTTAAGTGCGCCCTGGGATGAGAGCAGAGAAGAACAAGAAGAACATCATCTCTGTTCCGTAGTTCTCTAAACGTGTTCTCTTCTTTCTGTCTCCGGTTGGAACTTATTAAGAAGATAAACACCCGAAGGAAAAGACACTTGCTCTAAAGCTGCCGCTGTACCTGAAAGAGTTCTTAAAGAAACTAGAGGTCCGTTACTTTATTTTCGTTGAAGATTTATCCTTTATAGAGTTTTGAGAAAAGAAGATTATTTGCAAAGAAGCATCGCAAAGGTAAATTAGTTGCATTATTATTATTTTTTCTTTTTCGGATAAACTTAGGATTTTTGATTTGGAAAATTGTGTGCTAGAATTAAAAATGGTGAAGAATGTTTTATATAAAGGAAGTTCAAAATAAATTTAAAAGACACTTGCTCTAAAGCTGCCCCTATAACTGAAAGAGTTCTTAAAGAAACTAGAGATACGTTACTTTATTTACGTTGAAGATTTATCCTTTATAGAGTTTTGAGAAAAGAGGATTGTTTGCAGAGAAACATCAAGGGTCAATTGGATATATTATTTTTTTTTCCGGATAAACTTTGCATTTTTGATTTGGTAAATTATATGGGTTAATTAAAAAAGCTGCAGAATCTTTTATATAAAGGGAGTCCAAAATAAATTTAAACACACTTGCTCTAAAGCTGCCGCTATAATTGAAAGAGTTCTTAAGGAAATTAGAGGCCCGTTACCTTATTTGCGTTGAAGATTTATCCTTTATAGAGTTTTGAGAAAGGAGGATCGTTTGCAGAGAAAAATCAGAAATAAATTGGTTACATTATTCTTATTTTTTTTTCGGATAAACTTTGGATTTTTGATTTGGAAAATTGTGTGCTAGAATTAAAAAAGGTGAAGAATGTTTTATATAAAGGAAGTTCAAAATAAATTTAAAAGACACTTGCTCTAAAGCTGCCCCTATAACTGAAAGAGTTCTTAAAGAAACTAGAGATCCGTTACTTTATTTACGTTGAAGATTTATCCTTTATAGAGTTTTGAGAAAAGAGGATTGTTTGCAGAGAAACATCAGGGATAAATTGGTTATATTATTTTTTTTTTCGGATAAACTTTGCATTTTTCATTTGGTAAATTATATGGGTTAATTAAAAAAGCTGCAGAATCTTTTATATAAAGGGAGTCCAAAATAAATTTAAACACACTTGCTCTAAAGCTGCCGCTATAATTGAAAGAGTTTTTAAGGAAATTAGAGGTCCATTATCTTATTTTCGTTGAAGATTTATCCTTCATAGAGTTTTGAGAAAGGAGGATCGTTTGCAGAGAAAAATCCGAGATAAATTGGTTGCATTATTATTTTTTTTTCGGATAAACTTTGCATTTTTGATTTGGAAAATTATATGGTATGATTCAAAAATTTAAAGAATGTTTTATATAAAGAAAGTTCAAAATAAATTTAAAAGACACTTACTCTAAAGCTGCTGCTATAATTGAAAGAGTTCTTAAAGAAATTAGAGGCCCGTTACTTTATTTGCGTTAAAGATTTTTCCTTTATAGAGTTTTGAGAAAGGAGGATTGTTTGCAGAGAAACGTCAAAGGTAAATTAGTTACATATTATATTTTTTCGGATAAACTTTGCATTTTTGACCTGGAAAATTATGTGGTAGAATCCAAAAATTTGAAGAATGTCTTATATAAAGGAAGGCCAAGATAAATTTAAACACACTTGCTCCAAAGTTGACGCTATAATTAAAAGAGTTCTTAAGGAAATTAGAGGCCCGTTATCTTATTTGCGTTAAAGATTTATCCTTTATAGAGTTTTGAGAAAATAGGATCGTTTGCAGAGAAAAATCAGATATAAATGGGTTACATTATTATTATTTTTTTTTTTTTTCGGAAAAAACTTTGCATTTTTGATTTGGAAAATTATGTGGTATAATTAAAAAATTTAAAGAATGTTTTATATAAAGAAAGTTCAAAATAAATTCAAAAGACACTTACTCTAAAGCTGCCGCTATAATTGAAAGAGTTCTTAAAGAAATTAGAAGCCCGTTACTTTATTTGCGTTGAAGACTTATCCTTTATAGAGTTTTGAGAAAGGAGGATTGTTTGCAGAGAAACATCAAAGGTAAATTAGTTACATATTATATTTTTTTCGGATAAACTTTGCATTTTTTATCTGGAAAATTATGTGGTAGAATCCAAAAATTTGAAGAATGTCTTATATAAAGGAAGGCCAAAATAAATTTAAACACACTTGCTCCAAAGTTGACGCTATAATTAAAAGAGTTCTTAAGGAAATTAGAGGCCCGTTACCTTATTTGCGTTGAAGATTTATCCTTTCTAGAGTTTTGAGAAAATAGGTTTGTTTTCTGAGAAAAATCAGATATAAATTGGTTACATTATTATTTTTTTTCGGATAAACTTTGAATTTTTGATTTGGAAAATTATGTGGTATAATTCAAAAATTTAAAGAATGCTTTATATAAATAAAGTTCAAAATAAATTTAAAAGACACTTACTCTAAAGCTGCCGCTATAATTGAAAGAGTTCTTAAAGAAATTAGAGGCCCGTTACCTTATTTGCGTTGAAGATTTATCCTTATAGAGTTTTGAGAAAGGAGGATTGTTTGCAGAGAAACATCAAAGGTTAATTAGTTACATTTTGTATTTTTTTCGGATAAACTTTGCATTTTTGATCTGGAAAATTATGTGGTAGAATCCAAAAATTTGAAGAATATCTTATATAAAGGAAGTCCAAAATAAATTAAAAAGACACTTGCTCTAAAGCTTTCGCTTTAAATGAAAGAGTTCGTAAATAAACTAGAGGCCCGCTACTTTGTTTGCGTTGAAGATTTATTCTTTATACAGTTTTGAGAAAACAGGATTGTTCGCAGAGAAACATCAAAGGTAAATTGGTTACATTATTATTTTTTTTCGGATAAACTTTGCATTTTTGATTTGGTAAATTATGTGGTAGAATTAAAAATGTTGATTCTTTGTTGGACTTCCTTTATATTTTATATAAAGGAAGTCCAAAATAAATTAAAAAGACACTTTCTTTAAAGCTGCCGCTGTAACTGAAAGAGTTCTTAAATAAACTAGAAGCCGTTACTTTATTTGCGTTGAAGATTTATCCCCTGTAGAGTTTTGAGAAAAGAGAATTGTTTGCAAAGAAATATCAAAGGTAAATTGGTTACATTATACATATTTTTCTTCGGATGAACTTTGCTTTTTTGATTTGATAAATTATGTGGTAGAATTTAAAAAGTTTAAGAATATTTTATATAAAGGAAGTCCAAAATAAATTTAAAAGACCCTTCCTCTAAAGATGCCGCTGTAACTGAAAGAGTTCTTAAAGAAATTAGAGGCTGTTATTTTATTTTGCGTTGAACATTTATCCTTTATAGAGTTTTGAGAAAAGATAATAGTTTGAAGTTGAAGAGAAACATCAGAGGTAAATTGGCACATGTAATAGACCTTTATTATATATATATTTTTTTTTCGGATAAACTTTGTATTTTTGATTTGGAAAATTATGTAAAAAAATTTGAAGAATGTTTTATATGAAGGAAGTCCGTAATAAATTTAAAAGACCCTTGCTCTAAACCTTCCGCTGTAACTAAAAGAGTTAGAAACTAGGGGCCCGTTACTTTATTTGCATTGAAGATTTGTCCTTTATAGAGTTTTGAGAATAGGGGATATTTCACAGAGAAACATCCGAAGTAAATTAGTTACATTATTATATTTTTTTAGGATAAACTTTGCATTTTTGATTTGGTAAATTATGTGGTATAATTCAAAAAAGTATAAAGGAAGTCCCAAAATAAATTCAACAAAATGAATTAAAAAAACAAAAAATTTAAATGTCCCATTTCAAAAAAACTACAAAATTATTTACCATATTTTTTCGTGCACGCCGCGCTGTTTTATTTTACTTCAAAATTTATTTATATCGGAAGTGCGCTTGGAAGGTGAGTATTTGAGCTTTTAAAGACGTCTACTTACAATTATATTGGTCACAGCTAGTGTTGTCATGCTTCCCATGTGAATCAGGGCTCTAAATACTCTAGACACCACTAATTTATTTCAGTTTATTTCGCCATCTTTAATCGCAGATAATTCTGCCATTAGATAAGGCAAAGAAAATTACTTTAAAATACTGGTATCCAGAGCATTTGGAGCCCCAACTTACGCGGGAAACCTGGTAACACTAGTCACAGCACAAAATCTGTGGACAGCCATTTTGTATTTAAATTTATGAAACATTGTGAAGCCTCTGCAACTTAAATAATAATTATTAGATTTTAATAGAATAAAATCTAGAATTATCTACGAAACGAAATCACTTAATGCCATTAAAATAAAAATACATATGCTGAAAGTGATTACAATAAACACGAAGTCTTAAAAAAAGACCTACTAGTTCCGTACACACAAACGGTGACATTCTCAAGATTAGTACTGATAAATAAATTACTTTCACAAAAAATAAAATATGTACTTAATGAGGAAAAGTACATAACCAAATCAGGTACGTACATGACTGGTTGATATGTACTTCACATATATGTAAAAATCCGACTAAAGTGTATTTTAGTGTACCGACTTTAGTGTAACTTCTGAAAATAATCTATTTATCATTACTGGTCGTGATAATGCCACCGTTTGTGTGTACGAAACAAGTAGACCTGTTTATTAAAGATTTTCTTAAGCTTTTATGTTTACTGTAATCACTTTTAACATATATATATATATATTTTTAAGAATAAAATCTGTTTGAAATGTGTTTCTCCCTTTATATATTCGATTTTTACCCCAACTGAGATATCAAAATCAGGACGCACGTATTACACGAGAGGACGGCGTACACGCAAAAATACAGTATTTCTATAGCTGCAGGAGTTGTTTTTAGGGTTTCGTTCATCTGACGAAACCGTATTCGTCTCACTCCTCTGCTTGTCTGTCTGTCCGTCTGTCATAAGGCCCGTTCTAAGAAACTATATACGCTGGAGACTTGAACTTTTGCATACTTATAGCTGAACACCTCACATCAAACGGCAAATCATAAAATTTTGAAAAATTCGTAATTAACGGGCGTTATTAATTTAAAACACCAATTAAAAGATCGGAAAGGCATTCATAATTCAAGAAAAACATGGATTTTTTTTTTTATCAAATTACAAAAACGATCTCTTCCACCGATTAAAAACAGGTGTCATTTTAACGGCAGTTAAGGACTGAATATTTACTTAAGGCGCGATTACTTTTTTTCTACGCATACCAGAAATTCGAAATTAGTGCCACAAGACGGGGAAACATCAGGTTTCAGAAATTCTAAAAGTTATTTTGACCGTACCATAAAAATTCGAATTTTTTTTTTTTAAATCGAGAAAAAAATCTTTTATTTTCCTTCATTTCTGAAGGCGACAGATGTCTGATGACATTGAATTTTCGGCGATAACGAGAGAATATAAAACAGCGTTTTCCGGTCAGACAGGGACTCAGAATTTTTATACAGGAGCAAACAAATTTTTTAATATCGATTTTTGAGATACGATTTTTACGCCGTCCGGCGTAAAATTTCATTCTCTTTCAGAATGTGTCTTTATTTTTTAATTTCGACAATCGGAAGTGAAGACAATTATTTTTTTGGTAATTAATTCCAGAATTGTATTTTTTGCATGACAGACCACGTGACACGGAAAGAAAAAGAGATAAACTTTAATACTAGGGTTTGATAATCGCAGTGCAAAAATGTTTAGCAATTGATTTTACAAATTTTGTTCTTTCACCTCCGGATGTTATTTCGTACGCTGATTCATAAAATCTAAAAAAAAAAAAAAAAAAAAAAAAAAAAAAATCGGACCACAACTTTCCGATTTATGAAAAAATCTATTGTTAAACTTAAAAAACAGGTAATTAAAATAATAAAACTTTGTATAAAATCACCATAAAATAAAAACAATACACAGGACGCGTTTCGAGCTAAAAATATAACAGCTCGTCATCAGCTATAGTAAACACGTGTCCGTAAGCGAACAAGGTCAAAAATGAACTGAAAGTTAGATAATGTTGCAAGAATGCGACAGACGGCGCTAGCTGAAAGGGGAAACATGCAGAAGAGAAAAGTGTTGCCTAAAAGATAGAAGAGAAATTGATAGTGAAAAAATGGAAATAAAAGAAATAAACAAAATTAAAATAAAATAAAAGAAGTAAATTAAAAAATATAAATAATAATAATAAAGAAAGAAATATAAAAGAATAAAACAAGAAAAAATCCAAAAGATCCATTTTTATTTATTTATTTTTTTTTATTATTATAAATAAAAACATACAAAATATACAAAATAAAAAGAAAAGAAACAAGAGAAGAGGGAAAAGAATTACAAAAGTAATTTCCACGCTGGAGACAGGAAAGGGGATGATGGGAGGTCATTGACAAGATTAGCAGAATTCTTAGAAATAAAATATGCTTCATGAAAATCCAAGTGAGAGGGAGAGGCAGGATTTGCAATATACAGGTACATTGCAAATCAAGAAATCTCTAAATCTTCGATTGCTTCTCACTGTTGGTCTTCCAGTCATTGTTTCAATTTCTCCATGGCCAAAATTATTTCTTCCCCTGCCAAATATGAGCTGTTATATTTTTAGCTCGAAACGCGTCCTGTGTATTGTTTTTATTTTATGGTGATTTTATACAAAGTTTTATTATTTTAATTGCTTCATATCGCCAGTTTTCGGTGCTGTTTCGCTGTTAAAAAAAAAAAAAAAAAAAAAGATGCTTTTTCGCACAGACAATTGACGAGAATATATTAAAATTAGTAAAAGTAAAGGACCGATCGCTTTTAAACTTTGACATAGTTTATAACAAATAATAAGAATTTTATAATGTTTTGAAAGAGATATTAAACTAAACCCTTTGTGCGATCTGAATCACACTTACTCACTTGTTTATATATATAGCTTATTAATATTTGTCTGTGATGATAAGAAATATAAAATACTTAAGTGCTTGTAGTAAAGTTAGAAAATAGTATTTTTTTATTGTTTATTTATTTATTTTGCTCTAAAGCTGTTACTGTCAGTGGAAGATAGTGGCGATCCGTTATTTTTATCTGTTAGTCGAAAAATCGCGTTTTGAAAAAAAAAAAAAAAAAAAAAAATTACTTTTACAAAGAAACATAAGAAATAATGCGCTAAAGTTTACATCATTTTTTAAAAATTAACTTTGTATATTTAATTAACTTGAATCAGGGCCCGACTAGCAAGTTTCTGTCCCCAGGGCACTTTCATTTTTTCGTACCCCCTTAGATTGGTTGATTTAGTGATAACTGTTTTTTTTCTCCATATTACGCATTTATTCATTCAAACAGTGTCAATTAAAATTATTAAGTTTTCCGGAAAACTGAAAACAGTTCCAGGAATAAAAATAATTTTGTTTTCTATTATTTATTGAAATGTGCTTTTAACCCTATATTGAGATATATTTTTGTCATTTCGTGACTTTTTTTAATGGAAATTCAGATTAAATTATGAAAAATTTTGTGTCCCTCAGAAATTTCGTGTCCTGGGCACGGGCCCCGAATGCCCTTGCAATAGTCAGGACCTGGTTAATTAGAAGTTACTTTCTTTTCTCATCTATTCTAATTCGCCAAACAGCGATTAATAAACATTGATAAACGTTAATAAAATAAACGTTATAAAATAATGTGCTAAAGTTTCTCTCCTTTTTTTTTTGTGGGGGGGGGGGGGGAATTAACTTTGTATATTTGAATTAGAAGTTACTTTTTTTTTCAAAAATTACAATTCATCAAGCAACAATTTACATAGGCTTAGCTAGAGGCATGAGTAGAAGTATGCAAGCATACCGAGGTTTAGAAAATCAAATTTCGTGCTACTGCAAGCTGTATACCAAAAAGAAAAATAAACTTGGCAATTGACAATTAAACCATTTTTGCTTAAATAAGTTAAAAGGTATTTAAATTTGAAGTAATCAAATTGTATTACAGTAAATTACAATAAAATTATCACACTTTTTGATAATGAACAAATATGAATAATAATATGAACCAAAAAAGTGTAGTAATGCAGAATTAAACTTCAAATCGACTTTTTATTTATTTATTTATTAATTATTATTATTAAAAATTATTATCCCTTTATAAATTAGCTCACGTGTTTATGTTAATTGAAGCTTGTGAAAATTATATATATATATTTTTTAAAGTTTCAAACCAAGCTGTAATTTGTATATTCTAACAGTAATATATCAAAAATTTTATCGTTGTACTTCTAACATTACATTAATATTGTCTATTTACATTAATATTTACATTTTACATTGTCTATTTATCTACTATATTGCGTTGTAAAAAAAGTTGGTCGTGGATCTATTGTAGTTTTCTCAATTGAATGCATACTTCGATTAGTGCAATAGCAGCGTGGGATTAATTAACCGCACTAATAGAGAGAAACCTGTAAATGAAAATCGCCTCTGTAACAATGTTTTCACCGCAAACATTGAACTAATGCATAAATTTTTCGCCATGCAGTTCGTGTAAATAATTCCTTTCCTCTCCGAAGGCGCGTGAAACAGAACTAATTTACTGAAGGACAAGTTTTTCTTCGAACGTAAAACTTATTCAACTGTAACAATGCAAATTTAAAATGTAACAATTTCGTATGAACTGAACGATACGGAGAATTTTTACTTCCAAAGTATGTTTTCCTGCGATCTTTATGTAATCGCTGTGCTACAACTATGTTAAATATACTGAAAAAACGAAAAACATTTTTTTTTTAAATTTATTAATGTATGGTAATAGAAAGCACGTGAATAAATATTAGTTTAAAATATTAAATCAAAACGTTATTTTAAAATTTCAAATGTAAGTTTAAAGTGTAATCTTAAGGTCACAAAATTTTATTATTATTGTTTTTTTATTTATAAATATTATTAATTGTTTCTTTTTTATCTGAATTGTATATTTCTACACATATTCTTTCTCAAATGTTATTTTTTTTAAACATTTTTAAAAATTTTTAAATTAATAATTTTAGCCATATTTAAAAATAGATATGCCTTCGGAAAAAATAGCGCTTTTTGCACGCTTTTTATTTTTATTATTTTTGTTTTTGTTTTTGTTTTTGTACAGAAAATAAAATGGAAAAACAATTTGTCTTCAGAATTTAGAATAAATTATTCATAAGAAAAAAGTCATTTTAATGTGTACATTTTACTACGAGACTCATATTTTCGAAAATATCTCTCGAAACAAAATATCCTGAACACGATGTCATCAACATACATAACTGAAATTAATTGCATTGTAAACGAATTCTTTTGTGAGCCCCTGTAAATGAATGATGAATGCTACGCACGCCTTATTTTATAGTAAGCACTTTCTAGTTTATCTCATTGATATATGTCAATTTCAATATTTTTGGAAAAGAGGAATATTATTGAAGTACGCCGGAAACGATTTTACCCCAAAGACTGTAATGAAACGGAATTTTTTTTAGTGTCCTGCAAATGAATTATAGCAGCTACACACTTCATTTTCAATACAGAACAAGCCATTGTAAAACACAATAACATATAGCAATTGTATGGCAATCCTAGTATATTTACGCGAGTTAGAGCACGGACGGATGTAGGCAGACAAAACAAATTCGTAAAAACTTTTCAACTATGTTTGAAAGAGTTATAAATCATATTTTGACGTAATTAATGATGATGTGCTCAATAGTTTTAAAAGTAATTATAAAAGAAGGGAAGTCAAGCATTATTTTCTCGACATTTTTGTATTTTTATCGCATTGGACATTGTGAATTTTCTAACATTTTCTTTTAACAACTATGGCTACTAATATTACAGATGGGTGACAAAATAATACGAACACCTATGACACCAATGGCGTACGAAATGCAACTCTTCCATAAATGTTCGAAGCATGAAGTTCCCTTTGGACAGTTCTTGCTGAAATGGATTCTGGAGATGACTATTTATATGTGACACTATCTGGGATAAAAATTGTCTGCGCTTTCTGACCGCTATGGGGGTCAACTCTCTTTTATCCCTCTCAGAAAGCTTTCTTTTCCGTCCACTGTTGTATTTCGCCGACGACATTTTACCGCATTTCGTGTACGCTATCATAACGGTTGACACAGTACTCCTTGCACGCCCCAAATAATTGGCTGTTTCCGTCACGGAGCAACCAGCCAGCGCACCGCATTCCAACAATTATTCCTTTTTCGAACTCTGACAAGTCAGTAATTACTCAGTTTTCCAGAGCGTATGGTAAGCGCATGCAACACCTATGAATGTTGTTGAACGACTGATACCTTACCTTTCATAACCACTAGGAGGCAGAATTTAGTGCAAAGTGACATGCGCGTTCTGGTCGTTTGAAATGGGCCATACCTTTTTCATAGGTGTTCGTATTATTTTGTCACCCATCTGTACAATGCATATGTAGCTACAGAAAAAAATTCCCGCTCAATTGTGGCCCGGGAAATCAAATGGTTAGGCACCCTTGATCTAAAGCATACGAAAAAAGTCTGTTCTATTTTCATTTTTGATAAACTGATACAGTAGTTTACGCAACTCTGTTCTATTAAGGACAACGTTGGGATCATCATCATGTCTAGTCTATCTTAAAAAGAAGAAAAATTTCTTCTGATGATGTTTTGCTTGTAGCAAAAGAGACTTCTTGGGGGGGAAAAATGACAAACTTAGTAAATGATGTGAAACGTATAACTTAATCGCCGCCGTGTTAGAAACAAACTAAATTTTTGATCGGGGAACACATGATTTTGCAAACAAATCTTAAAAACGCGATTGAAGATTACACTAGAAAAAATAACTCTTCAAACTTTGAAATCTACGCGTATTTTTAGTAGATTCTTAAGTTAAGGACTTTGTGGTTCTACAAAGTTTTCTTTTGATTATAAGTAATTTGTATTCTAGAAAATAAAATTTCTTGATTTAATTGTTTTTGAAATGTTACAGTGATATTCCCATATAAGTATCCCCTTACAAAAAATTAACATCTCAAAAATTGATTTATAGATGATGCGCTCAATAATTTTAAAAGTATTTTTAAAAGAAAAAAGAAAGGAAGTCAAGCATTATTTCTTTCGACATTTTTTCATTTTTATCGTATTGGATATCGTATTTTCTAACATTTTTCTTTGGCAATTATCGTTTCTAGTATTACAATGCATATGTGGCTACAGAAAAAAAATTCCCGTTAAATTGTAGCCCGAGGAAGTCAAATGGTTGGACACTCTTGATGTAAAGCATAAGAAAAAATTCTGTTCTATTTTCATTTTTGATAAATTGATATGGGAGTTTACGCAACCCTGTTCAATTAAGGGCAACGCTGGGATCATCATCATGTCTAGTCTACTTTAAAAAGAAGAAAACTTTCTTCTGATGATGTATCACTTAGCAAAAGAGATTTCTTGGGAAAATAAATCGGTCAAACGCGAGTATTACTCGCGCACAGATGGTTCCGTAAAATAAATATATTAATTAGTAACTATAATATTACAAAAAATTGTTTCTAAATGAATAATAAGAATTTGTAAAAAACTATACAACATAGGGTTGGGTATAGCTATATATACTATAAATGTATAGATGGATATACCATGAAAGTTGAAAGAGATATAAAGCCTAAACAGTATACCGTCCGCGTCTTTAAAGGTTAATATTTCGGCTAATTACCGACAATTTTTTTCGAAAATCCCTATGAACAATCCTTTTATACTTCCACGGCGATAGGTTGCTTGAGCGCCCTCAACTCCCTTGCTGAGTGCCCACAAAGTGAAATTTGTGTGTAACGGGAAAATTCGATTTCCTCAAAAAGTATGTGACCTAGGGTAATCGCTGTAGTTTCCTGTAAGGCTTAAATAGAGTTCTACTACCACTAATTTTTTCATAATTTTAGTTTCAGTAGATTCGGAAATAAATGGGGGGGGCGTATTTTTGCATTACATTTTCGGCGATATCTCTGAAAATATAGTACCTAAAATTAAAAAAATAAGTAATATAGTACCTAAAAAAGTTCGGCGTTTTCGAGAAGAGCTTTCACACGATATCACACACGACATATATAAAAAAAAAAGATAGTTACTTTTAAGTAACTTAATTAGCCGCCACCATTTTCCCTAAATATATTTGTGAATGGTTAATAATCTATAAACATGTGGGTCAATCAATAACCTTTATTACTTTTGCCAAATTTGAACTTTCCAAGTCCCATAGTTTACTAGAAAAACGACAGACAGACACACGAGTGATGTTATAATGGTTCCGTCTTTACTTTTTAAGTACGGAACCCTAAAAAGATCACAAACTTAGTAAATCATATGAAAAGTATAACTTAATCGCTATCGTGTAGAAATAAACAAAATGTTTGATCGGGGAACACATGATTTTACAAACAAATCTTTAAAATGTGATTGAAGAATATTATATTATATTAATTAGAATATTATTGAAGAATATAGAAGATTGACAAATATAGAATATTATATTAATTATATTAGAAAGAATAACTCTTCAAACTTTGAAATCGATGCATTTTTTGGGAGACAGTTTTAAGGACTTTGTGGTTCTACAAAGATTTCTTTTGATTATAAGTAATTTTTAATTTAGAAAAGAAAATTTCTTGATTTAGTTGTTTGTGAAGTGTTATAATGATTCAGTCTATACAAGTATCTCTTTGGAAAAATGAATATATCAAAAATTATTTAAATTTCTAAATTAGGAGCGCTATTATATCATCATAACATTCTTATTATAAATAATTGATGTTTGTATTAGCTATCAATTCAACATATTCTCCAAGGAATAGTCGTGAAATACATTTAGGCATTCTTATATTTAGATTTTAATAGTATAGATCAGTGATTGGCAAACCTTTTCACATGCAGAGCCAAATTTTTCCCAAAACATATTTTACGTGATCATGACTTTAGAACAATAAAAAAAATTTAATGGATAATAATACTGAATCAAAATTACTTGAAATTTTGTTTTTAGCATTAAAAAAATATGGGTAATATTTGATGTTATAAAGATATTATTCCTGTTGTCTTATCTTAGATGCCAAATAATTTGTATCAGCTTCGTACTTAGTTATTTTTAAGAGAAATCAAGTTGAATTGGACATTTGACAAGATGTTTTTACTTGAAGTTTTCATATTATTTATTTCCGAAAAGAATGCCTCGCAGAAAAGTCAAAATAGCAAGCGCCAGAATCTACAGCTTTTAGTGTGTGGAATTGAATTCCAAGTTGTTGTAATTGTACCTTATTTTTGCTTATAATGCCTTTTTTCTTTTGTGATAATCTCCTAATTCTCTCATATTCATTAAATTTTGTGATCCAATATTGAGCTAGATGGGGTACATTAAGTTATATTTAAGTTTCTTCAATCTGTATGACAATAACAACCAACCTAACGAATCGAATTCAGATAAACAGAGACAACATCTAGATTAATTCATTTTGTGAAATTCTACACTATATTTTGATCTAGAACCTGAATCTATGCCGTGCCAAAAATAATCTGCAATGTGCCACTTATAGCACGTGTACCATAGGTTTGCCGTACCTGGTATAGATTATATCCAATGAATTTATAGTTTAATGTTATAGTTTAAAGTTATAGTTTAATTTATAGTTTAATTTATAGTTTAATTTATAGTCCAATGATGTATAGTTTAATTACAGGGACAGTCAAAAGTTTTCCGTTACATTACGGCCAATGGGAAAAAATTATTTCAAGTGCATTTTAATGATGTTACAGACTTTCGAACAGAATGAAATGGATATGCACTGATTGAAATGCACTAAAATATATATTCAGTACAATATGTGATGCAAAAAATATTTATAAAACTAGCTATAGTACGAACGCACCTCATTTGCCACGTTTGACGTCAATTTCCTACTTGTTTCAATATCACAAGGTGACTGAGTGAAATCATTGGTCACCCTGCCATTAGCCTCTTGGTTATGTCGTGTGATATTATTTTTGACATTTTTTTGCAGCATCGTCATACAGTGTCTTCAAATACCTCATGAATATGCCGTTTACTTTAGTGAGAGATCAAAATAACCATTTCCGACGACTTTATTGTAGGAGGCAATTACGGAAAAGAATTGATGTTCGATAACGCATATTTCCAGACAACAAAAAACTACGTTATCATCTTTCGCTTCGCTACCCTGCAATTTTTTCGGATGATGACTGATATTGAATAACAGCGTTTCTTTTGTTCGTTATAGATCGGGATACTATAGTTGAATGTAATTTAGTAGCTGTATTAGCTTTCTTAAACGAATTACAGTATAACATAATAAAGTACCTCGTTTCCCTATGTATATTTTGGCACTTTTTGAGCTTTTTTGTGCATTATAACCAGGAAATGAAAAACATACATGCGTTTTTCTAAGACTATAATAATATATATGCATTTTAGAGAAATAATAATTTAAGTTTATCAAAGTAGGCTTTCTTTTGTTGGTTACAGATTGGGATGCTATAGTTGAATGTATTTAGTGGCTGCTTAGCTTTTTTAAATGAATTGCAGTATAACATAACAAAGTACTATGTTTCTCCATGTATATTTTGCACTTTTTGAACGTTTTTTTGTACATTATAACCAGACAATAAAAAAATGCATGCATTTTTATAAGACTATGTTAATATACAGGGTGCAATATGTTATCTATCGCCCACCATTAATTTCTCAACCGTTGGTCGTAGACATATATTTCAATTACAAAACCGTTTCAAATGAAGTAAATATTCATGCTGTGGCATTATTTAAAATAAAAAATCAATTAATAAAAATTACGAAATCTAACTCTTTATACGGTCCCCCAGTCCCTATAGTTATATTTAGTAAAAGTTTACACATATCATAACAGATATAACACAAAAAGTTTGACATCTGTACTACAAAAATTGACACAGTTATTAAATTTCAAATTTTGAGATTTTTGCACATGATTTTCTCTTTCATTGAGGGATCAGTTAAAAGATGAATTAAAGTAAATCGAGATAAAAATCAGGATGCTATGTCCTTTTTACGGCGAAAACACCTTTAGCCGGTATCGCCAAATCGGAGTATCACCAAAGAAGATTATTTCATCTAAAAAATTGAGCTGACTTTTACGTATACAAAGTCAAGAATGAAATATTGAAATTAAGTAGAAAAATAAATATCAATTTGTTATAATATCAGAAAACGGTCTTCTATAAAAAATTAGTATATAAAACGCCGGAAACTACTAGAGATACTGCTCAAAGTGTTCTCCATTGGTGGCAATACACAGTTGAATGCGTGACAGTACTGAGTCCTGGACACGTTAGAGCATAGCAGGTGTACAAACTGTGCGACAATCAAGGATGATGCGCTGCTTCAGATAAACCATAGAAGTAGTCTCAGTCACATAGACTTATGCCTTGATGTAATTCCAGAGGTAGAAGTCCATGGGAACGCGGTGACCACTCTACCGGACCACCATATCCAAGGATCTGTTGCCCGAATTCGGTGGCCAGATACGTCCGGACATTTAATATTTTATGAGGAGAGGTCCCCATCATGTTGAAACCACACCCGGCATGCATGTCGGAGAGGCAGCTTCATACCAGCCATGTACCGTGTTTTGTAGCAGATGCAGGTAACGATCACCCGTTAAGGTCCCATCGTAGAAGATGAGTCCAACAATCTAGGTTCCCCATATACAGCACCACACGTGTCGTACTGTCCGGGCGATGTGGTGGTTTCCAGGTCGCATCATCCTTTTGATTGTTACACAGTTTGCACACCTGCTATGCTCTAACGTGTCCAGGACTCACAAGGGAACCCCTTTTGGTGCTGCTCGCACCTAGCATCGAGACCTGGTGCATTTTGTAGCCCTATACATAAAAGTTAGAGAACCGATAAAATTTCTTTGTTAAAATAATATTTTATATACTTTTTTATGCTTTTATTTTTTTATTATTACATTTTTAGTTGTTTATTTCACGCCAAAAGTGAGTTAAGTCGCCAAATATGGCGCTACAATTTTTTCACCACCAGAACGAGCCTATACCATGATCAACAGAAGTATCAAAATCGAAGCATTTTTTCCTAATCTACTCGTTGATAGTTACTAAATACTAACTTTTTTCTGCAAGTCAGTTAATAAAAAATGACAATTTGTGGAAAATTCCTTATCATTCAGCTGCTTTTAGAGAAGAACTAAAAATTTGCTCACTCTAACGCAGATGTCTTTCTGAATTTTTACGATATTTGACTGGAATTTTTTTAATAAGTTGCTCCGTAGAGTTGACTATTAAATTATGTAAAATGATCCTTGTTATCGCTCGCGCATGCGCAGATAAAAATTATTTCATACAACTACTCATATTTCCTAAAATATTTATTATATTTATATTCCAATTACACTATATTGTTTGCACTATATTTTGTCAATTTTTCTGAAATCGGCGTTAAATTTGGTTGAAAACCCAGCATGTTATAAGCAAAAAACATACAAGAATTTTTTTAATTTTTTTAATAAATCGCTATATCTCTATTAATATACGTGCTATTCTTACACAAATGAATACACATATTACACAATGTCTGTGTATTTATTTTCTGCTGTGATAGATAATTTCGTGCATTTTATTTTACAGGTTGATCCCAAGTATTATTTTTTTTCTTTGATTTTTTGTTGGCCCCCTAATTGTCCCCCTTATCAAATCAACATTGCTAAATATGAAGTCATACCTGTTCTTTTTAATTCTGAAATTCCAGAAGAATCTGTCAAGTATATTTCTAAATATTCTACAAAATGTCTAAAATTGAAAGTTGTCGGTCATTAATGGCCATATAGTGTATATGTCTACGACCAGCGGTTGAGAAATTAAAGGTTGGCGATAGATAACATATTGCACCCTGTATATGCATTTCACAGAAAAGCACTTAAATTTATCAAAGAATCGATAACCTCCTCAAAATGAATATACCACGTTTTATGAAGACGCACACACACACAACAATAAACAAATAAAAATTAATTAATTAATTACGTATATTGTAATTTGAACAATTTTTAACTGCTTTTATGAAACAATAAATATATATTGTAAGTTCGGGTAATATGGAAGAATACCATTTACATTTATATTTGTAAGTCAACATAAGAAAAGTGAGATTCGAATTGAATATCTCCAACTGAGAGAAGAAAACGACCAGTCCGGGAATCGGACCCAAATCTTTGGCTTATAGGGCCAATGTTCTAGCGTTTAAGCTAACTGGGCCGACAACCGCAGAGCATATTTTGCTCAGATAACCTTATTGGTAATAACATCTGGTCTGTCATGTAGACAGTATGTAGACAGCATGTCATATAGACAGACAACGCTAGAGCATTGGCCCTGTAAGCCAAGGATCTGGGTTCGATTCCCGGGTTGGGCATTTTTTTCGCTGAGTTGGAAATATTCAATTCGTATGATAACTTTACCAATCTGTGTAATTGTGTTAAAGTAATAGTTTATCTACGTTACCCATAGCTTATATGGAGTTCCTTTACCTGCGGTTTATTCTGTCTACATGGCAGACCAGATGTTATTACCAATAAGGTTGTCTGAGCGAAACATGGCCGCCGGTTGTTGGCCCAGTTAGCTTAAACAGTAGGGCATTGGCCCTGTAAGCCAAGGATTTGGGTTCAATTCCCGGGCTGGGCATTTTTTGGCTCAGTTAGAAATATTCAATTTGTATGATAACTTTACCAATCAGTTTGATTGTGTTAAAATAATAGAAAATTGAGATACATTAAGGGGACAGTTTACTTCAAAAATGGTCGAAAAATCGTTTTTCTTGGTTTAAATATTAAATGAAAGTTTGTTTAATTGTGAATATTTTGACACCTCATTTTTACCCATACGGCAATTATATCGCGAGATATTATAAATTTCGTTAAACACTCAGCTCAATCACACACACAAATTAAAAATTTAAATGGCTTTTTCTCCAAGTTCCTATTTTCTTCACTTTCTTGTTTTAAAAATGCTAAGGGTTTTTTTTTTTTTTTTTTTTTTTTTTGATATAGAGATTTAAACTTTTTTGTACATGTTCATTATTATATATGCGATAAATTTGCACATGGAATTAGTCTTGCAGGATTTCTGTTATTTAAGAAATAATAAAAGTATATGAAGATGTGTTAGATTTCATCGTTTTACACTATATCAGTCAAAAAATTATATTAAAAGTAATATTAGATGTATCTAAAAATCCATACACGGTCTTGTGTAATATACGTTTGAAAATCTTTAAAAAAAACTCGGCTAAAATATCAATATTTAAAAAAGTAGTTAAAATTTTTAAAAAAATAAAAAAATTAACATTTTTGAATGAAATATTCAGTTAAAATTTCATTTTTCAAAATGTAATTTGAATTGACCATTGAAATGCAATGAGTTCACCATTTGAAACATATTTTTTAAAATAAAACAAAATTCTTGAAAAGGTAAACCCTTAAAAGTTAGTAAAGAACAAACATTGACTAGTTCTTAACAAATTTTTAATACCTTTAAAACGAAAGAAAAAAATAAATATCAATTTTAGGCTTTAAAAAAACAGTTACACTTTTCGGGTAATGGTAACCACTCGGATAATATGGAATAGGTTTATAAGGAATATCAAAACTGCAAGAAAAAACACGATTTACTAGACTAGACAAACTTATTTAATAAGTAAACTTTAGTACAAAATTACCAGATTCTTTGAAAAATTGTTTCAATTTTTACAAAAACATAAATCTATATTTCGGCTCCACCACAGTCCACATGAGCCCCCATCAGGCATTATATCCACTCCTCCACTCTTCCATCCTCTGAATATTTTCTATTGCAAAACCGGCACACCGCAGCTTCCCCATTTGGTGTACAACCTGGTAAAAAACTCATCTTAAATTATACGTCAAAGTGGAATGATTGTTCGTCTTCACCAGACTATCTTGAAACAGGTTGTCTAGCTGATATTCCAGATTACCCGACACACCATCTTGAAAAACATAACCTCTCCTTTCTCGTCAACAAGTTAGCATACAGGAAAACTGACTAGCACAGCAATGAATATAACTGTTCAAGTTCAACTTTATACTGAACTTGGTTAACATCACTGACAATGAGATTTTATAATTCATACGAATTTTATAAAATTTGCCTGCAAAAATTGAGATTAAGACTTTATTTCCCCGCGTCGCTCCAACAACAGGTATCCAAACAGAACTCGGCACAGTACCTCATAGGAGTACTAGGAAGTGGTTTGGCAGTTTTACACTTGGCTGCAAACACCGTCTGCGCCAGATATTGAGGTATTCTATATTACCAGACCTTTTCATAATTCCCAAACTTCTTCTATATTTTTAATAATTTTTGAGCATTATAGAAAGATAGAACACACTTAATTATTGCAAACGGATAAAGTATCATTGGGAATGAAAGTTTGAAAGATAAATGAATGAACTAGACAGATCTCAAATTCCCCTCGTTAATGTTAAATGTGGCGTGGAATGAATTTTTAATTTTTAAATATCTCTTCAGAAAACTAATTTTTTTAACTTCTTTTTATTGTGCACTCTTATTAAAGGATGTATCTTTCTTTTCAAAATATTTCTAAAATATATACAGTCGAACCTCTATTTTACGAAGTCGCTAAATCCCGGAAAAAAGTTGGTTATATGGAAAATTCGTTAAATAGAGATCCACCTTTTAAAATACTTTAAACTTACATAATGCAGATTTTAAATTCATAAACACTAAATATTTTTGCTAAAAGTAATTAATCACATTTTTTTAAATAAATATATCGATTTGTTTTATTTATTTTACCCACAAATATCCATCATCAATTCATTTTTTCTATGTGTTTAAATCTTTGAAATCTGCAAGGAAAACAAAACATTGTCCAGGAATGGAAGCAGGACGTTTCGGTCCCGACACTTCGGTCCCGCCATTTCGGTCCCGCCGTTTCGGTCCCAAGACATTTCGGTCCCGAGACATTTCGGTCCCAAGACATTTCGGTCCCGAGACAATTCGGTCCCAAGACATTTTGGTCCCGATACATTTCGGTCCCAAGACATTTCGGTCCCGAGACAATTCGGTCCCAAGACATTTCGGTCCCGAGACATTTCGGTCCCGAGACAATTCGGTCCCGAGACATTTCGGTCCCGAGACAATTCGGTCCCGAGACATTTCGGTCCCGAGACATTTCGGTCCCGAGACAATTCGGTCCCAAGGCATTTCGGTCCCGAGACATTTCGGTCCCAAGACATTTCGGCCCCGAGACAATTCAGTCCCAAGACATTTCGGTCCCGAAATATTTCGGTCCCTTGTCCAGCAAGCTGAAATTTTGTGCACTTGAAATAGGTGACAATTTTATAGGGGACATTGTAGAGTTTTTTAAATAAAGGCCTTAAAATTTTAGTAAACACACACAAATTTCGTATGGTAATCATTTTAAAAAACAAGGGGGGGGGGATTGACATTTTCTATATTTTAGTGTATCATAAGTATAAGGGTCTGATAAATTAAGACATTTATAACTCGATCTATAATTATCGCAAAACACTCATATTTTGTATGGTAAACGTAATCTTTATAAAAGGAGGGACATTATCAATTTTTTTAACTGAACTCCCTAAATTTTAGTATAACTCGAATATAAGGACTCGAAAACGCAAACACTTATAACACAGATCAAAATTGTCGCAGCCCACACAAATTTCCTATGATAATCATAATTGTTTTATAAGGCAAGGGGGGGGGGGCTCTGTTGACTTTTTATATATTTTAGTGTATCTTAAGTGTAAGGTCCGGATAAATTGAAACATTTATAACTCTCTCTGTAATTATCGTAATCACACTCATATTTTGTACGGTAAACGTAATCTTTAAAAAAGGAGGTACATTATAAGAATTTTTAACTGAACCCTTGAAATTTTAGTATAACAAAATATAAGGGCCCGAAAACCACAAACACGTATAACTCGCAATCAAATTGTAGCACCCCATGCAAATTTTATATGGTAGAAGTAATCGTTTTCAGGAGTGGGGGAAGGGAGAGTTCTGTGGATTCTTTATAGAAGCTCCTCATATTTTAGTCTATCATAAATATAAAGTCCAGACAATTTAAAAATATTTATAAGTCGAGCTTTAATTTTCATATGCAAATGCCCATGCCAAAATGCACATATTCAGTTGCATATAATTTGCACACAATGTGATTAATAATGAAAAAATCTGCAAATATGTTTACAAATCTTTATTTTATCCTATTATTTAACGGCGTATCAATTTTAAATGTATTGCATTTTCACTAGATTAATTTTCACACAATTATTCTAATTGGTAAACAAATCATATTAGATGTAAATTTCCAACTGAGCGAAAAATGTCCGGACCAGGATTCAAACCCGGGACCTCCCTGGCTGAAGCCGCCAGTGCTCTACCATCTGAGCTATCCCGGACGATTCTGGTCGAACTTTTTCACCCAGCTAACCTCGAAGATTACAGCATCTGGTCTGAAACCTGGTTCAGTTCAACAGAATAAATCTCAGGTAATGGAACTCCAGAAAACGCTGGATACGAAATTACACTAGATTAATTTTCACACAATTATTCTAATTGGTAAACAAATCATATTAGATGTAAATTTCCAACTGGGCGAAAAATGTCCGGACCAGGATTCGAACCCGGGACCTCCCTGGCTGAAGCCGCCAGTCGAATCCTGGTCCGGACGTTTTTCGCCCAGTTGGAAATTTACATCTAATATGTATTGCATTTTACATATTTTTTAAAAAGGGGGTTCTTAACATGGAATTGTGATAAAGACACATTCTTTTTTAAATTCTGCACCGAAACAGACTAGAACAGGGTCGGCGAACCTATGGCACGCGTGCCACTTTTGGCACGCGAAAGAATAATTTTGGCACGGCGCTGCATTGATTATGTCTCTACATCAGGATACAGTGATTTTACACAAAATACACGAATTTAGGCGACCTGATTTAATTCTAAATTCGATTAGTTGAAAATTGAAGAATTTTAATCTTATTCAATATAGTTCAAAAAATTATCAAACAAAGAAAATATTTGAAAACTACCAAAAAGGAAAGATTATTATATATATTAATAAAAATACCGATGGCAAATTATGGCAACTTGAAAATTAATTTGGTGGTATTTAAATATAAACTGCCTTTTTTTCATTTTAATAATTTTTTCGTACTATTTATACCTGTGAGTCATTATTTTCTCAAATGAATAATATAAAAAATCAAATAGAGAACAGTTGCCAGATAAATCCATTTTAGTTTGCATTCTGTTAAAATTAACTGATCATTTTCATCCAAGATACAACACAATTAGTCACATTTTTTTTTCTAAAATATAAGTGTTTCTATAATTATTTCAGTGTAATACATACATGTATGTTACCCATATTAGAAAAAATCTTAATTAGTCATTTTCAAGTAGTTTTGATTCATTATTTTTCAACCAACTAAATTTGATTTATATTTGGCACGTCAAGGTCATGTAAAATATTTTTTGGAAAGAAATTGGCACGCGACTATAAAAAGGTTCGCCAACCCTGGACTAGAACTTTCTATTTTATTTTAATAATTATTTTAATTTACTATTTTTTGAAAAACTATTTAAAAGTTTGCATTAATCTTTTTACATGTAACAATAATATTACCGCTATTTCTACCGGTGTCGAATGACAAGTTTAAAAATATTTTTAATTTTGAACCACTTCACCGTTTGCAACGAGATAACTCGGGGATAAAAGCACTTTTTCCCCATACCTGTCGACGGTGAAGTGGTTTGCAACAATTACAAATCCTTTTTAATATATTTAAGACTTTTATATGCTTATTACATTCAAAAACTACGAGCACAATAAACATAAATCAAAATTTTAAAATTTCTATTGTCATAAAATATTCTTTTCGTATTTAAAATTAATTCTGTATTTCAAATATTTCTTTGTTATTTATTTGACTTATATACTTAGAATTACAGCAGCCTACATGTTTTAATATGACAAATAAAAAATAAAAATGAAAATACAAAAAAATAACATAAAATCTCAAAATAGTAATGTATAGTGAATCACTTTTACGTAAAATTTCATTTTAAATTAAGAAATTTTATAAATATATCACAATGAAGAAATTTGGAAATTTAGAAAACATATTTGGCTTTTCTTGATATCTATATGTTATTCATTCAAAAGAATATTATACATGTATATATATATATGTCAAGTGTAGATGTCCTGGCTTCCCACATTTGATTATGCTAAATAAAGATCCAGATAGAAGAATTATTCTACTCGCGCTCTCTTTGTTCTAGTCAGCCGGCTCTTTTTTGTGGCCACGCGGCATTTTTCATCTTTAATGGCTTAAAAAAACCGGGACGACATGCAGTGGCGTAGCCAGGATTTCGTTTCGGAGGGGGGAGGGTCCAGAATTTTCCCTTCATGTTATATATATAGTAAAACCTGTCAAGATAAAATTGTAAATATTGGTGAAAAATTCCGTTTTACACAGATTTCCGTGTTATTTGGTGTATTTGTATAGTATTCTTTTCCGTAGCACTATGGAACATTTATGTTTAAGGCAGAACTCCGTTATAGACAGGTTCCATTTTTAAAAGTTTTGTGTATTTATATAAATATACTTATTTATATTATATGAATAGAATAAAACTTGTCAAAATAGTAATTACCTATAACATTACGTAAGTCTTTAACGTAAGCGTTACATGGTCTTAATATAAATTGCGATACAATTAAATTTGCTGAAAACCTGTCTAAGGGGATTTTCACCCTTCTTTAGTGAAGCATAGTGAAACCTGTGAAAGCGGAATCTTTCTATAACGGAATCCTGTATAAAAAGGAAGAGTTTCAGAATCCCTGCGAAATGAGCAATAGATCTTATTGAGGTAGTGTATCTTAGAAGTATAATTAATTACACTTCTTTACATGGAAGCCTGTCTAAAATGGAGCTTTTTACCAGTCCTTGGAACCTTGTCTTGACTGTGTATATATGATAGAAGTATTTCGAGTAACTTTAAGAATTTAGGTATATCCTTATTTAATTTCTTAATAATAAAAAAAAAGCATGGATAAAAAATATAAGGCCAATCTCTATAACTGCAACTAATAATACATTCAAGTTACATTAATATTTACCAGTGAAAAAGATTCACTTATGATGTAAAAGGCTGAGCGCATACTGAAGAGTTAAATTTAATTAACCCATTCTCTGTCATTCACGAGTATATTCGTGGCTTTAATTTATTGATTACTTTGTCACCATTATTTTAGAATTTAAAAAAAATGTCTCATTTATTGGCAGAAATTTCGCTGTATTAGTAAAGCGAAATTTATCTTTCTGAATTTGTGCTGGCAAACGACCTTCAACAAAAAATTTGAAAATTCTTAGTTTTGGCAGCGAATGGGTTAAATCAAGTTTCATATTACATAACATTTGCCTACAATAAAGTTAGGGCCAAGTGGTTAAGTGTAAAACAGCAATTTTCATGTTTAAATTCTTGCCATTGAATTAAGAATTTGTGCTGTAATAGATATTGGATAATGATTTCACATAAGTGTCAATCGTATGAGCCGTCAATGCGATCCGCCGCCCTCCCCATGGAAATTTTTGAGGTAACCCAGATAGCATGAACATTAGCAGAAAGTTTGATTTTTTTTGATATTATCTTGCCGTGACAAATTTGAATTGAGAAATTCGCAGCAAATCTCCCGCAAGCTATACCATCACCCACTTGCATGAGTAGTTTGTTGTGAAACTGATGGCAAGACTGTCTTTAATTCACGAAAATGACGAAAGCAAAAAATCTCTCTGTTGAGAGACTCAACAACAATGAGAATCAGCACATACGCAGAAATTGCAGAAATTTTATTCGGTAGGCACCGTTTTTTCTAAACGCTATACTTATTAAATACCAAAAAATGCTCGAAATGAAAAGTACAAATATTACCTAAACTTGTTTATGGTGATAAAACCTATGCATGCGCCTTCTGACGGCGCTTTCGCATCAATAGACCTGATCAGGTCTATTGACCCGTTCGAATGGGTTAAACTTATAGTGTGATATGGAAAGATTACTACTTTGCAGTAAGTTTGCAGTATTTTTGATTACTTGTTTGCCGTTAGTTTGCACTAAATTTGATACAGCATGAATTTAACTTGCACGACAAGTTGAAAACACTCATAGTTATATTGTTAAGTAAAAAAAAAATTCAAAAATTAAATTGTTCTTATTAAACGTATTTATCAATTCAAAATTATTTTAATTATTAATTGTTTAGATAACTAATTTATCAATTGCTTGTTTAAAAACTATTACATGAACTATATAATAGTTTTTATAGGGTAAATGCAAATATATATTTTTTTCATTTTCGGTTATTATAACGTTATTAACTTCATTAGGATGTATAAAAGTGATAAGGGTTCTGAAGATAAACATGTTGTTTATTCATTTATTAGTTAGCTTATAATATTATTTTTGCTCTTTAATTATAATTAATTAATAATTTCTTACTTTTTGCGAATTGTAAATTATAACTGTACTTAAAAAATTAAAATCTGCATAATATCACCTAACACTGTTAAAAGGTATTTTTACGTATTTGTACAATGTTGCATTATTATTATTATTATTATTATTATTATTATTATTATTATTATGTTTAATTCATTAATTAATTATTACTTAGACTTTATGTTTTTGACTGATTTTTCAAAAAATTCCTATATTATTTTTTGGAAATTATAAATTAAAACTTTCGAATAAAAACTTTAAGCGCTATTAATAATTGCTGCTAACAATTGCTATTAATTAATTCTCAAAAAAGTTAGGAATTTTAGTATAAAAATTTAATTAATATTTTATTAAATATATTTTTTATTTAATGTATCCTTAATTTATTAAATTAATAACATTATTAATATACATTACATTTTTTTACTTTAAAATAAACTCAATACATAATACATTTTATATTCAATTTATCATATAGTAGTTATAAACTGAAATTTATCTTTTAAATGTTTATTTATTTTATATTTAAATTCACCGAAATTTAAAACTATTAGTATAATTAATAATAAACTAAAATAAAAAAATATTAATTTTTTTTCTGGGAAAGTGGGAGGAAAAGGGTAATATTAAAAATCAATAAATAAACGACAAATACAAACAAGTTGGAAATTGCTCGTCAAACGTGGCAAATGAGGTGCGTTCGTACTATAACTAGTTTTATAATTATTTTTTGCACACGATATTGTACTGTATAGATATTTTTTTTTTTTTTTTTGCACTTCATGAGTGCATAGCCTGTGACATCATTAAAATGCACTTGCAATAATTTTTTCCCATTCCCCGTAATGTAACGCAAAACTTTTGACTGTCTCTGTAATTAAACTATACACCGATTTTCATAAAATTTCAAATGGCTCGACAAAATTTTGTAACAATTATATATTAAAAATTTCAGACCACTCGGAAGGCTGTAACATCATTAAAATGCACTTGCAATAATTTTTTCCCATTGGCCGTAATGTAACGGAAATTTTTTGACTGTCCCTGTAATTAAATTATACATCCGATTTTCTTAAAATTTGAAATGGCTCGACAAAATTTTGCAACAATTATATATTTAAAATTTCAGACCATTCGGAAGGCTGTAACATCATTAAAATGCACTTGCAATAATTTTTCCCATTGGCCGCAATGTAAAGAAAAACTTTTGACAGTCCCTGTAATTAAACTATGCATCCGATATCCATAAAATTTGAAATGGCTCGACAAAATTATGCAACAATCATATATTTAAAATTTCAGACCATTCGGTTGGGTTGTTTTTGCTCTGTTATATGCGGACAGACAGACGGGCAGACGGACGGACTGAACGACGACTATAGGTGCTACGTATTTATATAATTACGAACGCACCTAAAAACCTTAGTTTTGTCAGTTAAAAATTGAAAATAAAATTAATTAAAATAATACTTACACTATTACATAAAATAAAAAATAATCATCTTATTACAAAGAAATAAGCCCAGTTTCAATAAAATTAGTTCACAAAAATCGTCTGCAATGGGTGAGAAGACTGTTAAAAATGCAACCAATAATTATTTTTTAAAAAATGAAGCGGTGGATGGAGTTTTCTGACAACAAAATATTTTTCCTGGCACACCTAATTACCAAATCACTATTGTTTTCCCAATGTTTATAATGGTAAAGTAACTTATGAAAACAAAATTATAACTTTGTATTATAAAAGTAATAAGAAAAATTAAATATTTTTGCTTCAGTAAATATATCTCATTTCTGAATTATTAAAGGAGATGATGTAGAAGAATGATTTGATGAAATATTTACCTACAATAGCTTATAAGTGTACAATTGAATTATTGAAGACATTTATTATTAATCTAATTGTAAGAAGGAGAAAAAATAAGAACAGTTTTTTAAATTATTTAATTAATGATGATAATTTAAAGGTTCTAAAAAACGTATGAAAACAACCAAAAAATCATCTATGGCAGTTTATAGTATATATAAAATACCTAATATTAATAACAAATAATAAAGCTTAAAAAATCCATTTTGTTAAATAATAATAATAATAAAAAGACAATGTCCCCTGTAAAATTATATCACATTGTTCAAGCAAACAAATTTTCAGCTCGCTGTGATTTCATTATCACGAGTTATAAAAGTTTAAATTTATCGGACTGTTATATTCAGCTTTTTTTTTTTTTAATTTGGGGGGTGGGGGTGTTAAAAAAATTTAAAAAGGTCCCAAATAATGTTTAAATTACAGCGTTTGGCGGCCCACGACAATTAGAATACAAGTTATAAGGTGGTGGGCACCGAAATGACAAGGGACCGAAATGGCTAAGGGCCGAAATGGCCAGGAACCGGAATGGCTGGGGACCGAAATGGCCAGGGACCGAAATGTCTCGGGACCGAAATGGCCAGGGACCGAAATGTCTCGGGACCGAAATGGCCAGGGACCGAAATGTCTCGGGACCGAAATGGCCAGGGACCGAAATGTCTCGGGACCGAAATGGCCAGGGACCTTAATGTCTCGGGACCGAAATGGCCAGGGACCGAAATGTCTCGGGACCGAAATGGCCAGGGACCGAAATGTCTCGGGACCGAAACGGCGGGACCGAAATGGCGGGGCCGAAGTGTCGGGACCGAAATGTCGTGTACCCTCCAGGAATACACTGTATTTTCTGTTTAAAGTAAATAGTTTTACATTAAAATTAAGGAATTTTAATGACATTATTGTGTTTATTATTATTATAACAAATAATTTTAACCATACATTAACATATGGGTGCTTAAATTTAATTTCTGAAAAACTCTGTTATTATTGCCCGAGTTCTTTATTTAAAAAAGTGCTGTCTCTCATAATACGTCTCGCATCTTTGCAATGCACCAAAACCACCTTCATGCTATTTTCTTTTAACTATAATCTGCGTCGGATTGTTTCAAATGATTTTAGCATTTCATCATACGAAGTTTTGTTAATTCCTGCATAATGATCATTTCCATCATCATCATATTCGTCTTTATCGCAATTTATTGCTGTATTGTTTTCATTTTACACACTGCCGAAAATATCCAATTCGGATAGTGTTTCCGAGGTTTCAATTTCAGAATTAAGTGAAATACAATCATCAATCAGCACATCATGGTTAATTTCTTCATTTTTCCTCACTGTATCCACATTTTTTTTAAGTTACTCTAAGGGATTAGCATCTTCGTCCTCCGTACTTACCGAATTCTCACTGCTGACAAAGGCGGCGCCTGGTAAAACCAGTTCAAGGCCATTGAACATCATAAAATGTGTTTAAAGAAAGAATAAGTTTGAAATGTCCAGAAGTATTGTGAGAAATGGGTAGAAAGAAAATTTGATCACAAGAAAAAGTTCGTTAAATAGAGAATGCACTTCGCTATTTGGAGGTTATTTTACGTAGAATTTTGCAAAATGTTTTTGGTTCCAAGGAAAAGTTCGCAAAATAGAGAAATTCGCAAAATAGAGGTTCGTTAAATAGAGGTCCGACTGTACTTAATTTTATTTGAACTGTCAAAAACTTACACACAGCTCGCCATCTTCGCAATAATTTCAACACGTGACGTATAAAATTAAGCATATATTTTAGAAATATTTTGTCAACTAAAACAAGTCGGAAATTGTACGTCAAACGGGGAAAATGTATTGCGTCCGTACTATAACTAGTTTTAAAAATATACAGATCTTGGTTCAATAGCTGTTGCACTCTTGTGCAAAAATGCAGTAATACAAAATTTATTACGATCCTATATATTCAATTCAGTAAAACGGAAATAATAGGACTCCATCTTAAATAGGACGTCATCACCATAGCAAAGTAGAATCATTTCCTATCGTGGGGTATAATTGAATTAATTACGTATGATAGGATTTAATGGACTTTTATTAATATCTTTTTAAGTTTTGATTCGATTTTCTTAAAAATTGAAATGACTCGACACAATTCTGCAACGATTCTATATATTAAATTTCAAACCATTCCGTTGGGTAGTTTTTGTGCTGTTTTTATGCGGACAGATGGACAGACGGACGGACAAGACGACGACTATGGGTGCTACGCATTTATATTACTACGAACGCACCTAAAAAGAAAGAGACATGTTTTAAGAAGACTACAATAGAGAAGAGGAAAAAAACAAGTGGGTAAGTGTGATCACAGATCGCACAGAGGGTTTTGTTTAATATTCCTTTCAAAACACTTCATCCTTTTGAAAAATCTGTTAGTTCCACAATTCGCCACCAGGGGGCGCACTCGATTTTAAACAAACATCTATCCGAACGAAAACCCGTTTTACATACTATCCGTAGATATATTAGGCGAGGGGATTGGGCCCATAGCACCCGAGATCAGTAGACGCATCTGGCGGTAAAAAATGGAACTAAAATATGTAAGGCTATGGTGCATAATATGAAAGAAGGGTCAAAGGGGAGTCGGCAAAAGTTGGAAAATTTCTCCCCTGGTTAAAAAAGGCGGAGGTTAGAAAAATTACTTAAAATACACAAGTTAGAGCCCGGAGAGGTGAATAATATAAGATTTTTTGAAGATGTTATTATTTGTCGTGTGGTCTGAGGTATTCAGCTATACGTATGCAAAAATTCATGTCTCCAACTTAATTAGGGGCTCTCTTAGAAAGAATTGCTTCAAATACATATGTGGTAGCTCAAAGGGTTAAACGTAAGACTTTTTCAAGATTTTATGATTTGTCGCTTGGCCTCAGGTGTTCTGCTATAAGTATGCAAAATTTAAAATCACCAATTTAATTTGGGGCTCAGTTAGAAAGAATTGCTTAAAATACACGAGCTGGAGTTGAAAGGGTTAAACATAAAACTTTTTCAAAATTTATTATTTGACGTGTAATCTGGGATGTTGAGCTATAAGTATGCAAAATTTCACGCCTCCAACCTAAATAGGGGCTCACTTAGAAAGAATTGTCTAAAATACACATGTGGGAGCCCAAAGGGTTAAACGTACGACATTTTCAAAATTTTATGATTTGTCGTTTGATGTGAGGTGTTCAGCTATAAGAATGCAAAATTTCACGTTTCCAACTTAATTAGAGGCTCACTTAGAAATAATTGTTTAAAATACACATGTAGGAGCCCAAAGGGTTAAATGTACGACTTTTTCAAAATTTTATCATTTGTCGTATGATGTGTGGTGTTCAGCTATAAGTATGCAGAATTTCACGCCTCCAAACTAATTAGCAGCTCACTTAGAAAGAATTATTTAAAATACACATGCGGGACCCCAAAGGATTAAATGTACGACTTTTTCAAAATTTTATCACTTGTTGTTTGATGTGAGGTTTCCAGCTATAAGTATGCAAAATTTCACGCCTCCAACATAATTAGGGTCTTACTTAGAAAGAATTGTTTAAAATACACATGTGGGAGCCCAAAGGGTTAAATGTACGACTTTTTAGAAAATTTTATCACTTGTTGTTTGATGGGAGGTGTCCAGCTATAAGTATGCAAAATTTCACGCCTCCAACATAATTAGTGGCTCACTTAGAAAGAATTGTTTAAAATACACATGTGGGAGCCCAAAGGTTTAAATGTACGATTTTTTCAAAATTTTATCACTTGTTGTTTGATGGGAGGTGTTCAGCTATATGTACTCAAAATTTCATGTCTCCAACCAGCGTTGCCAGATTGGGGATTTTGTCCCCATTTTGGGAAATTTTGAACTTCTAGGGGATTTTTTGGGGGACAAGTAGTTCGCGGGGAAACTTTTGGGGGCTACAAAAATTTTGGTGAAAAACTTGGGGAATTTTTAATTTCTTTTAGTCCTGTAGAAAAACTGGATCAGTCTCGAACTCAATTTTGATTTGAAAAACGAAAATACAATCCAAAAATCGGAAATATCAATCATTATTCTCTTGGATGCGGTCGTGTTCATTGTTTACTACATTACAGTTTACACATATTACAGATACATGAGACTCTAAAGTCTTAGGCAGCTTAAATCTGCACGTGACTAAATCTACAGGGCTTTAACGAAAAATTCCTACGCCGTACTTTTAAAAATTTTTAACTTAAATATGTGGAAAGCAGATATTTTTCTCTTATGATATGCAAAAGCACATCAATTGATACAGCGAAAGTACTTTTGCATTATGATTATGTACTTCATAGGGATGACAAAAGAATTAAAACAGCGTACCATCTCGGATTCATTCAAATCCCAATTGATAAAAGATTGTCTAAAGCTATGAGCTAATGTAACAATAGTCCAACATTGTTAAACAATACTTTTAAAAACAAACATGAAATAACTTGTCACTGCAAAATATCTCTCATTCTCATGTAGCTACAGAATATGCATTCAGCCCAGTTAAAAAATTTGTTTTTTGTAAATGGGGAATTTTTTCAAAAAAAGGAATTTAAAAGGAATTTAAAAATTCCCGAATATTAAAGACATGAATAATCACATTGCTAACAAGTCATGTCTTTAATATTCGATTAATCATGATTATTCATGTCTTTAATATTCGATAATTTCAAGCGTAATTTCACTGCTGAAAAGTAGTTGAAAAATTAATTAAAATTAAAAATTCCCTTTTTGAGTAAAAATTGATTTGGGGACTTTTACGGAAAAAAACACTGATTTGGGGAAAATTTCAGGAATTTTTTGGAAATTGACTTTTGACTATCTGGCAACACTGTCTGCAACATAATAAGGGGCTCACTTAGAAAGAATTGTTTAAAATACACATGTGGGAGTTACCGATTCGTTTACCGACATTAATTCTTCTGCAAGTTAAACCGATTAATTAAATAATAATTAATATTTCAGCTTGTAATTAAGATAGGACTTAGTAATAGGTATCAATGAAATCAGAGAGAAATTTGACATCGGAATGCCAAAAAATTTAATATTTTAAAAGTTAAAATTTTGTATTAAAATATGCTATTATGAAAAACCGCAGCGTCGTCATGTCTACCTGCTTTCCCGCCGAATTGAAATCTTTTTTCCTTGTCTTTCCAATTAAAGAAATCAAATTTTTATCGATCGATTTTTAGTGGATATTTTAACTTATACACATCGCAGAAATGTGAACTTTATACCTAATGAAAGTAGATTTTTTTCTGCGTCTATCTATTCCATTTACAAATTTCTCGGACCAATATTTTCTGGTATGCGATTTCGCTTTAAAATGTCCACTTCATTTTTCGGCTTAATTTCCTCCGTGGTAACCATGCATCGGCTGATTTTACTGGCAACACTGAGGAGAAACACGGATGATTTGGAGAAGGTCCGTTTGAACCTGCGTTAAAAAGGTGGATTGGTTATTTTAGAAGTTAATTAGCCCGTAAATCAGTTAATTACCAACTTTTTCAAAATTTTATGATTTGTTGTTTGATGTGAGGTGTTCAGCTATAAGTACCCAAAATTTCAAGTCTCTAACATGTATAGTTTCTGAGAATGGGCTCTGTGACGGACAGATAGACAGACAGACAGACAAAGGAGTGAGACGAATAGGGTTTCGTCAGATGAACGAAACCCTAAAAAGACATTTAAAATATAAATTTTATGAGGAGATATTTTAAAATACAAAGGCATACTTTGGCGATATTTTTAATATTGGAGAATACTACTGAGCAACACCCTTAATTAATTAATTATTTTTTCATTAATTAATTTATTTATCAACCTTGAAACTTTTTTGCCATCCCTTTCTGTACCATGTTTGAGGAGTACTAGGTGACCAGTGTTGTGATTTAGATTTATATAAAATGCTGAGGTAACATCTGTAATTTACTGGAGACAAATGCTATTAAAAATTAAATTATTCATTTTCTATTCAAACAACAAATATTATTAATGAATTTAACCTTCAAAAGACAGCATAGTAATTTTAAATAACATTGTTAAGGGTCAAGTTCATATCGCTTTTACAAAAAATTAGATGCAAGGTGAAGTAAAATTATGCTTCTGAATATGCAGTGATGCAGTTTTTTTTCATAAAAATCCATTACTTAAATTTTAGCCATGCAAGTAAAATAAAATCAAAGACGATTTTTTTAAACTTTTTTAAACTAATTTTTATTATTTTTATTTTCCGATATTTGAAAATCTGATGATATGCTAGTTAAATATAATTTTCAAATTTCCCCAAAAAATTGGTGGAACATAATATGAGTTACTTAAAAATTACATTATTAACAGAAAACTGAAATTAATGAAATTCTGCAATAAATGATGGTTAAAAAAATATTTAAAACGCGAAAAATGATTATTAAGGCTGCTCGTCACTCCGTTTCCGAATTCCCCTCGGCTATGTTAAGTCTATGGGCGTTTGATGCATTCTTATTTTTTTCTTAGTTCTCAAAATATTTCTAAAATCTATGCTTAATTTAATAATTTATGTGTTAAAAGCGCACGAACTGAAAATAAAATTTTAACATTTCATATAAAATTAAGCATAGATTTTAGCAATATTTTGAGAACTAAGAAAAAAAGAGAACTTTATGAAGAGTACACAGAAACAGGAAGTTTAAAATATTAATTTCCCGCGATGAGATGTTTAAAATATAAGAATGCATCAAATGTCCATAGATTTAATATTACGGAGGAGAATTCCGAAGCTGAGTGACCAGCCCCCTTAAAAGTCCATCATTGCATGATTTAACGTTACCGAGGAGAATTCGGAAACTGGGTGGCGAGCAGCCTTAAGTAAGGTGGGTCACGGTATAAAACCTTAGAAAAATCAAATTATTATTATTATTATTAAAATTATTATTATTATTATTTAACCATTTAGAAAAATGGTTATTGTCCTCGTCAGGGTAGGAAATCAAAAGCATATCTGAAGGTTTTTATTGGTTTAATCATCCTTTTATTCGTTTTCTGATGGGTCTATAGAGTAATCTGTATTTCCCTTTACTTTCAACAGAAATGGACAACAGAGTGTTGCCACTATGACAAAAAAGTAATAAAAACTACAAAAAAAATTAATTACTCAGAAACAAATTGAGATACAGCTTTCAAACAAATTGCATTTAAAAGTACATTTTTTTCCCTATACGACGATATAAAAAGTAATATTGTGGGAATGTTTAGAAGTTTAAGAAATAAATTTCATTTAAAATTGGCAGTCAGATTTCTTGGAAATCTGAGGATGGAAAAGCCTTTTCCTAAACAGCCAATGAAATGCTTGGATAATACGTAAGTTTCATGTGGATAATACGTAAGTTTCAGGAAATCTTGCAATTTTTACGTGTAATAACACTATTAATGTTTAATTCATGGCGTTCGTAATGTATGATCAACTCCGTGCGATTTTTTATGTCTTAAATTTTAGTCTTCGAAAAAATCATTTTCTAAATGGTCGTTGTAATTTGTTAAATTGCATTTTTTTTATATTATTATTATTATTTGGTTTGTCTGAAACTTTCTAAGTATATTTGAGATTTTAACGCCTTTCAGCGCTCAATTTAATAAAACAGCCCCATAGTTTTTCCAAATACCTCTTCCAAAACTTTTAATTCCGTTTTTATTAAATTGACGTTTTTAAAATTACAGGGTGATTCACTCGTAAAAGGCCTCGAATATTCTTGAATAATTCTCACACAGTAAAAAAAAAGGCAGGTGTTTCTTAGTTTACGAAAACGTACTATAATCACCCATGGGGGAAAGAGGTAGATGGAGATGCAGTATGCCGTAAAAAAGGTTTGAAATATGAAACCATTTATCGCTCAAATTTAAACGTCCACAGTAGGCCCAAACAAAACAAGCACCTGGAACAGGGACCGAATTCTTTGACATCACCCGTGCATATTTTTCTCTAAATGAAAGTGATCTGCTTACTTTTAAGCATTCTAAAGCAGCATTCCCATTATGAATTAAAAAGCATCATATTATGAATTAAAAATTATTAAAAGTAGTATTAAAAGTTTTCTTCTTTTTTTTCGCGAAATACGTGCTTGTGTTTGGGTTTACTGTAACGGATTTTAGGGTTACTTTTTTGGCGTCACCCCCAGCTACCTTACTGCATCTCCATCTATCTCTTTCCTCCATGATAATCACCAACGAAAATATATAGTAACCTCTTCCGAATCACCCAAGATTCCGAAAAGCGTTCCTTTTAGATCAGGAGCCGGCAACACAGGTGATCACATCATCGAGTTCATGGATGAAATTCTAGGATTACTTAAATCTTGATTCGCATATTAAAACGCAATCGGTCTGCCAATTCATATTTTGGTGGAAAACACCTGAACACCCGATTTTAGCGACTGACTCGTAAGTTTAACATTGTGTTTTCCTGCACCAAAATATATGAAAACAGGGAGGACTGGGGGGTAGGAAAACACAATGGTAAACCTGCGAGTCAGCCGCTAAAATCGGGTTTTCGTGTGTTTTCCACCAAGATATAACTTGGCAGACCGATTGCGTTTTAATATGCGAATCAAGATTTAACTGTTCCTAGAAATTCATCCGTGAACTCGATGAGGTAATTGTCTATGATGCCGGCTCCAGGTCTATTTATCTTTAGAAACATCACAATACAATTTATCTTTAGAGTTTAAAGAAGAATTTATGTAAATAAATTTTTATTAGCTGCCCGTAGTTTTCGAAAACGTTTCCGAAAAACTTTTACAGTGCATTCATCAGTTTTCTCCACCCAGAAAGCCGTTTTTTTAGATGCTATGAGGACTCAAAAAAATGTTTTCATGTTCAGCAAACATGTTTAACTGAAAAACATATAGAATTAACATCATTAACATTAACATTACGATTGCAAGCACAATTTCAGTTATGCAGCTGAAAATGCTTAGTTGAGGTCTGATAGCTTCCGAAAAACTGATTTTCCGGGTAGATGCATTGTAAAAGCTACTCGAAAACGTTTCCGAAAATTATGGGCAACTAATACAAAATTTATTTTTATAAATTCTTCTTTAAATTTCGGAAATAAATTGTTTTCTGAAATCTCTAAAGTTAAAGGAACGCTTTTCGGAATATTGGGTGACTTGGAAGCGGTTATCGAATATTTTCGTTCGTGTTTATAGTAAATTTTCGTAGTTTAAGAAACATTTGTCTTTTTTTACAGTGCACTATTATGAAGCAATATGAGGCCCCTCCCCTCCCCCCCCCGCCCCTCCACGAAAGAGAACGAGAAGAGAACTCTCTAAAAACTCCCTTTTAAAGAACTGGAATTTTTTTAAACGATCGAATTTTTAGGTAGCTTTCATTACAAAAAGCTACCTATTGCAGCCGTTCGGAGGAAAGCGATTTCAAAAAATTTTGGTATATTTTCATCGATCATGACCCCCAGACCTCGAAACCACCCTCCGTTCAAAAGTTTATATATATATATATATCTGACCTTTGTCATACTGTAACTCTCGAATTTATGAACCGATTTGGATGTAATTCGGTATGTACATAGTAGATACCAATGTCTCGACCGAGTTCGTTGGCCAGCTTCATCCGCCATTTTGTTTCAAAATGGCGGCCATTTAAAAGTTTTTAAAAATTTTTAAATTTGAAATGTGGTACCAAAGAATTGAAAAGGGTAAAATATTTTTTTCTTATGTATTTTACTTTTATACAAAGATTCCGTAGCAGTTTTTGTTTCGTCTATATCTTAAAAAATGGCTGAGTTATAGCATTTTGAATTTCTAGCGTGGCTGACATTTTGAAACGTCCTGAATTTTGTCACGCGATAAAAGGCGTATTTATGAACCGATTTGGATGTAACTTCGTTTGTACATAGTACATATCAATTCCTCGACCGAGTTCGTTGGCCAGCTTCATCCGTCATCTTGTTTAAAAATGGCAGCCATTTAAATTTTTAAGAAAAATTTAAATTTGAAATGTGGTACCAAAAAATTGAAAATTGAAAAAATATTTTTTACTTATGTATTTGACCTTGATACAAAGATTCGGGAGCAGTTTTTGTTTCGTCTATATCTTAAAAAATGGCTGAGTTATAGCATTTTGAATTTCTAGCGTGGCTGACATTTTGAAACGTCCTGATATTTGTCACGTGATAACAGGCGTATTTATCAACCAATTTGGATGTACCTGGTGTGTACATAGTATATACAAATATCTTGACCGAGTTCGTTGGCCAGCTTCATCCGCCATCTTGTTTCAAAATGGCGGCCATTTAAAAAATTTTTAAAAATTTAAAATTTAAAATAAGATACCAAAAAAATTGGAAAATGAAAAATATTTTTTTCTTATGTGTTTGACCTTAATACAAAGATTCCGGAACAGTTTTTGTTTCATCTATATCTAAAAAAATGGCTGAGTTATAGCATTTTGAATATCTATTGTGGCTGACATTTTAAAACGACCTGATTTTTGTCACGCGATAACATGCGTATTTATGAACCGATTTGGATGTTACTTGGTCTGTACATAGTACATACCAATGTCTCGACCGAGTTCGTTGGCCAGCTTCATTCGCCATCTTGTTTCAAAAGGGTTGCCATTTAAAAAAAATTAAATTTAAAATTTAAAATGAGGTATTAAAAAATTGGAAAATGAAAAAGATTTTTTTATGTGTTTGGCCTTGATACAAAGATTCCGGAGCAGATTTTGTTTCTGAAAATTTGTTCTTTTGTTTATATCTTAAAAAATGGTTGAATTATAGCACTTTGAATTTCTAGTATGGCTAACATTTTGAAACGATCTTGTATTTGTCACGCGATAACACACGTATTCGCCTATTTCCATGTAAGAAGGCAAGTGGATTGTATACATCAACATCTTAGCCAAATATATGTTACTTTAAATAAAAGAAGCCTGGATAAAGCTGACTAATTTCGCGAAATTCTCATTCATAATCATTTAGTATTGACAAAAATTAGTATTGAATCTCCTATATTCGGTTTCCACTAAATTGAGCTTCGTGTGTTTGAATAATATAAGTTGGCTTTTTTAAAATAAGGAATTTGAAAGCTACCTCTTCCTCCCGGCACTGGCCGGAAGGACTTTTTTAGTCCAAATTTTCACTTTGGCTGTTAACGGGGCAGTTTACCTTTTCAACCATTTTATTTTTAAAATTATGGTTCAAATGGTGAATTCACTACATTTCAATGTACAACTAAAAGTATATTTTGAAAAAAGAAAAATACTGCATATTTAACTAAAATAAAAAAATAAAAAAAATTAAATTTGAATTTTTTAGCCCAATTACTTTTTTTTTTAGATTTCCAAATGTGTATTCCACCAAGATTGCGCATGGATTTTTAGATACATCTTATATTACATTTAATATAATGTTTTTACTGATATACAGGGTGGTCATAAAAAATTTTTTGCCGATATATGGAACTCTAGCGACCGGTCCGTTTAACCGATCGAGATGAGATTTCAGATATAGTTATTCAGAAGTATGAGCTCGGGATTCTATGAACGACGACAAATTGGCGCTCACGGTTACGGTTATAGGTACGGTTATAGGTTATATGCTATTTAGTGTTTTCGCATGCGCTGAGCATTTTGCGACAAAAAAAAAATGGGCAATGCCATTCGAAAATTTCGAGTTTCTGTATCTATAACCGTAACCATGAGTGCCAATTTGATACCGTTCACAGAATCCCGAGGTCATACCTCTGATTAACTATATCTGAAATCTCATCTCGATCGGTTTAACGGAACGGCCGCTACAGTTCCATATATCGGCAAAGTTTTTTTTATGACCACCCTGTATATAGCGTAAAACGATGAAATCTAACACATCTTCATACATACTTATTTATTTTTTTTAAATAACAAAAAACCTGAAGACTCGTTCCATGCGCAGATTTATCACATATACAGGGTGTCCGGTCTCAACGGTGTCTAATGGCTAATTCCTAAACCGTTAGTCATAGACATATAGTTCCAATTACAAAAATGTTTTAAATCAGGTAAAGAAATATTTTAAAAGCGATTTGGGTCAATAAAAACATTTCTTAAAAAATTACGAAATTTAAATTTTTATACGGTTCCCCGGTCCTATGAGTTATATTTAGTGAAATTTTCCTTTTACACTGACAAGTAATACAAAAAAAGTCTCGTTATTCTACGATTAAAATTGACCGAGTAATAGCTGTTTAAAGTTGGAGCATATTTTTTGCTGCAAATTGGGGGTCATTCACAAATTTAGTCCAAATATAATTTCGTCAGATATAAAAAATGTTTGGGAGTAAAATTAACATTGCATATATAAATTTGAAATCTTTAATCATTCTGGCATATTAATGGAAAATATACAATTTGTAATAAACATTTAAGAAGAAAGAAAAAACAGAATTTTTGTTAAATAAAATGATTCTAAATTAACAGCCTCAATTCTTTACAAAATGATGCGTATTTTAAAATATTATTAGATTGCAAAAGCCTGAAAAAGTTGGGTTATGTCATGTTTTTTAGCTTTTGATAATTGATTCTTATATATTCTGTACCGCTGAATCCGAAATTGACCTTCATTTTTAACTATCATATCAGGATTTTTCGCAAATTGCAAATTTCAAAGTTAAGAAGTTCAATGTTAAAATTGAATTTCCTCCCCATCTCATCGGACCACTCAGATGTTTAGCTGTAAGAATCCCAGAGTAAGCAAAAATATCGAATACATTTTTTAATAAAATAAAATAAAAAATGTTTTACATATGCTTTATAGTATGATATTTTCGCCATATTTTAACTTACACATTTGCGATTTGCAAAAACATTCTAACGTGATGGTTAAAATGAAGGTCATTTTCAGATTCAGTGCTAAAAAGTGCGTAAAAATCAATTATAAAAAGTTAAAAAACACAAACATCTCCTCTACTTTATAGTATTCGATTTTTGTTATTCTTTAAATTTGAAAATTTATGATTTGCGAAACATCCTGACATGATGGTTAAAAATTAAGATAATTTTCGGATTCAATGCTAAAAAATACACAAAAGTTAAAAAACCCAACAATCGCAATCTTGTATTATCTAATCTAAAACTTTTTCTTAAACTCCTTGGCAGAAATCTATCCGAAATTTTTTGTGTTATCCTGTAAAATAAGTATAAATGGTAACCACCGAAAATCTTAATAATATTAGATTGTTATTGGATTTGCGCCAGTATGTAAAATGCAATCTCGATCGGATATTTAAAGGTGGGTTAAAGTTCGAGTACAAATTTTGAACTGGAAAAACATACATACGATTGTTGAAGTAACATAAAAACTTATAAAAAAACATAATTTTTGTTAAAAGAAATCATAAAAGAAACAGTCTCAAATCCTGACAAAATAAAACATATGTTACTTTAGCCAATTTGAGACTTAATCATATTACTTGTAGGATTTTTTTTCAAAGCGCAGATACACATGAAGTAAGATCTTCGAATACTTTAAACACTTGATATATGATCCCTCAAAGCCAAGCCGAACTCATTTGTTTTCAGAGTAGAAAAGTGGCATAAGTCATGCATTTTTAAAGTTTCATAACTCTTTCAATTTTAGCATTATATGAATGGGACTTTTTTTGTCTGACTTGTCAGTGTAATAGGAAAAAATTACTAAGTATAACTTATAGGACCGGGGGACCGTATAAAAATTTAAATTTCGTAATTTTTTAAGAAATGTTTTTATTGACCCAAATCGCTTTTAAAATGTTTCTTTACCTGATTTAAAACATTTTTGTAATTGGAACTATATGTCTATGACTAACGGTTTAGGAATTAGCCATTGGACACCGTTGAGACCGGACACCCTGTATAATAAAAAACATGTGCAAAAAAGTTTAAATCTCTATCCTCCCCCGCCCCCCCCCCCTAACAAAAAAAAAAAAACCTTAGCATTTTTAAAACATAAAAGTGAAGAAAACATGAACATGGAGAAAAAGGCCATTTAAAGTTTTAATGTGTGGGTAAATGCGTTGAGTGTATTCACAATTAAACAGGCTTTCATTTAATATTTAAAAACAAAAATCGATTTTTTAATCAATTTTGAGGTAAACAGTCCCCTTAATTTCAGAAAGAGAGTTTTTGCGTGTGATTTCAATAAAGAAAAAAAAAATTCCAAGTCTTATGATGCGGATTACACGCATAAATATTCCAAAATCTTGCCTCTACCCGAATTTTCTTCTGAAGATACTTATGTTTCAGATTTCATAATACAATGTTTTTACATAAAACTTGCTTACCAGATTTTAAAGGCATAGTTTTAAAAACGAATTCTGTGTGATCTGATGCTGAAGACCTTAGCGTGGGTTTTCCGACCCGAATGATTTCACTTAACGCCCAAAAATTACTCTCATTTTTCGTAATAATTCCATTACGAAACACTTGAATACGAATAATTTTACAAATAACTTGAAAAATATAAAGGCCATATAAATCCAAATATACACTAGGATTGAGAAGTGAAAATATTATCATACATAATATTTTAATAAATATAAATATTATTCTAATATTTTTATACTTATTACTTTTTATACTATCCCGACTGCTTAAAAAAATAGGTCGCTATATTACGTTTATAACAGATTCTGTAAAGACGGAACCTGTCTATTATGGAAAACTATCTTAAACGGAAAAAATTCACGATCCCAGCGGAAGAAATAGCTTTAAAATGTAACTGTCTAAAACGAGTTTTTTTCCGTTCTCTAACGATTTCCTTTTCACAGATTTTATATATAGTTGATGGGCTACATTTTTTATCTTATATACATTCTTAATTTTTTCTTCTTCTTCTTCTCTGTCTGCCAGAGCTTGAAACATTACCTGAAGCAATGGCATGGCATGATACATATTTTTTAATCTTTATTAATCCTTAGCAAATTTTTTGCCCTGGTGAGTTTTGTTAATTATTTTTTTAAGTTTTTATATATAACGTATTAATCATAATTTATTTTTTCAGTACCTTATTATTTTCATTTTTCTTTGATTTTCTTGATATGTTATAAGTAGCTAAATATTGTTCTTTTTAGACCTAATGCCGACACTATTCGACGAAATAACATACCTTTATTATAAATTACGCTTATGTAGCACCTCTGAAGAAGCCATGAGCTATTCAAAATTTCTAATTTTGGCATTTCTAATTTCCCGTATTCATCTTTTGAAATACCTTTCCCATTTACGATTTCCTTTTAATGGTTTGATTTTTAGCTCACAAGCTATAAAAGCCTGAGAGCTCATGTGCCCACAGGCTCTGTATTTACGTATCTATTTACGTAACGCGATAACTCTTGACAGAAATATCCGATTTGCTTCAAATTTTGGATATAGGTTCATTCTGATAAGGAGCTACTCTGATTAGTTTTGGGGAGTTCATTGGTTAAGTACAAAGAAGGGAAACGGGGTGCGAATCCACCCTTAATTTAGATAAATGGGTTTTTCATGCAGAATTATCCGATTTGCATCAAATTTGGTATACCGGTTTATTCTGATAAGGCGTTCACTGATTATATTTGCAGGTTCATTGGTTAAATATAAAGGGTGGGAACGGGGGGCTAACCCCCCCCCCCCGTTAATTTAGATAAATGAGTTTTTCATGCAGAATTATCCGATTTGCTTCATATTTGGTATACCGGTTTATTTTGATAAGGCGCTTCCCTGATTACATTTGGAGGGTCATTGGTTAACTATAAAGGGGGGAAATGGGGGAGCTAATCCCCCCTCCCTTAATTAAGATAAATGGGCTTTTGTCGCTTTCTTTATTTTCCGAGGGGCCGATTTATCTTTGAAATAAAAGTATAATATACAATTATTGTCAATAGCCTGTGAGCTCAATGCCATCAGTTTAACTGGACACTTTTCTTTTTATTATAGTATCTTTCTCTTATCTATATATATATATATATCCGTATATTGTGCGACATAGTTAGTCATTACTTTGCATTTCTATGCACTATAATAAATAAATAAATAAATAAGAAATCAAAGCCTGCGTTGATAAATTTTCCAAGTAAATAAATAAAACTAATGCAGAGTTTAGACATAATAAGTTCAGTCTGTATTATTTGACCTATAAAAATATTCTGCTGCGAGTTATTGCATAACAAATCAATGCATTTTGCTGGAATCGAAAAGTTCATTAATTTCTAATGTCAAAGTCATCCGCTACAACTTCCTGCTTGAATATCTTCAGTAATGAGTTTGAATCTTCAACTTGCCGCACTTCGTGACCGCGATATTTCCCCAGGTTAATAAAACTTGCTATTTTTCAAGTGTGAATAAAGTTGGCATTTCAAAACCGGAATGAAAGGTATTTCATTAATTTCAAATACAGTAAAGCTCCGATTATCCGCGAGCGGATGATCCGCGGTGCGGTTTATCCACGAAGCGATTTTTCTTTTCTTTTTTCTTTTTTTTAATTCAAGCCAACAGCAAGGAAAATGCAATAAGCCCTACTTATAAATATAAACAGAAAAATTCATGTATTCTAAAGTAATAGAAGAATATTTCTAGATTCGGTTGCCATGTTTGAAATATCAGATATAAAGTCTTGATGTCTTTTCTTGATTTTATTAACCAAACGTAAACACAGAAATTAAAATATTTAACAATTAAATAAGACTATTATGATAAATTCCAAGAGAGCATATCAAGAATAACTTCATTTTCGAGATAAAAATTATTCCATAATAAAAGAAAAACAATTGTTTACAATTTAGAATAAAGAAAAGGTGTTTCCAAAGCAAGAAGCAAAAACAAGTGACTGATTTTTTTAAAAAGATGTAACTCAGCTCTTTTTGTACAATATGTATGGCGTTGTTTCTTGTTTACTGTTCTTTATTTTAGTGATTTAGACGTAAAGCAAAGGTTTCTGATGTACTGTGCAAATGCATGTATTTTAACCGTTTTATTATGTTTTTTGTACACTAAAACATAGTTTTTATGTTGAATTTTTTTTTTTTTTTTTTTTCGTGTTTGCACCCAATTTTTATTCTTTTTCGGGTTATCCGCGGTGCCCTTGCCACCCAATCCAGCGGATAATCGGGGCTGTACTGTATAGCTTAAATTTAAAATGAAATGATGAGGAACTTGAACGTTGTCTTTCCTCTTTTTTTAAATAATTTTATTATACTAAATTTAACCATTGAATATTGCGACTATAAATTTGCAGTTTCTCACGAAGACAGGATGGTTAAGATTAATGAATGAATACATATTAATTTTGTATCTTCATACTGACTACATCATCTCCATATACCTGCATACTTACATACATCTTATACTAGCATGCATGTTATAGAACACATATAAACACCTTTTATTCAACAACTGAAATTAACTAATGAGGATTCTTATATTATATAATCCTGATTCGACTAATGCTTAACCTTTTAGTGCGCAGCTTTGCATCTATGCAAACAACAGTATTTTGAATTTAATAGATTTTTTTTTATTCGAATATACCTAATTCACACCAGAAAATTAAAATAGCAATATCTGCTTTAATTAATAACAGACATTCCGTATTTAAATAAAGCTAAATTAACCAGTGAAACTTTCTGGTGTAAAGTCAGATTCTCTGAACTACGTAATTTCTAGAACGTATTATATCATGGGAATTAAAGGGTTAAAGGTTGAGTTTTATAAAATAAATAATTATATAAAATAAGGTATTTGGAGACATACTTATTAAAATATTTATTAATTTGCAATATTTTAGCATAAAGCAGCCACACGACAGTAGTTTTTACTTGTATTGCAGATGTGCAACAGAAGAAAAGATTGACGTTTTATATGAAAAATGTATCTCTGATTTTTTTTTCATTATTTTTCCTGTGTAAAAAACCTTTCAGAGAATCATATATAACTTTTTGAAACAAAGTAAAAAATTGCGCATTTAAGGGTTAAGGCTCCTGTCCCTGCCGGCGAAGGCACTCACGAGCTAATGCTAATCCTAGGGAAGGAATTTTTTGAATATCTGGTTTGCATTTCGACATTTTTAAATAATTTTTTTTTTGCATTGGATAGCCGAGATCCGTCTCTACATCGCACTTCTTTTACTTTTTCGAATTTGGTTGCAGATATTTTTTAGACTGACACTTTCATTTTCAGAACCGCTTTTGAAAGTGAAAGTAACTTTATAAAAAATATCTGCGACCAAAATCGAAAAAGTAAAAAAGGTGCGATGTAGAGACGGGCCTCGGATATCCAATGCAAAAAAAATATTTTAAAATGTCGATATTAGATAAATCCCTCCCCACAGGATTAGTATTAGCTCGTAAGTGTCTTCGCCGGCAGGGACAGGAGCCTTAAGAGCCTACACTAGTCAAGCGAAGAAACGCTTAAGTTAGAGTTAATCCTGCGGGAGCGTTGTTTACGTTTTCGTTCGTATTTTAATATTTTTAAATGATTTTTTTGCATAGGTACCTGATGTCGATAACTTTTATTGTGCGTTATACTTTTTGGATTTTGGTTACAGTTTTTTTTATATGAGAATGGTTTCGCTTTCAGAACCGTTTCTAAGCTGTTCCAAAAGTGAAAGTATCCAAATGTAAAAAAAAGGGGGCTAGATCGAAAAAGCAAAAACAGTAAGATTAAATTTAAAAAAGCAAAAAACCCGACTGCAGCGAACTAATTAATTATTTCTCATCAATGTGAAACTATTTTTTTTTATATTACGTACCTATTTTTTTTTTATTTATTTGTATTGATGACTTTTAAGTTGTGTTTAATTGTTAGTTCCTAATCTATAAACACTGTTTTGATGAGACCTATGAAGGCCTATGAAGGTTAGAGTTGCAGTAAAGCTAGAGATCCTGCCTACACAACTTCTAGGTTGTGTAATACTTAAACGGAGCTTCTCACTGTAAAATAGTCAATAAAATATCGTCTTTATTTTGAAAGACCCATTCAATGATATGCCACTCAATAGGGTGCGTTAAAAAAAATTTTCGTCGCTACCGCCATTTTGTATTTTACGGACGCCATTTTGAATTTATAAAAACAAAACCTAACCTATAGTCATCGGACGGTTAAGACGAATCGATAGAGACCTTATTCATTAAAATCCATCCAGCCGTTGGGATGTTTCGTGGGTATAAAGAAATCCACATACCCAGATACGCGTGAAACACATAACCCTTCTTGGCAGTCGGGTAAAAACACATAATAAAATTTAATGACCTCAGGTACCCTAGGCAGAAAAAAAAACAGTTAGAAATATTAAAATGCGAGCGAGAAATCTGTAAACAACGTTCCTATAGGATTAACATTAGCTTGAGCGTTTCTTCGTGTAACAAGTGTAGTCTCTTAACAAATCCATTAGGTTGATGCAAAAGTTGATAGTATTTAATTTTTATATTAGGTTATTAATATACAAAAGTAACTCGGTTATAATTTGTTCTTCACAATTCAACAATTTTACAAAGATGATTTCTTTCATTGATAGGAAGATTTTATCACAGCTGACGTGATACCGCTTTTCCGACAATTGAAAGCAGTAAGTAACACTATTGCTCAAATAAAATAAAAAAATAACTAGAGACAGAAATTCAGCTTTTTCAGAATTTAGTGTCGCCCCCGGCATTTCCATTACTTCATTTTCTTCTGATGGACTGATGGCTTCTATTATTATGAAACAGCCATTATAAACGAAGCGTTAGGTGAAGACGAAAGAGCAGCCGTAAAAAGTTAGAACTCTGATTTTCTGGTCAGAATGGGGGCAAAAAATGGCCATATTTTTTTTTTTTTTTAATTATGGCCATTTTTTCCCCCTATTCTGACCAGAAAATCAGAGTTCTAACTTTTTACGGCTGCTCCTTCATCTTCACCTAACGCTTCGTTTATAATGGCTGTTTCATAATAATAGAAGCCACCAGTCCATCAGAAGAAAAAAACTCGGTTAAGCGGGACTCTACTGCAGTACAAAACATATTTCAATTTTAAAGTTCCAAAAGTGAAAGTATCCAAATGTAAAAAAACAGGGGCTAGATCGAAAAAGTAAAAACAGTAAGATTAAATTTAAAAAAGCAAAAAACCCGACTGCAGCGAAATAATTAATTATTTATCATTTATGTGAAACTATTTTTTTTTAATATTACGTACCTTTTTTTTTCGTATTGATAACTTTTAAGTTGTGTTTAATTGTTAGTTCCTATCTATAAACACTGTTTTGATGAGACCTATGAAGGTCTATGAAGGTTAGAGTTGCAGTAAAGCTAGAGATCCTGCCTACACAACTTCCAGGTTGTGTAATACTTAAACGCAGCCTCTCACTGTAAAATAGTCAATAAAACATCGTCTTTATTTTGAAAGACCCATTCAATGATGCCACTCAATAGGGTGCGTTAAAAAAAATTTTCGTCGCTACCGCCATTTTGTATTTTACGGACGCCATTTTGAATTTATAAAAACAAAACCTAACCTATAGCCATCGGACGGTTAAGACAAATTGATAGAGACCTTATTCATTAAAATCCATCCAGCCGTTGAGATGTTTCGTGGGTATAAAGAAATCCACATACCCAGATACGCGTGAAACACATAACCCTTCTTGGCAGTCGGGTAAAAACACACAATAAAATTTTACACGTTTTATTTTAAGTAAAATGACGTCATTCGCATCCGCTTAAGAATTCCACATTTACGATCTACTCTTACGATCTTACTACAGTAAAGCATGCATAGCACATCACTATCACGAAATAATGCAGAAATGCAGCAAAAAGATGCCGTCATTTAGAAAAATTGACAAAAAAAAACCCGGTTATCTAATGATTCATAGATACTTACAATTAAATATAATTTATAATAGCTCCATTGTTTTAACAGAAATCATTCGTTTTTATTTTTTTTTTCAAAATAGCACATATTTAAATTGCATTTTCTTTCGGTTGTTATGAGAAAATAGCAACAAAAATATATAATTACTATTTTAGAACTATTTTTCCTTCACTTTCTACAGAAATGGAGTACTTCCGTTGCCAATATTAAGCAAATGGCTCTAAAAACTACAAAAAAATTAATATTTCAAAAATAAATGGAAATACAGTTGTCAAACAAAATGCAATTAAAAGAACTTTTTTTCCAATACGATGATATAAAAATCGAAAATGTCTTAGAAGTTTAAAAAATTGCTACTGCGTATTTAATCGTACTGCTTTGTTTCACGGCTTGCCTTCTGTAAGGTAACGTTATTTTTTGGGATACACAAAATGAACTGGGAGAAAGAAATAGCATACCGTACCGGGGGCTAAAAAAAACATTTCGTATTTAAAATGTAGCAAGTTCAGCTCATTATTTGACCTATAAAAATACACTGTTGCGAATTATATCTATCGAATCGATAAATGCAATTAATTTGAATTGAAATTTTCATTAATTTCTAATGTCACAGTCAACCATTACAACTTCCTGCTTGAATATCTCCCGACAGTGATGAGTTTGAAACTTGAACTTGTGGAACTTCGTGACCGTGATATTACTTCCCCAGGTTAATAAAACTTGCTATTTTTTCAAGTATGAATAAAGTTGGAATTTTAAAACCGGAATGAAAGGTATTTCATTCATTCCAAATGTAGAGTAAACCAGTAGGGAAGACCGAGTTACGCTCGCTTAAAATTAGCTTTGTGTTCAGCTCGATATAACAATAAATTCTCTGTATTCTCCTTGCTATAAAGAATTTTATTTTATAACAGTATTATTTACAGGAACAATCAATATTAAAACTACGTACAGTCGAGGAAAAAAAAGTAAACACCCCCTACACTGAAAAAAAAAAAAAATCTGTAAAGTTACTGAAGTTTTTCTAGGAAACTGGGATTCCTAGAACTTTTTATGTAACGGCAACAACAAAAATTCATGTAACAGATGCACTTTTGCGCCGAAAATAAAAAAAAAATCTGTAAGGTTACTAAGAATTTTTTAGGAAACTGGGAAGCCTAGAACTTTTCGTGTAACTGCAACCCGGGTTACAGATAAAATTTTAGTAAGATTACTGTAATTTTAGCAGATTCATTTGTAAATCTACACATTTCTGTAGCTTTACAAAACTGGTTTTGTAGATTTGCAGGGTTTTTTTGTACAGTTACAGATGAAAGTTTAGTAAGCATATAACTTTACATCTGTAGAACTACAGATCTTATTTACAGTGTACTAACTCTGCAACAAATTATCGTAGAAGAAAGTTGCTGGTTCCAAACGATTGGAAATAAAAACTACTTTTGAAGAGTGTGACACATAGAGTGTCACACTCAAGATTTGGTCGTATTATAATATAGGATTTAAAAGGAAATAGTGAGAAATTTGGATGTTGTTACATATTAGCTTCTTTCCCTTTTTTTAAAAATAATTTTATTACACTAAATCCAATCACTCAAAATCGCCACTATAATTTTGAATTTCCTCTTGAAACTACAAAGTTGTAGTCGCGATTTAAAAAAAACTTTTGAGTGCGTCTTATGCATTTGTAAGCAATTTTATTTTAAAATCCGAATTCATTGTAAGCAATTTTATTATTAGCAGTTACTACTATGTACTTCTCATATTCTGCATCCAAGTACCATTTTAAAGATATTTTAATGCATAATAGGTTATTAATGAATATATTTCAAAAATGGGCATCATGGTTTCCGGGGAGAATTTTGCATATGAAATTATTTACTTGCTCCGGGAATACTTTCACTTGAGGCGCTAATCTCAGTATCGTCAGAGCAAAAGTAGAAACTTACGTCATTTAGACGCATTTGTAGTAAAATATTTCAGTTTTATCAATGAAAATGCTGTTCTTTCAAATATGCCATTTTACTCGCTGAAACATAAGAATCCTTTTTAAGTTTGGATCTCGAACTAAATACGAGCGGAATAAAATATTGTTGCGAATCATTTCGACAGAACTAACTGTATTCAACTGTAAACGATTCTATGAATGAAAATGCGTGCTTTCTTTTAAACATAACTTTATTTTTTTCATTTCCTACTATTATTTCACACTCTATTTTTATTTATTTATATATCTTGTTCAAATTTTCAATCGTTAATAAAACATTTATTATTCATCCTATAAAGTTGAAATAATTTTTTTAAAACTTGTACTGGATGACAATTGATGTTAAAAAAGATTTTTCAAATATTAATTCATTGATTAAATTTTAATTAATTAATTTTAGTTTTATATGGGAGACAAAATGGCGGCCATTGGTTATTGAACAGCATTTAATGCATCTTCATACCTATAAGGGGGGGTTACCATAGAGGGAACCCTATTCTATCGCCAAATACCGCCAAGTTTGTCGCCAGCTTGGCGATATATCTCCAAATTTGACGACCAAAATGAGTCGCCAAAAGTGACGCCAACTTGGCGATATCTCTAATATTTCGCTAAATTCCCATAGACATCCATTGTAAACCTACTTGCTTATAGAGAATCAACAAATTGAGATATTTTAATGCAACAAAATCTAATATTAGCTTAAGGGATTATATTAAGTTTTTCTTTGATGACCTAAGTAGGAATTGACTTTAAAAACAAAATTTTTATGTTACTTGTTTATTTTTAAAAAAATAAAGAGATAATAAAGAGATGCCACCAGCAAAGATATAAGAATCCTAGATTTTCTTTTTTCAATATTTTCTGCAACAATAGTCACACGATTGCCATCATTTTGAAGAAATTTCATAATAAACTTTTAAAATTAAAAATAAAATATAAAAAGGGAAATATTTCAAAAGTAGCTAGTGCGGGCTCCAAATCAACAGCTTTTCGTTAGAAAAATAATTATTAGAACTACCTCAGTGAAAAGCCTAGGGCAGATAACGAAAAAAAAAAAAAAAAAAAACAGGCTTGTGCTTTAAATATATAAATTTCCTTATTTACTATTAGTACTATACATTGCAATCAATTTTATGATTAGCAGTTAAGATTATTATTTTACATATCAGTCTTTTTCACGTCATAATTGAACATATAGTTCAATTTCTGCGGCGTTCTGTTTATAAAAAATAAGAAATAAAATTCTTTACAAAAAAGAAAAAAACCTCTATATTATTATATTTTATTTAAACTCCTGAATAGTTAAGATTAATGAGCACATTTTAATTTGTTAATTATTATTATCAATTATTATTTTACAGATCAGTGTTTTTCAGGCTATATTTGAACCTAATAGTTCAACTTCTGCGGTATACTTAAATTTTGTTTATAAAAAATAAATAAAATTATTTACAAAAAAAGAAAAAAACCCTCTGTATTGTTAGATTTTATTTAAACTCCTGGATGGTTACGATTAATGAATACATTTCAATTTTGTAATTATCTTCGTATCGAATACTCTATGACGAATATATTATCTCGTTATACTTACATGAATTTATCTTCTTTTATATGCTTTCATACACATACATCTGGCATACTTACATACATCATAGACTTGCATCTTATATAACATGCATATCAACACTTTTTATTCAACAAATGAAAGTGATTAATGAGGGTTCTTGTATAATCCTGATTCGACTAATTCTTAACAAATCCATTAGTTTGTGACAAAAGTTTAAAGTAATTTTTATATTAGGTTATTAATTTACAAAAGTGACTCAGTTATAGATTGTTCTTTACAATGCCACAATTTTACAACGATGGTTTCTTTTATTGATAGGGAAGCTTTTATCATACGTGCCTTGACGCTTTTCCGACAATTGAAAGCAGTAAGCAACCCCATCGCTTAAATAAAATAAAAATAAAAAACATTTTGGAATAAAAAATGTAGCAAGTTCAGCTCATTATTTGATCTATAAAAAAACTCTGCTGCGAATTAAAGGTATCGATAAATGCATTTAATTTGAATTGAAATGTTCATTAATTTCTGGTGTCAGAGTCATCTACTTCCTGCTTGAATATAGACAGGTAGTGAAGATCTAAACTTGAACTTGTGGAACTTCGTGACCGTGATACTCCTAGGTCAAAAAAACTTGCTATTTTTTTTACTAGTACGAGGGGGCAAAAGTTAGCATGTTTTAAACCGTAATCATGTATATGTAAAATACAGTACTAACTTAGAAAGAAACTTAAGAATTTTATTGTTAAAATATTTTTTTCTTCACTTTCGTGTAATTGTATCATGCTGAATTCTGCTACAATACCCGGATATATACGATATTTGAGGATATTTTTTCAGTGCTCTGAAAATATGCTATATATGATAATAAATATTATCCAGACCTATATACCATGATAACTATTTTTTAGACAGCACTCTATATATCATAATAAATATTTTCTAGACAAATCTGAAATAGTTTTTTTGTTATTGTTGTTGAGAGTAACCAAAGACAATTGAATCAGTGGATGTAGTTATAAAAAAGTCAGAGGTTATGCGCTACAGCCAGAGGGTATACGCTAGAGATTGTATTGTATAGATTTATTTGAGGAAACAGAGGGCATACGGAGCTTTTTAAAAATATTCAGAAGGTATACAGTGCATACCTTCGTATACCCTCCACTACACCCCTGTTTTGAACATTAATTTATCTCCTTTTGAACCTACATCAAATTTTGTTGTAATTTTCAGTATCATAGGCGAATAAGGAAAGACGAGAAAATGAGAAAAAATATAGGATTGAAATATAAAATTCTTTCCTTCGTATGATGAATATTTATATTCAAGAAATTTATACTTTCATATTTGGACCACTGTACAAAGTTGCATAGAATAAAGAGTAATAAGTGTGAATACAAAGACATAAAAAATTTTGGGGGGAAAATGGAAGCAAAAATTTAAATCTAAGTTAAATTAATATTTCTTCAAATAAAGCTATAAAAAAATAACGGTGAATATACAGAAAAAGCCTGATTAACATTTGAAATTAGGGGAATCACAGTATCATATTTAGGCACTCTTTCTTTTGGGGAAAGTTTCCTAAATTCCACACACAGACACAATAGTGTTATAAATATTGTGTGAGTCAAAAGTCTCCATAGAAATGGTTAAGCGATGACTATTGTAAGATGCTGCAACTTCTGCATCTTGTATGGGTGTCACTTGTTAAGCTAGCGATTTGCGCATGACACTGGTGTTGCTGATTCTTATTTGCGTTGAGAGCAGAGATCTGCACAGACCGGCTCGGGGAAAGCCCTGCTCGGGGCCTATTTTCCTTCACGGCCCGGGTCATCCTTTTTCCGTAAGGCTTATGCCGGGCCGGCCTTAATGACTACTCTTTACAGACCGGGTTCGGCCCTTACTTTTTCCCTGAAGGATCGGTCCTTGCCTAACTTATTTTTTCTGTACAGAGCCGAGACTGGTTTCATTCTTAGTCTCCGCGGCCCAAAATTTTCAGTCCTAGTTATGATCCAGCCCGTATGGAAATCACTGTCTCGGCGTGGCCTGGTCCATACAAAGGTCAATATAATTAGACCTGGTTCAAAAATTTTGCAAAAAATGCATAAATTTTTAAATCGCCATTATTCTAAAATTAAACATTAAAATTTATTCTTTTTAAAGAATAGTAGATTTCTACGCTTATTAAAATATACCTAAATTAAAAAATAATTAAACGTTTGACAAAGAACCTGCCTATGATGGCATCCTGTTTTAAACTGAAAAACGTGTTGATCCATGCAAAATACGTAAGAAAAGAACATATAATACATTTACACTTGCTAAGAAGAGAAGTTGTCTATAACGCATTTTTTTCTTTGCAATTCCGTCTTAGAAGGTTACTGAAGGAACTGAATAACATTTTTCAGATTTTTAACACTTCAATACTTGGAATATGGACTAACAATATTAATGATAACTGAAACATTTACACACAAGAAATAGAGATTCATTAAAAAAATAAATTTCTCAGCTTGCGGCACTTCTATAAAAATAATTATAAACAGGAAAAAAAAGGTTACGATAAATATTTTTGGTTAGAACTGCTCGTACGAGACAAATTTTTAACCAAGTCGACGTAAAAATCAATCTTTAGTAGAATTTCACTCGGGCCGGGCCCGGGCCTGGTAATTTCGACCCTAGCAGAGGATGTCGGGTCCCTTCTGTCGGACTCCTAGCCATGGCTGCTAGCACCTGTTGACGTCTTCATCTGTTGCCGTCTTTGGTCTTCCAGATCTGTTTGCATTGGCTACAGAACCTGTACTTTTGAATTTCTTGATATGTTTTGCCATGTTGTCATGAGTTATCTGCGTCCTGTGCATTGTGTTTAAGGTAAGCGATACATGATGGTTGGTTTCACTCTGTAACAACAGAACAATGTCAACCCGTCCTTCCTCCGTGAGTGTCATCTCTTTTCAATCGGTTTACCATCCTAATAACGAAAAAGAAATTAGTCACTATTTGTATGGAGACTTGGGACTCATCTGTTCGGGAATGACTTAGCAGAATTAACATTAACAAATCCACCAATTTCTGCCTGTGGACACCAGTATATCTTGTTACCAAAGAAAAATAGAAATTCTTTGAGCTTGGCTGTGGAAGCTCAATAATGTAATTTTCCAATGTCTGTAACCCTGATAAACTATTTGAGTGTAAAAGAAATTCTTTATAGGGAGGCAGACTTTGCTCAGAAGATGACATCATGAATTGCTTAAAGTTCTGCCTGTTAAACTGAATTTTCATCTTGCAAGTTTTCCTTATTTGTCAAAATAACTAATAAGTGTTTAAATACACAAAAAGCATATCCTGCAGCATTCTCAGTTTTAGAACCCTCTGTATAGATGGTTATTGATGGACTTTGAGATTGATTTATCCAGAGGTGAAAGACTGTTTATCCGCCTTCCGTTATTAGCTTGAAAGTATTGAAGAAAACATCTGAGGAAACATGTTGTCGGATGGAATAATTAAGCGAGTGTCTTGAATAAATGTAGCTTCTTATCGGAGTTTTAAATAGAGTGAAGAAGGCAAATCTGTAAGGACACATAATACCTCCGTGGAGGTCTTTTTGTGGGGTTTTGTAATGAATTGAAGACGTTTTCTCTGTATGGAGTTGAGTATACGTTTATCCATGTGACGGTTGTAGCGTTAGCAGTCAAACTGTTTTAATTCTCGAAATTTCTAATTTGTAGACTCGAGATCTCTTTTGTACTTTAGATATGCAAAAGTTAGTGCAACAGATTTTCCTTCAATATCTCTATTTTGAACTGGTTCGGCGAGGACTGAAGTATTTGCAATGTTCTGTTTCCTCCCTGCTGCCTTCTTGTTGCGTCGTTTATTATAGCTAAAACTAGATCATCAGTATAGACGGTGAAACTAAGGCCTGCTTTTGCAAGACTAATTAGCAATATATTCACAAAACTTTTCCAGAGAAGTGCACCAGAGCATGGGAAGCCGCAGGTGATTCAATGCATAAAATGTGGATTAAGCCAGTCTACTTGGGCTCCATATTCTGACAGGAAGGAATCAAAAGTATTTATCACAAAATTTAAAAAACGCACAACGCAGTAAAAATTCATTTTCAGCAATTGCTTTTCATACCTGGTAATATGTGCGAATTCTTTTGCGCAGCCCTCTATATGATCTATCAAATTTATACACGCCACGTAATGTATTGGGAAGTAGTTATGTTTAAAAATGCATACTACAGATGAAAGCGCAGTTTCAACTATTATAACCTCATAATCATTCTTATAACCGTATACTTTTGAGTGTCTCCGTAAATGAAATGAATCCGACAAATGCTATGCACTGCATGTGCATAATCTATTGTAATATGTTGTACTACCCCTCAGTGATCTATATCAATTTCATTATGTTAGAATGTCATAATGTTATTGTAATACTCTGCGAACAATTTTTCCCCAATTGATCATAATGTAATGGAATTCTTTTGTGTGTCCCTAAAAATGAACTATAAATTCTATTTATTCTAAACTCATGCGAAACCCTTTTGTAGTCCAACTCAGTGATGCCTATCAATCCCATTATGTTTGAAGTATCGTAACATCATTAAAATGCACCGCAAACGATTTTTCCCATAGACCATCATCTAACGGAATTCTTTTGTATGGACCAATAAATGAACTGTAAACGCTACATAATTCATTTCCAATAGTGAGCATGCTATAGTAAATCTCAATAACATATATCAATTACACGGAAATCTGAGTGTATTTACCACAGTTAGAGCCCGGATAAACGGACGGAAGGTCAGACAAACCGGAGTCATAAACACTTTTCTACTACGTTGGAAAATGTTAAAAAGATTAAAATTTATCAAAAGGCACTGTAACCGCCCATTTAACTCTTTTACTTACATGTTCTTGTATGAGCTCAACTAATATATTTTTTATGCATATTACAATCACAAGACTGTAAATTTCTTCACACACGCATTTACAGATACCGTTTATTTATTTTGATAACAATTGAATTACTGATGTGGATTATCTCTCTCGATATATAATTAGTATGAAAGTGGTTGGATTCGAAAAGTTACATGTTAACACTAAACAGTATTCTAATCAGCAAGTCACTGTACTCTGTGACCCCGATAAATGTTAGTAACATGTTAGGTGTAAACCTATTCTTTATTTCACGCACAGCTAGATTCCCTATGTGTCCCTTGTTTTCAAATTATACAAGACCTAAAGTTATCCGACCGGAATTTCACGCTGATCTCATTACAAATTTAAAGCAAATAGAGGTTCTTTAACCTAAGCGCTTGATATTGTAGTGCTTCATGAAGTTTCTGTAAATATAGTGTATTTTCACATAATTAACCCTTTATTTACTGAATTATGAATTCGTGAAGATTTTATGTTCTAAAGTATTTTTCGTGAATTTTTGAAACTACATTAGAAACATAATCATTTAATAAATTTTAGAAGGATTGAAGGATTTAGAAGGATTAATTAAATTTGAATTTATAGGGATTTTGTGCAATATTTATAACCCCACTCAAATCTTCTATTTAAAATATTTTTCTTAGTATTTTGCAGAATTAGGAAATGTACAAGTATAATGTTCTACAATAGAAATATAGAAATATTTCCGAATTGAGAAACCCCCCCCCCCCCTCCCAACGCTAAGAAAGCTGAAAAGATTCAAAGCCAAAATAAATCATCCTTTTAAAATTATTTTTGTTTTGTGTAACCCATAATGCTTTTGGAACAAGATAAAGGAATACATCTATAACTCATTCTAAACTGTATTACTTCTAATCGATGTATCAAATGAATTTTATAATAAGTTATTTTAATGGTACTTACAAGTACCGTCAGTAGATAAAGGGTTAATGGGGTTTAAAGGGTTTTAGGGTGATATTACAGGTGCGGAGCAAGACTTTTTCTATAGGAAAACAAGAGTGGTGATACCTAATTCACACAAAAATACAAAATGCCTCAAAGCAAGTCAAATTCAGAATTCGTTCATAACTTTAACGAAGATGAAGAATATTTTAGCAAATGTTTAATAAAAAAACATTTTTTTTGATTGAAATTTGATGACATGTTAGAAAACGATTGAATCATTTCACATATGTATTTTTACAAAAATCGGATGACAGGTCAGAGAAAATATTTACAAAATTTATTTTATAAATCTAACAAGTCGTAATTTGTACGTCAAACGTGGCAAATTACATTTTATGCTATAACTAGTGTTATATACTTCGTACTATAACTAGTGTTATAAATATCCAGATCTTGGTGCAATAGCTGTTGCACTGTTATGCAAAAAGGCATGAATACAAAATCTATAACGATTACATATATTCAATTCAGTAATACGGAAATAACAGGACTACATCTTATATAGAACGTAATCACCATGGCAACCTATCATGTTATATCATTGATTACGTACGATAGCATTTAACCCCTTGGGGGACGAGTGGCCGGTATGCGTGCCGCTTAAGGAGCACAGAATCCGTGATTATTCTCACAAGTAATTTTTTTTTTTTTTTTTGTAAATTTTGCTTTTTTAATCCGAGCATTTTCCCGATTCAATTAGGCAAAAATTTCTGTTTTGAAAAACCGGTGATAAAAGATTAAAAATTCTGTAAAAGACGCTCGTCCCGAAGGGGTTAATAGAATGAAGAAAATGTTATTAATATATTTTTAAGTTTTGATTAGATTTTCATAAAATTTGAAGTGACTCGACACAATTTTGCAATGATTCTCTATATTAAATTTCAAACCATTCGGTTGGGTAGTTTTTGCGTTGTTATATGTGGACAGACGGCCAGAGAGACAGACGGACGGACCAGATGACGACTATAGATGCTACGTGTTTATATAATTAAGAACGCACATAAAAATTGGACATCGAGGTACATCTGCTGCGCTGTATAAGAAAAACAAATGTTTCCTAATATACTGAAATTATATATATAATGGCGCTTCCGGAGTGAGCTCATCCGGATCTTGATAATATTTCGTTAAAATCAGCAATTTTATTTCGGCCATGTTAGGCTTAAGCATTCCGATGCCGTATTATAGATCGAACAACTGCCTTATTTAATCTACGTTGTATGACATATATCCTTCTTCCGTTTTTTAAAACCTTCAAAAACTATAAAATTATCATATATATTAAAACGCAAAGGTAAAATTTTAAGTAGACCCATTTCGGGACATCTGCACATGCATCAAACCTGTTCAATTTAGATGAACTGAGAACGAGCTCTCGGTGGCTGAGCGGTCTAAATCAGCAGTTTAAAGGGCCAATTTTTTGTGGTGGATAGCAGGTTCGAACCCAACGCCCGGCAAAAGGATTTCTGTAATGTTTTTCGCAATTAGTTATTTCAATAATGACATATTTTATTAGGAGGAGAAGTTATATGATTTTTATTTTATTATTATTATTATTTGAATACTTTATAATTAAATAAAATTTAACGCTGAACAATATTTAAAATAATAATAATTTTATATTTAAAATATTTAAGCTAAAAGATTTTTAATGTAATTATCAATTAAATAAATTGAGATGATCTACAATTTTTGTTCTATCTTCTGACCATTAGCAAGAATATATGTGCGTGTGTGTGTCAGAAAGAAAAGTTTGCCTTTCTTTTCCTTAAAAAAAGAAAACGGAAAGAAAGAAATATATTCATATAAGAACTGTTAAAATAAATAAAAAGGCAGACATAAAGACGTGGATCGAAGTGAGTATATTTGATTATTAACAAGAACAATTACACAAACATACTGAAAGAAAACAGAAAATTTACAGGTATTTATAGATTTTGCAAGGCCCATGGCAGAGAATTGGCGGCCGTGAAAGAAAGCTACATTAAACAACCAATCACAATAAACATAGTTGTACAAAAAGAAATTAATAAGAATTTAATGTAATGCTGTGATTATTTTCAACACCCGCCCATAATCTAGCATTACATCAGAAAACAAAGAAATTTCTTGAAATCAATCATTAATAATAATGTGACACAATTTAAACATTACTTGTACAAACAACAAAGAAATAATAGTTCATAAAATTTAACTTTAGGTAATGCCTTTGTAAATAAATCAGCAATTTGCATATTCGTAGGAACATATTCAATTTTGATGTTATTTTCTTTTATAATATTGCGAACAAATTTCAATTTGATATCAATGTGTTTCATTCTACCATAATTACTCTCATTACTGATACATTTTATACATGATTGATTATCCTCAAAAATTACTAAATCCTTAATATTTACAATTTCACTAGCAATATTTTTAAACCATAACAAGTCTTGCAAACTTTTAGTTAAAGCAATGACTTCAGCTTCAGTTGACGATAAAGCAACTGATTTTTGTTTATTACAACACCACAGAACAGGCATGTTACAAAACATTAAAATATAACCTGTTACTGATTTGCGGTCATTTGTGTTAGCCCCCCAATCAGCATCAACATACATGGATAATTTAGGATCAGAATTTTGCTTTTTATACACAAGTTTTAAAGACAATGTTTCTTTTAAATATCTTAAGATTTTCTTAAGTGCTTTCCATGCAATTTCAGTAGGATTTTCTTGCAATTGACTTAAACAGTTAATAGCATACAAAATATCAGGTCGAGAAATATAAGCTAAATATAATAAACAACCTACAAGTTCACGAAATGGGCCATTAAAAGGTTTACCATTTTTGAAATCAGATGGGGTGGACTTAGGAGAAATAGGAATGTCACTGGGTTTACAATCTAGCATATTAAACTTACTTAACAATTTAATTATGTAAGACTCTTGATCCATTATTAAACTATCAGAATTGAATTTCATTTGAATACCTAGAAATTCTGAAACACTTTCCGATTTTGACATGTGAAACTCGTTATGTAATAGGGAAATAACTACATTAGTTTCATTTACATCTGAACATGCAATTAACATATCATCTACATACAAAGCAATAATTATTTTATGATCATTATTATACCGAATAAAAATACAAGGTTCATTATCACAAGATTTAAAATTTAACTTTGAAATAAATTCATGAAACCTTTCAAACCATTGTCGTGGGGCTTGTTTTAAACCATATAAACTTCTTTTAAGTTTACACTTTCGCCCACTTTTATCATCATAGCCTTGCGGCTGATCCATAAAAACAAGTTCATTTAACTTACCATTCAGGAACGCTGTTTTAACATCTAACACAGACGCATATAAGTCTTCATTTAAAATCAAAATAAGAACCAAACGTAAAGCTGGCATACTTATTACAGGGGAAAAGGTTTCACTATAGTCTAGCCCTTCTTTTTGCATAAATCCACGAGCTACGAGTCTCGCCTTATGTCGACCATTTCTTTTGATGGTAAATACCCATTTGCAGGAAATAGGTCGTTTGTCAGGTGGTAATTTTTCAAGATCCCAGACATCGTTGATTTTCATACTTTCAATCTCCGCGTCCATAGCTTCTTTCCACATGCGTTGTTCATCACTAGGGAGGGATTTGATATCATCAAACGTTAATGTTTCTTGTTGGCAAAGTAATGCTTCGTAAACTTCAGGATCTGGATACCGTACAGGTTGCTTTTTAAATCTTTCAGATTTTCTTGTTTTGTCTTCTTTCTCTTCAGGATCATCTAATTCATCACTCGTATTTTCTAGAACATCTGGATCAATTTCATTATCGACAGGTTCTGAATTTTCTAGAATGTATTGTTTCGACTGAACATTTTCCTTTTTCTCTTCGTCAAATTTCACATTTCTTGATACAGTTATGCGTTTCGTTTCAGGATCTAGTAATCTATATCCCATTGAAGAATAACCAATGAAGATCATTTGTTTAGACCTATCGTCAAGCTTCTTTCGATGAACGGAAGGAATTAACATGTAAGCACTGCATCCAAAAACACGTATGTGCTTGAAATCGGCTTCTTCTCCATATTTCAGGAAGTACGGAGTTTTGTTCTCAATAGTGCTGCTTGGCATTCGGTTTTTCAAGTAAGCTGCTGAAAGGATAGCTTGACCCCAAAAAGTCTTTGGTAAATTTGATTCAGCAATCAAAGCACGTCCTATATTCAGAAGCGACCTATTGCAGCGTTCAGCTACTCCATTCAAACATTGCGTGTATGAAGGAGCGGGATCTATCACTATACCAAGATCTCTAGTAAAATTCACTAAATCATTAGAAAAATATTCCTTCCCGTTATCACATCTAATTTTCTTCACTGTAGGGTTGGATTTTAAGAACATTTTTAATTCTTCTGAAACTTCACTTTTATGTTTCAGTAAACGTACTTCAGTAAAACGAGAAAAATCATCGATAAGAGTCATAAAATAGCACTCACCAGAAAAGGTTGTCGGAAAAATAGGTCCACAAATGTCACTATGAATCAAAGTCATTGGCTTGGTTTCTCTTTTTCTTGGTCCTCTTCCCATTGGTGTTGCACTCTGTTTTGCCCGAGCACAAATATCACAAAAAGAATCAGGTACCGGAAGCTTCATATCTTTCAATACTTTGTCACTCGGATGACCAAGTCTGCGATGCCAGATATCACAATGATTTTTCTTTGAAGTAAGAACGGTTTCGTAAACAGGGACAAAGTCACTTACGTATTGTCCATTCAAATCCCGTTCACCGAAGTAAAAACGGTTTCTTCCTTTTTCGATAAATACTTTTTGGTTCTTGAAAATAATTGTATAATTTGCACTTTCAATTTTCCTAACGGAAATGAGTTGCCCGTTTAAGTCTGGAACATAAAGGACATCCTTTAAAGTAATTTCCATTCCATTTGACAGTTTTCCATTAATATTTCCAATACCTTTGATTTCTAGATTCGTTGTTTTTGATGCGCATTTAATAGTTCCTGAAGAAGGTACTAAGGATGCGAAATAATTCTCATTAGAACACATATGGGAAGTTGCTCGGAATCTACTATAAATTCATTCCTTTTCCTGGAAGCATTTCCAGCAACGAAAGAAACAGCTGAAGAGGCAAATTTTTCTTCATTTGAATTTTTAACAGCTTTACAGTTACGTTTTATGTGTCCGAATTTTCCACAAGAATGGCAAGTAATTTTCTTTCTACAATATTTCGCTGTATGCCCTTTAGAGTTGCAAATTTTGCAAAAGAATTCTTTGCGAGTCGACACAAATGCAGTATTATCATGAGCAGCCTTAGTATATACTTTTTCTTTCTTTGAATCCAAAAGAAGTGCTTCAGCATCTAATAATCTTTGTGTCACGAAATCTAATGTCAAAACAGAATTCGGTTGGTTTTCTAAAGCAATCTTAACATTTTCAAATTCCTGAGGCAATGACATCAAAATATAAACAATAGTATCCGTTTGATTAACTTCTGCCCCAGACAGCTTAAGATCCGAAATTAATTTATTTATTTCATCAATGTGATTTCTCATAGAAACTGTACGATCTTTCTTAATCGTTGCCAATCTCTTCCGAATTAAAATTTGATTCACTGCACGCTTTGTATCATAAGTGCGTTCTAATTTATTCCATATTTTATGAGCTGTATTTTCATCTTGAAGTGACGCAAGAACATTATCACTTAATAATGATAATAATAAAGCGTAAGCCTTTTTTGCTTTCACGACATCGGCGGCATTGTCTAGAGCTGCTTCATTTTCCAGGAATTTTTCCAATTCTTTAGCAGCAAAAATTGCCATTACTCTTCGTTTCCATACCGAAAAAACTTTTCCATCACCTTCAAAAAGAGGGATACCGTAAACATCTTTTGAAGAATCCATTCTGCTCAATAAAATATATAAAAAGAAAGATAAAATCTTTTTCACTCAAAATCCCAGCAGAAATGAAAAACAGAAAGATAACGGCGTCAGTATGTCTCGCAGCTCATTTCAACACCTGCTAAAACCACGCTCTGCTGTTAAAATAAATAAAAAGGCAGACATAAAGACGTGGATCGAAGTGAGTATATTTGATTATTAACAAGAACAATTACACAAACATACTGAAAGAAAACAGAAAATTTACAGGTATTTATAGATTTTGCAAGGCCCATGGCAGAGAATTGGCGGCCGTGAAAGAAAGCTACATTAAACAACCAATCACAATAAACATAGTTGTACAAAAAGAAATTAATAAGAATTTAATGTAATGCTGTGATTATTTTCAACAAGAACTATTAAAAAATTACCTTAATATGCATTGTTTAATATTTAAAAAATGTATAAAAATGTAAAATAAAATTCAAGTAATAAAAATTATGAGCTGCACCAAGTTTCAAATTTGGGCTTTTAGAGAATGAGACTGATAAAAATAAAATTCATGGCAGCTTTTAATGGTCATGTAGTTAAAAAATCGTAATAAATAAATAAAAATAAATACAGTCGAGTCTCTATATAACGAAATCCATTGTTCCAGTAAAAAAATCGTTATATAGAGAAAATCGTTATATAGAGAATGAATAAAAATTCCTATTTAATGTGTAAATTTCAAACAAAAATTACTTTTGAGGTGTTTAATTAAGAATTTGAAATGTTTAACTATAAATATTAACCTAATATTGTATTTCTAAATTATTTAAACAATTTCAAAAAAGAGAACAGACATTTATTTGAAAGCATAATAAAAATCACATACGGAAAACTTACATTAATTTTAGACGAAGAAATCTGTAATTTTTTGCTGTTTTAATTTCAAAATTGTCACACTCTCTAAAAAATGTTCACACTTTAGCAAGGAATGAAAAATTGTATCGGGAACATTTTCCTCCATTTGAATTCTCATTCACCTTAAACTTCAATTACCTTTCTGATCCCGCTTTTATATGTGTAACAATCCAATTGACACTGTTTTAAGAAGTATGTTGGAAGGTGTGGGGGGGGGGGGGGGGTGAGGCAGATGAATTCGTTGGGGATAAAAAACAAGGAGATTCAAGGTAGAAAAGTAAGATAAAAAAAACTCATCACTGAAATAAATCACTAATCAGTGATGAAAAATTGATTCCGTGTGATGTGGAAGCTTTGTTAAAACAATAAATAAAGAACATTTTACGAAAAAATTCGTTATATGGAGATAGATATTTCGCTATCTGGAGACTGTTTTAAATGAGATCATGGGAAAAGGGACAGTTCCTACAAAAAATTCGTTATACAGAGAAATTCGATGTATGGAGTTTCGTTATAGAGAGACTCGACTTACTCTCATTTTTTCGGAAAAATGAGACCATAGTAAATAAAAATAAATGCTCTACCCACTATTTTTAGTTAAATTTCTAATAAAAAGAAGCATAATTGGTTGTAAATTATAAAGTTAAAATTCTGTGACTTCATTGAATAGGTTTGGCTGGTTGTACCCTCTATCGCTTTAAAGAAATAGGAATCACTTATGCAATATAGAAATTTGTCACAATTTCAATAATTAATTTAAAAGCAATTCATTAAAAATTCATGAATTTTTCTAATGAAACATTCAAGTTATTTACCATCAAATCTTGACGGGTACCATCTAGTATAATATAACCATTAACGAGAATTATACACTAACTACTTGCGAATTGTCCATGATTCCAAAAATCGTTCTCTGTCTTTAAAAACGTCAGAAACCAATATTCTTTCAAGATTTAAAGAAGCATATAATAAAAACAAAGGGAACGTCCATTCGTTACTATTGCAACTATTAGAGCCATTTTTCATGAATGCTTCTAATTATTTTATTACAAAATATGATTAAGATAAAAATTTATATACCAGCTAAATACCATTGTTTTCCACTCACGTCACATACATTTAATTTGTAACCAAAATTGTTTTACTTGCCTATATATTAAACCAAAATTTTGTTACTTTTGTAACACTCTGGTCTAAAAAAATTTTGATTTATTATATAGACAAGCAAAATGCTTTTTTTTTTTTTTTTTTTTTTACAAATTAGATACATTTTGTGTGATTGGAACACAATGGTATTTAGCTGGTTATATAAATTTTTATCTTAATCATATTTTGAAATAAAATAATTGGTAGTATTCATGAAAATCTGCTGTATGGGTCACAAGAGTAACAGTGGACGTTTCCCAAAGTTCCTTTTACTGCTACAGAAGCGTTTCCAAGTAATTTTTATAGTGTATTAATCGGTTTACTCGAACTGGAAAATCGGTTTTTAAAATGCAATCAGTTAGTTCACAATTAAATATTTTCAGTTGCGTAACTTCATTTATACATGGAAGAGTAACAAAATGACATTAATTTTAACGTTAATGTTAATAGTGTTAGTTTATCATATTTGTGTGTTAAAGTTGTTTGTTGAAAATGAAAATGTTTACTTGAGAGTAGATCGCATCCAAAAAATCGATATTTCGGTTTAAGGAAACTGATTAATAGCCCAGTGGTTAGGGAGTTGAATTCGGAAATAATTAGGGGAAAGCTGAAAATTGTTTTAACCCCTTCAGTTTAGGTCTAGAATGAATATGCTAAGTTTTCCCCCTCGTACTAGATGAGCGTTAGGAATTATACATTGATTTATAGTCCAAAAACACGTTTTTTTTTTTAAATACCATAACACTATCTCGAAATCACTAACTTTTTCAAAAAAATTGTCAATACAAATGTTGTAGAGCTTAAAATTCTGAATAAAATGAGTAAATGCACTTAATACTTTTGTTGAATATTAAGGTCAGAATTCTACTTTAAAGTTTTAGCACCGTGGTCAGAGGATTGAACTCAGGATTAATTAGGGGAAAACTGGAAATCATTTTAATCCCTTCAGAATAGGCCTAAAATGAATATTGTATGTTATCACCCCTTGTACTTCACATTGTATGTTCTACCAAGTGAGCGTTAGGAAATATGTACGTATTTACATTCGAAAAATATGTTTTTCCTTAATATTTTTAACAATATCTCAAAATAGTTAGTTCTATCAAAAATATTGTCAGTGCAAATGTTGTAGAGCATAAAATTCTCAATAAAATGAGTACCCACATTAATATTTTTGTTCAAAATTAAGGTTGCAATTCCATTTCAAAATTTTGCCTTAATCACTAATCAAGGGCTTCAGGATAGGAGAGACCAGATTACCATAACAATATCTCATAACAGCTAACTATATCAAAAAATTGCCAATACAGATGTTGTAGAGCTTAAAATTTTGAATAAAATGAATACTCACATTAATATTTTTGTTCAAAATTAAGATCGCAATTTCAGATATTGTTAAAAATATTAAAGAAAAACGTGTTTTTCGAATGTAAATGTGTACATATTTCCTAACGCTCACTCAGTACGAAGGACAAAAACATAGAATATTCATTTTAGACCTAATCTGAAGGGATTAAAACGATTTCCAGTTTTCCCCTAATTACTTCTCAGTTCAACCCTCTGACCACGGAGCTAAAACTTTAAAGTAGAATTGTGACCTTAATATTCAACAAAAGTATTAAGTGTAGGTACTCATTTTATTCAGAATTTTAAGCTCTACAACATTTTTACTGACAATGGTTTTGAAAAAGTTAGTGATTTCGAGATAGTGTTATGGTATTTTAAAAAAAAAACGTGTTTTTTGACTATAAATCAATGTATAATTCCTAACGCTCACCTAGTACGAGGGGGAAAACGTAGAATATTCATTCTAGATATAAACTGAAGGGATTAAAACAATTTCCAGCTTTCCCCTAATTATTTCCAAATTGGGCCTTTTTTTTGCTCCCCTACCACTGAGCTATAATACGTTAAAGAAATTACTTGGAAACGTTTCTGAAAATCAGCAGCAGCAAAAGAAATTGTTTTTATAAATGCTTCTTTTACTCTTGAAAGTATAGGGGGTCCATGATTAAACTTGTCATTTGCGGGCAGTCTGTAGCAAAAACTATGGAGCAGAATTTCATAAAAATTCGGGTAATAGCATAATGAGCATAATGAACATAATGAGATGGTGGGAATTTTATCTAGCACACACACACACGCAAAAAAAAAGTTTCAAAAACCACCACTAGCTGGCGTATTATATAGCGTGTCGTTACGCACATGGTGTGCTATGGAATTTTTAAGGCTGGGGACAGATGTGATTAGATCGCGGTAGAACTAGTCTTTGCGGTATCCCCCACAGTCGAAAGTCGCAAGGATTAAAGTCTGGGGATCTGGGAGGCCAAGCTGTAGGAAAAGGACCTGCTGATGATTGCGTTCGTCACCAAAATAGCCGCGGAGTACCTGTTTCACACAACGTGTGATTCGAAAAGGAGCACCATCCTGCATAAACACTGTTATTGAAACACACCACCTTGTCTGAAGAGCCGTAATCACGGATTGCTCCAATAACGATGCGTATCATTGACAGGTGACGGAACATGTCATAGGACTTGCTTGTTCTCTTCAGAACACAGCCCATACACACATACACAAACATACGCACAAATTTCCAATGATAGACACATTAATGTTAAGGCATTTTTTATACGCCTGTCCGCAGGTGATAAATCGGCAAATAATATTTATGGTTAAAACTGTTTACGAGTTGCAAAAGCAATGTCGTTAATGATGCGCCAAACCATTCTCGCCAAAATAAATCATGTGAGTGCGGAACTGCAATAATAAAACAGTTTAAATGCTGAAAAATAAAAAATATCATTAAAAATTTAAGAGTGTAATAAAAAAACGTATTTGAGCAAATTACTTTATCAGTTGAAGGTTTAATATTAAATAAATTATGATAATACATTGAGAAAGCAATTTAAAAAATCACCAATCGATAGTTTAAACAATCTTTTCCTTTCTGTCTTCTCACCATATCGTTAAAAAGAACAAGAAAGAAAAATCATGAGTCAAGCATAGATTATGAAACACTTCCCAACACATTCAGAATAATGTAACAAAACTGCGTCGTTTAAAAAATTAAAATATTACGTTTAATTCAATCCTATGGAGACGCGTAACATACTTCAAAACCCAAATTCAGATGATCCCATGTACAATCGGAAAATTATCCGACTTTTTTCAGAAGCCCTGTATAGGATATATAGATTTGTATCTGTTAACTACATGCATGCCAAAATTTAGTTCATTTAAGAAATACATATATTTCAGTTGAAAATTCCCCTTCTCCCATTTCCTCTAATAAGGAGAATGGTACGTGAATACTTTTGTGCAGCCCTGTATATTAGGTATAGAATTTATATATAACGAGTAACATGCAAAAAATTAGTTACATTTAAAAGCGCACACCGAATTTTAAAACGTGCACTCCAGCAATTATGACTCAAAGATAGTACTGTAACCGATTTCTTTTGTGTGTCCCTGCAAATGAATAAAAAATGCCATGAATGCCCTGTTCTAAAGTGATCGTAGTGAAATTCAGTGATTTATATCCGTTTCAATACATTTGAAATAGCGTCATGTCATTAAAATACTCTGCAAACGATTTTTCCCTATATACCATAATGCAATGGAATTCTTTTGAGTGCCCCTGTAAATGAACTTTTAATCCTACATACTTCATATACAGTCCCAAACATGCTTTGGTGGCCCTAAATAAGCTTTATCAATTGCATAAATTTCTTTCAACGCATTACGCATTCTTTTGCATTTCCATTTGCGTTTCCAAATGGTTGTATTCAGGAGCGCCATCTTTTCAAAAATATTGGGTAGGCTAAAAAAATTTTTGAGTAAAATAATACATATAATTTTTTTCCTTAGTGTATAAGTGTGTAGAGAGAGAGGGGGGGAGGAGCGAATGGCTAAAGATGATAATTCGAAATTAAATTATGTTTTTTCTAAGCAAATTTTTAAATTATTAGAGTTTAATTATAATTTTATAAATAATTATATTAAATTATACTCTTATAAGTTCTTCCTTATAAATGCATGAATACTATTATATAAATAACATTGGAATTGTTAAATATTGAAATAGAAAAAAACTAAATGTCAAGAAAAGCATACATTTTAGTCACCTAAGTCAACTACATTATCATTTCAAGACATCAAAAACAGATGGCGAAATAGGCAGGAAATTAGTTTTCGTGAGAAACCTAACTATACATCGGCTGAAAGGGTTTTCAGTGCTCCTGTAGTCTAATTTATGTCCTTACTATTTTTCAAACAAAACTATGTTGAGAACGTTAATAACACCAAATTTCATTTCAGTGATTAAATCATTAAAAAAGAAATTATGAATTAAATCAATTGAAATTGGGTGGGCGGAGGGATCAAATTATCCGGTGGGCTCGCGCCCCATGGTACCATATAAGTTGGCGCCAACCGTTGAATTATACATAATTTAATAAGAGCTTTAACTGTGATATGAATTTTTAACTAAACTAAATGTTTGCATCCATGTAGTTTACAGGGACAAATCTATATATCATATACAGGGCTGCTGAAAGAATTCGAATAATTTTCCAACTATAGATGGGAATTGCTGAAATTGAGTTTTCAAATTCGTCATATATTTCCAAACGGTTCAATTATATATCCTATTTCAGCATATTAGAAGGCGAAGTTTTGTAACATTATTTTGAATGTGCTGGAAAGTGTTTCATAATCTATGCTCGACGCATGATTTTTATTTTCTTATTTTTATTGTTAAAGCTGATGTAAAAACTATTACGCACTTAATGTATTACCGAAAATGATTGTATAGTAAGTCCGACTTTTTTTATTATATGTTACATTCATTTTTATGTCGCTTATATAGAATAACATTTCGAAGAAACTCATTTGTAGAAATTTAATTGCTGCTTTAAATGAATACAGACATGTTTTTCTTCCATGATAGCCACAGTATGAAAAATGACATTATATATATATATATATGTCTAGAAAAAATAGCAAATTAATAATAATAATGATAATAAACTCTATTAATATAATAAGGAGCAATTCAATTGCAATAATGATGCTTATTTGAGTTTTATAATGTTCTACCGATGTCATTTATAACTTATCTATTCTCAATTGGTTGTTATTTCTTTCCCTAGTCAATTAGGAAAGTTATTTTACGTTAGGTAATAACTAAAATAATACTTTACTTTTTGTTTTTTAATTAGTCAAAGCTTAAAAGCTTTAATATCAGTTCCACTTTTTTTTCTATCTTGCAAAGTCCTGTTAACAAGCTTCTACATTTTTTTTTTCCTTTTTAAAACCGTGTAATGCACTGAAGCGTTATGCTTAAAGAATTTTTTTCGTTCTTTAGACAGCCTCCATTACATAAAGTAAGTAGGGACTGTGCATGTATAACGGTATCGCTTTAAGGGGCAGGAGTTGTCTGGAACTTGATATCGTAAGATATCTGTAGGGGGGGGGGGGGAGATTAACTTTTGATATCGTTAACATTTTTGATACAACCAAAATTTTCTTTTTTTAATTTTTCCTTTACATCAAAATAGTCTATTATCTTTTTTTTAATATTTTATCTATTTTTATGAAAATACAATTTTATTATTAAAGACATTAAATGATTATACAGTTATTTCATTCTACAATATGGAATAACCCCAACGTTTGGAATTCCTATTATTCTGCCATATGCGCATACAATCCGCTATTGGATAAACCATGTACTAAGTATGTTTGAAATGACACGTGTTGTGTTCATTAGCGAAATAAAGAGAAAGAACACTGTCTACATGTTTTGTTGATAAGAAGTTCTGCTTGCTCTTTTCCCATGCAGGGGGCAAGTGTGCAAGAAATAAATATTACTTTTGAATCCATTATGCAACAAAAAGCTATTATTAAATAATTTTAAATCGTAACTATCTCTTTTAAGTGTTATTTGATATAAAGTTAATTCATATATGATAGTGATATTTTATTCATTTCTTCATCTTTGAATCAGTATGAATAATAAATGCTTAAACATATCTGTATACCACTGCAAACGTATAAAAAGCAAAAAGGATAGAAAAAAATTGTAAACATAAAAGTAATTTTTAGACACTGATAACGGTGTCATCAGGAGACGAAGGGGGGTGGGGAGGGGGAGGAAACCTGGGAGTGATAACGTATGATAAGGGTGAGAGAAGGTCCAAAAATGTCATATAGTTGATAACGTTACGTATATAGATGTACAGCCCCGTAGCTACATATTGCAGCCGTCTAGAGGAGAGTAATTAAAAAAAAATTCGATATACCGGGTGTTTCAAAAGTTCGGTGCGAAAGTAAAACGCGGTAAGGAAAGGTCTGTGGGTCGGAGGGACATCCGGTTTGCAGATAAATATTCAGCGTGGTACGGGATTTTGTATGACACCAACAAATAAAAATAATTCAAAATCTCGACAATAGAGAGCGCTACAGCAGATAATTCCATGGAATAATTCCATATTGCTCACAAAACACAAGATCTGGATGAAAAACATTAGGGAATCCTGCATGTACACTTTATTGTATCCAAATCTTGCGTAGTGTGAGCAATATGAAAATTATTTCATGGAATTATCTGCAGTAGCGCCCTCTATTGTCGATATTTTGAACTAATTTTTTTGTTCGTGTCATACAAAATTCCGTACCACGCTCAATATTTATCTGCAAACAGCATGTCTCGCCGACCCGTAGATCTTTTCTTATCGCGTTTTACTTTCTCACCGAACTTTTGAAACACCCGGTATCTTCACCGATCTTGATCCTCAAACCTCAAAATGACACTCCGTCCAAATATTGATTTATGTATGTGTCACACAGCACAAATTGGTACATACGACATCCATTGACGTAAAGCATAACGATAGCCCAGAATTCGTCCCAGGAGTTCCATATTAGAGTCCTGCACTGGTCTTGTTGAACCCGACTCAAATCCGAAAATTCCATTTGAAATCAACCTACAACCCGATCAGGAAACCGACAAGAAAATTTCCTTGACCCACAACTCACAACCCGATCCGAACCCGAAATGAAAGGAGAATAAAACATGTTTTAATGCAATTATGAAAAGTAATCCGCAACTGTATCTCTAATAACAAACTTTATCTTTTGTATAGAAAATGGACAAATCTATGTTCTTTATTCTTTAATTTTCAAATATAGTAAAATATCTGAATAGCGGAACCCCGCAAGATCGTTGAACAGAGTCCGGCATCGGGTCGGGTTGTCCCTAATTTTCTTACGGCGGTTCGGGTTCACCCTAGAATAATTCTTGGGAGTCATATTTAAGTTTTTTGAAAGTCGGGTTGTTGGGATTTTCAAAAATGTTTCAGCATATTTCAGATGGAACTCAAAACGCATTTGAATATGAATGGATATATTCAATTTACTGCATGAGAAAAAACTGTATATAAGTAATGTGATCATAGATGATTCTTTCTTTGCTGAATAGTTAAGAACCATTTTTCATTTTCTCAGAATAGGAAAAATATTACTAACATTTCGTTTTTGATGCACACAAAAAACAAATGTATCTGTGATTTATACATACGCATGTTACGCGTGTGTCGGTGTATATTACTTAGGTGTCCACTATTCAAAGGTAAAAAAGCGTACGAATTTCAGTTAGGAATTGAAAACGTGTTCGCTAAACAGAGGTGTCCACATTTTGAAAGTGTCCATTATAGAGGTCTTATTGCATATAGATTTTTTAACATGAAAAAATATTTTGGTCATTCTTTTGAATAAGCGGGTCAACTCGAAGAACTGGAACCCAACCCGAACCCGAAACAATAAAAATCAATCCGACTCGCAACGTAAAAATATAACGTAAACCCAACCCGAACCGCGGGTCGAGTCGGGTGCCGGTATAAACCGATCCGATGCACGACTTTATTCTATATTATACTTATACTCTACGTAGATCATGCCATCAAATGTCGCTCCGTATAATACGCCCGTATAGCGTTTGTTGGACATCCAGACCCGGCATAATATCTACCCAAAACGGATGTCTATGTCCTTACACATCATGTACACATAATATATATGTATTACATCCGTATATATATATATATACATCATATCTTATTGGTTGGAGGGGGTGAAGTTAAGCCAAAAAGTGAATAGTAAAAGTAATAGTGTATTCAATTCAAAAGAAAAATAATAAAGAAAACATATGTATTATAAATTTGGAACAGTTTTCGTAACCCCCCACCGTCCCTTCTGCCATCTTCTTTTTTTTTAATTACGAAAAATATTATACATGAAAATTCTGCGATTTTTCAAAATATTTGAAAACATAAAAATTATTGGTAAAAAGAACAAATATAAAATTGTATTAGCAGTAGATAAAAAAAAAAAAAAAAAAAAAAAAAAAAAAAAAAAAAAAAAATCATACCAAGTGTATTGAGTAGCTTTCTCGATAAAAACAAATATAATTAACATAAGAAAACGTAATAAGCATATCAGAAACTAAAACAAAAAGCTTTTTATCATCTTAAAACAACATACACGCTTTTTCATCTTTAATTTTTTTTTCTTACTTTATTTTAAAAAAATACTTACTTAGTCTCATATCAATATAAACGACAAATCCCTTTTTCGTCTTTTAGGAACACTTTTTTACTTTAAAAAATATCTTTTTGTTTTAAAAATATCTTTTAGCTTCCAAAAACAAAACACTAAAAACTTTTTATCATCTTAAAACAACATAAAACTCTCTTTTTTTCGTCTTTTAAAAGCAAACCAAGTGACAAACAGGGTGGAAATATACGCAAGGCTAGCCCACACATTTCATATTTTTATTTTAATTATCGGCACATTTTATTTATGTCCCAGACTAAAAAATAAAAATGTTCATTTCACATTATATTTACAATATTACTCTATTAATACATGGTGATTTAAAAATATTTTCAGCTATATAATTTTTGTACTTACTATTTTTTATTTTGTGATATCGTTTTCTCGTAGTTTGTAGTGTAACATGCTATTTTTTGGAAATTGTAATTTAGAAAGTAATTTAATAAAAAAACTAGTTTATTGGGAGCACCAATATTATTTTTGGCGTTACTTCAATAAACATACTTCACTGTCTCCTCTTTCAGCTTAGCAGTGGGAGTACTGCCGTATTCACAGATTTTTAAAATGTAGTTAGTGAGGGAGGCAAAGATGAATCCATAAACCTTCCAAAAGCAGTAAAACAGTCCAAGGGCATCAGACAAGTTCGACTTGCTTGCAGAAGTTCACTAATGGTAGTCGCTTATTATACAATAAAACTACAACTTGTGATCTTCTGAGAGCAATGAAATTTGAAGTAGGATCTATTCCAGTACTAGCTGATCCACCAGACCATGTGGTAAAAATGTTGTGGGCACTTTATCTCAAAAACTAATGCAGGGAATTTAATAAAACTTTAGATTCAGATAATCGTGATATAAATTGGTGATGGTTAGTTTTTGGCGTAAATCGCCCAACAGGTGGGGCTGCTATGTTGCATTTTCACGATTTCCGAAATAGCTCTTTCTCAAGAACTAATGCACGGATTTTCATCAAACTTTGGATTCAGTTAGACGATGACATATAAGTTGTTACTGATTAGGTTTTGGTGTAAATCTCGAAACAGGTGGCGCTGTTATGCTGCATTTTTTACGTTTTCCACAACAGCTCTGTCTCAAGGATTGATGAACGAATTTTCATGAAACTTCAGATTCAGTTACACGTAGCCATAAGTTGTTGCTGATTAGGTTTTCGTGTAAACCGTCCAAAAGTTGGCGCTAATATGTTGCATTCTTCAGGATTTACACGATTTTAACGATAGTGATATCTCAAGAACTAATGCACGCAATGTCATTAAACTTGATATTCTGTTAGACTTTGATATAAGTTGTTGCTGATTAGGTTTTCGTGTAAATCACAAAAAAGTTCGCGCTGTTAAGCGGCATTTTTCACGATATTCGCGATAGCTATATATTAAAAACTAATGCACGGAATTTAATCAAACTTCCTATTCTGTTACACTTTAACATAAATAGATGATTATTAGGTTTGGGTGTATACTGCCCAACCAGGTGTTGCTTTTGTCCTCTTTGGTACTTTGGGTTGGGAATTTTGGGTGGAGACATCTAAGAAGATGAGTGCCGAAATTCAATGATTTGTTTGAAAAATTCGATGCTCGTATCTCCTTTTTAAATGCACACAATTCAAAGAACCTATACCGTTAGAGATCTCGTGACGGGCATAGATTGTCGTTTAATTTTGGCACTGTGATAGCGAATTTTGAAGTATTAACATGTATGAGATAGAAGAAAGTTTTGGGATTGGCACATCTTACTGGTTTGTTTCTGAAAGTAACGTCAAAAATATTATTGATGCTCCCTACAAGATAGTTTTTTTTAATTACATTACTCGCTAAATTATATTTTCCAAAAAAAAAAAAAAAAAAAAAAAAAATATATATATATATATATATATATATATATATATATATACATAGCATATTACACTGCAAACCATGAGAAAACTAGACCTACTGTAGTTTTATTGCTTCTAGCATACTATTTTGACTACTGCATCTATATATATCATTATTCGCCTAAAACTTTATAAATATACACTTGGGGGCTCTGCCCCTGCAAGCTACGCTCGCCAACCCCCGTTCAAACACTACTGAATCTAAAAGCACGCTAATCTGATCGGTTTTAAAAAGATTAGAGAAGATTGAATTATACTGAAAAAATCTCTTGCGATCTCCCTGTAAACGGGTTTCCATTCAATTAATTCCCTTTGATTGCAAAAATTTAAAGCAGAATCAGTTGCTGTTAAGACATCCAATGGTTGTTTTCGTGTTTGGTTAAAGAAGATCAGTTAAACATTTGAAAAGAAGCTAAAATAAAACGAATTAAGTAAACAGAGTCTTTGTCACCCGGTATTTTTTAACAGTGTTATAAAACGATTGGCATAATACAATTTGCTACAATTACTAAAATTTGCTGCTTTAACCCCTTCAAGGGCGGTGGTTCATTTTTGGACCACTTAATTTTAATTTTTAAATGCCACATTGGTACCAGAATATTGGGATGAAAATTTTCTTTTTATTAAGTAAGTGAACAAACTCATTTGAACATTAGTGAACAGTGAACTTTTATGAACATTTACACTTCATAATCTTGAACAAGGATGTATAGTCTTAACTTTTGTTATACATTTAAGTCACTTCACTTTTGTTTTTATTTTTATTATTTTGATGAAAGCAACATCAATTGTTTTGTAAATTTACGATTTACTATGTAAGTTCGTCAGAATATGTGCCTTTTTCCTTGTTATTTTGGGTGCTTTCCGATGTCCGACATCGGTGATTGTTGTGGGGATTTTCCACCGGAGCGTTACATCCTATGCCATTCTTTGGTTGGTGCTCCGGTCGGGTGATCAAGTAAGTGAACAAAAGCATTTTTGTATTTCGAAATTTGTTTATAAATTCTGGTGCCATTCACTGATGTCAAGATTTTAGGAATAGGAGTACCTTGCCCCTGAAAGGGTTAAACGCATATTAATGTATTTATTATTTTAAAGTTTCCTTTCTCTTTTAATATTCACGTGTAAATACAATTTTAAAGACATAATTTTCAATATTTCCCTGCTTTTAACACGTACTCATTTAATAGTAATCTTAAAGTTTTTTTTTTTTTTTCTGTTTTTAATAATCACGTGTAAATAAATTTTTAATCGTTAGGAAATATTATTCTTTGCTCTGATTTTAGAATTAAAAACAATTTCTATAAAAAATAGCCTAAGTCATGTGACTATCATCAACAGTTTCAGGCGGATCCCTTCGCTTTTTATATTCCAGGCGGCCATTTTGGTACTTTAATGTTATCCAGCCACACGTGTGATAAGTCGCCAAATATTATTCAATCGCCATTATTTCATTTATATTATAATAGTCCAAATCATGTAACTGCCATAAACAACGGGCTGATCCCTTCGCTTTTCATAAGAAAGGTTTCCATTTTGATTAAAGAATCAAAATTATTTTTTCGAATAAAACTACATAAAAGTTGCCATGATCGCAAAAAAATCCTGGTACTTTTATGTTAGCCGGGTGCAAATCTCGACAATAGCTTTTTTTTTTTTTTAACTCGCCAGTTAGCATTTTTTTATTTTTCGAGTGGTAAATTAAAACGGTGCTACACTCGAACTCGGTTATAGCGATCGCGAAGGGACCGTGATATTTGCTCGTTATAATCGGGTGTTCGTAAAAAACGGGTTCGTAAAAAATTACTCAAATCCATGCATACTGACTTTATTATACATACTTTGTTTATTTTTTATTTCTGTACAGTACAAAAGAAGTTGGTTAATTTGCTTTGAACTGTCTTATTGTCTCTTTCTTGTGCTATTGTTCTTCGAAGAGGACTTTTGGGCCAAAAAACATCGTCATCTGAACCCCTGGCTTCGAAAAAAGTTTAAAGTTTTTCTGCACACTCAATTTCTGTTAATCTTGGAATGTTAAAGGAATTTTTCCAAGAAACGTTATCTGAGCTGGAGAGGCGGAAGCCAATAGAAATTTTATGAATCACAAAAATATTGCTCCCTATAACCGGGGTTTGCTCGATATAGTTATGCTACCATAGTGAGTTATGCTCCCATAGACTTAACATTGTACCAACCAAGTATTTATGATTTCCTTGTTAAATCCGGGTTCTCGTTAAATCAGGGCACGTTATAAGCGAGTTCGACTGTATTTGGTTATCCCATCGACCAAAAGTCTGTCGCGCTTTCGACCAAACCCTGGCCATCATCAATGGGGTGACCATTAGGGTGGGCCGAAAAAAACTTATTTTCGATTTTCGATGATGGGTAGTGCGGAAAAGTGGCCACTAGTGGCACCTAGTTCACACAAAAAATTTGAGATTTTTAGGACAATTCCTATATTTGCCGCTTTTGGCTTGAAGTTTTGCTAAAAGGCTGGTTTTTGAACTTTTTTAGCAAAAATTTTAAAAATGTTAAATTAAACTTATTTTAATCGTATTTACTTGAAAAGTCATATTTTATGTTCCAAATGTATAAATAAGCTCTGATAATGTATTATTTAATTGCTATGTGTATTTTAAATTAGACTATTTTTATAGCCTTTTCGCGTTTAAGTGAGCAAAAGTTGCATGTATTGTTTGAATCTTTCAACGGTTTCTCTCTTTTCTCTTGTTTATGTCCCTTGGTCTTCCTTATTTTTTTTTCGATGCTTTAAGGGTCATATATTTGGGTGACGGACAGCAGAATCCCCCAGAAACAGATCTGGAAGGAGAGAAGGGGGTGAGGCGAGAACTTAAGCGAACGCAGTGACTCATCGCGATGTTGGGGGAGTGAAGGAGGAAATACAAGAGAGGAGAAAGTGCGATAAGGGATGCTTATTATTTTCAGTGTTCCGTTTCCCTGAGACATGGCGGACGCTTTGTGAGACAGGAATATGCGTTTAGGAGTGCTTGGCTTTGAAGGGCATGGTTCAAATTCAGATTCAGTCGAACTGCTTGCTTGAAAGCTCCCACTACTTGAATCTTCCAACAATATAACTGTCTTCCATCTGGATCTAACTCCACTCGTTGAAGGCTTTGTCGCAGAACCACTATTAATCGTTGAAATTGTATCCCTCTTCATTTTCCGCGATATTTTCTTTGCAAGAGTTTTGCTTGTTTTTAAATCAATATTTCCGATAAACATTTTTCGAACAGTTCTTTGATCCTTCAAGAAGTTCACCTCCCGATGTGGAACTTTACGTCTGAAGTCGCAGCTACACTTGTTCAAGCCTCTACAATTACAAGTTGCGATGTCAAAGAGAGAGGTTTCCGCATTTCGTACGAAATCTTCGCAGATCGCCTTGCCTTTAACGCCCGTATGATTACAAGATTTCTCCAATGATCTACGCTCATTGTAATAGTTTTTAATCTTTCCGTTAATTGTTCGTTGGGAAACCACTGGTATGGAAGATTTTATCCAGATTTCGGAAACTTTTTCACCTGCCATTTTAATAATATCATCCACTGGTTGAAGATAAATATCTCGATTTTCTTCTATATCGTTTCGCAACCAATAGTAGTGGCGCATGATGTCAGCAATAGTTGGCGATTGCAAGTCTTTCAATTTGCATGGTGCCCCAAAATGGCTACTTTTCACGCTATCACATGTCTTTATATGATCATGAACTTTCGCACTAGCCATTTCTAACTCGTCGTAATAAAACGCACAAAACACAGTAAAGTCACGTTAAACTATCCATAAAGCAATGTATTGCACGAGAAAAAGGTTTTACTTTTACACTGAACAAATGTCACAGGGAAACCGAGCACTGAAAAATAATAAACATCCCTCATCGCACTTTCTCCCCTCTTGTATTTCCTCCTTCACTCCCCCAACATCCCGATGAGTCACTGCGTTCGCTTAAGTTCTCGCCTCACCCCCTTCTCTCCTTCCAGATCTGTTTCTGGGGGATTCTGCTGTCTGTCATCCAAATATATGACCCTTAAAGCATCGAAAAAAATAAGGAAGACCAAGGGACATAAACAAGAAAAAGGAGAGAAACTGTTGAAAGGTTCAAACAATACATGCAACTTTTGCTCACTTAAACACGAAAAGGCTATAAAAATCGTCTAATTTAAAATACACATAGCAATTAAATAATACATTATCAGAGGATATTTATACATTTGGAACATTAAATATGCCTTTTCAAGTAAATACGATTAAAATAAGTTTAATTTAACATTTTTAAAATTTTTGCTAAAAAAGTTAAAAAATCAGCATTTTAGCAAAACTTCAAGCCAAAAGCGGCAAATATAGGAATTGTCCTAAAAATCTCAAATTATTTGTGTGAACTTGGTGCAACTAGTGGCCACTTTTCCGCACTACCCATCATCGAAAATCAAAAAAAAGTTTTTTTCGGCCCACCCTAGTGACCATGGGCTTGGTCGAAAGCGCTCGGGAAATTTTAACATCTGAATATTGGTTTTAATATTTAAAACCTTTTAATTGTTTTTAACACCTATTTTAGTAATAAAAGCTGTGAATCATTTTAATTTATTCATGTTTTAATTTAAAGTATGAAGATGAATTTGACGTTCTCTTGCATATAGTTTTCTATATATTTAATAAAAATTATAATTATTGGTTTGTTTAATGAAAAGTTTAAATACACCTCTTTCATTTAAATAATTAAAATCAAAGCTAGATTAATTTCTATTTTCCTATCTTGGAATCATTGAGCATGAAAATCATAAGATACCGTAAATGAATAGTTAAGGAAGCAATTTCAAACAATACAGTAAATATAAGATTTAAACCTAGAAAAATTGCATATATTTAGAGAAACCCAGCATTTGTTTAAGGTTTATAAAATTTTTGTCTTCTATTACGTACGAGTCATAATCACACTTCATATGAAAATACCATCATGTTATTTTGAGAAAGGAACAAAGATTTGGAAGAAATAAAGGGAATAGATTAAAGATACTGCTGATGGACAACAGTATGGAAATTCAGGTCTGGTAAGATGTATAATATTTTCGAGTGCAGAGAAACACAATGAGAAATTGAGTCTGGCTGCTTTTTGTGCTTCTTTTGATAATTTAACTTGTTTACTGTTACAGAACTCAGAAAAGCAGTTAGCAAAACAATAAAAAATTCATATTTTTTTACAGTTAGTTAAAAAAAAAGAAAAAGTCTTTCAAAAATGTAGAATTTTCCAACTCTAAGCTCAATTTTCTTAAGTTCACATATATCGGAGGGGGAGGCCCCCCCATCGCGACGCCCCTGCACATTGGCGGGGTTACAGCATGTTTTCTGTAGATTATGGAGTACATAGTTAAAGCAAAAGCACACCTGGGAAACCCGGGATTTCGGACTAAGGCCATGCGCTCTTATTAGTGTCCGATACACCCGAAGCTCCTGGGGCACTGGAATATAAGATGCCCGAATCACGCGAATTAATCCTCGAGTCTTTCGTTTTACTGTTGTAGTGACCTTGTCGTCCAATGGTATGTTTGGGGAGCAGGGAGAGTGACGCGCGCTGGACAGTGCTCTTCCTTGGCCGGTAGCACCTGTCATAGCGGCACCACACTCGCTCAGGGCAGTCCCCTCGGACACGTAGCGCATTAGGGCTTCTCAGAGATTTGACCGGCGAGGTGGCTTACCGTAAAGTATGTTAATTTTATCGCGCACACACACCCACAGATACGCACACACACAAAAAAGAAAAAAAAAAGAGAGAGAGAAAGAAAGAAAGAAAAAAAAATGATAAATTCTGTTTTACCTCTGTGCATGAACGGTAATAACTGTATGTACGTTTTAATTGTGGGGTGCGTTTTAAAAATTAACTACAGTTTAACATATTGCATGTGTGTATAATTTCTATAGATCAAATACAGAATTGCTACAATTGGGTTTTCAACTATGTTATATGTTTTCTAAATTGTTTATTTAGATCTCTCCTTTCTTCTTATCAAATGACGAAGTTTTAATATAATAATCTGCAAGTTTTGAAAAATATTTCATAATCTGTGCGTAATGCATGATTTTTCTTTCTTGTTTATTTTTATTTCTATGTGTAATGTGCCCAGTGTCCAGCCAAGAGTAGAACTAACTGGAATAGACGAAGATAGGGTTTTGCAATGGGCTAACAACAACGCAGCCAGTCTTAATATATTTATAAATTGTAAAAAAATATATATTATAGCTGACTAATAACAATGAAAAACTTATTTTAAATCAAAATTCAGAAACGAGAGGAGGAGAAACGTAGGTAATGAATAAGTAACTTGCACTAAATAAGCATCGAAATAACAATAACGTACTTGAAATAATTATGGTGTCGCCATCTAGTAGCATTAGTTGACATTTAAGAATACAAATAATCTTTATTACTGCATGTACTTATGCAGTCTATAATCTATATTAGCTGCACTATTTTAAAACACCACGGATGCAAAGAATTAAAAAGTTAGGTAGGCTTTCCTGAGTGCATAAAACGTGTTTTATTTCTCACTTATAAAGATCACCCAAAATGAATATTTTTTTACGATTTATGTAATTTATTTAAAGCCCTTTCCCGGTACTGCCTCGTTGAACTGGTACTAAATGATATTTTTAAAAAGCATTTTTACAATTTACATAACTTTTACAGAAAACTGAACCACTGAAACTTATTTAAAAAAAAAGAAACGTGATTTTCAGTATAAGACATCAATTTGTCAGTAACATAAAATGATCACGATCTGATTTTTTAAGTGCAAATAGTAAGATGTTTTCAATATATAAAAAAAAATCTCAACGATTACGACGTAATGAATACCAAGTGATTAAGAAACAAACTGGCTAAAAATTTCTCAAGAAGGTTAATAAAACAGACTAAAGTTTTGAGAAAGTGCCAAAATAAATAAAGTAAATAATGGACACTTAAAATAACAATTCTTAATAATTTTAATACCGTTTATTATACTTGCCTTTTTAAGGCATGGTTAAACTGCACTGCAGTTTATTTAGCTTGTTTAGAGTTACTTTTACGTTACAGTGATCTTGAAAGTAGAATCTTAGTATGTCAAGTAGTGAGAAAAAGGACAAATAAAGATTTGCATCATTTAAAATGATTTATTAGAGAAACATTTTCTACTGTAATAAATCGAAGAATATTTGTTCATTGGACAGTGCGCTATATTGGCTTTATCATAATAAAATAATTATATTGAAAAAGAAATCTCAACTTAGGGATTGCTAAAATATTTTGTTTCGGATTCTAACAATAGAATTAGAATCGCTTGGTTATTGCATTTTACGGCACAAAAAGTGAAACATTTCTAAACAAATAAAATAATTTACCTTCGATATTTATTAAAATTAAATAATTTAATCGTTTAGGGCTAGACTTGGTGATAGGAGCTGAAACTTTTTTTTTTCGGGGCTAGGCAAGACAAAAATGGGCTAGATTTAGCGCAGAAAGAGTAAGTTAGTAACACTACTATAGAAAATCTACAATAAACATATTTTATAGTTGCACGAAACATATTTTATTTATGCAAAAAGTACATTGAATATTCTATACAATAAATGTCCTGTAAAATTACATTTCTTGTAAATGATTAATGTGCTCGGCAAAAACCTTTTCTCAGAGTAAAAACAAAAACAGTAACAAAATAACACATATTTAATTCTATTCTATCAGTTATCCATTTCATAGCTCTCTGATGCATTCATATTTAGTGGCGTCATCTGTGAGGAATCATTCAAGTTATTTTCATTTCCATTTCATTACTGGAAATTTCTTATTTAACCTTTTCAAGGTCAAGCGGTAGAGTAATTGTGTTTCGATAATGTTGAATGCACACCATATTTTTTTAAATTATTTTAAAACAAGTAAATGCAAGGGATGAGTTCCATATCCTGTGCCGGAAGATTTTTGGCGAAAAAAAATCTCGCCAAAATGCCGTTTTGGCGACATGAAAATTTTTCCAAGATTGCAGAAAAACATCATTTTAAAATCTTTATATTATTTATAAATCAATGATTTTGCAAGATTTTTAAAGATAGAAAATGATATAAAAACATGAATTTATAAATTACACAAAGATTTAAAAACGAAGTTTTTGCGCCATCTTGGAAATTTTCTTCCGATACAATTACACAAATTTTAGCAATTCTAAATAAATGTCCTTTTTGAGATGAATACTTGTTATTGTCAGGGGGGCTCTGCCCCCCTGAACCCCCCGTTCTTAAAACATTTTCGACAATAAAAAAGAGAAAAAAACTGGCCATGAACTTTTTATAAATTTCAACAATATTTCAAAAACTATTATTTTTAATACAGGTAAAATCCCGCTCACAACTGCCAAAAAGAAAAAAAAAAGTATTAAATCATAGAAAAAATGTATAAAAATAATTTTAAAATGTTTACACACAACAACAACAACAAAAAAAAAAACAATCAGCAAGAATTTAATGTTTATAAAATGATCCCAGTTAGGGTCTGAAACAGGATACCAACTATTCATCTGAAAAAGCACATGTTTAGATTTATTTAAAATACTGCTAAAATTTGTGCAATTGCATCGGAAGAAATTTTCGAAGTGGCGCAAAAACTTCGTTTTTAAATCTTTATGTAATTTATAAATCCATGTTTTTACATCATTTTCTATTTTTAAAAATGGTGTAAAATCATTGATTTATAAATAATATAAAGATTTAAAAATGATGTTTTTCTGCAATCTAGGAAAAATTAACGATATTTTACTTACATCGACCGGCACAGAGAGTAATCCAAGTGTGGCGTCGGCGTGATCGCGGGAGCAAATTCTTATCTAACCGAATTCAAAATTTGCTGACTAACAGTTCCCGTGATACTAGTAAACCAAAAAGCTTCAAGAACTCACGTCATCCAGTTGGCCGGTTTTGAAAAGGCATTTCCGAAAAAAAGCAACCCTAAAGCCGTTCGAACGATCCGAAATCCGACGAACAAACTTAAAACAGATCGAAACATTTATCGCCAAACAAAGCGCGCCAAAAATATCGCCAAATCTTCCGGCACAGGATATGGGACTCTTCCCAAATGCAATTTTACTTGTTTTTTTTTCACCATAGTTATAAAAGTAAATTTTTATTTTAAAATTTTGGTACAAATCTTGATTAAAATTAAGTGGTATGAAATATATCCCACTAAACCTTCAAGCGATTAAATTTTACTTCAAAATTGTGTATTCAAATTAAATACAACTTGCTAACTGGTACACATAACACATAAGGGATATTACAAACACATTAAAATGAGTTACAAATCTAAGTTTCGAATCGCTTCCGCAATAGTCATCAGGATAAAATGATGTTACACATAATGATGTTTAATGATGTTATTTGGTTGGTTGATTTTGTGACGGCCGATTATCTACACTAGGGATATAGGCCCGAGGGGGAGTGCCCTTCGTGGGGGTCTTTCTAAGGGAACCTAACCCGTATTAACGCATGGAAATCCATGGTTCGAAGAAAACCACGAAAACTCCGAACGATTAGGCCGACGGGCGCGATTGGGTTCGAACCCAGCATTTCCCGTCTACCAGTTTCGAGAGCAGAACCTCTCAGCCAGATGTTATTTGGTTAAAATTTAACTCTAGAAATCAGAAGCGAAAACTAGGATCACGGAGGAAGAACTTCTCTTCCTTCGTGGCTAGGAGCCCCACCAGTGGCCGAGAGGTTCTGCTCTCGAAGCTGGTAGACGGGGGGTTTCGATCCCAATCGCGCCCGTCGGCCTAATCGTTCGGAGCTTTCGTGGTTTTCTTCGAGCCCTGGATCTTCCATGCGTTAATACAGATTAGGTTCCCTTAGAAAGACCCCCACGGAGGGCACTCCCCCCGGGCCTATTTCCCTCGTGTAGATAATTGGCCGTTAAAAAATCAACCCAACCCAATCCTTCGTGGCTAGGGTATTCAGAAATAAATACATTGCAGATAATTGTACATGGGCATTTAGTATTTTTAGCACATTAGAATGCAAATTATTTTTACCTGTGAATTTATGTGCCCGACTGTAAGACACCACCTGCCGCAAAGAAAATGTAAAATTTGGTTTTAGGACCTGTTTCAAAGCACCAAAACATTGCTTTTATTTCTTATTTAAAAAATGCACTTTTATTGTAATTTTCATGAATTTTTTTTTTTTTTTTTTTTTTTTTTTTTTAATAAAGACCTTTTTGAAATTCCGCATCACCGTATTGCAAGAAAAACAGTAAATCTCTACAAGACAAAATCGCAGGTGACCGGAAAAATATCCGTTTTACACAGGCTTCCTTCTTAGTAATTATAACTGGACAATATTCTTTTCGGCGGGTACATAACTTTTTAACTCTTTAAAATATAGTTGGAAAGTGTTTATGAATTCGGCATGTCCGTCTGTCTGTCCGTGCTCTACCTCGCGTAATATACAGTGAAACCGCCTTGTCCGACCACCTCCATTAAGCGACTACCTCCCTGAACGACCATTTTTTTCATGGAACGAAATTTATTCCCATAGGCTCAATACTAATTTTACCTCCATTCAGAGACCATCCCAGTTTAATTCCCTTCATGAGCGACCCATTTTTTTGAAGAAAATGAAACAAATTCCGTTTTTCCCTGGTCGCTTGAAGATGGTTTTATTAGAATAATAATTCCGGAGAGCGTATTATTCATCAAACTTCTAAACTGGGTTTTAAATTTTTATTTATTCCGGTAACTTTTAAGTGTTTTTAGGAAATGAATTTAACTCTGATGACAAAGTAAGGATGACGGTGAATAAACTTCCCTGCCCTATTCTGTCAGAAAACTCTCAAAGAAATAGATAAATTAATAAAATTGTCATAATTTGTTTCCTTCCTTAAAAAAAAAAAAAAAAAGAAAAAAAAAAGAAAAAAAAATGCATTTATTTACTGAACTTCGAAATAACAGATAAAAGATAAAACCGTAAAATCAAAGCAAATGTCAACGTAATTCATTTTTTAAGCTCTGCAGTAATTAACTTATGTAATTAACTTTTGTTTTGATACTTAAATTTTCATATTTTTTCCTAATGTGAAAAAAAAATTAGAAACATTGTTACCTTTTCAACAATTAAAATCTAGATTTAAACATGACCTCCATTAAGCGACCACATCTCGGAGCGACCAATTTTTATTGGAACGGGATGTGATCGCTTTAGGGAGGTTTTACTGTACTTGCACTTGCATGTAATTGATATATGTTAATGGCATGTTTCATATTGAAATTGAAGTGTGTAACATATTTAGTTCGTTTACAGGGACACTCAAAAGAATTCTGTTACTTTATGATCTGTAGGAAAAAATCGTTTGCAGTGTAGTTTACTGATGTATATATTTCAAACATTTTGAAATTGATATACATCAATTAGGTGCTCTACAAGTACAAGAAGATTATGGTTGTATAGCATTTAGCATTCATTTACTGCGACACACAAAAGAGTTCGTTTACAGAAGTATCAGTGAGCAATATTTGCTGGAAATGCGTTTTCAATTGTGGTATGCGTTTTTAAATTTACCTTATATTTTGCATATTACATGGTGTGTATAAATTATATAGATTATGCAAAGACTTGCACAAACGAATTCGAGTACATGTCCGTTTATTGCTGAAGAGGAATTTTTAATTGTTATGTGTCCCTCTAATTGAGTTAAATTTTCGCATACTTGTGTAGTATATATATATATATACAAATGCAGGGCTGCACAAAATGAATTCGGATATTCTTTCGACTATTGATGGTAACTGGTGAAATCTGGTTTTCAAATATGCTATGCGTTTTCTAAATTGTTCATTTAAACATCATGACATAAACTTTCACCTTATTAATCGTCATTACAGTATTTTGAATGTGTTGGAAAGTGTAATCTAAGAAAATCTATGGACGCATGATTTTTCTTTCTAGCTTCCATTTTAAACAGCCCCACCAGTGGCCGAATGTTCTGCTTCGAGATCTGCACGGGCCTATTTTCAATTGCGGCACTCGGGTCGGGCCGGGCCGGGCCATACTTTTTTCTGAAGGCTCGGGACGGGTCTAGTGACTACTCTTTACCGGCCGGGCCGGGTTCGGGCATTACTTTTTTCCGGAAGAATCGGGCCGAGACGGGCCGGGTCTAACTTATTTTTTCTGTACAGAGCAGGGACTGGTTTCTTTTCTAGTCTTCACGGCCCAAAATTTTCAGTCCTAGTTTTGAGCCAGCCAGTATGAAAATCATTGTCTCGGCGTGACCTGTTCGTACAAACATCAGTAAAATTAAGCCTGGCCCAAAGATTTTTGAAAAATATGCATACATTTTTGAATCGCCATTATTCTACAATTAAACGTTTATTCTTTTTAAAGAATAGTAAATTTCTTCACTAATTAAAATATAGGTAAATTAAAATATAGTAAAACGTGTGAAAAGGAACCTGCCTATGACGGAATCCTGTTTTAAACTGAAAAACGTGTTGAACCATGCAAAATTAATGTACTAATACGCAAGAAAAGAAAATATAATACATTAACATTTGCTAAGAAGGGAACTTGTCTAGGGCATTTTTTTTTTTTCTTTTCTATGCAATTGAGTCTTAGAAGATTTTACTGTATAGCATTTTTCAGATTTTTAACAATTCAATGCATGGAATATGGATTAACAATATTAAGGATAACTGAAACATTTACATAGAAGAAATAGCAATTCATTAAGAAAATAAATCTGCGGCACATATATAAAAATGAAGTTTAGAAACATGAAAAAAAGTTAAGATAAATATTTTTGGCCCGAACTCGTCGTAAGAGTCAAATTTTTAACCAAATCGACGTAAAAGTCAATGATTTGTAGCAATTCACTCGGGCTGGGCCGAGATTTTAACTTTTTTCCAGGTCGGCCCGAACTGGGGCCGAACTTTTAGCTGTTATACCGGGCCGGACTCGGGCGAACTTTTAATTTTTCTACCGGGCCGGGCCAATGTTCTTTTTCTACGGGCCGGGCCGGGCCGAAATTTTTTTTCTATGAGTCGGGCCAGGCCCAGGCCTGGAAATTTCGACCCTTGCAGACGCCTAGTTCTGCTCTCGAAGCTGGTAGACGGGAGGTGCTGGGTTCGAATCCAATCGCGCCCGTCGGCCTAATCGTTCGAAGTTTTCGTGGTTTTCTTCGAACCTTGGATTTCCATGCGTAAATACGGGTTAGGTTCCCTTAGAAAGACCCCCACGGAGGGCATTCCCCCCTCGGGCCTATATCCCTCGAGTAGATAATCGGCCGTCAAAAATCAACCCAATCCATTTAAAACAAGCTTCCGTTATGGGTAGGTTCTGTTTCAACAGATATTACTGCATTTCTTTGCAAAAATATTTTTAGAGTTTGTATTCTCCATGTCTTTGGAGCAAGAAATGCATTTCGTGTTCTATTATTTTATGGAATATTTTTTCCTGAAAATAAATAAATAAATAAATAAAAGATAAATATAATAAATATATTTTTTACAAGCAAAAGAAAAAAAATAGTTTTAAATGTATTTATTATATTTAATGTATTTACCTAGTTAATTTAACTTCTATTTATTTTTATTCTAGGAAAGATGTCTAGATTGATATTCGCCACTCTTATTTCTCTATCAATCATCAATACATGCCTAGTGGCGTCATCTATGATGGATCAGTCAAACCATTTCCCTTTCTCCTCCTACTACCTTCAACAGCTCTTGAATCACCCGTCAGATTTACAGAGACAAGGCGGTTTTGGCAACGTTGCGGTACAAGGAATTGTAGATATGCTTATGTTTGGACTAGCTGGAATTCCAGTTTACAAAGCTGTGGAAAAACTGCTGCCTCTTATAAAACCTAGGAAACAAGAAACTAGAGATCATGGTCGGGTTATTAACCAGTACAGACGTAAAAGAGACTTGGCATATGCTCAAGAGTTGTTAAGTCTGTTAATATCTGTAGAGAATGCTCTGGAAAAATATGGAATAACAGATCCACAATGTCAACTGAGAGCAACGTGTGAAATTCACAGAAGAAATGTGAATACAGTTAGCAAAAGTTTTTATGAGAGAAATTTCATCAAATTGGTTCAGTAAGTAGCTTTTTTATTTTCCCCACAAAGATTAATTTTATATTCTCCTTTATATTTTATAGAGATATACAGTGCGTGGCAAAAGTTTAGACAATGATCGATTATGCTTCTGCACTGAGAAGTATGTAACGAATTGTTGTAACTCAACTGTCATATATTACAGGGGACTTATCCTTCATTCACAAACAATAAATTTTAATTTACTAGGGGGCTCTGCCCCCTACGAGTTACGCTCGTCAACCCCCGTTCAGACACCGCAGACTCTAACAGCAGGCTAATTTGATCGGCTTTAAAAAGATTTCGGAAGATTGATTTATAATTTGAATCTGACAATTATAATCTGACGTAATTTTCACCAAACTTTTCTTTCTCTTTTTAATATTCACATAAAAATACTTTTGTTAGAAATGAAATATTATGATAATCTTAAAATATCAAATAAATGTCTCGCGCAATTTTTAAATTTAAACTGTTTTGCAATATTATTTTTTGTTCATTTTACGTAATAAGTGTAATGTGACGTAAATTCTCCTATTTAAGACTTCTAACGCATGTTAATGAATTTATTATTTTACAATATTCTTTCTCTTTTAAAATTCACGTGTAATTATAGTTTTTATGACGAAATTTTCAATGAATTCCTGCTTTTTATATTTTCTGTTTATAATAGTCACGTGCAAAATAAATTTTTAATTTGAAGCAAACATTATTGTTTGGGCTGTTTATACAGTTGGCAACAGTTTAAATTAATACAATCTCTCTATTCTAAAAAAAAGTAACTACCGCTGTCACCGTCGCCTGTTTTGAGTTTTTTGTGACCGGAGGTCTTTCTTCGTTAATATTAAGAAAAATAATACATACAAAAATATGAAAAACGGCGGTATTATACAGAAATGTTTGATAAACACGCTGATGCAGACAGTTTTCAAATCGAAGAATTATTTTAAGAGATATCTAATGCTAAATTTGGACAAAATCGTTCCACTAAAAAAGTTTTATAGGAGCAAAAACTATTCATGGGAATTTAATCATTTTTAGATCATTTTATACGTTTGAAGTTCCCTGTAAGCAGACTGTATTTCTTTTTTTAATTTGACTCATTTTTTGAGGTTTTATTTCTATTTCAAATTCAAATTTTCAGCATTTCGAGAGATATTTTTTATTTATTTTAGAAAATTGTATTAATTTAAACTGTTGCCAACTGTATAAACAGCGCAAATAATAATGTTTGCTTCAAATTAAAAATTTATTTTACACGTGACTATTATTAACAGAAAAAAAACCTTTCAAATTAGGATTAAATAATTACGTATGAAAAGCAGAAACTTATTGAAAATACTTTATAAAAACTATACTTACATGTGAATTTTAAAAGAGAAAGGATATTGTAAAATAATAAATTCATTAACATGCGTTAGAAGTCTTAAATAGGAGTATCAATTTGTATAATTTGGCGAGTGGTTTGACGATTTGTATACACTGACCTCCACAAGTTAAGGTACAGGGTCTGGATGCTTTCGATTGCACACATTTTGTCGAATATCTACAAAAATTATTGGCGAATTGTTCTTGAACTTCTGGGATGAAAAGAACATGTTTGATTTCATATTTCTCTGTGAGGATTTAGTCGGGAGTACAATTAGGGGGCTAATAATAAATTTAATAATAAAATAATATTTGCGATCACCTATGTAACAGGAAAGGCTGGAAATGGTTTGTCACTGTGGTAAATGACTATTTAGGTCCTGTTCAACGTTTGTATGCATTTGTGTAAGCATAGCACTCATATTCGTGAAGATGTTAACGTTATTGTGAAATACTCAAACGGTTTTTTTTAATAGCATACAGAGTTTTCAACCAAATTTAACACAACTTTCCAAAAACCTGACAAAGAACAGTAGAAACAGTATACCGCAATTAAAACATGAATATATTGAATATTTGATGAGATATGGGCATTTTTATGAGATAATTTTTAACTGTGCATGCGCGGAAGATTTCAAAATTTTTATTTCATAATTTGGTACTCAGTATTTTGGGGCAACTTCTATAAAAAGTCCTGTCAAATGTTGCGAAAACTTAGGAAGATGTAGTGAGCTGATTGAAAAGTTGTGTAAAATCCCTTATAATAAAGCTATTTTTAGGAAGCAACTCACTATATCGACCCCATCTTTGTGAATTTTCGCGATATTTGACTGGACTTTTTATATAAGTTGCCCTAAATAGCTGACTACCAAATTCTGAAATAAAAATTTTGAAATCTTCCGCGCATGCGCAGTTAAAAATTATCTCATAAAAATGCCCATATCTCATCAAATATTCAATATATTCATGTTTTAATTGCAGTACATACTTTTTCTACTGTTCTTTTTCAGGTTTTTAGAAAGTTGTGTTAATTTTGGTTGAAAACTCTGTATGCTATAGAAAAAAAAATCCGTTTGAGTATTTCACAAAAACGTTAACATCTTCACGAATATGAGTGCTATGCTTACACAAATGCATACAAACGTTGAACAGGACCCAAATAGTCATTTACCACAGTGACAAATCATTTCCAGCCTTTCCTGTTACATAGGTGATCGCAAATATTATTTTATTATTAAATTTATTATTGGCCCCCTAATTGTACTCCGACTAAATCTTCACCGAGAAATATGAAATCAAACATGTTCTTTTCATCCCAGAAGTTCAAGAACAATTCGCCAGTAATTTTTGTAGATATTCGACAAAACGTGTGTAATCGAAAGCATCCAGCCCCTGTACCTTAACTTTTGGAGGACAGGGTAATTTGGCGAAATGGGTCGACGGGATAATCACGTAGTACCGCAACGGTTTTGGCGTTAAAATTTCCCAATCAAAGAGAAATGAATAGAAATCCGTTTAACGGGATAATCACGTAGTACCGCAACGGTTTTGGCGTTAAAATTTCCCAATCAAAGGGAAATGAATAGAAATCCGTTTATAGGGAGATCGCCACTGTTTTTTAAATTATAATTCAATCTTTCGAAATCTTTTTAAAACCGATCAAATTAGCATGCATTTAGAGGCTGTGGTGTCTGTACGGGGGTTGACGAGCGTAGCTCGTAGGGGGCTGAGCCCTCTAGTTTTCTAAAATATCTAAAAAATATCTCTCGAAATGCTGAAAATTTGAATTTAAAATAGAAATAAAACCTCAAAAAATGAGTCAAATTAAAAAACTAAATGCAATCTGCACACCTGGAAATTCTGACGCATAAAAGATCTAAAAATGATTAAATTCCTACAGTTTTTGCTCCTATAAAACTTTTTTAATGGAACGATTTTGTCCAACTTTGGCATTAAATAGCTCTTAAAATAATTCTTCGATTTGAAAACTGTCTGCATCAGCGTGTTTATCAAACATTTCTCTATAATACTACCGATTTTCATATTTTTGTATGCAACAGTTTTTTTAATATTAACGAAGAAAGGCCATGCTTAAGCATTCAAATTGGATGCCGATTTTCCGGGAATATCTACGCAGATTTTCATTAGTCCATTTCCAAATCAAAACTTTTTTTTATATATAGAGGATACGCTTTACATAATAGATAATGAGAAAAAACATAAATTTAACATTGTGGCAAACGTATAGATAATCTGTCTGTTAACAGAAAAATATCCATAACTTAAAATCGAACTGCACCTGCATTGTCTGCTATTAATGCAAAAATGTAACTTTCAATCGAAGAAACTAAATCCCGCATCACTTGGGGAACTATTTCGTACCAAACACGTTCAACAGCAGATCGAAGTTCATTTACAGAGGAGTATTGTCAAAAAATTGCATAACCCGTATGAGATATGATGCCACAAAAGTTTTCGATTGGATTCAGATCAGGCTACACGCGGCCCAGTCGAGAACAGTAATATTTTGTGAGTTAAACCAATTTTTTGATTTGTATGCAACATGAATAAACGCATTATCTTGCTCAAATAGATACTCTGGAAGAGCTAAAAGTTCACCAAATGGCTGTAAATTGTTTTCCAATGTATGCACGCAGTCTTACGCTGCTTGGCGACCATTGAGAAACTCCAGAGATACTTGAGAATTAAAACAAAGTGAGACCCAAATCATTAACCCTTTCGAGGGCAAAGGACACCTAATTTTAATTTCAAAAGTGACAAACTACACCAAGAATATTTAATTAAAATTTTCCTTTTATAATGTACGTGAAAATAAGCAATTTCGTATTTTCTAATAAATTCGTTTATAAATTTTGATGTCAGTCCATTATTTCATCAGTTTATAAACAGAGTTACTCCTTGACGGAAAGGTGTCAATTTGCTGTGAGATTTCAAGGCTTGTTGTTTTATCCTTTTCATGTAAACTAATTTACATATTTCTTTAATTCATCTACGAAAGTATCCGTTACACAGAGAGTTCTGACTCACTTTTAATGCTTTTAGCAATCATAATTTGCTAGATGCCAGTTTATGGATACTTCTATAATCTCGTTTTCGGGCCACACGAGGCGTACCAGATCTATGTTTTGCTTTGAAAGAATCACCTTTGGGTCATTCCATACAAAATGAGCAAATCACCTGTGGCAGACATGTCACAGACTTTAACGAAAATCATTTTGTAAGTAGATCATATCTATTTATGAGTAAATGTAATTTAATAGATTTTAGGTTTGTTTATTTAAGTATTAAAATTTATATTAAAAGTTGATGCAAAATTGTGGTTTTGGCTACATGCTTGAAGTTTCAATTTTGGTTATTAGCCTTAAGAATGCAAAGACTATATTAAAAATTATTTATAATTAGGAATGAATAATAAGTAACAGATTGACGTAAGTTAGTAATTGTAATTTTATTCCTTAATGAGAAAAAAATTATTTTTTTGAAAATTTTTGAGGGAAAAATGCAACGTTTCTATTGAGATGAAGGACACTTCTGACAATATCAAAATTGCTTGACGTTATAGCTAAAAGTATATATATTAAATATTCAAACTTTCATTCTTGCCTTTTTATTCCTTAATGAAAAAAAAAATAATTGTAAAAAATGTTGAGGATAAAATGCAATATTTCTATCACTTGTTTCGACGTGAAGGAAAGCTTTTGTTTTTAATTCGTCAAACTATTTATTTTATTTTCATTTTTTCGCGTGTAAATCTTGCAGTAGAAAAGTTATGGTGTAATATTCCCTTTTATTAAATTCGTCAAACCATTTATTTCATTTTTAGGTAGCTTTCATTACAAAAAGCTACCTATTGCAGCCGTTCGGAGGAAAGCGATTTCAAAAAATTTTGGTATATTTTCATCGATCATGACCCCCAGACCCCGAAACCACCCTCCGTTCAAAATTTATATATATATATATATATCTGACCTATGTCACACTGTAACTCTCGTAATTATGAACCGATTTCGATGTAATTCGGTGCGTACATAGTACATACCAATGTCTCGACCGAGTTCGTTGGGCAGCTTCATCCGTCATTTTGTTTCAAAATGGCGGCCATTTAAAATTTTTAAAAAATTTTAAAACTTGAAATGTGGTACCAAAAAATTGAAAATGGAAAAATATTTTTTTCTTATGTATTTGACCTTTATACAAAGATTCCGGGGAAGTTTTTGTTTCGTCTATATCTTAAAAAATGGCTGAGTTATAGCATTTTGAATTTCTAGCGTGGCTAACATTTTGAAACGTCCTGAATTTTGTCACGCGATAAAAGGCGTATTTATGAACCGATTTCGATGTAATTCGGTGTGTACATAGTACATACCAATGTCTCGACCGAGTTCGTTGGCCAGCTTCATCCGCCCTTTTGTTTCAAAATGGCGGCCATTTAAATTTTTTAAAAATATTTAAAATTTGAAATGTGGTACCAAAAAATTGAAAATGGAAAAATATTTTTTTCTTATGTATTTGACCTTTATACAAAGATTCCGGAGAAGTTTTTGTTTCGTCTATATCTTAAAAAATGGCTGAGTTATAGTATTTTGAATTTCTAGCGTGGCTAACATTTTGAAACGTCCTGAATTTTGTCACGTGATAAAAGGCGTATTTATGAACCGATTTCGATATAATTCGGTGTGTACATAGTACATACCAATGTCTCGACCAAGTTCGTTGGCCAGCTTCATACGCCATTTTGTTTCAAACTGGTGCCCATTTAAATTTTTTAAAAATATTTAAAATTTGAAATGTGGTACCAAAAAATTGAAAATGGAAAAATATTTTTTTCTTATGTATTTGACCTTTATACAAAGATTTCGGAGCAGTTTTTGTTTCATCTATATCTTAAAAAATGGCTGAGTTGCAGCATTTTGAATTTCTAGCGTGGCTGACATTTTGAAACGTCCTGAATATTGTCACGCTATAAAAGGCGTATTTATGAACCGATTTGGATGTAACTTCGTTTATACATAGTGCATACCAATGTCTAGACAGGGTTCGTTGGCCAGCTTCATCCGCCATCTTGTTTAAAAATGGCGGCCATTTAAATTTTTAAGAAAAATTTAAATTTGAAATGTGGTACCAAAAAATTGAAAATTGAAAAAATATTTTCTTCTTATGTGTTTGACCTTGATAAAAAGATTCGGAAGCAGTTTTTGTTTCGTCTATATCTTAAGAAATGGCTGAGTTATAGCATTTTGATTTTCTAGCGTAGCTGACATTTTGAAACGTCCTGATTTTTGTCACGTAATAACAGGCGTATTTATGAACCAATTTGGATGTACCTTGGTGTGTACATAGTACATACAAATATCTCGACCGAGTTTATTGGCCAGATTCATCCGCCATCTTGTTTCAAAATGGTTGTCATTTAAAACAATTTAAAAAATTAAAAAATTAAAATGAGATACCAAATTTTGAAAGTGAAAAAGATTTTTTTCGTATGTGTTTGACCTTAAGACAAAGATTCCGGAAGGGGCATTCCACATCAAATCAGGCAGTAAAATATCAATATGTAACCCACCATCGCAGATTTTAATGAAACTGCGTGTGTTTGTTCTTACTATTAAGATATGATCACCAGTAATTTTTTTTTGCTCCTTGGTGAAATAGTTTCTGAGAAAAAAATTGTCAAAATTTTGAAAAACTGCCGTCAGTTGGCATTCTTGACAGCTTGGTTTTCAAATGTAGCATGTCATATACGTAATCATATTTCAATATCTACTCTACAAATCATCTTCAAATAATTTATGCATAATATTTACTGTACGCAGCTTATGAAAAAAATATATTGTTACGCTTATAACATTTTAAGTGTATCTAAAAAATTATTTAAACTTTGAAGTCGTGAATTTTTTATGAAAAATAATGCATTAACAAAAAAAGCATTATCAACGAAAGGCGGTATTTTTATTAAATTTATTTCTTGTGGGAGATATAATTAAAGGTGTCCTTTACCTGATTTTGAAATAAAAATGGTGGGATTTTGGGTGTTTTTAGTAGTATTTTCTATTTAAAAATATTTTGAGGTGCATTTCAAATCAAATCAAGCAGAGTCATTCCATGTCAGTTCCCCTAAGCCATTTAATCACTGTCACACATTTCAATGAAACTGGGTTTGTTTATAGCTTATTTTAAGACGTAATCACCTTTAATTTTCTTGATCCTAAGTAAAATATTTTTTAAGATAAAAAATATCAAAATTTTGAAAAATTGTTTTAAATTTTTTTAATGACAGTTCGATATTCAAAGACTGCATTTAAAAAAAAAAAAAAAGTCATTTCAATATAAAATCACTAAATATGTTTCAAATAATGTATATGTGACAAATAGTGTAGGCAGATTATTATTTCTTGTTTTTTGTCATGTTTAAACACTAAGAGTGTCTTTTATCTTTGAATTTTTTCAAAAATAATGTGTTAATCAAAAATTTATTATTAACCGAAGGCAGGGTGTTATTGCTTTTTTTAATTGTACGTAAAAATATCTTTTAAATGGTTATAAAATAAAAATAGTGAAAATATGAGAAAAAATTATCAAAGTTTTGGGAAAATGCCACGAGTTGCCATTAATGATTGTTCAATTTTCAAAGGCCTCATTTTATATATAAAATCATATTTCAATAACTAATAAAGAAATCTTCTTCGAATAATTTAAGCAAGGTAAATAAAATATGTAGATTATGAAAAAAATATACTGTAATGTTAAAAAATATTTAAATGTGTCTAAAAAATTGTATAATCTTTGAAATCAAAAATATTTTACAAAAAATAATGAAATTATTAAAAAATCTTTATCAATCAGAGGCGGAGTTTCTATGACTAATTTTTTATTTTTAAATTGTACATAATACTACATTACTGGATCTGAAATAAAAATAGTGGGATTTTGGTTGGTTTTAGTAGTACTTAAATCATATTTAAAATTATCAATATTTTCAGATGTAATTTCTATCCAATGTATCATCCCTGGAAATATTTTTATTTATACATTTATTTTATTTTTCAATTTATCTTTTATGTTCGTTTCTTAAGGAAAAAAATAAATAATATTGTTTTTTAGTAAAACTTCTAAGGCGAAGAGCAATTGTCCCTTTCCAAAAAAGAGAAAAATCACTAGCTCCTCACCGCCCAATAGAAATTTTCAAAATGACCTTCCTAATCTTTAAACTCACATTTGGTTGTTAATATTGAAAATTTAGCATTGAGCTGCTAATATGGAAAAAAATACCAAATTTCACTCTTTTGAAGAAAATTTTGACATATTGTGCTTTAAATATATGCAAAAAATGCATAATCCATTATATTTACATCTTTCAAATAACTATATCTAAAAAATTATTTAAAACTTAATAAGTTGCACTTTTGTAACTTTATTCAGTTTCCAATGATATGTACCGTAATTTCGGGTGTATAGCCCGCAGATCAAATAATTCAGTTTGGACCCAAAAATTTTATTCTGTATTTGAAGACCAATATTTACTGTTATCTAAAAAGTTACATTTTATTTTACAAATTTTCTGGGTCGAAACACGATTGTTTGATACGCGGGCCATACACCGGAAATTACGGTAATTTGATTTATTTCATCACAATATTGCTGAAAGATGGATTTTCAACACATATATGTGTGTATATATATCCCTGTTCTCAAACAAATTATTTAAAAATTATTCATTTATGTTTAATAAAGCATATATATATTGTTTATACACTTATAGAAAATACATATAGTAAATTTTATGATATTATGTCAATAATGTCTAAAAGTAAAGAACTTATCTAATAGTATGTAACGAAAAATTTAACATCTGGTGTAATGACAACAAAATTTTATAATTGTTTTACTTAATTTTTATGAATGAAAAAAGCTTACATGTTTATATTTTATTGAAATACAGGTGAAAATGTCACAAAGACATTCCTATCTCAATAACCATTGAGTATGTCACATTCACACTACAGCTGAATTTTTTTTTTCTGTTTGATCTTTCGAGTTTTATTTCAGATGGTAATGAATTAATTAGTTTTGTTAGAAGTGTCATTGCAGTCAGCATATTAGGTTCACTATTTTTTTTTTTTATAATTTGTTTTGATTGACTCGATGAACAACAACATTTAACGGGACCATTTCATAAATTTTCAATTAAAAGCTGATTTATAAATTCATTATGTTGTTTAGTTGTTATTATCGTCTTAATATAATAAGTTGATATTAAGATTTTTAAATGTAGTTTATTTATTATCTGAACAGTTGAAAGTATTTTTCAATAAGAGTGGGCTGTTGATTTTAAGTCGGCTGTTGAGCAATGTAGTGTTGGTAAAGGAACTGGTACTATTTAACTTAATTTTTATTGCTGTAAATAATATTTGTTATTTTATTATTGTATGTATTATATTTAAGCAAGAGTAGCAATACGCGATATCGTTGTCATTATAGCACATCTTAGCATGAAAAGCTTCAATATTTATCATTAAACATTCACATTTTATGAAAATTTTGTTAAAATTGCTCATATTTTCACTATTTTTATTTGATAACTATTGAAAAGATATTTTTACGTACAATTAAAAAAAGTAATAACAGCCTGCCTTCGGTTGATAATAAATTTTTGATTAACACATTATTTTTCACAAAATTCTTGATTTTAAGAATTCACAAGATTAAACACACTCTTAGCGTTTAAACATGACAAATAACAATAAATAATAATCTGCCTACATTACTTGTCACGTATACATTATTTGAAACTTATTTAGTGATTTTATATTGAAATGACTTTTTTTTTTTTTATGCAGTCTTTGAATATAGATCTGTCATTAAAAACATTTAAAAAAAATTTCAAAATTTAGATTTTTTTTTATCTTAAAAAATATTCTACTTAGGATCAAGGAAATTAAAGGTGATTACGTGTTAAAATGAGCTATAAACATACCCACTTTCACTGAAATTTGTGACAGTGAATTAAATGTCTTAGGCGAACTGACATGGAATGACTCTGCTTGATTTGATTTGAAATACGCCTCAAAATATTTGTAAAAAGGAAATACTACTAAAAATACCCAAAATCCCACTATTTTTATTTCAGAATCAGGTAAAGGACACCTTTAAGTATATCTCCCACAAAAAATAAATTTAATAAAAATACCGCCTTTTGTTGATAATGCTATTTTAGTTAATGCATTATTTTTCATAAAAAAATCACGACTTCAAAGATTAAACATTTTTTTAGACAAACTTAAAATGTTATAAGCGTAACAGAATTTTTTTTTCATAAACTGCGTACCCTATACATCATGCATAAATTATTTGAAGATGATTTGTAGGATAGATATTGAAATATGATCATATTTATGTCATGCTACGTTTGAAAATCGAGCAGTCAAGAATGCCAACTGACGGCAGTTATTCAAAATTTTGACAATTTTTTTCTCAGAAACTATTTGACCAAGGAGTAAAAAAAAAATACTGGGAATCATATCTTAATAAAAGGAACAAACACACGTAGTTTCATCAAAATCTGTGATGGTGGGTTACATGCCTGCCTGAACTGACATGGAATGACCCGGAACAGTTTTTGTTTCGTCTATATCTAAAAAAATGGCTGAGTAATAGCATTTTGAATTTCTATTGTGGCTGACATTTTAAAACGACCTGATTTTTGTCACGCGATAACAGGCGTATTTATGAACCGATTTGGATGTAACTTGGTCTGTACATAGTACATACCAATGTCTCGACCGAGTTCGTTGGCCAGCTTCATTCACCATCTTGTTTCAAAAGGGTTGCCATTTAAAAAAAAATTAAATTTAAAATTTAAAATAAGGTATTAAAAAATTGGAAAATGAAAAAGATTTTTTTATGTGTTTGGCCTTGATACAAAGATTCCGGAGCAGTTTTTGTTTCTAAAAATTTGTTCTTTTGTTTATATCTTAAAAAATGGTTGAATTATAGCACTTTGAATTTCTAGCATGGCTAACATTTTGAAACGATCTTGTATTTGTCACGCGATAACACACGTATTCGCCTATTTCGATGTAAGAAGGCATGTGGATAGTATACATTAATACCTCGACCAAATTCGCTGGCCAGATTCATCAGCCATCTTGTTTCAAAATGGCGGCCATTAAATTAAAAAATATATATATATTTAAAGTGAGGTGCAAAAAAATTAGAAATTGAAAAAGGTTTCTTTCTTAAGTATTTGACCTTGATATAAGGATTCAGGAGAATTTTTTGTTTGCCTTTACCTTAAAAAATGGCTCAGATATAGCAGTTTCAATTTCTATTGTGGGTGACATTTTGAAAAATCTGATTTTTTGCATACGACAGCACTCGTATATATCAACCGATTCTGATGTGAGTGAGCATGTGCACAGCAATTACTAAGGTCTCGACCAAGTTCACTGGTTAGCCTCATCTACCATATTGTCTTAAAATGGCACGCACTTTAAGAAATCGCCGAATTTGGCAGCCAAATATAAGTTACTTTTAAAGAAAAGCAGCTTGGATAAAGCTGACTAATTTCTCGAAATTCTCATTCATTATACTGATAAAAATTAGTATTGAATCTCCTATATTCGGTTTCCACTAAATTGAGCTTCGTGTGTTTGAATGATACAAGTTGGGTTTTTTAAAATAAGGAATATGAAAGCTACCTCTTCCTCCCGGCACTGGCCGGAAGGACTTTTTCACGTTGATATCTTGCAACTGAAAAGTAATTGTTTTGGTAAGAATTTTATTGGGGATTTTTAATTGTTGGCAACAGCTATATAACGAAAAATGTTTCAATTTGATTGGAAATTGCTGTTAAGTGGGTGGTTTTTTATTTATTAAAAATTAACTGTAAGTTATTTCGATTCCGGATTAATTTAGTTGCCTCGGCCGTGTTTTAATACACATGTACGTAACATTTCACAATTCTGGCTTCCAAACTGTGGATTTGTATAGCATTACAGACAGACAGACAAATTTTCATTTTTATATATTAGATTTTCAAAAAAAATTTAAATAAATATTTTATGTAGGATATACATATTTTCTTCTATATTATATATTTTTTAATTGGAACATACAACTTATGCCTCAATGAATATTTAAGCAAGGTAGTAGACTACTTAGTAGTAGACTACTTTACTTAAATATTTATAGTTTACTAGTTTAATCTAGTTCTAAATAATGATTAACGAAAATGTAAGTATTTTTTTAATTATTATTCCCATTCATTTGAATAAAAATTATGTACGTTTATGTTAAGCGTTTTCGGTACTGTAGCTTCTTTATGTCATTAAATTGTTTTCATTCTTGTTATAGGTTCTTTCAGTAAAAAATGACTATAGTATTTCTGTATTTGTGCTCATAAATTAAACTTATTAAAAGTTACTGTTTTAAGTTTTTTTTTACGTTAAGAACAGTGTAGTGAATATTTTACCATGTATTTTTAATGTGCAGTTTTATAAATTTTAATAAACATACACTCTTTTTAGAAATTATACTTTTGTAAGAACAATAGTGAATCTTTTGTAGCTAGTTTTGTTACCATTGCATCGACCAATAGACAAAAATAATTTTTTGTCTAATTGGAATAAATCCCCATACACATAAAAAGAAAGAAATATTGAGGGGCCTCGCTATGAAGTTTTGCCCCGGGGCCTCCAAGTTTATAGTTACGGCCCTGCTGGAGTGGTATCAATTACTGGCGTGGTTACCCTATATGTATAATTAGATAATGTATAGAGTTGTTATAGAATCAAGTTCGTTGTCACTCTAGTTGGGTTTATTGTATCTAATTGTATGTATGTCTGTATAATATTTATATACGAGGACCACGGAAGCCAAGGGGTATAAGTAACAAAATTGAAAAAATTGAACTAAGTGCACAGACGACCTGGAAATATGTTTTTTTATTTTCAGGTAAAGTAATATAAGTGATTTTCTAATTATGTGTTGTGTTTTAGAGAGCAACCATTTTTGCCGAATAATGATCAATATTGATTAATTATAAGTTTAAAGAAAATTGCGCCATACTTTTTTCACATTTATTGAAATAAGAGTTCAAAGACCACTGTGAAATAAGCAGTCGTTTCCTATTTCTATTCAGTCAATTATTATTGACTAGCTGACCCGCCCGGCGTTGCCCGGGCCCGTAATAATATTCTTAAATGAATCTGAAATTTTTATCGCATGTCCGTACAGAGGGGGTGGGGGTGTTGGCGGTGCAAATTACCAGGGCCCGACTTTTGTTCAGTTCCAAAGTTGTGTAAATTCACAGGTTAAGTTTTTTAATTTTTATATGTTTCATACTTTTTTTATTCCAAATTAATTGATGAATTCAATTAAAATTTAATTATATTTTCAATAATTTAAATTTTTATTTAAAATTGTTAGATGAAAAAGCAGTTACAAATACAACATAAACTGTAATACTGAAAATGAAATAATAAAATTGTAAGCAAATATTACTATATAGATTTTTTTTTTAAAGTACCATCCAGAAAATTTATTTTCTAATAGAATAGAGTAAAGCCTGTTTATAACGGAATCCAACAATAAAGAAAAAAAAGTTCCAGCTCCCCTCTCTCCCAAAAAATGCTATTATACTTTGTTCAATTTAAATAACCTGCATAAAACGGAATTTATCACTGGTCGCTTTCGTTTCCGTCTAAGTAGGTTTTATTGTATCTTACTTCTGGTGGGCCCGTAATAATATTCTTAAATGAACCTGAAATTTGTATCGTAGGTCCATACAAAGGGGGTAAACAAAATAACTTTAACGTCATGACAACATTTTGTAAATTTCTTGCTGTTGATTAATTCGCATTTCCAATACAGTGCTTTGCAGAAATTGCACGTTTTACTCAAAGTTCCACAGTTTTGCACCGGAACATTTAAAACAGTAATTTGAATTTCAAAAGCAACGCGTGCATGCTACGATCATTAAGCCTATTTTAGTGATCGCTTGTACTCTGTGTTTAACGGTGTTCTTCATCCAATCTATTTCGATTTTCTGTTCTTAATTCGGCTTCTTCTTCACTTTCAAGCATTCGCCGAGATCTTTTACGGGCATTTTAAATGATATTTTGAAGCTCTAAAATTGCAGCGAAAGAACGAAACATCATGGAGCTCTTTTTCTTCTTTTCTCCACGGCGAAATGTAAATAAACCCGATCGCCCTAAATCCTGCCAAAGGACTTTTACCAATGAGATGCATTTGTAGGGCGTTGCCATTAAACAATAACAAATAACCGCGATTTCTGTGCCACGCACGTTAGCGTAATATATATATATAGATGTTCAACTTTAACGTCAATTATCTTTGAATTCAATTTACTCCGAATCAAAATTTTGTCACTTGTACCCCTTGGCTTCTGATGCCCTCATATACCTTTTAACAGCTGAATGCAGGCGTTATTTATGTGTGTATTGTGTGTTTTAATATATTGTAGTATGTGTGTTTTAACATTTCAACTATGTTGGAAAGTGTTAAAAAAGAATTGATTCAAATTCTGTGTTTATTTTCTACAATCAAAATTTATTATCTTATTTCATGCATATATTTCTTTCTATTTTAACAGTGAAATGCGAAAAGAAATTAAAAACCCAAGAGTTGTCCCGCTAGCTAAATATGTTTTCGAATATTATGAAGAAGCAGCTGAGAGGGGAGAACAACTTCATGATTGCAGAGCAAAGTATCCCAGATGTCCTCATTCCCTGGATTATTTCTACAAGAAAACCAAAGGAAAGAAGGTTCTAAAGAAAGAAGAAGTTTGGAGACAAATCCCATATAAATGAAAACGCAAACAATCTGCCATCCATGTACTTAATTTATTAATTCGTTGTCATTTAGTACTATCAGTGTAAATCATAAAATCATCTGTCATATGTTTGTTAACACTTTATGTCCCAAATCAATGTTTTCAATATAGTATTGCCAAAAGAATATATACAATCAAGGAAAATTAAACATATACATATGTGGGATTTATATGAATATGTATTGCTTAATTAAAACTGATATTCTTCAAACTGTGAATATGCATAAAAAAAAGGTTTAATAGATCATCAAACATACAACTTAACATTCAAATAACATTGTACAACTGAACAATAGTTACCTCAAAAAGTTTCCCTGAGCATTGTGTTAAAAAATCACCAACCACCACTATGGCTGCAATCTACAGAACCACCACATCTCGCTCTCTTCCTTTCACTTCACTTTTTATGAGTCTCCCTTGAGATGTTACATTCATTGAACCCTTGAGTCTATTATCTTTTATCGTTCCACACTATCTTTTATTCCCGCATATATATAAAAATATTCATTTAACATTACATACTAATGCATGAAAAACATTTTTGGATAATGTAACGGCAATTATTTTACTGGCTTCAAATATGTCCAATTTTGATTATTTAGAGTGAAATAGTGTAATGTAATGCGTTGTCACATACGTTGAATTCATCTAAGATTCTAAAGAAAATATATGGAATCTTGATTCTGGTTCTTAACCCTTTATGCGCCAACTGTCATCTTCTAAAGCATTTTTCGGGAATTTTTGAGACTACATTAGAAGATTTACATGATAATTTAATAAATTTTAGAAGCATTTTGTCAATTAAAAATAATTAATTTAATTTGAATTTATAGCGATTTTGTGCCATATTTATAACTCCACTCAAATCTTTTATTCAAAATCTTTTTTTTTAGTATTCTATAGTATTAGGAAAGGTACAAATATAATACTCTTAAGATAGAAATATTTCCGAATTGAAACTCCCCCCCCCCCCCCCCCCGATCTTTCAACGACACGAAAACTGAAAAGATGCAAAGGTAAAAGAAATCCTTTTAAAAATATTTTTCTTTTGTTCAACCCATAATGCTTTTGGAACAAGATAAAGTAATGTATCTATAACGCATTCTAAACTGTATTACTACTAATGGATGTATTAAATGATTTTTATTACACGTGATTTTAATGGTACTTTAAAGTACCATAAAGGGGTATAAAGGGTTAAATAGGTTTTAATTTCCAGTTTTTTAGGTAAAATTTCTCAAATGTATGAAAACAGATTATCCATTAATTGACTTAAGGGGGTACGGGACACATTTTAAAATAATTTTTATTTATTGAGTTAAAATTCTGATTTTTTTTGTGAAGGCTAACCTTATTATTTGTAAACAAGATCGCATGATAAATCTTCGCAGAATTTTTTTAAAAAAAATTTAAATTAAAAAATTATTTAAAAAGTGGGGTAATTTAAAATCGTTATAACTCGAAATATTGTTTATAGAATTTCAATTTTGTTTCATTTAAATAAACAGAAATATATAAGTTTTAATTTTGATTCAGCACTTAAAAAAATATTAATTTATAAAAAAAAATTATAAATATTTAACGAAAAAATTTTTAAAAAAGTGGTGCAACTTAAAAAAAAAAAAAAAAAAAAACATTTTTTCAAAAGTAAATATTTTTTTTCAAATATGCTGAATCAGAATTAAAGTAAAATAATTGAAAAATATGTGTTCCAAGTTTGAACCCTTTATCTTTTATGGTTCTCGAGTTATAAGAATTTAAATACGAGAAACGGTTAAAAAACCTATCACGAAGAAAAACGCATTTTTACAAGAAGTCGTTTCCATGACAGCCATTGCTTCAGAGCTCGATTTCGGAAACAAACAAAAACGAAAAAATTAATATTTTTTGTTCTAATTTAAATAAAAACATGATTTAAATGTCATTTTAAACAGGAAAAAACAGAGAAATTTTTAATGAAATAAAATGTTTTTGCAAAATTTGAAGACTTTTGTGTCCCGGACTCCCTTTAACAAACTGAATGTTAATATTTTTAGGGCATTCCCTATTAAAAACTAATTATTAAAATTACTTTAAAATTATTTAGTTAACTTTTATTAGTTATTAATTATTAAATTTAATTAGTTTTTATTAAAAACTAATCAAAATACAATAAATAGCATGATTGTGCCATCGATTCTAAAGAAAGAAGGAGTCTGGAGACAAATCCCATATAAATGAAAACGCAAATAATCTGCCATCCTTGTACTTAATTTATTCATTCGTTGTCATTTAATACTGTCAGAGTAAATCATAAACTCATCTGTCATATGTTTGTTAAATAGGTATTAATTTCTAGTTTTTTAGATGAAATTTCTCAAATGGATGAAAACAGGTTATCCATTAATTGACTAAAGCAAACTGAATGTTAGTTTTTTTAAAGCATCCCTGCTATTAAAAACTAATTATTACAATTAGTTTAAAATTAATTGTTATTTATTAGTTATTAATTATTAAAATTAATTAGTTTTTGTTAAAAAATAAACAAAATACAATAAGAAGCATAACTGTGTCATCGAATGGTCATAAATAGAGTGTTTTTATACATAACCGACACAGGCTGCATGCACCGATTGCTACAAACTTTGGTAACCCACAATCCAGAACTTGGTGACGCTCGCCTAGATTATTTCGATTAGACAAGTCAGCAAACATTAATTTACAAAAAAAGTGTTTGCTGGTTCGTTTTTGTCCAAAATTTTTCTGACCAATCAAATTTTATGCCCATATGTCACCGCTCATTTATAGAGATATCCTAGACATAACAAAATCTTTTGTGTAAATCTATGATACATGGATAAATATGCAACATTTATTTGCATGTATTGTATGTGATACACCGTGTTATAAAGGGTTAAGTTTCATATACATTCAAAAAGTCATACAATTTCAGTTAACCCATTTATACTTAGCGTCCCATTTTTGGGACGTTTCGAATTTTAATACAGTTGTATAATTTTTTTTCTTCTTTATAACATGAAAATTATATGTAATAATTTTTTATAAATATTTTTATCTGTTACCGACAGATGACAGCATAAGATGTATATTTATTTGCTTAAAATGAAGTTTTTTTCAGAGTTAATAGATTTTTCATTTTTCAGGATGGCGAAATGTAAAAAGTAAGTTTGTTTGTGTTTTTTCTACCAAGAATCCAAATAAATAAGCCATAATCGTAGCTTGTAGGCTTCTTTGAAATACGTATACTTTTTTAAATTGTGAAATTATATGTTCAAGCCTATTTTTTATGCATTTTTGTAATGTACAAAATATAGGGCGCTAGGAACGAATGAGTACCTATTTTTATTAGCCATTTAGGGGACAGTTATTGATGTAAAGTCCTTTTCAAGATGATTATGAAACATATGTTTTTAAGCCTCAAATACGATTGTTCTTAGTTCGTTATTACTAATACTTATCATGTTACCAGTCTCTGTAAGGAAATAAATATATTTTTTTAGTACACACTAATTAGTAAACACTAATTATAGTATATAATATACAAATTAAAAGCTTATTTTATATGAATTTAGGCAAAACATATATTTATGCATATTATAATATTACAAATATTATGCATATTCCCATATTTAGTAATTTTGCATTTTATCAAATAAATACAAACAAATTTTAGCGTGATTTTTTTTAGTATTTTTTCAGTTCGTTTTGCAACATTTTAAACTGATTTTACCAACAAATTTGAGAAAACATAAATTCAGGCACAAATGGGTTAAAGTAAATCTATTCGCTTAAATTCCGTAAATAAACTGGTGGTAGTAAAAAATAAAAGAGCAATTTTGGTTTTGTAATGATTATGAATAAACAGATTAGAAAAACCGTTAAAACAGAAGATACTGTAAACTGAATTTTTATATGTAGGGAAATTTTACCGTTTTGAAAAAATGCTTGTTATTAATCGTCTTTTTTTTTTCTTTAACGACCATCGACTTTCAACGTTCTTTCCTCTCTATATCAAATTTTTACCATTTTTTAACAAAGCACCTTAACTGTCCTTTCCCTTTTACAGCCATACTTAGCTATATTTTTCAAAGGACAGACTTTTTTTTTTTTAATTCAAAACTAAACAATAATACGCTTCTCAAGCGGAGAGCACTGTCATCTCAAATTTCGCCAAAATGGACTTTCATCGTTTTTTTCCTGTCTTTTCCTATATGGGTATTAAAGCATTTAATATTTATCATAATCATATGCATTAAGGTGTACAACATATTGTGATCTGTATTTGTATTTCATTTTTTTGTGTATTTGTAAATGTTCTTATTTATTGGATAACTTATTTTATAGCATATTTTATTTTTATTGAATAAAATATTTTTATTGGTTTTCTGTTTGTCTGTTTTTTATTTTCACTTAATCCTTTATACCATACTTTTAAAAATAACTAGAGCAAAATAATGTTCTTCTTTTTTTAATTTAATTTTTCTAACCTCTAGATTTTTTGTATCGACAAAACGAACCTCGAACATAAAAAATCTCGAATCAAAATAATATCTTTATTTATCTATATACAGTAAAACCTCCCTAAAGCGACCACGTTTCGTTCCAATAAAAATTGTTCACTCTTAATGGAGGTCATGTTTAAATCTATATTTTAATTGTTGCAAAAAGGTAACAATTAAGGTTCAAAAATTTATTTTTCACATTAGGAAAAAATATGAAATTTAAGTATCAAAACAAAAGCTAATTACATAAGTTAATTAGTACAGAGTTTAAAAAAGGAATACAGTAATTTTTGCTTTGATTTTATGGTTTTATCTTCTATAACTTTTATTTCCAAGTCCTTTCGAAGTTCAATAAATAAATGCGATTTTTTGTGGACGGGAACAAATAATGACAATTTCATTAATTTATATTTTTCTTTGAGAGTTTCCGGACAGAATAGGGCAAGGGAGTTTATTGAATGTCATCCTTACTTTGTCATCAGAGTTAAATTCATTGCCTAAAAAGGCACAACGGTGTTTAAACACTTAAAAGTTACCGAAATAAATAAAAATTCTAACCTTAGTTTAGAAGTTTGATGAATAATGCGCTCTCCGGAATTATTTTTCTAATAAAACTTGCTTCAAGCGACCAGGAAAAAACGGAATTTGTTTCATTTTCTTCAAAGAAATGGGTCGCTCATGGAGGGAGTTCAACTGGGGTGATCTCTGAATGAAGGTAAAATTAGTATTGAGCCTATGGGAATAAATTTCGTCCCATGAAAAAAATGGTCGTTCAGGGAGGTGGTCACACAGGGAGGTTTCACTGTATATATTTTTTACTTTTAACGAATCTCGAAACAAACGAACCTATTTATGATACTTTACTGATTTAAATGCAGGGAAGATGTTATTAAAATATCATTTTTATATATGAAATAACTTTATCAAATAACACTAAGAAATGATACTTTAAAGTATTGAATAATAGCTTTTTGTTACGAATTGCATTCAACAGTAATATTGTCTTCTTTCATTTGCCCCCTGCATTGGGGGGGGGGGGGAGGGGTAAGCAGAACTTCTTATAAACAAAACAGGTGGACAACATTCTTTCCCATTTTTTACTGATAAACATAACAAGTATCATTTCGAACCTGATTTCTCTAACAACGAATTATATGTATGACAGAAGGATAGGAATGATAAACGTTGGGATATTCCATATTTTGGAATGAAATGATTTTATAATCATTTAATGGTTTTAATAATAACTTTGTATTTTCACAAAGATAGATAAGATTAAACAAAAGAAGATAACATACTATATTGATATAAACAAAAAAATACTGAAAGAAAATTTTGGTTGGATCAAAAATGAAATGATAACGATATCAATAGACAAATCCACTAATTCCCCAGAGATATCGTACGATATCAACTGAGAACCCTCCTAAAGTGATAACGTTATCTATATATACAGCTACTTAATAAAGCAGAACCTGTGAAGGTAGAACCTGTTTATAACGTAAAAATCTTTTAGTCCTTTCGAAAGAAATACCTTACAAATCTGCCTGCCTAGATGGAAACCTGTATAAAGCGATATTTTTTTGTGGTTTCCAGCGATTAGGTATTCATTTTCACAGGTTTTACTATGAAAATGTTACTGTGAATTATTCTGTAAACCGAACCTGTAAAAACGAGCTTGTTTATAACGGAATTCTAGTTTAAAAGTAAAAATTTCATTCTCCCAGCGATTCCGCTTTCATAAGCTTTACTGTTTAAGTTTGTTGAGTTAAGATATGTCGTTGTGTATAGTATAATAAACTTACTTAGATGGAATAAAAAAAGACCAGATAAATTCCGTTTTAAGCAGGTGTTCGCCTATATTTATATACTGTGTTGAATTCAGACATTTTTCTCCGAGAGGGACGTCTGTCGCTCCGCGGAGGACATTATAGTTTTCCGGAGGGAATATTGCATGTTTTGACCATTGAAAACACATAATCTCAAATCTCCCGGGATGAAGTCCCATTGCTCCTGGGGGAATGTTCACCAGGGTTACCCCCCCCCCCAAATTCAACACTGCTTGTATGGTATTCTTATCGCAGGAACAGCGAAATTTTTACAGGATTCCGTTATAGACAGGTTCTATTTTAGTAGGATTTACTATATTTTTATGTCCCGTTTTAGAAACCATTGTCCCGTGTATTTGCCTCTCAATCCCGCTTTTGGTGACACTGCATATCGCTCACCCGAAAGAAAAGTGACACATCTCGCAAAAATTCATTTTGCGTTTTATTCCACAAATAGGTCTGTCATAGGTGTGTCTTGCTACACAAACAGTTTCATAAGTGTAGTTATACGGAAAAATCACTTTGTTACGCTATATGTCCATTTGTGACCACAGAATAGATGTGGATTGTGTGGGGATGTAAAAGTACCCAGCCCTCCAAACCTCATCCTGCGTCTTCATTCTTAAGGGTTATATGCTTTTATGTACAGTCGTGGTAAAAAAAAAAAAAGTAAACACCCGTACTATCGCTGCAAAAAATTATCGTAGAAGAAAGTTACTGGTACCACACGATTGGTAATAAAGTCTACTTTGAAATGACGTATATAAAATTTGCTTAGAGGGCCATCTACATATTAAAACGAACCATGACTTTGTTTTTTTCAATAGCAGTACATAATTTTGACAGCATAAATGAACTCTACACCCTTCAATTAGCCTAAAAACGAATTTTTATGCAATTCGTACGATAAGTTTCTCAGAAATTAATTATTTTAAAACGAGCATATTTTAGGGGCTGTATCCAAATCGAAGTTCGGTACTCGGTTGTTGACCGAGAGAGCCTCCTTCTTGATCAAGGCATCTTAAGCGCTACTCAAGCATTTATTGAGTTGGGTTGGGTTGATTGTTGACGGCCGATTATCTACTCGAGGGATATAGGCCCTAGGGGGGGAGTGCCCTTCGTGGGGGTCTTTCTAAGGGAACCTAACCCGTATTTAAGCATGGAAAATCCAAGGCTTCGAAGAAAACCACGAAAACTCCGAAACGGTTAGGCCGACGAGCGCGATTGGGTTCGAACCCAGCACCTCCCGTCTACCAGCTTCGAGAGCAGAACCTCTCGGCCACTGGTGGGGCCCAAGCATTTATTGAAGACCGCTAGATTACGGGTCATTCCACGTAAAATGAGCAAAAATTTAGAAAAAGTCGTGGCCACATAGTAACAGATTTTAATAAAAATTGATATACAGGTTCAATTCATATTCAAATAGAGCTCTGGAAAATATCTTCACGAAAAATAAATTATTTTAGCAGTTTTGGACATTTAAAAAACTTGTGATAAAGAATGGCATGTGTGCAATCGTCCAAAGTTGCAGGTTTGAAGTTCTGTATCTTGAAAACTATTTAACTGAAATGAATTTTTTTTTTAATAATGTAACCTCTGAAAAATTATCTTCTTATTTATTGAGCAATAATAATCTGGTAACACCATGATTATTCTTTAATTGGTTGTAAAAATTGAAAATTTGCAAATTTTGAGAAAATTAAAAACGTAATAAAAATTAAAGGAATTCAAAAATATCTGAGAAATTAATGCCTGATGTAGTTTTACATATTAAGATCGAATTACTAAAGTTTTTAAGTTGCCATGTATTTCCTTCACCTTTAAAAAATTTTAGAAACTTTTAAAAAAATGACAAAATCGTAATTTTTCCTCTTATTGACAGGTAAAAAAAAAAATGAAGGACATGTCCCACATTACAGTTATTGCACAGACATAAAGATCAATAAGTCCATAATCTGATAAAAAAAATTCAAGCATGCCTTTTTGATTCCTAACGTCACAAAATTGGGTTAAAAAGGGCAATATTAACTATATTCCATGAGCTATATTTTTAAATTCGCACGCGTTTCTTAAAATATTGCACGATTTCTAGGTGAAAAAATTTAGTGCTGCCATCTATTTTCTGTATGTGGGTTTAGAAATTAATATATAATTTTCTGTTCAATTGAGCTTTTTTTTTCTACTTTAATTAAGAATCTTCTTGAGGAAAAAATAAACTGAAAGCAAGTATAAAAGTTTTTATGTTTAAAATATACACTGTTATCTATAATATTAAAAGAATTAAAAGTTTTAAAAAGATTTCTTTCACGTCGAAACAAGTGATAGAAATATTGCATTTTATCCTCAACATTTTTTACTATTTATTTTTTTTTCTCATTAAGGAATAAAAAAGGCAAGAATTAAAGTTTAAATATTTAATATATATACTTTTAGCTATAACGTCAAGCAATTTTGATATTGTCAGAGGTGTCCTTCATCTCTATAGAAACGTTGCATTTTCCCCTCAAATTTTTTCAAAAATAATTTTTTTCTCATTAAGGAATAAAAATACAATTACTAACTTACGTCAATCTGTTACTTATCATTCATTCCTAATTATAAATAATTTTTAATATAGTCTTTGCATTCTTAAGGCTAATAACCAAAATTGAAACTTCAAGCATGTAGCCAAAACCACGATTTTGCATCCACTTTTAATATAAATTTTAATACTTAAATAAACAATCCTAAAATCTATTATTTTATATTTACTCATAAATAGATATGATTTACTTACAAAATGATTTTCGTTAAAATCTGTGACATGTCTGCCACAGGTGATTTGCTCATTTTGTATGGAATGACCCTTACAGGATAGCCGAAGAAATTTCAAAATATCTAGTCACTTCTATCATAGATGGCCCCTTAAAGCATCATTTTACCGTTTTTTAAGCATAACTTGAAAACTACTTGGAAGAAAAGCGTGAAATTTTGGATTTCCATAAAGCAGGACTTAATAAATCTAAATCCATCAAAAAATTGTAGGTTGCAATTCATAAATTTTTCGAATATTAATTTCATAATTCATATCATAAAATTATAAAAATTGCAAATTCAACGTATTTATGTTTGGGTATTTTAGTATTATTGCTACACAAAAAATTAGCAAATTATGAGTATAATTTCAGGAGATATAAATAAAAATATGAAAATGTAATTTAACATTAGAAGCACTCAATTATGAATGTTTATAATTCAAAAACTTATCATTCAAATGACTTGAAATTTGATGTCTAGGCATAGCTCGAACCGAAGATTTGAAATATCTTGTTAAAATTGGGTATTGCCATTGAAAAAAAATTAAGTTTGGGTTCGTTTTAATATGTATATGCCCCCTAAGCAAATTTTATATACATCATTTAAAAGTAGACTTTATTTCCAATCGTTTGGTATAAGTAACTTTCTTCTACGATAATTTGTTGAGGAGTTAGTAGGGGGTGTTTACTTTTTTTTTCCCACGACTGTACCTTGTTATTCCTCCATACAGAGCTAAGTGCTATAATTTCATGTCACAGTAAAATCATGCAAATTCCCCCCCCCCCCACGCCTTTTGCCTCTTCTGTGAAATTTACTTTTGTCGAGATGTGTCACTTTATTTGCGGGTGAGCGATATGCCCCTTCTCCCTTCATTCTCAAAAATAAATCACAGAGAAAAATTTACGGAAATAATAAATGGAAAAACAAATAAAAGGACCTCATTTCCATACTCATTACCATATAAAAGAATTTGACCCAGTAAACTTGGAACCAAGTTGCTGAACTGCAAAAATAAAAAGAGAGACATGCTTTTTTAAAAGAGAAGTATGAAATAAAAGCGATGGCACACATTCAGTCTTTGTTCCGGTAATTATAATGGTCACAAATGAACAATTGAAATGGCTACAGAAAACTATTTCTGCAAAACTGTAAAAAGGCAATTTAATTAACGTCTTTAATTATTTAATTAGCTATAGTTTATACTGGAGTCAGTTTCAAAACACATTTTAATATGGTGTCATCAATTGTATATGACAAAGTCAGTGTTTTCAGAATGTTTGGCTGTTCGATACACTTTTTGATCAATTGTTGCTTTCTGATTTATGTTTATACTAGCAAACCCCGCTCGCGTAATAGTTGAAATATGCCAAGTGATATTTGTATGTTTAATTTTTATTAGAAAATATTATACTTTTAGGAATAATTCAAAAATTATTAACTAAGCCACAGTTTGACTAAACTTCATTATTACACTACATTAGGCAGAAATGAGACTTAAATTAATAAGAACTAAAACTAATTCTAAATAAATGATAATTTAGAAAGTATTTTGAAGTTTTTATGCTTATTTCATAGGCCTAATTCAGTATTCATTTGAGTTTTAAATTTTTTAGAAACCATCTTATTTTTTTCCATTTACATCTTAAAATTAACCATCAAGTCAAATTTTAAGCTTCTTGTCTAACGATCTACCACCTCTCTGTCGGTAGTGGCACCAACATGAAATACTTATGGTGAAACAGGGACTGTCACCATTAATTTGCCAACATTAATTTTGAAATCGGTTTGGTATTTCTTAACATTCCATAGAAAACGTAATTTAGAAAGTTTTTAAAGGCTTGTTTAAAACGTTTGTTGTTGATGCCAACCCGAGGTTGTAGTGGCACCGGCATAAAATATGTCCAGAGACTGTCAACATTGCTTCGCAACCATTACTTTTGGAATCGGTTCATTATTTTTTGAGATTGCATAGAAATCGTAATTTAGGACTTTTTTTAGAACGCTTGTCACTCATTCTCTTCGCTTCACCCCTTTTAAATTTTGAATTTGTTCTCGACTGTTCTTAGAGGGCATTTATATTTTTATAAGTAACTACCATGCCATACTTCAAGTTTCTAGCCTCTTCAGTATAACAGAAATCGCAATTTAGAACATTTTTTTGCTCCTGCAAACCTCTAGTCGTAGTAGCACCGACGTAAAATATAGCTTATGTTTGAGCAAGTTCTATCACCACCAATTTGCAACCATTATTTTTTAAATCGGTTTGGTATTTCATGAAAATGCATAAAAATCGTAATTTAGAACGCTTTTAGAACGCTTTTCGCTCACTTCATCCTTTTAAATTTGGAATTTTCTTTCGACGGTTCTTAGAAAGCATTTGTATCTTTTAAGTAATCACTATGCCAATTTTCAAAATGTTATAGACCTTTCAGTATCACAAAAAAAAAAAAAAAAAAAACGCAATTTAGAAAATTTTTTGCTCCTGCATCCCCCAAGTGGAAGTGGCTATTTTAGAGCAGGGATTTTGCAACACAGAATGTTGCGACACAGAATTTGCAACCATTACTTTACCATACTGAGAATGCGTAGAAATCACCATTTAGACCATTTTTGGACGCTTTTCTCGCATTTTCACCCCTATTAAATTTTGAATATTTTAGAAACTGTTCATACAGAACATTTACATCTTATAAGTAATTACCATGCCAAATTTCAAGTCGCTAGCTTCTGCAGTATCACAAAATTCACAATTTAGAACGTTTTTTGCTCATGCAAACCCCAGGTGGTGGTAACACCGACATGAAATACAGCCTATGTTGGAGCAAGGGCTGACACCATCAATTTCCAACTATTACTTTTGAAATTGATTTGGTACTTCTTGAGAATGCGTAAAAATCGCAATTTAGAACGTATTTAGAACGCTTTTCGCCCATTTTCACCGTTTTTAAATTTCGAATTTTTTAGGAAATGTTCTTAGAGATCATTTATATCTTATAAGTAACTACCATGCCTAATTTCAAGTTGCCAGCCCGAGCACTATCGAAAAACTCGCAATTTAGAACGTTTTCTGCTCCTGCAAACCTTAGGTGGTAGTGACACAGACATGAAAGAGAGTCAATGCTAGAATAAGGGCTGTCAGCATCAATTTCCAACCATTGCTTTTGAAATCGGCGTGATACTTTCTGAGATTGCTTAGAAATCGCCATTTAGAACGTTTTTAAAACGCTTTTCGCGCATTTTCATCCCTTTAAAATTTCGAATTTTTTAAGAAATGTCCTTAGAGATTAGTTATATCTTATAAGAAACTACCATGCGAAATTTCATCTTTCTAGGCGCTTCAGAAACACAAAAATTGCATTTTTAGAAAGTGTTTTGCTCTTGCACCCCCTTTGGGTTAGTGGCATCGAAATAAGATATAGCCTATGTTGAAACATAGACTAACACCAACATTTTAATACCATTACTTTTGAGATGGGTTCGGTACTTCCTGAGATTGCATAGAAATCGTCATTTAGAACGTTTTTGTAAAACTCTTTTTTGCGCATTTTCACTCCTTTTAAATTTCGAATTTTTAAATAAATGTTCTTAGAGATCATTTATATCTTATAAGTAAATTCCATTCCAGATTTAATGTTTCTATAGGCTCCTCAGTAACACAAAAATTTAATTTTTAGAGCGTTTTTTGCTCCTGCAGCCCCTTTGGGGTAGTGTCATTGACATAAGATATAGCCTATGTTGGAAGAGGGACTAACACCATCATTTTGACACCATTACTTTTGAAATCGGTTCGGCAGTTCCAGAAATTACCTCGAACAAACAAACAAACAAACAAACAAACTTTACTTCTTTACAATATTAAGTATAGATTAAATTAAACAACAGTACAATTCATTCGAATATATATATTTAAATTAGATTTTAAATATTTTTGAAAGTGTTAATATTTATATTTTTTAAAGTACAAATTACGTAGTTTAAGCGTTTATTTTTGTGTTTTCGTATTTTGATTAAAAAGGGCGGATGCAGAATGTTAAATAATGCGAATGTAACGGAAATTGCAAGAGTGATTTTTGGAAACTAATTTTTTGAATGGTTTAATATTAATATATGTTTGGAAACCGAAGACGTCTTTTTAAAGCCAAATACATAACTTCGCAAAAATCCTGAAACGGCCCCTGAAAACCATTTCGGAAAGCAATTCATCAGAATCAGAAACAAAGATGCTGCTGTAAATAATGAAATCTTTGTCGATTTCTTCTGCTGTTAACTTTTGACATACGGCTAATATGAAAGTATCGCTTTTACTAAATTTTAAAATTTTATTTGGATACATAATTAATGTTTTTCACATAAAAATGCTTTTTGGAGTTGTTAGTAGACAATCTAAAAATATATATATCTGTATTAAATGTTAAAACCGAACTCCTACAATTTTTTAGTTTTTTAAAACTTGTTTTGGGTATTTTTCTTACATGCGTTCTCTGTAATTGTAAGAACCAGATTTCCAAAAAGCTAATTAATTAAAGAACAAATAAATAAAAAGTCATGACATATGTAAAAATACAGCAAAATATTTTTATTAAAAAGAAATATTTATATTACTGAAATTCTGATCTTTTATTTTAGAAAATCCACCTTAAGTATCGCCCATAAAAAATAGCGAGTCGAGTCGAAAAGTACGATATGTTGAAGTTTCAGCATTTTGAAAAACAAGCTATGAAAAATGAATTTAAAGATTGCATCTTTAGCACATTTAAACGGAAACGCATGGAGCAAAAATTCTTTTTCACATATTTATAATCATTGGATATTTGCATAACTTCGTCAGAATATATCAGGGATGTCTAAGTTCATTTTCAGTAAGAAATTGGAAAATTGATATTTTCGTGACTTCTCTCAAAGTGATGGGTGGCGTGCCCCTTTTAGAAGACAGTTTCACCGTGACTATGACGTGGTAGGTGGAGGTAGGTACACTGGAGATTACCTAAAGTAGGGCTGCACAACCTTTTTAAGAGAAGGGTCACTTACAAAAATGTCTGAGTTGTCGAGGGCCACATCAGTAACATGGGAAGACCTCTATCTTGGGAAGGTGACCTGTGGCCTATACTCAGATAAAAGATATGGCTTCAGACGGGGGGGGGGGGTACCCCTATAGGTTCCCCGGTTTGTTCCCTTATAGCCGAAAAAATTCTAGTCGAAAATCATTAAGAGGGGGAAATGTAAGGGATCGTACAGGAGTTGCATAGTGTCAACGTTTAGTTCTGAATCCCTCTGAATCCGAACGAAATCACGAAAAGTTACTCCATTCTAGAAAAGAACCCTGTGCGGTTTGCTGTTGCGGATCATGTTACGGTTTTATTGCTTTTTTTCAACTTAGCCCAGTAGTGTTTTACTATGCATTGTATCATCTAACCAATAAAAGGGTAACTAGACAAAAAGGTCTAGAAAATTCTGTCAGAATTGTCTCCTCACAATTAAAAAAAAAAAAAAAGAAAATATAATTTAACTTTATAATCAATGATTCGTGAAACTATAAAAAATTTCTACTGAATGAAATCTATGTCGAATTACTAATTTGTACGAATTATTTTTTGAATTCTTAATTTTTAGGCATAACTAATTTACAAATTCATAATTAGTGTCGACGATAAAGAGAGAATTATAAGCAACAGCAACAAAGTACGTGTGCTGTGCTCCTACTGCTGTTTCTTTTATTGTTTTAAATTATTTTCATAAAGTTTATTATTATTATTATTATTATTTTCCTGAATGCCATGTGGCTATTTTTGGAAAATATTTATCTGTTTTTCTGGCGTCTCTCTATGCGTTACACAAATTTTGTGGGCGCTTTAGCTCTTTTTAATAATTAAAAAATGTTTAATTTTTTTGTACTGTTTCCTTATTTACTGATTTGTTTTCTTTTGTTTTGTTTGCCAATTTTCACATGAAAATCATTTGAGTAATACTTTATTATTTTAAATGCTTTGACAATGAAATTGATTTTTGGCTGAAAAAATAAAATCTTGCTAAGAAAGGATTCCATGTAATAATACTTTACTTGTTTAGTCTTTCAAAGTTTGCTGGAATTGATTGAAAAGTATAGGGCAGTGAAAGTGACACTATGTTTAAAGGAAAATATAGATTTTCATTCATAAATTTAAAGTAAATTAATTAAATTCATTGAATACATTTGTTTTTCTTTTTTATGGTCTAAGATTAAAATTCTACTGTTTTAATTTTATGAAAATATGCACAAAAGTAAATTTTTAAATATATTATATTTAAATATACAATTATTAAAGAAAATAGGCGAAAATTATGCCACTAATAACACAATCATGTTGAGAAGCTTTCTGTGTACATTAAATTTAATCTATTATTTAATCTTATTTAAATTATTTAATCGGCATTTATTTGCATTATCTACATATACATATATTTCAATGTATGTGAAAAAATATGACTATAATATTTTTGCATGTGTTTAAAATTCGGGTTTAAAAAAAGAAAAAATATATATTCTCTATTGAATATCACATAACTTTTGCATATAAAAGCATGCATTAAAGATTCTAATTTTATATACTTATCGAAAAATATTTATTTTTCTTATTTAAGCTATGGCAACAAAAAAGAAAATGGAAGACAATTTTAAATGAAATGTATCATTTGAAATATTGAGATTTATGAAAATGATGAAGAAATTAAAAAGGAACCTATATCCTATTGCGCTACTTTGAATTATATTTTGTAATATAAATGATATACTTTTCTTCATTTACTTTTAAGGTTGGTTGTATTTATTACGGCCAATTACCAACTCGAGAGATATGGGCCCTAAAAGGGGGGAGGGGGGGTGGCCCTCCGTGCGGGTCTTTCTAAGGGAACCTAACCCGTATTTATGCAAGGAAATCGAAGGTTCGAAGAAAACCACGAAAACTCCGAACGGTTAGGCCGACGGGCGCAATTGGATTCATTTACTTTTAAGAAAAATTAATATTCTAGATTATTGTCCAGATTTCGATCCCAGAAAATACTAATACACATAAATACCAGATTAAGCCTAGTTAGTGTACTTTTTGTGGAGCCTTCAGACAATTGATACATTAAACAATATTGTACATAAAACAAGAAAAACTATTTTTGCTTTTACTTTGGTTGTTTATTTTTACAAATCGATTGTTCATCATACCACAGAAGTTTTTACATTTAGTTTATACAGTTTTAATTTACACGGGAAGAGTTTTAATCCCCCCCCCCCCTCTTCTTGCTTCGCTGTGTCAGTGTCTATATACAAAAACATTATTAATGCTGTTATTTATAAATACACTTTACAAAAGCATATATTTTTATCCTTGCGTGTGCATATACGTTTTTTTTTTTTTTGTTTGAAAAAAATATCAAAGCACTTTTTCAAGCACTTTAATTTTTTGTTTTTCAAGGAATAACCACAAGTATTTATAAATTATTTACTATTTTGTTATATTGAATTCATTTGTTAAAATGGCTCATTTTTACAAAAAGTTTGACTATATATACAGTTGTATATTACTGGTTTGTGATATCCATTTTATAGTCATTTCATTGACAATATTGCGGTTTTTGATGGTGGTCGGTAATGTTTTATTAATGGTTATATATATATATATATATATAAGAGCATTAGAGATCCATGTCCATTGCACATATAGTTCCAAAATGTTTAACATTTATTCATTTATTTTTTTTTTTATTTACAAAAGAGAAACATTAAGAAAATTAAAAAAGAGAATAAATATATGTAATTTAATAAATCAAAATAATCATAAAAAATTCTTTGAAAGTTATTCTAAAGCCTTTATGCGTATGCAGCCGTTTAAACTTTTTATTCATGTAAGGGGAAATAAAAAATGAAATTTTGATAAAATTATAAATTAAGTTTCAATTTAAATTATTTTTGATTTGTCTTCTAAAGTATATTTAGACAACCATACTATACGTTTATTTTTTCAATACACTGATAAGTATATCACTTTCACTAAATCTATATTATGCATTGAAATGTATTTATTGAATAATGTAGTTTATCTTTTGCGCCATGCTATCCGAAACCTTAACAAAAAATTATGCAAATTATTTCATTGCGTCATATTATCCATTCGCATACATTTAACTTAATTTAGATACTAATGACGCAAAATAACCATTTACATATTAGGGGCAATCCAGTTCAAACCACCAGGTGGTGTCGCTCGTCATTTTTAATTTTCCTAATCTTTTAACAAAGACTTCTTCATAGTTTTCTGAGTTTAAAAACATGACTAATTTTTTTTTTCATCATATAGTTTTTTGGAGGGACCATTTTTAACAAATTACACAGCCATTTTTCGGAGAAAAACGTGTTTTGCGGAAAATGCTGTAACTGCTTTATTTTTCTACCTATCAAGAGGAATCAAAAACTAAAATGTTCAGCATAAAATTGTCGACATTTTATGTAATTATAAAATTTTCATTAGTCTTAAAATTGTCGACATTTTATGTAATTATAAAATTTTCATTAGACTTAAGGACTTAGACCAAAAACATGCTTAAAAACCGGAGAAATAAAAGGTCAAACATCGCATTACGCTGCCATTGTTTTTTATGAAAGAAATGCGACTCACCTTAAATATTTTTTTTTAAAAAAAGATCTCTTATAGGACTACTCATTTTTATAAATTTCCATCCCGAAAACCGTTTCCTTTTTTTTTTTTTTTCTTTTTTTTTTTTTTGTACAGCTCATCAAAAACTGTGTTAAGTCTGCTTTTGGCAATTTTCACTTATTAATATCTCAAAAAGGACTGACTAAGAAATTCGGAAAACTTAGGATAATAAACATCTTTGTACTATAAAGTTAAATTGTAAATTTTATGACTGAGACTTAACTGGTTTTTGAATAACAGTTCACTAAAAATGCACCGTCCCCTCCCCATCTTCTTTTCCTTTTTGTTTTGTTGCAGATGCATAGCATTACAGGTACTTTTTGCTTAGGTACGTTCAAATTGACGATAAAAACAAATTTTACGCATTATTGCTTAGTTAAATAGGGCAGTGCCCTCTTTTCAAAACTTTGACAAAAAAAATTATGGCCATTTTTTTCTTCCCATTCTGATCAGAAAATCAGAGTTCTAACTTTTTACGACTGCTCTTTCATCTTCACCTAACACTTCATTTATAATGGCTGTTTCATAATAATAGAAGCATCAGTCCATCAGAAGAAAATAACTCGGTTAAGCAGGACTCGGATAATCGGGACTCTGACTGTATATTTCATTTTTTAAATTATCTTTAGAATATTTTTGTTGGTGTTCAGAGGGGGCTAATGACCCCCGTGACATCCGCCATTGTAGATTAAGTAGTTCAGTGTTACATATTTTATAATTACATATTTTAAACTTTAAAATAAGTCGGCGATTAGAAAATTAGTAAAATTTTCTTTGTAAATATACTTTGCGGAAGAGGAGGGGGGGGGGGGGGCGCCAAAATCCATGTTTGCCCCGGGTGCAAAAAAGGCTAGTTTCGGCCCTTTTCCCCCCTCCCCCCTCCAACACACACACACAAAAAATACGGGTTATATGAATCACTAATTAATCAACTTTATGCAACGTTAGCAACTTTTATGAACCAAATCTAATAATCTTCCATAAAGTAAGAGTTATTCGAAAAGAAAAAAAAAAAGCAGTCTGTGTCTTTTGTATTTCAGTAAGGAGAAAGAAATAATGACCCTTCGTGACCCCGAAGATAAGGGTTTGACTGGGGTGCGAAGAAGGTTAACCGCGAAGAACAGTAATGAGACAGGGTTGAGAGGGTGGGTGAAAAGGAAATAAAGAAGAGACTAGATTCCTTATCTCAGTTCCGTATTTTAATTTTTAACAGTCCCCTGTAGGATTCGACTAGAATTTTTTCGGCTTTAAAGGAAGTCACGGGTTCCCCTACCCCGTCAACATATCCAATTCAGTTGGCAAGATTATATTAACAGTTTACGTTTGTACATATAACAGAGATATAGCAAGGATTATATCCAAGGAGATAATATTCCTTGACTTTATTCGGGGGAATACAATTTTCTTTTATTAAAAGTGCTAAAAACAAACATAGGCATGAAAGTGGCGAGTGCAGAAAAAAAAAATGTGAATTTTATGAACGAAGGGGAGAAGGGGAACAGATCAACGAAACTTTGAGATATTTCTGCGCCTGATTAACAAAATTCGGGATTTAGCCACGCTCGATCAAAGAAATTTGCGATTTTTCCGTGTCTGATCTACAAAATTCGTAATTTTTCCGAAGCCGATCGATAAAATTCGCGATTTTTCCGCACCCGATCTACGAAATTCATTATTTTTCCGCGCCTGATTGACGAAATGCAAGGAAAAGCAGTTCAGTAGAATATCATTACTTAAAATTGTTTTAATGCGCTATTAAATATTTGCAGCAAACTGCACAGTCTTTCGACCTTTTTAACTCTTTCCAATATAGTTGAAAAGTGTTTAGGACTTCGGTTTGTCTGGCCGTCTATCCTCTGTCTGTCTGTCCACGCTCTAGCTCGCGTAACTAGACTCGAATTTTCCTGTAATTCATATATGTTAATGATGTTTACCATGTCATATTCGGTATTGAATAGGAAGTGTGTAGCATTAATAGTTTATTTACAGGAACACTCGAAAAAATTCCTTTACTTTATGGTCAAAGGGAAGAAATCGATTGCAGTGCATTTTAACGAAATCACGCTGTTTCAAATGTATTGAAATTGATGCAAATCTCTTAATTTCCTTAGAAGATATACTATAGATATACTGTACATATAGATATACAAGACATAGATATAGATACACATATAGATATACATATAGATATACATATAGATAGGTATACATACAGATAGATATACATATAGATATACATACTAGATATACAAGATATACTATAGAAAAAGGTCTTTATAGCATTTATAGTTCATTTACAGGAAGGCACAAAAGAAATCGGTTACAGCAGTGTCTTTGAACAATAATTTCTGGAAGTGCGTTTTCAGTTTCTTTATGCGCTTTTGAATGTAACTAATTTTTTTCATGTCACTCATTATGTATAAAATCCATACCTCGTAAGAGCTGTACAAAATAATTCATGTACCGTTCTCCTTATGAGCGGAAATTGTTGAAGGGGAATTTTCAACTGTAGTATGTATTTCCTACCTGAACTAAATTTTGGCATGCATGTAGTTTATACATACAAATCTATATGTCATATACAGGGCTGCTCAAAGAATTCGGATATTTTTCCGACATTAGATGGGAATGGCTGATATTAGGTTTTCATATGCGTTATGCGTTTCCAAATGATTCAATGATACAACTTTTCAACCTATTTCAACTTTTTAAACGGTGAAGTTTGTTACATTATTCTGAATGTGTTGGAACGTGTTTCATAATCTATGCTTGACGTATAATTTTCTCATTCTTGTTTATAGATAACGATTACTTAATCGTAATTTTAATCGATCGCGACCAATGAAAGCATAATGTTGTCAAGTAACCGTTATTTACAAAAACGGTTGATTGACTGGACAGTTGGTGCCGATTTTTAGGGACGCTCGTAGTTATATAAATACGCAGCACCTATAGTCGTCGTTCGAACCGTCTGTCTGTCCGTCCGTCCGCATATAAGAGAGCAAAAACTACCCAACCGAATAGTCTGAAATTTTAAATATAATTGTTGTAAAATTTTGTCGAGTCATTTCAAATTTTATGAAAATCGGATGTAAGGTAAAGCGAGGAGAGTCTGCGCACATTTCAAAAGAATAGTAATAAAAAATCTAAATATTAATATTTTGCTAAACTATGCATGAATAATTTTGACTTTATTTGTTTTTTATGCATTTCCATTGTTATTTTGTTGTTATACTGTAATTTAATAAAACAGCAGTAATAAAACCAAGAAAATTATTTTGCGCAATCTCTCCTTACAGGGTAGGAGTGAACGCGCACATGGGTAGGAGAGATTGCGCACATAGGTAGAAGAGATTGTTATTAATAGTAACTACAATTAAATTGTTAACAATAATAAGTACACTTAATCGACATTGTTGAAAGGTTTTTGTGAGTAAATATTATTCTATCAGGAGTGAATATTTCAACCAAATGTTTAAATAATAAATAAAAGAAAGAATTTTAACAACAGTTAAAAATTTTAATTTAAGAAGATTAAAATATCAGAAAAAGCAAGCCCTACTAAGATTACAAAATAACATTAATCTAGTTGATAACATGTTTAACTTAATTACTTCATTTCCATTTCCAAAGTTCATTGTATTTTGTTTGCTAACCGAAGTTGTCGTCGTCCACAATCGATGCACTTGTTGTTGTAAATCGTGCATCTTTCGTGCATTCACCTTCAACAAGCAATACATTGAATCCAGTCAGTTGTCGAAGTTCTCTCCTGGTACAGTTACAGATATTCAGTGTACTCATCCTCATTGACCTTCGTTTTTGTTTTCTTGAGTTTTTTTTTATGTCACTTTTTGTGGAAGCGCCTTATCTCCAACTGTTTTTTTTTTTTTTTTTTTTTTTTTTTTTTTTTTTGTAGCGGCATCCTTAAGTCTGTTTTCATGTATATTTTGTGGATCAGTAACATTAGTTGCACTCTGTATCATTTTGATTTCGATGGCATTACACTACTTGGAATGGGTGAAAGCTTTTCCAAAACATTGTATTAGAAAATTTATTTTAGTTAACAAAATTAATTTATTAGCAAATTAATTGCTCATAAATTAAAAAAATATATATAAATATTTAATTAAATTATTAACAAATATATTATTAATTTATTAACGAAATTAATTTCATACAATTTATTTAATAACAACTGTATTATTAATTTATTAATAAAATTTTTATCTGCAAAAGTATTTTTTTGCAAATTAATTTGTTGCTAAATTTATTTTTGATAATTATGTGTTTTTCCGAAATTATTTCAAAATTGATTCATTCATATGTTTTACACGCAAATTCATTACACGCAATTCATGCAAATTTATCACTAAGCTGTGTAATCTCTCCTAGCACTTAAACTTATGGGGAAATGCGCCATCTCTCCTAAATAGCAGATGCGCAAACTCTCCTATTTTGGTAGGAGAGATTGCGCGGCCTTTTATTTAAATACGGTCACTTCTAAAATGAATTTCTGGTGTTCGCATACTTAGTCCAGGTTAGTAGTTTATAAGAAATTGTTTAAGTTCAAAATATTTTGTATTATTGACGCTCTACAAAAATTCTGACAAACAGTTATGAAAATTCAAGCACTTACTTTGGAAAAAAAAACAAAATAGTACTGCTTTATCCAAGACGCTTGGAACAATCAATATACACATTCATGTAGGCACTGCACTAATGCTTCTGTACAACTACCTGGAGTGGCTGGGCGCGCACTCTACTCCTTCCCGTCGAATCTCTTTGTGCGCAATCTCTCCTACCGCGCGAACTCTCCTCGCTTTACTATATAGTTTAATGACAGGGACAGTCAAAAGTTTTCCGTTACATGACAGTCAATGGGAAAAAATTATTTCAAGTGCATTTTAATGATGAGCCTTTCAAACAGAATGAAATTGATATGCGCTTATGAAGTGCACTAAAATATACATTCAGCACATTATGCGGCGCAAAAAATATTTATAAAGCTAGTCATAGTACGAACGCTCATTTGCCACGTTTGACGTGCAATTTCCAACTTGTTAGCAGAGTGTGACACTTCTAAAATTTTCGGAAGCTTCTAGAAATCGTATATCCTTTTAAATATACATAATTTACATTACGAACAGCAGTTTGTATTATCTTAAACATTTGTATTACGCTGAACAAAATCGGGGACAGGCAAAATTTTGGAATAAATTGGCGTTTTTTCTCCTTTTTAATGACCACTATAGACATGAAAAAAAAGTAAACTAAGAAATTTTTGTCAGAACTCCTTATACACGATAGCTTTTTAAACATAATATGATAAAAAACAATACAAAAATTTAATAAATCAGAAATGGTAAAAATTATAAAATAAGTTCCGACTACCTTTTTTCTAAATGAATGATTGAAGCAGTCGTGGAGAGTGGAAGGCTCTCTGAATCCCCCCGTTTTAGAAATTTGTTTACTACATAAACGTAAAAAAAAAAAAAAAAAACTTAAATTGCCTTCCATGGTGGGGGGGGGGGGGGGGATCAGGCAGGAAGGGCCCCCTGTGGCGAAAAAGTCTTATTACGTTTTTCTCTTACTGTTTAGTTATTTAAAATCATTTGAAGCGAGTAGATTTTATTTTTCTCAAGGAAAATTTAGTTAATTAAATGTGAAAATCCATGGAGGGGGGGGGGGACAATTGCCCTAGCTTCCCCTATTCTAGTGTTACCAGATCCAGCGATGCAAAAAGCGGGACAGCTGCTTATAAATTGGGACATAAAAATACAGTAAACCCTATGAAAAGGGAACAACTGTCTATAACGGAATACTGCCTTAATCATACCAATTTCATTGTCCCTATGGCGAGAATATCATACAATTATACCTGCTAAGGCGAAAGCCTGTTTAAAACGAATTTTTCTCTTGTTCCTTGCGATTCTTTCTTAGCAGGTTTTGTTATACTAAAAAACACAACAATCTTATACAGTAAAATCTGCGAAAGCGAAATCACAATGAACTGATACAAAATCTCAATTTAGCAGGTATAACTCTGTAATCTTAGGCACAATGAAATTTTTACTTTCAAAACTTAATTCTGTTATAAAAAGGTTCCGTTTATACAGTGTTTACTGAACAAAGTACAGTAAAACTTGTAAAATCAGAATATCTAAAAACAGCAAAAATTTTTCGTTTGAGACAGGTTTAAATCTTAGCAGGTAGACTAGCAAGGTGTTTCTTAAAAAAGAATTTCCGTTATAGACAGTTTCTGTCTTTACAGGTTTTACTGTATTGAGTTCTATTCGATACGGACTAACGAATAGAATGGTACTAAACATATTTAAAAGAATTTATGTATCCTGCAAAATCGGGACATCAGGCGGCATCAAGCGCAGTAGTTACGCGGGACAAGTTTTGGAGTCTTTGAAAATCGGGACAATCCGTGTAAACTTGGCAACACAACCCTATACCCATGCGCAGGGGTGTAGTGGAGGGTATACGGAGGTATAAGCCGCATACCTTCTGGATTTCTTTAAGGCTGTTCTCAAATCCAAAAGGGCAACTTTCTGACAGAAGTTTTAATTTATTTTTGTTCGAAAATGCATGAAACTAGTTGGTGTTGTTGTTCAGAAACTATGTCATTGAGCTGTTTTTTCCAATTTTTTGCAAACGCAATAGATCTTTCAGAAAAGTGTGTCGAAGTAGGCGTTTTAAACCGAATTTCCGCGCGAAGGAAAAAAGAGCACTCAAGAGCGGGCGAAAAACGTGTTTGTCAAGTGATCAAATTCGCTTATAACTCAATAGGTAATGGATGGATCAAAAAATGAAAAAAAACAGTTCAATTCCAAATCGCTTCCATGACCAGGCTTTCCAATTTTATACCTTTCCGTTAAAAAATGAATTTGTAAATGTGTCAAAATGTTTCGCACTTGTTGAGCAGAGCAGTTAAGAACAGCCTTAAGAAGCTCCGTATACCACTGTTTTTAAAAGAAATCTATAGCGTATACTCTTGTTATGAATCTTTAAGACTCGAGCGTATACTCTCTGCCCAAAGTGTATACTGCATACCTTCTGATTCATTAACAACTACAATACTGCATGCGGGCGCGGATTATTTCGGAAATAATGAATACCGCATATCACAGAGCTCTCTCACAGCTCTCTCACTGGCGTAAGCGAATTGATGTTTGCACCAATAAATCAATTAAAGATAGATTATGAAATATTATCATTTAGAGGATGTGTTTGTTCCCCAGATGTGCCGAAAACAAAGGTGGCAATTTGGAAAAAACGGGAATCGATATTATCGCCACTTGTGTTAAAGAGGTGTGGATGTCAAGGAAGATGATCGTGAATTCATTTAAAAAGTGCTGTATTAGCAACGTCATGAATGGCACTGGGGACTATTTTATTTACGAAAGTGATGACGAAAGTTCATAAGATCCTGAGTTCGATTTTATTGACGAGGAAGCAACGGAAAGGGATTTCATCGAACTTTTTGGAGATTCAGATAGTGGTTCCAAATTTGAAGGATTCGTTTGATGTTTCTTAATTTTTTATAGAATTATTTTTACTTGTTTTTGTATTTCATTAAAAATATGATTTTTGTTTGAAAACATATTGGAATTTTTTAGGGTCGGCTTATACGCGGGTCAAGAATTTTACCCATATTTTATCACTCAAAGGGGGGTGGGGGCGGCCTTATATGCGAGTATATACGGTACTCAGATGATAATTGCCAGAAAAAGAAAAAGAATCTCCTCATTTCCGCTCGCACGTTTGTACAACATGATTTCGGACTTGTCACACGCGCCTGTAGTTTCTTCTGTCATAGAATCAGCCAGCAGAACTCACTTTACAAAAACGTCCAACTAAATGCATACACCTTAAGACGAATCTTATGCTTGACCTGTTGTCAACTGTGCGAATCTCTACTCCTAGACATAAAGAGCTTCCGCTATTAAAAAAGGGTAAACTGTTCTTGAAAAATTGGTTTAGTGACCTTCAGTCCCCACCCTCCAATTTTCTTATATAAAGGATGGGGATTTATTAGTTTTTGTAGAGAGAACTTCAGTGTCGTGTGTCATATATTCTTGTTTCTTAGACGAGGATTTTATCTCAATTTAGGTGAGCAATATTACTATTTAATTAGTTAAGAAAAATTCATTTAAATGTTTATGCTCCGACGGCACTTTTAAATAAGGATCGACCGAAGCAGGTTTTTAAGGCCGAAATCGAAACCGAAGTTAGGCGATCTTCCTATTTTCGGCCGCAAACGAAAACGAAAATGTCCAAAATTTTTTTTGAAATAATTAAATTGTATGTATTAAAGTAATGAATACATACATAAATATACATAATTATTAATTAATTATACGTATTTATTAAAAATTTATAATTATTAATTAGTGATGCGTATTTATTAACTATACATAATTATTAATTAATTGTGCGTGTAGTCCAAATTGGCTCTCTGTGCCTCAGTCACAAAACTTTTTATTTTCATATAAAATGAAACGTAATTAATTCATCAACGACACAGAAAGATTTTCTAATTATACGAATTTCATTTTATTAAAAAATAGTTTTGTTTTATGTATACACACCTCGATTTATCTTTTATAATGATTTCTATGAATGATCATCTGTTATTCTAGAACTTTTTCAAAGAGTATTCGAAACACTTCTACGATTTCAAACTGAAAATTTTCTATTACCGTTATCTCTGCAGCTTTTGATGATCACGTGAAAAAGTTTAGTTATATACGCATTGCTTGGTTTATAATTTGCATTCACGTCTCGAGTCAGCCATGACTTACCATAATAAACAACGAAGTTTGTAGCAAAAAATAGCCTCATTTGAGCCGATAAAGCTCAAATCGATGAGTCATGTTGAAATTTTTCGAAGAAAGAAACGAGATTTTTGAATATTGATAGTTTTCGTCGAGTTTCGGTCAAGCCGAAATTTTCACCGAAAACGAATTTTCGGCGAATTCAGATTTTGTCCCGAAAACGAAAACGAAACCGAATTTTCGGTCGATCTCTACTTTTAAGTCCCATTAACTCTTTATATCCAAAATTATGAATTCATGAAAATTTCATCTTCTAAAGCATTTTTCGTAAATTTTTGAAACTACGTTAGAAGGTTTACACAATCATTTAATAAATTTTAGAAGGAATTTTCATATTCAAATTTATTAATTAAATTTAAGTTTATAGGGATTTTGTGAAATATTTATAACTCCACTCAAATCTTTTATTTAAAATATCTTTTTTAGCATTTTATAAAATTACGAAATGTACAATATACAATAGAAATACAGAAATATTTCCTAACTGAAACTTTTATACCACAATCTTTCAAAGTCAAAAAAGCTGAAAAGATGCAAATAAAAAAGAAATCTTCCTTTTAAAAATATTTTTGTTTTGTGCAACCCATAAGGCTTTTAGAACAAGATAAAGTAAAGTATCTATAACTCATTCTAAACTGTATTACTACTAATCGATGTATTAAAGGAATTTTATAACAAGTTATTGTAATAGTGCTTTAAAGTACCGTCGGGAAATAAAGGGTTAAAGAAAATGCAATATAAAATTTGTTTAATTCTTCTATTAATAAAAGTATAGGGTAATTTTCCTACAAAATACTTTGCTAGATCCCATTCAGTAAACACAGCGAAACAGTCGAAGCTAAATATTTTTTAATGTGGTTATTTTCTCAACCTTTTACATGGATTTAGCTTTTCTCCAATCAAAAAATGTTATACGAAAAATTTGCAACTACAAAACACTTCTCAGCTACAGATAGGATCACAATACATTTATTTACATTGTTCTTGAAAGAATTGTGAAGTTTCCATAACAGTTTTTCTTGTTAATTAATCTAATTATTCTTGTAAATATTTTGTAATAAAAAAAACCCGCTATCAATTTATTTAATCAGTTTTATTTAAAAATCTATCTAAAAATCAAACTGTTATTATATAAATTGTTTTAGATATCTTCAGACCAGGGTTGTTAAAAATCATGATTAAAATAAAAAAAAAATCCGATTTATTTGATTTAAATCGGATTTTTTTTTAATTTAAATCAGATTTATTTTATTAATATTATTTGTGCACTTATTTATGTACGTGCATGTATTTATTTATTTTTTCTGTATAGATTTACACATTTCTATTAATTTCATTACATTTCCTAGATAAAAATTCAAGATATTTTAAATAAAAATTAAAAATTGTTGCAAACAAATTTAAAATATTCACTTAAAACTTAAACTTTTATTATTCTACTATTAAATTTAAATTGTTATGCATATAGTATCTATGCATGTTCTGTGTATAAATTTCTAGTTAATTTAAAGTTATTTATTTTTCATTAATGTATTACTCCAATAATATATATATTATATAAACACATAATAAAGGTAACAAATTTTTTTAAATGTATATATGTGTATTCCATTGCTGATTCAGATTCACGAATATTATCTTTATCGCATAGACTGCAAGTTTCTTTGTGTTTAATATTCTTGCCATAATCCCCATCATTTTATCACTGTACTGTTTGCATATTGCTATTACACCTTTTCCAAAAATAGTATTTTTTCTGTAAAATAAAGCCACATTGAAACATTTTTTTCTGCAAACCATTTTTCTTATGTATCAACAAATACAAAAGCCCTCAGTAACCATACCTAGTGTTAGTAAATGACATTATTGTTTAAACTTTTGATTCACATTATACTATACTAATCGAATGATTGACAAAATAGAGTTACCAGATGAAAAATAATCACATAACTGAAAGCCTAAAACTATCAATTGTCAGTGCTATCTCCCCAGCTGATGACAATTTCAACAATCAATTATGCTTACTGGACAGTTGGACTTACTGCTTAGCTTAAAAATAACAGGGAATTATTTAGGAAAAATTTGGGTCCTTTAAAGGGCCTTTCACAATTTTCTAAATATTTAGGCTCGACCCTTCACGTAAATTTTCATCTTAAAAAAAGGCCCTTCACAAAATTCTTTGTCTTCAAAATAGACCTTTCCGTAAACTTTTCTGTCGCCAAACTTATTAAAATAAAACTTTAACCTGTCACAAAACAGTTGAAGTCAATAAAGTACCTATCACATACTCTTTTTTTATATATATAAATAAACGATCTTGTTAAAAACATAAACAAGAACCTATTATTAAGGATTTTTTCAAATTCACAAAATTGCGATTAGATTTTTCAATTTAAAAAAAAAAACTTCAGAAAAACAGGACACATATCCTGGACAGAACCATGAATAATGTACAGTAATATTCTTTATATTTTCAATTGAAGTAAGCAATGAATTCTAAGAAAAGTAAGGAAAAAGGGATTAGTCACAGCTATTAAGTATTTTCAGTTGTAGAAGATGAAACTGGAATTCTATAATTCTGTGTTAGACAAGCACAAAGTTAGACAAGTCGAAATATTTATTATGTTATAGTCCAAATATTGATCATATTATTTGATCAATACTTGAATCACCAACATATGGGATACAGTAATTTGCAGGTCTAAGCATAAAACAAACTCGTGAATTGTGTATAATCTGCTTCAGAGAAAATAACTTTGCACTGAAAGTACTATTATATTGATTACATTATTTTAAATAGATTTAAGTATAGCTTAAGCATTTAAATTGCAAAAATGAGCTGATCATTTAAAAAAGAAAACAATTTAAAAATGAGAGAGCATTTATCAATATTTTTAACGTAATAGCATTTACTTTCATAAAATAATAGTATTTTGAACTTATAAAAGTTTTATATAACATTATTAAAAGGTAATTTTTAATCGGAAATTAATGATGACTTTTCTTATAACAAAAATGATGAATTTGATTCTTATTTATCCTGTAAATTTTTTGGATTTCAATTAAATTCATAGCCATAGATTTAAAAACTCCTTGGTTAATGATTTGTCTAGTGTACCATACATCTCAACTTTCTGGGTGGATTTGTTGTGTCACGGCACTTCACTTCTGCCTTAATTTCATTGGCTGTTTGAACTTGATGGTCTTTTGGTATTGTGTGTTGACATTTGGGTTTTCACCGCACATGTAGTTGGGGGATGTTTTCATGAATTTTTACACTGAGGATGTGAGTCCACGAACTCACGAAATGTATACGTCTGTTCAAATTACTGGATATATTTTATTGTGTGTTTAAACGTTGTTTTTAAGTAATTTATATTTTCACACAAGTATTGTACTTACTATCATTTATTGTTAGTTCGCAGGCGGTCACTCAAAAGAATGCCATTACATTATGGTCTATGAAAAAAAAATCGTTTGCAGTGTATTTAATAATTGTGATGATAGAGTTAACAAATCATCACAAATCATTATTTATCCCCTTTCAAAAATTAAATTCTCCCCTTTCACAATTATAAATTTAATCAAAACTTCCTTTCCTTTCTAAAAAGAATGTATCTATTTCTCCTTTCTCTTTTCCGCTTTAAATTTCAGTGCCTTTATTTTCGCAAGTTCACCCAAAGCCGTTAATAAAATAGATGAAAACCAAAGCTACTTTCTCATCCTAAAATCATTATAGTGTAATCCATACTTTAATTTCCTTTAACGAATATATGAAAAAGTTATTCTATGTCGATGTGTGCATTTGCAGCTGTAATTTAAACATTTTATTAATGCTCAGTTTCGTAGTCAACACAAATGATTATTTCGTTTCTAAAAGATCTACTGGGTCAATATCTGAAATCCGGAAAATTTCATTCCAATTTTTCTTTTTATTATTAATGTACCAACTACCACATACAATTATATACTATGATACATGTTTTGTCATTTAAATGCTGTAGTGTTTTGAGATCAAGGATGTATATTTTATGCGTAGGATAAGCTTTTATGGAAGAAAGTGTCTGTTAACATCATAATGAGCGTCTAATAATTGGGGCTGAGATGATGGGGACTGAGGTGATACTTTTGTCTTAACAGCGGCACAACTATTTTGTTGAATCATTTTGCACACATGTAAATTGTTAAATATGCCATGTGACATTTGTATGTTACATAAATAAAGTTGCAATAAGCTTTTTCTTTTTATATAAATAACAAGTTAAATAGAGGGACATGAATGATGCTATAAAAAAATACTCAACTCTGTTCAGAACAAAAACTAAATATTTCTAAATATGAAACAAAGAGAAGAACAACTTACCTTCATCATTGGTGACTAGTTGAACTTTAGCTGCTGTTGCAATGGAAATAATTCTGCCAGCGCCACATAGTATCTGTTAAGCTAAGTGTGTGCTTAGAGGGACTGGGATGATGGTCAACCTCAGGGAAAAATATATTTACTACAATATTTCACTATACAATCTATACTAATAAAGGAGAATTATATTTTCCTATACTGTATATATATAGGTATAAATATATAATAGCAAAAGTTAATAATATTTATAGAAATTTTTACAGCATACATTTAATATTGGATATTTGTACCTGGAGACAGGGACTGAAATGATGATTTCGTTTGTTTAAAACTTAAAATTAATTATTTATGCATCATTATTTGCCCATTTATCATTGGTAATTGTTGTAACAAATGTTACAATATATTGCATTTTTCAGTTTTTGATTTTAGTATAATTAAGGAAATATTATTGACAGTGGACACAAATTGTCCAATTTTCAGATATTGACCCTACTGTGTTTATAATAAAGAAAGGACAGGCATGTAGTAATGTATAAATGGTTGCACCTAAATATAACTTCTCCATTTTTCTCACCCTCGGCATCGAATAAGTACGATAAAATTCGATTACGTCAACTGATGAATCGCAGAGCTGATTTTGAATTCTAAATTTCCGTTAAGTGGGATATTCTTTGGGGTTATAATTGTGCAAAGTTCAAACATTTGTGGCTCTATGCACTTACAGTCATATCTGACAATTTAATCATTCTATCTCTGACCGCTCTGATGTGAACATGTAGAGCAGTTTTTGCCTAATGTACTGGGGATCACCCCTTGAGAGTATTTCATTGCTCGTTTGTCTTTAATAAAACGCCACATGGATATCTTGGACCTTTTATTGAATCTCTTTCGTACTTGTTGAAATTAATATACATCACTGAAGTGCACTACGAGATGCTTACTAAGAATAGGGTGCATTTATTGTTCGTTTACAGGTATACACAAAAGAATTCTGTTACAGTACAGTCTATGAGCAATAATTGCTGGAAATGCGTTTTCAACAGTGGTTTGTGTTTTTAAATGCACATTACCTGATGTGTATAAATTCTATAGATAATAATAATATTCAGAACCGGTTTCGAAAGTGAAACTATCCTCATAAAAAAAAAAAACCTGCAATCAAAATCGAAAAAGCAAAAAAAAAAAAAAAAAAATGGCCTCTGTAGAAATTGACCTCAGCTATCCAATGCAAAATAAATCTTTTAAAAATATGAAAATGCAAACGAGATATTTAAAAAAAATCTTCCATATGAGTAACGTTACCGAGCTGGTGTTTTCGCAGGGGTTCCGTCACTTTCGCAAGGCTGCCACTGGCGACTATTTTTCTATTCTATTCGCACCACTATTTAAAAATTAAAAAAAAAAAAAAAAACTTAGATTTTGTAAATTTCTCTTGCAAATGTTCTCGAACTTAAGTGAATAATTTTTCTTTTGAGAAAGTGGTGGGAGGTAGAATTAAAAAATAGTCGATTGTGCCAGCCCTGCTTTCGGTACCCATGTAACAAGTTTCGTTGAGTTTTTTAATTTTAATAACAGTATCTCCTTATAATAATCTTCGTGTATCCCTTTATGTACTGAATCATGGATTCATGCAAAATTTTATCTTTTAAAGCATTTTTCGTGAATTGTTTAAACTGCATTAGGAGATTTACATAATCATTTAATAAATTTTAGAAGGATTCATTAAATTTGAATTTATTATAAATTCTACACCCTTCAATTAGCCTAAACACAAATTTTCATGAAATTCGTACGATTACTTTCAGAGGCATTAATTATTTTTAAAAGAGCCTATTTTAAGGGCTGTATCCAAATTTATGTCCTGTACTCGATCGGTGAATTGCTACAGAATGACTATGTTATGCTATAGAATGACTATACTTCTATTAATATATTTTATCTAGCGAATATGACCATTTCACCAGCTTAGTATGTTTTCTACTACTGCCAGCCCAAATGTTTCACTAAAATGAGTATTTCAATAATATATCTTTTTCAAATTATGCTTATCTGCACATCATAGACTACCCTTAAACTATCATTTCGACGTTTTTTAATCATAAATCGAAAACTACTTGGCAGAAAAATTTGAAATCGAGAATTCGCATAAAGCAACACATAATAAATAAAAATCTATCAAAACAATTGTAGGTTTCAATTCATATTTTTTCGAATATGAATTTCATAATACATGATTCATATTATAAAAATTTTTAAATTACAAATTCAATGAATCTATGTTTGGGATTTTTAGTTTTATAACTACACAGAAAATTATCACATTAAGATTAGAATTTCAGGAGATATTAATAAAAATATGAAAGTGTAATTTAACATTAGAAGCTCTAAATTTTAAATGTTTATAATTCAAAAACTTATCATTCAAATGACTTGAAATTTCGTTTTTAGGAATAGTTTGAAACGAAGATTTAAAATATATTGTCAAAATTGGGTGTTGTGATTGAAAAAAAATTTTTTTTGGTCTAGTTTTGATTTGTAGATGGCCCCCTAGGCAAATTTCAGCTTACTGGAATTGCAATTGCTACCTAGTGAGGGTTAAGGGAAGTATTTACTATTGTTTCTTAAAAGTACCATTGAGAAGGCATTCAATGAGTGTGTTTTAATTGGATAGGAAGCTGTGGTACTTTAAAAGTGCTGTCGGACATAAAGGGTTAATGAGATCAACCTAATCCGTATGCGGACATGAGCTTCAATATTCGCCTTATCAAAAAAAAAAAAAAAAAAAAAAAAAAAAAAAAAAAAATCGTGTTTCTTTATCAATCTATGCTTTTGGTAAACCTGCACTGGGAAAACATTACAATCTGCAACAAAACTAGTTTTACACTGAATTTCTGGCACTGCAAATCTTGGTTTACGATGAAAACCAATGGACGCAGTTAGAGGTTTATCGCGACTTCCGAAAATGTGATTTTCTGGATAATGCGAATTTTGAAACTCGCGTACTTATATGTATTATGTAAAATATTGACAATTATTAAGAAGTTTATCTTAACCAATGAGTATAGATTATGTGTATTGATTTAGGTCTTGAAATAAAATTAAACTAAATGCAAATAAAATTCAGCCTGAGTATAATTTTAAATTTTCGATTGAAAGTGTGTTACTTAATTCTTTTTTAATTATATTTCTTATTATATTTACAGATCAGAAGAAGACAGATTTCATGATGTCTGCATTTTTAACATTTCTTCAGAGAATTGCTACAGTTTGCACAATTCTTCTAATAGCTCAGCCCACAGTTAACTGTGGATTCACAGACACCATGGAGCCTCTCAACGTCGATCATGTTCTGACGGGAGTTAGAACGCCTCGAATGAACGACAACTCCTCTATAGCTTCTAGTGTCAAAAATGACAAAAGGCAAGCATTTATACCATCGACTTACACAAACCACTTATCGGCATTGGCGAATATGGCAAACTTCGGCGGCTTTGGTCCAGCTGGAGCAATGGGCAGCCTTAGAACTGTAATGATGGGAGGCATGCTGTATGGACTGTCGTTAATTCCAGCAGTTGTCCTCGCGCTTGGAGGAAGTGGTTTACCTATGGGTGGTATTCTGTCTTCTTTGGGACTTAGTAAAAGAGCTGTACCAGAGACAAGTTCAGCCAAAATGCCGCTGTTATCAGAGACTCAGACGAAAAGACTGCTTCATATGTTGCAATCAGCCTTTAAGCAGTGGAGCATTGCCGATGAAGACTGCAAACAATTATTTGTGTGTCAGATGTATCGCCAAGTTTCAAGTAATGGAGTCAGTCCTGATCTCGAATTGTTTAAAGAGGCTCTTCTTCACATCTTAGAGTAAGTATTCGTTGTATATTCATATTTAATTGAAAATATGGTGGTGTATGCTTCATTAGTTCAACACGATTATCCTAATTGGTAAAGAAATCATGGGAGTTGTAATTTTTCGACTCAGTGAGAAAAATGTTATCCCTACCGCCTTTATCCCTTCTTGGACACTTTTCCACTCAGTTGGAAAATTGCAACTCCTGTTATTTATTTACCAATTGTAATAATTGTGTTTAATTAATGAAGTGTAATTACATATCCAACTCTCACTTTGAGTTCCATTACATGTGATTTATTCTGTTGAGCTTTTTCAGAAAACAAACTAGAAAAAGATCTGAGTGAATTGTGTTGACTGAACTTTGCCCAGGATATCTCGGTTGGTATAGTGTTGGCAGCTTAAGCCAAGGTCCTGGGTTCAAATCTCGGCCTTAATACTTTTTCACTCAATTGAAAAACTGCAACTCCTATAAAAGTAATATGGTTTATTAGCTCTTTTTTTCAATATTTTAAAAAATCATACTGACTAACGTATTATAGTAGAATGTTTCATAAAAATAATACTGAAATATCTGAAGACAACAATGTAGATTAAATATTTTAATATGCCATCTTTTACCATTTAGGTCCTTTTCGTGATTTTCAACTTTAAAAGGGATTATAAGCTTAAATTCATCAGATTTTTAACCTGCTTTCAAAATTATTCCTTAAGATAGAAACTTTATCAAATTACTAGGACTTCCCTCAGAGGGATTAGTCTGAGCGATATTGCTGAGAACATAGATTTAATAATAACATGTGGAAGCAAAGAAAATGAGATGTTATCTTTAATTGCCCATATACTGCGATAAACTGAAGTGATGAAAATAGAGGAATCGTAGAATTACAAAATCTTATATATAAATTCGTATAGACTGTTTAAAAAAATGGGAAAGCAAACCATGCAAGACAGCCATGCATGTATATAAAATTGAAAGTACGCAATATATTAAAAGTAAAACAGAAAATGAAACACTAAATTACTTATATCGGAATTTTAACTGTATAAAATGATGTCAAGAGCATAATCAGACGCTCCGCACCAATTTGAGTAACTTTAAATCACAAATATATGATGTTTAAAAAGAATGGACTATACTTTATATGGTGTGTGCTCCCCCGGAATAGTTAATATTGTACAATATATGTTTTCCACGGATGCATTGAGGTTGTTGATAACATTTAAGGAATTCTCTCCTCAAAATCTGATATAGTATCAAAGTACCGAATACATCAACAGTGGCATGCAATGCTTCGTTAGAGTGTGTTTTAGATATGCTCGATCGGATTTAAATGATGAGTGTATGCTGGCCACTACATACGCTGTATTGTTTGTTTTCCAACATATTATGCACAAGTTGAGCTGTATTTAGCATGTATTAAATAAAAGAAATCGGTAATGATTACAGCATAAAGTATGACACAAGATCTGAATATATCGTCTGCATAACTTTTGAGCTGTCAAAGTGTCATTTGAAGTCATTTACAAATCCATACACATTTATTCAGCAAATCATGCAAGCTAACATACGCCAATATCAACCCAATTAGGAAATTTCACCAGAATAAGTTAATATATAAAAAATCTACTAATGATAATTGAGAATATGACCTTATGATAAAATGTCTAGAAAAATGAATCGGATAAAAAATTCATATCACATTTAAAACGGCACTTCCCTCTGTTAGTGGCCTTGGCGAGAGAGAGAAAAGCCTAGAGAAGGAACATTTTAACAAGTACTTTCGGGAAACTTACTCAATGTTTCATACAGGTCTTTATTCAATATTTACACAATTTATTTAATGCTAGGTGGGTATCTATCAGTTTTGTTGCATTTAAATTGCATGTTTTGTGGCGGAAATGCAGCATTATGAAATATGTAAAGTTGCTGTACCTAATAATTCCAAATTAATGATAATTGAGATCGCTTTCCGTTAATTTCATCTTTTTAAATTTTAAAATTTTTAGAAACCATTCATAGAGACAATTGTATATTTTAAAACTAACCCAAAGCAAAATTTCAAGATTTTGGATTCAGCAGTAACGCAGAAATAGAAAATTTTCGAAAGTTTTTTGTTTCTGCACTGTTTTATATAGCGACATTTTTAGAAATTGTTCTATTGTGAGAATTTACGTCATGATAAATACAGCCATGTCAATTTTCATGTTTATATTCCTAACAATTCCATGTACTTCGTTACTTAGATCATCTTTAGATCTTTTTCCGTTTGTTTAGTCTTTCGATATTTTAGAATTCGTTCTACAACGAGCATTTACATCGTATTATATTACCATGCCAAAGCTCTAGTTTCTAACCCCAACAGTATCCCAAAAATTTCAGTATTCCACATAAAACATAGTTTAGAACCTTTCTAGAAAATTTTTACGTTTATCCGTCAAATTGAACCTTTTAGAGAGCGTTCATTACGAGTATTTACATCTTAAAAGTAACTACCGCACCAAATTTAAAGTTTCTAACCCAATCAATCTCGCAGAAATCGCAATTTTAGAACTTTTTTGCTCCTGCAGCGATGTAGGTTCTTGAACTGACATAAAATATTCTTTTTTTCGGAGCAGAGATGGCCACCAACATTTTTTAAAGTTGGCTATGTAGTTTCAGAGATAACACCTCACAAACGTACAAGCATTAATAATATTATACACTTTATAATATTATAACGCTTTATAATATTAGCATTAGATGTACAGATAAAAAAGCCATTTATCTGTTACAAACTAAAGTGCCCGGCGTTGCCCAGAATTTGAAGGATGTTTGTTCTGAAAAATCAATTTCAAAATTTAACATACAACACAAAACAAGCATTAAAAAAAGCAGTCGAAATATTGTATGAATGAATCATATGAAAACGCTATATAAAAATGTATAAATGTATATAACAGACGCAAAAGAATACAGCTATAAATGAACTTATTTCAATTTATAATTGGAGCAATAATGTTAAAATACGCCAATATTTCCCTAATCGGGTTTTTATCATGCTTCAATACATTTTTCGCACTCATATGACGTTTTACTATATCCACCACGCCCTTTATATTTCCAATATGACGTAATATTTTTCTCTTTCACGTGGAAACCTTGAAATAGAAAAGTTATGAAGTTATATTCACTTTCATTTAAATTCGTCAAACTATTTATTTCATTTTCATTTTTCACGTGAATATCTTGCAATAGAAAAGTTATGACGTAATATTCACCTTTTTTAATTCGGCAAACTATTTATTTCATTTTCATTTTTCACGTGGAAAACTTGCAGCAGAAAATAATTTTTGTAGTAATAATTTTATTATGTTTTTTAATTGTTGGCAACTGCTATAACGAAAAATTTTTTAATTTGATAAGAAATTGCTGTTAAATTGGTGGTTTTTTATTAATTAAAAATTAACTACAAATTATTTCGATTCCGGATTACTTTAGTTGCCTCGGCCATGCTTTAATACACATGTACGTATCTTTTCACAATTTTGGCTTCCAAATTGTGGATTTTTATAGAATTACAAACAGACAGATAGACAAGTTTTCATTTTTATATATCTCTCTATTCTAAAAAAAGTAACTAACGCTGTCACCGCTGCCGTCGCCGGTTTTGAATTTTTTGTGACCTTTCTTCGTTAATATTAAGACAACTATTGCATACAAAAATATGAAAATCGGTGGTATTTTAGGGAAATGTTTGATCAACACGCTGATGCATACAGTTTTCAAATCGAAGAATTATTTTAAGAGATATTTAATGCTAAAGTTGGACAAAATCGTTCTATTAAAAAAGTTTTATAGGAGTAAAAGCTATACATGGGAATTTAATCATTTTTAGATCATTTTATTCGATAGACGATCCCGGTGTGCAGATTCCATTATTAATTTTAATTTGACTCATTTTTTGAGGTTTTATTTCTATTTTAAATTCAAATATTCAGCATTTAGACAGATATCTTTTACATATTTTAGAAAATGGTATTAATTTAAACTGTTGCCAACTGTATAAACAGCGCAAACAATAATGTTCGCTTCAAATAAAAAAAAATTACACGTTACTATTATAAACAGAAAAAACCCTTCAAATTAGAATTAAATAATTAGGTATAAAAAGCAGGCACTTATTGGAAATTACGCCATAAAAACTATATTTACATGTGAATTTTAAAAGAGAAAGGATATTGTAAAATAAATTCATTAACATGCGTTAGAAGTCTGAAATAGAAGAAATTACGTCACATTACACTTATTATGCAAAATGAACAAAAACCAGTATTGCAAAACAGTTTAAATTTAAAAATTGCGCGAGACAAAATATTAAAGGTTAAATATTAGTTTTTTTCTAAATTTTATTATTTGTCGTTTGATGTGATGTGTTCAGCTATAAGTATGCAAAATTTCATGTCTCCAACTTAATTTGGGGCTGAGTTAGAAAAATTGCTTAAAATACACAAGTTAGAGCCCAGAGTGTTAAATAATAGACTTTTTCAAAATTTTATTATTTGTCGCTTGATGTGAGGTGTTCAGTTATAAGTATGCAAAATTTCATGTCTCCAACTTAATTAGGGGCTGAGTTAGAAAAATTGTTTAAAATACACAAGTTAGATCCCAGAGGGTTAAATATTAGACTTTTTCAAAATTTTATTATTTGTCGTTTGAAGTGAGGTGTTCAGCTATAAGTAAGCAAAATGTCATGTTTAGTGGCTGAGTTCGAAAAATTGTTTAAAATACACAAGTTAGAACCCAGAGGATTAAATATTAGATTTTTTCAAAATTTTGTTATTTGTCGTTTGATGTGAGGCGTTCAGCTATAAGTATGCAAAATTTCATGTCTCCAACTTAATTAGGGGCTGAGTTAGAAAAATTGCTTAAAATACAGAAGTTAGAAACCGGAGGGTTAAATATGACTTTTTCAAAATTTTATGATTTATCGTGTTATCGCAAGTGTTCAGCTATAAGTATGCAAATTTTCATGTCTCCAACTTAATTAGTGGCTGAGTTAGAAAAATTGCTTAAAATACACAAGTTAGAGCCCAGAGGGTTAATTATTAGACATTTTTCAAAATTTTATTATTTGTCGTTTGATGTGAGAATTTCAGCTATAAGTATGCAAAATTTCATGTCTCCAACTTAATTAGGGGCTGAGTTAGAAAAATTGTTTAAAATACATAAATTAGAGCCCAGAGGGTTAAATATTAAACCTTTTTCAAAATTTTATTATTTGTCGTTTGATGTGAGATGTTCAGCTATAAGTATGCAAAATTTCATGTCTCCAACTTAATTAAATTAGGGGCTGAGTTAGAAAAATTGCTTAAAATATACAAGTTAGAGCCCAGATGGTTAAATATTAGACTTTTTCAAAATTTTATTATTTGCCGTTTGATGTGTGGTGTTCAGCTATAAGTATGCAAATTTTCAAGTCTCCGACATATATAGTTTCTGAGAACGGGCTCTGTGACAGACGGACAGACAGACAGACAAAGGAGTGAGACAGGTAGTGTTTCGTTAAATGAACGAAACTCTAAAAACATGCTGCGGATGACTGTAACAACAACCTAAAATTACATTACCATCAGCGATCTACCAATCCCGAATTTAGTTTATATTCGTTTCATATATTATTATTATTTTGTGTGGCCCTGTAAAATAACTATCAATATTATATACAGTAAAACCTCTGAATAGCGGACACCCCGAGAATGCAGAATTTGTCTTCTATTTAGAGGTGACCGCTACTCAGAGTAAAACATGTACAGTTATTTAAGAGTTGGTAATCGAAAAAATGTCCGCTAAATAGAGGTATCCGCTAATCGGGTGTGTCCGCTATGGAGGTTTTATCAGTAAAACCTCTGAATAGCGAACACCTCGGGAGGACAGAATTTATCCTCTATTTGGAGGTGTCCGCGACTGAGAGTAAAAAATGTACAGTTATTTAAGGGTTGGTAATCGAAAAAATGCCCACTAAATAGAGGTGTCCACTAATCGGGTGTGTCCGTTATGGAGGTTTTACTGCATAATAATATCATCCTTTACAAGAAAATTGCATGCTGTATGATAGACAGACAGACATCCAGAGAAAGATAACCTCCCGGAGCAATAAACACTCATGTCTTTTGTTTTAATCATCCACAATTGTATGTCATACAACAGGCCAGATTTTATACAACAGGCTAAAAACGGTCACCGTGGTACGGATTACTGTATTATTATTTGTTTGCCAACCAAAACTGGTTGCCACGGGTTGTGATCACGTGGTTGAAACTGATCTATTCAATATTAATGCGCGCGTATTTTTTTTTTTTTGCTCCATGTGTTCAAACCAGTTGTCTACGAAAACATCAACCGGTGAAAGTGACGCACACCAAATTTATGTGACGTATGCAGATAAATTGTGCTTTTTTATCAGTTTTTTCTACATAATTTTTAAACGGTTTGGAACTTATTTTTCATAGTAGGTGCATTCAGTAGGCGACCCTCATAGGTATCTTCTGGTGCAATCAGAAACGAAATCCGACAAATATTTTTTGAGTTATGCTTGACGAAAGGTTTTATTAGGCTTTTTTTTTAGTAGGACATGGCGTTAATATCCATCGTAGTAGTAATGTGTCCGGACAGTAATATTTCGCTGAGTATTAGCCTTCGCTTCGCTCAGACAATTATATTGGTGTTGAATGATCGTAAGATTAAAGTATACACTGTAAAAAAAAAAAAAAATCTGTAGTTCTACAGATGTAAAGTTACATGTTTATTAAACTTTCATCTGTAACTGTACAAAAAAAAGCTGCAAATCAACAAAACTAGTTTTTGTAAAGCTACAGAAATCTGTAACTTTACAAATGAATCTGCTAAAATTATAGTAATCTTACTAAAATTTTATCTGTAACCATGGTTGCAGTTACATAAAAAGTTCTAGGCATTCCAGTTTCCTAAAAATTTCTTAATAACATTACAGATTTTTTATTTTTCGGCGAAAAAGTTTGTCTGTTACATGAATTTTTGTTGTTGTCGTTACATAAAAAGTTCTAGGAATCCCAGCTTCCTAGAAGAACTTTAGTAACTTTCCAGATTTTTTTTACAGTGTACGAATGGAACAGCATAATAATTTTTAAATTAAATTAATCAAAAGAATAAATAAACGTGAGGAAACATTTACTTCATAAAACTAAAAACTAACTAAATTGCACAGGCATATTTTAATTTTCATAATACCGAATCGTTAGAGGCAATTTGAAATATAGTTTGTAAAACATTAAATTATTGAGTCATGTTGTGTAATAACCATAGTAGTTTTGTGTCCAAATCATGTAGTATTTAATGGTCTAAATTCAAAATGGTTTAAATGCCGGTGAAGATAGGACTTCTATTGATTGTTCTTTAGCATAAACTACTCTGATTTTCATACTACGTGCTTTTAAAATGAAGGTAAGGTACACTGTAAAAAAAAATTTGTAAAGTTACTAAAATTTTTCTAGGAAACTGGGATTCCAGGAACTTTTTATGTAACGGCAACAAGAAAAATTCCTGTAACAGATGCTGTTACAGAAATTTTTGCTGTTGCCGTTACATAAAAAGTTCCTGGAATCCCAGTTTCCTAGAAAAATTTTAGTAACTTTACAGATTTTTTTTTACAGTGTACTAACTGCTTGATGCAAAAATAAGTGCAATTTAAATACCCTACACTGTAAAAAAAATCTGTAAAGTTACTAAAGTTTTTCTAGGAAACTGGGATTCCTAGAACTTTTTATGTAACGGCAACAACAAAAATTCATGTAACAGACACACTTTTAACGCCAAAAATCAAAAAATCTGTAAGGTTACTAATAATTTTTTTAGGAAACTGGGGATGCCCAGAACTTTTCATGTATCTTCAGCTAGGGTTTCAGATAAAATTTTAGTAAAATTACTGAAATTTTAGCAGATTCATTTGTAAAGTTACAGATTTCTGTAGCTTTACAAAAATTAGTTTTGTAGATTTGCAGCTTTTTTCTTACAGTTACAGGTGAAAGTAATGTAACTTTACATCTGTAGAACTACAGATTTTTTTTTTAATTAATTTATTTATTTTACCGTGTATTTGAAAGAAATCAGTTATGTTCATGAAAGTAATCATGTTCATTCGTTGCTCCACCGGGTATTTGTTTAAAATTACAGATTATAATTATCAAAATCGATCGCATAAAAACTAAGATCAACAGGACTCGACTGTAACTTTTCGGGTCTCCGTGCCGGGGCCGGCGCAACCATCGGGCAAATGGGACGGCTGGGCCCAGGCCCGCAAGTCAATTGGGGTCTTGTTAGAAACCCCGAGCATCTCTATACAATTTGAAATAACCTTTCATCTGCAGAAAATAATTTTTTTTTCTACTTCTGTTTTCAAATATTTCTTCGAGAGAAAAATTGAGTATTATCTTTATTTCATACAGACAAAGTTGATAAATTGTCGGGGAATGTATAAATTTGATGATTCTGAAATTAAACATGAACGCAAAAAATAAATACTTTAACTATTCTAAAGAGTGGCAGATTTTGCGAATTAAAAATAAGTTAGCACATTTAATTCGAAAGTAGCGGTATTTTTCATAAACTCTATTATCTATATCATGTATTATTCAATGATATAGATATAGACAATTTAAAAATAAATTTTATTGGTCCAGTCTTGCAGCATACATTGGGCCCACTAATTTCTTTACCAGGGCTCCACGCGACGTTGCGCCAGCCATCTCAAAAATGTTTGTAGGGTAAGATGCCAGAAACTTTAATCGCGCCTATAATAATTACATTAACAACAACAACAAAAAATAAATAAACATGTAAATCAGAGATATTGCTAGGTTTCTTGTAGGATGTGAAAATAAGCTTTGACTTATTTTGAATGCGTGAATTTGGTTTTATAAAACGTACAAAAACAAAGACAGGCATGGTTGTGACCAATGCATCCATATGCATGGTTCCAGATAAATAGTCTGGAAGTGGTTTCATACATGGAAATCATTCTGCACTGTTTTATTAATTTTTCTATGTAAATTGAAAAAAAAAAAAAGCCCTAAAATTTCAAAAGTCAAGAAGGAAAAATTAAGCCCATTTATCTCTCATATAAAACAGCCAATGGGCCAGTATGACAACAGCAAAAAGAAAAAAACTGAACTTTCATGCACATGTGTCATCAAGATAGCGGGTAAGGTGAAAAACGTTTATTTTCCTGTTACTTCTTAAGTATTAAAAAAAGCTATTTCCAATTATTACCAAATTTAACCATCATAATTACACTTTATAAGGTAAGCTGGGTTAACTAAACCCACGAGGTAACAGGGCCATAGTTTATTTTATAAAGAACCGTTGATGTTTTTTAAGTTTTAGCTTTTGATAACATTGCACCCGCATCTCTACTTCTTAAAACAACATGTGTCAACGCAATCATAACTCTGTCTTTGCTATGATACGTTGCCGAAAATTTAGGTTTCTTTTTTTAAAAACAACGTCCATTTGGTTGAACTTCCTCTGCTTTTTATTAAAATATGGTAAGTACTTTTATTAAACAATCTTTTTATTTAAAGATTAGACACATAAATACATTAATATTATTAAGTATCTATGCATATTTACTTCATGTTTCAAATGTAAGGCCGGTGTTCCAGTTAGGCCATAAATTTTTCAAGAATGGGGTAACTGGGCCATATAGGATGTAGTTACCCCAACAGTTATAAATATCTTTTTGAGTTTCTCCTACTACGGGAAATTAATTTTTCCATTGTTTTTTTGCTTGCAATAAAGAAAATTACATAATACCTTATTAAATTACATAATAAAAATTTTTAAAAAGCATGTTGGGGATATCAAACCAAATTTCTTAAGTGTGATAGCTATAGCTCGAAATTTTACGATAAAAATGAAGAGGCGTACATAAGACAAAGTAAGATTATTAGAAAATTATCGAAACGAATAAAAAATAGCTCTATTCGATATAAAAAATAAGGCTACATTCTCCACAGGTTTATTGGACATATCGAACTTCCATTGTGGTAAATAAAAAAGAGAATGAGATACTTAAGTACTTATGTAGCCGTTTGTTCATAGATTTATCTTGATATTTTTTTCCTTAAAATACCCATGTAACTTTTATACTTATTACCTACACTAAAGAACATAAGTATTTACTTAATTTTTATGTTTTTCGTATAAATAAATCTAATAATCTAATATTTTCATTTTTAGTGCTTTTTTTAGACACATAGGGAGTAAAGGTTTCCCTTACAACGCCCTTTAGTTGATATATAATGTACATGATACTCCTGGTTTAAATTTTTTTTAGTTGTTTACACTTTTTCAAACAGGATCTGATACCCAAATATTAAAAAAAAAAAAAAAAAAAAAAAAAAAAACGCGTGTGGAACATAGATCCTCCTGGTCCATTTGCCCTATTTTTATGGGGCAACTGTACCCGTGAGGAAAGAAAGGTGAAATATATATATTTTTTTTTTATTTTTAGATATTAAAATGTAATTTTGAACATTTCTGTCTGATAGAGGGAACCTAACTGAACACATTTACAAAAGTTCGGACTTTAATAGAAATGAATATTAGCATTTTGAAGCTGAATTGCCAGAATCTCCAGAGTCACATTGTAAAAGCATGGCCCAGTTGCCCCACGTAACCTTAAACAATAACTACAAATCGGGAAAATATACATGATTAAATTTGCAAAGTATGTTACTGGTTTTTAATTCGTTTTCACAGGTTTTCAAAATATTTCTTATGCAAATATTAATGATTTTAAAGAAAGCATTCTTTATAATGAAATTTTACTTCTAAAAACTCTAATAACAGCAAACCTTCAAAAGGGCACTTAGAAAATCTTCAAAGGACGCCGCGTTGGACAGCCCTGGCCTCGATTTTGTATATCTTTTTACTTTCAAATGAAATTAGTCCCGAAGTCTGTGTATAATTTTCGGGCTAAGATTATTTATATTTAGTTGTAAAAAACATTTTTTTTCTTCTGACTTCTTTTTTTTTCAGTTTGAAATCCTATGACAATTTCTTTTTTTCGGACTAATTATTTTACCCCTAAATCTCATTATTTCTAAACGAAGATTTTACTAAAATAACAGCTCGCAAAAATAAGTTTACGTTGTAAGTGTAAATAAGAATGCGCAATGTTAACCCTATGGTATTTTTTTTTCTCAAACTCATTATTTTATACCTAAATCTTATAATTTCTGTGTCAAATTTATACTCGATCACTAACTAAAAAAATAGTGTATTGCCGTAAAATTTCAGTGCGATTTCACAAAATTAAGTGGGTTTTTTTTTTTAATCAAAATGTGCGTAATGTTAATCCTATGGGCAAATGCGCAGAAAAAAACGAAATTCGCCACAAGTGACGTTTCGGAAATGAATTTTTTTCAAAGGGTTAATATTCATATTTTTATTTACGGAATGCACCGTTGTCATGAAAAATAAACGTACATGTGATTTGGTATTTTTTTTTATGTATTTTGATTTCCAAAGCCCAAGTGTAATTTTGAAGTATGGTGGAAAAGAGAGGGAGGTCGTCATGTACAGTAGATGTTTCAAACAAATAATCGTTATTGCCCAACCTTTTCGAAATTTTTATGAGTTAAAAACATAATGTTTTCGTAGCCTGCGTAAAAAATTCGTGAAAAAGTATTGCTATATAGTATTAAAAGAGCTTGTAAGATTACTTTATTTTTCACTTCGCCTCGTTTAACTCTTTATGCCCCTGCGGCACTTTAAAGTATACCATTTAAAAAACTTGTTGTAAAATTCATTTTAGAAGTGATACACTTTAGAATGTATATACTTTAATTTATACTTTACTTTATCTACTTCCAAAAGCATTGTTGGTTGCACAAAAAAAAAAAAAAAAAAAAAAAAAAAAAAAAAAAAAATACTTTTTAAAGGATGATTTCTCTTTCATTTTTTCAGTTTTCTTGACCTTGGAAGTTAGTGAGTAAAAATATTTCTATATTTCTGTTGTAACAGCATTGTATTTGTACATTTCCTAGTTCTATAAAATACTGAAAAAAGTATTTTAATTAACCCCTTGAAGGGTACCGGTATATTATATATACCATTTAATTTTAATTCCTAAATCCGACATTGGTATCAGAATTTGTGAATTTAAAATTGTCTTGTATAATGTTCGCAAAGAAACATTTTTACTTATTTTCGTATAAATTTGTTCATAAACCCCACTGTCAATCAGTCATTTTATCATTTTAGCAACAAAAGTGCTTTGCCCCTCAAAGGGTTAAAATATTTGAGCGGAATTTTAAATATCGCACAAAATCCCCATAAATTAAGACTTAGTTCATTAATTTTAATTCGCAAAATCTTTCTAAAATTTATTAAATGATTGTGTAAATCTTTTAAAGTAGTTTCAAAAATTCACGAATACTACTTTAGAATATGAAATTTTTATGAATTCATAATTTGGGACATATAAAGGATTATTAGTTGAAAAAAACAACGTCTTATCGTTCGAACGCATTGAAATTTTTATCAGCTATAAATATAGGGGTTTCAAAGCCTGTGCAAAAGTGCAACATTTGGTTGTAAAAACATGCACTGAAGCCGCCGCGTTCTGGTCGAAAATTTTGCAGATTTTATTTATTTATTTTAAATACGTCTAGTTGTCCGAATATTTTAAGATTTTTATAGGGGATGTAAATCCTGTGTGTTAAGAAGGGGTAAAATGATTGTGTTGAAATACCGACGTTTAGTTACTTTTAACGTAGAAAAAATATCGTCTTCAGGAGGCGCGAAGTGACCAGCTTCCGCGATTTTTTTCAAAAAGGTTTTTTTTAAGACTGTTGACCAGGCCCCTCTTATCTACCGGCCTTTTGCGCAACTGAATGGGCAACGGGACAAACCTGATCGACACATGGTGGAAAGCTACTTGATAAGGTTCCAGGCCATCGTGGCTACAGTGCTTTGTGTTGCATTTCCTAAGTTGACCGGTTGCTAATTGATGTTTAGTTGAGTCGATTCGGCACTGCACAGCGGCTGTGAAGGAATAAAATAACTTCGGCATCAGCATCAGTTACTTTTAAAAAGCTTAGAGTATCAGAACTGAATTTAGTTGTCTTTTTCATTCTGCTCTTTGGTGGTTTGTCATTATCGTTAGAGATTCTTGTGATTTGTCTCTGTCGTGAGATATGGCCGCTTGCATGAGTAATTTTACACTATTTGCTTTGTTTGGTGATTTAAGTGAATGAATATCTAGGCTATCAGCCCATCATAATTGAAAAGCTATTATCACTTTGTTAGTTTTACTTTTTTCGTGTCTTCACACATTTGGTTGCTTGTTGTACTATGGAGGTGGAGCCAGTTGTAGCCATTAGTTCCTTCTTATGAGATGACTATGTCACTATGCTTGTGTCTTTATATTTTTGCCCTTGTTGTTGAGTGAATGAGTATCTAGGCTATCAGTCCTTCATAATTGATTTGCTGTTATCACTGTTTAGTCGATTTGATTATCATTTGAGAATGGGCTCTTTGGCCACCAATCCTTTATATAGATGGATTTGAAGCATTTTGAGCCTGAATCATTTCATCCTCTAAGACTTTCACTCTCTATAGCGTTGTAAAACGATTATTTTGGCATGGCACTCAATTTAGTTAGTTTTTTATGTATTTTTTTTTATTAATTTTTGTTGTTGCACGATGTACTTTTAATTTTTTTTCTCATATTATTATATCGGTGCTGTAAAAGAGTTCTTTTCATAACCTTTTTTTTTTTGCCTTACCTGTGAGATAATTTGACAAATTTCACTCCGTAAAGGAAGGGCTTTGTGCTGGGAGATTTAAGGAAGCGTTTTAACTGCGCAGGCATTCTCGCGCTCGAAAAAGAATGCTTATCTGATTAACGTTCGTTTTGTTTTTTAATTAATATCTCGGCTAATTATCAAAAAAGGAAAAGTCGCAGGTACATCAGGGTCTACCTTGGACTATCATCACCCAAATATTCAGACTTCTAAGTGCTTCTAAAGTTTCGCTAGGATGTGAAGAAAATTTACTATTTGTTTTCAAATAAATTTGTCGATAAATTCTGGTGGAAGTTTACTTAAACAATTTATCAACAAAAGAGCTCTGAAAGGGCTAAAAGAGCCTTTAATTAACCCTGAGTCATAAAAGTTCAAACACTAAAAGCCTAGTCGGGATCTTCATTTTACTTTCGTAAATTTTACGATCTTTAAACGATTTTTCAGAAAAGTTGTTTTGTATGATTATTTACTAATTTCGTCATTATATTCTTGCAGAATTTTCACTCTCTGCAGAATGACTAGCATGATATGAGCTAAAAGTTGAAATAATTGCGCATCGTGAAAATTCAAGATTTGTGGTGTCCCGCCAATTGGTTCCAGCAGACGGGTCTCGGACTCCCTAACCATACTCAACTTGTGGCCCGGCGACCATTTATGTGTGGCCCGAGACATATAATCATTAATTCATATTTTAAAAAGTAATTGAGATGTGCACAAAAAGAATTGAATATCTTAAATGCTTCTTTATGTATTTTTGTAGGAAATCAAAATTTGTTCTGTTATACATAATTATAATTTTAAATTATAATTATGTATAACACCATTAACCATACTCAACTTGTGGCCCGGCGACCATTTATGTGTGGCCCGAGACATATAATCATTAATCCTTATTTTAAAAACAAATTCAGATGTGCATAAATAGAATTGAATATCTTAAATGCTGCTTTGTATATTTTTGTAGTAAGTCAAAATGTGTTCTGTTATACCTAATTATAATTTTAAATTATGTTAAAACTTCCGTTATTATTTCAAATGCCCTTTGTTTAGTCAAAAGTTCCTTTTAAAACTTAGTTGCATTTATGCTACAGTGGTGTATATATATTTCTTGATCTTCAACACAAATTAAATATTGTTGCAAAATAATTAATGCTCTATCGTTTTCTATATTAAAAAAATTCAAAGTTTTTGCATTGAGCAAATTACTGATTTATTAAAGAAAATTGCCTGATTTTTTATCTTCTTTAAAACCGGGATATTCTGTATTGTTATATTATTATATTATTACACTAGCCGCTTCTGGCGACCAGTTTGGTCTCCCTTAAATGTATGCTAAGCATTGCATCATCTTACTTTCATTCTTAAACTAATTCACTTGCTCAATCCTTCCCCTCGAGTCCAAAGAGAAATCAAGAATTCTTTGCGCACTTGATAATATTTCATACAAGTTTTGTTATTATACTTATTTCGTCTTTTTTGACGAATACCTCTTAATTTCAGTAGCTGTAAAAATGAGTGAAATTTCAAGGGTTTGAACTGAGATTTGTTCATAAATTATCTAAATTAAACTTATTTTACTTAAACATGCCGTTACTTCAATGTTATTTTTTAGTATTAATAAATTTATTTAAATTTTAAAAATTATGCATTTATAATTTTTTTTCACTATTTAATAACTAAATAAGGAATATATATACTTTTGTTTTTATAGATCTGATTTCTGAGTTCATAAATATGACATTAAAGTAACGTAAGTAAGAGAAATAGCAAAATAAAACCCCCATGAATGCAAGCCGTTAACAAACGTTAGCGCCGCCAATTTACATACTATGACGTCATAAGAATATTGTCCATTCATTGTTTGAGAACCTGCTTTGCGAATGATTACCTCCATGGCCTAATATTTTCTACCGTTTATAATGAATGAATCTCTTGTGTTTGTTTACTTTATGAAGTGAAATAGAAAGCTGTCAACTTAATTTCAATTGAAATTATCTTGGAATACATATTTATTCGAATGTAAATTAGAAACAATACTTTGATGTTGGAATGAAATATTTTAGTTTATGTTATTATTATTACGATTAATTGCTTATTTAGGTACTTTTCTATTACAGGGGCCTTGGCTTCCTTTTTTTTAAGCTTGGTGCAATTCGGGCTTCAGAACGTAAAATACGTTGATAAAATATATAATAGCTATAAAAATAAAACTGGTGAACTTTTATTTTTATTTATATGTATTTATTTGCATATAAACCTTTTATTTACAAATATATATATATACAATATTTGTTCAGATACAAATTACTTCTATTTCTATATAAAAAAAAATTATTGGCTTCTTTAGATTAAATAAATTGTATACATATGGAAAAAATTGCTTATGTATATGAAATAGGATTTAGATTGCCGAAAAATACGATGCCAATTTTTTTTTCTCGCCAAGAACCTATGCTGGAAAAATATTTATTTATTTATTTATTTATTTATTGTATTTTAAGTGTGGTAAATGAAAGATGTGTATTTTAAATGAAAGTTATGTATTTTAAATGAAATAAGTGATAGAGTTATATTTTAATGAAATGATGGCGATGGGAGAATATTTGGCGATTTATCACCTGCACCCGACTAATGGTTGTTTGGCATATAAAAAGAGAAGCGGTCAGCCCGGAACTATTGATGACATTCAGATGACTTCGGCTTTTATTATATAGGTTTTATAAGCCAATACTGTTTTTTTAGGTCTGAACATTTGTCGAGGGAAAAAAGGTACAAAAAAAATTTAATATCACTATTTCCAAACAACAAACTTCCAGACACATTTCTAGAACATTGGCAACAGAAATCTATCACAAAATGTATTGTTTGGAAATAGTATAGTGTTAATATTTTCTGGTAACATTTCTTCCGACACAAACGTTCAAACCTACTGATAACATTAACTTTGTGATATTGCTTTGTTATACTACTTATGTTCAGGGTTTAATTTCTAACAAAAAAAGTACCGGAGCCCTAATATTCTGTGGTACCGTAGAACAACCGTACCGTTCCCCCTACCCCCCTGTCACTCCAATCTGCATATTTATACTTCGTACATTATTTTCAAAATTTAAAGCATTTTTTTTTTTTTTTAGCAAAATAATAATGTTAAATATAGCTATCAGCATATACTTAGCTGTCAACTATTCCGCTTTTCAGTTATCACTCCTTCTGAATGGTAATCTTTGAATAATTTTAAAGTTAATTAATTGCAGAATTCTGCGATTCAATAGGGTAAGGCTTATGATTAGGAAATAGTGTTAATACAAAAAAAGAGATAGTTCGCAGCTATGCATTTTTAAGAAAAAATGAATGAAATGTACTGAAATTAATAATTATATGCTGAAGAATGAAGCAATGTTTTACAATTTCCTATAAAAGGCGCATATATTAAACTATAATCGATTCCTTCCGCATAACAATCTTTTATGATGAATCTTTGAAAATCAGATTAAATTAAAAATTTGACACCGTTATCGGAAAGAATCGATGCTTTTATGGAAAAAGGGGAAACACTGCTCGATTGCTTTCTATCAGAATAGTAATACGTGGCAATTACATCTACTTACAAATGAAAGTGACTTCGTAAATGTGCTGAGCAAAGCCTTAGCATAGGTACCGTTCATGATACAAAATAAATAGAAAAATTACTTACGTGATTTTTATACACGTACACATTGGAAGACAAAAAAACCTGAAACAAACAAAACCTCAAGCTGATGCTCGTTGGCTAAAACAGAAAATATTCTTTCAGGTTAGATATCTTTTAAAAAACAGACAATAAAAAATTATCCTGCTGTCGCAAAAGAAAATAGAACTGAAAGCAAATTCATTGTTCAGTCTCTTGAGTGGCACCATATCAATACGTCGTCGCCGACATAAATTTCAAAATGGAAAAACACAGTTTCTGTTTGCCCTTCATTTTGATCAAAACATCATTAAAATGATTTTAAATAGAATATAATACGTAATTTTAAAGGAGGAAAAGTTTTTACATGAATAAATAAAATTTTAATTGTAATACAGATTGAGCTCAACTCAGTCTAAGCCCAAAAACTGGTATAAAAATCGAGTCCGTTTTATCTCCATCTCCTACGTGTGCGACTCATTAAGTCACACATAAGTGTTTTCATAAAAAAGAATGCAAAAACTTGGAGATGGGAAGGAAAGGAAAAAGTAATTTAGGCTTCGGTTTTTCGGAAGCGCTATTGCACTGGGCTCCGGAGCCCTGTATTTATGAGCTCCGGTGGGCTCCGGCGCAAATTAAACCCTGCTTATGTTATCTTACTATTTTAAGTACAGTTTTTCCACCTTTTTGTAAGTGTACTGCGGCCCGCCTAAGATCGCAAACATATGTTTTCGGCCCCCGAGAAAAGAAGTTTGAGTATGGCTGCTCTAAATGAAGGCGTCTCGCTTAAATCGGGATACCAGGACCAGGGCAACACTAATCGTAACATAAACATTCTTCTATTTATTTCACCAATCTCTCTGCTAGTCAGTCAATTTCCGCATTCCCCTTCCTAATCTTAAGTTTTTGGGCATAGAATGACAGTCGTATATTTAAAATATTACCTCGGAAACAGGGGGCGCCAATTGGGCGAGGCTAGGGGGGGGCAATTGCCCCCTCGAGGAATTTGACATTTCAAAATGTATCAGTAGTCGCGTGTTAATCAATTTTTTTCCCCTTAAATTGCACAAAAGTCGAAATAATGTCAGATTTCAGGAAAATAAAAAGCTGTCAACCCTCCGACTGTCTTGGAAAAGGGCAAAATTATAATGTTGTTTTCTCTGCATTTTGTTTTAAATGCTAAAAAAAAATATTCTTTGAACATTTTATAAAAAAATCTTAATAACGAATATGATTGCAATCCTTAGAAGTATTAATAATTGTTCAATGTATTAAAAATCAATAGAATTATAGTACTTTAAATATTGCTTGTATTGCAGTGAAACCTGGAGCTTAGTGAACGTATTAACACGGGCTTGTCAGTGAGGGGTTTAAAAAAGCAGTTTAAGCACAGAAATTAACAATTATCATTAAAATAATATTTTCTAAAACCTTGTTATCAAGATTCTCAAAGTGATATGCACTTATTATTAATGAGTGCTTTAGCTAATTTTTAAAAGATGTGTGATAATCAAACTGTATCAGTAATGCTACTCTTCAACAATGCAATGTATAGTGATCCTCAAATATGCCCAACAAAGTCCAAAGAAACGTTGACCCCCTCAAGAAATTTCTGAAATGGCGCCCCTGCTCGGAAAATTAATATGTTTCACCCCTTTTTCTTCGTACTCTTCTTAAAAGATGCTTATTTTTTTTTTCTTAGTTCTCAAAATATATCCCAAATAAAGGCTTAATTTAACATTTTACGTGTTAAAAGCTGACGAATTGTGAGTAAGATTTTAAGTACATGTTTTAGAAATATTTTGACAACTAAGGGTAAAAGAGACATCCTTTAAGAAGAGTAAACAGAAAAAAAGGAGTTAAAAATATTAATTTTCTGAGGCGATATTTTAAATATACGAATGCCCATAGACTTAGCACTAGTGAGAAGAATTCGGAAGCTGAGTGACTAGTGGCCTTATAAGGCTACTTCAGTCAGGCGAAGACACCCGTTCGATAATGTTAATCCTAGGGAAGAAATTTTTTAAGATAGCTCGCTTGCATTTCCCTATTTTTAAATGATTTTTTTTTTCTTTTTTCTTTTTGCATTGAGTATCTGAGGTCGATGTTTACGAAGGCCGTTTTTTACTTTTTCGATTTTCTTTTCAGGTTTTGTTTTATGAGAATACTTTCACTTTCGAAACCGGTTCCGAAAATAAAAGCATCCTAATAAGAAAAAGCTGTACAGAAAATCAAAAAAGTAGAAAACAGTCTTTGTACAGATCAATCTCAGGTAACCAATGCAAAAAAAAAAAAAAAAAAAAAAATTAGAAATATTAAAATGCGAACGAGATAGCTTAAAAATTTTCTTCCATGGGATTCAATAGGCTCCAGATAGACGTATTATTATACCCGCGGTCTTTTTGTTCTGGTCAAGCGGCGCTCTCTTGTGATTACGCGGCGTTTTTCATCTTTTATGGCTTTACAAGGAAAGTGCTGGGCGTATCAGGCCCTAATATTCTGCAGTACTAAAACCGTAGCACTTCGGTTTTGTCAGAATCGCTATTGTACTGGGCTTCGGAGCCCTATATTTATGAACTCCGGTGTATTGCGACCAATATTTAAATATTTACTAAAAACAGAAATGTACCGGAGCTGAGCTCTGGTGGGCTGCGACGCAAATTAAGCCCTGGATGTAATGCAAAGGGGAGAAGTTTACTTCAAGTTCGATCTAATCTCCTTATCTCCTTTTCATGATTGAACCCGTTATTCAATTCCCCGTCCTTTTGTTCAAAACCACATTTTATTGCTTTACCATGACAGGGAGCACTCCTCCTTTCTGAACGGAGCTTTAATCTCATCAGATCTAAGATACACACATGTGGGCCTCTATTCTTTTTCTCATAAAAACAACCGCTTGATTTTTTGTATTTTTACTTTACTTCTATGTAGCTGAATGTTTTTTTCTGTTGTAACAAAACCAGCAAGTTGGAAATTGCACGTCAAACGTGGCAAATGAGGTGCGTTCGTACTGTAATTAGTTTTAGAAGTATTTTTTGCACCACATATTATACTGAATGTATATTTTAGTGCACTTCATCAGTGCATATCCATTTTATTCTGTTCGAAAGGTAGTAACATCATTAAAATGCACTTGAAATAATTTTTTCCCATTGGCCGTAATGTAACGGAAAACTTTTGACTATGCCTGTCATTAAACTTGGCGCAGAATGTCCCTTAAGGGATTTTGTGCCATAAAACCTCATACAACCAACCAACCCTGCCATTAAACTATACATCCGATTTTCATAAAGTTTGAAATGATTCGACAAAATTGTGGAAAAATTATATATTTAAAATTTCAAACTGTTCGGTTGGGTAGTTTTTGCTCTGTTATATGCGGACCGACGGATAGACAGACGGACTGAACGACGACTATAGGTAGGTACTACGTATTTATATAATTACGAACGCACCTAATAAATGATATCAATGATGCTTATTTCCTCATAAAATAAATGTTACTTTCTTCTGAGTTTTCAAAAGGTCTTCAAGACAGCGCGGCCAAGAAAATAAGAAATTTTCCTAATTATTTAACTCAAACCCTTTACAATAAAATTTTTTGAAGATTTGGAGATCATTTACTCGTTTAAAGTCCAAAAATTTGTTATTGCGTGAGTTTAGGTTATTGATAATCAAATTGATATTTTAAGGAGGCTACTAATTTTAGATTCATATTTGGGAATCTAAATTACAAGCCGCCTAAAATGTCAATTTTAGAAAAAGGGCTGTTTGTGTCGTCCACACTGTAAAAAAAAAAATCTATAAGGTTTCTAAGAACTTCTAGGAAACTGGGATGCCTTGAACTTTTTATGTAACTGTAACAAAAAAAAAAAAAAAAAAAAAAAAAATGTAATTATCCCGGGTTACCGATAAAATTTTAGTCAGCATGCAGATTTCTGTAGCTTACAAAAACTAGTTTTGTAGATTTACATCTTTTTTCTGTACAGGTAAAATTTTAAAAGCCTACAGATTTCTGTAGCTTTAAAAAAAAATAGTTTTGCATATTTACATAATATTTTTTTACAGTGTGTGGTGCCTTTTTGTTGTTGCAAAAGCAATGAATGTGTATTTGTAGTGTTACTTTACCATCAGTCTCAAGAGATTAAATTACCCTCCTTCTTCCATATGCTTTAGTGGATCTATATAAATAAAGTATAATTTAATTATAAATCACTTCTTCCACTAATTGTTTTCCATTTTCAGGAGAGGGGGACAGCGCCGTGCAGGCAGAGCAGCTGAGCATCTGTTGGCAGAGTATGACCATTATTTTACCGCTGCCAGGATGGGCATGAAACAAGAAGATTGCGAATCGCACTACTTGAAGTGCGATCTCAGTCTTTATCCGTTGAATGATGGCTTCAAGAAAGAGGCCAAGTCGCCCAAGACCAAGAGTGATAATCAAAAGAAAGACAAGGAGATCACAGAAGAGAAAGAAACAAAAAATGTATAGTGACCAGAAAATATCCGAAACTGTCCAAAGAACAACCAAAATCAGTGCCAGTGTTACCAGTTCGTTACATTTTTAAAATTCAGATTGCTTGATTGCGAACACTTTCTTGAAGTAGAAATATTCGCCTTATTTAATGACAGATTAAATAATGCAAAAATAAGGGGAATTATATTATTTTAAAAGAGTGGTTGTAATCAAAGAATCTTATTATTAAAAAAAGGTAGCAGATTGGTAACACTTGACTGCATATTTTGTTTTCTAGCTTAAGGAACTAATGGAATACTTTTTATTTTATTTTTTGTTCCATTTTTGCACTTTAAATTTAACCTTTTATTTTATAAATTGTTTTGCATGTTTCTAATACTTTTAAATTTAATTATATTTCAGGTAGTTTTATACTTTAGTAAAACTTAATTTCTGAATGCCCCCCCCCCCCCCCTCGCAACGTCTCAGCAAGTCGCTTACATATTGCCTGGATATAAAGTTGCACCGGAACTAGGAAGTCTATCAAGGAGCTTTACGTGGTTCCATGCGCCCCGTGAGTGGTAAATATAGGGTAATGTGTACGTCAAATTGAGTGTGGATCATACTTATTGTACTGCATAGAAAACTTGGTTTTATTGAGACTTATCATTATATTTTAAGTGGGGATATAATCATAACCACCATAAACATCAGTTATACGGTTTTACTGATATTTACAGCACAGTAGTTACGTTCTAAATATTTGAAATTTTAAGTTTGGCCTTTTATAATTATTAACAGATACAAATATACGATCTTCATTATTCTTTTCCTGTGACTGCGTTTTCATTTTTCATGCTGATCTAAAATTGCATTTTCTTTCACTCTTTTAATATAAATGAATAAAAGAAAAATTTATATTTTTTGAACAATTCCCTTTTTAAGTCACGATTAACTTTTTACTGTAGTTTGCTTTATGGACTTGTACTATTTTGACACTTACTATTCTACTCATTTAGCGTTAAAATACTTACAATTGTGGAAGTCATTTTTTATGTCAAGAGAAAGGTATAAACTGGCAATGTGAAAGAAACAAACGCAAGACGTGAAGAAAATTGATTAAAAAAAAAACAGGATTAATGCCTGTTAGCTGTTTTAAGAACCAGAATCAAGATTCCATATATTTTCTTTAGTATCTTAGATGAATTCAACATGTGTGACAACGCACTACATTAGACCATTTCATTCTAAATTATCAAAACTGGACATATTTGAAGACAGTAAAATGATTGCCATTACATTATCCAGAAGTTTTTACCAAGCACAATAACATGGTTAAATGAATATATATATTTTTTTCCTTTTCATTGGTTGCATATTTTTTATTGGCACTATATTGATAACGATACCTTACTTGATTCATATTAGACGAAAATTTTCCATTTACTTTTCTTGAATATCGAAACGTTTGAGTAAGTGTAAGTGTTGTGTATAATTTTAACCCTTAACGGTCCGGAAGTATTTCAAGTTTACTTCCAGTTTACCAGATCGAAGCTATTTTTCATACGAAGAGAAACTGTGTACTCAACATTTTTATATCAAATATAGAAAAGAAAATAGATATATTTTACTGAAAATTTATTAATATATATTCAAGGTAATAGGATAAAAAGATTGTTTAAATTTTACATTCTTTTAGAACATGGTATTTTTCGAAGCACTCTCCAATATGTATCCCTGTTTTTCTTTTAAGTGAAGTATCCAAAATATTTGCAAACATCTATTTCTCGAAAATGTATTTGAAAAAAAAATGTTATCTTACTAATTATTCCTGGTTGACCAATATTATTTTATGTTGGCTAAAGGCATTATTCCCATATTGAAAATTACTCACTAATGTCCTGAAAAACCTGTTCGCATTCAATTCGCAGAAAGGTGCGAAATGTGAATTTTTTTCCAGGAAACTAATTATATTTTACTATTTATTTTGCTGAATGATGTAATTATTAAATATAACAGATACATATAAGAAGCATAATAACATAACGTATAAAGCTATAAAATTGTTTTTACCGCCCTATTCGCGACATTGGACCCAGTAAGTAAAAATATCATGCTGTTTAGATAGCGGCATTGGTCCGTTAAGGGTTAAAATTAATTTTAATGTGGGATAAAATTAACTTTAATTGGAAACCGCATTTCGTTTTCTTCTCTAAAGATTCAAAAATTATCTTAATAATTAAATAATGTATACATGTTTTTTAATTTAATTCCCTCAATTTAGTTTTTAGATATTTGAAAAGTGTTTTATGTGTTCTCAGAAATCTCATTTTGTTAAATTAATGCACACTGTTTCTTCATTTTAAATTTTATGATGCTATGAAAATGTGTGTTATCTAGTCTAGGAATTTCTTTTCAATAAGAAGATGAATTGTTTAAAATTCATGGATAAGCAGTAACAGAAACTTATTATGCACTTTAGATTATTTGCTTAAACTGTTCTTTTGCACACAATTGTAGCATTGTAATGTTACGATTTAGTTTAGAAACAGCACTGTGCAAAAGTGTACACAAACTTTTTTCCAAGTTATTTTGTTTTCAGGAAGGGATCGTTTATAATCTCTAGATAAAAATTATCTGGATATCTGGATAATATTCTCCTGATATAAATTAATATTTTGTTTGGTTTTTGTTACATTAATTTCATCTATTTATTAGTCATTATTCACAAATATTTACTGCACAATGTACTGTATATTCCAGTTCAATAAAATGTACCTTCTCTAAGTTTTTGTAATATTTATGTATTCCTTTCATATACAGAATCATTCAAAAGTATATTCAGAATAAGTATAAAAGTAAAAATAGTTTTAATTAAAGTACACTCTTTTATAAGTATTTATTTAAGTGTTTATTTTGAAAATCACACCTAATTTCATACAATTCATATTTTTTCAAAAAAATTCCATTAAAAAGCATTAATTTGACGTGGGCACCGATCCCAATTAAAGAAAATTACCTGATTTGTTTCACGCTTGGTATAAAACACGAGTTAGTGACTTTATTTAAAAAATATGTAATTTTTGTTCTTTTTTAATATATGGCACCAAGAAAAGAAACAAAAAAGCATCATTTAAATGACCTATTCGGAATTTGTATATTTTTGCATATTTGTAATTCATGCTTCTGATTTTGTAAATTTTTATAGCTGAATATTACTGGGATGGAAGATCATTCTGGAACAACACAACGATTGAATGGGAAAATGCTGTTATTTTATTAAAAATTTTAAACACGTGTATTTTTCTATTTTGATAATTTGAAATACATATTTAAGTACCTAGTCCAAAAATAAAGGTAAAAACGCTGTTGAAAGATTATGTTGAAATTCCTAATTCATTTTCCAAATTTTTCGACTTAATTAAACACAATATGGGCTTTAAACATCATCTTAATACAATATAGGGAAATACCATATAAACTTGCCTCAGTTATTCTCCTAAAAATCTCCCCATGTTTTGGGGCATTCTCAATAGGTCTCTATAGAAAACCATTCATCAAAATGCATAGAATACTTTAGAAATCTAATTTGAAAACTTGACGCCTTTTCCCGAGCTTACACTTCAGATAAATGAAACAGACGTTGGAGCACTTGACATTCATAAGTTTATTTGATATTCAGCGTTAAAAAAGAAACACCGTAAACCATTTCCGGGATTTTTCGCCGCATTTAGGGAATATGAGGGCGGTTTATAATGAATGATGTGTATTGTAATGGGAATTTTTTTAAGAAAATGTTTCAAATGCAGAGAAATGTTTCGCGTTTTGTTTTTGAAGTTCGGTTGTCTCATTATATAGTATTTATATACGATTCTTGCGCTAAGATTTTATGTACAAGAACATTATCGAATTTAGGGGTCGTCACATTTAGACACAATGACCTTACAGCGAAATATTTCCATGTTTCCTTCAGTTTTGTTATAAGGAGTTTCCATTGTATAGTATTTACACATAAGTAACTGATAGTATGAAGCTAAATTACTTCAAAAAAATTATTAAATGAGTACTTTACATCTGATGGATATAGGAAATACATTCTTTTCAAGTTCCATATAAAAATATTTACAAACATTTACATACAATTTACATGCTATTGCAATGACTGTTTCATTTGGTCAGCTCTCAGTACTTGATTCCTTTTGCTGACGTATGTACATGGATTCCGTTTTTAAGTAGCCCATCATGCCAAGAGTTGAGACAGAAAGGAGAATGTAAATTTTGACAGAAGTGCAAATATAATTGCTGTAAGAAAATGCGGCGCAGTATCCGATGGAATCCCAAAGGTAAAATCCTGCAAACGCTGCTTCTTCATCCTTTTTGAACATCACACCATAGAATGCTGTAAAAAAAATATAAATACTTTTTGTTGCATAATTTAAAATAAAAAGTTATTTCTATCCTATATATAGTACACTAGCTGACCCGCCCGGCGTTGCCCGGGGGCATATAAGCAACCTTTACACGGATAGAGACATGGGAAAGAATCTTTTGAGTTGATTGGTTAATAGTTCGAGCCAACGTCACACGTCACGACCAAGGTTTTTCGATGTACTGAAAGAGAGTAGTAATTCCATGGCTTTATGGCTGATAAACATTCTTATTTACATGCACGAAGAAAAAATGTCAATTTGTGGACGATTTTTTAATTCCGTTTTCTAATTTTGTTTATCGCATCTGATAAAGCAACTCAAAATCGAATGAACTCCAGAAATTCAACATTACCTGGATTAATATTTACAATGCTTTATATGCATGTTTACAACGTAGCTGCAACAAATACGGAATGATTACTGTACGGGACATAATTTATTTCAATACAATACTATAAAAAATCCCAGCTGGAATGTGATTGGGGGCTTCAAAGTGCATAGTTCGTTACAGTCTCTAAGTGTATACTTGCTAGTTCAGTGGTTATAATAACCAGTCTTAAATAAAAATGGACATTTACGCTTCTTTATGACAAGTATCAACAAAACAAACGCCTTTTAAAACCGGTGTATTTCTTTTTTTAATTTGACTCATTTTTTGAAGTTTTATTTCTGTTTTAAATTCAAATTTTCAGCATTTCGAGAGATATTTTTTACTTATTTTAGAAAATAGTATTAATTTAACCTGTTGCCAACTGTATAAACAGCGCAAACAATAATGTTTGCTTCAAATAAAAAAAAAATATTTATACGTGTAAATAAAGTAAAAATGTATTTACAAGTGTCTATTATAAACAGAAAAAAAACATTTGGAATTAGAATTAAATAATTATGAACAAAAAGCAGAAACTTATTAAAAATTACGTCATAAAAACTATATTTACACGTGAATTTTAAGAGAGAAAGGAAATTGTAAAATAATAAATTCATTAACATGCGTTAGAAGTCTTTAATAGGAGAAATTACGTCATATTTACGTCACATTACAGTTGTTACATAAAATGAACACAAAATAATATTGCAAAACAGTTTAAATTTAGAAATTGCGCTAGACATTTATTTGATATTTTGAGAGGATACTTTTCAACTATTTTTGTTAGGAAAGCGCAAATAATATTTAATTTCTAACAAAAGTATTTTCACGTGAATATTAAAAAGAGAAAGAATAGTTTGGTCAAAATTACATCAGATTAAAAATGATTAATTTAAAATGTCTTATTTAAAAGAACTTTCTTTTCGCTTTGTTAAAAAATACCGGGAGACAAAGACTCTGTTTACTTAATTCCTTTTATATTAGCTTATTTTTAAATGTTTAACTGATTTTACTTAATCAAAGACGAAAACAGCGATTGTATCTTTGGTACTACTTAGTTATCCCGTCGACCAAAAATCTATCATTCGCCAAACTATAAGATTAAATGCCAATAATGGTTGATCGTTAAGGTCACATTAACTTGACTTTAATCAAGTTACACGTGTCTACGTCATCAAGTTATTTTTATTTCGACGTTTTATTTGTATTTTATTAATGTTGCACTAATTTATTTGTTCTTTTGTTAATTAAAATAAAAATTATGTCAATTTGTATAATTTGGCGAGTGGTTTGGCGATTTATATAATTAAGCGAAATTGGTCGACGGGATATTCAAGTAGTACCGCAACGGATTTGGCCTTAAAATTCCCCAATCAAAGAGAAATGAATAGAAATCCGTTTATAGGGAGATCGCCACTGTTTTTTAAATTATAATTCATTCTTCCGAAATCTTTTTAAAGCGGATCAAATTAGTGTACTTTTAGAGTCTGAGGTGTCTGAACGGGGGTTGACGAGCGTAGCTCGTAGGGGTCAGAGACCCTAGTGTTAGAAAAAAAAAGCTAGTGAATTGGACCATTTTTAAGGGAGATATAACAAAGGAACCATAGGGGTCCAACTGATAGTAAAGATTAGGGTCCTAACATGAAAACATGTTAAATGCTCTTAATTCTTTGCACTTTACTTCTCCAATTAGTCAAAATTAAGCATATGTATTAATTGATCATTAGAATAAAATTTTATAGAAATGCATAAAAAATTGAGTAAATACTTTAAAAAAGGCCCCAGGGCCCCAATAAAAATATGAGGGTGCTGGTCCTGGAAGAAGAGTCCAAGACTCAACTTTAAAATTATGCACTGAGAAAGTGAGAAAATTAGGGTGTGAAATACGCATGGCGCACAGAAAGTTCAAGGGCCCTGGACCGGCCTTGCGCCACCCATAGGGGGCCCCAGCGTCTTAACTGGAATGTAGGAATGTGAGAATAACTAAATGAAAAAAGGCTTCCAAAAGAGAGAAGATTGGATTAAGAGGGGGGAATTTAATAACAATTTATAGTGCAAAAACTTCAAGAGGCCCTGCATCGGGTCTCAAGGGGCCAGGAACTTAACTGGCATGTAGTTGGGTATAAAGATATTTCTCAGTAGTTTTTAAAATAATCGGCGGACGCTAGAATTATGTTACAGAAAATTGCAAGCAATTCGCATCATTTTTAAAGAAGCTGCACCAAGGGCCCTAAGAATACAATTAATATTCAAAACTGGTGGTATCTGAAGCCTGAGAAATTCTTTTGTCGTTCATGTAGTAGCTGGAGGAGGACCTAAGAAGTTGTTAGAGAAAAAAAAAAGCTGGCGAATCGGACCATTTTTAAGGGAGTTATAATAGGGGCCCCAAAAGGGGCCAACTGACAGTTAAAAACAGGGCCCTAACATGGAAACATGTTAAAATGTCTTAGTACTTAGCCCTTTAGATCTTCAATTAGTTAAAATTAACTATAGGTTATGAATTACTCGTTAGAATAATATTTTAAAGAAATGCATAAAAAATTGAGTAAGTGCTTTAAAAAAGGCGCTAGGGCCCCAATAAAAATAGGAGGATGTTGGTCCTGGAAGAAGAGTCCAAGACTCAACTTTGAAATTATACACTGAGAAGGTGAGAAAATTAGGGGATGAAATATGCATGAATGGCTAAAAAGAAAGCTAGTGAATCGGGCCATTTTTAAGGGAGCTATAATAGAGTGCCCAAAAGGGTCCAACTGACAGTTAAAAACAGGGCCCTAACATGGAAACATGTTAAAATGTCTTAGTACTTAGCCCTTTAGATCTTCAATTAGTTAAAATTAACTATAGGTTATGAATTACTCGTTAGAATAATATTTTAAAGAAATGCATAAAAAATTGAGTAAGTGCTTTAAAAAAGGCGCTAGGGCCCCAATAAAAATAGGAGGATGTTGGTCCTGGAAGAAGAGTCCAAGACTCAACTTTGAAATTATACACTGAGAAGGTAAGAAAATTAGGGGATGAAATATGCATGAATGGCTAAAAAAAAAGCTAGTGAATCGGGCCATTTTTAAGGTAGCTATAATAGGGTGCCCAAAAGGGTCCAACTGACAGTTAAAAGCAGGGCACTGACATAGAAACATGTTAAAATGTCTTTGTACTTAGCGCTTTAGATCAATTAGTCAAAATTAAGCATAGGGTATGAATTATTAGTTAGAATAATATTTTAAAGAAATGCATAAAAAATTGAGTAAGTGCTTTAAAAAAGACCCTAGGACAAGAATAAAAATATGAGGATGTTGGTTCTGGAAGAAGAGTCCAAGACTCAACTTTAAAATTATGCATTGAGAAGGTAAGAAAATTAGGGGGGGGGGGGGTGAAATATGCATGAACGCACAGAATGTTCAAGGGCCCTGCACCGGGCCCTGTGGGACCATACGGAACCCCAGGGTCTTAAATGCAATGTAGGAATGTGAGAATAACTAAATGGAAAAAGGGTTCCAAAAATGAAGATTGGATTAAGAGGGAGGAATTTAATAACAATTCATGGTGCAAAAACTTCAAGGGGCCAGGGACTTAACTGGCATGTAGTTGGGTAGAAAGATATTTTTTGGTAGTTTTTAAAATAATCGGCAACAGCAAAACAAACAGCCTCAAACAACATTTCAAACAGCTTCTATTGTAACATTTAATAATCTCACAAGAAATGTTCGAAGTACAAAGACCTCCAAAAGTTAAGTGGCCGTGACCGGATGCTTTCGATTGTACACGGTTTGTCAAATATCTAAATTCTTGAAGAATTGTCCTTGAACTTCGGGGATGTAAAGCACATGTTTAACTTCATATTTTTCAGTGAAGATTTAGTCGCGGTGTCAATAATGGGCCAACAATAAATTTAATAATAAAATAATATTTCGATCACCCTTGTTACAAAAAATGCTGAGTAGGAGCGATATAGTAAGGTCCTTTCTAAAAATAGCTTTATTATAAGGAATTTTCCACAATTTATCAGTCAGCTCATTGTACCTTTCTGAATTTTCACTAGAGGTCTGCACGGCCGTACCCGGGCCGGCGAAAAGATTGAACGGGCCTGCAGGGCCGGGCCGATAAAAAAATTAATCGGGCCTATCGGCCCGATATAAGAATTCAAGCGAAGCAGATAAAATACGAGCCATTTTCCATGAATATGATTTTCACGAGACGTATAAACGTGCGTCACGAGCCGATGCGAGTTTAACAACATCAATACAGAAATGTAACATGTCCGTCGTAGAGATCGGCATCGTACAGTAGAGGTCTGCACGGGCCCGGGCTTGGCCCGCGGGCTGGGCCGGCAGAATGAAGGCGAATTTTCAAACGGGCCGGCAAAAAAATTAATCGGGCCTAACGGCCCGATAGAAGAATTTAAGCGAAGCAGATAAAATACGAGCCATTATCAATTAATATGATTTTCTCGAGAAGTATAAATGTGTGTCACGAGCCGATGCGAATTTAACAACATCAGTACAGAAATGTAACACGTCCATTGTAGAGATCGGCATCGTACAGTTACAATATGTCTGATTCCGAGTTTAATTTTTTTTCAGCAGACTCGTGCCGGGACGGAACTGGTATTAATCGATCTCAGGATGTGGTAGAACAGTCATTGTGTTATGTAGTACTAATAGTGATAATGAACTTCTTTTAACAGTATCTTTGGAAATATACCTTAAGGTGGTTCTCATATTCACTGCTCAACAATGCGAAGCTTTCAGACATATTTTCTGACAAAAGTTTTAACTATAAAGGCATAAAATTGACAGGCCTGCCTATTGAAGGCATTTGGAAACGAATAGCTTTTTCCATATTTGATAAATTACTTACATAGATAACAGAGATTCATGTCACGTGACTGTACGTTTTTCTCCTTTCCTGAGCCATCGCTTCCGGAAATTCGATTCAAAACGCTAACTTTGACAGTATTTTCAGAAAGATATATTGCTTTTATCTATGAAAAAAAACGACATTTACGTAGCTTCTGAATAAGAATACCTGCCAATCTTACGCGTTTCCGAAAAGAAAAGAATTCATAAATGTGTCGAATTGTAGCTCCTTTGGATTTGAGAAAAGCCTTAAAAATGAGAGAAATATTTTCACAAATCTACTTTTTATTATACACTTCAAAAGTTATCATGTTTTTAATCCTTTATTCTGAACTACATTAATCTTTTAATGAATCCTTATTTCCATTTTGAAATGTCTGTAGACACGATGACTAAAACACTGTAAGTAATCGTTAATATTTACTATTGTGTGTTTTCTGTTTTGCGAACATCATAGTAATGTAAAATATACTGTAAAATGTTCCTACACTGTAAAAAAAATCACTGTAACTTTATAGCAAAAAATGCTGGCAATATGGGTGGCAGCAAATTTTGCGGTAAATTTACCGCAATTTTGTTTATCACGGATAAACAGCAAATGTGTAAATTTACAGCATTTTTTCAGTTAATTTTACAGTAATTTTGTTTTTCAGATTTTACAACAAGTCTGTATTATGTCAGCATTTTTTGCTGTTAATTTTACAGCACTCTTAACAAAATAACTGTAAATTTTTAGCTTTTTTTTTCTTTTTATAGATATGTATTTATATTTTTATACCCCCCCCCCCCCCGTAATGTTTATTCACATTGATTTTCTCTTTTTTTATATTATGACCATCTTTTAAAGACAAATGGTACTAAGTATTATCTTTATGTCTACTTATATCATTGTTTTAATAGCATTCGTATATAATAAATTTTGTTATACATATGTAAGATACAAACTTCGCACGATAAAGTAAATGAAGAAATAAAATAAAAAAGACACCAAAAAATCTATAAATAGAAAATTTTAAATTATTGTAACTCATTGTATAGAATATTCCATCTGTCAATTTAAAATATACTGTGTATTATAACATATATTGAGGACATTCAAAATATCTAATTTCAGCTTCTAGTTGCGGATTATACTTATTATTGTTAGATAATGGACAAAAGCAAAATGCGATCTGCTGCGATAATAGTGAGCAAACTCTTGGAAAATTTTATGGATTAAGAAAATAGTGTTACATATTACACATAAATGGTTTGAACATTACATATAAAACAAGTTGGAAATTGCTCGTCAAACGTGGCAAATGAGGTGCGTTCGTACTATAACTAGTTTTATAATTATTTTTTGCACCCCATATTGTACTGAATGTATAATTTTTTTGCACTTCATAAGGTGCATAGTCTGTAACATCATTAAAATGCACTTCCAATAATTTTTTTCCCATTTTCCGTAATGTAACGGAACACTTTTGACTGTCCCTGTAATTAAACTATACATCCTATTTTCATAAAATTTGAAATGGCTCGACAAAATTTTGCAACAGTTATATATTTAAAATTTCAGACCATTCGGAAGGCTGTAACATCTTTAAAATGCACTTGCAATAATTTTCCCCATTGGCCGTAATGTAAAGAAAAACTTTTGACTGTCCCTGTAATTAAACTATACATCCGATTTTCATAAAATTTGAAATGGCTCGACAAAATTGTGCAACAATCATATGTTTAAAATTTCAGACCATTCGGTTGGGTAGTTTTTGCTCTGTTACATGCGGACAGACAGACAGACGGACGGACGGACGGACGGACTGAACGACGACTATAGGTGCTACGTATTTATATAATTACGAACGCACCTAAAAATGAAAATAAGTGCGCGTAAAAATCTAGGATCTATAAAATCTGAATATCTCTCACGGAAAATAAGATCATTGGTAGTAAAGTTGTCTTTGATAATTTGAAAAACTTTACATTAATAATACATTAAATAATTTAAATATTTAAATAAGTACAGAAAGTGAACTTAAAGGTTTTGGAGAATAATGAAAATTATAAGATTTATATTATTAGTAATTACATTTACAATCCGATAAACTGGAATTTTGGAAATTATATAATAAGCAAAACAAAACATATTTAATAATATAATGGGGATTTTTTGTTATCTGGGACCGAAACACAAAAGTATAAATAATAACAAAGTCCTTTGAGAAAAAAATAATTTAAAAAAATCTGAATTTGAACAATTCTCTTTTGTTATAATTTAAGAGTAATTTAATTTATGTAATATTTATACAAATGATTCAAAAGCTATTGTTGTTACTCAGCGTTTATATGCATGTGGTCAAATACGAAATTTGTATCTTAACATTATATAATAGAACTGGCTATCTAATAGTTATTAAATCAATGATACAAATAAACATAAAAATAAAACTTACTATGAATTTTTAAAATATATAGTATCCAGTTTCATGTTTGTGTATCCAAAAGCGTCACTTTGAATTGCAGTAATAAGCACTTATTCAGAAAGACGCTAACAATCGAACGTGGCTAACGCTAGTAATAACCTGCTTTGGTTGACGCGGCCTGTGAATATCTCGTTTGGAATGTTGTTTGGGCGGTTTTGGCGGCGTTAAAACAACAGCAGTTTACTGTAAATCAATACTGAAATTACAAAAACGCTGTATTCTCATGCTAGTGAAGCGATTCACAGCGAAATTGGCTGTGATTTTTCCCGTTTTTTTTTACAGTGTATAAATATGTATGTAGTATTCATTAAAAGAATCTTAATTGTATGTTGAGAAAAAACGGATTTTTTTTTGTAGAAATTGTGTCGGGTCGGGCCGGGCCTGTTTTCACTGATTTTTGTACGGGCCTGGCCGGGCCTAGAACTGTAAAAATGCAAACGGGCCGGGCCGGGTTCGGACCGAACTTCCAATTTTTACACCGGGCCGGGCCCGGGCCTGAAAATTCCGGCCCGTGCAGACCTCTAGTTTTCACAATATTTAACTGGGCTTTTTAAATAAGTTGCCGTAAATAGCTGAGTACCAAATTATGAAATAAAAATTTTGGAATCTTTCACGCATGCGCAGCCAACATTATGTCAGAAAAATGTTCATATCGCATCAGATATTCACTATATTTATATTTTAATTGCAGTACACTGTTTCTACTGTTCTTTTGCATATTTTCGGAAAGTGGTGTTAAATTGGATTGAAAACTCTATATGCTATAAACAAAAAATATTTTTACTTTTCACAGAAACATTAATACCTTCACGAATATGCGTGCTGGCACAAATACACACAAACGTTAAAAAGAACCCAAATAGTCATTTGCTAAAGTGACATACCATTGTGAGCATTACTGTTACATGGGTGATTGCAAACCTTATTTTATTATTAAATTTATTGTTTGGACCCTAATTGTCTCCTCGACTAAATCTTCACTGAAAAATATGAAGTCAAACATGTTCGTTACATCCTCGAAATTCAAGGACAATTCGTCAAGAATTTCAGTATATTCGACAAACCGTATACAATCGAAAGCATCCGGTCACTGTCCCACAATTTTTGGAGGTCAGTATAGAATCAAACTCAAGTTATAAAATAATGACAGGATTATTAAGTTATCCAAAATCTATGTCTAACGAAGTTGTAGGTTAATGCGTGTCAGTGAAACTTAGGAATGTACACATTTTTATCTTTTGTAAATGAATGGCCCAAGTTCGTACAATTACTATTTTATTAAACACAGAGGTGAGGGTGCTGGGCAAGGACATTACATAGGCGGTTGCAAGAAGGCAAGTGAGAGGGAGGCAGATACATTACATTTCTTCTGACTTACATATTCTCGCCAAATAAATCGCCAAAAGGGTTACAGCACTTTTTCTGATAGGGAGATCCTCATATAAAGATTGGCGTGTTTATCGCCTTTATTCTTGAATTCAATTCCAAATCCCATAAGAATTTCATACTGCGGTTTTATAGACAAAACATATTGTACTTGGGTTGAAAATCTCAATACCAAAAAAGGATATGATTTAAGGTTTTTGTTAAGCTTGCAATTCTCTCGGCGAATATGGCCTGTGATCAATACCCATTTATGGTCATGAAAAAGGTCCGCTAGCAGGCATCGAACTAAGTACGCATCTGGTTTTAAACGGTTATTTTGGAAGGGGGGTTTTGTAACTATTGCGAATTTTAAAGATAGGGATTGTATTAAAATAAAAGGGGTTATGTTAAAGGTTTCATAAGATTTCTTCTAATGATTTAAGTGGAGCTGGAGGTAAGACTTAAAAAAAATAAACTAGGGAAAAATTAAGAATTGAAAGGATGAAAGGGGAGATTATTTTAATATATAATTTTGATATTATACTATGCTTTACGTCGTACCTCTAAGCTGAGACCAGAGTATTCCAACAGATGCTCCCCACATAGCGGCAGAGATGAAAAACTTGGAGGGTTGGTCAGGCAGTGGATTCCACATCAGCAGGTAAATACAAGCCGTTGCGTTGATGACTGCTCCACTTATCATGACAGGGATTCGTCCGATGTATTTAACTACCAAGCCAGCAAGCGTTGCAGATAAGCCAGCAACCAGCCCATAGCAGATCGTTACTAAGCCTACATGATAAACACCCCAAGCACAAGCAATGTAGGACTGAAAATTTGAATTAAAAAAGTTAGGAAATGATGCATTAGCTTGAATTATCGGTCAAATGCGAGTTTTACTCGCGCACAAAGGGTTCAGTACAACTGTTTAAACTTGGCATAGTGCCAAGAGCTCCTCGGAATAATGTCACAAGGTTGCATGATCCACGACGCGTTTTTCTAGATAGGGGGGGATCCATAAATGATGTCACACTTTTTTTCAACATTTTTTACCCCCCCTCCTCCCCTTTCTCACAAAATGTCACACTTCACCATACCCCCTCCCTTCAATTGTCACATGTCACGCTATATTACGTAAACATATACTTGCAGCTCGGAAACAAAGCACTATGTTATAGGTTATATTTCAAATTTTATTTTTGAACTTTAACTATGTGTTTTAATGACATTTGTGACCATAACAATAAAAAGGATTCGTGTGCTTATTTTGTATGAAATAAGATTAAAGTTTACAATAAAAAACATAATATACAATAATAATAAAATATTAATATGAAAGAGCAATTGAAAACAGTAGTATTTTAGAATTTGAAATGGAATTTAATATATTTGGTTTTTAAATCTTATATTTACTTTATGAACACAAAATACTTTAAAACAGATTGATTTTAAAGAAAAAGTCTCAATATTAGTTTTACTTAAATGGAATCGCAATAACATTTCATTTGTCACATTAATATGAACATTTATAAAATTATATATTACATCATAAAATAGAAATTACTCCGAATCATTTACTATTACGACTCTTCCTCTTTTGGAGAAATTATATGCTCGTCCATAGAGTACACAGACATTTTGGCATCACACTCATCCTCGGGGATAGTAAGCCTTCTAATGTCAATGCAATGATAGTAAGACCTCTAATGTTTAACCAAAATGTGTGATGTCACACTTCTTCTTACCCCCTCCCACCCCCTTGTCACAAACTGTCACAATTTCACTAACCCCTCTCCCCCCTCCCTCCAAGCGTGACATCATTTCTGGATGGCCCCTAGGTTTATGATTAATATCTCGGCTAATTGCCGACAATTTTTTTAAAAATCCTTATCAATAATTCTTGCATGATTCTTGGATAGATACTTCGAGCGTCCCTCAACTGTCCTGCTGAGCACCGGCACAGTAAAGTTTGTGTGTCACGGAAAATTGCGATTTTCTCAAATAGTATGTGACCTAGAATAATGACTATAGTTTCCCTGGAAGGTTCAAATAACCTTCTACTAACCCTATTTTTTTCATAATTTTAGTTTCAGTAGATTCGGAAATAAGGGAGACATATTTTTCAGTACATTTTTGAGGATATCTGTCAAAATATAATAAATAGTAGTACCTAAAATTAAAACAAATATATTTTTCAGTTTAGTGTTATGCGATCTTTCGAAAGATAGATTTGTTGACCACACACAATATACAATTTTTTTTCCCTAGTAACTTAATCACTCTCCCTAGAATTTGTTCCTATCTATAAATATGTGGGTCAATAGCCTTTATAACTATACCAAGTTTGAACTCTCCACGTCCCATAGTTTTCGTAGAAAAACTGCTGTGACAGACGTACAGACAGACACACGAGTGATCTTATAATGGTTCCGCTTTTACTTTTTAAGTATGGAAAGCTAAAAATAATGTGATCACCCCTTACTAATTCTGCCGTAAATCATCATATGAAAATGGTACTAATCGATCAGTAAAAACATCTACTAATTAAGGTTATACTTAAATTTTGATAGGGAGTCGTATACATTATTGAAATTGTACAAAGCTTGAAATTAATTTTGGAAATAATATGAATTTCTTTTCTTAAGAAATAGATTAGAAGAGGCTTCAAATATTCGAATCGAAATGTACAGCACATTACGCTAAGTAGTTTTTAAAACATAACCCCATTGCAATCTCAGGGCCGAAATTAGCCTTTTTTGCGCCCGGGGCAAACATGGATTTTGGTGCATACCCCCCCCCCCCCTCCCTCCTCACGCACAATAAAAATTATCGACCGCAGGTACCCTATGCAAGGGATAAAAAATCCTTAAAAAATAAAAATCATTTAATAATAATTAAAATGCTAGCAAGAAATATGTAAACAACGCTCCTATAGTATTAACATTACCTTGAGCGTTAAGAATCTACACTAGTCACGCGAAGAAACTGGATCGCTAATGTTAAACCTATGGGAGTGTTCTCTTTAAAATTTCTCACTTGCATATTAAGAGTTTTAAATGATTTTTTTTTTTTTTTTTTTTTTTTTTTTTTTGCTTAGAATAGCTGAGATTGAATTCTAACCGGATTAGTGTGTTTTTTCCGATTTTGATTGCAGGTTTTTTTTTTTTTTTTTTTTTTTTTTATGAAGCTATTTTGATTTTTACAAATTTGAAAAGAACGCTCCCATAGATTTAACATTAGCGTGCGAGTTTCTTTGTATTTTACATATATATACATTTTTGTATGAAACGACAAACAAAATCTTCATTTGGCGCCACCCTTCGCCTTTCGTTCTGGCGCCCGGGGCGCATGCCCCCTCTGCACCCCACTAGTTTCGGCCCTGGCAATCTGTCTGCTACGATTAATGATGAATTTAGCATCAGAAGTTCCCAACTTAAAAATTGCATAATTACTGAACTACTTGATCGATTGGCATCCCGTTTGATATCCGAAGGTACGATTTACTAAACAAAATCCAAATATGTTGTCAAAATTAGATATTCGTCTGGTTTTTTTTTTTTTTTTAATTTGGTACATTTTTAGTATGTAGACGATTCCCTAAGCAAAATTTAAGTAAATCCTTAATCAGTGAACATTATTACTAATCGACGGGTACCTGTCACATTTTTTATACGGTGATTTGTGGCAGAGTTAGTAGGAGTGATTTTTTTTCAGGATGTTACATTCATGAATATATTTCAGTAATGTTTAAATTAGAGATATTTATTTTTCATAGAAGCAAAAAGTATTTATTTTATTTTATTATTTTTTATCTCTGTGAAAATTGAAAAATGGAATGACAGAAAATATTTTGAACAGTATGAAAATAGTGTTATAGTTTGGATCTATGTTTTTGTTTTGTTTTTTATACCGAAAAGTTTTGTCTGCGGTATAATGGCTCAATAAAATTTCAACAAAGAAATCTTGTTTTCAAAATTTATGATAGCCGGAAAATAACATAACTAAGCTGTTAAAAATGGGTACTTCAGCAAGCATAGTCATTTTTGAGTATTTTGTTAGCTTATAATAGCTTTGAATAGTTAAGAACATACGTGGATACATTTTTTTTTCCTTTGAGTATATACGTCGCTTTTACAAATGCGTTCATGCTAAATTATTGTGCCACAAGAAATGAAATAAAATAAGGCACATATAATGAAACACAGATTCGATACCTTTACCATAATTTATAGATCGGAGAGGCAGCGTCGCATTTTTAAACCAATTTTAGCGTCGATGATATCAGTGCAGGTATGTGATAGATGAGATGGTGATAGCGAAATTTCAGTCAACTAGCGCACCAGCAGCGGTGGGTGTTTCCATAGCAACACCACGCATCCTGCTGCAATTTGATATGAATGGTAAACCGATTACCGATGTTACTCCTACTCGGGTCTCGAGGGCATCATCAACACTCGTTTTGCCATTCATTTTACACAGAAGCGTAGTGTACAATGTTGCTATATCAGCAACACCCTCTGCCAGTTTCTTTATCTGCGCCATCTAATATATTACATATGCCAAAATCCTCGACACTAAAATTAGTCCGAAAATATGGAAGTTGCCTCCCGGACTAATAGTTATTCCACAACACCTAAATAATAAATGATTTCCTAAAAGACGTATATTACACACAAAAGGTAAAAACTTTCAAAACATTAAATAAAATTTTAAAAGTCTAAAACTGACAAGTTTCAAACACTCTGTGGCCATCATCAGGGTCTTACAGACAGGCCCAAGAGAGACAAATACTTATTAGATCGTAAAAGTCAATCACCATCAGGGTTCTACATGGGATGGACACAGAGTGGTTGAAACTTGTCGGTTTTAGACTTTTAAAATTTCATTTAATGTTTTGAAAGTTTTTACCTTTTGTGTGTAATATACGTCTTTTAGGAAATCTTTTTATTATATATGTGATGTTAATTTCAAGAAGTAACAGTTCTTTAATTTAGTTATTCTTCAAATTAATTGGATAAAATATTTTGGAAATGCACATTCACCTTTTTTGAACAGTATCTCTCAAAATCAAAAATGTATAAATTATGGAATAATACGGGATCATTTATATTTGACGACAAGGGTTATTTCTAAATACCTGCATGTCAGAAATTTTCTTCATACGCTAAAGAGTAAAATAGTATAAACGGAATAAAGAATTTTAAGCGCCAGACACCGCCGACATTTTATAAATTTCACAGTGTCATAACTCGGTAAATTTTGAGCATATCCCGGCTGCGATTGCCTGGTATTTTTAAAATAAGATATGGTTGATTAAAGCAATTCACAGAACGCGTTTCGAGATGGAAAATATAACAGCTTTTCATCAGCTACTGTAAACATATGTCCGTGAGGGGACAAGGTCACAAATGAACAGAAAAGGTAAAGAATATGCTCACAAAGAATGCGATAGAGTGCGACAAAGAGGCGCTAGCTGTAAAGTAAACACCAATCACAGATGAGCACATGCAGAATTGGAAAGTGCCCAGCTAGCGCCACCTGTCTCACTCTTTGTAAATTCTCTTTTTTCCCCTTTCTGTTCAAAAACTTTTTAATCCGTAGAATAAATTTTAATCCATTGTGACCTTGTCCCCTTACGGACACGTGTTTACAGTATATTTTCCAGCTCGGAATGCGTCCTGTGAATTGCTTTGATTGTATGGTGATTTATATAAAGTTTTATTATTTTTAATTGTAATTTATCACCAGTTTTTGGTGCTGTCTCAACTGAATATGGTTGATTACTTAAATTTGAACCAGACGTAATCAGGTTTATGCTACAATCAGGGCCTGACTAATGCAGGGGCATTCGGGGCAGCTGCCCCGGGCCCCCCGATTTGAAGGGGCCCCCCAAGGGCAGATATAAATTTTCATTAAAGGGTAGCCAAATGATATAAACGTCCAAAAGTGGCCAGATTCTAATTTATAGTGTTTTTTTATTTTGTGATATTTAATTTTTTCCTTATTTTAATTAAATACATAAATTTGATTAAAATATAACTGTAATATCACACATCTGTTATCTGTTGCTTTCTGTTTAAAAAAATTTGTCATATGAAATTTTATACCGAAATACTTTACGGCATCATGAGGGATGCAGTAACAACATAACAAGTATTGAAATTTGTTGCTATTATTATTAAATGCATGCCAACACTTGCCTTTCCGTATGATAGAATTGTCCAAATGCATGTTGATTGAATACAGCGATTAAGTTAAATAGAAAAGTATTTACACAAATAGCCAATAATGCCTGAAAGAACTGTATTTACATTTTAACGGCTCACATTTAACCTCATATTCCCATAACAAAAAAAAAAAATTGTATTCTATAGTTTCTTTAAGTTATCCTTCTTGTGCTATTCTGTATATACTCGTAGATGTGACCTGGTATGAAATTTATGTATCCGTACAATAGGTATAGGTGTGAAGTTTAGTTTTAGTTACTTCAGCATAATTCACGAAAAATGTCAAAAGTCAGAAGCCCCCCCCCCGAATAATGTTTTCCCCAGCCCCCCCCCCCCCCCCCCCACTGTCTAAGTCGGGCTCTGGCTACAATTGCGCCAAAAAGGAAGGAATGAGTTCATGCCCTCATTTTTGAGATTTTTTAACAGTGTAATTTGCCTGCATTGTTATAAATAACTCAGTAGGAAAATAGTCTATTCATCGCCAGATGTCTGCCTTCTCAACCGCTGCTAGTAAAATTCACAAATATCAAATTTTCATGCCAACATAAATGTTTTAAATTGATTCCTTCCGGATTACTTACTTTTGTGAAATCTCCAATGTAGAAACCTTGCTGGAAACCAATATAAGATGACAAAGGAAGCAAAAGTAAAGCTTCTTTCCGTCCCACAAATTTACACGTGGCCATGGCCAAGCTAAAAGAAAACTCCACTGGTTCTTTTTCCTTTTCAATTTCATCTAAAAATAAAAACACTAGAAGAACAGCCAAAAATGCGAGTACTACAGAACCACCAGATAGTATATTCCTCATTTGTTGGGTTGGTTCTGCTAAATTATGGGAAAAACATTCTGATTCAACGTTACAGAATGCTGCACCGCAACTACAATTGACATTTTCTGTTATGTTGTCAAGAGCACTGTTATCGTTCAATATGTAATATGATATTAAGTTACTCCAAATATCTGATGAACGAAATAAAAGGCCAAATAATCCAAAAAATCTGGCTGTCACTGATGAGACCAATTTTGAATACTCTTCAGAATGAATGTTTTTTTCCGAAAATGTTTTATCTTCTTTAAGGCGATAGTCTTTTAAATTTAGATCAACCCTCTCACTAAGTGACTTAATTTGTTTTTCCATTCCAATGCTTTTATCTAGTTCTCTTTGAACATCTGTTTTTATTTGTCTTTCACAATCGCCATTTACTTTGTCATAATGTTGAATTTGTTTAAGTCTTAAGATATCTAATTTTTCAGTGCTGTCTAGTTTTTGCTCGGTGCCTTTGCACTCTTTCTTTATTGCACAACTAGTGCGCTCAGAATTTTTTGAAAGGTTTTGGTTTTCTTGAATTTTATTAAAACACAGTTTACTGTAAATCACAGAAGATTCGTTGAAATACGTACACTGAGAACTCCACAATAGCGAGGCGGCCAAACCAACTAGAATCGCTGATGGTACCATCGTTAACCAAGTAAAATAAAAGTTTGCCGCTATGTATGGGATATAAAAAGTCATGGAAAGTAGCAGCGTCCGTTTGCAACCTAGTTTTTTGATAGTGTATTTTGGCAACAGTAAAGCCGATACACAAAAACCCGCATAAATAATTGCTTGAGAAGCTACACCAATCCCTTGTTCTTGATTGAGAGTACTTTGGAGCATGCTAAGTCCATTGTAGGCAATGAATAAGAGCACGAATCCGAAGCAAATGACCAATAAATTTTTGATTATTTTTCTTTTGGCGGCAGAGGCTTTCGGGGCTTCTCCTGTATTGGCACTCGCTAATGACAAAGAAGTATCCTGCTGCTTGTCATTTCCTAGAAAAATAGTCAGAAAAAAGAATCAGGAATATTTCGATTTTAGGGAAATATTAACTAAAAATAAAATTAATTAATGCTCTTTCACAGCTGCTTCCTTCTAAACAAACAAACAAAACCGGTAAATTAAGAGTTTGGGTACTTTAACAACACCCTTATCGCCAAGCATAACAGTTGGTGTGAAATGAAACATTTGAAAAAAAGAAATAACATTGTTGGTACGAAAGCGAGCATTTAAAATAAGGTAAGTGAGCTAAGGGTGGCCAGTGTTCCTAAGGTAGCCCATCCCCCAAAAGTAGAATTAATTTCATTTTTAATCACAAGATGACGCTACTGCATTGTAAATCATGTATCTGCTGTGCACGTGGCTGAATTTGAAAAGGTCAGCTTGATTAGCCGCCATTAACTGCAGTGGTTTCACTTTTGAGGAAGGAGTAGTCGTTCTAATTTCTATACAAGGAAATATTTTAATTTACACGTATTTAAATTCTTAGAACATTGAGTTACAATACGTTTTCTGAAAACTTATTTCTTTCTCTTTAACCACATTTACTTCAATTCTAATAAATTTATCAGATTAATAGTTTTTCGTCGTGCAATTCACGACCATATGCCTGTTCCGAAGGTGGGCCGACACCCGGTTCCCTTAGAAAACAAATATAGAAATCAATGAACTAAGGATAATTTTCAAAATTTTTACTCAAGTATTTGAAAAATCTTATTGCCATTTATTACCATTTATTATCAGACTTCTCCAACAATTTCCACACTATTGAGAATACCGGAGGTCCCCCAAAAGAAGTCAATAACTCATAGAAGATAATATATTAAATTTAAAAAATCAAAAAACCCGACTGCGTAAAAAGCGAACTAATTAATCATTTCTCATCAATATGAAACTATTTTTTATATTACTTACCTTTTTTTTTTATTTACTTGTATTGATGACTTTTAAGTTGTGTTTAATTATTAGTTCCTATCTACAAACAATCTTTTGATGAGGCCTATAGATGTCTATTATGAAGGTTAGAATTACAGTAAAGGTAGCGATCCAAAGTACACAACTTCCAGGTTGCGTAATATTTAAACGGAGCTTCTGACTACAAAATGGTCAATGAAACATCGTCTTCATTTTAAAAGACCTATCCAATGATATGCCACTCAATATGTTGCGTAATTTTTTTTTTGTCTCTACCGCCATTTTTTATTTTACGGCCGCCATTTTGAATTTATAAAAACAAAACCTATCCTATAACCATCGGAGGATTAAGACGAATCGATAGAGCTCATTCATAAAAATCCATAACGGCCGTTGGGATGTTTCGAGGGTATAAAGAAATCCACATACACAGATACGCGTGAAACACATAACCCTTCTTTTCAGTCGGGTAAAAAGCCCTGAACTACCGTGTACAAAAACTGATTCAAAGTCTTTTCGTGTCAAAAGATAAGAAGATTAAGAAGAAAAACTCGAAAGATATCAAAAGAAAGAATCGTCAGAGCATAATAGTAAACAACATAATAAGAAAATCAAAAACCAATCCGGTACAGTGGCAAAAGAGACTTCCAAATAAACTGATACTACGATACCTGGCACAAGTTTGCCAGCCAAAAGTAAGATGCTTTTGCCATTTATGCAAGGAAGACAAAATAATGGAATGAGATTGCGTAATCAATAGGAGTGCGCCCCCCCCCCCCCCCCCCTTTGCTTCCAGCATCCTCTCCACCCAACCCATGCAAAAAACAAACTATATCATTAGAAAACTAATAATTAATATTTTATCATGACAACTTAGTATTCTATTATTTTCAAAAGAAATTCTTTATTAACGTTTTTCTCGTAACGTGGCAAGTTAAAACCATTAATTATGACCAATTTGGGGCCTTTTTTTTTAGACATCTTATAACGCACGTAAATAAGAAAAATAAAATTTTGCAAAGAAATACTCGTATTAACCAATCTATCATTTTTTTTCTACTATTATCCTACTAGTATTTTTTCTTAAAGTTGTGACCATCTTTTTGTCACACTCTGCATACAGATGTAAGCAGTACCGGGTACAAAATTTATGCATATAATACAATATGTATGAAGTTTAGTACTAGCTACTTCCTACTTCCACATTATTCACAAAAAAAATTTATAGATAGAAGGGGGCCCCCCAGAATGATTCTTGCCCCGGGCTCACCATAGCCTAAGCCGGGCCCTGGCAACATGTGCATGAAGACTATCGGGGACTTACTAAACAAGACAAAATAGAAAATTTCATCTGCGTTTTCTGCATGGAATATGATCACAAAGGTATATTTTTAAAAATGGTTACAGTATATACTCGCGTATAAGCCGACACCCTTATTCTGAAGGACAAAATATTGGTAAAATTCTTGTTCCGCGTATAAGCCGACCCTAAAAAATTCTAATGTGTTTTCAGAGAAAAATCGCATTTTATAATGAAATACTAAACAAACCAAAGCAATTATACATATAAAAAAAGTAAAGCAATTAAAAAAATTATAACGACCATTTGGAAAATGATTTTTTCAAACACTAAAATTTAAGACATAAAAAATCGCACGGAGTTGATCATACAGTACGTACGCCATGAATTAAACCTTAATAGTGTTATTACACGTAAAAATTGCAAGCGACAACAATCGCCTGCGACCCGTCAGATTTCTTAAAACTTACGTATTATCCACGTGAAACTTACGTATTATCCAAGCATTTCATTGGCTGCTCGGGAAAAGGCTTTTCCATCGTCCAAGAAATCTGACGACCCATTTTAAATGAAATTTCATTCTTAAACTTCTAAACATCCCACAATATTACTTTTTACACCGTCGTATACAGAAAAAAATGTACTTTTAAACGCAATTTGTTTGAAAGCTGTATCTCAATTTGTTTCTGTGTTATTTTTTTTTTTTTTTGTAGTTTTTATTACTTTTTTGTCACAGTGGCAACAGAAGTAATCCATCTCTGTTGAAAGTAAAGGGAAAATACAGATTACCGTATAGACCCATCAGAAAACGAATAAAATGATGATTAAACCAATAAAAACCTTCAGATATGTTTTTGATTTCCTACCCTGACGAGGACAATAACCATTTTTCCAAATGGTTAAAAAATTAAGAAACATCAAACGAATCCTTTAAATTCGGAATCACTATCTGAATCGTTCTATGAAGTACCGCCCCGTTGTTTCCTCGTCATAAAAACTGTGCTCAGGGACTCGTGAATTTTCATCACCATTCGTAAATAAAATCGTCCTCAGTATCATTCAAAGCATTTCTTATACCGCACTTTATAAATGATTTCACAATCATCTCCCTTGGAATTGACATCCACGACTATTTAACCCTTTATTTCCCAAATTATGAATTCATGATAATTTCATCTTCTAAAGCATTTTTCGTGAATTTTTGAAACTAAATTAGAAGATTTACACAATCATTTAATAAATTTTAGAAGGATTTTCCCAATTAAAATTAATTAATTAAATTTGAATTTGTAGGGATTTTGTGCAATATTTATAACTCCATTCAAATGTTTTATTTTTAGGAAATATTCAAATATAATTTTCTTACAATAGATATATAGGAAAATTTCCGAATTGAAACTCCCTCCCCCCCACCCCCCAACAAAGTAAAATAAAGTATCTGTAACTCATTCTAAACTGTATTACTACTACTCGATGTATTAAATGAATTTTATAACAAGTTATTTTAATGATATTTTAAAGTACCGTCGGGGCATAAAGGGTTAACTAAAGAGGCGATAACATCGATTACCACTTTTTTCAAATTGCCGACCCTTGTTTTCTGCACATCTCGCGAGTACATCAACTCAATCCAGATTTTTCGCAATCTATCAAATGATTTGTTAATTAAACATCAATTTGCGTACGCCAGTCCGAAAGTTCTGTGGCTTAGAACTTTTCTCCCAAAATCTGACCCGCGTATAAGCCGATTCCCCCTTTTTAAAAGACAATTTTAGGTCAAAATTTGTCGGCTTACATACGAGGGTATACGATATTGTAATTTTTCCTTGTAATTAAATACTTACTTTTAATTGAAACTTGTAATATTCTTCTAGAAGTAAAAATATTTTACCGAGTATTTTTTCACATTTTAACCCGGGAGGACGCGCGCCGGGCCTGAGACACCCAATGTAGAAAAAACTACGAATTAAAATAAAATGAGAGACCTCGCTGGAATTGACGACAGAAGACGTAGATACGTTTCATTGTTTTACTTGTATATAACACAATATTCCTACTAAACACACACAGCTAAATATAAAGCGCATAATATCTACATATTTACATTTAAAAATAATTTCACTTCGAAATATTCGTTGTGAACATCTTATATATCTAAATCAAAGAATTTTCTTCCGCATTCCATTGTTACGACTCAAATCCGTCGAACAACATTCTATATCAACAAACCGCCGTTGCCATTCGCAACAAAGTAAAAGTGGCTTCTGTGGGTTTCTTCTTATCGCGACACCCGGAGTGCGTACGGTTTTTAGAATTGTTACCACTATCTTTTTAAAAGTAATCTTCAACTTCTTTTATCGCAAAATTGTCTCCGATGAATTAAGCTGACGATTATTCTTTGTATTTATTGGTGACAAAGTAAAAACCATTCATACCCTGAATATGCGCGCGTTCTGCCGGGTTAAAAGTGATTTCAAAATATTGGCCACCTTTGGAACACTATGCGCCAAAAGTGGCCCCACAAGCTACAATTTTGGAATTGTATTATAAAAATAATTAACTTTTATTTTACAAAGAAAAGTATACATAATATGTGTTACAGACAGGGGCGTCGCCATGGGGGGGTATGGGGGGGGGAGCCTCCCCCCCCAATATTTGTGAAGTTGGGAAATTTGAGCTTAGAGTTGGGAAATTCTGGATTTTTGAGACATTATGAATTTTTTATTGTTTTGGTGATTATGTTTCTGACTAAGTACTGTAACAGTAAGCAAGTTAAATTATCAAAAGAAATACAAAAAGAAATCAGCCACACTCAATCTATCATTGTATTTTTCAGATCCACAAAAATATTATACATCTACCAGACCTAAATTTCTCTTCTGCTATCCACCAACAGCTGACTATCCAGTTCCTTTATTTCCTTCAAAACTTTGTACCTTTCTCAAAAATTTCACCCTTCCTCCCTTTCCCCTCCTAGAAGAGAATCCAGCTATTTTAATCCAAAGGGATTGCAGCTTCTTTTGAAATTTGGAGATCACTTGTAGCACAACAGATAGGAATATAGTCACCTACTTGAAACACAGCTGGGCAAGAAGATTTGATGAGTTTTCACAAATTGCACTAATTTTGCGATTTTTGGACAATATTTTACTCATTCTCGTGATTTTTTTGCTCCGAAAATTAGTTAACCCTTTGCTGTCAAGACAAAAGCATTATATGAACAAATGTGAATGTAAGAAGTCGTTAGTTTAGATAAATTTGCCACATTTTACCTTTATTTGTGCGCAGAAATATATATCCAAACAAAAAGTTTTCGGTAAAAAAAAAAAAAAAAAGCGCCAAGTTCTCCTTAATGTTTCGGCCAGAAAAAGTAGTGATATCTGAAGTTCGCCCAAGTTAAAAGCCAAACATCCCAAATCTTTCATTGAAAATGGCTTCCTGCGACTTGGCCGTTAATGCCTTCTACAGCATTTCAAAATTAATGATTGAGAAATTACACATTTATGAATTATTTAAATATTAAAAGTAATATGAGAATGCAAAGAGGCAAATTCACATAAAGACATTATAAGTAAAAGATTTCTGATAACTACCATTCACTTTCAACAAACATTAGTTTTGATTACAGATCATTTAGTCCACTTGTGGTTTAATTGCCATTTTGTAAGGTCTAAAGCTAAAGCCATTAACGTAAAACCCAAGAAATAAAACAAAATTTACTTACTTCAAATCTTACAATATGTTACATTATATTTTATTGTATAATATTGAAATCTTGTGTATTGACGAAAGAGAATTATTTCGTTTGAACATTTAATACAGTTTGTTTGCATACATTAAGAGGTATTTGATTTATAAACTGATAAAAACTGATACTAATTATGTTTTAGCAATGAGGGCTCCTGAATACAAGTATTTTGTTATTTTTATTTCTAAGCATTTAAATAGACTGAAGTTGTTTAAATGCTTTTTTCAAATGTGTATTTTATTTCTGTACTCTGTGCCACAAAATACCTAAAATAATCAAAAAATGTAGTTGGCATGTAGCTCATTGGTACATATTTTAAAATTTGAAAAACTCTCTCGAAGGCATTAACGGCCAAGTCGCAGGAAGCCATTTTCAATGAAAGATTTGGGATGTTTGGCTTTTAACTTGGGCGAACTTCAGATATCACTACTTTTTCTGGCCGAAACATTAAGGAGAACTTGGCGCTTTTTTTTTTTTTTTACCGAAAACTTTTTGTTTGGATATCACTACTTTTTGTATGTTTTTTCAAATTTGTTATTCTAAACTATTAATATGAGAAAACTTAAATTTCTTTACTTTTATGCTTGCCAGGAGCAAATCTCCTCATTAGCCTTTTGTTTTTTCGCCAATAACAGTTTTCATTTTTCACATGTCTAAATTAGAAACAATGCTTTGATTTTGAAATAAAATATTTTGATTTACGTTATTATTTCTTATTTATTTATTTATTTATTTCTATGTTAAACATTCTATTAAATAAAATGAGGGAAATGCATCTATTTTAAATGAGATGACTGAAAAGTATATATCTTTAAATGAAATGAATGGAATGTGAACAATGGAGTTGGGAACATTATTTCGCGACTTGCCACTTACGCCCGGCTAACATAAAAATAACTAAATTTATTTTTTTGAGCTATACAAATTTATACTTTATTTCTTTTTATATTAAAGTACTAGCCGCCTCTAGCAAGCAGTATTGACCGTATTAATTCCATGTTAAACATTGCATCATGTGTCTGTTATTCATAATTTAATTTACTTGCCCATTCTTTTGCCAAGTCGGAAGCTTTTGATAGAGAAATCAAGAACTCTTTACAATCATGGAAGCACATCATATATTTTGTGTTGTTATGTATTTCATATTTCGTGACAAATATCACTTAACTCACTTATGCATGTTTCCTTAGCAGTTACGATTCGTTCTCTAATGCGGAAATTTTTAATCCTATTAAGTAATCTTTTCTAATTGGGGTCACTGCCAATTGTTGTATTTTAACTGATACGACTGGGTACAAGTGAAATGGTTCTTATGAAATCCTTTGACAATATCTGCATTTGTATTAAACCATATTGATGCTAATATCTTTTTTTTCACGTTAACCTTTTCAATAGACTCGATTACGGAAGAATAGAAGGTCTACCGGCTCACTGCCATGATCCATTTGAAAATCTATCATTCTTCTCATCTGATCGTGTTGGACAATTAGTCAATGGTTTAAAGATTTTAGCTAATTTTATTTGAAACCTGAAAACTAAAATGCGAGGAACCGGATTATAGAAGATTCATTCTAACGTACATATCGATTAACATGTTACATATTATAGAATTATAATAATCATAAAAAGAACTGGCAGTTTCAGTGCTTTAATAGTTTCCGTAAATTTTCTTTACATAATACAGAAGTTTTAGCGGTGTAAATATTAACAATATAGTCACAGTAAGAATAATAACAGTAAAATATAATAACAATAGCAGAGGCTTTGGGCAGTGACGAAAGTATTAGCACTTTGGAAATATTAGTACGTTATATCATATAACTATTCAGATGATATGCGGAAAAATAAAAATAGATGGCTCGCATTAATAATTAACTCATTTAAAAATAGCCACTAGCGCCAAATATTCGCCAAGCTTGGCGACATTTAGCAAAGTTTCGCAAACCTTGGTAATATATCATGTCAATTCTCAAATTTGGCGACAAAAAATGTTTTGTTTATTCTGACGTCATAATGATGCATATGTATTATGTATTATACACATACCTATAATATGTATGACGCAAATGTATTACGTATTATATGCATATGTATAATATGTATGATGCATATGCATTAACATCATTAAAACGCACTTAAAGGAATAGTGTTCCATAAATAGTAGGGATAGTTGCCAGATTGACCAGAGTGCTATTGAGATTAGAAGTAAAATCGGATCTGTAGGTGGTTTCCACAAAGATATGACTTGGCAGACCAGTTACATTTCAATACGCTAATCAATATTTAACTAATCCTAAAATTTCAGCTGTCAACTCGATGAGGTCGTGATCTGTGCAGACGCCTCCCGGTCTTTAATAAAATTTCTTTTAAGGAAGTAAAAGATAGAAAGATGACAGATAAATTGAAAGATTTGCCTTATTAAGATTTTTGTAAAAGCATATAAAAATTCATTCAGCTTGAAATCATGTAACACCTTTATAACTCAGGCTAATTTTCTGTAATCGGGTTTTGGCGACTAACATATCTTATCTATAAATATAATCTTTCTTTTAAAGATTTAAAATTAACAATAAATTAACAGTAAGCAAGCTAATAATACAATATAATAACATTAGCAGCGGACTTCGGACGCCGCATCTGTCGCACATCGTTAAAGACAGTTTATTAGTTACACATTTCATTTAATTAAAAGGAGATTTTTAAACATTCATATGGAATTAGGATAGTTTTCCACTATAGGGACCTTGGCATTTTTTTTTAAATCTTGGCGCAATTCGGACTTCAGAAACTGAGATATGTTGCCAAATGATATAAACAACTATGAAACAAACCTGATGAACTTTTATGTTGTCCATATATATATGTAATTATAAACATTTTATTTATACATGTATAAAATATAGTTTTTTATGTACAAATTATTTCTGTCTGTATATAAAAATAAATAAACGGGTTCCTTACATCAAATAAATTGTATACATATGGAAAAAATTGCTTGTGTATATGAAACAGTAAATAGGTTGCCAGAAAATGCGTTATTGCTAAATTTCTTTTCTCGTCAAGGCAATTTTTTCTATTTCGCCAAGGCTACTACATCGGAAAAGTACCGAACTGCGATTATATTTTGTTAAATGTGGTATTGTTTTAATATTGTGAATATATCATAACCTATACTGATTAAAATTTTTAGGTATATTAATTTTTTCTATTTAACAAACATCTTTGGAAAAGCATATATATAAAATGTTATTCTGATTGAAATCACGTGACCCCCTTCAAAACTCTGTATTCGAGTTTTGGCGACCAACATTGGCACAAGGAACTGTTTACGGCCAAATGAACACCCCCTGTTTGAAGGGTTTAGAGGCGGAAATTCTGTGTTTTCAGATTTTTCTGGTTAATTGTGCTACAAACCCGACTTACTTGTGAAATTTCATGATTCTACGACTTTTAGAAGTACCTTAGTTATTTGATGATGCGAAGTGAGTCAGTGACAAAAAAGCGCTTTTTCGGAATTTAATATTTCGAAAACTACTAAATATAGAAACATGAAATCGTGTAATCTTAGTTCAGTTTGACCATACGAGCATGTGTATAAAAGAAACATTTTTATATCTCTCCCTAAAACGACGTTATGAGGGTGTGAAAAGTATGCCGAAATGGTTCAAGAAAAGGTAGCTTACGGCTTGTGCGAACTTGGCGGACGCACTGCCGTGCTCCCAGATATGTCCTGTTCATTTATATTTATAGGTGCTTATGAAATTTTAAACCAAAAGTCCAGTGTTGTGTGTTTAAAGCTGTTCTAAAAAATGACTATAAATCTTAGCACGAAAGAACCCTTCATAATAGGAAAAAAGTTTTCGTGCAAGATTTTGGACCATCTAAAAATCTATTCGAGGATGAAAAAGGTAAAAATGTGGATAATTTGAATTTGGAACAGAAATATGACCATGAAAGCAGTCCATCAACTGAAGAAAAAAATCGACATACAGGTTGACATAAACACTGACAGGTTGCACTTGAATAACATTTTGAAGAAATAAAGATTTCCTTATAGACAAGTTCATAAACAATTATGAATATTAGGTAGTGATTGAAGAAGCTGACTTCTGAAAGCACCGTGGGAAAACGGTTTCACCAAATGGAATAGATAAAAATAATAGCATAGCAATGGACATTGATACACATAAATTTTACAGGGAAGAGTTATAAGAAATACAAGAAAATTTCGGCAATTTAGTAATGGGCTTAAATGACAATGTTTCCTATATCAGGAGAATATTGCACCAATACATTGCATATTTAAATTACAATTGTGCAAGGCAAACTTGAGTATCACTAACTTAGAAAAGTTAATAATGTTTCCACCTGGTTATGAGAAACCGGATGTACATGACTTGTAGAGTCAAATAGAAATAAACCAAATCCCAACTCACTTAACAAACCTTTTACTCATGCCATGAAATTCAAAGACTATTTGGGTCACACTGTCAAACTATATACTCGTACCTTAACATTCACAGCAGCTTATCTTTTTGGCGTTGCATCTAATGAAAGAATCTTTAGTCAAATAAAAATTGTAAAAATATATATTGCAAGCTACAATGAGGTCTGACAGATTTGACAGCCTAATACTTTTAAAATGTGAAAGTGAAATAGTGGATTTTATTAAACTGGACGATGTTAGGTTAGCTTCATCAGGGTTAGATTCTTTGAAGACCAAAAGAATTTATGTTAAATGAAAACAATTTGGATGTGCCAATCCTAAAACCTTATTCTGTCCCATACATGTTAATATTTCAAAATTTGCAATCACAATGTTAAAATTAAATAACAATTCTATGCCCATAATAATGAATTCTAAAGGTTTAATTATGTGCATTTAATTTATAATTCGTTTAATTGTGTGCATTTAAAAAGGAGATAGAAGCATCGGATTTTTCAAACAAATCATTGAATTTCGACACCCATGCTCTTAGATGTCTGCAACCAAAATTCCAAACCCAAAGAGCTCAAAAGTGATACCTTTGGACAGTATACACCCAAGCCCAATAAGGAAGTGTAACCGAATATGAAGTTTGACTAAATTTCCGTGCATTAGTTTTCCAGATATAGCTAACGCGAAAATCGTGAAAAATACTGCACAGCAGTGCCACAGATATATACAAAAACCTAATAAGTACTAAATTATGTCAAGGTTTAACAGAATATGAAATTTGATCAAATTCTGTGCAACAGTTTTTGAGATATAACTATCGCTAAAATCATGTAAATCGTGAAAAATACAGCATAGCAGCGCCACCTTTTGGGTAATTTACACCAAAAACTAATCAGCATTAATTTTTTATCAAGGTATAACTGAATCTAAAGTTTTATAATATTCCGCGAATTAGTTCTTGAGATAGAGCACCCACAAAATTTGTGTCACATTCACACAGACAGACATTTTCTAAAAACAGTCAAATTATGTTCAGGACCTTCTAAAACGTATCAAACTGTCGAAAACCAGTTGTAGAATTTTTTTACGAATTCAATACTGTCGTCTTGTGAAGACAGAAGAAAGTAAAACGCGTGTTTGTTTGTTTATTAAACAAACCAATAATTAGAATTTTTATGTTTCTAGTTTCAAAATTTTTCTTTGGAAAGGAATTTTTTATGCATAAACTTTATTATCATTATTACACACTTTGTGCATATCACTTTAGTTGAAAGTTGGAGGAATTTGTTTCAAGTTGGGAAATTTTCGAACTCTCCCCCCCGAAAAAATATCTGTAGCTACGCCCCTGGTTACAGATAAGTATAGAATTTTACAAAAATGACAGATTTTCACGAACTATTTTATTAAATCAATACAGATATATACCTGAAATAAAACAAAAAATAAATAAATATTAAACAATAAAGTAATAAAATAAAACCCAATGTTAACTGCAGGAATGAAATTGTAAATGTCTCTTAGCACTGCAGTAAACATTTCCTTTTTAGAATGAAGACGTTCGTGGTTTTTAGAAAAAAACTTTTTTTTATGCATAATTCCAAAATCCTGAAACAGTAATTGCAACTTCCTCATCACCAGGTACCTACCAAATAGTAAAATCTATGTCAGTGTAGAGGTCTAGTTGGCCCCGGGCTTGGCCCGAGGCCCGTACCGCGGGCAAGGTCGGGCTGTCGAAATGAAAGCCAATTTTCAAACGGGCCGTGTCGACAAAAAAATTAAACGGGCCAGCCGAGCTGACAAAATAATTAAGGGAACCGACCGGCCCGATATAAAAACTTAAACGAAGCCGATAAAATATAAACCAATTTTACTGGATGTGAGTTCAACGAGAATAATCATAAATATGCTGCACAAGCCGATGCTAGTTTGACAACAACAATACGGAAATATAACATGTCCAGCTTATAGATGAACATCGGATAGTTTCATCGTGTCTGAGCCCAGGCTCAATTTTTTCAGAACACTGGGGCCAGCCGGGATCAGGCTTGCATTTTTTTTTCTCGACATAATCGAACCAGGCCGGAACTGGACTTAATTGAAGAGCTAAGTGGAAGATCATGTTAAATAACAAAAATGACATTTGAAGAAATTTGATGTGAAAGTTTTTGTTCCCAATTTTAATGATTTATTTTCTGTTTGATACCATGTGTTTAAAATATTAACAGGTGTGGTACTAAATTCTATCAAAAAAACTTATTCATATTTAATTTTTAAATATTAAAAAATATTAATATTATTTGCATTATTAAATATTAAATATTAATTAATAATGTCTTAAATCTTGAAGGCTAAATAGAACTTTGATATTTTAGCTTTACCATGCCATAGAATACCTGATAACACGTTCGTTCAAACGATAAAATCCTTTTTAAGAAAATGTAGCGTAACATGTTCTTTCACTCAGCTCTTCAATTGTTCCCAGGACTTGTCATACATGCAATATGTTTTGTAAAAATAGTAATAGCGATAATTAACTTCTGTTAACGGAATCGTTGGAAATATACCTTAATAAATTACAAAAAAATATTTTCAAAAATCTATTTTTATTTATTCAGCTTCAAAAGTTATGTTGTTTTTAACCATCTTTTTAGGTAGCTTTCTTTACAAAAAAGCTACCTATTGCAGCCGTTCGGAGGAAAGCGATTTCAAAAAATTTTGGTATATTTTCATCGATCATGACCCCCAGACCCCGAAACCACCCTCCGTTCAAAATTGATATATATATATATATATATATATATATATATATATATATATCTGACCTATGTCACACTGTAACTCCCGTAATTATGAACCGATTTCGATGTAATTCGGTGTGTACATAGTACATACCAATGTCTCGACCGAGTTCGTTGGCCAGCTTCATCCGCCGTTTTGTTTCAAAATGGCGGCCATTTAAAATTTTTAAAAAAATTTAAAACTTGAAATGTGGTACCAAAAAATTAAAAATGGAAAAATATTTTTTTCTTATGTATTTGACCTTTATACAAAGATTCCGGAGCAGTTTTTGTTTCGTCTATACCTTAAAAAATGGCTGAGTTATAGCATTTTGAATTTCTAGCGTGGCTGACATTTTGAAACGTCCTGAATTTTGTCACGCGATAAAAGGCGTATTTATGAACCGATTTGGATGTAATTCAGTGTGTACATAGTATATACCAATCTCTCAACCGAGTTCGTTGGCCAGCTTCATCCGCCATTTTGTTTCAAAATGGCGGCCATTTAAAATTTTTTTAAAAATTTAAAATTTTAAATGTGGTACCAAAAAATTGAAAATGGAAAAATATTTTTTCTTATGTATTTGACCTTTATACAAAGATTTCGGAGCAGTTTTTGTTTCGTCTATATCTTAAAAAATGGCTGAGTTATAGCATTTTGAATTTCTAGCGTGGCTGATATTTTGAAACGTCCTGAATTTTGTCACGCGATAAAAGGCGTATTTATGAACCGATTTGGATGTAATTCAGTGTGTACATAGTACATACCAATCTCTCGACCGAGTTCGTTGGCCAGCTTCATCCGCCGTTTTGTTTCAAAATGGCGGCCATTTAAAATTTTTTAAAAATATTAAAACTTGAAATGTGGTACCAAAAAATTAAAAATTGAAAACATATTTTCTTCTTATGTGTTTGACCTTGATAAAAAGATTCGGGAGCAGTTTTTGTTTTGTCTATATCTTAAGAAATGGCTGAGTTATAGCATTTTGAATTGCTAGCGTGGCTGACATTTTGAAACGTCCTGATTTTTCTCACGTAATAACAGGCGTATTTAAGAACCGACTTGGATGTACCTTGGTGTGTACATAGTACATACAAATATCTCGACCGAGTTCGTTGGCCGGCTTCATCCGCCATCTTGTTTCAAAATGGCGGCCATTTAAAAAAATTAAAAAATAAAAAAAATTAAATGAGATACCAAAAAATTGGAAAGTGAAAAAGATTTTTTTTGTATGTGTTTGACCTTAATACAAAGATTCCGGAACAGTTTTTCTTTCGTCTATATCTAAAAAAAATGGCTGAGTAATAGCATTTTGAATTTCTCTTGTGGCTGACATTTTAAAACGACCTGATATTTGTCACGCGATAACAGGCGCAATTATGAACCTATTTGGATGTAACTTGGTCTGTACATAGTACATACCAATGTCTCGACCGAGTTCGTTGGCCAGCTTCATTCGCCATCTTGTTTCAAAAGGGTTGCCATTTAAAAAAAATTAAATTTAAAATTCAAAATGAGGTATTAAACAATTGGAAAATGAAAAAGATTTTTTTATGTGTTTGGCCTTGATACAAAGATTCCGGAGCTGTTTTTGTTTCTGAAAATTTGTTCTTTTATTTATATCTTAAAAAATGGTTGATTTATAGCACTTTGAATTTCTAGCATGGCTAACATTTTGAAACGATCTTGTATTTGTCACGCGATAACACACGTATTCGCCTATTTCGATGTAAGAAGGCATGTGGATATTATACATCAACACCTCGACCAAGTTCGCTGGCCAGATACATCAGCCATCTTGTTTCAAAATGGCGACCATTAAATTAAAAAATATATATATATTTAAAGTGAGGTGCAAAAAAATTAGAAATTGAAAAAGGTTTCTTTCTTAAGTATTTGACCTTGATATAAGGATTCAGGAGCATTTTTTGTTTGTCTTTACCTTACAAAATGGCTCAGATATAGCAGTTTCAATTTCTATTGTGGGTGACATTTTGAAAAATCTGATTTTTTGCATGCGACAGCACTCCTATATATTAACCGATTCCGATGTGAGTGAGCATGTGCACAGCAATTACTAAGGTCTCGACCAAGTTCACTGCTTAGTCTCATCCACCATGTTGTCTTAAAATGACAGGCACTTTAAGAAATTGCCGAATTTGGCAGCCAAATATATGTTACTTTAAAGCAGGCATGTCAAACTCGTCTACCGCCGAGGGCCAAATTAAGCGTTGCATACAAAGACGCGGGCCACACCAAACAAAGTAGATAATGTTATTAGAATTGCACACAGCAATATTTGTACGTACAAAACCATATTAAACAAGTATTAAAGTTCCAAAGTTATTATTATAGTTCATAGTTTATATTATCTTATTTTTCGAAAAAATACTTGGCATTACTTTTTATCAAACAAATCTACAAAGTTTAATCTGATTTTCTAAATTGTATTACCTTAAAAAAATTATTTTACACAAGCTATGTTAATCTAGCCAAGGTATAGCTTTTAATCTTCAGGATTTTTTTTTTTTTTTCAAGTAAAAACTTAAAAGAAAAACATATTTTGAAAAAAAATTATTTAATAAATTGTGTCTTGTATTTATGCGCTACGTATTTCATTTCATTTATGAAATACATTTCTCGTTCAAATTATGTTGCTTTTACCAGAAAAATTTTGCTACCGAACATAGTTAATACTATATACCTAATTGCTCACTTTCCCCCATTGCCAACTTTTTCACTCAGTTGGAAAATTGCAACTCGTAACTGAATTAAACAAAGGTAAAATGCCAAAGGATTGCCGGGCCACAAAGAAGTTGTCGGCGGGCCAGTTGTGGCCCGCGGGCCGCGTGTTTGACATGCCTGCTTTAAAGAAAAGCAGCTTGGATAAAGCTGACTAATTTCGCGAAATTCTCATTCATTATATTGATAAAAATTAGTATTGAATCTCCTATATTCGGTTTCCACTAAATTGAGCTTCGTGTGTTTGAATGATATAATTTGGCTTTTTTAAAATAAGGATTATGAAAGCTACCTCTTCCTCCCGGCACTGGCCGGAAGGACTTTTTTTCTTTCATTTAGGGGAGACTAGGGAGGGTTGACCCACTTTTTACAAAATGATTTTTTATTTTTTAAATATTCAACATAGAATAAAGTTTTATGTATCATTTTATTCGTTATACAATCAGTTATCAAAATAAAATAGCTACATAAGTGTAACATATAAGAAATTTGCAAAATGATTGATTTTAATCGTGAAAAAATAATGGGTCAAGGCTCCCCTCATCTGGGAGGGTTGACCCACTTTGTTTTATAATACACTATTTGTGAAGAGAAATAAAAATCAGTTTTAAAAAAGCAAAGTAACTTTATTTTACATGTTTAATTATTAAAAAAAATATTTTTTTTAAATATGAGGCTTAAACAAAGCTGTTAAGACGCAATCGCAAGTCAGAGGAGAAAAATTTTGTTTTAAATAGGATTTTGTCTGAGCAGGTATAATTCTACAGCAGGGAAGATGAAATTTTAACATTTAAGGCAGTATTCTGTTAGAGGCAGGTTCCGTTTTCATAGTGTTTCATGTTATTATGTCCGGATTTAGGAGCCACTGTTCCGCTTTTTTTATTTCCTTGTTCCATTTTTGTGACACTCGATCTGACAACTCTAGTTGGCGCATAGTTTGGCTTCATCTCACTGTATTCACCCTGGTGAAACTTTTCTACATATCTTCCTAAAGTTTTTCGACCGATGCTATGTTCTTTTTCAACCGTATGAGCACTTAACTTATCATTAACATGATTTAAACTTTTAATGGTTAAAGTACTTTCAGTACTAAAATGTTCAAATAAATGACTGCCACCGCAATTTACGAACAAATTTATTTAGAAATAAGAAAAAGGCTATATTTCACATAAATATTAAATGGAAAAGATTTTAGCAAAATTCTGGTTCCATTGTGATGTTTCGGAATTAAAATTAAGTGGTTCTATAAACATACAACTGCACCTCAAAGGGTTAAGACTGCTGCTTTCATCCTTTCTAGTCCTTTCTAGTCTTTCCCACTGTTTCTCTTTACCTATTATAAGCAATATTTAAATGGAAAAAAGTTCCTATCAACTTTCCCATTTTCTAGCAATTTTTAACATTTTTCTATAGTTAGTTTTAAACATTTTCTTTTCTATCACACCATTTTACAGAAGCTTTACAAAATAAATTTACATTCTTTTATGTATATACCATTAACTTTTCATTATGCACAGTGTATAATAAAAAGATTTCCAAAACCACTTAATTAAGGAAGCCTTGAGCATCTGGTCAACCCTTCCTCACATTGACTGGGTCAAGCCTCCCCACATAGACCTTTTCTAAAGAATACCACATTGTTATGTTAAGCCTAACTTACTGTACAGTCTTTATACCTGGAATGAAAGCTCGATATTTCTGCATTATTTTAAACCTAGTTACTTAAATGTCTATGATATAATTTATCTGAAAAAAGCTTACAAAATATTTCTAAAAAACACAAGTTTTAGGTTGAAAACCTCTCACAATTGATTTTTTCCACACCTATTTCGATTATCTCTATGAAACGAAGACTGTTGTTTGAGCATTCCAGTAGCTTTGGTTAACACCTATTGACAAAACTCTGAAATTCTTTTAAATATGAAAATTGATGGGTGGGTCAAGCCTCCCGTATGGTCAACCGTCCCTAGTCTCCCCTACACTAAACTACATTAATTTTTTAATTTTTTTTTTCTCTAATAGTGTAAGAGTCTAAGTAATCATTAATGTTGTTATTGTGTATGTTCTGTCTTGCAAACACGTAGTAATCTAAAAATGCTGTACAATTTCCCCATATATATTAATGCAGTACTACTTAAAAACTACTTAAAAATTTTGTAGTACTGTCAACTGGGGTAACTTTGGTGCAAATTTCTCTGTTTCTTGGCATCTTCATTCTCTTATTTTCTTTAAAAATGAATATCATGTTAATTTTTTGTATGCTAAAAACATAGGGAACCTTACTATTATTATAAAATTCTCAACCTTTTTTTTTTTTACCAAAAAGTGTTTTTCAAAATTTTTAGTCAACGTTACCTTGAATTGGGGTAACACTGGCCCATGTGTTAAAACGAATGTTATTGGGGATACAACATGATGATGTGGACCAAAGTTATCCTATTGAAAAAGACGGGGGAGAGAGGGTAGGAAGTGTATACATGTAAAAAGACAGTAAATTAGCATATATTTTAATAAAGAAATTATTACAAAACTCATAAATATTGCCTAACGTGAATTGTCCAAGTCTGGGGCTAAATACTGGTTTCTCTTAGACAGAAGTTTAGGTGGAATAATTTTTGCAACAATGTCATTCCATTCATATACCATAGAGTCCGGTCGCTGTGGCCAACGCCAACACTTTAACTTCTTTTCCATGCAGTCAACAACCCAACCCTCTTTTGATTTCAAAGTAATCCTTCCGGGATAGATATTGCTATTAAACAGTACAAGTACAAAACTTCTAATGTTACAGTCATCTTTGTCAATAGCTTTCTTGTTTGGGTCAGTTGGAACCAATACTCTGAACGAATTTTCAGCAAAATTATTGTTTGTATAAGCACAAATGTCTATTTCCATATGTATACCAAAAATAAGCAAAAACACTACCTCAAAAACATCAATGTTTAAATTCAACAAAATAAGAAAAAGCTCAAATATAACATTTTTTATGCATTGACAGGAAATATATACAAAACTTTAAAGGATAATTGGTTAGGCCAATGTTACACCAAATGTTGGACCAAAGTTACCCTCAACTAGAAAAACGCTTTTATTTTTAGTCTCAGGAAAGGCAACGCATAATCCTACATTAGGCCTTTATCTACACTAATGAGGTTATAATAACACATACTTACCAAGAATGAATTAATTTACAACTTGGCAGACAGAAGTTGCAAGAGCAAAATTGTCACCGTCTTCACAAGTTTTTGTTTGAAAGGTGCTGCCACAGTGGAACCTGGGCGAATTACTTACAATGAGAATCACGCCTCAAGCTAGTGCTGCCACTTGTATTTTGAGACCAAAACTTTGTCGATAACTCAAGCGATGTAGAAAATATAACAGATTTAATCTTTTTTAGGGTTCCGTTCATCTGACGAAACCCTATTCGTCTCGCTCTTATGTCAGTCTGACTGTTTGTCTGTTCATCACAGAGCCCGTTCTCAGAAACTATAGATGTTGGAGACTTGAAATTTTGCATGCTTATAGCTGAACACCTCACATCAAACGGTCAATCATAAAATTTTGAAAAAGTCTTATACTTAACCCTCTGGGCTCTAACTTGTGTCTTTTAAGCTTTTTTTTTTCTAACTGAGACCCTAATTAAGTTGAAGACTTGAGATTTTGCATACTTATAGATTAACACCTCACATCAAACGACGAATCATAAAATTTGGAAAAAGCTTTATATTTAACCCTCTGGGCCCTAACTTGTGTATTTTAAGCTTTTTTGTCTCAGTGATCCCCTAATTAAGTTGAAGACTTGAAATTTTGCATACTTATAGCTGAACACCTCCCATCAAACGACAAATCATAAAATTTTGAAAAAGTCTTATATTTAACCCTCTGGGCTGTAACTTGTGTATTTTAAGCAATTTTTCTAACATCCCCCCATTGCACCCGGTGGGTACTTTTCTAACTTTTGCCGCCACCCCACTGACCACTCTTTCATATTATGCACATAGCCTTACATCTTTCAGTTCCACTTTTTACCGCCAATAGGCGCCTACCTATCTCGGGTGCTATGGGCCCTATCCCCTCGACTAATATATCTACGGATAGGTTGTAAAATGAAGTTTCGTTTGTATAGAGGTTTGTGTAGAATAGAGTGCGCCCCCTAGTTGCGAAATGTGGAACTAACAGATTATGTAAAAGGATAAAGTGTTTTGAAAGGAATATTAAACGAAACCCTCTGTGTGATCTCAGATCACACTTACCCACTTGATTTTCTTTTGGGCCAAAGTTACCCTTAAAGGGGCAAAGTTACCTCCAGCTAACGGTATGCACATATTGTCAAAGTACAAGCAAAAGTGTTTCTTAAAAAAATGTGGTGCTAACTGAATATAATTCGTGTAAGAGATGCTGGTCCCGAAGTCACATGGGAAGTGACCTAGAACCGATAAGAGTTAAAACATTATCTCATGTATTAAATGTAACTAAGTTTTATCTAAGCGTTTATATGTACTTTAATTCATGTGTTTTATAAAATTCTGCAAGAACTTCACACAAGTTAGACATGTCTAAGTCTCTCCTGAAAAGTCGCACTTTTCAGGTAAAAATCCCATTATCTCCTAAAGTACTCGAATGATTTCCATAAAAAATTTTGTTGGTAGAGTATAAATATAAGATCATATGTGGCAGACAGTTTAAAAAAAGAACAATTTCAGAAAATGGAAAATTTCAGAAAAATTGCCATTGCTCTAAAATAAAAAGGTTTTAGTCGCAGAAAAATTTGTCTGCCATAAGTTTTGAGCGTAATCCAGTGAAAAGGAATTCAAAATTTCATCAAAATCGGTCCGGTAGTGTCCGAGGAAACTGGTCTTAAAGCTGCGCATATTTCCCTTATGATTGTACCCAGTAGTGTCTTTCCTTAACAAAACTAAAATGCATGTAAGGACTATACAGACTGTAAAACAAGTAAAAATCCCAACGATAGCTATAACTATATTTCTAGTTAATGCAAGAAATGCGATGTTTTACGATTATATGTATGTGGTTTATTTTGTCATAAGGCATCATCCACATGCGAGGGCTGTCCAATAAAGAATTATCACAGTTTTTTTATTAGCATACTTTAGGGCACACAAATTTACTCTTATGTTTCATTGTTATCTTAATGTATAATAACTGCTTGGTAATTTTTTTGTTCATTTATTTCCAGTAGTACGTCAGTGGCAACTATGAAAGTTCAGATACTTTCGGCATCGTCTATGGAAACGATGGAGGCAACACGCAATGAGCAAGTATGCTCCTGCCTGCTGGAAATTTTGCTTTCACCAGAAAAAATTGTCAGTCGAAGAAAATGCTGTAGGAGACTTATGGGGAGTCTGTTCTTCCGTGTAGTACAGTTAGATAATGCTTAGAGATGGCTAACCCTTTATCTACTGACGGTGCTTATAAGTACCATTAAAATAACCTCGAAAATTCATTTAATACATCGATTACTAGTAATACAATTTAGAATAGATGCATTACTTTATCTTGTTCCAGTAGCCATTATTGGTTACACAAAAACAAAAATATTTTTTAAAGGATGGTTTCTTTTGCCTTTGCATCTTTTCAGCTTTTTTGGCGTCGGGGGGGGGGGGGGGATATTTTCAATTCGGAAATATTCCTATATTTCTGTTGTAAGAACATTATGTTTGTAAATTTCCTAATTCTACAAAATACTGAGAAAAATATTTAAAATAAAAGATTTCAGTGGGGTTATAAATATTGCACAAAATCCCTATAAATTCGAATTTAATTACTCCTTCTAAAATCCTTCTAAAATTTATTAAATGATTATGTAAGTCTTCTAATGTAGTTTCAAAAATTCACGAAAAATGCTTTAGAAGATAAAATATTCATGAATTCATAATTCAGTACATAAAGGGTTAAGAAAGAGAAGAAAAATCATCTTAAAAGGAAAATGGACCCGGAGTTCCTGTAACTGCGCTTACAGAAGTCAACATAATACTGTCGCTATCATCAGAAAAGATCGTTAGACATAAGAACTGTTAAAAATATTGCAGTTATAATGGCGTTTCACCTACACGTTGATAACAGAAAAGTGAACATGAGACATGTTTGTGCACCTTGAATTCCGACGCTCCTCATAACTGAATAACAGGACGTTCGCGTAGCGGTTGTTTGAAATTGATGGTGATGTTACATGAACATGAGATGAATCCCCTAATGTAATAATACACTTCGACTGGCGATTTCTTCAGGCGGAAGAAAATTTTCCAGCAGGCAAGAGCATACTTGATCATTGAGTACTGCCACCATCGTTCTCGCAGGCGATACTGAAAGCATCTGAACTTTTAATGCTTCCACTGACGTACTACTGGAAATAAATGAACAAAAAAATTACCACATATTCATTGCACATTAAGCGAACAATGGAACATAAAAGTAAATGTGTGTACAATAAAGTATGTTAATAAAGAAATTAGGATAATATTTTATCGAACAGCCCTCATATTAAACCTACTTTTTTTTAAATTACCAATACCATAGTTTTGTTGCACATTTAAGTTCCTCAGTGCTATTAAGTGCTAAAAAATGTGAAAATGCAAATTGGCATCAATTTTAAATAAGTTTGGTGAGATATAAATTATTGAAAAATAAACTAATAAAGATAAACGTCCGTTATTTAGGCATAACTCGAACAATGATTCATATATTTCATTTTTCTTTGTTTGATATGATGCTTTGTAAAAGCCCAAAATAACGCACATGCTTATTTTATATAAATATAGATACTTTCCCAGTATAAGGGCCTTGGCGAAATAGAGATAATGGCTTGGCGAGAGAAGGAAATTTTCATGCATATTTTCTGGCAACCTATACACTGTCTTATACACACAAGCAATTTTTTCAATACAATTTATTTAATATAAACAAGCCGTTTGTCTACTTTTACATCCAAACAGAAATAAATTGTATGCAGTAATATATAAATAAAATGTTTTTAGATGTATAAATATATAAATAAACGCATAAAATTTCATTAGGTTAGTTGTTTACATCATTTGGCAACAAATCTTACTTTCTGAAGTAAAGCTTTAAAAAAAAAAAAAAAAACCAAGGCCTTTATACTGGAAAAGTGCCTAAATATGCTTTTGCTAATATTAATTAATAATTAATAATGTGATTATGAAAAAAATCATAAATAGAAACATGCATTTTTTTTGTCCACTTTAAGAGCCATACTTAGGTAAAATCATATCATTATACAGTTAAAAATCAATTTCAGATAATACAGATAAACTAAATAAATACTACGAACAATAAAATTAAAAATTTTAATTGAAATTTTGAAAATTATTAAAATACTTTCCCCTTTCTTGCATTATTTAATTTTAAAGAGTATCAAATATTTTATTTTCTAAAGACATAAAATGTCCTTTCAGAAAAAATGTTATTTTTTTCTGTAGTTAAAACGTATTCATATTAAAGTTTCTAACAATATTAAACACTATCTTGTGTCTAGTACATATTCGTGTTTCATTCTATCTTAGTTAATAACAAAAATAATACCTTTTTTTTCAAAAAAAAAAAAAAAAAAAAAACTTTCATAAACATATTCTTCATGGTAAATGTTGATAACCATGCAAAGATTTTTAAGTGTCACCTATAGTAAATATCACACTCAGTAAATAAAAAAAAAATACTATAAAATGAAGATTAAATTAACTACAAAGAAAATTTCTGATATACTTACCGCCCATTGTGATGTGAATTGTAACGAAAATTATGATTAAAACATCTGAAATGATGAAAAAAGATTTTTTTTCAAAAGAAACATATCTTTTTCAGCTTCATCCTAGAGCTATCTTACCAATTTACGAAGTTATGCTGCGAAGGGTTTTTCTTTTCTTTATCTCAAATTATTGCATTCGGTCTTTAATGTCGTAACTCATTTGTAAAAAAATTATAATCTCAGTAAGGAAGTTCTTCTTTTCTAATTTACTCCTTAGATTAAGATGAAGGACTAATTTATTCTTTATCTGATAAGTCAGAAACATGTCATAATGTAATTTTTTTTCCCTTTCTGACAATTTTCGGACACATTTAAGGCCAATTCTTCAAAACTTATATTTTAGTCATTAGCATGCTTGTTTAGAGATAACATTCAAACGAGTTATCGTCTAAGATTTCAGGAGATTCTGTTTTACGCCAAGAACATAAATTTACATGACTTAAAAAAGAAAGAATAAAAAGAATTTCCTAAGAATATGCTTGAAATGGTGGGATAAAATCTAACGATATGAACAAAAGAAAGCATTTTCAAAATCTTTTACAATATCACTTAGGGGAAATTTTCTTTGGAGAAAACTGATGATATGCCCAAAATAAAAATTACAGGCACAGAACATGATGTTTCAAAAAAGAATTATTTTATTCGAATGCATGTACACGGATGCATTATACTATAAGGCAGCTAACCCTAATATAATATATTAAAATAAACAACAGTACAATTCATTGGAATGTCTATATTTACATTAGATCAAAAACGGACAAAATATAACATCAGATATTTAGGAAATGCCTTGATAAGCAGTTTGGCAGTTCTTTGGTTTGGCTACCCGACCTAGGGATGGCAGCAAAATATCTATATGCCGGTTCAAAATATATCAGTTTTGACATCGATGATATCCTCAATATATATCGATTTTTTCTATACTTCTTAAAAATAGTTATTTTACTTATGAAAATCAACTTTAAGCATTTTTTTTTTTTTACGAACATTTATAAATAAATAAACCTATTTATTTTTTCCAAAAAAAGAATAAGTATATAAAATGCTTTTTATTAGTTTAGTCGAGGATCGGCGAAACTATGACATGTTGCACGCGACAAAATATTTTAAGCTCTAAGTTTTGAATTATGAGACAAATCAACATACAGGAACAAAATACACGAAATACCCGAATTTAAATAAAATGAGCATGTCTAAATTCGATTGATTTGAAGAATTTGAATTGCTGCTTATTATATTCCAATCTAGTCAGTGAGCTGAAAAATTTATCAAATTAACATAATTTGTACGAGATAAGATTTGTAAACTGCATTTTAAGTAAAAATTTCGACGGTAAAAGAACGGCAAATTGGAATTTAATTTAAAAAGTTGTCATTTGCTATTTTGAATTTTTTCCTTCTCTCTCTGTTAGCGAGTCATTTTCACAATTCATTAATATAAACAAGAAATAAAAATCATGATGCAGTTAAAGAGTTTTTCTTTCCATATTTCTCTGACGGCAAAAGGTTTCTTGACCCATATAGTTTTGTTTTATTTTATTTTATTTTTTGTTATTTCTGTTTTCTTGGAATAAAAGAGAGAAAAAAACTTAGAAAACACTTTTATTTCTTTCTATGATATTCTTTCTTTTCTGTATATTTCACGGTAAAAAGAATGAAAAACCATCGCATGATTTATGTGTACAGTTAATTTTAAAACGTTATAATTAATTAAGAAAACGGATTGAAAGACATCATACAATGGTATTTTTTACAGTAAGTCTGAATGTTAAAAATTAAAACTACGATTTTTTCAAAACTGTATATTTATCTGATTATATCACTTCCCAACACATTCTGTAAAAAAAACATCTCCGTTTAATAAGGTGAACAATTTCATGTAAGTAAACACTTTGGAAAAATCGTAACACATTTGTAAACTCAATTTCAGAAAATACCATAGTCTAGAGCAAGTATTCAAATTCTTTTGTGAAACTCTGTATATGATCTATAGATTTGCACGGCCTAACTTTGACTATCTAGGACCCCGGTGCAAGCATCAGTCTGAGTCTATCCATACATCCAGTCTCTGCCTATCCATACAAATTGTTCGTGAATCATGCTGAAATGACTAGTACTAAACTTCATGCCTATTGTCTGCCTATTCCCTGCATAAATTTCGTACCAGGTACCATTCACATCTGTATACAGGGTACCACAACAAATATGGTTACAAAATGAAAATATGATAAATTACACTACTGTTTTCCTGTTTTAGGGTTCCGTACTTAAAAAGTAAAAACAGAACCATTATAAGATCACTCCTGTGTCTGTCTGTCTGCGTCAGTCATTTTACTCGTAAACTATGAGACGTGGAAGGTTCAAATTGGGGTATGTGATAAGGACTACTGACCCAAATATTTACAGATTATTAAACATTAACAAATATATTTAGGGAAAATGTACAAGAGCTAAGTAAGTGACTTGAAAAAAAATCTTTTATTTGTGTATCGTGTGGGATATCTTGAAAAAGCTTTAGTAATGCTGAACTCAAAAATACATTTCTTTTAATTTTAGGTAGTATATTTTAGGAGATATCGTCGAAAATGTAGTGCAAAAATATGTACCACCCCCCCCCCCCCCATCTATTTCCGAATCTACTTAAACCAAAATTATGAAAAAATTAGGGGTAGTAGACGTTACTTTAAACCTTGCAGGAAAATTATAGCGCTTACCCTAGGTCACATAGTTTTTGAGAAAAGCTCATTTTTCCGTTACATACAAATTTCGATTTACGGGCGTTCAGCAAAGGTGTTGAGGAGCGCTGGAGGTACCTATCTTAACAGAAGTATAAAAGCATTGTTGATATTGATTTTCTAAAAAAATCGTCGGTAATTAGCCGAGATATTAACCCTTAAAAACACGGACGGTTTGGATATACATAATGACAAGATACATAATGACAATATACATAATGACGGCCTACTCTATTTACTATCGACTTTTAAAGCCTGGATAACAACTTTTAATGATATATTTGTGTTGTGCAATGCCCAGTAATAGTATAAAAGCAATAAACGTCAAATTGTTAAAAATAGACTAATTTAATTAGACTTAATCACCTAAACCCTATTGGATTCGCGACTAGTTTGCATTGAGTGTATCTCTCTATACGCCACCCGTGTCTTTAAAAGTTAATTATAAACGTACCTGGAAAAACGCGGCACGGACTAAGGCGGTGTTGCAAATTTGCGACCTCCTTTCGAAGCGCGTTTAGCAAAATGCCAAGTTTAAACTTTGAACAAGGGCTTTGTTTTTGCTACACTGTAAAAAGAAATGATTATTATTACGCTGAATTTAGTTTTACGAAATGCCAAATGAAGATTAAATGTGCACTATTTTCATTGTTAGTACCGAAATAAGTTCATCATAAACGGATTAGGATAAGCTAAAAAAAAAAAAGAGAGTTATACAGAATAGCAATATTTGATATTATTTAGTCTTCATATATCTTTGAACTTTTATGGTACACCCATTCATACTTTTCTAGTATATACAGCTATACCCAAACCTACATAGTATAGTTTTTTAGAAAGTCTTATTATTCTTTTAGCAACGATTTTTTTAAATAATACAGTTAATAATTCATATATTTACTGTACGGAACCCTCTGAACGCGAGTAATACTCGCACTTGACCGTTTATTTTAATAGTAGAGGTAAAGGTGTAAGTGTGGGCACCCTCTTTAGTTTTTGACGTAAAGTGACATTCGTTTTAAAATGTTTGACCTTCAACAACTATTACAAGTTTTCTAAATGAGAGGATGCAAAACAATGATTAATATCAATTATTTCATTTCAAAAACGAATATTTACAAAATGCTTTGAAAAGAACACCAAAAAAAAAAAATTGGGTGCAAATATGGGCCCTGCAAAAAAACTTACAAAAACTAGTTTAAAATGTTTTAAAACAGGATAAAACAATACAAAATGGTAGAGAATTTATTTATTACAGAAAAAAACTATTTTCAGAAATCGGAAACATAACTGACTTTTTCAGCCCGGTACAATCTAAGTGTGCCTACATTTGGCACATAACACATTTAATTCACACTTCTCTGCGAATGTCTTCACAGAACTTTCCATCAGAAAAGATGCAAATTGCATCGCTCGAGACTGGTTTAGTCCCATCGTTGATATCCAGGTTCATATGATCATCACTGTCCACAAGGGGAGGGTCAGTGATGAGTCCGAGGATAAATCGCATCGTTCCATGGGTCTATTTTTTTTTTTTTTTTTTTTGGAAGTCCTTTAGTTTTCCCACCCCTGCCCCCTGACCGGTCTCTTACTCCGGGAAAACTCAAGGATGTCTGCTTTTGGCAAGCGACTTGGTCAACTGATCCTTGCATGGTGATCCAGTGATGACGCTGAACCTTACCGCTTTACGTCCACGAGTAGTAATTCTCTTCTTCATGTTAGGGACAAGATACATGTCGACCGAAAAAACTACATTTAAAGTTCCCGGGGAACATTGCAGTGTTTCTGCAGCCTCATCAATTAGCATAGCTAGAGTTTGATGTACTTGTATATCAAGATAATTCGAAAAAGAGGGGCCCCATATTTACACCAAGAAAGGGGGCCCATATTTACAACCCAAGTAAGAAAGATGGCTACTTTCACATGTAACCTGAAGACGTGCATGACTAAAGGCGTGCTTCTAAAAGTAGCTTAGGATCTTCGCTTTCCCGATATCAGTCTGAAATTTTTTTAAACTAACTATAAGGACATGAAAAGAAAGCGATTTGCGATACCTGTCAAAAGTTTGCAGTCCCGAACAAACACTGATTCGCACAATAACTCACGCTGCATTCACGGCTGTTTCTAAAAATCAATGAACATTGTGGCTATCACTTAATCTTAACATGATTTTCCTAAAAATAGGTGGTAATTTTCCTTACCGTTTCATCCTTACCCAAATAGCATTTTTAATTTGCAGAAAATTTGCGGCAGTCTTGCTTTGAAAACTTGCAAAGTTGCAGAAAGCTCAGCATGACAAGACTGAAAGTTCATAACAAGACTGCAGCAAGATAACGCAAACGTCAAAGTCACCACACTTTGAACTTGCAGCTAACTTGTCGTGCAAGTTAAATTCATGCTGTATCAAATTTATTGCAAATTAACGGCAAACAAGTAATCAAAAATACCGCAAAGTAGTGATCTTTCCATATCCCACTATAAGTTTAACACCTTCAGAGGGTCCATAGGTTTGATCAGGTCTATTGATGCGAACACACCATCAGAAGGTACATGCATCGTTTTCATCACCATAAACAAGTCAAGGTAATATTTGTAATTTTCAATACGAGTCTCTTTTGGTATTTGATAAGTATAGCGTTTAGAAAAAGCGGTGCCAACCGAATAAAATTTCTGCAATTTCTGCGTATGTGCTGATTGTCTATTCTCTCAACAGAGGGATTTTTTTGCTTTTGTCACTTCCGTGAATTAAATACAGTTTTGCCATCAGTTTCACAACAAACTACTCATGCAAGTGGGGGATGGTATACCTTACGGGAAATTTGCTGCGAATTTCTCAATTAAAATTTTTCACGGCAAGATAATGCCAGAAAAAATCAAACTTGCTGCTAATGTTCATGCTATCTGGGTATCGTCCCTTTTTTTCCCATTTCGTCCCTTTTTTCCTATACCGTCCCCTTTATTTTTCCTTACCGTCCCTCCTTTAAAACCCCTTTAAGACAATGCTATACAAAAATTCTCTATTAAAAGTACTATATTTTTATTATTTCTTATTTGAATGTCCTGTGGGTACTATGCAAATTCATTATAAGTAAAAATGTAGAAGTAAATAAAAAGTTATAGTGATAAAATGGTAAAGAAAATTAAATTCGCCAGTTTAACTTAAACCTCAGATAAATAAAAAAAATAATTCGCTGCTGACCCTTTTTACTTTATTTTGAATCATTAAGGCATTCGTCTATCAGATTAAAATGTTATTTTAGCAAATTTAATTTCACCAGATTTTTATTCCCGAAAGTCAAAAGATTCTGAGAATTCCCCATATGTAACCACTGGTCACTACATAAAATCTTACGAAACTATGAAGCAATAGATTGTGAATACTATGCAGTTTTAGTATGAACTGTGAGATTTCAACAAAATAAAATATGTCTTAAAAGTTTTTCTGTATTTGTTTGTATCTGTTTTTTGGTAATCAGAATCTTCCTGCGCCCATTTCCAAATGAGATATTTAAAATTAGGAACCACTTATATACGAAAATATAGGGCATTTCCTATATTTTAGTAATTGTTTACTCACATGTTCACAAACATCCTTTTCTTAGCCCTACTAAAATCTGCATGCCGTTTTTTATGTAGTAAAAAATTTCTCTTATTATTTATAGTGCTGCCATCTAACGACTATATTATAAAGTATCTATCATCATCATAAGTTGTTTTATGATTATGATACTTTAGAAATTAAAAGATAGATAAATGTTTTGTTTTATTTCCTTAACAATTGTTATAGAAATTTATTAGTCTGAAGTATACACGCTAAAATTATGCTCAAACTATTTTAGTTTAAACGATCGCAAGATTAATTTCACATTTATAATTTGTACTACAAGATATTTTTCTTTTTTAAATTTTTCTATAATACAGTCGAAACACAAAACTCATTAACGCGAAATTCGAGGGACCGTTGAAAATTTTCACGTTCACGGAATTTTATATTATTCAAATAAAAAGAAAAACGTTTAAAGATATAAGAATCATTCATAATTTTAATTAAATATTTTTATATATAAGGATTTATTATAAGTGTTTTTATGTGTATATTTTTATTATTATCATGTGTGTAAGCATTTATATGTGTATATTTATAAGTGTTTTTTTTAGCACTGACAATACGAAATTAATGAAAATTCAAATGTTAAATGCATTTAACTAAAAAAAATGTATATGTTAGTATGTACAGTCGTGGAAAAAAAAAAAAAAAAAAAAAAAAAAAAGTAAACACCCCTTACCAACTCTGCAAAAAATTATCGTAGAAAAAAGTTACTGGTACCACACGATTGGTAATACAGTCTACTTTTAAATGACGTATATAAATTTGTTTAGGGGACCATCTACATATTGAAATGAACCATAACTTTTTTTTTTTTCAATAGCAGTACATAATTCTGACAGCATAAATGAACTCTACACCCTTCAATTAGCCTAAAAACAAATTTTTATGCAATTCGTACGATAAGTTTACAAGAAATTAACTATTTTAAAATGAGCGTATTTTAGGAGCTATCCAAATTAAAGTTCGGTACTCCATTGTTGACCGAGAGAGCCCCCTTCTTGATCAAGGCATCTTAAGCACTACTCAAGCCAAGCAGTCATTGAAGGACTGCTACACTATATGGCCAAAGGTGACCGGTCACTTGCGATTTTAGACGTTTTCTTAAATATCTACAAAAATACATGAGGAATTATCTTGAAACTCCAGGTGTGTAAACAGACTATTACAGGTCATATATTTCCGTGAAGATTTTTTTCCCGAAACCCCATAGGGGACCGTCAACAAATTGAAAAATAACAAATATCTTTTGGATAACCCTGTAAAAACTAATGTAGCAAAAGCGTTCAACACAGTAGATTATGATTAAGTGCCTTATTGCAATAAACTGTGTTTATTTATGTGAGAGAAGCGTGTATATTCGTAGAGAAATTAAATATTTTATAAAATGAGTCTATATATATACCAAATTTTGCCAAGTTTTTTGCTTTTAATTTGTAGAGGTTCTTAATGTAAAAAAAAAAAAAAAGCTATTTTCAGAGAATATGAAAAACAACATTGTACGCAATACCCTGTAATCAGAATTAAAAAATAATAAAAATTGGATGAAAAATGAGCAGGTTTACAAAAGAATGTTTCACTGCGCATGCGCAAATGCAATCAGATTATAATGTGCATAATGTATTAGCTAAGTGTATAGAGAAACTTTTGTGAAAGTCTCAAAAACATAGCTTCAAAATTCTGAAAATTATCGTTGATAGAATAAGCTCGAAGTCCGTTGTTCCCAAAATGAAGCAAAACGATTAGGGGCTGTATCCAAATACAGTAGTACGTGCAATATTGCGTATCCTATATTGGCACTAATTAATGGATATATGGATACAACCCGTCATCTTTTTGCTTCATTTTGGGAACAAAGGATTTCGAGCTTATTCTATCAACGATAATTTTCAGAATTTTCAAGCTATATTTTTGAGACCTTTACAAAATTTGCTCTATACATTTAGCTAACACATTATGCACATTATATTTTGATTGCATTCACGCATGCGCAGTGAAATAATTTTTAGCAAACCTGTTCATTTTTCATCCAATTTTTATTATTTTTTAATTTTGGTTGCAGAGTACAATGTTATTCGTCATATTTTCTGAAAAAAAACTTTTTTTTTTTTATAATAAGAACTCTGCAAATTATAAGCAAAAAACTTGGCGAAATTTGGGACTGTTTTTATAAAAACCTTAATTTCTCTACGATTATACATGCTATACTCATAAAAATGAACACAGTGTATTACAATAAGCCACTTATTAATAATCTCGAGTTTGAACGCTTTTGCTACATTAGTTTTTACAGGGTTATCCAAAAGATATTCGTTATTTTTCAATTTGTTGACGGTCCCCTATGGGGTTTCGGGAAAAAATCTTCGCGGAAATATATGACCTATACCAGGGTCGGCGAACCTATGGCACGCGTACCAAAAGTGGCACGCGAAGGAATAATTTTGGCACATGTGACTAAATAAATATGCAGTATACTAAACAAAATACACAAATTCTAGACGATCTAATCTTGACTAAATTTGATTTATTGGAAATTCAAGAATTTTAATTGCGGCTTTTTAAAATACCGTAAATTACCACATTAGTAAATGTACCAATAATGAAATTATTTCAACTTAGAAATTAATTTCAGAGCTATTTAAAGAAACTGGCGTTTGATCTTTTAATAGTTTTTCCATCTATTTATGTCCGCAAGGTCATTAGTTTTTAAAATAAATAATACAAAATATCAAATAAAAAGCAGTTGTTATATAAATCTAATTCCGTTTGCATTCTGTTGAAATTAACTGAGTATGAACCTAATATTAATTATTTTCCTTCCAAGATACAACAACACAATTAATCACATATTTTTTAATAATTTCTAGAATTTAATTTTGAAGTGAAAACTTCTTTAGGCGCGTTGAGCTTTTTTTGAGATGGGGAAAAACCACTGATTTCGAGACACTGTAACGTAACGACATGCTAGCATTTTGACATATAGACACTAGCGCGCCAAGCGGTGAATGACAGGAACTTTTCCCTCTTCAGCTCAATCCACAAAAGAAGAAGGAAGCTAAAACTCACTTTTTCTCCCGGCGTATTGCTAAAACAAATTATTATGTTGTTTTTCGTCAGTTAAAATGAATTATACCGTATTCGTGACCTACCTATTTCGTGTAACTAAAAACCAATAACGCTGTATTTTATCGTGTTGATGGTCTGGTCAATAACCAACAGTATTGGCGGGAATTTCGATTACGGAACATAAAATACGGGACACAGATGTCAGATACGCACTTGGGTACCTAATTGACAGCAAAATGGCGTTATTTTATTTTACAAGGTAACCCGGCTACTGTTGCTTATTTATTAATAAATTGTTCATTTACTTTTATTTTATTTTTTTAAATTGTACAATTGTTTTGTTCTATAGTTATTAATGAAATTACCGTTTATTTATTGTTATTTACCTTTTAAAACAATAGAAAATAATTTAAAAATATATATTGTAACTGGTATTGGAAAACGGGCTTTCGCCAAATTGACGTTAAAAAATCGCGCCAAACCTGGTTCGTATATCACATCTCTGCCAAATTCTCGTTTTTTTTTATTTTTCGACTTTTTATCCAAATTTTCCGGATTTTTTAAATTTTCCCTTTCATTGTATCCCAAACACTACCTTCATACCAAATTTCAAGATTCTAGGGATACAGGACGTACCTCTGAGTTTTGATGATCGGTGAATCAGTGTCGAAAAGGGGAAAGTTTAAGTTCATATATCTTCTGAAATAAAAAAGATAGAAACGTGAAATTTCAGCATTTAGTTCCATTTCCACATTACTTTAGATTTACGAAGTTTCAAGTTGCTGGGAATCACCAACACAAAGATATCGGGGGTCAAAAGTACCCTGAGTTGCTTCCAGAAAAAGATGCTTACGGCTGTGCTTTCAAGACTTGGCAGGGGCACTGCCGTGTCCCCAGATGCTTTCATTAGTGCTGCTACACAATTCAACGCATAAAACATTTCCTGACGATTAAAAAAACACACACGTAATTGTTGAAGTTTTCACTTCTATTGGCACTCCCGGAGTGCCACTGTTTTTTTTTTTTGTTTTTTTTTATGATTATTATAGTGCAATACCTAACTTGTATATGTTATACATTTGTTTTGTTATCTTAATGTTACTATTTAAAGTTTTTTTTTTCATGATTTTTCAATCCACTAAATTGGTCGGCACGTCACGGTCGGGCGTAAAACATTTTTGGAAAGAAGTTGGCACGCGGTTATGAAAATGTTCGCCAACCCTGACCTATACTATATTGTTTGCACACCTGCTGTTTCAGGTTGATTCCTCATGCATTTTTCTAGATATTTAACAATTTTTAATATTTAACTAGATATTTAACAATTAATTTTCAGAATTTTCAAGCTATGTTTTTGAGACTTTCACAAAAGTTGTTCTATACATTTAGCTAATACATTATGCACATTATTATTTTGGTGGACAATGTTCTTCACCATGTTTTCCTAGTAAACATAACAAGTATAATTTCGAACCTTGTTTCTCCAACAACGAATTATATATGTCTCAGAAAAATAGGAATGGCGAACGTTGAGATGTTTCATACTTTGGAAGGAAATGAATTTATAATCCATTTGATGGTTTTAAAAATATTTTTGTATTTTCATAAATATATATAACAGACTAAAAAAAAAAAAAAAAAGCAAATTTAACAAATTACAACGACCATTTGGAAAATGATTTTTTCAAAGACTAAAATTTAAGACATAAAAAATAGCACGGAGTTGATCCTACATTACGTACGCCATGGATTAAACATTAATAGTGTTATTACACGTAAAAATTCCAAGCGATAAAAATCGCCTGCGACTCGTACGTATTATCCACCTGAAACTTATGTATTATCCAAGCATTTCATTGGCTGTTCGGGAAAACGCTTTTCCATCGTTACTTTTTACACCGTCGTATAGAGAAAAAAATGTACTTTTAAATGCAATTTGTTTGAAAGCTGTATCTCAATTTGTTTCTGAGTTATTAATTTTTTTTTATTTTATTTTATTTATTTATTTATTTATTTATTTATTTATTTTTGTAGTTTTTATTACTTTTTTGTCATAGTGGCAACAGAAGATATCCATCTCTGTTGAAAGTAAAGGGAAATACAGATTACTGTATAGACCCATCAGAGAACGAATAAAAGGCGGATTAAACCAATGAAAAGCTTCAGATATGCTTTTGATATCCTACCCTGACGAGAACAATAACCATTTTTCCAAATGGTTAAAAAGGTAACAGTCTGTACTGATGTAAAGAAAAAATTACCAAAAAAATTGAAAGTTTTAATTGGATCAAAAATGTTAACGATATCAAAAGACAAATTCCCTTCCCACTAGAGATATCTTAGGATATCAAATGCCAGACCGCCCTCCCCCCCCCCCATAAAGTGATACTGTTATATATGTACAGCCTCTTATTTTGCAATTAACTTGTTTTAACACTAGAAAGACGGCGAGCTGTCAGTTTGACCGTTACCAAATGAATACATTTCGGTTCGAGCCAAAAATTTCTTTATAAAACTGGTTTAAAATATACAACGAAATAAAACTAGTTAAATAAATAAGTTAATCATTTAAAATAAAAATTCTGGTGTGAAATGTTTTTATAAAATTTGAGTAAAATTCCACGTGTTTCTAGTGTTAATTAAATTTCTGAATCATCTACTTTTTTATCGCTCTTTTCCCTTCTTCTGTCGGCTTATTCGGGATAAGGCAAAACGTACTACTGAATTCATGCTTTTCTCCGTTTGCTTGGCTCAGTCGGATCACAAAAAAGGAAAAAGTTTTTATCGTGTTATTAAAACATGACTTCGTCTTCAAGGTCTTTTTTAATGATAAACTTGTTTTGAATTTTGTCGATAGCATATACGAGTCTGCGCCGGTGATAAAAAGTTATTTGTTTTTAAAAATAGATTTTTAGGCCATAAAATGATTTTGTAACACAAGATAAAATTACATTAATAGGATAGAGATATCTGAATATAGAATTGATGCAGTGGGAGATAAATGTTCTACTAAAAATAAATCAAATTTGTATAATAACGAATAGTTTGCAGTTAATTTTCACAGCGTTCTGTTTCTACTTTTCATACAGCAACAAATCTAATTAGAGAAAATAAATTATTTAAGGGGACCGAGAAAGCTCTATCTCCGCCATGTTAAATTCACCAACTTTATGTACCTTTTTCTCAGAAATGGTGAAAAATAGAGATCTAGTTTTTTAGAGTAGTTAAAATAACATGATTTACGTATTTTAACAGGCCATTTTCTTTCTAAGTGAAACTAAAAATTAATTATTAATTATTTATTGAAAGTCATTTTTAAATTAGCATTTTGGGTAAGATCTCACTGCCTAAAATAAATAATTCTCTACAAATCATTAAATCCATGTGTTAAAGTATACAATATATCATAATATAAGTATTAAATAAAAATCTGAGTTCTTAAGTTTAATAGATATTGAAAAAAAGGAACACAGTGAAAAATCCAAGTTTTCAGAAAATGTCAATTAAAGATTTAAGGGAACCGGGAAAGCCCTATCTCCGCCATATTAAATTCATCAACTTTGTGTCCCTTTTTCTCAGAAATGGTGAAAGAGATAGAGGTCTAGATTTTTTAGAGTAGTTAAAATAACATGATTTACGTATTTTAACAAACCATTTTCTTTCTAAGTGAAACTCAAAATTAATTATTAATTAAGTATTGGAAGTCATTTTTAAATTAGCATTTTTGGTAAGATTTCACTGCCTAAAATAAATAATTCTCAACAAATCATTAAATCCCTGTGTTAAAGTACACAATACAACATAATATACGTATTAAATAAAGATCTGAGTTCTTAACATTAATAGATATTGAAAAAAAGGAACATAAACATGAAAAATCCAAGTTTTGAGAAAAAGTCAATTAAAGATTTAAATGGCCATTAAATTGTGAAATACTCTTAGAGACAATGAATAATTCCAACACTTATTTTTTTCTATATCTAAGAAAGTGTGACACATCGTTGGAAAGATAAAAGTTTAAACTATTTAATAATATAAAAAAGTAAAAATCGATTTTTTGGTTGAATTTTGCTTTCCCGGTTCCCTTAAATGGCCATTAAGCTGTGAAGTACTCTGCTTAAAAGAATGAATAATTTCAACACTTATTTTTTTTTTTATGTATAAACATGTGTGACACATCGTTAGAAAGTTAAAAGTTTAAGCTATTTAATGATATAAAAAAGTAAAAATCTATTTTTTAGTTGAATTTTGCTTTCCCGGTCCCCTTAACTATGATTATCATGCATGCAAAAAATAACTTAATTAAGAACGCAGAATAAATGCTCTCACTGGAATTATTTATCTAAATTACATTGAGTGATATATTATGCTTTAATGCAGGCATGTCAAACACGTGGCCCGCGGGCTACATTTGACCCGCCGACGTTTTATCTGTGGCCCGCGGGCTACATTTGACCCGCCGACGTTTTATCTGTGGCCCGCCAAGCCTTTGACCTGTGTTTTTTTTTTTTTTTTTCGATTGATCAAACACTCATGCAAAAAATGAACTTTACACGAACACACTTGCAGGATGACCTAGAGGTCTGCACGGGCCGGAATTTCCAGACTCGGGCCCGGCCTGGTATAAAAATTAAAAGTTCGGCCCGAGCCCGGCTCGACCCTTTTATATTTTCACAGCTCACGGCCCGGCCCTTACAGAAATCAGTGAAAACAGGCCCGGACCGGACCCGCCCGATCTGGCCCGACTCAATTTCTACAAAAAATTCAGATTTTACTTAACATATAATTACGATTCCTTTAAAGAATACTCCATTCATATTTATAGGAAAATTTTACAGTAGGGTGAGGTGACTTAAAATGATCCCCTTAAGGAAAAAACTTGTGTAAAACAACATAACTGTTTAAATAAAGCTTTTGCCCTATGCTAGCATGTTTTACACTATATTTTGCTTTATAAACATATTTTAAACCCCAACTGAATAATAAAAAAATTGATTTTTGAAAAAGTGTCCAAAGGACACCGCCCTCACCCAAAAGCAAAATCATCCTTTATTTAAAAATAACTGTAAATTATTTTTTATCGTAAAATAAAGGATATAAAAGTAATTAAGACAATATATAATAAAATAAAATAAGTTTTACAATCAAATAGCACGCATAATTTTCCAAGCTCAGTTGATTCGTATAAGGACTGCTCGTTAAAATAGCACTTCACATCGATTTTCTTTTTCTTGAAGTGTTTTGATTCTGTTTTATTTGGAAACGGTAGGATAACACGTGGACCCAAAGAGAAAAATTTGGGGCAGTCACACATTAGGCTCCCTTGATGGCTAAGTCCCGGTACCGGATTTTCTTCAGCCAATGAAATGGTAGTAAGACGATCCAATAATGGAGCATTTTACCCGGCATCATGGCCGCCCATTTTAGGCCATATAACTGGATGGCGCCGGGAAACATAACAAACTTAGCTAGTGTAATTCACATCTAAAAACATACTCTATTAAATAAACCAAGTCATATCTCTGTACATGAAAGACTGTACATCAAAACAAATATGAAAGTTGGTGCTTATCTTATAACAGATATTATAAAACTCACTTTTTCGAAGAATTCTATTCAGACGCGTAATACTGCGATCGTTTGAATACCGCCATTGTTTCTTCTTCACTTGGCACAACTAGTTTATGTGTTACCCTGTAGATAGCGCGACCTGTCTGGAAGAAAACATATGCGAATCGTTTTGCCCGCTAGGATTATTTTAAGCCATCCGTCCCTATATTTTAAAATTCGATGTCTTGGCAAGACAGAAAATACACAATAGCAACAATAATGATTAGCACTTATACTCTTAGAAATTTTAACATTCAAATAAGGATTCATTAAAAAAAATAATGTACTTTAGAATAAAAGAAACATAGGAGGGTTAAAAACATCATAACTTTCGAAGTTGTGTAGATTTGTGAAAATACATCTCTGTCATTTAATAAGACTTTTCTCAAATCTAAAGGAGCTACTTTCTGACACATTTCTGAATTCGTTTCTTTTCGGAAACGCATAAGATTAACAGGCATTCTGATTCAGAAACTGTGTAATCGAATGTCGTTATACATTTTTTTAATAAAGACAATATATCTTTGAGAAAATACTGTCCAAAGTTAGTGTTTTGAATCTAATTTCCAGAAGCAACAGCGTGGAAAAAGAGAAAAACCTGCAGCCACGTGACAAGAATCTCTTATATCTCGACAAGTAATTTATTTATCAAAAATGGAAAACATTAATTAAATCCAAATCCCTTTAATAGTCAGGCTTGTCAATTTTATGCTTTAAACAGCTAAAAGTTAGTCAGAACTTGTATCAAAGTTTCGCGTTGTCAAGCAGTGAATTTGAGAACCCCCTTAAGGTATATTTCCAAAAATTACAGAAATTCATTATCGCTATTAATATTTTTACAAAACATATTGCCTGCTCAACACATCTAGAGAACAATTAAGTCCAGTTCCGGCCCGGCTCGACTATGTAGAAAAGAAATAGTCTGAAAAAGAAAAAGTCTGATCTCGGCATAGCACGAGTCTGCTGAAAAAAAAAAAAAACTAAGCCCGGGTCAAACACCATGCAACTCTCCGATTCCTGTCTCTACGCTGGACATGTTACACTTCTGTATTGATTTTGTCAAACGAGCATCGACTAGTGACGCACATTTATATTTATTCTCGCGAAAATCACATTCATTAAAAATAGCTCATATTTTATCGACTTCGTTAAAATTTTCATATCGGGCCGGTAGGCTCTATAAATTTTTTTCATCGGCTCGGCCCGTTTATTTTGTTTTTCTGCCCGGCCGCCCGGCCCGTTTAAAAAATTGTTCTGATTCTGCCGGCCCAGCCCCGTTTGAAAATTCGTCTTCATTCTGCTGGGTACGGGCCTCGGGCCAAGACCGGGCCCGTGCAGATCTCTACGATGACCGTTGTTTTAGAGATAGAAAAATTAGGAAATATTGTATATGTATATCGACAAATTTAACCCCTTAATGTACAATGACGGGCATAGCCCGCGTACGATGATCGAGCCAAATGTAAATTCTTCTTACCACTAAAATTTCACAGTAAATGTAGTTTAATTTAATCGTCGAAATTCCATGATTAAACAAGGCAAAAATCTCTATTAAATTTTAGTGGTAGCTATGGATTTGCCAAACCGTGGAGCTATTGAAAGTAAATCGTAGGTTAAGGGGTTAACAAGTTTAAATTTCATCAAAAATCTTGAATCACACATACGCATAACCACAAGATTTGCTCGTGTATATATATTTCTCAATTACATCTTAGTATTTATAAAAATTAATGAAAACGCTCTTTTACCAGTATGATGATTAACTGAAGATTCAAATCGCAGATTTCAAAGAAAAAAAAATTACAATATCTTTTACATTTAAAGCAAAACTGAAATTTTGTGCTTGACATGTAAAAATTCTGTTGTAGTTTGTAAAGCATATGACATAAAGAACCATATATCGTAAAGTAGAAAGAAAACTCACCAATGGCTAAGTAAAGTCAGATTTGAAATTGATATTTTAATATGATGTAAAGTGTATTTATTCCTTAAGCTTTTTGAAGATGCAACAGAATCTCTATAATCCGGCACTCTCGTGACCACGGCCGTGAGGAATTGGCGATTTCATCGGATGATCGAACGTCAATATGTACTTTATATGTTTACGTACATTAAGAAGATTTACAAACGATATAATTATCTGACAAAGTACTATATTGTATTTCGTCATTCTAATAACTGTGGGGTTTTAAATAAACATAGAGTACAAAATTAAATACAAATTATGTAATATGTACTGTAAGTTACATTGCATGGTGTAAACAATTAAATGAGCGTTACAGTTTTAAAAATGTCTAGAAAACTAGAAACACCGCACTGAAATGAAAACTGACAGTCGGGATTAACCGCGACCAATGACATATAAGGCCAGCTCATGCCTTTTAAAACGTCACACGGTTTGGATCATCTTTACACATACATAAACATACAAGATTGGACATTATCATTGAGTATAATGGTAACGCGATGACGATCGCAGCGCCTATAGTGACGAGGGGGAAGAAACATCTCATCCACGGAATATTTCCGCTATTGAACTCTTATCTTCATATGATCTTTCTTTAATAAAATGCTTACATTTTCAACAAAACGTTTTTCTTTTCTTCTTTTATTATGTGTGTGTAAATAATGTGTTTGCCATATTAGTAAATAAATAAAAATCAGCTAAACATCTAATCTTTAAAAAAATTGAATTTTTTTTTTTACAGAAATAATCAAACGTTTCTTTTTAATCCAAACGTTTGAATAAGATTTTAAGAGAAAAAAAGGTATCTTCATGTTGAGTTCAAGAAAACATATATACTGAGTTATCTTGATGAATAAGCGGCACTTCAGGTTATCTTTAATTCCCATCCCCCTTTTTTAACTTATATATTACACAATTTTTGCTAATTTTCATCGTCAATTTTGTATGGCTTTTTCGTAATGCACGTAAAGTTACCATGATTACGTACATTATTATAGTTGAACGCAAAAGTATCATGGATATTTTAATTTCCATATGTAAAGTACATAAATATTTTATTAGATAATTTATTTCGAATAAGGTTACTTTATTTAACTATACACCCACCAAAAACGCATAAAAATCCAATTAAATACTGCATAGATCATAATATTGCAATAATATAAAGCATGCAAGTAATATTCGGAGATGATAATTTGCGAAGTACGAACAGTTTTGTGTTATTCATAGCCAAGGCGAAAAAAGAATGTTTCGATTTTATAGGTAACAAGATTCAGAGAGACATATTTAATATTTAGATAATTATTGAAATAAAAAGGAAAAGTGCCCAGTTAAACTGATGGCATTGAGCTCACAGTCTATTCACACTAATTGTATATTATAGTCTTACTTCAAAGAATAATGCCTTTCGAAAAATAAATTAAGGAGGGGATTTTCACATCTTTATACTTAACCAATGAACCTCCAAATCTAATCAGGGAAACGCCTTATCATAATAAACCGGTATACCAAATTTGAAGCAAATCGGATAAGAAAACCCATTTATCTAAATTAAGGGGTATAACTCCCCCCCCCAGATCCCCCTTTATACTTAAACAATAAACCTCCAAATTTAATCAAAAGCGCCTTATCATAATAAACCGGTATACCAAACTTGAAGCAAAGCTGATAATTCTGCATGAAAATCCACTTATCTAAGTTAAGGGCGGGATTGCCCCCCCCCCCCCGTAACCACCTTTCTACTTAACCAATGAACCCCCAAAACTAATTAGGGAAGCGCCTTATGAGAATGAAACTTAGGGAAAAAAATTGAAGCAAATCGGATATTTCTATCAAGAGTTATCGCGTTACGTACGTACATACCAGGGTTCTCGCTGCCGCTCGCCATTGCGCCAAATCGCGGCAAAATTCTCCATTTGGCGAGTAAAACAACAGTCAAATTCGCCAAATTGCGAGTGCTCAGTTTTGTGTTTTACATGTTCAATCGCACCGTGCCATTTACATTGCTCTATTTATAGAAATACTGACTCTACACTAATTTAGTTTCACAATAGGCAAAGACACAGAAAGGATTATGTGATAGGTATTTCTCTATTGTCAGTTAATCACAATCTATGCTCCAGTGTCGTGGCAGTAAAAACGCAAACAAAATTATTCTCATTAAGCGCCAAATAGAGAAATTTTTTGCTGGAATGCGGTGCTGAAATTAGCCATTTACCACGCTATTTATTAAATGTATTCAAAGTATCATTGGTCAGTCAAATTTTTCCAATCGCTTAAGAGTCGAAATCTCATAGACAATTTTAGTGTATATTTTCACAACGGTAAATCAAAGATTTCTGTATTTAATTTAAATTTAGACAGCTAAAAGAATGTCTGAAACATTTACACATTTAGGAGACATTTAGAATGTACTTATTTTTAATAGTTTCTGTAGCGGATACTCGAATTTCTATTGTATAATCAATTACAAAAACTTATGTTATTTTAGAAAATATTGAAAAAAAAGGGATACAATAAGGGGTTAAAGATAGATTTTTCAGTGTTTCAAGCCGAATCAATTTTGGTAACATTTCTGTTCATTTGGCTACTGTTTTTTTATTTCTTATTCGCCAAATCGCTAATGTTGGTCAAAAGCCAGCAAGAACACTTGTCTGGTACATAAAGAACCTGCGGGCATATTAGCTCTCAGGCTTTGATAGCCTGTGAGCTAAAAAAAAATTTGAAAAAAATTGATTTCGAGAGTCTGCCTCGAAAAGAATACAATCGAATCAAAGAATAGATGTTAAAAGTATACAATAGACGAAATAGAGCATAAAGAAATTTCACATACATAGGTACATTTCAAAAGTTTGTTAGTTGTTCCCCCTTGTCACTAGTGACGCTAGTTATTGGTGTCATTAACAGATTTTTCTGTAACTGCCCTATCTTGTATGTTTATATATGATCTTTACACGGCGATTGGCACAAAACGATGGGCGCACCGCTTTGTACCAATCACCGTGTAAAGATGATCCACTCCGTGTGACGTTATAAACGTCATGAACTGGCCTTGTATGCCGTTAACACTGCGGATTAACAATGAGCGAAATAAACTGAACACCCAATTTTCAATTTAACTATTGATGTTAGTTTAATTTTGATTCGTTTGGAAACTTAGTAGTATCGCTAAAGACTTCTAAATGAGGAGAATTTTTATTATAATAGGCCTTTACATAAAGTTTAGCGCAAAAACAATATCTTATGAGTCAGTCAACCCTTTTATTCATTCTACGAATCAAGGGGTCTTTGGGACCGTTCACAGTATTTATGCAACAATTTTTGTCACAGTAGTTAGAGGTTAACTGGTATTTGCGATCTCACAGACCGCAGTTTTTAGGGTTTCGTTCATCTGACGAAACCCTATTCGTCTCGCTCCTCTGTCTGTCTGTCCGTCACAGAGCCCGTTCTCAGAAACTATACATGTTGGAGACTTGAAATTTTGGATACTTATAGATGAACACCACACATCATACGACAAATCATAAAATTTTGAAAAAGTTGTACATTTAACCCTTTGGGCTCCCACATGTGTATTTTAAACAATTATTGCTATGCGAATCTCTAATTGGGTTGGAGGCGTGAAATTTTGCATACTTATAGCTGAATACCTCACATCAAACGAAAAATCATAAAACTTTGAAAAAGTCGTACATTTAACCCTTTGGGCTCCCGCATGCGTATTTTAAACAATTCTTTCTATGTGGGCCTCTCAGGGTCGGACTGGGCCAGGGAAAAGGGCGCAGACCTTGGATTTTCAGAGGGCGCAAAAAAATTTAACAAACTCATGTTAATTTTACTTGTTTTTGTTGTATCTGGCTTAACAAGGTTTAATACATTTGCACAGTACCAAATATGAAAACGGCTTGATATTATATCTCTGAGTCTAGATAGAAGACTTGGCTGTATTCTCCGTTCATGTTTATAGTTCCATTAAATCCACGCAATGCTACGTGATTTTCTAAAACGAAAAATGTGATATCTAAAAGTTCTAGCAAGTTGAACACACATTAGCTTGTAATAGATAACTGATATCATACATTATTCTTTTTTCAATAGTTTATAAGAGTCATGGAATAAAAAGTACCCTATCAATTTTGCAAATGACTGTATAACAGGGTTCGTACGCCTCCTGGTATTTTGCAAACCAAAAGATTTTTCGGCATTAGTATTTTCTTGTAGAAAATCTCTCCTTAAAAGGGGGCGATTTCGTGTGTTTAAACTAGTTTTTTTTTCTATAAAAAAAATACTGGTAGTTTTCCTGAAAAAATTCTCTGATCCGTACGAACCCTGATATAAAAAGACATATGTGCCAATTGATTGGGAATAATATCTACTATTGAAAGCTATTAATAAATTTTGCTTTGGGGTGTTGTGGTTGTCTACATATTTAAAACTGCACAAATTTTGATTTTTCAAATGGTAACATTCACGGTTGACATTCTATTTCAATTCCTTTGCAGCCGGTAAAGAGATACAGTTTATATGTTTTTTCTTAAATCTTAATACAAAGCGTGCTAGAGGTTTATCCATAAATTTCGAAAAATAAAATGATCTTACAATAAAAAGTACCGAAAACACTCAGATAGTCACCAGCAAAATTATATAAGAAATTTAAATTTATAATAAACTTACTATATAAATCCTAAACAGTGTTTCTGGTACTTATCTACGAAATTTTTCTGTGGCTCTTTTGATAAAAGAAGACGGTCCTCTTAAATTATGGAAGGGTAAAATTTCTCTTTATGTTGAAAACTAATTATTCAAATGAGCCGTAAACTTAGACATTGATGTTTTTAATGATTGTGGTTTGTTGTATTCAAAACTTAATATAGGCCATAATTCATAATTTTTAACATGAATTTATTAATAGGGATTATGAAAAATGATTAAAAAGATTTTTAAGTCGCGAAAAAGGTCTGTAGTATGTTTGGTTCTATTCAGTGTATCTCTCAAACAAATTGATAAAAAATCAATCAGATACTTTTATGAAGATATAAATAAATTTTTCTCAAATTGGTTTTCTTTAGCATCCTCAAATTTAAACTCTTCAAACTCTATCAAGGTTTAAGATAGTGCAAATAACCAATGTTTTTTCCGGGCTGTCCCGATCTAAGAAACTTAAATAAGATATCCAAAATGAGTGTTATTGTTTGAAAATTCAAAGTTGGTACAATTGTTAATATGTAGACTACTTCGGAAACATAATTTATGCATAACAATAAGTAGTAGACATTATTTCTAGTCGATTGGTCCCTATATATTTTGTTTGATTACTTTTGGCAGAATTAGTAATGGGTAACTTCTTTTATTTCTCTTATCATTACTGTTGCGCAGACAATAGGTAGATAAACTAACATGGCTTTTTGCAGCAGACGCCAAATAGAATTTCTGCAGTGCTGCTGAAGGGTTCATCCTTTTCTTAAAGTATATTTCTTTAATATTATATGAATTAGTTATAGGTCAGTTAAAAATTTGATAAATTCAATTTCTGTTACAATCTGGCAGCAATTACTTTTTACATATATTTTGTAGGAAGAGGTATTTTGTATCCTTAAAAAATGACTTTATGCATCCATAAAATGCTGAATTTATATTGCACTATTATAGGGTTACAGAAAAAGTACACAAAAAAAATGTTTTGTTAGTATAAAATCCCCAAAATAATTGAATAAATTTACTCTTCTCAGCACACTCTTCCCATGATTTGCAAAATTCTTATCACAATTAGAGATCAAGGGAAATATTTAAGTTTTCAGATGCATGTTACAGGATCCTGGGGCCGGCGATTTTTTTTTCTTTTTCAAAAACCTATTATTATTATTTTTTTTTAAGCAATTACTTTTTACAGGTATTTTGTAGAAAGAGACATTTGGTATCCTTAAAAACGATTTTATGCATACATAAAATGCTGAATTCATACTGCACTATTAAAAAGTTTCTTAAGTACACCAAAAAAAGTATCTTTGTTTGACTAAAATCAGTATAATTGAGTAAATTTACTCTTCTCAGCACAGTCAAATATTCGCATAGTCAAATAGTCACATTCGCAAAATTCTTATCACAATTAGAGATCAAGGGAAATATTTAATGCAAGTTACAGTATTCCGGAGCCAGAGTTTTTATTCAAAAAACCTGTCATATTTTTTTAATATTTTCCTTATTTGGTAATAGATTTTTCGCGATTAGATTAAACAATTTTTTATTTAAAATAAATAAAAGTTTTTCTAATAGTTATTTAACCATGAAAAGTCTGTAATTAAATAAAGAAAAGATTAGCATTAACTGAAAGTTGTGGTGTAAATTTTGTGAATGAAAAAGCGCTGGATTTCACATCAGCTTGCAGGATTGCAATCCGGAAGTGCCACCAAATTTGCATTCTTCAAAAGAAAGATCATGTTTTCCAATCAGTAATAAAATTCTCACAACAGTTTGTTGCCTTCTGATATAACTTTCTTTCTTTTCTAAATTTGTTTTCAAAAAGCACGGTTTCAATTATAGGTGCATTCAGGGCGGGCTTTAAAGGGGAGGGAAAGGCAAGGTACTAAAAGCTGTAGGAATGAAAATATGTAAAATGTTTGGTTAAAATTAAAATCTATTATGTATCATTCAAAGAAGTAATGTAAAACAAAACTAGCCCAGGGTGCCATTGCTACTAAAGCTTTCCCTGGATGCATATTTTCTCTCTTAATCACATTCCCACTTTAATTTTCGATCCTAAAATTGTATCGATGTATCTTTAATTTCTTTGTGATAATGAAAAATACCTCTCTAGTGCTATCTGTCTATTAAATGATGATTATTCCCTAAACGAATTTTGGAAATTTAGTACACTAGTCAGAAAATATGGTATATACAACGAGGGTAAAAATATCGGTGCGGCTTAGGCACTTATGGTTTATGGGGGCGCGAAGTTTTTCTGAACGAGGGCGCACCGGCCCTCGGGCCAGTCCGAGCCTGGGGCCTCTAATTAGGTTGGAGGTGTGAAATTTTACATACTTATAGCTGAGCACCTCACATCAAACGACAAACTATAAAATTTTGAAAAAGTCGTACATTTAACCCTTTGGGCTCCCACATGTGTATTTTAAACAATTCTTTCTAAGTGAGCCCCTAATTAGGTTGGAGGAGTGAAATTTTGCATACTTATAGATGAAAACCTCACATCAAACGACAAATCAAAAAATTTTGAAGAAGTCGTACATTTAACCCTTTGGGCTCTCACATGGGTATTTTAAACAATTCTTTCTAAGTGAGCCCCTAATTAAGTTGGAGGCGTGAATTTTTGCATACTTATAGCTGAATACCTCACATCAAACGACAAACTATAAAATTTTGAAAAAGTCGTACATTTAACCCTTTGGGCTCCCACATGTGTATTTTAAACAATTCTTTCTATGTGAGCCTCTAATTAGGTTGGTGGCGTGAAATTTTACATACTTATAGCTGAGCACCTCCCATAAAACGACAAACTATAAAATTTTGAAAAAGTCGTACATTTAACCCTTTGGGCTCCCACATGTGTATTTTAAACAATTCTTTCTAAGTGAGCCCCAATTTAGGTTGGAGGTGTGAAATTTTACATACTTATAGATGAAAACCTCACATCAAACGACAAATCAAATAATTTTGAAGAAGTCGTACATTTAACCCTTTGGGCTCCCGCATGTGTATTTTAAACAATTCTTTCTACGTGAACCCTAATTAAGTTGGAGGCGTGAAATTTTGCATACTTATAGCTGAATACCTCACATCAAACGACAAATCATAAAATTTCCAAAAAGTCGTACATTTAACCCTTTGGGCTCCCACATGTGTATTTAAAAAAATTCTTTCTAAATAAGTCCCTAATTAGGTTGCAGGCGTGAAATTTTGCGTACTTATAGATGGACACCTCAGATCAAACGACAAATCATAAAATTTTCAAAAAGTCGTACATTTAACCCTTTGGGCTCCCACATGTGTATTTTAAGCAATTATTTCTATGTGAAACTCTAATTAGGTTGGAGGCGTGAAATTTTGCATATTTATAGCTGAATACCTGACATCAAACGACAAATCACAAAACTTTGAAAAAGTCATACATTTAACCCTTTGGGTTCCCACATGCGTATTTTAAACAATTCTTTCTATATAAGCCTCTAATTAGGTTGGAGGCGTGAAATTTAACATGCTTATAGCTGAACACCTCACATCAAACGAGAAACTATAAAATTTTGAAAACGTCGTACATTTAACCCTTTGGGCTCCCACATGTGTATTTTAAACAATTCTTTCTAAGTGAGCCCCTAATTAGGTTGGAGGAGTGAAATTTTGCATACTTATAACTGAATACCACACATCAAAACGACAAATCATAAAATTTTGAAAAAGTCGTACATTTAACCCTTTGGGCTCCCACTTGTGTATTTTAAACAATTCTAAGTGAGCCCCTATTTAGGTTGGAGGCGTAAAATGTTACATACTTGTAGCTGAATACCACACATCAAGCGACAAATCATAAAATTTTCAAAAATTCGTATATTTAACCCTTTGGGCTCCCACATGTGTATTTTAAGCAATTCTTTCTAAGTGAGCCCCTATTTAGGTTGGAGGTGTGAAATTTTGCATACTTATAGCTGAACACCTCACATCAAATGACAAACCATAAAATTTTTAAAAAGTCGTAAATTTAACACTTTAGTCTCCCACATGTGTATTTTAAGCAATTCTTTCTAAGTCAGCGCCTAATTAGGCGTGAAATTTTGCATACTTATAGCTGAACACCTCACATCAAATGACAAACCATAAAATTTTGAAAAAGTTGTACATTTAACCCTTTGGTACATGCGTATTTTAAGCTATTCTTTCTAACTGAGCCCCTTATTAAATTGGAGATTTGAAATTTTGCATACTTATAGCAGAACACCTGAAGCCAGGCGACAAATCATAAAATCTTGAAAAAGTCTTACGTTTAACCCTTTGAGCTACCACATACGTATTTTAAGCAATTCTTTCTAAGAGCCCCTAATTAAGTTGGAGACATGAATTTTTGCATACGTATAGCTGAATACCTCGGATCACACGACAAATCATAAAATTTTCAAAAAGTCTAATATTATTTACTCCTCCGAGCTGTAACTTGTATATTTTAAGCAATTTTTCTAACCTCCGCCCTTTTCTCCCGGAGAGCACTTTTCCAACATTTACCGACACCCCCTTGACCATTCTTTCATATTATGCAACATAGCCTTACATATTTTAGTTCCAGTTTTTACCGCCAGGGGCGCTTACTTATATCGGGTGCTATGGGGCCAATCCCTTCGACTAATATATGTACGGATAGTATGTAAAACGGAGTTTCGTTCGGATAGAGGTTTCTTTAGAATAGAGTGCGCCCCTGGTTTCGAAATGTGGAACTAACAGGTTTTTCAAAAGGATAAAGTGATTTGAAAGGAATATTAAACGAAACCCTCTGTGCGATCTTTTATCACACTTACCCACTTGTTTTTTTCTTTTTTTTCATGGTTTAACTTACAATTTTCAGTTTAACTATAAATACTAGTGAAATTTACTAATGGTTTTGCATAACTCATTCATTTTATTGGAAATGGGGCGAAAACCCACAGCAATGGGCAAAAATACGCACTGCGTATCTTTGCCCCACCACTGCGTACTTTTACCCCAACCGATGGGGCAAAGATACGCAGAGCAATGTTTTTTAAAAATTGCAATTTCTCACAGAATTATAATTTGACAGAATATCGGTTGATGGTGGCACTTGCCTAAGGTTCTAATCTAATATTTTAATCACTCATTAAGTTTAGACCAATGTGTGCGTTAAAAATCAAAATGTATGGAAAGTGCGTATCTTTACCCCCACCTACTCTATAGATCTGCACAAATCTGCTTTGAACTGTGACCGGCTTTCGATGCAAGTTGAAGAATCCCCCTTCTCTCTTATTTAAACGTGGATTACCTTTTTTGTTAAAATTTTTGCCATAATTTGCTGGATCTTTTCTTTTCTATACTTATATATCACACCAAGTGATCTTTTAATTAATTTACTGATTTCCGGAACAGACTTTCCACATTCTAGATATGCATCGATTTTAGCTTTTTCTTCCTCAGACAACATCTTTGGTTTACCCATCGTGAAAAGTATGACTGGAACGTACTGCTTCAATTTACAGTGAGCAAAAAAAGTATTTGCACACTAGGTAAATTTGTTGTAGCATATGTATAAATAAATAAAAAGCAATTAAGAATTTTAAAAAAAAACACCCATTCACATTATACAAAATTCTGCAAAAACGCATAGATAAATTCCTTAACTGGTGTACCCTGTGGCGTGTTAAGCTCAACGAGCGGAAAACAGCTCCTGTCTATTTCTCTAGAAAACTAACATTTCCCAATCGTATTACTATTAACAACACTACTATCCCTTAAACTAATGACACTAAGTATCTGGGGGTTACCCTTGATAGAAGACTTACTTGGAAAAAGCATTTTATAAATATTCGAGGCAAAGTTACTGGTATCTCCCAGGCCCTTTCTCTTCTTCTCAAAAGCAATACTCTTTCTACTCATAATAATCTAATCTTGTATAATGCATGTATTAGATCAATTTTAACTTACGCTTGTCCGATCTGGGGATTCGCTTGCAAAACTAATATGGAGTATCTTTACGGTGCTCATAACAAAAACCTACGCTATATTCGTAATGGTCACCATTTTCTTCGTAACACCACTATCCGCAGGGATTTGAAAACTACCTCCTTAAAAAAGCGCATTAATAAACTTGCTAAAAATTTTTATAAATCTGTTTACAATAGGGATGCACAACCTGTGGCCCGCGATGGGTTAACAAGCGGCCTGCGAATTAAGTCAATTTATAATTGGCAAAAATTGCAATATTTGACCATAGGTTGCAGGGAAAAATCGTGAATTTCGTCAATTTGCCGCGAAAAACAATTGCAAATTTCGTCAGTCAGTTAAATATCACAAATTTCATTAATCGCCCGGCCGATACCATTTGTATCAATATAGGAAATTCTCGAGTTGCTAATTTCCTCAGTCGCTGCTCGAAAAATACCTTGTATTTCATCGATCGGGAGCGGACAAATCGCGTGTTTTGTCTATCGCGCCCGAAAAAGTCGCGAATTTTGTTGATCGGGCAAGGGAAAATCGCGAGTTTGCCAGTTTATCGGGAGAAAAGCCGTGAATTTCGCCTGTTTGTCGCGAGAAAATTGCAAATTTCGTCAGTCAATTAAGAATTGTGAATTTCGTTGACTGAGCGTGGAAAAATCGAGTTGGCGTGGAAAAATCGCAAGTTTCGTGGATCGTGTGCGGTAAAATCAACAATTTCGTCGATCAGGCACGAAAAAATCGTGAGTTTCATCAATCGGGCGCGGAAAAATCGCGAGTTGTGCCGAACTGTCGCGGAAAAATCGCTAGTTTCGTCGATCGGGTGCGGTAAAATCAAGAGTTTCGTCGAGCAGGCACGAAAAATTCGTGAGTTTCATCGATCGGGCGCAGAAAAATCGCGTGTTTTGTCGATCGCACGCAGAAAAGTCGAGTGTTTCGTTGATCGCGCGCCTAAATGTCGCGAGTTTCGTCAGTTTATTGCGAGAAAAAGCGAATTTCGTCAATTTGCCGCGGGAAAATTGCAAATTTCATCAGTCATTTAAGATATGCGAATTTCGTTGATCGGGTGCATAAAAATCGCGAGTTTCGTCGATTGTGTGCGGAAAAATCGCAAGTTTTGTCGATCGGGCATGGAAAAATTGTAAATTTCGTTGATCTACTGCGGAAATATCGCAAGTTTCGACAGTTTATCGCGAGAAAAAGGTCGTGAATTTCGGCAATTTGCCGAGGGAAAAAACTTAAATTTTCGTCAATCAGTTAAAAATCGCGACTGTCGTCGATCGGGCACGAAAAAAGCGCTAGTTCTGTCGATATTGCGCGGAAAAGTCTCGAATTTCGTTGATCGGCTGCGGAAAAAATCGTGAGTTTCGTCAGTTTATCGCGAGAAAAAGTCGCGAATTTTGCCAAGGGTTTCAGTCAGTTAAGAATCGCGAATTTCGTTGACTGGGCGCGGAAAAAACGCGGTTTTCGTCGATTGGGAGCGAAAAAATCGCAAATTTCGTTGATCGGGCAGAGGAAAAATCGTGAATTTTGTGGATTAAGTGCGAAAAAATTGCAAATTTCGTCGATCGGCTGCAAAAATCGCGAGTTTCGGCAGTTTATCGCGAGTAAAAGTTGTGAATTTCGACAATTCGCCACGGGAAAAAATTGAAAATTGCGTCAGTCAGTTAACAATCGCAAATTTCGTTGACTGGGCGCGGAAAAATCGCGAATTCCGTTAACCCTCTAATGCATGATTTTTTATTTTTTCTTAAAAAAATATATTTGCTTCCTTGACAACCATAAATTGCAGGAAAAATATTGAAAAAGATTTCACTCTTATATTTTTTAGTATTTTGAAGTTTTTTTAATTGTTGCCAAATGGCAACACCATGCATTAACCCCCAAAAAATTTTGTTGAACTTTGCCAACTAGCAACACTGTGCTGTTTTGTTGCAATTTTTTTTTTTTTTTTTTTTTTTTTTTTTTTTTTTTTTTTTTTGTAAATTATAAGATTTTAAATGCATACAATACTTTATATACACTTAAAAAAATAAAATTATGTGTGGTATGTATGCATATACGTATATATATATATATATATAATAATTTTAAATCAAAATTTAACTTGCAAGTCATATAACCAGTGGTGTAGTCGTAAAAAAAACAGAGGGTATACGTTCTAAGCAGAGGGTATACGCTCAAGACAGAGGGTATACCCTGGTGTATATATACTACAGCTTTCTTGAGAAACAGAGGGTATACGGTGTTCCTTAAAAAATTCCAGAGGGTATACGGCGTATACCCCCGTATACCCTCCACTACATCCCTGCATATAACAATATTAACCAAAATTCTAAATAAAGACGGCATGTAATAATATTATACATTAATTGTTATCTATCTACAAAATAATAATAGTACAAATTATAGTTCTAAGATATTAAATGAACATATGAAATTAGATGCTACAATAGAATTATTTTTAATTTATAAATGAATAAGAAGATATGCTGTCCTGATACAGAACACAATAGAAGTATTGTAAAAAATAGAATTAAATAAAAACATAATAAAATGCAGAAAAGCAGCCATATTTATCCTGTATTTTAAACCAATTGAAATCATTTAAAATTTAAAACCAAAATGGGCTTATAAAGTGTAATATCACATGCAAAATACAATGAAAAAATCATAGGCTAATAAAATATACCCTATAAATATACGGGCAATGCTGCAGAATACCATAGAATTTTATATCAATAATATTTATCAAATTTATGAATAGTAACCAATAGAACATTTATTGTTTTTGTTTAAACGTAGAGGTACCAAACACTTAATTCATTTTACCCTAGTGTAACCTATACAGCCCAGAACTTCACCGTTGTTTTTTATCTAAGTGTTGTGGCCAGTGATCAATTTTATCCTTCCTGACATCTTTAGAAGTTTCATAAAGCTGAAAACAATGGACTACTAAGTTGTTACTATAAAATTTTAATCATTGGCTTTTTTTGATGATGTAACTGGTACCTTCAGGATGGCATGGACACGGAAGCACAAGGGAAGGAGAATAGAGCTTCTTTAAATCTGAAAAAGATGTATTTTGGTCATTTTTTATCATTTGGCTCCCGTTTAATAAAAAAATTATATCTGCCATTAGGGGGGACCCCTCAAATCGGGAGTCCCGGGGCAGCTGCCCGCATGTCCCTGACTTTACAGTAAACTGAGAAGATTTTGTATTTAATAAGAGTCGTTTATCGAGTTAGGGTGACATATGGTGATAAAAGTGAAAAAAAAATTAAATATCATGCGAACCAGTTGTGAAACAAACAATGCTCAAAATGTTTACAAAAGCGGAACTCAATTCATGGTGTTGCCAAATGGCAACAAATGCATATTCATGTGCATGCAAATTTTGTTCCAATAAACATAACTGAAAATTATTTAAAATAACTTTTAAAAGTATATTCTTTTCAGAAATATTTTTTTCAAATGAAATTTTGCATGTTAAATATTTTTTATATGAGTTAGAAATCCAACTATGGCTAACAAAATGGAAAGTATCAAAAGTTGCTTTTTATTTGTAATTTATAAACAACTATTGCCAACTATGATACTTTTTATGAACTAAATCTAAATATAGGACCACATGAATACGTAAAGCATAAAGTTGTCAAGAGACAACGGTAAATAAACAATAAGGAGGGAAATTTTAATATGTTGCCAATTGGCAACAGTATGAACTAGAGGGTTAATAAGGTGCGGAAAAAATCGCGAATTTTGTCGATCAGGCGCGGGAGAATCTGAAATTCTGTTGATCGACTGCAGAAAAATTGAGAGTTGCGTCAATTTAACTTCGTTCATAAAATTAACTTTTTTTCGGCACTAGCCACTTTCATGCACATGTTTATTTTTTAGCACTTTTAATAAAGCAAAATTTGATTCCCCCAATAGAGTCAAGGGATATTTTCAGTCCTAGAAAAAAATCTTTGCTATATCTCTTTTATATGTACAAACATAAACTGCTGATATATCCTTGCCAACTGAATTGGGTATGGTATGTTGACTAGGTAGGGGAACCTAAAGGTGTAAAACTGCCACCTCTCTGAAACCATGTTTTTTGTAGGCCTCAGATCTCCCCACCTCCCCGAAATAGAATTATCTGTTACTGATGTGGCCCCGATAACCCAGGCATTTCTGTAAGTGGCCCTTCTCTTAAAAAGGTTGTGCACTCATAGTTTACAACCTCCCTAACCAAAATATAGCGAAACTACCCGACTACGAGGTATCCGACCCCACTAATAGAAAACGCCCCAAATACTCGCTTTTGCTTAACGATAAAGACTGAGTTTCCCTCACCTTCTGCTCTACTTAACCTTTCTGTTTGTTCTGTCCTGTGTATAATACAAAATTTAAAAAAAAATTGATTTTCTGCTATTTTTTTTTTAGCATTATATTATTTTTTACTAATGTATGGTCTCTGAAAAGAGTCTTTTTTTATGGGGCACCCCCCGGTAGCTTTTTCGCCTTTTCCTTCTTTTTTTGGAACTAATGGAATTTTTTTCTTTAATTATATTAAAAAAATTTTCTTTTTCTTTCTACTTTTCTTTTTATTAAATATATGTTATACTAGTACTTATGTACTTTGTCACTTTTTGTTATTCTTTTCTTTTTTCTTAAAAGTAAATTTAATTTTTGTGGCTACCAGCCACGTCTAAACATAACTTTTTTTTAAGGCTCCCTAATGCCCTTGCAACACAATCACCTTTCCACTGGATGTAAAGTTGCAACGCAACTAGGTAATCCATTCAGCCATAGGAAATCCATTCCTTGGTAATCCATTCAGCTGCTAACATTGTTCCATTGTTCAGAATTAAAAATACCAACACTTTTACAAAACAAATAAACATATTTAATATCTGACTCAATAATTATATTTAAAATATGAAAACATAAAAAAGTAGCATTTGTACTGCCAAAAAAATATTTGCAAACTAGCAATAAAAATAGAACTAGAGGAATTATTTATAAGTTAAAAACAGGGCTAATATTTAGTATGCATGCCCTTTGCTTCAATTACAGCTTGTAATCGTCTGGGCATTGATTCTATTAATTTGTGACATGTTTCGCTGCTGATTTGTAGCCATTCTTCCCTAAGAGCTTGCTTAAGTTCTGATTTGTTAGAAATTTTCTTTTTCCTTATTTTCACATCCAAAATATGCCATAAATTTTCAATCGGACTGAGGTCTGGTGATTGTGGTGGCGTTTTCAATTGATTTTTTACATTATAAAGCAACCATAACCTCGTAATATATGCTGTGTGTTTCGGATCGGTATCCTGTTGGAAATAATATGAATTAGGAATTCCTAATTTCAGAGCACTATTAGATAAATGATCTCGCAATATATTAATATAGTGTTTAGCATTCATATTGCCTTCAATAAAGGTCATTTCGCCTATTCCGTTAAAAGACATGCATCCCCAAATCATTACATGACCACCGCCATGTTTTACAGGTGGTTTCAAGTTTTTAATTTGAAGAGAAGTATTTGGCTTTCGCCATACAGTTTTCTTACCATCTGAGCCAGAAATATTGAACTTGCTTTCATCGGAAAAAATAACAGTTTTCCAAAACTCTAGTGGTTTGCTGACATAAGCTTTTGCAAATTCAAGTCTTTTCACCCTATTTGTTTCACTAATAAATAGTTTTTTTCAAGGGGCTCTTCCTCGAATATTTGCATCATGAAGAATATTTCTAATTGATTGTGGTGTAACTATTGATCCCGACGTTGAAGCGACATCAACAGCCAATTCTCGAGCACTTAGAAAAGGGTTTTTTGAAGATTCTTTTATGATGGCTCTCCTTTGCCTGGTATTTAGCTTTCTTGGATGCCCAGTTCGCGACTTATTTATTGTTGAACTAGTTTCTTTTTTCTTCTTAATTACATAACGAACACTAGAAAAGTTTAGATTTAATTTTTTACCTATTCCTCGGTAACTTAATCCAGAATTGTGAAGAAATATAATCTTCTCACTGGTACACTGTAAAAAAAAAACGGACTAAAAAACGGAAATACTACTGGCAATCTAGACGCCAGTACTATTTAATTTTTTTTACGGGAATTTTTACCCATAAATTACAGAAATTTTTCCGTTTTTCTGATTAAAAACGGAAATTTTTCTGTAATTTATGGGTAAAAATTCCCGTAAAAAACGGAAATAGTACTGGCGTCTAGATTGCCAGTAGTATTTCCGTTTTTGTTTTTTTTTTTTACAGTGTAGCAACAGACAGTTCACACGTTTTCGGCGCCATTAGAACAAAAACTCCCCAGAATCCCTGCTCCAGTTAATATATTACGTGACTTTAAAGTGCGGAACTAATGTACTGCAGGACTGATATGCTAAACATTTGCATAATGTTCACATTTAATGCCTTTTTTAACAGTCAATGCTTCTTGTGCAAATACTTTTTTGGTATGAGAAAATATTAATTTATTTTTTTACATGTGTAATATTACTGTTTAAGGAAAATGGGTAGTTATTTTTATTTTCTTCTTATTTAAATAAATGAATAATTAAGAGAATAGTATCAAATTTGCTTTTTATGTTTACTTATGCAAAAAATCGTCTGCGTGCAAATACTTTTTTTGCTCACTGTATAACGCTTTTTATGTCTACTGTGCATGTCACGTTACCTTGTTTTATGCAAATTTTTGTCACATTACTTCGGAATAGCCAATGAAGTATGATATTTCACAAATCAATTTCCATGTTTGCATATTACGAAAATCTAATTTTTGACTTTTTGTTTATGTTTAATGTTACGTATGAAATTTTATTTTTGTAACACATTTGTTGTACATACCCATTTGTTGTACATAGTATCCCATGAAATTTCATTCATTTTTAATGCATATTATAGAAGCTTTTGCTAAAAAACCGTGTTTTCATAAATCAATTTCCACCAGTGTACATGCCCTACTTGAAAAAAAAAAAAAAAAAAAAAAAAAAAAAAAAAAAATTAGATATCTGTTTTATTGCATTCAAGTAAATCGAAATCATTCGCTATGAAGTGGAAGAAATGATATTCAGAACAGATAAGGAAATTTGAAAATTCATGAGTTTAAGTGTCATTGTTAGAAAAATTGATATAGCTGCGTATTTCGGGAATCCAGTGAAATTCATCACGCCGATATTTGATTCGTGCTCTTTTGTAATTCATGAAAACACAGGTGGACAGAATACCTTTCAGCTGTCTCTTTTTGTTCGCTGATACAGTTTGAACATAAAAAAAGAGGAGATTTTGGAAATAATTCCTATGCTCGGAAAAACTAACGTGACTCATATTTTTGTCTTACTTATGACAGTTAAAAAAAAAAAAAAATGCAGTTTTTCGTTTAACTCTTTATGTCCTGAATTATGAATTCATGAAAATTTTATCTTGTAAAGTATTTTTCGTGAATTTTTGAAACTACATTAGAAGATTTACATAATTTTTTAATAAATTTTAGAACGATTTTTGAAGGGTTGAAGGATTTATAAGGATTCATTAAATTTGAATTTATAGGGATTTTTTGCAATATTTATAACCCCACTCAAATCTTTCATTTTAAATATTTTTCTTAGTACTTTGTAGAATTAGGAAATGTACATATATAATGTTCTTACAATAGAAATATAGAAATACTCCCACCCCAACGTCAAGAAAGAGAAAAAGATGCAAAGGCAAAAAAAAAAAAAAAAAAAAAATCATCCTTTTACAAATATTTTTGTTTTGTGCAACCCATAACGCTTTTGGAACAAGATAAAGTAATGTATGTATAACTCATTCTAAACTCTATTACTACTAATCGATGTATTAAATGAATTTTATAACAAGTTATTTTAATGGTACTTATAAGTACTGTCAGTAGATGAAGGGTTGAGAAAACTTTATGGCACAAGTTTTAATTCTTCTTTGTTCGGAACCGCTTGAAATGGGCAAGTGTTGTTATTCAGAAACTATGTCATAGAAAAGCGTTTTCCATTTATTGGTGAACGTAAAAGATCTTTCAGAAAATAAAGTCAAAGTTGGCGTTTTGAACCGAATTTTCGGACGAAAGGGGATAAAGCGGCCAGCGAGAGGAGGAAAACCGGTTGTCAAGTGACCCAAAATCGATTATAACTCGATAAGTAATATATTTATCCCAAAAAACAGAAAATTCATTTTACACAACGGTAGTTTTTATGTAACACAACAGTTGTTTTTATGTAACACAACGATTGTTTTTATGTGTTGTTTTATGTAACACTACGGTTGTTTTTATGTAACAACAGCTATATAAACAATATCAAACTAATTTGATTATTATCTATATAACTATAATAAATATACGTATTAATCGAATATGACAATGGCGAAAAATGGCTTATGGGTCATTCCATACAAAATGAACAAATCACCTGTGGCAGACATGTCACAGATTTTAACGAAAATCATTTTGTAAGTAGATCATATCTATTTATGAGTAAATATAAAATAATAGATTTTAGGATTGTTTATTTAAGTATTAAAATTTATATTAAAAGTGGATGCAAAATCGTGGTTTTGGCTACATGTTTGAAGTTCAATTTTGGTTATTAGCCTTAAGAATGCAAAGACTATATTAAAAATTATTTATAATTAGGAATGAATGATAAGTAACAGATTGACGCAAGTTAGTAATTGTATTTTTATTCCTTAATGAGAAAAAAATTATTTTTGAAAAAATTTGAGGGGAAAATGCAACGTTTCTATAGAGATGAAGGACACCTCTGACAATATCGAAATTGCTTGACGTTATAGCTAAAAGTATATATATTAAATATTTAAACTTTAATTCTTGCCTTTTTTATTCCTTAATGAGAAAAAAAATAAATAGTAAAAAATGTTGAGGATAAAATGCAATATTTCTATCACTTGTTTCGACGTGAAAGAAATCTTTTTTAAACTTGTAATTCTTTTAATATTATAGATAACAGTGTATATTTTAAACATAAAAACTTTCATACTTGCTTTCAGTTTATTTTTTCCTCAAGAAGATTTTTAATTAAAGTAGAAAAAAAAGCTCAATTGAACAGAAAATTATATATTAATTTCTAAACCCACATACAGAAAATAGATGGCAGCACTAAATTTTTTCACCTTGAAATCGTGCAATATTTGAAGAAACGCGCGCGAATTTAAAAAAATAGCTCATGGAATATAGTTAATATTGCCTTTTTTAACCCAATTTTGCGACGTTAGGAATAAAAAAGGCATGCTTGAATTTTTTTTATCAGATTATTGACTTATTGATCTTTATGTCTGTGCAATAACTGTAATGTGGGACATTTCCTTCATTGTTTTTTTTGCCTGTCAATAAGAGGAAAAATTACGATTTTGTCATTTTTTTTAAAAGTTTCTAAAATTTTTTAAAAGTGAAGGAAATACATGGCAACTTAAAAACTTTAGTAATTCGATCTTAATATGTAAAACTACATCAGGCATTAATTTCTCAGATGTTTTTGAATTCCTTTAATTTTTATTACGTTTTTAATTTTCTCAAAATTTTCAAATTTTCAATTTTTACAACCAATTAAAGAATAATCATGGTGTTACCAGATTATTATTGCTCAATAAATAAGACGATAATTTTTCAGAGGTTACATTATTAAAAAAAAATTCATTTCAGTTAAATAGTTTTCAAGATACAGAACTTCAAACCTGCAACTTTGGACGATTGCACACATGCCATTCTTTATCACAAGTATTTTAAATGTCCAAAACTGCTAAAATAATTTATTTTTCGTGAAGATATTTTGCAGAGCTCTATTTGAATATGAATTGAACCTGTATATCAAATTTTATTAAAATCTGTTACTATGTGGCCACGACTTTTTTTTAATTTTTGCTCATTTTACGTGGAATGACCCTTATGGGAGTAATATAGTACAAATTTTGCATGGATATTAAAAAAAAAAAAAACATTTTATAATAAATATAGGTTTTCAAAACTATTATAGTAATTGTGTCATTCGATTTTGACATAAATTGGAACTCAGTTTTTCAGACGTTAATAACGAGATGTACTCTTAAATTATTACATGTTAGTGAAATAATTAATCTAACTAATTTGATTATTAATAATTTTATTATTAATAACTAATTTAACTAATTTGATTATTATAATCGATTCAAACATATTTATCACACCAGCATTGTTAGGCATGGCAGAGAAAAATGATAATTAATGATTATATGTTAATATGTTAATATGTCTTTTGTCTAACACATTCAATTATTATGCGCTACGTCGAAGTTTTTTCGAACTAATTTGGTTATCATCTACACTATGACGCAAAAGTTTAGACAATGACGTCATTCAGCTTTAAAATGTAGAATTATGACGTCAGAATTACAAAAACCTGTAAATATATTCAAAAACTGATTTAAAATGCTATGTACAAAAGACAGTCGTTTTATTTGCTATAATACTAATTTTTTTCATAAAAATTCAAATGTGCTTGTCGCAAAAGTTTAGACACTATTCTAAATTTCTTTGAATATTCGCTGGCATATGCAAATTTAGAATCGATGATGTCACAAATTTGGAGTACTTAAGTTCTGCAAACGATTGCCAAAGCGATATAAGTAAGCGTCCTATCTTAAATGGGAGAGGTAATCGCAAGATTAAAGGCGAGGTCACGTCAATCAAGGTCATACGCCACCCAGCGGATGGAGTGAAATACAAGAGGATTATTAACTTCTTTCCCCTTTGTGGATGATCTATAAGTTCGATATCTATGAAATAACTATGCGCACGCGCAGCCGTGATTTTATTCGTTTGTCGTCTGCAGTACTTGGAAGTATAGATATAATTCGATTTATTTATTCGCCATTATTTAATTTATTAATTCAAGTTATTTAAACAAAATCAGTTCTTTTAAGAACTTATATTATTTGGGAAAATGCCACGTTGGCGTTTAATTATTGCAGTTTTCAAAACTGCAAATATAACTCTCTATCTGAGAGAACTCATTTTTTTCGCTTCCCAAAAGAGAAAAACAGGTTAGTTTTGTGTTTTATTATAATTTATAAAAAAGTTAAAATATTATTTAATATATATTATTAAATGTCAGTGATTTTAATACGTTCTATTTGAATTATGTTTTTGTAATGCAATGAACAAGGACATATAAAAATTAGTTAATGTATGTTAAGATAGAATTTTACAGCAGCGTTTTTAATTCGATTCCTGATAAGATAAAGTTATAAAAATTACATAAACATGTGCATTTCCAATGAGAATTAAACGTTTTATTACGCTTAGAATTTAAGTATAAATTATTTAATTAATTTTAAGGCATATTTTTTATTTACCGGGCGCAGGCGATAAATTGCCAAATATTCTCTTGATCGAATTGTATTTATAATATTTAAAATAGAAACATTTCATTCATTCCATTTAAAACTCATTTAATTTTACATTAGGATCCACTTTGATTTAAAATGCAAGCAATAATTCTTGTACTATTAAACCAGCAATAATTGATTATTTATAGTTTTAAATATTTTGAGAATTTTAGACAACAGCTTTAAAAAAAATTCCTAAAATCGACAAATTACTTTTTTTTTAAATCTAGAAATATATCGGTCATTGTGTCATATCGGGGAAAAATAGTTTTCATGGGATACCTGCACTTCGCACAGGTGAATAACATTGCAGAAAGGATACAAAGTATAGAAGAAACTTCAAAAATTGGAATAAAATATAAAATATTTACAATTAGTACGTGGTATGCTCAATTAAACATTTATTATCTTACACCGGTTCTTCGCAAGCGTAAAATGGATAACTTTCCGTAATCGGGCCGATAGCCATGATTGGCGTCAAATGAGAAAACAGTATACAATTGTAACTGTATAAAAGTTAAATAATGGTTAGAAAATAAAAATAACTTTTATCGAAATAACCCAATTGCGGAACATTCTCCAAATTTGAAAAAGGCTTATGAAACACACAACAATTGCCAATAACTGAAAACTATAGACTAATAATAAGCTCGACGTAGCAGTTGCTGGTCGGTAGCCAATAATTTCAAATTTCCCTTTTAATTTTGTCCGGTTTCAATTTTTTTTTTTTTTTAATCTGGCTTCCGCAAAAGAGTCGGAATAAGTAGTAGAAAAAAGGGCTGCGGACGGGGATGGGCCAATTGAACGTATTAAAATCACTGACATTTAATAATAAATATTAAAAATATTTTAACTTTTTTATAAAAATTATAGGGCTGAAAATCACGTTTAAGATGCTTAAAGGTTTTAAATAATTCTCTTTTGCAATTTCCCAACCAGCTGGTATATTTTAGAAATCGTAGTTTGTTACATAACTTACTCAATTGTTGTACTTGTATATACAGTTGTAACAACCATAAAGAATGTTTAAGGATTTATCAGCTACGTTTAGATAACGTAAAATTAATTTGCTAATTTATAATCAAGTTGTAAAACTACTAAAATGTTGTATTGTTACTAGAAACACATCCATGTACATAATTTTTATTTTTCTAGCATATCTGGGAGGGAAAAATCGATTAAAATTTTTTATCTTTTCATATATATGAACAGGGTTAGATTAAATAAACAGTGTAAAAAAGTACTTTTATGTTAGCCGGCAGCAATTCATAAACCGTCAAATATTTTCCCCATTACCAGCGTTTATGTTGCATTCATTTCATTCAAAATATAAAATCACCATTTTAAAAATATACTCGTCATTTGAAAAACATAACTTTATTTAAAATACATACATACTGGTATATTACATCAATTTAAACACATGCTTTTCGCTCATTATATTTAAAATACATTTTCTTTTCTAATAAATAATAACATAAACCCAAGGTGGGCAAGTTTCTTCCGATGTGGAAAAAACCCGAATAGCTTGCATAAAATTCAGGTCTATTTGAAGATATTTACAATTTAAGAGTTATAGGCGGAAAAGCAGACAAAGCCATTTTTGAGAATACCTGTTAAAATTTTAATCGTGAATTTCAAATATTTACTCACTCATGGAAGATTAACCTTGTTTACCAGATTTATTGCAAAATATTTTTGTTACAATTGTTTTGATAAAAGTATATGTATTTAAAAAATAGTTGCAATATCAGTTTAGTTTCGGGGCAAAAGGCAATACTGTTTACGTAGCATTAGTGCTTTTTCTCCCGAAATTAAAATGACATTGCGATTTTTTTTTTTTTTTAAATACACATATTTTCATCAAAACAAACTGTAACAAAAATATTTTGCAATAAATCTGATAAACAAGGTTAATCTTCCATGAGTGAGTAAATATATGAAATTCACGATTAAAATTTTAACAGTTATTCTCTAAAATAGCTTTGTTTGCTTTTCCGCCTATAACTCTTAAATTGTAAATATCTTCAAATAGACCTGAGCACGAGATGCGCAGATGGTAGATTTTCTGTCATATATGACGTCATACAAAAAACCCGCGTATTTGCGTTATTCACTCCATCCACAAGATGGCGCAGCTGTGTCACTTTACGGCAGATTCCAGCATTAACTTTGTACGCTTACTTATAGCGCTTTGACGATTGCGCTTCATAGTCGACATGCCGAGAGCTAAAGAAATTCAAGTGAATGAGGTTTCAAGGATTTGGCAGTTGAAAGGTGAAGGGAAGAGCGTTTCTGAAATTTCTGCTATTATTAATAGGTCAAAAAAATCTATTTATCGGGTTTTATCGAGTGGTTCCGAATATAAAGCAAAATGTCGGTCTGGGAGGCCGCGTGTGACAAATGTACGAGAGGATCGCCTGATACAAAGACTAGCGAGTACTCAACAAATGAGCGTACGTGGAGTTCAAAGCTCATCGGGACTCTCTGTATCAAAGGATACGATTCGTAGACGAATTTTGGAAAAAGGAACAATCGTTTATAGCAAAATGCAGAAGAAACCAGCTCTGAAACCATATCATAAGTTACAAAGACTTATGTGGGCTCGAAAGCATATGTCATATGGAGAGAAATGGGAGTCAGTCATATTTAGCGATGAAAAAAAGTGGAATCTGGATGGTCCAGATGGTTGTTTATCGTATTGGCATGACTTGCGGAAGGAACCTCGACGTTTTTTTAGTCGCAGACAAGGAGGGGGCTCGGTGATGGTTTGGGCAGCCTTTTGCTATAATGGACAAGTATCTCTGACCTTCACCAGTGGTCGTCAAACTTCACAGCATTATACACAGACATTAGAAGAAAACCTATTGCCATTTGCTGAGCTTCTAGGGGGTCCTCAGTGGGAATTTCAGCAAGACAATGCTTCAATTCACACTGCAAAACATTCAAAATCTTGGTTTAATTCCCATAATATAAGAGTTCTCGACTGGCCAGCATGTAGCCCAGATCTTAACCCTATAGAAAACCTTTGGAGCATCATGTGTCGCAAAGTTTATAGCAACGCTAGACAATACTCTTCCGAAAAGGAACTTAAGACATCTATTGAGAATGCATGGTACGATATCGATCCACAAACTATGCAAGATTTAGTTTCTTCCATGCAATCTCGTGTATATGACGTAATACATAAGCATGGATGCGCAACCAGGTTTTAAAAATTGTTTATTTCGATTTTATTTAATTTGTGTCTAAACTTTTGAGACAGCAGTTTATTTTTGTTACCATTTAATTTATTGCAATATGCACAATTCCACTTTTCTTTGTTATAAATATTGTTTATATGTACAGCACATTAATTTCAAGCAGTGATTTGAAAATTGAATAAATATTTTTCAAAGTATGTAAGAATTTCTTCATTGTCTAAACTTTTGCGTCATAGTGTATATAACTATGATAGGATGGACATTAACAAAATGAGAGTGTGGAGAAGAATGTAATTTTGATGACAATATAAAAGTTTTTACATAAATTTTAGTAAAAGCAATTATCAACAACTATACATTATTAAATGTAATTTGCATTAGATAAATCAGTAGATTTTGGTGTAAATTTAAATTCACTTTTGCAAATTACTTTAAAGAGAGATACAATTAAATTATCATTAAATCAAAAACGTTTCATCTAATTTAATAATTATATCCCAACAAAAAGTTTTCTGTAAAAAAAAAAAAAAAAAAGCGCCAAGTTCTCCTTAATGTTTCGGCCAGAAAAAGTAGTGATATCTGAAGTTCGCACAAGTTAAAAGCCAAACATCCCAAATCTTTCATTGAAAATGGCTTCCTGCGACTTGGCCGTTAATGCCTTCTACAGCATTTCAAAATTAATGATTGGAAATTACACATTTATGAATTATTTAAATATTAAAAGTAATATTAGAATGCAAAGAGGCAAATTCACATAAAGACATTATAAGTAAAAGATTTCTTATAACTACCATTCAGTTTCAACAAACATTAGTTTTGATTACAGATCATTTAGTCCACTTGCGGTTTAATTGCCATTTTGTACGGTCTAAAGCTAAAGTCATTAACGTAAAACCCAAGAAATAAAACAAAATTTACTTACTTCAAATCTCACAATATGTTACATTATAATTGAAATCTTGTGTATTGGCGAAAGAGATTTTTTTCGTTTGAACATTTATTATAGTTTGTTTGCAAACATTAAGAGGTATTCGATTTATAAACTGTTAAAAGCTGATACTAATTATGTTTTAGCAATTAGGGATATTATCTCCTGAATACAAGTATTTTGTTACTTTTAACTTCTAAGCATTTAAATAGACTGAAGTTGTTTAAATACTTTTTTCAAATGTGTATTTTATTTCTGTATTCTGTGTCACAAAATGCCTAAAATAATCAAAAAATGTAGTTGGCATGTAACTCATTTGTACATATTTGAAAATTTGAAAATCTCTCACGAAGGCATTAACGGCCAAGTCGCAGGAAGCCATTTTCAATGAAAGATTTGGGATGTTTGGCTTTTAACTTGTGCGAACTTCAGATATCACTACTTTTTCTGGCCGAAACATTAAGGAGAACTTGGCGCTTTTTTTTTTTTTTTTACAGAAAACTTTTTGTTGGGATATCACTACTTTTTGTATGTTTTTTCAAGTTTGTTATTCTAAACTATATTAATATGAAAAAACTTAAATTTCGGTACTTTTATGTTAGCCGGGAGCAAATCTCCTCATTAGCTTTTTGTTTTTTCGCCAATAGCAGTTTTTTATTTTTCACATGTGTAAATTAGAAGCAATGCTTTGATGTTTAAATAAAATATTTTGGTTTATGCTATTATTACTTATTTATTTATTTATATATTTCTATGTTAAATATTCTATTAAATAAAATGAGGGAAATGCATCTATTTCAAATGAGATGACTGAAAAGTATATATCTTTAAATGAAATGAATGCAATATGAACAATGGAGTTGGGAACAGTTATTGGCGATTTGCCACTTGCGCCCGGCTAACATAAAAATACATAAATTTATTTTATTGAGCTTTACAAATTTATACTTTATTTCTTTTTATATTAAAGTACTAGCCGCCTCTAGCAAGCAGTATTTACCGTATTAATTCCATGTTAAACGTTGCACCATGTTACTGTTATTCATAATTTAATTTACTTGCCCATTCTTTTGCCAGGTCGGAAGCTTTTGATAGAGAAATCAAGAACTCTTTACGATCATGGAAGCACATCATATATTTTGTGTTGTTATGTATTTCATCTTTTTTGACAAATATCTCTTAACTCACTTATGCATGTTTCCTTAGCAGTTACGATTCGTTCTCTAATGCGGAAAATTTTAATCCTATTAAGTAATCTTTTTTAATTGGGCTCACTGCCAATTGTTGTATTTTAACTGATACGACTGGGTACAAGTGAAATGGTTCTTATGAAATCCTTTGACAGTATCTGCATTTGCATTAAACCATATTGATGCTAATATCTTTTTGTTTCACGTTAACCTTTTCAATAGACTCGATTAAGGAAGAATAGAAGGTCTACCGGCTCACTGCCATGATCCATTTGAAAATCTATCATTCTTCTCATCTGTGTTGAAGAATTAGTCAATGTGCCATGGTTTTAAGATTTTAGCTAATTTTATTCGAAACCTGAAAACTAAAATGCGAGGAACCGGATTATAGAAGATTCATTCTAACGTACATATCGATTAACAGGTTACATATTATAGAATTATAATAATCATAAGGAGAACTGGCAGTTTCAATGCTTTAATAGTTTCCGTAAATTCTCTTTACATAATACAGAAGTTTTAGCGGTGTAAAGATTAACAACATAGTCACAGTAAGTATAATAACAGTACAATATAATAACAACAGCAGAGGTTTTGGGCAGTGACGAAACTATAAGCACTTTGAAAATATTATTACGTTATATCATTAAACTATTTAGATGACATGCGGAAAAATAAAAATAGATGGCTCGCATTAATAATTAACTCATTGAAAAATAGCTACTGGCGTCAAATATTCGCCAAGCTTGGCGACATTTAGCAAAGTTTCGCGAAATTTGGTAATATATCATGTCAATTCTCAAATTTGACGACAAAATATGTTTTGTTTATTATGACGTCATAATGATGCATATGTATTATGTATTATACACATACCTATAATATGTATGATGCAAATGTATTACGTATTATATGCATATGTATAATATGTATGATGCATATGCATAAGTTCATTAACATCACTAAAACGCACTTAAAGGAATAGTGTTCCATAAATAGTAAGGATAAATGCCAGATTGACCAGAGTGCTATTGAGATTAGAATTCCGACATTTATAATAAACCGGGAGGCGTCTGCACACACCATCACCTCATCGAGTTTACAGCTGAAATTTTACGATTAGTAAAACTAGATTAGCATATTTAAATGCAACTATAGTCTGTTAAGTCATATCTTGGTAGAAACCACCTGAAGACCTATTTTTAGTGGTTAACTGATGGGTTTACTATTGTATTTTCCTGCATCCAAAAGTTTGAAAACATGCAGGAATGGGTTCAGGAAGACACAATGGAAAATCCACCAATTAACCCGTAAAATCGGGACTGTAGGTGGTTTGCACAAAGATATGACTTGGCAGACCAGTTACATTTCAATACGATAATCGATATTTAACTAATCCTAAAATTTCAGCCGTCAACTCGATGAGATGATGATCTGTGCAGACGCCTCCCGGTCTTTAATAAAATTTGTTTTAAGGAAATAAAAGATAGAAAGATGGACAGATAAACTGAAAGATTTGCCTTATTAAGATTTTTGTAAAAGCATATAAAAATTCATTCAGCTTGAAATCATGTAACACTTTTATAACTCAGGCTAATTTTCTGTAGTCAGGTTTTGGCGACCAACATATCTTATCTATAGCTATAATATTTCTTTTACAGATTTAAAATTAACAATAAATTAACAGTAAGTAGGCTAATAATACAATATAATAACATTAGCAGCGGACTTCGGACGCCGCATCTTTCGCACATCGTTAAAGGCAGTTTATTAGTTACACATTTCATTCAATTAAAAGGAGATTTTTAAACTTTCATATGGAATTAGGATATTTTTCCACTATAGGGACCTTGGCATTTTTTTTTAAATCTTGGCGCAATTCGGACTTCAGAAACTGAGATATGTTTCCAAATGATATAAACAACTATGAAAACAAACCTGATGAACTTATAAATTAGTAAAACATTAATAAAAATACGAATAAAACGTCGAATTAATGGTTTTATTGGCCATTATTGGCATTTAATCTTACAATTAATTAATTAATGGCAAACCATTATTGGCATTTAATCCTACAATTTGGCGACAGTAATTTGGTCGACGGGAAAACTAATAAGTACCATGTATTTATATACATATAAACATTTTATTTATACATGTATAAAATATTATTTTTATATACAAATTATTTTGGTATATAAAAATGGTACTTTTCGGTTAGCCGGGCGCCAGTGTTATATGTACATATATATGTATATATAAATGTATGTAAATATACATATAACTTTACATACATATATGTGTGTATATATACAATATGTGTATATGTATACATATGTATATTTACATATATGTATGCATATAAATATGTACATATAACACTGGCGCCCGGCTAACCGAAAAGTACCATAAAAATAAATAAACGGGTTCCTTACATTAAATAAATTGTATATATATTGAAAAAATTGCTTGTGTATATGACACAGTAGATAGGTTGCCATAAAATACGTTATTATCAAATTTCTTTTCTCGTCAAGGCTATTTTCTGTATTTCGCCAAGGCTACTATATCGGAAACGTACCGAATTGCGGTTATATTTTGTTAAATGTTTTGTTGTTTTTATATCGTAAATATATCATAACCTATACTGATTTAAATTTTTAGGTATATTCATTTTTTCTATTTAACAAACATCTTTGGAAAAGCATATATATAAAATGTTATTCTGCTTGAAATCACGTGACTCCCTTCAAAACTCTGTAATCGAGTTTTGGCGACCAACATTGGCACAATTGAATGTGTTAAGGAACTGTTTACGGCCAAATGAAAACCCCCTGTTTGAAGGTTTTAGAGGCGGAAATTCTGTGTTTTCAGATTTTTTTGGTTAATTGTGCTACAAACCCGACTTACTTGTGAAATTTCATGATTCTACGACTTTTAGAAGTACCTTAGTTATTTGATGATGCGAAGTGAGTCAGTGACAAAAAAGCGCTTTTTCGGAATGTAATATTTCGAAAACTACTAAATATAGAAACATGAAATCGTGGAATCTTAGTTCAGTTTGACCATACGAACATGTGTATAAAGGAAAAATTTCTATATCTCTCCCCAAAACGATGTTATGAGGGGGTAAAAAGTATGCCAAAATGGTTCAGGAAAAGGTAGCTTACGGCTTGTGCGAACTTGGCGGACGCACTGCCGTGCTCCCAGATATGTGATTATGAAATGTACTGATTAACAGTGATGAAAAATACTCAATTTGAAAATATGCATTGACTAAATATGCATTGAAAAATATGAGGCCAAACGTTCTTTCTATTTCCAAAGTTCAAAAACGATTCGTCAAGTACCTCTCTAGATATAAACTTAAAAAAAAAAGAAAAAAAATTATCTTTTCACCCCTCTGTAGAGCAATGGACTGAACTTCGCTTGCGCATGCGTAATATTTTGTTTTGTTTTAAATATGTTTTCTATTCTAGCCAATCATCTTTTCCCTTTGAAAATGAGCACGTGTGCGTTTGAAAGATCCCAGGATTATATTAATTAATATCTTTATATGTTTGTGTCACCTTTTAAGGGGTCTCAGGACTCTTAAAATTGGAAAAAATGAAAAAAAAAAGGCCATTTTCAACATTTAATATCTTAAAATGTATTTGATTTTAAGACACAATTTTAATTGGAATAAAATATATAAGTACGTTCTTTCATTTCGGGCATTTAAAAAATTATAAGATGCAGAATTAGCATTTACAGGGGGCTCCAAACTGATAGGCATTTAATGAGCAAAAAATCGGCATAACAGCTTACGCGCACGATTACAAAATAAGTGTTGCAACTAGAATAAAAATTTTGGTGCCTACTTATACTTCAGATTTTAATAATTACCCTGAACATAAATAAATTTGTATTTAAAGCTTTTTTATATTTTTAATGCAAAGTTGCATTTAGCTAATGCAAAATTAAGAAAATTTCAACAGTATAATCACCTAAACAAATATTGTTTTGAACAATAAAACGGAAATTTTTGGTTCAGTTCATACAGACTAACATGAAACATACGTTTTGAAAATTTCATGAAAAAATATTCATAAGTTTTTGAGATATCGTGCGCGTTATGCCCAAAAACGTCATTTGGAGAAAAATGAGTTCAAAGTTTTCGAAACAACGCTTCAGCTATTGAACGTGTATAAATGTAAAAGCCATAATTTCAGTTCTAATAGGAATTTCAAGGAAACAATTATATAAGAAATTGTTATATAAGAATTGTTCAGAAAAGATAGGAGTTTAACATCTAAAAAAATTAAAATTTCGGAAATTTTAAAGCTTTAAGAGTCCTGGGACCCCTTAAGTAATTATAAGTATCTTTTAAAATTTATATTAATTCAAAGGGAAAATTCCTTCACGACACTATTTTTTAATACAGTAATTCGACTCCATCTCTTTAGATTTTCGGCAAAATATCTAAAGTCGAAAATACTTTTGACCAGATCGTGTACACGTGGAAAAACATAATTTTTAAAACAAAAACATAAAAGCTGATTAATCCAGTCTGAAATTCTTAGTAAACATACATTAATACATATTTAGCAGTTGATCTGGGCTACTTCTTTTAAAAAGTCGGTAAAAACTACAAAATATGTTGTTATGAATTTGCAGTTTTTAGAATAAAATAAATATTCATCTTGTGCACAAGCGTCAAGAATCATATTAATTATAAGCAAAAGAGCGACAAGGAAATGCTTTACATTCTATGCGGCATCCGAACCGGATATTTCATCTGCTGCGAGTGAACTCTGCACCTGGAATTTTTATAAGGAAGAAGTTAACAGCCACCAGATATTTTCCCAAGGATATAGGTCACACAAGACAACTTTGCTCAAAACTCAGATGAAAACCCAAACACAATTCCTAATTTTTTCACGGAATTCATTACCAATAGACCCGTGCCAGGCTTTCGACCTGAAATCTTTGAGTTTATTTTCACATTTTTCAATAATTTATAATTAAATATAATTTTTTAATCAAACAACTCGTTTTAACGAAATATGAGTACACTATGTCAAAAGCCTGTACAAAAACCTTTCGTATAAAGACCCATTCATCATTGTACGTTTTGTATGTGCATAGAAAGAGGGATGTTGCCATATGAAACAAGTCGGAAATTGTACGTCAAACGTACTATAACTAGTTTTATAAATATTCAGATCTTGGTGCAATAGCTGTTGCACTCTTATGCAAAAATGAATTAATACAAAATTTATTATGGTTCTATAGATTAAATTCAGTCATGCGGAAATAATAGAGCTCCATCTTAAATAGGACGTCACCACCATGACAACCTAGAATCATGGCCTATCATGGGATAGCATTGAATTAATGACGTATGATAGGATTTAATGGAATGAAGAAAACTTTTATTAATATTTTTTAAAGTTTTGATTCGATTTTTATCAAATTTGAAAGGACATGACAAAATTCTGCAACGATTATATTTATTAAATTTTAAAACACTCAGTTGGGTAGTTTTTGTGCTGTTATATGCAGGCAAACGGACAGAGAGACAGACCGGTGGACCAGACGACGACTATAGGTCCTACGTATTTATATAATTACGAACGCACCTTATAATATGTAGAATGATACTTAACTTAAAAGTATAACGAAAATGTAGTACACAATGTCAGTCGTGGACAAAGAATCCTGTCCAATGGTACCTCATTCATCGTTGTACGCTACATACTAGTTAAGAAAAATGATGTTGACAACGGAAATAATATGCAAGATTATTTTCTTAATACATAACATGTACATTCGTGGAAAAAAAAAAGTAAACACCCATTAATAACTCTGCAGCAAATGATCGTAGAAGAAAGTTACTGGTGCCACACGATTGGTAATAAAGTCTACTTTTAAATGATGTATATAAATTTTGCTTAGGGGTCCATCTACATATTAAAACGAACCATAACTTTGTTTTTTTTTTCAATATTAGTACACAATTCTGACAGCATAAATAAACTCTACATCCTACAATTAGCCCAAAAACAAATTTTTATGCACTCTGCCCCCTACGAGCTACGCTCGCCAACCCCCGTTCAGTGACACCAAAATCCAAAAAGCACGCTAATTTGATCGGCTTTAAAAATATTGAATTAAAATTAAAAAAAAAAAAAAAAAAAAAAAAACAGTAGCGATCTCTCTGTAAACGGGTTTCCATTCGTTTTTCTTGGATTGGGGATTTTTAAGACCATATCTGCTGCTGTTAAAAGATACAATGGCTGTTTTCGTATTTAATTAAAAAAATTAGTTAAACATTCGAAAACAAGCTAATGTAAAATGAATTAAGTAAACAGTGCCATTATCTCCCGGTATTTTTTAACAGCACTATAAGATAGTTCTTTTAAATAATTCATTTTAAATGTATCGTTTTAAATCTGACGTAATTTACACCAAAGTTTTATTTCTCTTATTAATATTCACGTGAAAATACTTTTGTTGTTAGAAGGAAATATTATATGCGCTTTTCTTTGAATTCACGATAATAGTTGAAAATATTATCTCAAAATATCAAGTAAATGTCTCGCGCAGATATATTTTTTAATTAAAATTGTTTTGCCATATTTTTTGGCCATTTTAAATATGACGTAATTTCCTCCTTTTACAGGTTTTAACGCATAGTAATGATTTTTTTATTTTAACATTTTGTTTCTCTTTTAAAATTCCAGTGTAAATATGGTTCTTATGACGCAATTTTCCTGCTTTTAACATGTAATCATTTAATTCTAATTTTAATTTTTTTTTCTGTTTACAATAGTCCAGTGTAAATAAATTTTTAATTTGAAGTAAACATTATTGTTTGCGCTGTTTATACAGTTGGCAACAGTTTAAATTAATAACATTTTTTAAATTTGTAAAAAATATCTCTCGAAATACTGAAAATTTGAATTTAAAATAGAAATAAAACCTCAAAAAATAGTCAAATAAAAAAAATAAATGCAATCTGCACACCGGGAACTTATAACCTATAAAATGATCTAAAAATGATTAAATTTTCATGTATAGTTTTTGCTCCAATAAAACTTTTTTAATGGAACGATTTTGTCCACCTTTAGCATTGAATATCTGTGAAAGTAATTCTTCGATTTGAAAACTGTCTGCATCAGAGTGTTTATCAAATATTTCTTTATAATACCACCGATTTCCATATTTTTGTATACGACAGTTTTTTTAATATTAACGAAGAAAGGCCATGCTCAAGGCATACTTAGATACTACTACAGGCAGACTGATTTGCGTTTAATGTATGAAGTCGCTCGCCAGAGGACTCTGATACTCTGCCCAAAATTGAAATTTGACTCTGACCGTAACTGAAACAACCTGGGAAGGGTAGATATGTAAACTAACACCAAAATTACGTCATGTCGCCATGGTTACGTTTACAATTCTGCTGACATTCCAATCAAGCTTAGAAATGACAGCTAATTCGAATACAGCTGTTAAGGGTTATTATAAACTGTCCATATCAATGTAAATGTAAAGTTCTATTTATTTAAGTGACTAATATAATGTGTTTCTCTTTAAAACTGTTAAACCAACACACATAAAAATATATAAATAAAAAAACACATGCTTAGTCTAAAACATCAATGTCACAAATTTATTTGGTACCACTTAGTTATCCCGTCGCCAATTTCGTCAAATTATATAAATCGCTAAAACACTCACCAAATTATACAAATTGACATAATTTTTATTTTAAATAACGAAAGAACAAATAAATTAGTATAACATTAATAAATATACAAATAAAACGTCGAAATAGAAATCACTTAATGACATAAACACGTGTAACTTGCTTACAGTCAAGTGAATGTGACATTTACGATCAAGCATTATTGGCATTTAATCTTATAGTTTGGCTATAGATTTTTGGTCGACGGGATAACTAAGTACCATTTATTTACTATTTTCACTGCTGAAACAATAAAACTGATGAAAAAATTTTTAAATATATTAAAATACTCATAAAATTCCTTGTAATAATTAATAAATGTAATTTATTAAGTAACAAATATCCTCACATGATTTAATCAAAATTGCTTGGATAACACAGAATATTGCAACGATATTTAAATCCGTGATCACCATTTCTTTCTCTGATTAAAAATAAGAATATTTAATGTTTAAGGAAGATCGGCTTTTTTTTTTCTTCTTCTTCTTCTTGGTTCGGGCGATATTAAAAACAAATATTTTACCGGTAACAGTAAATTAATCAAAAATAGCTGCTTCAAGTCAGTTATGAGAACTGTAGTTTGATAAAAATCAAATTTTAATTTTAAAACGTGTATATGAAACCAAGCTATTTTTATATAAATACGGGACATTCAAAAAAGAATAACAGAACCGGCATTTTTCATGAATGAACCAAACGATCAAGATAAACAATAAATAATTTAGCTAATCTTACATATGTGTAACACTAAAATGCTACAATTTGTGTAAAATAGCCTTTTAAATCGAAGGAAATTGAAGAATATCAATATTTGTAAACAAAGAGCACATTGTGAAATTTTGGTTCAGGGTTTGAAGTTGGATGCGACTTCACTTTTTCGGCGAAATGCGCGGGCCGTTATATATCATAGTAGGCTATGGCCATGCTTAAGCCAAGACTCCCTTATCATAAAACAGACTTGACAATCCGGAGAAAGTCTATGGGTGAAAATGTCCCCGATAATTGCCAACTTATTAGCTGACTTTGTCCCGTAAGTTACGCCACCTGGTGTATACTCTTGGTAATACTCCATAAACAAATGCATAGTAAAAAATTGAAAATGTGTTATTGGCAAAATTGTATAAAATATTTTTCGAATTCCAGTAAAATAAAGGCGTAAAAAAAATATTTCGCACAATTATGTTCTGGCTTTAAAAAATGAAACATATGAAAAATGAAGATTTAAATATAAGATTTATTGATATTTTTTCAGGGTACTTGTTAGTTATCCCGTCGACCAATTTCGCCAAATTATATAAATCGCCAAACTACTCGCCAAGTTCTACAAATTGACACAATTTTTTATTTTAAATAACGAAAAAACAAATAAATTAGTATAACATTAATAAAAATACAAATAAAACGTCGAAATATTGGTTTTATTGGCCATTATTGGCATTTAATCTTAAAATTAATTAATTTATGGCAAACCATTATTGGCATTTAATCTTACAATTTGCCGACAGTAATTTGGTCGACGGGATAACTAACAAGTACCATTTTCAGTATAGGACTTTGCGGGTTATTTTTTTTAAATCGTGGCACAATTTGGGCTTCGTAAAGAGCGATTTGTTGCCTATTGATATGAAAACAAAACTTATGAACTGCCAGCTTGTTTTATAAGAATTTACGGCACAGATGCCATATTGGCGCGATTTTTTTCCGACGCCAATTTTGCGAAAACCTCGTTACCATATCATCTATATCCGGATAACCATATCAAGCAAAATAACGACATTTTGGTGCCAGTTAAGTATCCGGTGCGTATATGACATTTACGCCAGAAAAAAATCGCGCCAATATGACATCTGTGTCGAATTTACATGTATAAATTTAGTTTCTAGATATTATTATTGTTTTTTATATACGATTTGTTTATATTTGTATGTAAAATAGATAAATGCCTTTTTTATATTAAATAAATTGTACAAATATTGGAAAATATTGCTTCTTTATGTGAAACAGTGAATATGCTTCCAGAAATTACGTTGCCAAATTTTCTTCTCCCGCCAAGGCCCCTATACTTGAAAAATACCGATTTATTATTATATAATGTAGTATTAGCTAATGTTCTGTAATCTGTTCCACAGTCAAAGTTGGCTGCAAAAACGCGATGCTGGAATAATGTGGTATCAAGTATACGGTTTAAAAATAAAATTAATTTTGCTCCAAACTACACTTACGCCAATTGGCTCTAGGTCTGATTAAGGAAGAATACTCAAATTAAGATTTACAAACACCAAAATCGTAGCATGACAAGAATATGGTATTTGCGGAAAGTTGAGGCACATGTATAAATTTAAGTGATTATTAAACTTTATTTTTCCAATTTTTTAAGTGTTTATGACTTCAGTCTGTTTTTTTTGTGTATCTATGCGTGTTTTAACTTTCCTAAAATACTCTGATACATTTTAGGAAAACTTACATAACATATGTGAGTTAAAACAAGGAAATTAATTACGCACCAAACTATGCCCGCCAAGATATGCCAATTGGCTGTGGAGCCAATTATGAAACTTTCCATAGATTAATACATACAAACTTTTTATGAAAAAACAGTGAAGCTTTCATCTAAAGTATGTTAAACTGAAATTATCCCCCATACCTTCAAAAATAAAACAAATGATAGGCCAATAAATAAATAAATGAGACTGTGCATTGAAACAAATTGAAGGAGCGATGTTAAATTAATTCTGTAAGGTGAAATTAATTGTGAAAAGAAAAGAAATAGCAGAAATAAAATAAATGACATATTTGAAAATATAAAAGAGAAAATGAAATATTTTACATTTTCCGGATCTAGATGCTATCCATTTATTTCAATAACTAATATTACTGAGAAAGCATGGTAAAATAATTTTCGGTACAGATGTCATATTCGCCCCATATTGGCGCGATTTTTTTCGGTTGCCAATTTGGCGAAAACATCAACAGCATAAACAACATAATCCGGGTTACCACATCAAGCAAAATAACGACACTTAGGCGCAAGTAAAGTACCCGTTGACTATATGATATTGGCGTCAGAAAAAAATCGCGCCAATATGGGGCGAATATGACATCTGTACCTAATTTTCTTTCCTGATTATTATTACTATTATTATCATCATTTATTTACATAACGGAATACAGCAGTAAACATATTTTGTTTAACAGTAAAATAAGTTCATTTTTTAAATAAAATGTCTAGAACATATGAAAATTTTAAGATTAACAACTATCATTAGCAAACTACAAAGCACATCGTAAAGAAAATGGTAAAAGACAAATGGAAAACAAATTAAAAAATATTTCTGTTTCTCACGTTAGATAGCGCTAGTCACGGGAAACCATGTGGTTTCTAACCACGTGTACAGCGGACAAAGGAAACTTAGCGATTGCGAGGCCTGTTATTTCGATAAGGAGGCCTTGGCTTAAGCATTTAAATTGGATGAGTTCTACCCGGAATATCTACGCAGATTTTAATTGGTCCATTTCCAAATCAAAACTTTTTTTTTATATAGAAGGATGAGGTTTACATTTTTATTCGTGTTACATTTAGAAAAATCTTCTCCGTACTTTAACAGGTAAAATAAAAAATATATATATTCTATATCCAAAATTTACCGAGTTATGATACTTTGAATTTTACAGAATTGTAGTTTTTTTTGGCACTAAAAACAGAAAACCTGTTTCATCCATATGCGAAAAAAAATTGACAATAGTGCGTTTTTTATTAGCATTCTAGAATGCTTCGAAACCCTTGAAAAGAAAAAATAGATATTAAACACAGTAGATTGCATTGACTCATTGGCGCATTCAAATTTAAAATCCCACCCAATTCGCAGAAAATATTCGTAGGTACTCCATACTTAAAAAATATAATTCATTTCATTATCCATTATCTATTTTTAATTATTTGTATTTAATACGTTGTTAAAATACTTTGACTTTTAAATAAAAGTAAAATTTTAAATATAATTAAGGTTATTATATAAATTTTAAACTTCAAAACAAAATTGCGCAGAACTTTTTCGTGTGACAAGAGGGCGCACAAACTTTCCTTGCTCCAGGGCGCTGAATATGTAGCTACGCCACTGCTAATCAGCACTAATTTATATCAGGGAATAACTGAATATAAATTTTTATTAAATTCTGTGCATTAGTTCTTAAGATAGACCGCCCACAAAATTTCTGTCACATACATACAGACGGACAGACAGACAGAGTCACAGACTCACAGACAGACATTTTGTAAAAACATGTTTTTTGGAATCTCTGACCCCTAAAACGTGTAAATCCGTCGAAAACCGAAAGTCGAAAATTTTCACGAATCTAATACTTTCTTCTTGTTAAAGATAGAAGAAAGTAAAAAAAGCAAAAAACAGAAGTCTTTCGAAATGCAGAAGATTCTTCCCTTTCCCGGTAAAAGTAAAAATATATCATAGAAAGTAAAAATATAGCATATATAAATACATATAAATCATATAAATACATAAAATCATATAAATACATATAAATCATATATAACATATAAAAGAAAGTAAAAATATATCATAGTTATCAATTTAAAAAAAATGGTTTATTCCGTAACCCGGGAAGCCCAGGTGTATTTATAATTGTATTTATAATTCCTTTTCCGGGAATAAAGCTATGTTGAAGTCATCAAAAATCATTACATTCTTTGCAGTAAAGTAGAAACAATTTCCTGTTGTTATTTGTTTTTAAGGGAAAGAGATTCCATGTTACAGGAAAAATAAAGGAAATTGACACGTCTTATTTCCCTGTTAATAAAGAATTAGATTTTGATGAGTTTATATTCTGAGCTCATCTTTCCGCAATAATTTACGTCTAAAACCTACAACTATCTATGACTTTAGGCAAAGAGAAGTATTTTTTACAATTTCTGTTTTAAATATATTGCTTGTGCCATATTTTCCCCATTGTTAGTCAGTAGCTTTAATACAATAAAGATATTATTTTAATAACTTACGAGTTGAAGCTCGTCGAATTCGACGAATGAAAATGTGAGATCTGATCGATTGATTTTATAAAAAAAAATTACAAAAATATTGTGGAACTTCCCTTTAACGAATTCCCCATTTAACGAAGTTTTCTACATAACGAAATTTTTTGCTGAACATCGACTTTGAACACTATTAACGTGCAAATTAAACTCCATATTACAAAAAATATATTCTATATATAACGAAGTTTACTCCACTTCCGTGCGTGTACAACATTCAAACGAAGAGATTGCTGTTGCGATGGATGTATGAATTTATATCAGCAATTGTATGAAAATTAATTTTTTTTTTTATTTAATCATTTCCAATCAAAAGAAGAAATGCTAAAAGCCTTCTATACAATAAGAAGGGGATTCCAGTTTCACGAGAATGTTACAGATGCATTGTTAGGGTGCTTACAAAAATGTGAAAATTTTTATGAACAATGTAATTTTTTATAAGGAACCTGTAGAAAGTAATATTACAGACATTTTTCAAGTTAAGGAATTCAAAAAATGAGAAAAAAAGAGAAAATATACGCTACGCTTCAGTTTTTCTTTACATCTCTTTATTATGTTTTTTTTAAAAGACATTATTCTAATTAAATTTTTCGCATATGTCTACATTGCATAAGAAAAAGTTATTGCCCGAATTAAAATACATTTTTCCAATATTTCCATTTCAGGAGTATTTTTCAATTTATGCATGTGCATTTTATTATACAAATTTCATGAATTTGAGTTGATTTCTATTGAACGAATTTCCTTCATAACGAAGTGTTTAAGTGTAACGATGAGTGTAACGATTTAAATGGAAGTTTCACTGTAATTACAATTAATAATCAATCTTATATTGGCTGGGCTAACTTTTAAAACAAATATTATTTTTAACTATATTTTAATTTCAACTTTTCAGGGTATTGAAAAATTAAATATTATTCCTATACGTTATCAGCAACATGCAATTTAGAAATTATGAAGTTATTAATTGAGGCTTTGATCTATGGTACTACGTAATGAAAACTCAACGAAAATTGCTCCACTATGACACAATCATTTTTTTTTCAGCAAAATCTAAAAATAACGTCGTTTTCACCGTCGCAAAATTTAATATAACATGCAATTTAGATAAGAAATCATGAAGTTATTAATTGAGGGTTTGATCTATGGTACTACGTAATGAAAAATCAACGAAAATTGCGATTATAATTAGTTCCAGGATTAGTAGAGTGGTGTTTACTTATTTTTTTTCCACGACTGTACATAATTATTTTTTATTTCGCAAAATCCCCCATCCTGTACAATATATTATTTGTTTTTATGCGTTCACGATTACTATCGGGATCGTCAAATCTATACATTCCCCGGCAATTCTACCACCTTTGCCTGTAAGAAATTCTCACAGAGAAATATCTAGAGCAAAAATATTATTGCAGTAGAAGACCGACCGCTAATCCGTTTTGAGGATTCAAGGGCGGATCTAGAGAGTCCTCGAATAGGGTTTGGGTCAGGGCTAATTTTTTTCATTGTGGATAGGGTTAACTTTTAATTTTTTGCTTCGGATCGTGTTTGGGTCCTGTTGACTTTACTTTTTTTTGTTGCGAGTCGGTTCGGGTCCAGTTGACTTCTACTTTTTGCTGCTGGTCGGGTTGACTTCTACTTTTTAACTGCGCGTTGGGTTCGGGTTAAATTGCCTTACATTATTTCGAGTTCGGGTCGGGTTCGGATTAGATTTTCACACTTGCGAGAAGGGTTCGGGTTGATCCAATTTTTCAAAAGAAATGTTAACCATTTTTCCAGATAAAAACTAAAAGATCCTTAACAGACACTTCCAAATAAATATTTAGGAATATTTTTTTAATCTTTTACATAGTAAAACCCCATTATAGCGGACATATCGGAACTGTGAAATTTGTCCGCTATTCATAAGTAGCAGCATGTACAGTAAAACCTCCATGGGACACTCCCGAATAGTGAACAGCTCTATTTAGCGAACACTTTTCAACTCCCATCACAAATATGTGCATATTTTTGCCTCTAAATAGCGCACACCTCCGAATAAGAGACAAAATTTGGTAGCCCCTTTATTTAGACACCCCGTTCGGTGGTGTCCGCTGTTTAGAGGTTCCACAGTACTTGAATATTAACGAGTATATACTAAAGGTTTATTTTTTTGTATGAAATATAAAATGCATGTTAAAGATATAAAATGCAGACTACATTTTATAGTGCCATTAAGACATGGATTAATTTTCCTTCATTTCGGTTTGGGGTTGGCGAAAATTTTTTGGTCGGGTTTCGGTGAGCGAGAGTGAGCTCTTATCTCTGTAACATCGCCTATTATTCAATGGACGAACTGGAAAGAATAACGCACCCTTCGGAAATAGAGCGATAGCGAAGAACGTTAGCACATTGCAGTAATAGTATATATAAATGTTGTTCGGATTTTTCTTAGAATTAACTTACACAGCAATAGGACAACAAACAGTGTTGCCAGATTGGGGGCTTTTTTGTCCCCAGATTGCTGATTGTCACCGCTTTTTTGAAATAGAAATATTCGACCTATTTAAAAATAGATTAAAAATTCCGAAAATTGAGGCGAATTATACTATTTTTAAAAAGTGATGGCATTCAAATAATCTCAATTAAAAAAGCCCCCAATCTGACAAAACTGACGACAAATATACAAAGCTTTCATACAAAACCATTTTTAGAGGAAATGTGGAAATGTGTATCTCAGGACACTTGAGTACTTCCATTCCCGAAGTTGCATTAAGACTCAATTTTTTAAGGGCCAACTACTTCCTCTTCAATATATAGAGACAATTTTAAGCTTTGATTCCTCGCCAGATTTAAGAATTATGTAAAAAATACCAACTTGGTATAAGTCTGCTTCTCTCTTTATATCAAAGATCAATTGTAATTCAGTAAAGAATGTTTTGAAACTTATAAAAGACACATATATTCAGTAGCTATAGGATGCTGGCTGAAAGAAGCATTTAAAATTTATTAAAGCTGGCTTATGCCGGTTAGAGATTTACACGAGCTGAAATTTCCAGGTCCAAACTCAGGTCCAACCACACAAAAACAATATTGGCCTGGCCCAGTATAAAAGTAAAAAGTTCGGCCCGAGCCCGGCCTGGATCTTACAATTAAAATTATTCATAAAGCCCACTTTCTTATGCGCATATTTTATTTTCAGATTATGTTCGAAATTCCTGAATACAGAAAAATAACAATATTAATGACTACTTAGACAATTATGTACATAAACACTACATAAAATATTGACATAGACAATTACATTCAAATGAAAATCCAGTAAGAAAATCAACGTACTTTGGAATGAAAGAAACAGACGATAGAAAATCATAATTTTAAAGCTCTGCAAAGAGAAAATATAGATTTTTGAAAATGCATCTCTGTAATTTATTAAACTAAATTAAATTTCTAAAGATTTCTCTAAACAAATATACAACATCAATATATTTTTTACGAAAATAAATAAGCAAGATGCCATCCCAACTTGGGTTTGGGGATGAATTTAGAAGACTGCGCGGGTCGTTCTAATACTGCTTTTCATACATGCTGCGTCGGACACGGGTCGTTCTAATAATGCTTTTCATACATGCTATGTCGGACACGGGTTGAACTTTTACGTCCAGCTTTTATACCGGGCCGAACCCCGGTCTAGAAATTTTAGCCCATGCAGACTTCTAGGAAAAATGAGGTGCAGGCCAGGCTCGACATGGAAGAAAAAGCCCTGGAACTCTGGAAGACCAGAATCTGCAGAAAAAGTAAGGGCCAGACGCGGCCCGGCTCTGAAAGAGAGAAGATCTAACCCAATCCGTGTCTCGTGAATTAAAATTGGCACGGCCCGAAGCGGGCCATGTCGAGCTCGAGCTTCGGTCTAAGTCTTCTCCCGTGAAGATCTCTTTTCCAAATTTTCTCTTTTTCAAATCCTTTATTAACCCAAGGTGGGGAGGATGGAACTATAGTCCCTTCGACACCCCCCCCCCCCCGTTAGATCCGACATTGTGAGAATTAGAGACTTTTTGTAGATTGCAGGGCATGTGTATTTAATATTTGATTACGTTTTTTTTATTCATATTTTGTGCAAATTTAGATTGTTGATGCTTAAAATAAAGAAGTAACACACTCTAACTCAACAATTACATAAGAATTATTTAAAAAATAACTTATTGGTTTTTATATTTGTTAAATATATCAACAATTAGTTGTTAGTATTAAAACATGTGGTTTATGTTTCTATGTTATATCTTTCAGTCTTCCATAAATAGCCATACTTAGCTGCTAAAGCATAAAGTCTTTTTATAAATTTAAATATCGTTTATCAAATATTATAAATACACATATGGGACATTCTCACAATCTTTTGACTTTTATGTCCCTGAATAATAATTTTTATTTTAGTACATGTTCTTGTGTGTTTTTTATTTCATATAATGGGGAACATCCTATTGCATGACTGCATAACAATATTAACGAGATAAATAAGTTTTGGAAGATGTTGGCGGTCCAAATACCACGAAAACTCCTATACCGTCCTGTCTCCCTGATGCTGATTTTTAAGTTTGGAGATGCGTGTATAAAATTGTTTCAATAAAAATAATTCGATGTAATTTTTTTCCATAACCGGGACAATTGTTTTGTATTAATATGTAGCAAAAAATTAACCTGCACACATTTTTACGGTTGATATTATTTTTTTGACTCTGTCCCTGGGTTTTTCATCCTTACCACTCTTACCATCCTTACCTCTTCTAAAATTATACAGAAAATCACTTCAGATGCAGCCACAGAATTTTTTTCAAGTTTTTTCTCATGTAGATGTATGCTAGAGAAAGAATGTCTAAAATTCTTTGACAGGAAATTTGCTGCAGAATTTAAATCAGCATTTAAATATCAATTTCAAGCATCGTGGCTTTGGGTAGTCTTACCGTCCCCAAGGTTTATTCCTGCACTTTTCGAGGTAAATTAATTTTTTCTTATTATTAATAGAATCTAAATAACTGTTTCTAAAAATCAATGAACATTGTGGCTACCACTTAGTCTTAACATGATTTGCCTAAAATAGGTGGTAATTTTCCTCACCGTTCCATCCTTATCGCACCTTTTTTTTCCAATTTCGTCCCTTTTTTCCTATACCGTCCCCTTTTTATTACCTTACCGCCCCTTCTTTAACACCCCTTTAAGACATGCTATACCAAAATTTTGTACTAAAAATACTACATTGTTATTATTTCTTATTTGAATGTCCAGTGGGTACTATGCAAATTCATTATAAGTAAAAAATTAGAAGAAAATAGAAAGTTATAGTGGTAAAATGTTAAGGAAAATTAAACTCGCAAGTTTAACATAAACCTCAGATAAATAAAATAAAAAAATTTCGCTGCTGACCATTTTTCCTTTATTTTGAATCATTAAGGCATTCGTCTATCAAATTAAAATGTTATTTTAGCAAGTTTAATTTCACCAGAATTTTATTCCCGAAAGTCAAAAGATTATGAGAATGTCCCATATAGATATTAAATATGAATTTAGTGATAATTATAGTTATTACCATAGATTACGGAATTAACTGCTTGGTTTTTGTATAAACTTCTTTATCTTCAGTTCCATAAATTGTAATTATTTCTAGACGAGAGACTAAATATATTAAGTAATCATCTTTCATTAATACAAATACTTTTTTAAGAGTAAATTTTTTAAAAAGGATGTTTTTATTTATTTACCATATAAATGAATAAATAAATAAAATATATTTATGCATACTATTGTTTTAAATTGTAAAAAATAAGTTTAATTTATGTACGATATATATGTATTACATATAAAATTAAAATTGGGGAAAAACTAAAAAATTGACATCATTGAGATGCATTCACACAGTAAGAATTACAGGCGTTTCTAAATTACAGGTTTGCGGATTAGTGGTACTCCACTGAGTTTCATATAGAGGAAACAGTATTTACGGTATATGTATAGAGGGACTCGAGGCCCCTCGGGAAACCCCAATTGGCGCGTGGTCCCCTATGCTCGATGATTGCGCTAGCCCTGCACTCGAGAATGTTGAATGTTCTCCGAAATGCTAGTGGAAAAAAAAATACTCAAGAAAGGAAACATGGGCCTTATCAAAAAGAAAAGTGCCCATGTTAACTGATGGCATTAAGCTCACTAGCTATTCACACTAATTGTATATTATACTCTTATTTATGTCAATCATTCATAAAGTAGAACCCACTCTTTTTGAGCAAAACGGTAAAAAATAAAAATCATAAAAAAGCAGTGTTTTTTTGTTATAATACAAACCCATATAGCTCAAATGAGGAAAAAGAAGCTCCAAAGCTAATCAGGGAAGCGCTTTATCAGAATAAACCTGCATGCTAAATTGAAGCAAATCGGATAATTCTGCATGAAAAACCCATTTATCTAAATAAAGGGGGTTATTATCCTCCTATCCCTCCTTTATACTTAACCAATGAACCTCCAAATCTAATTAGGGAAGCGCCATATCAGAAAAGCAAATCGGATAATTCTGCATGAAAAACCAATTTATCTAAATTAAGGGGGGAGGGATTAGTCCCGTCCCCCCCCCCCGTTATACTTAACCAATGAACTCCCAAAACTAACCAGGGAAGAGCCTTATCAGACTGAACCTATTTACAAAATTTGAAGCAAATTGGATATTTCTATCAAAAGTTATTGCGTTACGTACGTACATACATACATACGTACGTAACATAAGTATGTACACGCACGTACACGCAGAAACTGTGGGCACATTAGTTCAGGCTTTGATAGCCTGTGATCTAAAAAACCTCTCAAAATTATAACACCAATAAAAGAGAGAAAATAACAGGAGAAGCTTTTCCTTGGCTACCAAATTTATTTCTTAACTAAATCTACATCTACGTTTGAAAGAATTCCTTTCATCTTTATAAGAGCCTGAAGTCGCATTCAATTACTGGAAGAGCAAGCTCAGAGGTGAAAGAACTCAGTCGCTTTTACGACAGTCTTAACAAATGTCTTTGGAGAGATGACAGTCTTTCTTTTTTTTTTCTTTTTTTTTTTTTTACTTATATAAAACGGCAATTTAAAGCATTCTTACTGAACCGGAGTGTTTCGACACATAAGTGTGCCGTGAAAGTGACGGTGCAATCGGAATTAATCGCATGAAATACACTGTGCAACGAAAGTCGATGAAATTAAAGCTTCTGTTATGAAAATACATTGTAACCTCTGAATAACGGCTACCCATGGGACCGGTATAAAGTGACCGTTTTTTAGAGGTGGTTGTTATTCAGAGACTTCATGTAAAAAAAAAAAAAAAAAAAATTACATAAATTTAAATAGAAATACACAGTCATTTTAATTAATCCTCATTTTGTAATACATTAAAAGAATCAGTGATTTGCAGTTGTTTTTTTTGCTGCAAATATCTTTCTCCAAAGAAATAATATTATGAGTTGTTTTGCTATGCAACGTTGTTTTGCTATGCAACGTTGTTTTGCTATGCAACGTTGTTTTGCTATGCAACGTTGTTTTGCTATACAACTCATCATCATTATTATTTAATGCAGAATTTTGGATTTCACGAAAGTTATTCAAATTTTCGGTATTTGTGTTAATACTGGAAATTTTGGGTGATTCTATAATCTCTTTGATTTCCTCTTCCTCTCGCTTATATTTCACCATTTGCTGTATGGAATCAAATGTGAGCAGTAACTAACTGCCAAATCTTTATCCGGGCATACAAACTCGCTGGCCTTCATGTTAGTTATGCCTGCTGTTCTATAAGAATATTATTTACATTTGCCCCATCATTATTAATGTCTTCATTTTCTGTTTGTTGATATTTGAAGTAAATTTTGTTTGATCTGTTTCATATTTCGGTTTGCAAATAAATATGAAATTGTACTAGGAGCTGCAAATTTTTCTTTCTCCTGACTTTTGAGCGCTCGTTGTTCAGAATTTCTTATTTAGAGGTTCGTTTAATGCTATGGAACGGGTTTGGTTCCATCAACATGTAGCCGGTATTCGGAGGTTGTCGTTGTTTAGAGGTGACCGTTCAAGGAGGTTTCACTGTACTTGATTCATAAAGATTTCAATGTGCTGTAAATGAATATGACTATAAACGAGCTGAATAAGCTATGTTTTGTTTGTAATATACATGCCAAACTGTCTGTCGCTCTATATATTATGTGTGTTACATTATACTTCTTTGTAAATAAATATAATCAGAAACTGTCATAAAACATAACTATAATCATGATACAATTAAAATTATACAGTGTAATACTTCTTTTTTACGTATGTATTAAATTTAGCTATGAGATATGCACAGTCGTTAAAAAAAAATGAAAAAAAAAATATTTTTTTTATCGCAAAATTGTCGTAGACGAAAGAGATGAATGAAAATAGCCAGTCGCTTGGGAATTATGGTTTCTTTCAAACTAGTTGGGTGTGCCAATCAAAAAACTTTCTTCTATCTCATACATCTTAATATTACAAAAACTAGTTACAGATGTTAATACTGTATTAGTTATATTATTAGTTACTATTATTAGTTCAATACTATACAAACTTTGATTTTCCTCTTAAATTTCTGCTTCAGTCAATTAATCGAAGCAAAACCGAGTTAATCTCGATCATAATATTTATTAAAATCAATAGTTTTTCGTTATTCTGTTGTACATCAGCTGTTTGCGAATACGCAGCTTAGCAGGGCGCGAGTTCCTGTCGCTGCACGAACCGCCGATTGACAAAAGTACTACGAAAAAGTGAGGATATTATACAAAAATCCTTATCACAACGCCCCTTTCCGGTGGAATATTTCCAAATTCAAGGAAAACCTGGTAACCATAACCAAAAACATACACAAAAAATTTGGTTCAATTCTATTCATAACTTTATACCCTTTTCGTTTGTAAAATAAATAAAATGGCACAAAAATCATTATTACAGCAATCCCTTCCGGCATAATATTTTCAAATTCAAGAAGAAACTCTGGCCACATTGCAAATACATACGCAAAAAAATTGGTTCAATTCTATGCATAACTTCAAACACTTATTCATGGTACAATGATGGAAATGTCACAGACAACGCTATTACAGCGCCCCCTTCCGGCGAAATATTTCCAAATCGAAGGAGTACCTGCTGGCCATAGCCAAAAACACACACAAAAAATTTGGTTCGGTTCTATGCATAACTTCATACTCTTTTCGTTGTTGCAATAATGGAAATGGCACAAAAATTGGTATTACAGCACCCCTTTCCGGCAGATTTTTTTTTTTTTCAAATTCAGGGAGGACTTGCTGGCCATAGCCAAAAACATACACAAAAAATTTGGTTCAATTCTATGCATAACTTTATACACTTTTCGATGGTACAATGGCGACACACGGACAAACGGACGGACAGACAGACATTTTGTATAAACATGTTTTTTGGAATCCCTGACTCCTAAAACGTGTAAATCCGTCGAAAACCGGAAGTCGAAAAAAAATTTCGATTTTAATATTTTCTTCTATTGAAGATAGAAGGAAGTAAAAAAGTAATTAACGCTGTCACCGCCTCTGCCAATGAATTTTCTGCGACCTGATGTCTTTCTTCGCTAATATTAAGAAAAATACTACATACAAAAATATGAAAATTGGTAGTGTTATAAGAGAAATGTTTGATAAACACGGTGAAGCAGACAATTTTTAAGTAGAATAATTATTTTCAGAGCTATTTAATGTTAAAGTGGGTCAAAATCGTCCCATTAAAAACGTTTTATAGGAGTAAAAACTATACACAGCTATTGAATTATTTTTTTCTAAAGTTATACATAGAAACTCGCGACTGCAGTTATTTTTTTTATTTGACTCATTTTTTGAGGGTTTATTTCCATTTTAAATTCAAATTTTTAGCATTTCCGGAGATGTATTTTACATATTTCAGAAAAGGTTATTATTTTAAATTGTTGCCAATTGTTAAAACTTCGCAAAGGTAATATTTCCTTTAAATTAAAAACTTATTTACATGTTACTATTATAAACAGAAAAAAAAAACCCTATTGAATTAGAATTAAATGTTTACGTGTTAAAAGCAGGAAAATATTGAAAATTACGCCATAAATATTGTTTTTACACGTGAATATTTAAAAAGAAAGAAAACGATGAAATAATGAAATATTTAATATGTGTTGTTAAAAGCAATAAATGCGGGTGAAATTACTTTCTATTTCAAATGCCCAAATAATTAGATCTTTTTAACTATTGTTGCCAATTCTAAGACAGCGCAAATAATAATGTTTCCTTTCTAAAAATAAAAATATTTTCAAGTGAATATTACAAAGAGAAAAGAAAGTTTCATGAAAATTACGTCAGATTTAAAACGTTACATTTAAAATCATTTTCTTATACCGTTATTCAAAAATACCGGGAAGCAAAGACTCTGTTGACTTAGTTCATTTTAAATTAGCTAATTTGCAGATGTTTAACTAATCTCGTTTATAATTTTAATTAATTTTTCAATTAATTTTTAGCATTGAAATTACGCGCGAAATTATTGAATATTATATTCAATAATTTCGTTTTAATCCCATTTAATCAAACACGAAATCAGCAATTAACAGCAGCAGATTTGGCCTTAAAGTCCCTCAGTAAAAGAGAAATGAATGGAAACCCGTTTACAAAGGAGATCGCCACTGATTTTTTAATTATAATTCAATCTTCTGTAATCTTTTTAAAGCCGATCAAATTAACGGATTTTTAGAGTCTGGACGAGCGTAGTTCGAAGGGGGCAGAGCCGCCTAGTATTTAAAAAAATGGTAAGCTTAGGGTTGCGTTAGGAATATTAAAATTTTAATAAAATTGGAAATTAACAATATGAGCCCTCAATTTTGCCATCATATTTAGATTTTTCGAGTTTTTTAAGTATAACTCAACCGCTAGTTCTTGGAATAAGCTGTAATTTTGAATTCTCATATTTGAAGTTTCTAAAAATCAATTTCTGTTTAAAAAATTCATAGGTTGCGATCTGCATTTTTGTAAAATCTATACGAATAAAACAAAGTATCGCTCGGTCTGTCTGTGTGTGTGTCTGTGTGCAATGGCTAACAAAATCTACGGTACGTGCGAGGCTCAAAATTTTTGTGAAGAAAGTCAAAGTCCTCTCCTTGTGTATCTGAGCTTTAGAATTTTAAATTTCTAATAATTAGTTGAGAAATTAATTAAAAACCCCAAATTAAAAGAATGGAAAAGTATTCATAATTCAACAAAAGTATAGATTTTTATCAAACCGCAGAATATTTCTTCGAAAAGTTGAAGAGAGGGTGAGGGGTAGACAGAAAACAGCGCTGCCATGGCGATAAATGTAGTGGACTTTTTTTTATATATAAAGGGCTGTATCTTAACCCTTTAGTGCGCAGCTTTGCATATATGCAAACAACAGTATTTTGAATTTAATATATTTTTTTTATTCGTATGCACCTAATTCACACGAGAAAATTAAAATAGCAATATGTGCTTTAATTAATAACAAACATTCCGTTTTTAAATAAAGCGAAATGAACCACTGAAACTTTTTGGTGTAAAGTCAGATTCTCTGAACTAAGCAATTTCTAGAACGTATTCTATCATGGGAATTAAAGGGTTAGATGTTAAGTTTTATAAAGTAAATAATAATATAAAATAAGGTATTTCGAAACATACTTATTAAAATATTTACTAAATTGCAACATTTTAGCGTAATGCAGCCTAACGACAATAGTTTTTACTTAAATTGCAGCTGTGCAACAGAAGAAAAGATTGACGTATTATATGAAAAATGTATGTCTGATTTTTTTCATTATTTTTCCTGTGTAATAAACCTTTCAGAGAATCATATATAATTTTTTTGAAACAAAATAAAAAATCGCGCATTTAAAGGTTAAATTCTACTGGGCCTAGAAACTCGAAAATTACACAGATGCAGAAAAAATTCCCCTTTCAGAAATTCTAAAAATTATTTTCCTACTCCTGTAAATAGTTGAAAAATCCATTAAAATCCATGTATAAAATCTCTTTTATTTCCTTTCAAAGAAACACTTGATTTTTGAGGAATCTTTCATAGCGAGAGCAGGTGTTTTGAAAAGCTGACGCTGGCGGGTAGTGGCATTTATAGACGACCTGTAAAATTTTTCAAATATTAAATTTATAGATTTAATTTTTATGCATCCGGATGTAGAATGTTTCGCTGATTTCAGATATGTAAATTTCTTCACAGTCGCTCAAATACAACCTTAGATATTAATTATTACAGTAGACGCTCGATTTTACGAACTTCTTTTTTACGAATTATTCGTTTTTACGAACTGATGTACTGGTCCCGACCAGCATCCTATTGAACTAATGTTACTGCTCTTTACGAACTTTCGATTTTACGAACACATTATATGAGTCCCATCGAGTTCGTAAAATCGAGCGTCTACTGCAGTGGTTCCCAACGTGGCAATTTGATCTTCTAGGAGGGCAGTTCCAAATTTCTTACTCACTCATTCCCTATCAGTTTATTTTGTCTTTTTTGGCGAAAAGTAATGTTGTAGACAAAAAATAAATGAAATACAAGCAAAATTTAAGAAAGCCGTTTTTTTTTTATTGAAATTTTAAAATAGATTAGAAATCACAATAATTATTCAAATAATGTTTGAAAGTGTTTTGATATCTATAAGAGTATTAAAACTCGCTATAATTTTTCTGGTAGTAATTTTTTAAAAAATTTCTAACGTTTTCCATTATTTATTGAATGAGTTTTCTACTTCTATGCTCGAAGACAATTAACGATATTGGAGAAAGAGAAAATACAGAGAATGTATTATGCGGAATAATGACTACTTAAATTTGATAAAGATGATAATCTTTAAATACTTCTTGTGTATTATGTTATCCATAGAAAGAAAAGTCAGTGTCCAAAGATTTTACACCAACTCTTAATAAGTTAAAAGAATGAATTATAAAATGTATCAATTTATCAGTTTTAACGTTAAATGTAATTGTATTTTAAGATATTCGGTGAAGATAAAAATGCAGACCGTATAACACTTTTCTTTAACATTGAGTTAAGTTGGAAAAGTACAACAAATCAACATGCGTTTTGGCATATAAGGAAAGATGTATAACCTCTTTGCATTTTTAAAATTATATAAAGACACATTTGTGGTAAAAGATTTACCTCTTTTTCAAGTTAAAAAATGCGAAATGAATAGCTATTGTTAAGGCACTATTGCACCCCCACCGTGTGAATAGAGTTCACTTTTTAAATAATAAGAGACATAATTTACAGATTACGGGGGAGAGGGGGCATAGTGACTTTACAGATGCTTTGGTGGGGCGTGGCCGAAAAAAGGTTGGAAACCACTGGTCTACTGTATTTCATTAATTGGATGATTCCTATCATACTCTCAATTTAAAAGCAAGTTTTTCGAAACCAGGAATGATTTTTATACTAGAATTATTTGGAAAGCAGTCAAATTTTTTAAAATACACCATTTAGAGATTTTAAAATTATGCATCTAGCTCTATCTTTAAACGCTGTTTAATAATATCTAAAAGTTATAAATATCAATCCCCAAGTTTATGTTTTATAAAAGAATTGATTTTTAAAAAGGAAAAGAAATGCTGAAACGCGAATTTGTTGAAATACAGATAACTCACGAAACGATCGATTTAGAACTTTCAGATAAATTATAACACATAATAAAGATTTTAAAGAGTAGGGGGCATCAAATTTCGGCGGGGGGGGATAAAATTTTTTACGGGGGGGCGATCAAATATTTAAATTTGTACAGTTTTCTATCGTTTTAGATGCGGGTTTTTGACAGAGCCCTGGGATAAATGTTACTTATTTAATATAAAATTTTCAGATAGTTTATTATACATAATATAGAGTTTAAAAAGTAGGGGGCATCAAATTATGGGGGGAGGATGAGGCAATATTTTCTTTTCTTTTTTTTTTTTTTTTTTTTTTTTTTTGGCGCGATCAAATGTTTAAAACTGTTCCGTTTTATGCGGATTTTTGACAGAACCCTGGGATACTTATTTAATATACAATTTAAAAAGTGTACTTACCCCTATTTTCGAATAGTAATTTCAACAAACATCTTAAATTCTTTCTAATAAAATTTTTTAGGGGGGCGCGATCAAATATTTTAAACCGTGCCGTTTTCTACCGTCTTAGGTGCAAATTTGTGACGGAGCCCTGCAATAAATATTACTTATTTAATATTAAATTTCAAAACTGTACTTACCACTATTTTCGAATAGTAATTTCAACAAATATATCTTAAATTCTTACTTGTCCGCCACTCCCTTGACTAATGTATGTATGGGTAGGTTGTTTAACGAAGTTTCGTTCAGAAACAGTTTTATTAAGAATAGAGTTCGCCCCCTAATGGTGGAATGTAGAACTAAAAGATTCGAGATTGGGGTGGGGGAGGTGCAAGATATTGCAGTGCGTGCGCAGCACGCCTGCTAAACGATACAGTAGGCAGCCGCGACCCGTTTCGAGATTGGGTCTTTTCATGAGATTTTGCAGTACAAATTTCAGGTTCATTTAAGAATATTATTACGGGCCTGGGCAACGCCGGGCGGCTTAGCTAGTAATATAAATATTTTTTAAAAAATATATTAACCTTCCACATCCGTATTTTCAAAAGAAGAGCCTGTGAAGATTTTTCACAGCGATAGTCGGGTTCAGTGGCTCAACTTCATACGGAATTACACACTTTTACTGCAAAAGCAATTTCATTGTTGCACAGTGATATTTAATCAACCATTGCTATTTCTAGCACTTTCTAAGATGGTTGAAAAGTGTTGATAAATTCGGTTTGTCTGTCTGTGCTTTAACTCGCATACATATCGTAAGTTTGGCATGAAATTGATCTATGTTATTGGGATTTACTATGGCATGTTCGGTATTGAAAATGAATTGTGTAAGCATTTACGATTCATTTACATGGAACGTTCAAAAAAATTCTGCTGCATTACGGTGTATGGGGAAAATCGTTTGCAGTTTATTTTAACGATATTATACTATTTTAAACATATTGAAATTTATATCAGGTTGTAACGAAAGTTTCCCGCCACAGCTAATACGGTCTGTGCAAACAGTTCGCGTTGCCGTGTTTGTTCATATTTTGTCAAACGATTTTTGGCATTTGAAAGAAAGAGACTTTCTTTATTACACTGCGATGTGAAATTTGTAAAACAAATATCGTTACCATTAAGCACAAGGTGTCTGAAATGGAACTATCTCGCTACCAGATTAGAACCATCATTTACTTCCAGCTCTGTTGCAAAAAGCCAGCTACAGAATGTCACCGAATAAAGAGTACAGCTTTAGGTACTAGTGTTGTATCATATGACACTGTGAAGTTTTAGTGGAATGGTGGTTATATATAAAATTACAGTTAATTATATATGTTATGATTAGTATTATGTAATGGTGATTTGGCGGAAAGCTTTCGTTACAACCTAATATATATCACTGAGGTGTAGTACAAAGCTTCTACTGTAAAATCATGTGTGCATATAATTTATCGCTCATTTACAGGGACACACAAAAATATTTGTCTACAATACTGCCTATGAAGAATAATTGCTGGAAGTGCGTTTTCAGTTGGGGTACGCGTTTTAAAATTTAACTTAATTTTTTTTTTCTTTTGCATCATACTTGGTGTGTATAATTTCTATAGATCCTATACAAAGTTACACAAAATATCTCATGAACATTTCCGTTTATTGACGGAAATGGCTAAATGGGAATTTTCAGCTGTGCTATTCGTTTAACTGAACTAACTTTTAGCACACTACGTAGCATACATACAAATCCATAGATCATATACAAAGCTGCCCACACATAAAAAAAAACAAGTTGGAAATTGCACGTCAAACGTGGCAAACGAGGTGCGTTCGTACTATAACTAGTATTATAAATATTTTTTGCACCGCATATTGTACTGAATGTATATTTTAGTGCACTTCATAAGCGCATATCTATTTCATTCTGTTCGAAAGGCTGTAACATCGTTAAAATGCACTTGAAATGATTTTTTTCCCATGATCGGTCATGTAACAGAAAACTTTTGACTGTCTTGTCATTAAACTATACATCCGATTTTCATAAAGTTTGAAATGACTCGACGAAATTTTTCAACAGTTATATATTTAAAATTTCAGACCATTCGGTTGGGTAGTTTGTGCTCTGTCATATGCGGACGGACGGACAGAACGATGACTATAGGTGCTACGTATTTATATAATTACGAACGCACCTAAAAACAATTTTTTCCGACTGTTGATGGTAATTGCAGAAATTGGGTCTTCAATTGCGTTATGCATTTTCTAAATTGTTTATTTAGGCATCCTCTTTCACCTTAATAAACTGTGAAGTTTTGTTACAGTATTGTGAATGTGTTGGAAAGTGTTTCATAATCCATGCTGGACGCATGATTTTTCGTTCTTGTTTAAATCTGAACCCTGGGCCATATTAATCAGCATTTTCATATCTCGTACTGCACTGTTAAAAGGAAAAGATATACAAATCCATTGTAGTAAAATTCCAGTGACTATCGTTATGTTAGCGAAGTTTTTCTGGTAAATTTTATAAAATTATGCTAATTATAGCTTTGAGATAATTAGAGAAAACTGTAAGTAAAAAATTCTTATTGTAAGTAAATTCAAAATCGTAAGTAAAATTTATGTAAATGGTTTATTTGCGACATCGTATCCAAACTAGGTGAAATGTGTGGAAATGGATAGTTTGATGCAAAGAAACCAGTTACATAAATTTTACTTACAATTTTGAATAGCGTGACACAAAAGATAAATCAATTTATTGAAATAAATACATTTCAATGCATAATATAGATTCAATGAAAGTGATATATTTAACAGTGTATTGGAAAATTAAAAGTGTTGTTTAGATGTGTAAATATATTTTAACTAAATTAAAAATAATTTAAATTAAATTTTAAAACAAACCTTTTAAAGAAACATCAAGGCGTCACTTAAATTTTACATCATATCTTTTAAAACTCATTTTTTGTATTTATGAGAGATGTGGATGAAAAAGCATCAGAGAATAAATTTTTATATATACTTTCATGTTGAACATAACTTTTGCACATACGATTTTAAATAGAACAAAAACTTTAAAACATACTTATAATTCCTTAACGCTGTTCTCAACTGCTCTGCTCAACAAGCGCAAAATGTTCTGACACATTTACAAATTCATTTTTTTAACGGAAAGATATAAAATTGGAAAGCCTGACCATGGATGCGATTTGGAATCGAACTGTGTTTTCCATTTTTTGATCAATAGATTACCTACTGAGTTATAAGCAATTTTGTTCACCTGATACGGCATTTTTCTCCCCTTCCTTGGCTGAATTTTCTTCTTCCGTTCGGTTCAAAATGCCAATTTTGATAGTATTTTCTGAAAGATCTATTGCGTTTACAAAAAAACGGAAAAAAAACAGTTCGATGACATAGTTCCTGAATAACAACACCTTCTAGTTTCATGCGTTTCCAAAAAAAAAAAATGAATTAAAACTTATGTCAGAAAGTTGACCCTTTGGATTTGATAACAGCCTTAAAAGGTGGCTCAATCATATAAAGATATTCTTTAATATAATCCTGAGATCTTTCAAACGCACACGCATTCATTTTCAAAGGGAAAAGATGACTGACTAGAATAGAAAAAAATATTTAAAAACAAAACAAAATATTACGCATGCGCAAGCGAAGTTCAGTCTATTGCTCAACAGAGGGATGAAAAGATCCGTTCATATTTTCAGGAGTTCTTCAAATATTTAGGATATTATACCTAATCGCGGGAATATTATAAGAAAGGGCATCGTTACAAACAGTATCACTCCCAAGTGAAATCTGAATGGATTCACGGATTATTGAAGAATAATGGTTAGATATTGAAATGATCATTTGAGCTTTTTCGTAGTTTATCTTAATATTTTCTTTTTAGTGCTATCTGGATAAAGCTGTACTTGGTTTGTTAAATTTGATATCAGATAAGTGCTCTTTTAGCGTTTTTATTTAATTTTCCATACCAATATTGAATAAACTTTCTTGGTGTTCTGTGCTGAATGAAATTATGTAAACTCCTGCTTTTTCATAATCTGGAATTGGATCAATTATTTCAATTTTGTTGGATTATATTTCAAATTTAATGTATTTAAAATTCTTAGAGCCATAAGATAAAGTGCTACGTCACAAACTTTTAACCCGTTAACGGTTTTTGTATTGATATCTATTATATTAAAATATGTCTGTCTGTTTGTAGTTCTCCATTATTCCGCCTAGAATTTCGAGTTTTGGGCGATGAAATTAACTCGAATTATCCTCATGGAAAAGGGAATGTCATATAAGGTCTCACAATTTTAACATTTGATTTAGTTTTCAAGAAATAATTTTTGTTGTTGTGTTGTTATTTTTGTAATTCTTGTCGAAACATCAGTTGAGGCTTACTTTGGGGAAACGTAAAGATTTTCGTTTCTGTTTGTTTGTCTGTTAGTTAGTCTGTCTGTTCCACAACGATAACTGACGCAAAAAGCGTCCGATTAACTTGTAATTAAGTACTCTGCTCAATTAAATTAGGGGAGCACATGGTTTTAATAAAATTACGCAAATATTTACCACGGTAAGTAACGAAAAATAAAACATCCATAATTTAAAGCGTAGTAGAAAACAAATGAAGAAAACTTCACATTCAAATCGAAGTTTATGACGTCAAAAACTAGAAAAAGGAGGTAAGTGAAGAAATCGGGATTTTGCAGAAACATCTGTTTCACACTCTTAGTTGTAAAATTCAATTGCTCAGCTTGTGTTTTGAGAAAAAGTGACTTGCAAATGTCACAGCAATGTGATTTACCGGAATTCGTGGCTTGGCGTGTTATTGGGACAGTTGAATCTGGGGAAACACAATGAAATGTAGCGGACGCTGTTGGAGTCGCAAGCGTCAATGCAAAGCTGTGGAATTGATTCCAAGACACATGGAATGGTAGACATCGACAAGGGCGAGGTTGGCCGTGTGCTACCTCAAAAACTGATGACCGATATATCCTGTTAACAGCTCGTCGAACGGGCAATGCTACTCAGCTGCAAACATAGTTGTTCTTGACCACAGGACGAAGGGTGTCTAACCAGTCAATCCGAAATAGGCTTCATCAGGGTGGTCTCTATGCACGTAAGCCGTCTTTATTCCGTTGACCTCAAGCAGCTGTGAGGCCCAAAGAAAGTAGGCAACTGAACATCGAGTTTGGAGGCAACGTTGTTGGAGTCGAATTCTGTTTACAGACGAGTCCCGATTAAGACTGGATGTGACATCCGCTGTGTTTTGGCATAGAGAGAAAGGGACACTCAAAATAATCCCACATTCGTTCGTGAAAGATCACATTACAGACGAGGTGGGTTGATGCTATGGGCTGGAATCAGCATAGGTGGACATACGGACCTGCATATCATTCGGAATGGCACTTTGATGGTCCAAAGTTATACAGACGAGACACTGAGCCCTCGTGTCGTATTTTATGTTGCAACTATTGGTGATTCTTTTTTTTTTCCATGCATGATAATGCCACTCCGCATACAGGTCGTTTGTGGAGAGCAGTCTTAAAGTTGAAACAATACAGCATATGTAATAGCCAACATGCTCTCCTGACCTGAATCCGATCAGGCATGTTTGAGACACACTCGGACGGCGCATTGTAGCGAGACTGAGGCCTCCTTCTATTGTCCGGGACTTGTAGATTTCAATTTTTGAGGAGTGAAACAGTACTCCCCGAAAACTTATCGATATTGTCATCGAATCCATGGGAAACAGGTATGCGACAGTTTTATCTATTCGAAGAGACCACACGCCACATTAAATACCTTGCATCATTCCTAAACAGTACTTTTTTGTCATTTACACGTATCTAAATTGTTACCCTAAACCATCTTTTCACATTCTACCCATCGTTTCAGGGAATTACAGCTCTCTTTCAAAATCTTTGGTGTCTTTCTTTCTGTATTGCGCATTGATACACATTGTTACTCTCAATTTTATACCCATGCATGGCTGACTCGCACTGTTCTCTTTACTTTTTTGCTTGCTCCCCTAATTGTTTTGAGCAGTATAGATATGTGCCAATCCCAAAAATTTCTTCTATCTCATACATGTTAATACTTTGAAGAGCGTAATTTTTTTTTTAAATTACGTATTTTAGAAACAAACAATATGCCGAAGTGTGTGTCACTGCACAAGCATCCAGTGCAAAACACAACTACGACGACTTTGATTTTCATATTAAATTTCTGCTTCGATTTTATTATTCATAAACACTTTTCAACTATGCTGTAAAGTGTTAAAAAATAATGTTCACTCAATCAAAAAAAAAAAAAAAAGAAGAAGAAGAAGAAGAAAACTATCAACAGCTTGACGATAAGCTCCTTGTCCTTATCGCTTCAGTCTTAATTTTGCGGGCAAAAGCCGATAAGAAGGAATATAAACTTCCTTTTCACATTTATCTCTATAGGCTGCAGTCCAAATTCCTAAGTTCATATCCGAGTTTGACACTCAACCATCTGAGAGTAGTATTTTATTCAGGGTCATATAATGCTATTTGAAGAAAAATGATACGGCTTATCAAGACACTGCCCACTTTTTACCATCTATCTATAGTTCTTGTTTATCAATACATTTATTTGCTCTCGTGCCATTCAACTGTCAATACAAAGTTCAGAACGTGTTTTTTAACTTTTTGAAACATGTTATAAACATATCATCCACGTGTCGTGTAACATCCCTAAATTTTTTTTTAAGGATGATAGCAAGAGAAACATTTTTAGGTGCGTTCGTAATTATATAAATAACGTAGCAACTGTAGTCGTCGTTCAGTCCGCCTGTCTGTTCGTCCGCATGTAACAGAGCAAAAACTACCCAGCCGAATGGTCTGAACTTTTAACTATATAACTGCTTCAAAATTTTGTCGAGTCATTTCAAATTTTATGAAAATTGGATGTATAGTTTAATTACAGGGACAGTCAAAAGTTTTTCGTTACATGACGGCCAATGGGAAAAATTATTGCAAGTGCATTTTAATGATGTTACAGCCTTCCGAATGATCTGAAATTTTAAATATATAATTGTTGCGAAATTTTGTCGAGTCATTTCAAATTTTATGAAAATTGGATGTATAGTTGCCGAAACGTCAGTGAAGGCTTACTGTGGAGACACGAAAAGTTTTGATTTCCGTTTGTCTGTCTGTCTGTCTGTCTGTCCGTCTGTTCCGCGATAACTGCCACAAAAAGCATCCGATCGGCTTGAAATTAATGTGGCATGTTGATGAGGTACTCGGACTTAGCTGTATGGTTTTTGGTTAAATTTGGTTCATTCGTTCGGGAAATATAGAACATTTTATTTTGCTCTGTAATGCTTTTCAATGGCAAGTCAGACGATTTTCAAATTTTCATTTGTTGAAAGAAATGGCTCATATAAAAAATGGATTTAAATGGTAAATTTTTGATGCTGAAATTTTTAAATAAGAGTAGTAAATTATTCCTATTAGTTTGCAATTTTGTCAAAACATTTGTCAGAGCTTTTAAATTAGGTGTATAACTTATGATGGAATTTTATACATGTGTTCGAATAATATAAAACATTTTATTTTATGAATTTACTTATATTTCATTTTTTTTTCTTTTAACCGTTGCGTAGCAACTATATCTCATCTAAAAATATCATAAATGTGAAAGTATGTATGGTTTTTAAAGTCAAATCAAAGTTAAAAGGAATGAATTAATGAATGCCTTTGTATAGATATTTGCATATAGATTGATTTAAACGCAGAAATGAAAATAGTATTTATATACTATATAGAATAATATCTTTATTTATGTATTCAACTATTTTGATTATAAAGGAAAAAGTTCGTTATTTTCATACAGAATAAACTGACATTATTCTATTAAACTTTATAAACTTTATTGTTGCCAAAAAAAAAAAAAAAAAAAAAAAAAGGGAATAACAATTTCTCCCAAAGAGTTCATTTTAATTTGTAAGATTTTCACGTGCAAAGGGAAAATGCAGCAAATTACAAATAATAAAAAAGATAAATAGGACAGGAATGAATACATATAAACATTTCACACCAAATACCACCTAAATTAATTTTTGTAGTGGTATTTTCCCACACTACGAAGAAAGATTCCTCGATTTACACGATTTTACTTGGCCTTCCTTTTCTCATTGGTTGCGATTTCATTTTCGCAATTGCGTGTATTAATTGGCACAAAATTTTACATTTTTATGACTGAGGTATATGTAAGGCCATACAAATAAGAAATTCCGTATTGTTTCCTATAAAATGTGATAAAGTGTTGGTTAACTATATATGTTTCTATTAAGAGGAGCAGGGCTGCCAAGCCTCCGGCGTTCTGGATACCAGTATTTTAATACAAAAAATGTTACTTTATTTAATTGAAACATTTGCGCGATTTAAAAGAACAACATTTTCTGTAAGGTAATAGTGTTGTGCAAAAAGCTTGAGACTTGCCATGTCTGGTGGTGAGTGAAATGTTTTATTTAATGCATTTATCTCTATTTTAATGCTACGTGAACAACGTCCCGTGTAACAGCTTGTAGAGTGTAAAATAAATTATTAAAATAATCCCTATTACGAAAAATGAAACAAAATGCCCGGCTAAGGGAAATAAAAAGTTAGTTAACCTTTCGTAATTTGACCTGAACACAGGTGTGCATCAAATTTCAACGGTGTTTGTAACATCACGATTTTAAATTAAATGTGGATACTATTAAAAGGCTATCACAAAAAATACTTAACGGCGCCATATCACGTTTATCTATTTAGTCAATTGGAAGTGGACACGATGATGAATTATTAACCGTTAGGTTTAGAACTCCCCCTACTTTAGGATGATTTTAGTAAGTTAATGCTATCGAGTACATTTTTAGATATTTAGATTAGATCTTAGATATAAATATTGCAGAATGGTAATCAAAATCATTATTAGATTTCTAAATTAGATGTCTCAGTTTACATTTCCAAAAGTTCTTTATCCATTAGATACAGATGTTTGTGGTTAGCAGGCAAGTAAATACTTCTGTATGGATATTAGGATAACGTAAAATGCTTGACCAAATTGTTGCTTATCCTTATAAATCTCAGTGTAAAAATGAATCTAAGATATAGGATAATCATTAACTCAATCAATAGAAAATTACAAATGCAAAATAAATTACACAACGGGGGGTTCAGGGGGGGGGGGGGGGCAGCCCCCTGAAGAAATTTGCTTTATTATATAAAAATTACTAGAATAAGTAGCTCGTGAGAATTTCAGAATATCATTACATAACAACGTGTTTAATTTAACGCTTCTAATGTCTGAAACCATCGAAATATTTTTTTCTCCTTCTATAAATGTTTGTGTAATTTAAAAGTTTAAATTTTGTTTTTGTAGAAAGTTTAATATTAAGCAAAATTTGCTAAAAACAATAAGTTGCAGAGATGACGTTGAGGCTCTTGATCTGCAGATTTACTAGTTTAATTACAGGGACAGTCAAAAGTTTTCCGTTATATTGAGGCCGAGAAAAAAATATTTCAAGTGCATTTTAATGATGTTACAGCCTTTCGAACAGAATGAAATGGATAGGCACTTATGAAGTGCATTAAAATATACATTCATTACAATATGCGGTACAAAAAATATTTATAAAACTAGTTATAGTACGAACGCACCTCATTTACCACGTTTGACGAGCAATTTCCAACTTGTTTAAATAAAAAATGTCCTATATTGTCAGGGACTGATTCACTGATTTATTTACCTGCCTCCCCCCTTCAGAATGTTTCGTACATATCTTAATGAATTTATTAGGCGTAGTTTAGAATTTAAGAAAGTTTCTTTGGGAGTGGGGTCCCAAGACATGAGCCCGAATTCCCTTCTATAAATCAAACCCTGCACGTTGTTGGACTCATTGTTGGAAACTCATTTGGACAACAGCACTTTTACTTTTTAACTTTAACTTTTGCACTATGTTATTTTAAACATAGTGAAAAAAAAAATTATATTCGAACTCAAAGCTTGATTTAATGTGTGAGTCAAAATAATTGTCCTGACTAAAACTAACAATAACTTCGTTTTAAGCAACGATAGGGGGTAAACATTTAAACTCTATATCAAAGAAAGTTTAAAAAAAAAAATCCTTTTCCTACTTTATATATATTCTATGTGAAATGTAACTTCCCTTGATCATACGGATTACATCTAAGTGGTAGTGCATGTGCATTTCACGTCAGACATTTTGAACGTTTTTCGTAATCAATAATGCATTGTAACTGTTCCAAGTTGTGGCATGAACCATATTTGTACCATTGTACAAAATCCAAATAACTTTTGTCTTTTACAATTGCATCAGCGAAGGAATAAGGATTATACAAGTACAGTTTACTCTTTTTTGAAACCGCACAAAAAACATCGATTTCAGGTAACTCCGTATAACCCAGGAAGTCACATATAGAACAGTTATAAATTAGCAAACAAAACTTTGAACATCTTTCAGCATTGTGATCAAATGGTTTCTTCTTACCATTTTTTAATTCTTTAATAAACATCATTTTATCAATACCTCAATTATTTAATGATATTGTCGTTGACCTTGTTACCAAAGTTATTGTTATTTATAATCAGGGCAATACATATGACTCACCGTGTACAATAAAATAATTATTTTATAGGCAAAACGTGATGCAAATATTCTGCTAAAGCAATATTAAAGCAGTAACAGAAAAACAGAAACTAATATAGAGATTGTTATGAAATGTCTCAGTTTCGGGCGTATCTTATGCTATAAAACAAAAAGTCACCGGACACTTTCGATTTTAGACATTTTCTCAAATCGCTAGAGAAATATTTCAAAAATTCTTCTAGAATTTCAGGAATACAAAGAAAATGATTAACCTCATATTTTTCAGCGAAGGTTTTGACTAGGGTAATTAGGAAAACGATAACAAATTCAATAAAAATAATTATATTTTCTATCATCCTGTAAAATGAAATGCTCGAAATGATCCGTACCTGTAGAGTAGATCACGATTATATAAATCTCATGTACCATTTGTGTAATAATAGCACGTATATTCACGGAGATAAAAAGTTTTCTTTAAAAAATTCAAGAAATTTTCGCATGTTTTTTGTTTATAGCATCCAGGGTTTTCGACCAAATTGCCCACCACTTTCGGAAAACTGACAGAGTACAGTAAAAAAACCGTAATATAATTATATAAATATATTAAATATTTAATGATATATGAATATGAGCATTTGTAGAAGTAATTTTTTTACCGCGCATCCACTAACGATAGCAAAACTTTTTTTTTTTTTTTTACACAATTTAGTAGTTAGCTATGTAGGGTAATTTATATAAAAAAGCCAGTCGGATATCGTGAAAATTTAGAGAGATATCGGCGATATAAGTGAACTGAATTTCAATTGCCTTCGAAAAGTAGCCGGGTGGTAAGGGATTTTCCACCAATTATCAATTTTTACTAACTGACTTCCAGCAGAGGAATTGGCATTTAACGAAATTTCAAAAAACAAAACTTTGGAACAAATGCTTGGATTTTTAGTTATTTATTTTTTAATTTTTTTATGTATACTTTTAAATGGGCTTTTTTTTTTTGGTAGATTTCAAAAAACAAAAGAATCAATAAAAAATGTTAACAAAAAATTTAATTAAAAAGGAGAATTTGCGCAAAATTTCTTATCATCCAGCTACTTTTAGAAAACAACAGAAATTCAGCTCATTTTATCGTTGATATCATTCTCAGTTTTCATTATATTCGATTGGATTTTTTATATGAGATGCCCTATAGAGTTGACTGCTAAATTATGTAAAAATAGTTTTGTTATTTTTAGCGTATGGGCAGTTAAAAGTCATTTCATGCAAATATTCATAGTTTATTAAATATCTAATAAATTTATATTCTAATTGTAATATGTTTTTTCTACTGTACTTTATGAAGTTTCCCGAAAGTGGCGTTTAATTTGCTTGAAAATACAGCATGCTATAAACAAAAAACATGCTGTAATTTCTTGAATTTTTTTAAAGCAACCTTTATATCTCTATAAATATAGGAGCTAGGCTAGTCTTACACAAATGTTGCACAAAATTTATATAGTCCTGTGCTACAGGTAAAGATCATTTCAAGCATCTTATTTTAAAAGGAAGTTCGAAAATATTTTTCTTTCTGTTGAATTATGTTGTTGGTCCCCTAATTGCCCTACTGATCAAACCTTGACAGAAGAGTATGAGAAAACATGTTCTTTGTATTGCTGAAGTTCCAGAAGAATACATCATTTCTTTTGTTATTCGACAAAACATCTAAAATAGAAGGTGTCTAGTCAGGGCCTTATTACCAACGGGGCAGACATCCATTAGTAAAATTTAATAGAAACTTTCATCTTATTTAAACGCTTTATTCATGCAAAATTACTGCCATGAATAAGGTAAAAATTTGAACCTAATTTTACTGGTGGAACTTTGCCCCTTTGGTAATCAGGTCCTGTGTCCGGGGACTTTTAGCCATATAGTGCATGCGAGACTTCACAATTTGGAGAGTTGATATGTGAAACCTTTACCTACGATAGGTTTTTGTCTTAAATGATCTTTTATTACACAATCCTTTTTAATTCGATACAATACACACACAAGTCTTATTACAAAACTTTTCTACCCGCCTTCAGATATCCATACACACGTTGACAATTCGTGTTTCAAATCATCCACAAGAAGGAGAGCACATGGCGGAATTAAGGCACGAAGAGTAGGAAGGATTACAGCTGGGAACTCCACAAAAAGCCGTCTGGACTGGGTTCGAATCAGGCACCAGTGTTGAATTCAAGGGGTGACTCGGGTGTACACTCTCCCTCCGGAGGATTGGAATGTTCCTCCCCTCGAAAGGTTTGAGATTTTGAGCTTTTTAATGGTCAAAAAATGCAATTTCCGTCCCGAAACTCTATCATGGCCGTGATTGAAATCAAATTTGATTTAACCGCTGGCTGTTTGAATGGACTATATTCCAAATCTCGGTCCGAGGCTGGAAAAAGTCACGTGGTACCGGTAATTTACCCAAAGAACTTCAAACTGCTAAGAAGGGAAGCTACTACTGCTTTCCCCATGAACTGTTTCACTGTCTGGCGGAGATTTACATTGCGTCTTCGGAGCTTTCTCTTCTTTGCGCTAGAAGTTTTTGCCTTGACTACGTGATCATGACGTAGATGGAATATCCTAAATTCAAACAGCGAAAAGCTCTCAAAAATGCAGGTGAATCTGATTGGTGAATCTCGTTTCGCTAACAGCGAAAAATCTATGTGGATCCCGGCCATTGTCCCCTTTCGCAGACGCAGAAATCTCTCTCGAAAAAAAATGTTTAATTACAACACTGCCAGGTACTACTATGACAGCTGAGTGCCTTGCCTTAGCCCTCTGCGGACTTGTGGGTGACGGTGACTCATATGTGTGTGTGAGTAGGCAGAGGTGAAGAAAACCAAAACCCCACATACTGTTGTATGGGTGGATCGATTTTACCACGAAGACAATCAAATTCACTGCCGGATCTAGCGCATCCCCAGATGCCTCTAAAGCAGTGGTTCCCAACGTGGGGCGTAGGCCCCACAGGGGGCAATATGACTTTTCAGAGGGGCAATTTCAGATTTCTTATTAACAAATTTTCTGTTATTTTTTATGAAATTTGTATCTTAGTCTAAAAATAGAAATAATAGATGACAAAATTAAAAATAACTGAATAAAAATGAATTTTCGAAACGATCTCATTTAAAAGTTCAAAAATGCAAAATTACTGCCATTGACTGTCATGATTTGAAGGCACCGGAATAATTATGTGAATTTTCTTTTTTAAATTTTACATATTTTATATAGTAAAAAATTATTTAAATTTTTCTGGTTTTAATATTACTTTAGTAAATAACACCTCTTTTTTTTTACTATTTATTTAAAAAAAACTACTACATCTATTCATAGTGTAATAATGCCCCATGAGGGAAATTTTACATCAGAAATTTTGTTGGGTATATCTAAAAGTGGCTATTTGGACATGTTTAACTAAAAAATGTTTTGAATGATCTAAATGAGGTGCTATACATTTATGAAATTAATAAAACCCCGTGCGATCACGGAAGAAAAGAGTTGAAAGTAAACTTCTTATGGCTCTTCTGCTGACCACATACAGAATATGAAATTCATGACATATGCATTTTAAAATTTAAAATTGGAGAAAAACGTGGTGGCTAAATAATAATAATGGGAGGAAAAGCCCGCTATCAAAGAAGTATGCTATGAGAGGAAAGAAAAATAGTAACTTAAAATGGATAAAAGCGCGAATCCGGAAATGTTGCTTGTGAATTATGTTATCCATACAATCTTCGCGATAATCAAATATCACTTATTCTTAATGAGTATTAAAATCTATTATAAAATATATCAACTCTATAAGATGCAATACAAAATATGAGAGAGATTTCAAGAAATTTTACGAAAGTAAAAATGTATACTATTTATCACTTTTAAATTTGAGGTAAGTTGCCAAAAAACAATAAAACTTTTGCAGATGTAAATGCGAAGATCCATGGCATCACTGCATTTATGGAGTTAGGTTAAAAGCATACTTGTAATTAAAAAAATATATGATTTTGATAAATTAAAGAATGTGAAATCACTTATCAGAGTTAATGCTATTTCCGGGAAAATGGAAGTTTATTTTTTATGTGACAATATGTATATGATATAGAAGGGGGGGGGGGGGGACATCATGATTTTAGAGGTGCTTAGGTGGGCACTGCCAAGAAAAGGTTGGGAACCACTGCTCTAAAGCCATCCGATGCATACAACGCAACTTTTCCAAAAGTTCTTTTGTTATCAAGTGAGATTATAAATGAAAGGCAAAAACACAATTCGAAGATTTTGTTCAGTGTTTAGCCGATATCCAGTTACCAGCGACATTCCTTGAGAGTATTGCTAGCTCATCAAGTTAGAAAAAGAAAAGGGCTAAAAATATCTCAAAAAAGGGATAAAAGGCGCTTTTATGGGAACAAAGTGCTAAAGAAGAGCTATTTTAAACAAACATCCAAATAAAGGCATGCATGAATAAGTGCTGAATCCAATAACCACAACTGTTATAAATTATATAATTACTTTCAAAACACATAGTGTAAAAAAAAAAAAATTGTAATTAGTGTTCCCGTTTGACGTTTTTCAAAGTGCGACGCATCCTGCCCTTTTTAGACTGGAAAAGGCACCCTACCCCTTTTCACTAAATCAGTGTTGATTTCAGGGGGTGGCCCGGGGGGGAATGTCCCCCCCGGAGCAATGAGATGTCCCCCCCGGAAGATTTGAGATTTTGTGTTTTCAATGGTCAAAAAGTGCAATTTCCCCCCCGGAACTCTATAATGTCCCCCCCGGGGCCACAGAAATCCCTCCCGGAGAAAAGTATCTGAATTCAACACTGCACTAAATCTTATCTGCGCCCTCCTTTTTTCAAAATACTTTGCCTTTTTTGCTATACAAATTCCGAATAAAATGTATTGAATAGAGGACAAAATACCCCTTACTCCTATTATATATAGGGATAACAGGTTGAAACCGGATAACTTTTAATAATGTGAGAAAAATCGCTAAATTTCAAAATTCGCAGAGTACAGAATTTCGTATATTGGGCTAAAAGATTAAAACCATATTCCTTTTACGAATGTTGAAAATTTTCTGCGATATCCGAAAAAAACTGTAAAAATTGCATAAAAAAATTCTCAAAAAATTAAAAAATGCAGTACGAATTCCGATTAAATTTATTGAAAAATGGACAAAATTTACTATATAGGGTTAAGAGACTGATTCTTCCTTTTACTGATGTGGAAAAATCTTTTTAAAAGAAATGTGAACACTAATTGTAATCATAATTTGTATATGTGTGTGTATGAAGAGCATACCCAGATAGTATGAACATTACCAGCAAGTTTGATTTTTTTCTGATATTACCTTGCCGTGACAAATTTGAATTGAGAAATTCGCAGCAAATCTCCCGCAAGGTATATCATCACCCACTTGTATGGGTAGTTTGTTATGAAACTGATGGCAAGGCTGTCTCTAATTCACGAAAGTGGCGAAAGCAAAAAATCCCTCTTCTGAGGGAATAGACAATCAGCAGGTACACAGAAATTGCAGAAACTTTCATTCGGTTGGCACCGCTTTTTTTAAACGCTACACTTATCAAATACCAAAAAAGGCTCGAATTGAAAAGTACAAAATCGCACATTTTTAGTTTGCAGAAAATTTGTAGAAGTCTTCTTTTGAAAACATGCAAAGTTGCAGCAAGCTCAGCATGACAAGACTGAAAGTTCATAACAAGACTGCAGCAAGATAACGCAAACGCCGAAGTCACCACTCTTTGAACTTGCAGCTAACTTGTCGTGCAAGTTAAATTCATGCTGTATCAAATTTATTGCAAATTAACGGCAAACAAGTAATCAAAAATACTGCAAACTTACTGCAAAATAGTAATATTTCCATACTACATTTACTATTTACAACGGTTACGCTATAAATTTAACCCCTGCGAAGGGGTCCATAGACCTGATCAAGTCTATTGATGCACATGCACCGTTAAGGTGCATGCATCGCTTGTGCCACAGTAAACAAGTTAGGGTAATATTTGCACTTTTCAATTCGAGCCTTCTTTGGTATTTGATAAGTATAGCATTTAAAAAAGCGGTGCCAACCAAATAAAATTTCTGCAATTTCTGCGTATCTGCTGATTGTCTATTCTCTCAACAGAGGGTTTTTTGCTTTCGTCACTTTCGTGAATTAAAGACAGTCTTGCCATCAGTTTCACAACAAACTACTGATGATGCAAGTGGGTGATGGTATATCTTGCGAGAGATTTGCTGTGAATTTCTCAATTCAAATTTGTCACGGCAAGATAATATCAGAAAAAATCAAACTTGCTGCTAATGTTCATGCTATCTGGGATTACCCTAACTTGTTTATGGTGGTAAAAAAGAACGGTGCGTATGCATCAGTAGACCTGATCAGGTCTATGGACCCCTTCGAAGAGGTTAAACTTATAGTGTAACTGTTGTAACCAGTTAATATGGAATAGAAAGATTACTACTTTGCAGTAAGTTTGCAGAATTTTTGATTACTTGATTGCCGTTAATTTTCAATAAATTTGATACAGCATGACATACATACTTGCATGACATGTTAGCTGCAAGTTCAAAGTGTGGTGACTTCGGCGTTTGCGTTATCTTGCTTCAGTCTTGTTATGAACTTTCAGTCTTGCCATGCTGAGCTTACTGCAACTTTGCAGGTTTTGAAAGCTAGACTTCTGCAAATTTTCTGCAAACTAAAAATGCTATGTGGGTAATAACTCCCACACGGTAATGCCGAGTACCGATTGAGCTCCCATTTGGCGAATATGTCATAGATCACTGTCCAAAGAGCTACGTGACGATTTTCGTGAAAATCGGCCGGCAAATTGAATATATAATCTATTTTTAAGCAATCTTGTGAATAATTCTATAGTAAAAATCACCAGAGAAATGGGACAAAGTATAACTGACTGACAAATATTGCTTCGACGAAATTAAGAATTAGAGGCGCGGAGGTAAAGTCTCTAATTGCAAAATGGGAGTCCCGTGTTCAAATCTAGCCGATTCTGTTATGGCAGAAATTAATTTTCGTCGATGGTTAAAGGCATCTCCCCTCTATTTCAATCCTTGGCGGAGTTTTGATTGGGGAAGGGGAGGGCGTATCTTTGTTATCAGAAGTACTTTAGTACTTTCTGTGACCCTTTACATGTTTTGTGACTTGAAATTTAGTAGTTTACTTAACGGCAGGTCCGTAAGCTACCACCTTTTTTGGTGGGCGGTAAGCTGTCCTATTATGTTGGACGTGTCAGTAGGGACCGATTTACAAATTTGGAGGCCCTGGGCACATATGCTCACTGGAGCCCCTTGCACCGATACTTACAGGGGAAATTGAGTTTAAAAAAAAAAGAAAACAAGGTACTTTCTAAAATAACCATTATTGACTTTAAAATATCCATTAAAAATTAAATATGATAATCATTAATTTACTTTTAAACAATTATTTCACAATTTTGAAATTTATATTAGACATTTTATAATTAATTGTGTGGTGTTGATTATCTTTTCCTATACAAGTCTATATATCTGGAATGATAAAGTATGCAAAAACCAATAATAAATTTTCGACAACACCGAGCTACAATTATTTAAAATATTAGGGGCAAGCTACGCTCAAGAACCCCCACATAATCTGACGAGAACAGGAAAAGGATTAAATAAGAATTACAAATACAATATATTTTTAAAGGGATAAAGATAAAAGAAAATATTCACTATAATAAAGTAATTATAAATGGATGTTTCAGACAAAATATGTACAACGTTATAAAAATACAATATGAACACAATAGAATGTAGAATGAAATGTAAAATTCCTTAGATATTAAAACTACATCAGATTTTGGACAGCAATTGAAAAACCTTCAGCAGCATTTGGGGCCCTTTGAAAATCAGGGGTCCCTGGGCCCGCCCCCCGAATGCCCTGCCGTAAATCAGGCACTGCGTGTCAGAAATTTATAAAAGCTCCCTTTGTTTCCCTTTCTGGCACGTATTGGGTGAGTGCAAAGTTCTACCCACCTTTTAGTGAAAACAGAAAGGCGGAGAGCATAAAAAATTAAGCACCTAGGAATTCACGCAAGCACCATCATTATGCATGACATCTTGCCATCTGTCTTGCAGTAAGTTAATGCCAAGCAGATAAAACTGCTCTTTTTTAGAATCAAAATACTGTTGTAACACCGTTTTTACAGTCTCCACATCATAGAAGTTTCAGAGAACGAAGGCGTTGTATATCGATGAAAAAGGGGATAAATCGAAGGTGCAAGGTCGGGCTTATACGCTTCGTGAGGTAAAACTTTCCAACCAAGGTCCAGGAATTTTTGCCGAGTCCTTAAAGCAACATGAGGCCTGGCTTTATCGTGATGAAAGAGAACCCCTCTGCGATTGATGAGTGCTGACCGCGTAGGCATGAGTTTTGCTCACAGTCTGTCCAATTGTTGACAGTAGAGGTGTGCACTGATTGTTTGGTTCGGTGCGAGGACCTCCTAGTTGTTTATTTCCTTGGCATCCCACCATACACTGAGCCAAACATCTGAGGGATGTTTAGGTCGATGGAATACGCTCTGCATCATCGGCACACGGTCCTTTGACGCTTCACATTACGATACAGTATCCACTTCCCATCATCCGTTGCAATTTGGATCAAAAATGCTTCTTTACTATTACAGGAAAGCAAAGAAACACAGATGCTCATCCTCTCTTCACGTTGCCTTATTGTAAGCTGGTGTGGTACCCGCTGATCGAGCTTGGTAATGAAGCCAAGCGCATGCATCAGTCTTTCTACTGTTGTTCGGTGTTCCGAGAACGTTTCCGCTAATTTTTCGACTGTTAGATATGGTAAATTTCTTATGACTGTGTCTAGATCCTCTACAGAAATCACTGATGAGCGTCCAGAACGGGAATGATTTTTACAGCTCCTGTTTCCGTCCCGGAATTTCCCAAACCAACGGCAACAGGTGCTACTGTCCATGGCACCCTCGGCATACATTTGAAAAACGCTGCGGCAAACTGCAGCTGCTGTAACGGCTTTATCATACTCTCACAGTAAACATTGTCTGATGTGGTCTTTCTTGCTTGCCATGTTGTTTCTCGTTCGGCATGAGTTCTTCTGACAAACATGCCTATGCATTCTCTACTACTCTACGCGTTATTGGCCACTTTCCTGTCCTCGAAACATCAACTGTAACGCCCGTACTCCCCTTGATACTTACATATCTTCAAAACGGGTAGAACTTTTGCTCTCACCCAGTACATCAGCGTTCAAAAAATCGAGTGGAGTCACACCAGATTATTTTTTCTGGGTTTTTTTTTTCTGTACTTACTTTTCTGGCGCAATTTATTATATTAGGCCAAACGATTGAAACCGGATTTCTTTTATGAATGTCATAAAATTGCTGAGGAACGAGAAAAAACTCTAATAATCGCATAAAAGATTCGTGAAAAATTCAAAAATCGCTGTATAAATTCCGAATAAACTTCATCGGCACCTTTCACTGCTAATGTGGAAAAATCGACGCAAAACGTGAAAAAACGCTAAAAATCACATAAAACATTAAATTAAAAATATCTAGTCAAAAATTTTTAAAATTGGCTTCGAGGACCATAAATTTAGACATACATGTATTTTCTTGTCCAATCTTATAGATCTACGCGTAGCAGTCTTTTCAGAACACAGCACACACGCATAGACAGGCAGACAGACAATTTTTCTGTGCTTTATTACTACAAATATAGACAAGTTTGCATGAAACTGAGATCGTTTGAGCGTTAAGTCTGGTTTTACAGAAAATCATCCCGACATACCATGATGTTTCTACTCCGTTATTAAGGTACTCTAAAATTATCATTATTATCGTCTATCATTCATTACAGAAGTTTTATTCTTATAATTTTCAAAATATTCAGTTGATCTCCATTGAAAATTGCATTTCTTTTATTTCATTTTCGGTGATAAAACTGACGATACACCTACATTTCGTTATCGTTTACGATCAAAGCCAACGATCGCAGATCGCATATTAATTAATGTTTTCACCACCAGGGTGAAAAGTCTTGTTTTGTTGAAGAGTGGAAGTTTATAAACATTTGCACGCCGACCTTGATTTGTAGCATTCGTATTCACCCTGTTTAGCTTCTTGCCGGTCTGATCTTTATTTTTTCTTTTTCTGCAATTTCTAATAATGATTAAATGTTAATTTTTGTATAATTTCGTAAGATATCGTCATGGCGTTTCCTATGACTAAAATTTTCAAGTAAGTTAATCCAAAAATTTAATTGTTCTTGTTATGAAAAAGAAGTTATTATTTCTTGTAGTATTAATAATATTATTCCTATCTGTAACTTACAGTATTGTGAAATAGATTTAAAATGTCTGCTGTCCTTTTCATTGCTTATATCTACTACATATTTTGATCTTAGTTTAGCGGAGTTCGTTGAACCTGTCAAACGTTTTCAATGTGACATTAATTTTAATGATTTATTTGTTTATGTATTTGTATGAACATGTCAGTTTTTTTTTTTTACGAATGTAAGTAGTTTATTATCTATAGATTTGATTACTTAACAACAAAAAATTTTACACTTTGACGTAATGGTTTTCTGATACCTTAATTAGGGATGCACTGAATACTAGTGATTTTGGCCGAATACTGAATATTCGGCTCACAGGTGAACCGCGTATTCGGCTTGCCGAATAGTAACTTTTCGACCGAATATTCTGCTGGCCGAATACTTTTTATATTTCAAAGCTTAAAGATATTAAAATGTTATTTTTTAAAGCAGTTTTACATAATATTTAATAAAAGAAACTTGCATTTTGATAAAGCAAGAGTTTTTTTGTAAGTAAACTTTATATTGTAAAAACTCTGTTTTGAGTTGTTTAAGAAAGATAATTATAAGACTTTTAATTAATTAAATTTTAAATTTCATGGTTTTTTCTACGAATTGAAACAAACATTTTAAAATCAAAGAGAAATAGCAAAAAAATTTGAAGAAAAACTTTACAGGGTCATATACTGTTTATTTGTCAGGAAGAGACTAAAGTAAAAATAAATAAGGAATACAATCTATCCAAATAATGGCAGCTCAGCAAGAATTAATACCTTTTCTACTCCCTTTGATTTAGCAAGGAAGCTTTTGAATGCATCCTTGATCAGTGTCTGAAGTGAGCGATAATTTTCAGATATTGTAAGCATTCAGGTTCTTCCTAAAATCTTGCAACAAACTTTCAATGGTGATAATATGGTCAAGACAAACATTTTTTCTTACAAGAAACAATATCTTAATCCATCTATTCCATCAAAATTGCAATACATTCAATCAAATATATTGGGTGCGAAACAAGCCAGAACTGAATTTTTATTCACAACTTTATCAATAATGAAGGTATTTTAACAATATTTGTTTCATATTAATTTTGTTTGTGATTTCTATCATTGAAAATGACTGAATTTTGGTCAGTGACACACTATAAATTAGGGGTGCACAACCTTACAAAAATATCTGGGTTGTCGAGGGCCACATCAGTAACATGAAGACTATTCTATTTCGGGGAGGTGATCTGTGACCTATAATCAGATAAAAAATACGTTTTTTTTGTAGGGGGGGGGGGGGTATTCTTCTAGGTTCCCCTACCCAGTCAACATATCCAACTGGCAAGGATATATCAACAGTTTACGTTTGTTGTTGTTATATATAACAAGGGTTATTTTGAAGGAGTGATAATATTCCTTGACTTTATTCGGGGGGGAGGAGGATTTTGTTTTGTTAAAAGTGCTAGAAAATAAACATAAGCATGAAAGTGGCTGCTGCCAAAAAAAAATGTGAAGTTTATGAACGAACGAAGGAAACGTCCCAGATCAACGAAATTTGCGATTTTTCCACACCTAATCGACAAAATTTGCTACTTTTTTGTGCTCGATGAACAAAATTCGCGATTTTTCGGAGCCCGATTGACAAAAACTCGCGATTTTTTCCGCGCAAGAACGACGAAATTTCCGATTTTTCCTCACCTGATGGACGAGATTCGCGATTTGTCCACGAACGATCAACGAAATTCACGATTCTTAATTGACTCTGACGAAATTTGCAATTTTTTCAAGCGGCAAATTGACGAAATTCGCGATTTGTTCTCGGGATAAACTGACGAAACTCGTGTTTTTACCGCAGCCGATCGACGAAATTTTAAATTATTCTGCGCATCATCGAGAAAATTTTCCGCGCATGACAACGAAATTTGCGATATTTTCGAGCCTGATCGACAAAATTCACAATTTTTTTCGGGCCCGATCCACGAAGTTTGCGATTTTTCCGCTCCCGATCAACGAAATTCGCGATAAACAGATGGAACTCGCGATTTTTACGCATCCGATCAACGAAATTTTCAATTTTTCCGCGCATCATAGAGAAAATTCGCAATTTTTCGCTGTCTGACAACGAAATTTGCGATTTTCCCGAGCCTGATGGACAAATTCGCGAATTTTTTCGCATCCGATCAACAAAATTAACGATTCTTAACTGACTCTACGAAATTTGCAATTTTTCCCGCGGCGAATTGACGAAATTCGCAATAAAAAGACGAAACACGTGATATTTCTGCAGCCGATCAACAAAATTTGAGAGTTTCTTGTTCCTAATCCACAAAATTCGTGATTTTTCCTCATCCGATAGATGAAATTCACGATTCTTAGCTAACGAAATTTGCTATTCTTTCCTGCGGCAAATTGACGAAAATCGCGATTTTTTCGCGCGACTGACGAAATTCAGGATTTTTCCGCAATCGATCAAGAAAATTTGCCATCTTTCCACGTATCATCAAAAAAATTGACGATTTTTTCGTGCCCGATCAATGAAATTTGCGGTTTTCCTGCGCCCGATCGTCAAAAGTGGCGATATTTTATTGCCCGACAAACTAAATTCGCTATTTTTCCGTGCCCGATCGACAAAACTCGCGATTTTCCCGTGCCTGATCGGCGAAATTTGCAATTTTTTCCGCACCTCATTTCGTGATTTTCCCGTGCCTGATCAACGAAACTTGTGATTTTTCTGCGCCTGACTGACAAAATTTGCGATTTTTCCGTATCCGATTAAAGAAATCCGCGATTTTTCCAAGCCTCATCGACGAAATTCGCGATTTTTCCACACCCGATCAACGAAATCTCAGATTCTTAACTGACGAAATTTGCAATTTTTTCCCGTGGCAAATTGACGAAATTCACGATTTTTTTCTTGCAACTTTTGGACAAAAATTGCAATTTTTTTCAGTTATAAATTGACGAACTTCGCGGGCCACACGTTAACCCATCGCGGGCCACTTTTGGCCCGCGGGCCACAGGTTGTGCATCCCTACTATAAATACTATTAACTAGATTCAGAATAAAGGAATATCTAGCTCATAGCTCTTAAGCTATAAATGATGGCACTTTCCAGCACTTCTCATCATATTATATTTCACAGAAGTCAAAGCAAGTCAGTTGAAAATATAGTTATGATATCTTCATTATTGTTAAAGTAACAAACGAAAATCCAAGTTTGACTTCTAGTGAGATGAGATACAATGTATTTATGACTCAATAAATGGATTACGATTATGGCTTCCTGAACAAAAAATGCCTGTCTCGATACGTATTATCAAACCCAAAAGTTTTTCTATTTTGTTTAGAAATTTATTTGTGAAAAAGCAAGAAACAGATTATTTACTAAACAAAATTTAGGAACTTGCATTTGTACATCATTAATTTTTACGAAAATCCTAATTAATCATCCCCGCTAATCATCATTTTAATCCTCCTCATGGTTCATTTTCTTAAGTTATATTTTACAAACAGCAAATAAATGAGTTTGGGCTTAGATGCCTTATGTTCCCTTTCAGCCGTTGTTTTGAATTGTTTGGCGATTTTTTGTTGGCATGTTGGTGGTGTTTATAGCTATGGCAACCTCGATATGTGGAACTACGTGTGACGTGTGTATTCTGACGTGTTGTGTTCTGGCAACCCCTGAGAAGTGGTGGGTTTTGTGGATGTACTTTGATATCGTGTTGTATCATCCTGTCTTTTTATTTTTATGTTAAATTTATTGGATGTATTTGACTGACTATGGTTTCTGTAATCCGTTTAAACGCTTTTGCTGAAGTAATTAAGAAATATGAGGAAATTTTGAGAAGAAAAGTAGGTTTGTTTATTGTGTCTCAATGCGTACTCATAAGCCTATTTTGGAAAATGACAGTGGTGTTATGGGAGAGATTTCATCCTGGAGCTTTCAAGAAAGCAGATATCTGTTAAGGTATGATGATAATTTTATGTATATTTTGCTGCTTTAAGAGTTTTTTACATTTTGAGATTGCTAGAAAGCGAGAACTGTAAAATTTTAAGAATGCTACACAGGGAGAACTGCTGAATGCAGTGATGTTTTTTCCTGTTAATGTGCGCGAAGCGCTCATACAAGATTACTGATTGCCACTTTAGCGAGTTTCGTTTTTTATGTATATTTTGCTGCTTTAAGAGTTTTTGACATTTTGAAATTGCTAGAAAGCGAGAACTGCTGAATTTTGAGAATGCTATACTGGGAGAACTGCTGAATGCAGTGATGTTTTTTTTCGGTAAATGTGCGCGGAGCACTCATACAAGATTACTGATTGCCACTTTAGCGAATTTTATTATTTACATTTTATTTTCGTTAAGCGAAACATGCGTATAAACCGGTGCTTGGCGACATTTACTACTTGGCGGAAAAGGGGTTTTCATGCCAAGAAAAATTCCAAGATGGCGGCCGTGGGAACTTATGACATCTGTTCCAAAATGTGTTTTAAAAGTTTTTTTTAAGTATTCGGTTCAGCTGAATACTTTGATATTCAGCCAAACCGAATATTCGCAGGCCGAATGGTTTGATATTCAGCCTAACCGAATATTCGGTAACATGGCCGAATAGATATCGAATATTCGGTGCATCCCTAACCTTAATAGGTTTTACTGAAAATCTCATTTTAATCTGTTATTGAAAATATTTGTAGTTACATTTAATATTCTATAAAAATATTAGATGCAAGTTTTTTATAAATGCTCTAAATGCATACTACTAGTAATGTATATATGATTTATGTATGCATTATAAAATGGGGTCAGGTGGGGTAAAATAGTTATAAAAACAGCATTTTTTATATTCATACTTAGTTTGTCAAAAATATGTTATTTTAATCTGCAAGAAAATTACATATAACATGTATTAAATGAACATTGCTCTCAACATTTCAAGGCCAATTTCAACAATAAAATTACAAACTATTACTGGTAAGGGTATTTTAAAACACATTGTCAATTAACTAGTATTTAAAAAAAATTGCTGTTTGTTTGCTAAGCCTAACAGTATAACTATTTCGCCCCACTCAGTTTTTTTGCTCTAAAATATTATTATGTTATTTTGTAATAAAAAGTGCTCCAAGTTAATCCTGAATAAGTGTTTTTTATTATATTATGGATAAATATGTTCTTATTTACTTTAAATCAAGTTTTTTTTTTCATCATTACAACCAAGTCATAACATCCAAATTTTTAAACGGGATACTAAATATAATAATATAGCAACAAATATTTCATTATTCGTTGAAAAATGATGCATGTAACACACTAATTTTCAAAAAATTACAATTTGTATTTTTTATGAATTTAATTCCTGAAACCTGTCTATTTTACACCACCTGACCCTACTTATTTTGTTTCTTTTTTTAAAAGAATATCATAAATGCTGCAGGATGCCTATTTTAACACTAGGTGTCAGTGTTGAATTCAGGGGGAGGGGACACATTCCCCCCCCCCCCCCCCCAGAGCAATGATATATCCTACCAGATGATTTGAGAATTTGTATTTTCAATGGTAAAAAAGTGAAATTTAAATTTCCCTCCCGGAGCCACTGGAATCCCTCCCAGAGAAAAGTGTCTGAATTCAACACTGCTTGGTGATTTTGTCTTTTTTTGTTTTCTGAATAAAAACTTCAGAATCATCTTAATACATGGGAAAATTATGGCATGAATGATCTTAATATGTATTGATCTAGAATATTCAGTATATAATATGCATTAATCCAGGGGTGTAAAAATCTAGGAGCCAGAAGGCAGTCTCTCACCACTAAATTTTCTTAGTTTTCTTCGCTTAAATTTTATTATCATTCTTACAAAACATTTATGAAATTTAGTGGTCAGACTGCCCGCTGGTGCCTAGATTTTTACACTCCTGGATTAATCTATTCATAAAATTGAATTAATTTGGTACTTTTGTGTTATAGTGCCTGCGAGAACGAATTGCCAAGTATTCAAAATTTATCGCCAAATTATAAAGCATTTAGGACATTAAATTATACTTGTATAGGGTTTAATCTAGAGATAGCCAAAAAGCTAACTGGAAGTGATTTTTTGCCCCCAAAGCATTTAGTGAATTAGCCAAATAGCGACAGCCAAAGAAATATGCTATATCATTCCCATTTTGTTGTTCCACATTTCGTAAACCTGTTGCCGTTGTACAAAAAGGAAAAAAAAAAAAAAAACCCTCATATTGCATAAGCGATGCGGCAACACTTAAAAATTTGTCTTGTGATCTCTATGCAAGCGTCTTCAAACAGTGTGACGTCATTTGCATCAGACACGACTCCAGCATATGGCGAAAACGAAAATCGCATGGCATATGAAGTGCACTAGCTTTGAATCATCAATGTGCCAGATGCATGTCATATAAACTTTTCAGACTTGAATTTATGCGGGTTCTGGCTACAACGTTTAAAGAAATGAAACTAGCTTATTGTATTATTATTTTCATAAAAATGGCATTACTGTCATGTTTCCCAATGTGACTTCTTTGTATGAATTTGTAGCATCACTTTTGTTGTCTACAGCAGACTGTGAAGGGGGATTCAGTCTCATGAATATAACAAAAAATGACTTGAGAAACAAACTGACAATCAAGAATTTAAGTAAATTAATGATGATTCATTTGGAAGGGAAATTTTGATAAGAATTTCCATTAAAAAAAAAAAAAAAAAAAAAAAAAAAAAAAAATTGCTGTGTGGTATACAGCCAAATCTTGAAGTGCCAGTCTTACAGAGTGATGTATTTGTTTGTATATTACATAACTAAAAATAATACTCATGTATATAGAAATTTTTTATAAATAAAACTTTTTTCCCTTGGCTAAAGCTATTTTTATTTGGCTAGATGTTATTGGCTGCAATTAGCCAAAAAGCTAAAAATCCCTTTTTCCTAGATTAAACCCTATGTATAATGATATCTATAACATTTCATAATGCATATGGACCAGTAATAATCATATACAATGTAGTATATATATGGCGTGTGTATAGTATGATGTATATATATAACCAGGGTGGGGAAGTACATCATTTTACTCGCCAGTGGCAAGTGAATTTCTTGACAGAGCGAGCGATATTTTAGGTAGCTTTTTAAAACTGCAACTATAGAGGTCTGCAAAAACTTTTTTTTTTTTTTCTAGTTAGCTATATTTTGGAACTTTTCAAATTACTGCAATGTAAACATGGCATACTAAGTTCTATCCCATATTAAACTTTCTTTTGTTGAATCTGTTTCTTAATTTTATAGAAATAAAATTATGAAAATGCATCCTAGTAATAGTGATTAACTATTTTTCCAGTCAGGTAGTCAGTTTACCAAGTACCCCAGTAGCAGAAAGTTCGAGACGAGCGTCTCAGATTTTCTTTTCTCTTTTGCAGATTATTTTGCCATCGAACATTTATTTTGCTTTATATTATGTTTAGCTCTTTATTACTTATACAAAAACTTAAGATTATTTTTAATAAAAATGAATAAAATGTAAAAAGACTTCACAGGTAAGTGATTGTTTGATTAATTAACCTCTTGGCCGCCAGACTTAATTTCGCCGGCGAAGGGCTATAGGGTCAGGTGGGGTAAAATGGGTAGTCAAAAAATATTGTTTATTTTTTTAAAACTTTTTAAAGATATTTATAGTTTTCAAAATTATGTATGATTGCTTGAAGTTTTAGCTTTCTTCTCCTACTTTGTTTTTATAATTTTTTCTATTTGAGTGGCAACAGTAAAACCGTTTGAGGACAATTTCATGCCACATATGGTCTGAATAAACTTTTTCCTGCACCTCATAATATCTTACTTAAACTCATTTATTTGACCTCATTTTGTTCATTGCGCACTTCTAATACTTTTCCAAATTACAAACAAGAAAATGTCTTTTGTTTTTATTATTTTATTTTAAATCTTATAAATGGGGTAAAATGGGTATAGTGTTAGGCTTAACGTTTGTAGTATTTTTAAGGTGTTATATAGAACTTTTCTGAATAAAATTCTTTATTTTACTGGAATTAGAATAGAATTAGTTTTAAAAATACTGTAAAATGTTTATATAATGCACATACAGGGCCGAAACTAAGGGGGGGGCTGGCAGAAAGGGCATGTGCCCCGGGCACCAAATGAAGATTTTGTTTGCCGATTTTTCAAGTCAATGTTTAGCACAGTATTGTTAAAATTATCCTGGCTGGGGTATGCCAAAGCATAGAAGAATCTAAGGATGATATGGCATAAGGATCCTGTATAAAGCAGATTTTTTATTTCGATTCCATTTTCAAGATTTTAATGAATCAATATTTAACAAAGCAGATTATGTAGTATTACATGTGTTTACGTCAGTATTACGTAGTTTAAATTTAAAAATAAGTCGGCTATTAGAAAATTAGTAAAATTTTCTTTGTAAATATATTTTGCTGAGGGGGGGGGGGGGGGGGGGGGTGCAAAATATATGTTTGTTTCAGATGCAAAAAAGGCTAGTTTCGGCCCCAGTGCATTATTCTTAAAATCAGAAAGACTTGGAATTCATTGTATATAATTTAGTTAAATCATTGCCCACTTCTAGAAATATTCCTTTTCTAGATGGCATATCAGGTGCTGATAGGATTTGAAATTTTAAGAAGAGATGGTCGAAAGAGTTGGGAAATAGAATCAGAATTGTCGAGAAAAATAAGAGCAGTGTGGCTTTGACACATCCTTGCTTTCTCGACACCTATCAATCTGCCACACCTCCAAATAATCTTAGAATAAACTTCAAAGCTGAAACATAAGCATGTCCAAGCAATAGCAGATGAAGTTGTAACAAATGAAGACATTTAACTTAATGTGTGGAAGATATCCCCGAAGTAAAAAAGAATGTATCTGTAGATTCATGATTGAACGTCCAATATTTGGGAAAAAGGACAAAGAATTTAGTGGCAAAGGCTATTGAAGCAGATGAAACATTTGAATATGAAGTAAAATTCTTGGAAAAGTCCAAGATTGATTGCGTTTTATGTTTTCCCTGATGCTGAAGACACTGGGGTACATCCATTCATTACTCTTGTGACCATTAGAGCAATTTTTCAGAAATACTTCCAATTATTTTATTATTAGGATAAAAATTGATATGACTAGTTAAATATCATTGTGTTTCACTCACATAAAATATATCTAATTTGAAACAAAAAACATTTTACTCGTCTATATAATAAATCAGAATTTTATTACAAATTAGATATATTTTATGAGAGTCTACCTAATTTTTAACAAAATTTTTATTTATTATATATATTTAATGGGAGTAAAACATGATGGTAGGTATTTAACTGATTATTTCAATTTTATCCACATTATATTTTATAACTAATGGAAGTTTTTCTGAAACTTTGCTCTAATAATCATAACAGTAACAATAAACATTCTCATAGATTATATTGTAAAAAGAAAGCAGATAATAGAAACATTAAATGAATCAATATTTACATAATCTGGGCCATTATGCTTTTGATAAATAGACTTTTAACACTTAAAATGTAAAAGTGTGAGAATACGAGTTGAAAAAGTATAGCCAGAAAATGTTTTCATTTACACCTAAGCTAAGCTTGATTCATAGTAAAACTTCTCATTTATCTATTAACTTAAATTCCATTAAAAAAAAAAAAAAAAAAAAAAAAAAAAAATTAAGACATATAACATTGTTTTCCATATTACTTCATTATATAATCTCTGGTAAATCTATTTATACAGTATTCATTGTTAAACTTTTTGTGATGTTTGTACAACCCCTCTCACCTATAGAAGCGCCATCTGTGGCCAAAAGAGAAGAAACAGAGCAGAATCTGGGATGGCTTCGCCTAAGAAGGTGATCCAAAACTACTGAGAACGGTTTTGGCTAGTGCCAGCCGTAAAGAATCAAGATGAAACTATAAGTTTTGTTGATATGACTTAGTGTCATGTGTACCTTTGTTTGTGACAGTCTGTGTTCACCGTCCCGTCCTATGTGTATAATAAACATTTGTGTTGTTTTGATAATTGGCCAATCCTTATAGAAAAAGCCCACACGCGACCATCCGGTTGCTCTTTACACTTTTATATACCCATTTTACCCCACACTATACCCATTTTCACCTGCATGGGGTAAAATGGGTATACCAAACATACATCTATTAAATGTTTTGTTATAGACATACTTTTGCAGCCTAAAATATAAAAATTGTGTATTTCCATTCCAAGAATATGCAATGTAAAGAAAATACCAAAAAAAGTTTTAATTGTTTAACATTTATGAGAAAATTTTAACTGAACATTTAAAAATAGTGAATTTTATACCCATTTTACAACACCTGACCCTATACAGTACAGGACCATTTATCCGGAATGCTTGGGGTCAGATGTATTCCGGTTAACTGGTTGTGCATTGTGTGATTGTGGCATTATTTCTGATTTTAAATTATTAGTTTACTTGGATAAAAAATCAATGCAAGAAAGATCAAAGGTTAAACAGAGTTTAAAAGAAGGTAATTTATGGGAATCCCTTAGGTAGAAACAAAAATTGTGCTGTTTCCTCTGCATAAAAATTAAAACATTTAAAATGAAACTAAATATGTTTTCTTTTCAAATACTAGATGTTGTCATCAAATTATACAATTGTTTCAAGCAAAGCCTATGTCAAACTGGCAGTGTATGACACCTTTTTCTGCAAAGATTCTGAAATCAGTCTATCAGAAATATCATTCCAGATAAATGGTTCCATACTGTATATATAGTACAGAATTAGCACTCTCCAATCGGTGAGTGACATTAAACAATTGGAGATTGACATTATTGCCATAATTGGCCAAACTTAATAGTAACCACTCGCGCAATTGCAATGATTGAATGAAAAATGTATGAAAGCGGGGTGGGTTAACTTCGTTTGTAAACGCGCCTCGCACTAATCACGGCGCCCGTCTCTTGCGCCATCATGATGTACCCATCTCTTCTCTCTTCAAGCCTCTGATGTCGTCTAAAGGCAAATCAGGTGAATGAAGAAAGAGAGAAAAAATTGTTTCATAGTGATTCAGCTGGGCACGCGGATAAGAAAGAAACATGATAGGCAGTGGTGTAGTAGTAAAAAAAAACAGAGGGTATACGTTCTAAGCAGAGGGCATACGCTCAAGGAAGATGGTATACCCTAGTATATATATTCTATAGCTTTCTTGAGAAACAGAGGGTGTACTGTGTTCCTTAAAAAAAATCCAGAGGGTATACAACGTATACCCCCGTATACCTTCCACTACATCCCTGATGATAGGATTCATTTACTGTTTTAAAGCCGTTCTAAGAATATGATACTTAGCGCAATCTTTTTTTTTTGGGGGGGGGGGCTTAGGATTAGTTTTGGGGGTTCACTGGGGTAAATGATTATCTTTGGTGTCAAAAATTCATGATTTTTTATTACCTTTTACTTTATATATTCATAGAGATTCGGCACTACATTATTGCACTTGTTAATATAGCCTAGTAAGTTTTAAGTAAAAATAAAATATCCAAGATGTGGAATTATTTTTTAAATTAAAATATATTTTAATTTCGAAAATCCATTTTTCTTGTCTGTTTTATACAGTGCATCAACATATCGCTAAGTATAGTTTATCAGTTATAATTTGGCTGTAGTAATTACCAGGGGTGCAGAATATGTCCGGTCCGGCATTCTAAGATCAGGGGTGGGGGGGGGGGATTTGCCAACTGGGGAAATTCTGCAAAGAAAATATGCAATTGATTTCGATTTCAACAATGAATTACATAATTCTCTGAGATAGAAAAATTTTCTCTACAAATAAAAAGATCCGTATGGTGGCCTTCACAAAATCGAACTCATGATAATATGTACTGTATATACTCGCACGTAAGTTGAAAGTTTAAAAAAAAAAAAAATTCTATACCTATGGTAATACAGAATTTATGTAAGCCTATAACATATTGTAAAATTTTGGGGAAATTTTCACATGGATTCAGGGAAATGTTCAAACATTTTCAGCACCCCTGGTAATTATTTGTTTATATTTCTTTATTCAATGGAATGCCAGTTTTTTCCATCCGGTGTAATCCTATCAAAGAGTAAATAAAGGATATTAGTAAATTATGATGTTAATAGTTAGAAAAAATACTTTTTATTAAGTATTTGTAAATTTGTTACTGGCCAGTGAAAAAAATCTATGTAGTGGCGATATTTGGCCAGTGAGTAAAAAAGTTAATTATGACCTATAGCTATATATACCATGCTATGCAGTGTAAAATGTTTGTGTCATAAAGCTCACCTTCTACCAGTGCCCTGTTAGATCAGTTGCATATCATAACTGATCAAATATGCAACTGTGTAGTGAACAGCGTACGGGGTTGTACTTCATATTCATTGATTACTGAAATGAGAGGACGTACACGGCGTATGTCCTGGCAGTCAAGGGGTTAATGCTTCAATTGTAAAATATTTTACCTGCAGATTATTTTCTGTGCCTGAAGCATTTGTCGCAGATACTTGGAGAATTTTTTGTTACTGGGCAAAGTACCTTATAATTCTATAACCATAATCTAAGTTCAGCATGATTTTGATTTTATTAAAATGTAATTTATTTTGCTAAAAAAATAGCTATCTTCCTAATTGATAAAAACTTTTTGATAGTTTTGTAAGAGTGCATGTGAATGGCGCACTTAACAGCCAGAAGGTATGCTGTCGATCGGTACAATCCCTGGGATATAAAGAGGATCTTTCACAGTTTGATCCCGTACAAGTAAAGTTGTTGGACGAAATGTGCATAGCTGTAGATGAAAATGACAATGTTATTGGACCACGTTCGAAAAAAGACTGCCATTTAATGGAGAATATTAGAAAAGGTATTGATCTTTCTTATGATTATTTGTGAAATTTATTTTTATTTCCTAAACTTTTATATAACTAGCAATAATAACTATACCCTAGTATTCCCCCCCCCCCCCCCTCCAGCTGCTTGTCCCCAAAATAAGTTGACAGGATTTTTATGGGTCAGAGAATTCGAAAATGTGGGCAAAAAGTAGGGTGTAAAAAAATCATGATTTTTTAATTTAAATCAGATTTTTTAAAATTTAAATCAGATTTTTTAAAATTTAAATCAGATTTTTTTTAAATTTAAATCAGATTTTTTTTTATTTAAATCTGATTTTTTTTTATTTTTTTCCCTGTGTTAAAATATTAAACATCTACCAAAAACTAAGCATTTCAAAAATGAACAACCCTCCAATTACTAACATAATCTATGTTTTTTTGCTTTAATTAATAAAATTTTAATTATGTAATTATAGAAAAAAAAACTGCAAGTTAAAAATTTCTTTAGTAACATACAACATTATGTGCACTAATATTTTGTAATAATTATGTAAACCAATATTAAATACTGCTTATATTTTAAAGTTATTGATAAATTGCATTTAATTTTAAATTGATGATACAGATTAAATTTTGTAATTATTAAACAATTTACTGTTTAATTAAGAACACAATCTACATTTTTGAAAAAGTGGTTGAAAAAAGGTGATAAATAATAGTTTGATAAATTCATAAAGCAGCCAGTAATTTTACACAGGTTCTAAAGCGTATGTATATCAAATTGATCTAAAATTCTAGCAATGTATACAGCAAACTCACACATAATTTATAAATAGAGTACACAAATTGTATTTTTGAAATTTAAATCAGATTGTTTTCCCACAATATTAAAATATTTGAATAGCTACTAAATATTATAAAGTTTTGAAGTTATTTAACATTTAGTTAGATGTTTTTTAAATGTATAATACTTCTTTTTACACACTTTAATATTGTTATAATTAACAATAACAAATATTAAATTTTTTTACAAGTGATTCATTACTGATTATAATGCCTTTTCACACTATTTTAAAAAATCAGAAAATATGTGATTTTTATCATCTGATTTAAATCAATTGATTAAAATCATTGACACTCTATTGCTATGTTTATTGTACATAAAAGAATGAATAACTTGATTATTAAAAGGAAATTATGACATTGTAAGTTATATTAGATTTAAACATCAATTTTAAATTAAACGCTCTTTATGTTTGTTAGATAAAAACCATGCTTTTTACAAACTTACTGTACTAAAATTTTTCACAATATTCAGGAATTACGTTTACCGTTTAGAAGCAATTATTTAAAGCTTTGTTTTGTGTATTCATAAGTCACAATACCTGTAGAAACTTTCCAAATTATGTTCATCTTAGATTTGAATACTTTTTTATGTCATTTTAAACATTTAAAAATTTTTTTGATTTTAATCAATGATTTTTTAAAAAAATCACTTGATTAAAATCATGATTTAAATCGCTGATTTAAATCAACTGATTTAAATCATTGACACCCTAGCAAAAAGTGGGAAAAATTTTGAAATGGTCAAGGAATTTTTGATATATAGTACAGTCTCAAAAATCTGCACTTCTAAAATCCACAATCTTCTGAAATCCGCATGCATTTCAAAATGTAAACAATGAAATTTGCAATTTGAGAAGTATTTTTTATAATCTTTATTCCAAATAACAGTGAACGAAAATAATTTTTAATGTAAATTTATGAGAAAATAGTAATGACACAGGATATTACACAAATGAAACGCTTTTACTTCACAGAAACTTACGTATGAGAAGAGAGATATAAACAAGTGCAGAAAAAGTTTAGTAGCGGCACCATGCTAAAGAAAATAGCAAATTAATTTATTTTATATTTCATTCAAGGCTTTAATTAATGCATGACATAAAATATGGCCTGTCTCTTTATTTATCCAAAATGAGGATGAAGATAGATTTTTCACTTAACCTTACCACAAACTAAAGCCAAAAGAAAATACCAAAAGCTAATTTTTGAAGAAGGTTTGGTTTTAGGTGAAGATTTTGAAGTTCTTTGAGCAGCACAGTTGTATAGACCAACAAGAAATTATGGCTATTTACAGAATTCAAGAGGAAATTGAAGTTCTCAATCAAAGAACTATATAATAAATGTTTAAAAATGGTAACAAAAAGTAATTTGGGATATTAAAATAATGTGCTGGTAAATAAGAGATTCAAGTTTTTGATTTGCTTAGATTGAATTATTATATGCTCTTCTTGGAAATAAAAAATATATGTTGAAAAAAAATAAATCATTCAATCCAGAATCTACAAAACTCTTAAAATCCGCAAAATTCTAAAATCTGCACAGCCTCTGGTCCCAAGTTGTGTGGATTTTTGAGACTCTACTGTACTACTTTCCATCAGAATCTCTGTTATCATCATAAATGAAGAAATTTGAATTAATTAGTTATACAGTCTAAAATATTTGCATAAAATTTATACAAGCTATATAACAATAGCATAATATGAAAAATAATCAAAAATCGGAAATTCATAGAGTGCATGCTTTTTTTTTTAGCATTTATTCCATTGTGGAGATTTTTACAGCAAGCTAAAATTTGACAAGCTTGGCTTAAATTGAAGATGGCACTGAAATCAGCAGTGATTGCAACTTTTTTTTTTACTGATTTTTTGGTTCATCACATGCCTTTTTGGCTATTACAGCTGATTAATTAATAAATTTGCATTACTTTTCATTTTGATGTAAATTAGTGTATTTATAGCACAAATTCGCCATATTTTATGTCCTGTGCAATATTCTCAAGTGTAAACTGTAACCGAATTATTTGTTTATTTTCTAGCATTCGTTTCCCCATGTTTTTATTTTGTCAATATTACATACGCATTTTAATATTAATTCTGATTATGACCGAACTCAAGCTTTTTTATGAAGAAAATATGAATTTACTTCCGAAAAAAATCAAGATGCCGCTAATATTATTGGTGATCTCCAGGGTCTGACAAACCCCGGGCGACTAAAAAATTCCTCTTGGCAATAGCTTTTTTTACCTACTTAATTTAATTTTTTTCCCTTTTAACCAAAAAAATTTCATGTGCGAAAATATTTATTTTTAATAGCGTGGTTATTTGCAGTGGAAGAAAATACATGATACAACTCTCCTTAATTTTTCAGAAATCAGAGTTTTTGCTAAGCCAAACTAAAGTGCATGTTGAAAGGGCACTGCTTAGATTAAAAAACCTTAAAAATACTCCAACAGAAAATGAAAAAAAAAAAATTAAATGATGTTTTATTAAATGGAATGTACCAAAATGGGCAGTTGTCAGGTTTATCTCACAAAACTGACAAATATTATTTCAAATCAAAATCTCAAAGGCATTGTTAATTTATGTATATAATTTCTTATTGGGAATTAAAGGTAATGATATTAATTTGTCTACTGTTTTAATGTTTAATTTCATAGTTTGTTTCGACTTAATTTTTACAATGTAAAAGTGGTATTACCTTAAAGTTTTTGCTCAGTTTAATTTTTTTATTGAATAGTTATCTTGTTCACTGCAAAATGACACATAGATCACTCAAAAATAGCCGAATACGATATGTTAGTTTAGCAATAATCCAAAAAGTAAAAATCATAAGAAAGCTTGATTCTAATTTTAAAGCTAAATTTTTATTTTACATAATTATTTGATGTAATTATTAATTAATTAATATTTTACTTAATTATTTTAATAATTTACTTTATTGTAAGCATTCATTATAATTTCCAATGCTGTAGTTCAGTGGTTCCCAACATGGGGCGTACACCCCACCGGGTGGGGGGGGGGGGGGGCACTTCCAAATTTCTCACTCACTCATTCACTATCAATTTCTTTTGACCTTTTTGGGGAAAAGTAGTGGTGTAGGCTGAAAATATATGGAATACAAGGAAAATTTAAGAAATCAGTTTTCCATTGAAATCCTATCGAAATTAAAAAAGATTTAACACCAGAATAATTATGCCAATAGTCTTTTTAAAAATTTTACTGAATAAGTTTTCTACTCCTATTAGCGAAGACAATTAGCGATATTGGGAAAGAGAAAACAGAGCGAATGTGTTATGCGGAATAATGGCTACTTAATTTGATAAAGATGGGAATACTGACATACTTCTTGTGTATTGTGTTATCCATAGAAAGAAAAGTCAGTGTCCAAAGCTTTTCCACCAACTCTTACTGAGTTACAAGAATGCATTACAAAATGTATGAATTTATCAATTTTAACGTTAAATGTAAGTCTCTATTTAAGATATTTTCTGAAGATAAAAATATAGACCGTATAAGACTTTTATATGTTAAGTTGGAAAAGTACAACAAAATTCGTTTTGGCATATATATGGAAAGATGTATAATCTCATTGCATTTATAAAATTGTGTTAAGAACACATTTGTGGTAGAAGATTCACCTCTCTGATAAGTTAAAAAATGTGAAATGAATAGTTTTTGTTATGGCTCTATTACACTCCCACCGTATGAAAAAAGTAATTTTTTTTAAATAATGATGCATAATTTAAGGATTAGGGAGGGGGGACATAGTGGCTTTACAGATACTTTGGTGGGGCATGGCCAATAAAAGGTTGGGAATCACTGTTGTAGTTATTGCTGTTTAAAAGACGTAAACAAAACAGTAACCAGAAATCTACAAAATTCTAAAATCCGCACAATCTCTGGTTTCAAGTTGTGCAGATTTGAGGGAGTCTACTGTAATGCAGTAGACTCTTTCAAATCCGCACAGCTTGGAACCAGAGGTTGTGCAGATTTTAGAATTTTATAGATTTCTGATCATTGCTTTGTTTACATTTTTTAAACAGTAATTTGAATGTAATAATGCAATCAAAATTATAATGAATGCTTGCAATACAGTAAAATATTAAAATAATAAAGTAAAGTAATAAACTTAAAATGATAAAAAGAAAGATAATTTTTAAAATGATTGAATTATTAAAAGTAAAGCTCAAGTAAATAATTAATAATGCATAATAAAGATGAGATAAATTTTCCTTGAATTATTCAGTGAAACTTGCCTCATAAAGGTACCCTATTAATTCACATCAAAATCATAAAATTAGGAAGTTTTATTACAGGTTTAGCCAGTCTTAATAACCAAATAAACTTGATTAATACATAAATATATTTGGTAAATAGATTGCGATTATCAATAATACCAGCACATCTTCTTTTTTTTTTTTTTTCAGAAATAAATTTATATTTCCTTTATGAAAAACTGCGAGTTGAAACATATTATCGAGAATCTTATAATACGAGCAAAAATTGTGTGTGTGTGTATATATGTAAATTTTATCTTAAATATCGCTCTAATGATTTTGACTAAATTTTGCATTTTACCATTTTTGGGCATGAGAAGACCATTGGGCTAGGTCATGTGTTCAGGAAAATTCGATTAGTGGTCATTTTTTGCCATAATGGGTCAGGGTCAAGCTAATTATATCTAAAAAACAGCTCAATCGATTTTGACTAAATTTTATAAACAACCATTTTGGGCATGAGAAAACTATTGGGCTAGGTTGCATGTTCAAGAAATTTCGATTAGTGGGTCATTTTTGGGTCACTTCAGGTCAAGCTTTTATCTAAAAAACGGCTCTAATGATTTTGACTAAATTTTGTAATTTACTGTTTTGGATTATGAAAAGACCAATGGGCTAAGTCACATGTTAGAGAAAATTCGATTAGTGGGTCATTGTGGGTCAAGGTAATTTTATCTATAAAACGACTTTAACGATTTTGACTAAATTTTGTATTCTGTCGTTTTTGGGTTTGAGAAGAGTTCATTAGTTAGGTCGCATGTTCGAAAAAATTCGGTTATTGGGTCCTTTTATGTCACTATATCTCAGGATCATGCCAACATGTTTTTTATTTATAAAAATTTAAGTTTAAAACAATTGAATTTTAAAGTATATTTCTATAATAAACACCTATGTGAAAACACTAAAAGTAAAAAAAAATAACTAGCTGTAATATGTAGAGAAACATGTGAACATTTTCTAGGACAGAATGATGAATAATTCAGTATCAGAGGGAAATTACAATTACAGTAAAAGATCTTTATAATACAATTCTATATATAACACACAACTTCTCAGATGTGATATGTGAACTAGAGGTCTGCATGGGCCGACATTTCCAGGGCCGGGCCCGGCCCGACTCATAGAGAAAAAAATCGACCCGGCCCGATAAAAAATTTTTAAGTTCGGCCCGGCCCGGACCGAGTGAACTTCTACAAAACCTTGATTTTTACGTCGAATTGGTTAAAAATTTGTCTCGTATGAGGAGTTCTGACCAAAAATATGGAACAGATGCGTTATTATCCCTCCATCTGCCATCTTGGATTTTTTTTGGGCATGAATTAAAAACTGTTTTTTAATTAATAGTTATAATTATTATATTCCAGTTTTTTTAATATTATATTAATCTATCAACAATATTTAACCATTGGCGACATTTACTACTTGGCGGAAAAGGAGTTTTCACGCAAAAGTGCAGCAGGCTGCGATATTTATTTTTTTTTTAATGAATCTCTATTTTTTGTATGTAAATGTTTCAGTTATCATTAATATTGTTAATCCATATTCCATGTATAGAAGTGTTAAAAATCGGAAAAATGCTATACAGTAAAATCTTCTAAGATGAAATTGCATAGAAAAGGAAAAAAAAATGCGTTATAGACAAGTTCCCTTCTCAGCAAGTGTAAATGTATTATATATTCTTTTCTTACTTATTAGTATATTAATTTTGCATGGATCAACACGTTTTTCAGTTTAAAACAGGGTTCCGTCATAGGCAGGTTCCTTTTCACACATTTTACTGTATTTTAATTTAGTTATATTTTAATATGTGTAGAAATCTACTATTCTTTAAAAATAATAAATTTTAATGCTTAAGTGTAGAATAATGGCGATTCAAAAATGTATGCATTTTTTGCAAAAACTTTTGGGACAGGCTTAATTTAACTAACCTTTAAATGGACCAGGCCACGCCGAGACAATGATTTTCATACGGGCTGGCTCAAAACTAGGACTGACAAATTGGGCCGTGAAGACTAGGAATGAAACCAGGCCCGCCTCTGTACAGAAAAATTAAGTTAGGCCCGGCCCGAGTGCCGTGAATGAAAATCGAGCCGGGCTTGGGCCACGGGCAGATCTCTAATGTGAACAGTGCATTTTGCAGTTAAAACATGCCTGCGTTCCACATTGTAAAAATAAATTGCAACTCTCTAGAAGGCTAAATTTAATACACTATTTTATCTTTATCTCCTTAATTCAGAGCTTTTAAAAATTGCTATTATTACAATAAACATTTTTGAAAATGAGTAACATAATGAATGATTTGGTCCAGGCATATTTGGACCATCTATAAAGTAAGTTTAACAATGTGTAAAATGATCTATATTATGCAAAAATTTATAAACTGCACAGCAGCTGGTCCCAAGGAATGGGATATAAAGCTCTTGTACTGTATATTAATATGTTTCAGGTATATTTAGCCACGTTTACAATGTAAGTTTTATGCTTTGTGAAATGTGGTCTGTATAATGTAAAGTTCTATATAACTCACAACCTTGCATTTTTAGGTTTGTGTTATAAAGATCTTCTGTATTTTGTTTAATTACATTAGAACCAGCTGTTTCCTTTTTAGCTGTTTTTTAAATACAGTTCTACAATAAAGATCCAGTTTCAATAATTAAAGTAGACCTGAACTGCTACGAAAAAAATCGTAGCTGCTACGATTTGGATCTATAAACTATGATGCTACGAAAATCGGCCTTAAACTACGATTTTTTGCAAAAAACACAAACACATTTTTTTGTTTCTAGTTGCTATTTTTATCCCACGCAGCATATATTTCAGGAGTGATTCTGTTCCGAAATTTCCAAAATTTCAAAGTATTCATTTCCGAAAATTTTAAAAAATTGGTCATTAAACCGGAAATTCGGGTATTAATAAATCGGGAAGAAAAAATCTGGACTGCAAAACAAACTTCTTAACATAAAACCCTCTTTATGTAATTAAACACGAGTGAATTGTGTTTCTGTAAATATTTATCCAGGTATTCCCTTCCTTAGAATCAGGGGTGCCATTAAGAATTTCTGGAGGTGGGGGGAGGTGGTTCTTTGAGACGCAAGGTTTGAAATAGTGTGCAAAATCTCATGATTTGCATACGGAAAAGGAAAGTCCTGCTTAATGAAAAATGCTGTGCAGTATTTCCCTCTGCAAATTCTTCCACAGACCTATGATTCTTTTGCGATTATATTTTGAAATTTCTTGGAAATCCGCAAATTTTTTTTCTTTTATGAAATTTCTCCAAATTAATTCGTGATTCGATCGCGGTAAAAAATGAGAATTTCTTCAAATGGTCGTGTAAAAATATCTGGTATTTCGTCAAAGATCTCAGAAACAAATAGTGATTATCTTCAATTGGTCGCTGAATAAAATCGCTAATTTCGTTGAGTTCTGAAAGAAATTGCAAATTTCGTCAAAAGATTGTGCAAACAACCACGAATTTCCAATAAACTATCCAGGGAAAACATTGCAAATTTCATCAAAAGGTCGCAGAAACGATTAGTGAATTTTGTTAATTGGGTGCGAAAAGATATCGAAAATTTTACCGATAAACTATCGGGAGTTTCGAGAAATGACGGTGTAAAAAAATTAATTTCGTCAATTGGTCGCAAAATCAAAATAAAATAAATTTCGTCAAAGGATCGTTGTAAAACCGTAAATTTTCCCAAAATATGGCAGGAGGAAAATGCTAATTTCGTCAAAAGATCGGTAAGAACATGCAAATTTCATCGAAAGATCAGTAAGAAAATGAAAATTTCACCAAAAGATCGTGGACCTAATTTCGTCAAAGGATCGTTGTAAACGCAAAATTCGTCAAAGGATCGCGGTAAAAAGTACGAATTTCGTCCAAAGTTCGTGGTTAAAAAGTGCGGATTTCAATAAAGAATCATGATAGAAAAATGTAAATTACGATTGTGGGAGTAAATTACGATTGTGGGAGAAAGGGGGGGGGGATTGTGAATATCCTGAAATGATTGTGGGAAATAGATTGCGAATTTCGTCAAAATTTACTGCACTGGGCTAAAAAACTGGAACGAGGCTCCTTTTACAAAAGTCAAAAAAACGCTTTGAAACGAGAAGAAACTCTAAAAATCGTATAAAATTTTGAAAGGAAAAAAATTACTGTATTGAGTTTAAAGACTGAAACCTTATTCCTTTTACGAATGTCAAAAGATGGCTGTGAAAAACCAACCAACCTCAGATTTATTTTAATTTTGTGTGCTACGGTTTCTCATTTTCAAAGGTTGGCAGGTCTGTTAAAGTTTTATTATTATAACATCAGAATTTCCCTCAGACAGTTTCAGGAGGGTGCTGCACCCTGCCTGCCCTGAGATTTACAAAATAGCACTCCCCTTGCCTCTCATTAAAAAAATTAGCTCCCTTGTTGCCCCCACCTGAAAAAAGTGCCTTTACTTCTTTGTTTATTAAAAAATTTTACTTGCATAGTAAAAATTGACTCATTGCTGTCTTTAAAATAGTGTTCTGTCTATTAAATATTAAAAAGTAGTTTTAAAAATCAAAAGAATGTCTTTAATAATTTCAAGAAATGCCCTTAAGAATCCAAAACATGCCCTTCGGAATCTAAAAGTGCCCTTTTCCCACAAGCAGCACCCTGCCCTTTTTTAAACCTGGGAGGAAACTCTGATAACATTGTTAACTTTTTATAGTATAATTATATTTTATTGCAATTTTCAAATCTTAGCCCTTTATTCTCATGAAATACAATTTCGCAGAAAATATTGTTTTGGACTGTACAGTAAAATATGTAACTTGTTTTTACTGTTTAGTGAAAAATCTAGTCAACCCTGGAATAAAGTTTCATTAAACAATGTTCATTAAAGAATGAAATCAACAGTAAATAAATATAAAAGTAAAAATAGTTTTTTGAAAAGACTTTTTTATAAGCACTAATTTAACCGTGTGTCCGTAGGTGTCCCTAATATTATAATTTTAAGTCTGTCAGTCTCTGCACGATCACGGTTTCAAGCTTTTAATCCATCCTGTTTCAATCTTTATAACCAATATAGCAAATTCTCTCTTCAATAAACTTTAAAGTGATTTCACTTTATATATATATATATATATATATATATATATATATATATATATATATATATATATATATATTGTGTGTGTGTGGGGGGGGGGGGGGCAGGAGGGTTCCCATGTCTGTACAGAAAATAAGGCTGCTCTGTTATATTAAGAGATTTTAACCTGAAATTATTTTCATCTATACTTGTAAATGGTTGCCATGCAAGTAGAAGAAGAAACATTTTTCTTTGTGATGAATTTCAAAAAACATTTTTATTGAATATAATTTAAGATTAAAAGACCATATAAAAATTTAAATTTCATGTTTCTTTAAGCATGTGTTTATATTGATTTTAAACAGTTTCTAAGATTATTCTCCCTTGCGAAATATTTGTGTAGTTAGACATATAATTTTGTGACTAACCAATTGACATATATATTTAATGGATGTGAATATGGACATCATAAGGTTTTTTCTTTATCTGTCTCTTCTCTGTTGTAAATTGATGAAATGTTAAATGAAAACTGTGCTTATACATTTTAGGAATTTTCTTTTGTTATTCATATAATGTATCTGTACTGGTTCTTTATATTTTATAAAAGGCCAATTACATTCAATCATGAGCACTAACTTTTTAAGATAACTGTATATCACAGTAGTGTCAAAGAAAAAGTACAAGAGTTTTTTTTTTTTTTTTTTTTTTAAATAAAAGTATGCCATATCGTTATTATGTGACTTAAAATGTTTTAGAGACTTAAGCAGAGGCAAAATTTTATGTGAAAGAGAAATTCAGTTAATGACAATACATTTTTTAATGTTTCTCAGTTCTATTATTTGCACAGTTGCTTATTTATTTATTTTTAACAGTAAGAATAAAGTCTTAATTAGCAAAGGAATCAAGTAATAGACATTTATCCTTTAAAATCCTGGACTTTTCTAAGTACTGAGTGTTAATAGCGAAAATTCAAACTTCACTGTGCTTTAATAATTTTTATTTCTCAGTTCCATGAAAATTGTATCTTTACAAATTTCCAACTCGTATTCAATTTTAAATTACTCGTGTTTTGAAAAAGTATTCATTGAGATATTAGTCAGACAGACTTTATGCAGGGTGTCTACAGATATTGTAAAAAAAAAAGTTCCCTGATTTCTCTGACCATCTTTATCAGGCTTCCCTGATTTCAGGGTTGCAAAAAAAAAAAAAAAAAAAAAAAAAACTGGTTAAAATTAAAAAAAGTCAGGCCAGTGGCTTTTTTTGGCCAAAATTGGCCTTTTTTGGCCATAATTGGCTTTTATACAATAAAGCATTGTAATTATAAACTACACATTTTAAAGTGTTTTTAATTAGTTTTAATGACATTTAATTGATTTAGAGCTTAATAAGTAACCCAATTTTTCAATAATGAGGACATTAATACTGGAATAAAACTCAGATGGTTTTGCTAGTGATTTGTAGTCAGAATTGCAAATATGTCAGCTAAATTTTAAAAGGGCCATACCAACTGTTAATTTTTTCATTTTTACTGTTTTATAAAATTAAAGAGGACAATGGTTACTTAGTTACATGTTTTATTACTTAATTTTAAGAGCTATTAATATTACAAGTCTTATTTTATTTCTAGTAAACATTTATCCATAGTCATATTAATAAAAACATAATTTCTCACTATTAAAAACATTATGAATAGCATATGCATGATTATGCTTAGCAACAAGCTTTTCAAAAATTTTAGTTAGATATTTTTTTTTTCCTTGTTAAATGCTAATTTTTTATACACTTATGTACCACTCTCCTCAAATATTATATCCTTTCTTATTTCTCTTTTAACATTTATAACTTAATCTGTCCATATGGACACATAAGAATGCTTCCATTTTGATGCACTACAGTTTGTCATTAATTAAATATAATCTTTAAAATGTGGAGCTATGTAATATAGAATTTTAAAACACACCACATTGGAGCCGAATTTATATTCTTTTCAATGTTTATAATTTTTATTTTTTTTCAGACATAATGTCTTCACAGTTACCTTCTAGAAGTTATATAGACTTATTTATTTGACAAAATTTAATAGAAATCTATAATTTTTTCAGTAGAAAATATTTATAAGTGTATTAAAAATTAATTGATCCAAATTTAAAACGAATTAACTGTAAACTAACTTTAAAAAAATAAAAACCGGCTTTTTTTTAAAGTGGTTAAAAGCAAAAAAAGCCGGTAACCCTGTCTGATTTCCATTACTAACAATACACATACATTTTTTCATGTATGCTACTTCCTCATATAACAGTAGGGGCACTGTCTCCTATGAGCTACGCTCTCCAACTCCTGTTCAGACACTGCAAACTCTAAAAGCATGCTAATTTGATCGGCTTTACAAAAATTTCGGAAGAATGAATTATAATTTTTTAAAAGTTGCAATCTCCCTGTTAACGGGTTGTTTTCGCCTTCGATTCAATCAGATCAGTAAAACATGTGAAAATAAGTAAACAGAGTCTTTGTCTCCTGGTATTTTTTTCAATGCTATAAGAAAGTTCTTTTAAATAAGACATTTTAAATGTATCGTTCTAAAACTGACATAATTTTCACCAAAGTTTTCTTTTTCTTTTTAATATTCATGTGAAAATACTTATGTTGTTAGAAAGGAAATATTATTTGCGCTGTCTTAGGATTCTCAACAATAGTTTAAAAAATTATCTCAAAATATGAAATAAATGTCTCGCGCAAATATATTTGTAAATTTTAATTGTTTGGCAACATTATAGTTTTGCAGTTTTCAATATGTCGTAATTTTTTCCATTTAAGACTTTTAATGCATATTAATGAATTTATTATTAAAAAATTTTCTTTCCCTTTTAAAATTCACATGTAAATATAGTTTTTATGATGTAATTATCAATAGTTTCCTGCTTTTAAAACAGAAATTCTCATTTGAAAGTTTTATTTCTGTTTATGATAGTCACGTGTAAGTAAATTTTTAATTTGAAAGAAATATTTTTCTTTGCACTGTTTTCACAAATTGACAAAAATTTAAAATACCATTTTCTAAAAGATGTAAAAAATATATCTTGAAATGCTGAAAATTTGAATTTAAAAAGGAAATAAATTCTCAAAAAAATGAGTCAAATAAAAAAAATAAATGCAGTCTGCACACCGGGAACTTCTAATGTATAAAATTATCTAAAAATTATTACATTCCCCTGTATAGTTTTTGCTCCTATAAAACTTTTTTACTGGAACGATTTTGACCAACTTTAACATTAAATATCTCTTAAAATAATTATTCGATTTAAAAACTATCTGCAACAGCATGTTTATCAAACATTTCTCTATAATACCACCTATTTTCATACTTTTGTATGAAGTAGTTTTCTTAATATTGACGAAAAAAGACCACCAGTCACAAAAAAAAATATTCAAAACCGGCGGTGGCGGTGACAGCATTAGTTTCCTTTTTTTTTAGAATAGAGAAACACTTATCCACAGGGGTGTAGTAGAGGATATACGGAGCTATATGCCGGTGTATACCTTCTGTTTTTTTAAAGAAGCTCCGTATACCCTCTGTTTTTCAAATAAAGCTAATGATATAAGTATATACAGAGGTGCCAAGTTTCAATGAAAGTTATCAGTAACCAGAGTTCGGGGGGTGATTCTGCATACAAAAATGGGGGAGAAATTAGTCTTTTTTCTGCAACCCATTGACGAAATTCGCACTTTTTCTGTGATCTTTTAACATAAATCGCGCTTTTTCCGCGATCTTTTAACATAAATCGCGCTTTTTCCGCGATCTTTTGACGAAATTTGCGTTTTTTCGCGATCCTTTGACGAAATTTGCGTTTTTTCGCGATCTTTTGACGAAATTCACGTTTTTTACGCGCCCCTTTGACGAAATTCGCGTTTTTTACGCGCCCCTTTGACGAAATTCGCGTTTTTTACGCGCCCCTTTGACGAAATTCGCGATCTTTTGACTAAAATTGCGCTTTTTCCGCGATTTTTTAAAAAATATAAATCGCACTTTGTCCGCGACCTTTTGACAAAATTCGCGTTTTTCACGCGACCCTTTGACGAAATTCCCGTTTTTTCGGCAACTCTTTGACGAAATTCGCGCTTTTTCCGCGATCTTTTGTCTAAAATCAAGCTTTTTTTAATATAAATCGCGGTTTGTCCGCGATCTTTTGACTAAAGTCGCGCTTTTCAAGCGATCTTTTGACTAAAGTCGCGCTTTTTCCATCACCCTTCGACGAAATTCGCGCTTTTTCCATCACCCTTCGACGAAATTCGCGCTTTTTCCGCCACCCTTCGACGAAATTCGCGCTTTTTCCGCCACCCTTTGACGAAATTAGCTTTTTTTACGCGATCCTTTGACGAAATTAGCTTTTTTTACGCGATCCTTTGACGAAATTAGCTTTTTTGCACGACCCTTTGACTAGAATCGTGCTTTGTCCACGATCTTTTGACGAAAATCGCGCTTTTTACGCAACCTTCCTTTGACGAAATTAGCGTTTTTTCCGCGATCCTCTGTCGAAATTCGCGTTTTTTCCGCGATACTGTGTTCGAAATTTTCGTTTTTTGAAGCAATCCTTCACAAAATTTGCGTTTTTTCAAGCGATCCTATGACGAAATTCGCGTTTTTTTCGCCGTAATTTTTAACCGATGTCCGTAACGCCGTAATTTTTGTTGCGTATTCGTAATAATTACGGACAAACCGTAATACTTGGCACCTCTGTATATACTCTAGACATGACGTTCATGGATTTAGTGTATGCTCACTGCCTATAGCGTATACCTTCTGGGTTTTTTACCACTACAACACTGCTTATCCAGCTTACTAAATACCCAAATATCTCATTTGGGAGAAAAAAAAAATTCTTGCTGGCTCGACCTACAGGCACAGGTAGATTTCGAAGTTAACTACTAATTTCATATACAAAAACTAAATCAAGATTAGAGATACACCCAGTTTAAGAATTTTATCTGGCTGTTTTTGATGAGTTTTTAATTTCATTTTTCTGTAAGAGTTGGTTTTATCAGAATCATGTTAATACAATAATTTTTTCTTTAACCCCTATTTTTTTCATCCCTTCAGAATATTTTTAGTAATATCATCCATTTAGTGGAGTACATCTTATCAAAAACGTGTTACTACAAAAGTTATAGATAATATTAAGAAGATTTATATCTTAAATTTAAACTGTTTGGTGATTGCTTCATTAAATGAACCACGAACTATATTTTAAATTATGAGAATAATTTCATTGAGACACACACGTGTTTAATAATGCAGCCCTATATACATTATCTCTGAGGTATGTTAAAACTTTTCACAATGCCAATGATACTTTTTTATCGCCTTAGTGGCAGATTAATGAAGATGTGATTTCTTTCTTCTACAACCCTCCCCCGTCCTTTTTTTTTATTTTGCTGTAAGAGTTGGTCATATCAAAAACTTGTCAATATAAGAGTTGTAGATAATATTAAGAAGATTTATAATAAATTTAAGTGGATTTGATATCCCGTGAATTGATGAAGTTATGAATTTTTTTCTTCTTCAACACCCCCCACAAAACCTCTCTGCATTTCGACCCCTTGGTCCGATTTTGCTTAACGAACTTGACTGAGGTTTTTTGCCCCTTGATTTTATGTAGCAGTTTGGAATAGATTTGTGCTCAATTATGGAAGTAATCGTGTACATAAAAAAGTGATATAGATAGATAAAGTTTTGAACTGGGGGTGGTTTTGGGTTTTAGGGATCATAATCGGCATAGATCTTCAAGAAAATTTCAGAAATTCCAACATAGGGCAGAATGTAATAGGTAGTATTTCTTACAAAATCTACTTAAAAAGAGAAAAACATAAAAATTGCCTAATATTCATAAAGTATTGGTTGACAGTTTTATAAATCCATACTCAAAATTTAGTTCAACTTCATATAGTGTGGCCAATGGATATAGGGTGACCAGAAAATTTCCTCATTTACTGAAAAATGTCAATTCTATCACATATCTACATCTGACGGGATATGTAATTGGATTAAGCTGCCTACCTGGTCAGGTTATGGTGATGTCAGGGATATGTTTAGGAAAATTTTAAGTTCTTTAAAGGACCCTTCACAAAATTATTTATCCTAAAACAGGACCCTTCACAAAATTATTTATCCTGAAACAGGACCCTTCACAAAATTATTTATCCCCAAACAGGACCCTTCACAAAACATTTTATCACAAAACAGGACCCTTCACAAAATTATTTGTCTCTTAAACAGACCTTTTACAGAATTTTTTCACTTTCAAATTGAACTTTTCACAAATTTAGTCATTTAAAAATAAAATCTGGCCTGTAAGTAAGCAGTTGAACTCACCAAAGCTTTTATTACTTAACTTTTTATACATGAAGGATAGAACATGAAGACATCGATAATTTAAAATGCACAAAACTATGACTAGAATTTTCACTAAAATAAGAAAAACTTCACAATTTCACAAAAACAGGACCCTGTGAGAAAAGTCTGGACAGACCCCTGAATGTATCATTTGAAATTTTCAAAAATGGGTAAATTGCTTTCAATATCAGCGAAGCGCTATCCACAGAAAATGAGGACATCAGATCGTCTTTAATTTAAGTGTTAAATATCAAAAGCTCATACTATGTGCATATGTATATACATATTTTAAATTGGGAAAGACTAATCAGCATGTGAGAAATATGGTACATAAAATAGATGAATCAGTCTTGTTGGCAAGGTAAATCGTATGCAAATATTTTTGCATATAGACAAATTTCCCTGATTTTCAAGTATTTTTACAAAATTTCCTGATTTTTCCATGATTCCCAAATTTCCAGATTCTGTAGACACCTTGTCTGTGAATGCCAAATAGCGAGTAGAAATCTTGGTTAATGTCAAATAGAGAGTAGAAATCTTGGTTTAGTTGATAAAAATTTGTATCATTCAAGCTACTATGGTGAGTAACTTAAATATACAAACTCTTAAAAAATCTCGGAGCTGTGAAACAAAATGTGTTAACCAGGCATGAGATTCATCCGCGGTTTTCCGCTTTTTAGTCATTTTTTAATTTCCTTTTTTCGATTTTTTTCAAATTTTCACTTTTTTGCCGTTTTTTTCGATTTTTAATTTCTCATTTTTCAAGAATTTATTTCGTGCAGACATCCGTTTTTTATTCGTTTAAATAATATTTATTCGTTTAAAAATTAAAGTCATAAAATGATTTTAATCCTCATCAAAATATGCTTATATTTCAACACTTGAACTACGAGAAGTAATTTATCGCGTGTGGTGGTTATCCTGTTTCATCACGATCGCTGAACCAGGGATGATTCTGTTCCGAAAGTCCGAAGAATTACTGCAGTCATTTCCGAAAATTAAAAAAAAAAATCGGTCATAAATCTGAAAATTCGGACATATATCGCGAATTTAGACAAATGGTCAGAAAAAAAAATCAATTTCGTCAATCGTTCAAAGAAAAATCGCCAATTTCGTCAAAAGATCGCGAAAAAACGGCAATTTTCGTCAAAAGATCGCGAAAAAACGGCAATTTTCGTCAAAAGATCGCGTAAAAACGACAATTTTCGTCAAAAGATCGCGAACCAACGGCAATTTTCGTAAATAGATTGCAAAAAAAATGGTTATAATGTTCTGTATCTTGGTAAAATAAACTTTTCATTAGAGTAAGTAAATAATTTCTGCCTAATTCGTGTTAATTATTTCTTTTTAATTTACAACACAAAGCTAAATTGTGTGTAAATTATATATATTAATAGCAATTATATTTGTTGTGCTTGAAATCCATAACTGTCATTGTTCAAATGTCGTTCGCGCTGTTTTCAGCTTTTTTGCTTTTTGGTCAATCTCATCCCTGGTTAACCATGTTCAGTTTTCTGCCAGTAAGTATAGAGGTGGCAAGAAAATCTTGCTGACCTTTCTATTTCCTTCCTGCACAAAATTCTGGAAATGAGGGAGAGGGCAAGTTGCATGTGACTAATCTTATGATACACTTAGACTAAAAAAAAAAAAAATTCTTTTGAATCAATAATTTCCAGAATAACTGCCAAAGGAGATGCAGAATGCTTTCCTAGTATTATCAAACTAATAGTGTGTTTGAGTTAGTAATCTCAATTATTACAGCTCCATGTGAACAAAAATTTTCATCTAATGAGTCACATAGAAGCATTTCACACTCAACTTAAGGAACATGTATTATGATGATCAACTGCAATGGAGGCTTTGTTAACTACTTTCAATCCAGAAATGTAAGGAAATTATAGCAAGGAAAAAATAGTGATTCTAAAATCTTGCACTCTACATGTAATATTAATTCTGCAAATAACTGTAAATAATTTTTTTTTACAGTATTGTAAAGCATAAAAACTATTTTAGGAAATGTGTTCTTGTGTTTTGATTTTTGCAGTTGGTTAGTAGAAAATAAGAAGTCCATCAGGGTAGTAGTCAACTCCTCTGTCTACCACACTACAGGTCCAGAGTTTGACTCCAGGCTGGGCAAGGTTCACTATAATATACACAATTACAATTTACAAAAAATTAAAAATAATAAGTTTAAAAATATATATACAATTGAATTTGAAGATAATTTTATTCTACCCCATTTAAATAATCTACATGTGCAATATCCTTTCCTGGATGGTGTTTTATTGCATAGTGGAATGGTTGGAGAGTGAGTGTCAACGCAAGAGCCTGGGATTGTTGCTTGCATTGTTTTTCAAGAATGCTCTGATCAAAACAAAAGGCATTGTCGGAGGTAAATAACTCCCAAAACTCCTAACGAATGCAGCTAATTTCTGTGTCTAAGGGGTCATAGGTATTTGCCAGTAACCTTTGGTTAAATCTAGCACTGTAATATATTTTGCACTGGCTACTCTTTCAACTCTATCCTCTATATTGGGAAGTGGGAAAAATTCAGCCTTAGTGATAGTGTTTAATTTCCTGTGGTCTATGCGGGGTCGTGGATCTTATCCAGGGGCCTCTACTAAAATCATGGGGGATGTATAACCCAATCCCCCCTCCTTTATGATTTTCAACACTAACGTTCTTTGAATTTCCCTATTTTGGATTTCTTTTTGCCTAATCGATTTACGATGCGGTCTGATTCCCATCTGTTTATATTCACTTAATTTGATGTCATATTCAGTAAGGTCTGTTAATCCTGGGTCATTTGAAAACACATACCAAAATTCATCTAACAGAACTTCTAACTCGCGTAACTGATTGGGGTTACAACGGTCCCTTAAATTCCCTTCCTCCACTATTTTTTCAAAGCTGTAACTGCTCGCATTTTCTAACTCGTTCAATTAATTGTATGCGGGTTGAAACAATATTGGATTTAATGATACACCAATATACACTCGCCAAAATAGGCCAAATGGCTGAGAAACTGCAACAATGGAAAATTTTTAAGGCTAAAAAGTAGAAAATAAATTATAAATAAAGAAATAAAAATTAATATTAAAAGCGCTTTTATCAATTAATAGTTTAATATTAATTAAATTATGATTTAGATGTTTAGAAATCCTAAACAGATAGTTTAAATAATGTTTCATTTTTTTTCTTTCCTGTTGCCATATCTTAAACAAGTGGGTAAGTGTGATCACAGATCATACTGAGGGTTTCGTTTAATATTCTTTTCAAAATCTTTATCCTTTTGAAAAATCTATTAGTTCCACATTTTGCAACCAGGGGGCGCACTCTATTCTAAACAAACCTCTATCCAAACAAAACTTCGTTTTACAACCTATGCGTAGATATACACTATATAGCCATTAATGACCGGCAACTTTCAATTTTAGACATTTTGTCGAATATTTAGAAATATACTTGACAGATTCTTCTGGAATTTCAGGATTGAAAAGAACAGGTATGACCTCATGTTTAGAAATGTCGATTTGATAAGGGGGTCAATTAGGGGGCCAACAAAAAATCAAAGAAAAAAAATACTTGGGATCACCCTGTAAAATAAAATGCAGGAAATGATCTATCGCTACCGAATATAAATAAACAGACATTGTGCAATATGTGTATGCTTTTGTGTAAGAATAGCATGTTTATTAAGAGAGATATAGTGATTTATTTTAAAAAAATCATGCATGTTTTTTGCTTATAAAATGCAGGATTTTTAACCAAATTTAACGCCGGTTTCAGAAAAATTGACAAAATATAGTAAATACAATATGGTGCAATTGGAATATAAATATATGAAATATTTTAGGAAATATGAGCAGTTGTATGAAATAATTTTTATCTGCGCATGCGCGAACGATAACAAGGATCATTTTACATAATTTAATAGTCAACTCTATGGAACAACTTAATAAAAAAAATCTAGTCAAATATCGTAAAAATTCAGAAAGATATCGGCGTTAGAGTGAGCAAATTTTTTAGTTGTTCTCTAAAAGCAGCTGAATGATAAGTAATTTTCCACAAATTGTCATTTTTTATTGATGCTTTAATTCTTCTTGGATAACCACCATAACGTGCCTATACCAAGATCAAAATCGAAGCATTTTTTTCCAAATCTACTCGTTGATACTCACTAAATACTAACTTTTTTCTGAAAGCCAGTTAATAAAAAATGACAATTTGTGTAAAATCCCTTATCATTCAGCTGCTTTTAGAGAACAACTAAAAATTTGCTCACTTTAACGCCGATATCTTTCTGAATTTTTACGATATTTGACTAGATTTTTTTAATAAGTTGCTCCATAGAGTTGACTATTAAATTATGCAAAATGATCCTTGTTATCGTTCGTGCATGCGCAGATAAAAATTATTTCATACAACTGCTCATATTTCCTAAAATATTTAATATATTTACATTCCAATTGCACTATATAGTTTCTACTATATTTTGTCAATTTTTCTGAAACCGGCGTTAAATTTGGTTGAAAACCCTGCATGTTATAAGCAAAAAACATGCAAGAATTTTTTAATTTTTTAAATAAATCGCTATATCTCTCTTAATATACATTCTATTCTTACACAAAAGCATACACATATTGCACAATGTCTGTTTACTTATATTCGGTAGCGATAGATCATTTCGTGCATTTTATTTTACAGGGTGATCCCAAGTATTATTTTTTTCTTTGATTTTTTGTTGGCTTCCTAATTGCCCCACTTATCAAAATCAACATTGCTAAATATGAGGTCATACCTGTTCTTTTCAATCCTGAAATTCCAGAAGAATCTGTCAAGTATATTTCTAAATATTCCACAAAATGTCTAAAATTGAAAGTTGCCGGTCATTAACGGCAATATAGTGTATTAGTCGAGGGGATCGGGCCCGGACCCATAGTACCCGTGATAGGTAAGCGCCCCTGGCGGTAAAAAGTGGAACTAAAATATGTAAAGCTATGGTGCATAATATGAAAGAGTAGTCAAAGGGCTGTGCAATGATACATCACATGAGGGGTGTCGGCAAAAGTTAGAGAAGTGCCCCGGGTGAAAAGGGGGGAGGTTAGAAAAATTGCTTAAAATACCAAAGTTAGATGCCAGATAGGTAAATAATATGACTTTTTGAAAATTTTATGATTTTTCGTGTGATCGCAAGTGTTCTACTATAAGTATGCAAAATTTCAAGTCTCCAACTTAATTAGGGGCTGAGTTAGAAAAATTGCTTAAAATACACATGTTAGAGATCTGAGGGGGTAAATATAAGACTTTTTGAAATTTTTATGATTTGTCGTGTGATCGGAAGTGTTCAGCTATAATTATGCAGAACTTCAAGTCTCCAACTTAGTTAGGGGCTCAGTTAGAAAAAAAGGCTTAAAATACACAAGTTATAGCCCAGACGAGTAAATGAAAGACTTTTTCAAAATTTTATGATTTGTCGTTCGATGTGACGTGCACAGTTATAAGCAGTGACCCGGAGCCGACACAGTTAATTTTTTTGCTTACAAATTCTTCCTTTATCTTCATTAAAGATCTGACAAAATACATTTTTCTTCTCATCAAATTTGAAATGCTTGATCAGAAAATCTGACATCTTGTAGCTTTTACTTTTAAAAAAGAAAGTTTGGTGGAATTTTAAACACAAAAATCTTAAATTTCTTCTACACTTTTCAAACAACCAAAATTGTACAACAATTATACATGTAAACAACAGGTGACAAGTTTTCAAATAGTGCTGCTACTTAGCTCAAGTAGATGTGAAGTAGTATTACGCTGTTTTTGTGAGAAGTTTTCCATATCTAATTAAAAAAATATATATAATTAAAATACGGAATAATGATGCAATTAAAATAATTTAAGCCTGGAAATTTAAAAGAATATAAAAAAAACTAAAGGAGCCCTGGAGCAGGAGTAAATTTAGAACTCCGGCTCCGAGTTCCAGCTCCGGGACTCTGGCTATAAGTGTGCAAAATTTCAAGTCTCCAACATATATAGTTTCTGAGAACGGGCTCTGTAACAGACACAGAGGAGTGATACGAATATAGTTTCGTCACATGAACGAGAAACCCTAAAAAGAAAGAGAGCAAAAATATTTTTTTTTATAAATTCACTTTCTTGATCTTTCTACCAAACGTAAAAAAAAAGGCAGTGATTTTTTTATAATCGAGTCTGGTGCCCTCGCTAAATTAATGTATTTTAAAGGAAATTTTTGGGAAAAAACGAGAAATTCAGTCAAATTTTGGCGTGATTTTCAAGATGAACATAAGTTTTTTTTTTTTTTTTAAACTATTCACTTTTATACTTATTTTTTACTTGTTAGTTATTTAACTTTGAAATTTCGACTTAAAGTTCTTGGAGTCTATTGTTTTTTTCTTTCAAACACGACTCGCGACTGTCTCTGCAAAAGATCTGGGCCCTGTTCATTTGTACCGGGTGCCCCTTTTCTGCTGTTTCGGGTCGTGTCTCTCGTTTAGATTGAAAACAACTTTAAAAGTATAACAAATGTCTTAATTTTCCTCATGCCTTGTTACCTTTTTTTTTTACTCCTTAAAGAAAAAGAAAAAAACAAATGTGCGGCAACTTTCCTTACACTTTATCTATATAGTTTTGCGCCACAGCCGTTTTAATTTCAGGACGGAAAGATCCTTTTGGGCAAGGTCAGAAGAATGCCATTTCTACTGTTTTGTATATGTTGTATTCTGCTTTCCCCCCATCACGCTTCAAAGAGCCACGCTCTCTCTGGTTTGGCAGGTTTTTCTGTGGGATTGCGCAATGTTTACTGTCTATTCTCTGAATGATGTGTTTTGGTTTTTGTATCTTTTTGTTTCGTCTTTAATATGCGCTGCTTCATATTGGAGGTAGTTGCCATGCGTGACTCTTTGATCTGTATCGTAAAATGGATGTTAGTGTTTCAGTATCATCACGTGGGAAATTTTGCAACTGAACTGCAGATGGCATTGTCAGATTGTTATTTTTACAAGTAGGGAATTTTAATATTTGAAATAATCGTGGTTTATGTGTCAAAATCAGGGCAAATATTTATTGGCAGATTTTAATTTAAAGTGGCTGGAACTCAGATACTTTTTAACTTTAATCAAAAAAAAAAAAAAATTAACCCTCTGGTGTATTAATAAAATTTACAAATGAGACATATTTTTAATGTTTTCAACTGACAACTTTGTAATTTTTTTCTGACATTTTCCTTCGTCCCATTTCCATAATCGAGCTGCTTGCTATTTTTTTCATGGTCAGGTTTCCTTACCATTCTATGAAGTGCCATGCAAAAAACATCTTTTATTTTTTATAATAATAATAAATCACGAGGAAGGAATTGAAAATATAAGTATGACATAATTTAAATGCCAAACACACGTTATTTAAAAGTCTGATTCGTTGCTCGTAGGTTAGTTAGGAAAAAATATAAGATTAAGATTGAACTAAAATTTAATGAGAAATTTCATTGTCTCCTTTCATTTCATTCATTACTTTAAACTGAGGAATCTCCCATAATCAGGGCGTCCTATAATTTATGGTAACCATGCCTCTTTTTTTTTTTTTTTGAAAGAAAAAGGCTAGTGGCTCAAAAAGTAAAACAAATAAATAAGTCTATGGGATTAATCAATGTGAATTACCTTGTGATGGTACAACCAAAATTAGCAATACCTTGCAAGGTCTAAGATTCTTACACGATAAAATTTCGGGTCATTGTCAAATAATAAGATTTTCTTAAAAGATTTTTGCCCAATAAAATCTTTCACCTTATTTGTTGGTAATTTGAAATGCATAACATCATTAAATTGCATTTTAAACAATAGCCGTTTATGGGCGATAGCCTTTCGCAATTTCAAATAAGTCTTGGAAAAGAACTGTTTCGATTAAGGTTTTAATTTAATAGGAAATATTTATTTTTTCATCCGGAATATTTATTGAAATTTCATCCTTTATTGCACGTAAGATGAACATGGGCGGACAAAGCGAAGTTCTGAATATTTTTCTGTGTTCTTTTAAATTAAAGAATAACGAATAGAAAAAGATCCTTGTTTTTAAAAGCTTTTAAACGTTCTGCGTCGTAGTTTATGGAAAGGGTGAACGTTTATTCTTGATGTTTTTAAAGCTATGTCAAATAGAAAAAGAGCAGGTGAATAATTTCTTCCTATTGCTTCAAGGAATTTGGCAAAGGGTTGACGTCTATGTGTTTTTGGAGGTTTTTTATTCTTATTATTTTTCTAAAATTAGAACATTGTTGTTGGGGTATGAACTTTTCAGGAGGATCATAACCGCGTTTTTGCCAAATCGGCTTTTTATTTGTAACGATGCTATTTTTAGAACACAAGCATCTTAGAAATATATGTGTAAGTGCATACTAGCGGCTGTTTCTTTATACTATATAATGTATGCGTCGTATATTAAGGATATTGTCAAGTTTGCTCCCCGCTTAGCAACGCAAAACTTTGACGCGTTCACGAAGTCATTTTTGTATTTTATTTAGCCTCGAAATCGAAAAGTAGATCCATTTTTTTTTTTGTAAATGTGTTGTTCCTTCAATTTTAAGATTGCTCTTCTATGACGATTTTCCCCCGATCGTTGCAGCTCAAAAATCGGCTATTTGTTTAAGCTTCAAACACAGTTGAAAAGAGTTTATGAATTCGGTTTGTCTGCCTGTCTGTCCGAGAAATATACTCGGATTGCCATGTAATTGATATACGTTATTGCGGTTTAGTATGGCATGTTCTGTATTGAAAAGGAAGCGTGTAGCATTTATAGTTCGTTTACGGTAGAGTTCTTTCTAGGAAAAAAAAAGGCAGCAATAAATGGCACTGGGGAGAAAAAGAGCATCACGAGACTCCCAAAAAAGACATTGGAAAAAGAAAACTTCACAAATAATGCTAAAAAATAAGTTTGGTAAACAAATTCATTTGAACAATATTGCAAAAAATCCCTTACAATATTGTAAAAACGTACTTAACCTCTCCCAATTTTTTTTTTTTTTTTTTTTTTTTGATCGATTTGCGAAATTAATTTTTTTCAGTGACAATTTGTCGAAATTCGCCTTTTTTGACGACGAGCGATGGACAAAACTAGCTGTATTTTTTTTTTTTTTTTCGACCGATTGACAAAATTTGCCATTAGTTTCCGCGATCTTTTGACGAAATTCGCGTGATTTTCCCCCGATCATTCATCGAAGTTCGTGATATTTTTTCCCGCAACCAATCAACAAACTTCGCTATGTCACATTCTTTTTATTATTATTCTTTTTATTTTCTGCGCGGTCATCGTTTGACGAAATTCCGATTTTTGAAATGCGATTTATTTTTAGTAGCCGAATTAAGAAAATCGCTATTTGTTTCTGAGTTCTTTGACGATATTTTTCAACGGTCGTTTGAAAAAATTCGTGATTTTTTTCTCGAAACGAATACGAATTCACGAATTGATTTTGAAAAATTACGAAAACAAAAAACTAGAAAACAGGAATTCTGCTTTTTCAGAATTTAGCGTTGCCCCTGATGAAGAAAAATATATGTATTTATAAAAAAGGGCAAAACATATTTCAATTTTAAGACTTAAAGCACACACTTTTATTTTATGTAAAATGGCGTCATTCGCACACACTCAGAAATGAATACTCAGATTTTACGAAATTTTCTTTGTTTTTGACGAAACCGTTTCCTGGGAAATGCTCCGAGCGAATATTTCGTCAAATTGATGAAATTACTTTCTTCACTTCCTTGATGATATAAATTTCGTCAAAAGAGGACTGGTGGTGCCATCTATCGAACAGTTTGGAAGCTCCTGTATTTACTGACAGGAGGGGAAAAAATTCACCTCTCGCTTTCCTCGGTGTGATTCGATCGAAGCCGCGACCTTTGGCGTGGGAGACTTTTGCTCTTCCGACCTTGCTATCGGGGAGTTGTATAGATGTGCTTTTAGATTGATGTAATGAATTCTGCTGTGTGTTTATATTTTAATAAGGTAGATCGGTGCTGCTATAATTTCTGAAAGTTTTAAGTAAGGCTAACTTATTATTATGGTTTTCTCATGGTCAATGAATAATTATAATATGGCTTGATTAAATAATTTATTAGTGAAATTTTCTTTGCTCAATGAATGGTTAGAATATGGTCTGGTTAATTTGTTGCTTACAAATAACGAATTGTGAAGTGCATATTGCGTGAAATTTTATCACCTTGAGTAGGTGGCTACGATTTTAACGCTTTACTGTTTATAAAAGGGAGAGCGATTAATTATGTCTATTTTTTAATTTGATTGAAAACAGAATATACTTCTTAAAAAAAATATCCTGGAAGTTTGAAATTTTATTGACCAAATTTTCTTTTTGAGTGGTTTTGAAGAAAACAAGAAATTTATTCTTTTCGAATTAAAACATAACGAACAACAACATATAAATAGATAATTAAAGATAATAAGCATTCCTAAAAATTTTAACAGCTATAAAAAATAACTAATGAAGAAACAATAACTACCTATATTTCAGTATTTTCTGAAAAGTGCTGTTTTAAAATAAATCATTGCAGGACTAACATAAACAAGCAAATATCTGCTTGCTAAAATTGCAGGATTTGAGGAGGTACAACAACAGTTTCCTTAAAATGCATTGAGTCTGACCGTGATTGAGGCAAAACTTTCGTCAAATATTTGAGGGTTTACGTTTTGTTAAAAGTCACGTGATGTTGATAGGAAATTATCGTCAAGAACGACGAAATACAGCTTAAGGATTGCTGAATCGTCAAAAGTGAGAGTTTTATTTCTGACACAGTGCATCCGCTTAAGAATTTCACATTTACGATCCACTCTTAAACGTCTACCGTAAAGCATGCATAGGATGTCACTATCGCAAAATAATACACAAATGCAGCAAAAACATGCCGTCATTAAAGAAACTCGACAAATAAACGGCTATCTAATGATTAATAGGCATTCATTTGTTTGTAATATTAATATAGACTATTTCAGTCGTGACGACAGTCATGACGTTTTGGTTGGAAACTTACTCCAAACAAACGGTTGCTATGCGTCATTTCTTTTTAAATATAAATCGTGGAAAATGTTACCAGTACATATCAAGTATTAAAACACTTAGATGTGAGATATAAGATATAGGTGCAACACACAAACAAAATAGAAAATACAACATAGCAACCATTTGTTTGGAGTCGGTTTCCAACCAAAACGTCATGTCTGACGTCACACTGAAAGCGTCTATAGATACTTAAAATTAAATATAGTTTATAATAGCTCCATGTTTTAACAGAAATTTTTTGTTTATATTTTTTCAAAATAGCACGTATTTTAATTACATTTTCTTTCGATTGTTATGAGAAAATGGCAACAAAAAGATATAATTGCTATTTTTCATTCAACTATTTTCCCTTTACTTTTTACATAAATGGAGTACTTCCGTTGCCAAAATTAGACAAATGGTGCTGAAAACTACAAAAAAATTAATATTTGAAAAATAAATGGAGATACAGTTTTCAAACAAATTGCATTTAAAAGTACTTTTTTTTCCAGTACGACGGTATAAAACTTGAAAATGTGCGATGCTTAGAAATTAAAAAAATTGCTATAGAGTATTTAATCGTACTGCTTTGTTTTACGGCTAGTGTCTGTAAGGTAACGTTATTTTTTGAAGACGACACAAAATAAGCTGGGAGAAAGAAATAGCATACCGTACTGGGGGTTAATAAGAAGTTAGTGGACCACCGAAATTCACGGAAGAATTACATGCCTGTGAAAGAATTAAGGGAAGAAAAATTTCGCACAGCGTTTTTGTTATGCGGGAATTTCCTATTTTATGCACTATTCTCGAAGCCCGCTAATTCAAACTTTGCCCCTAAAAAAAAGAACCCCCCCCCTCCCAAAATCTCTTCAAATGGTGCCCCTGCTTCTGAGTAAAGGAATTCGTGATGTAAATATTCCCAGAAACACAATTCACTCGTGGTTAAGGCAGGATTAGAAATTAGGAACTCTAAGTAAGGCGTCAAATGACGCCTGCAATTTTTTTTCCTAGTTGCCAAACTGCATTTCATGATTGCAATTTTATGTTATATCATATTTTCTCATTTCTTTTCGAAACCATGTTAACTTGAATATTATTTCTATTTTTATGTGTTAAAGGCAGTGAGTGGTCTGTACCTACTACATATTAAACACTTTATCTCTGTGTTAATCTCTAGAAGAAAAAAAAAAAAAACTGGCTTTCCATAAAAGTGTGAAACTTGATTAAACTACACTATTTGGATTCTAAATAATGTTTAGCTTATTCTTTTTCTGAAGCTAATATACGTACAAAACAGATTATCAAGCAATTATGTCCATTGAAAGAAAATTTAAACTTTTAAATACAAACAGGAATAAGCCTAGTTAAAAAAAAATATCCTAAGACTGAAAGTATACATCAGAAAATAAAACAATTAGCAAATAAAAGAATCTTCGTATAAAAATTATTGTGTGGCATTTAAAAGTATTCATAAATCCTACATAAATAAAGAAATAAAAAAAAATATATATATTGAAGGGGGGGAGGGGGAGCACTAAATTTTTAAAATATTCTTGATACAGTATATTATTTTATCGAAAACGGGTGCTCTTGAAGTGCATCTGGCGGGGGGGGGGGGGGACTTATGCTAAGGTAACAATGATATAGTTTGTGAACAAAAATTTAAATAAAAGAAATCTAGGCGTCGAATTTGACGACTAGGCAAAATTTCGTGGTCGAGAAATCCAATAATTTAGTTGCAGTTGACGACTAACGACCGCTAAATTCTAACCTTGGGTTAAGGGTGTATCCGAAAAAATATTTTTCCACCCTCAACAGCTCGAAATTTTCTGAGACATTTACAGACTCATTTTTAAAAGTAAAAACATGAAACTTGCTGGGGTGATTTCTGAAGACATGCTTAACATGCCGTGTGATTTCATTTTCAGCTCAATTAATTAGAATTTGATTTTTAAACAATTATTTTCTCAGTATGACCATTTTTTTCAGTCCCAGATCGCCCGCTTCGGAAAATTCGGTTCAAAACGCCAACTTTGACAGCGTTTATTACAGTATTTTCTGCATTTATCAAAAAATTAAGGAGCACGGCACATTATATAGTTTTTAAATAAGAGGATTTCCAAGTTTGATGTGTTTGAGAGCAAAAATGAATTTAAAAATGAATCAGAAAATAAGCAGTTTGGATCGGAATACACCCTTAATATCCATTAAGAGCGTCTTATGTTAAGGATAAGAAATGTCTTCAAATTTGAGACATCTCATAGAAGATGCTAATGTGTTTCATGCTTCAAAAGCATAAAAGTATATTTTCTATATTTTATTCTAGAATGTTCTAGAAATTAAATGTCCCAGTTCAAAGATTGTCTACGAACTTTTAAAACAGTTATACATTTTGTTTAATCTTAATTATTTATTTTTTAAAATGTTATATTCATATTATAAAAGGTTATTTCTCTTTTTATTCTAAGTTGTCCTTTGATAAAAAATAACATTAAAAACTTGTGTTTATTTTGCACTCAATACTTAGAAGGAAGAAATGATGAAAAAAGTGTGCAAAATACGCAAGTACATACGGTTATTTAATTAAAGAAATCAGCTGGATTATTGATTTAAATGACATGTCTAAAATTAACTGGTTTTAATTTTAGCTCATTGGTATGTGAATTTATTAACTGAACATTATTTGTTTATTCCTTGGCAGGTTTAATTCATCGAGCTTTCAGTGTATTCTTGTTCAACACTAAAGGAGAACTATTACTCCAAAGAAGATCTGATGCAAAAATTACATTCCCTGGTATGACATATCTTTATTTGGTACTTTTATGTTAGCTGAGTGCAGGCGCTAAACCGTCAAATATTGTTCCCATTGCTATATCATTAGTATTATCAGAGTTGCATAATATAGACGCACGCACGCACAGCGTGCGTGGAAAATTTTCTGCAAAATTCGGAACTTTGCGGAAAATTTTTTAGAAAAAAAAAACGTAATTTTTGTTCTTTAATTTTTTTTTTTTTTTAATACTGAAAAATTAAAAATGTTCCCCAATTTTATGTACGATTATTTATTGTTTGCCAGGGGGGATTCTGTTCCGAATTTTCGGAAAATTTAAAGCATTCGATTCCGAAAATTAAAAAAAATCGGCCATCAGTCCAACAATTCAGTCATAAGAAAAATATCCCTGAAATATATTGCGGATTTCATCAAATGGTCGCAGAAAATAAACCAATTTCGTCAATAGTTCGCAGAAAAATATCACCAAATTTTTCAAGGCGTCGCGGAAAAACGCGAATTTCTTAATCCTGAAAAAGAAAAGAGGATTTTATCAAAGAATTGCAGAAAAACGAAAATTTCGTCAAAGGAGCACAGAAAAAAACGAATTTCGTAAAAGCATAGCGGAAAAACGCGAATTTTGTCAAAAGATAGCGAAAAAATGTAAGTTTCGTCAAAGAATCGTGGAGAAAACTTATTTCGTCGAAGGATCACGAAAAAACGCGAATTTAGTCAAAACGCCGCTGAAAAAGCACGAATTTCGTCAAAAGATCGCGCAAAAATGCAAAATTCGTCAAAGGATCCCGAAAAAAGTGCGAATTTCATTACAGGACCGCGGGAAAAGCGCGAATTTTATCAAAAGATCGCGAAAAAATGTAAATTTCGTGAAAGAATAAGAATCGTGTGAAAAAGTAATTTCGTCAAAGAATCGTAAAAAACGCGAATTTAGTCAAAACGCCGCGGAAAAAGCGTGAATTTCGTCAAAAGTTCGCGAAAAATGCAAATTTTATCAAAGGATCGCGGAAAAAACTAATTTCGTCAAACGATTGCTAAAAAACTCGAATTTAGTCAAAACGCCTCGGAAAAAGCGTGAATTTCGCCAAAAGTTCGCGAAAAATGCAAATTTTATCAAAGAATCGCGGAAAAAACTGATTTCGTCAAAGGATAGCAGTAAAAATCTAATTTCGTCAAAAAATCGCAAAAAACGCGAATTTCGTCAAATGATCGCGAAAAATAAACACTAATTTCGTCAAAGGATTGCGAAAACGAATTTCGACAAAAATTCGCAGGGAAAAAGCAAATTTCATCCAAGGAGCGCAGGAAAAAACGAATTTCGTAAAAGCATAGCGGGAAAAGCGCGAATTTTGTTAAAAGATCGTGAAAAAAATGTAAATTTCGTCAAGGAATCGCGAAAAAACGCAAATTTAGTCGAAACGCCGCGGAAGCGTGAATTTCGTCAAAAGATCGCGAACAAATTCTAATTTCGTCAAAAGATCGCGAACAAATTCTAATTTCTTCAAAAGATCGCGAAAATAAGCGCGAATTTCGTCAAAGGATTGTAGAAAAAACGCAAATTTCGTCAAAATATCGCGGAAAATACGGGAATTTCGTCAAATGATCGCGGAAAAAGAAGCAATGTCCAATGTTTCAGAAGCAATGTCCATTATTTCTGAGAACAGAGTGACTGGCATTTTGTGCAAAGAGGTCACATTATTAAGGATTGGGCTGTTTCTAAATGCATTGACAAAATAATTGATAAGAATTCACTGGATTTTTAGCTTAATTATTTTTTTAAGCAACATAATTATTCTGTAATTATTATTAATTAATTTTTAATTTAAATGGCAATTATTTTAAAACTACTGTTGTTAATTCATATACTGTCAAAATAATATATATATATATATATATATTTTATTTATTTATTTTTTTTTTATTAAGCATTAAATTAATTTGCAGAAAGTTTTTGACCCAGTATTTATGTGCGCAGGAAGTTTTTGGTTTTATACAAGTCTGAATATTATATTAATTTTATTTAAAACATAAACCTTTCACTCATTCCCATTAAAATTTACGCCTTAATTTAAAATACATACATATAAAATACTTATTTCATATGAAATAAAGAAAAAAAAAGTGGTAGAAAATAATAAGAAATAATACCATGATCAACCAAGACATTCAACACCAATGCCTTGTTTCTAATTTATGTACACACACAAAAAAAAAAAAATGCTACTACTAGCAATAAACAAAACAAATGCTATTAGTGAGATTTTCACCTGGCTAACATAAAATTACCCTTTATTTCAATAACTGTATTTGATTTTGTATGGAGTATGTATCTGAATTAAAACTCAAAAATTTAAGAAGCTCTAATTAATTCATGGGTGAAAGTTTTCCATCTTTTTATACTTGGGAAGACGAAACATGACAGAAAAAATTTCTCCACTGTAACATCTTCATCCCCCAATGTTAAATCTTTGTATTCTTTAAAAAAAAAATGTGCCTCAATTTTTCATACATATTAATGTAATTCTTTGAAATCTATGTTTTTAATATCTGAGTGTTACATATCAGTTATAAATATTATATCCAAGTGTTACGTATCAGTTATATATATTTTACCCGAATGTAACTGAAAACATACCTCCTACAACCTACCACCATATGAAAACCTGTGTGTAGTGTTGCTTTCCTAGAACATGCCAACTGTGAAATTTGGACTAGAATTGGAGTTATGTTACAGTCTTTGCATTATTAGTATTCGTTTGGTGTTTTCAGTCTTGTTTGACTGCATGAATATAATCATGTTTAATTTCATAAGCAATACAGAAACGTACATGTAAAATCTAGCATATATTAAGGAGAGATGTTAAGAATATTCGTTTGGCTGAATACTAAATATCAGTTGGTCGGATACTTCGGCTGAAAATCTGTTCCCAAATGTTTTGAATATTTGGTTGGATACTTTTGTTATTTGATCAGATACTCTGGATATTTGGTAGGATACTCGGGATATTTACAGGGTTCCTACGCAACTGGAAAACAGGGAATTGTCAGGGAAAATGATGAGTGATCAAAAAGTCAGGGAAAATTACAATTTTTTTCTAAAACCTGGAAAAGTCAGAATTTTTTGTGTGTATGTCACTTTCATGTGTCAAGATTCTCAAGGTGCGTCTGCAAAAAAAGTTCAGATTTTTCACTTGCAAGTAGAATTTTTCATAAATTCACATTTTTAACATAAAGATGTTTCAGCTATACAAATTTTTCAAGATATCACGAATATTTAAATAAAAAAAAGAAAGAAAATTATGAAGCAAGCAAAAAAGAAACAGAAAAAAGAAAAGCTGTAGCTGAAATTAAAATGTTGAATGAAAAAAAAATGAAACTTACGAAACAAACTACTTCTGAAACAATACAAATAAATGATATGACAGCAGAACTATCCAAAAAAATGTGAATGTTTAATATGTATAAATTCAATATTACTAAAAAGTTACTTTGAATCCATCCGAGTTGTATTTAATTTTTTTTGTGTGTGTGTGTGTATTTGTTTTTAAGTTGTAATCCTTTTTTATATTTTAAATATCAAATGATATAGATTTTTTGTTTCAATTTTATAGGTTATTTTCATTTTCAGAGTTAAGTTTCCATTTTATTCTTATTAATGTATCAATCTATTATCTTTTTCTGTATAACTTCAATCATTAAGATGTAGAATTGTAATTCGTATTTCTAAAAATGTCGTGAATTGTAAGAAATATGGTCTGGAAAACCAGGAAAAGTCAGGGAATTTTGTTATTCAAATAGAGTATGAACCCTGTATTTAGCCAAATAGATTCAGAATAGAATTTATTATTATTTTTGCTATCCTTTTTTCAAATATAAACTTGATACTTTCTGACACCAGTGAAGTCTTCAGTCTTGGGACTGATTTTAGTCTTGAAGAGATTTTTGACTAATATAGTAAATTATACTTTATGTAGTGAAATAATAGCAATTTTGCAAGCAAACATTTTTAATCCCTTTTTTTAATTCTAAAAAGATCAGTTTTTAGCTATAATACAAGACAAATTGAAATCAGGGTTCGCACAGACTCCTTAGACACCTTGGAAACTCCTTAGAAATGAAAACATTCCCAAGTAGAACTTAGAACTACTTAGATAAGCAAACCACTCCTTAGAAAATCCTTAAATTGTATTGCTGCTTCGGACGCAAGCGATATTGCTGCCGAGGAAAAAAAAATCATGATTGTAAAACGCACGGTAAATCCTTTATGCACGTCATTCATCTGAAGCACAGCATTGATTGGGTAGGATAATCTTAATAGCAGGGCTCCTACTAGGTCCGTTTTTCAATTATTAGGTCCGTAAAATCCGTTTTTCGACACTGCTAGCCGACCTTTATTTTAAATTTTATCGATGTTTTGGCATTTAGCCAAGAATCTCGGAAAAATCGCGTTTTTCGCAAATATGTTCCAAAAAATACCGACAAATTTCGTTAATCGATCGCGGAAAAAATTCGTAAATTTTGTCAAAGGATCGTGAAAAAACGCGAATTTCTCCAACAGATCGCGGAAAAACTCGAATTTCTTCAAAAGACGCGAAAAAACGCGAATTTACTCTGGATCGCGAATTTCGTTTAAGATCGAGAAAAAAAAGCAGATTTCCTCAAAAGATCGCATAAAATGCGAATTTCTTCAAAAAAATCGTAAAAATGCGAATTTCTTCAAAAAAATCGTAAAAATGCGAATTTCTTCAAAAAATCGTAAAAATGCGAATTTCTTCAAAAAATCGTAAAAATGCGAATTTCTTCAAAAAATCGTAAAAATGCGAATTTCTTCAAAAAATCGTAAAAATGCGAATTTATTCAAAAAAATCGTAAAAATGCGAATTTATTCAAAAAATCGTAAAAATGCGAATTTATTCAAAAAATCGTAAAAATGCGAATTTATTCAAAAAAATCGTAAAAATGCGAATTTATTCAAAAAAATCGTAAAAATGCGAATTTATTCAAAAAATCGTAAAAATGCGAATTTCCTCAAAAAAACGCGAAAAACACGCGAATTTCCTCAAAAAATCGCGAAAAACACGCGAATTTCCTCAAAAAATCGCGAAAAACACGAGAATTTCCTCAAAAAATCGCGAAAAACACGAGAATTTCCTCAAAAAATCGCGAAAAACACGAGAATTTCCTCAAAGGATCGTGAAAAACATGCGAATTTCCTCAAAAGATCGGGGAAAAAAGTCAGTTTCGCCAAACGATCGAAATAAAACGCGAATTCCTTTAGATCGCGAAAAAATGCGAATTTCCCCAGAAGATCGCGAAAAAAACCCGCGAATTTACCCCAAAGGATCGCGAAAAACAAGTGAATTTCGTCAAAGGATCGTGAAAAACACGCAAATTTCGTCAAAGGGTCGTGGAAAAACACGCGAATTTCGTCAAAGGATCGCGAAAATACGCGGTTTCCATCAAAAGATCGCGAAAAACACGCGAATTTCGTCAAAGGATCGCGAAAATTCGCGGTTTCCATCAAAAGATCGCGAAAAAAGTCAGATTTGTTAAACAATCGAAATAAAACGTGAATTCCATTAAAAAATCGTGAATTTATCGCAGAAGATCGCGAAAAAAAACGCGAATTTCCCCCAGAAGATCGCGAAAAAAGTCAAATTCGTCAAAATTTCACCTTCAAAGAAAGCGATTACCGCTGTTCTAAAAGAATAAATTCAAAACTTGTTATATTTTTTCTTGTATGTTGCGTTTAGCATTCTTTTTTTTTTTTTTTTGCCTTTTAAAATTTTCTTTAACATGTATCATGTATATGATATACATAAGTGTTTGGGATTTGACTAATATCTATCTATATGACCTAGGGTGATTCTAATCCGAATTTTCCGAAAATGTAGGGCATTCATTTCCGAAAATTTAAAAAAATTGGTCACCAATCCGAAAATTTGGACATACGGTCGCCGAAAAAAATAAATTTTGTCAATCGTTTGCAGAAAAATCGCGGCGAAAACGCAAATTTCGCCTAAGAATCGGGGAAAAACGAAATTTTGTCAAAGAATCGCTAAAACCCCCACAAATTTCGTCTAAAGATCGCGAAAAAACGGCAAATTTCGTCAAAAGATCGCGAAAACCCCCACAAATTTCGTCAAAAGATCGCGAAAAACCCCACAAATTTCGTCAAAAGATCGCGAAAAACCACAAATTTCTTCAAAAGATCGCAAAAAAAAAAAAAGCGAATCTCGTCAAAGAGTCGTGGAAAAAACACATATCTAGTGTCTCGAGTGGATTTTCCCCTCCCTACCCCTCTGGTGTAACTTTTCAGAAGATTTGCTGTGAATTTCAGATTTTTTTTTTTTTTTTTACTCAGAACCACCCTTGTGACATGACCACAACATGCACTGCATAAAAACGTTGATTGTCCATTTTGTATTTAAACTTGCGAATTCAGTAAGCAGTATATTGTGAATACTGTGCAATTTCAGCACTAACAATTAGATTCTAATACAGTAAAATTTGTTTTTGAAATATTTTTCTCTCCAAATTGGGCATTATAAATTGGAGTGTGCGTACCACATAACGATGCAGCACATAAAAGCATTGGGGAAAAAAATAAAAAAAAGGCAAATCCTTAAAACTTTTTGGACTCCTTGGAATTTTTGGGTATTCCTTAGATTTTTTTCTTCCAAACTCTGTATGAACCCTGTGAAAATTTCTAGCCTATCCCCTTTAGTTATACCTGATACTCAAACATTTTCAGTCTTGGCGTGGATGAATTTCTTGCACCCGGGTCATTCCATGTCGAATTCAACCATACCTTGTAACCCGACCGACAGGGATTTGGGGGAAACTTGGTGTACATGCTACCCCTACCTACTAGATATGAACTCATGAAATTTTTTTCCTTCCTAGACCTCATAGTTTGTGAGATATGGGGGGTCAAATTTTGGTTTTTTCTCAAATCACACATTTCTGAGTCTGTATTTTTAGATTGCAGTTTCATCTTCAAAAAATTGTTTCTCTGTATCTAAAATCTGAATCCGCTTTAAAATATCACTGTAAGTACATCAAAAGATGCAGATTCTAATAAAAAATATTTAAAAAATTAATATTTAGGGCCACAAAATTAAACCAAAATATAAAGTTATGGTCATTTTTCCAAATTTTTGTCATTTTACAAAAAAGGCAAATGAAATAAATTTTATAATATAATTACAGTAGAACCTCTTTTATCCAAAACTCTTTTAACCGAAACTCTCGGTTAACAGAAATCCATTTTTAAAGCTTTTTTTTACTATCACATTCCTTGCGTGCAAATTCCATTTTGAAACCTTTTTTCGTTTTAAGTATCATATTCCTTCTGTGCAAGCGATCTTTTTCTGAACTACGAGTACATATAAATATATTCGATCCTTTTTCTTAGAGTTCTTTTGAATTTAACTGGAGCTCCTGTAAGCTGTGGAGTGAAATGAAGAAAACGAACAAATTAGCAATGCAGAAGCTTTTGAATTTTGCAAAATGTTTAACAGAAAGACTGATACTGGTGAACTAATAATATTAAAAAAAAACTCTGTGATAGATCTTCAAAACAAAGGCAATCGAAACTGCAAGAAATAAAACATTGTTTCAAACCCTTGTGATAAAATTAAAAGGTACTTAATTTCAAAATAAAAATTCAGGTAATTTATTCTTGTTTCGATTTTTGCTATTGCTTTATTTTTATTAAGCACTTGTTACCATAATAAGAAGTATTGCACATATTTCTCCTTAATCTTAAAATTAAAGCATTCTCGATTATCCGAAAATTTCGATTTTCCAAAAGAGGTTCGGTCTCAATTACTTCGGATAATCAAGGTTCTACTGTATTATAAAATAAATAACATTTATAGTTTCAGTAAGAGTGAGCCTGAGCTCCTGGTATAAAAATAGTCCGTGTCAGGTTGAGGTTCTCGGGTTCTGGCTGAACCTATCTCATATTTAGTTGGCAGCTATGTAATGTTCTCACAGAGTTTCATTGAAACGTGTTTTATAAAAAGAAATCTTTTGTCACTGACAACTAGCTTTTTGACTTGTTCGCTTTTTAAAAAATAATAATAAAAACTAACTTATTTTTCCAGACATTTTGTAAAATAATTAAAAAAAAAAAAACTTCATTTGTAGGATATTACACAAACACTTGTTGCAGCCATCCCCTGTACATTGCTTCGGAGCTGGAAGAAATAAAAGCTCTTGGGATAAAGAGAGCTGCTCAGCGAAGACTGGGCATTGAATTGGGAATTGATCCTTCTAGTGTAAGTAGATTTTTCAATAGCTGTTTTTTAAAAACTTGTATACAATAGTAGTATTATTTTATATTATTTTTTTTATAATTGCATTTATCCTAAAAAGTTACCCCCCCCCCCCCCCCCCCCAAAAAAAAAAAAAAAAAAAAAAAGTAACAATTAGGAAAACAAACTAACAGCATAATATCATTCTCAACAACATGGTGATAAACATTCAACTAAAAAAAAACTAAAGGGTCAAGAGAAAAATGATGATAGTTCAATTTTTATGAAATTTGAGGTGACAGTGTAACATGTTGTTTAGCTATCTTGGATTGAGGCCAAAATGAAGGTAATCCTTTGAAAAAGACAGCTGAAGTTTGGTATAAAGTGTGTGGGGGGGGGGTTGCAGAAGGGTCGGAGCTAATGTGCATAAAAGAATAAATGATCACTAACTATTATCTAATTATCTGACTCATGGGTGCAGAACCTCCAGTCTCGGGACTAATGTCCTCCTTGAAATGATTTTTGACTCGGTAAATTACACTTTATATATTTAAATAATAGCAATTTTTCAAATAAAAATCTTTGCTTTTATTGGAAATGATAAATTTTTAGCTACAACACTAGACAAATATAAATCTTCTATCCCATTTCCATTTGGTTATACCTAATACTGGAAAAAGTTTTCGGTCTTGGCTTGCATGGATTTCTTGCACCCATGCTATGACTGCTTTTCTCCCTAACCCTTCAACTTGTATCCTAGTTACGAGATGAGAAAGTTCTGGTTATCTCGTAGAAATAATGCTTGTCTAATGATATTGTTTCTTTTTGAAAATCGTAAACAACGCTAAGTTAATTTTAGATATATTCAGACCTGCCAACTGCTACGAAAAAATCGTAGTTGCTACGATTTGGACCTATGAACTACGATGCTATGAAAGTCGGTCTTAAACTACGATTTTTTGCAAAAAACACGAAAGCATTTTTTGTTTCTAGTTGCGATTTTTGTCCCACGCAGCATATTTTTCAGGAGTGATTCTGTTCCGAAATTTCCAAGTATTCATTTTCAAAAGTTATAAAAAATTGGCCATTAGTCCGAAAATTCGGACATTAATGCTCATGAGGAAAAAAAAATTCTGGACTGCAAAAAAAACTTCTTAACATAAAACACTGTAATCGTGTTTTTGTAAATATTTATACAGGAATTCCCTTCCTTAGAAACAAGGGTGCCATTTTAAGAATTTCTGGAGGGGGTTCCTTGAGGGGCAAGGTTTGAAATAGTGTGCAAAATCGCACGATTTGCGATGAACTATCGTGAATTTTGGCAAATGACCGTGTAAAAAAAAAGTCAATTTCGTCAATTGGTCGCAGAAGAAAATAAATTTCATTAAAGGATCGTGGTAAAAACGGGAATTTTGTCAAAATATCGCAGAAAGAAAACGCGAATTTTGTCAAAAGATCAGTAAGATAATGCAAATTTCATAGAAAGATTAGTAAGAAAACGCAAATTTCACCGAAAGATTGCAGAAAGAAAACACTAATTTAGTCAAAGGATCGTGGTAAAAAATCGCAAAATTCGTCAAAGGATCGCGTAAAAAATGCGAATTTCGTCAAAAGTGCGGATTTCAACAAATAATCGTGATAGGAAAATGTGAATTACGATTTTGGGAAAAAATTTGTGAATATCCTGGATGGTGGGGAAAAAATCGTGAATTCCATCAAAATTTACTGCACTGGGCTAAAAAATTGCAACCAGGCTCCTTTTACAAATGTAAAAAAAAAAAAAAACACACCTGCGAAATGAAAATAAACTCTAAAAATCATATAAAAATTTTCAGAGGAAAAAAAATTACTGTATTGAGTTGAAAGACGGAAACCTTATTCCTTTTACGAATGCCAAAAGATGACTGTGAAACACGAAAAACCAACCAACCAACCTCCAGATTAATTTAAATTTTGTGTGCTACGATTTATCATTTTCAAAGGTTAGCAGGTCTGTATATTTAAGATCATTATTCTGGGCAACGCTGGGGCGAGTCTGCTAATTATTAATATTTTATTGTTTTTTTCCCTCATCTCATGTGGAATTTACAATTTTTACAGGTTCCAGCTGAAGACTTTTTGTACATGACTAGAATTTTGTATCAAGCACCTTCTGATCACAAGTGGGGTGAACGAGAAATTGACTATGTTCTTTGTATTAAGAAAGATGTTGAATTGAATCCTAATCCCAATGAAGTGAAAGAGTGTGTGTATGTTGGTCGCAATGATCTCAAAGGATTCTTAGGTTAGTACATACTAGTAATGTATTGAATAGTACTTTTGACCAAATGCCGAATATTCGGCCTACAAGTAAACTGAATATTTGGCAAGGTTGAAAAAAAAAATTAGTTTATTTGGTTTAAACCAGTTTTTTTTGGTTTAACTCTGGGTTTTTTTAAAACATCTTTTCTTGTTACATTATACATACATGCATATTTATTGATAAAAATAGACATTGCTGGATGTAAGTAGTATAGCTTCATTTGAAAATAATTTAAATATAGTCAATTTATGTAGAAAATTGAAAAAAAATTATATTTTAATTTAAACAGTATTAGTAGTCTTATGTTCAAAGAATAAACTGCTCTATGGAATGAAACATTGATATCCTGAAAATCTTTATAAACAATCCTTTGATTACTAATAATAAACATTTGATGTAGTTTGATGAATATAATATTTTTTTCCCACAGTTATTAAAAAAAAATAAATTTCAAATACTTCTTGGGGTTTTGTTTTTGGAGTGACAATTTGAAGTCAACATTTTTGGTCATTAGATTCAGCAGATAGCAGAAAAAAAAAATGGATTGGTATTATTAAAATGCTATAACTAGCACCCAATTTCTGAATACTCTCTTATTCAACTTCCTATTTTTATTTTAATTCTTAAAGATAATCTCCCCAATCAAGAAAATTTTCTTTTACAACTTAACCAAAATCTTAAAGATTGTGTTATATTATTAATTGCTTTAAATAATCTGCATTCTTTTAAAATGAAAATATTGAATATTTTAAAACTATCTTATCTTTGATGAACTTACATGTTTTAAGCTTTTTCTTTAGAGCAATAGATATGTTCATCAATACATGCTAATTTTTGTCCTGTAAAACAAATTTTGTAATTTTTGTCCTGTTTGTTTAAACATGACCTAGACCCACTATATCTAATGCTTATTACTGAAATGGTTAAAAGTAGGAATTATTTATATCTTATAATTTGAAACACTTAAATTATAAAGAAAAAATGTCATTAGATTTCAAAAAAAAAAAAAAAAAAAAAAAACTACAACAACTATGCTTTGAGTTATTATTTCAGACAAATATAATCTTGAATTTTTTTTTTTATTATTTAAACTTCATTGGTTCTTCTGTGAATTAAAATAAACTAATAAATCTGATTATATTCTAAACAAATAGTTTAAAATGAAAGAGAAATGTTGGAAGAATTAGAATAAAGTTTTACTGCCATACACTGAAGAGCACTTGAAGTAGAGACAGGTCACGGGTGGTGTTTGCATATGCGGTGAAGGTAGCCATGTAAATGGAAAGGATATGACAAAGCGTGTATCCTACAATAAAAGGAGTGCTGCTCATGTGATCCGTAATAGTTGAACGTAGTATGTGTAAAATGAAAGATTAAGTGCATTTGAGCATGGGCAGATTTTTGGGGCTCGATGAATGGATCACTATCAAGGGTCTGTCTATCATAAGTACGTTGATTTTGGTAAAACCATCCCTGCAATGGCCAATTGCCGTGGACAACAGCATGTCAAAAAGTGGGGTTGTTCATAGTTATCTTGCATTGTAACTTTGTAACGACATATGGATGAGTCACAGTGCAAGAGATCCCTTGGCATTGTGTTAGTCTTTTAAATGCAGGATAAAATTAGATTTCTTTTTTCCCCTAAATCATAAGATCTTATGCAGTGCAAATGCAACATATTTTGTTGCCACTGAATTAGTTTTACATTTAAATGTCTTGCTTGTAAGTTTTTTTAGGAAAAATACTTTTCATTTTATATTACTGTGCATTATGATTTATTGTACCAAATTAAAATCATAAATTGTATTTCTATTATGTGGTTGATCTGATTAGAATTTTATGAAGATACAAAGATTAGACTTCACAGTATCTAGCAATCGCATATTTGGCCAGCCAAACACAAAAGTTACCAGTTTTAGCCATTGTCTTGAGGCTTGCATGGCATTGCATTGAGACTTATTGTTCAATTCTACTCTGTCCATGCCATTTGAGCATTTTGTTACTTATTTTATTAAAATCTAAAAGAAAGTAAAACTTTACCACATTTTTAGCATATCTGTTTTATTCATTATTGGAGGTTGCAACTAGGGTGTCAACGATTTAAATCAGTTGATTTAAATCAGCGATTTAAATCATGATTTTAATCAAGTGATTTTTTTTAAAAAAATCATTGATTAAAATCAAAATTTTTTTAAATGTTTAAAATGACATAAAAAAGTATTCAAATCTAAGATGAACATAATTTGGAAAGTTTCTACAGGTATTGTGACTTATGAATACACAAAACAAAGCTTTAAATAATTGCTTCTAAGCGTAATTCCTGAATATTGTGAAAAATTTTAAGTACAGTAAGTTTGTAAAAAGCATGGTTTTTATCTAACAAACATAAAAAGCATTTCATTTAAAAATGATATTTAAATCTAATATAACTTGTAATGTCATAATTTCCTTTTAATAATCAAGTTATTCATTCTTTTATATACAATAAACACAGCAATAGAGTGTCAATGATTTTAATCAATTGATTTAAATCAGATGATAAAATCACATATTTTCTGATTTTTTAAAATGGTGTGAAAAAGCATTATAATCAGTAATGGAAATTATCACTAAATCACTTGTAAAAAAATGTAATATTTGTTATTGTTAATTATAACAATATTAAACTGTGTAAAAAGAAGCATTACACATTTTAAAAAACATCTAACTAAATGTTAAATAACTTCAAGACTTTATAATATTTAATAGCTATTCAAATATTTTAATGTTGTGCGAAAAAAATCTGATTTAAATTTCAAAAATTCAATTTGTGTAATCTATTTATAAATTATGTGTGAGTTTGCTGTATACATTGCTAGAATTTTTGATCAATTTGACATACATACGCTTTAGAATCCGTGTAAAATTACTGGCTGCTTTATGAATTTATCAAACTATTATTTATCCCCTTTTTTCAACCACTTTTTCAAAAATGTAGATTGTGTTCTTAATTAAACAGTTAATTGTTTAATAATTACAAAATTTAATCTATATCTTCAATTCGAAAATAAATGCAATTTATCAATAACTTTAAAATATAAGCAGTATTCAATATTGGTTTACATAATTATTACAGAATATTAATGCACATAATGTTGTATGTTACTAAAGAAATTTTTAATTTGCAGTTTTTTGTAATTTCTATAATTACATAATTAAAATTTTATTAATTAAAGCAAAAAAACATAGATTATGTTAGTAATTGGAGGGTTATTCATTTTTGAAATGCTTAATTCTTGTTTAATATTTTAACACCGGGAAAAAAATATAAAAAATCCGATTTTTTTTTGAATTTTTTAAAAAAATAAAAAAATCCGATTTTTTTTGAATTTTTAAAAAAAATCATGATTTTTTTTAAAAAATCAAAAAGATCATGATTTTTTTACACCCTAGTTGCAACTCTGTCTTCCTGGGTTACAATACATACTGCTTAGTAGTATACAAAATATAAGTAAAAGCCTTTAAAAAAATAAAAATAATAATTGAAAACATGAAAACTCTTGTGAATTTTGGGTTTACAAATGGTTCGCTTTTTGAGCACATTTTTCAAACAAAAATCTTTTGCGCTTTCTCTTGAAAATTTTGTAGAAACCTACCCTGAAGGTTATTTCTATTGCAAATGTTATAGAAACCTACCACAAAAACTTTTCTTGGGAAATTCTGGTATTTAAAAAAAATGGACCATGTAAGAGCCCTAATTTTTGACATTTAATAGATTTGTTTAGATTGCCCACTATAGCAATGCCCAAAAGCATTTTTATATGCTAAATGTATGAATTATGTATTGAAATAAACTTTGAAAATTATTAAAATTTTTATTTGCCACATGCCAGATGTTAATAATCGAAGAAATCATCGGAGATTTGACTACTTACAGTAACATTTTTTATTCTGATTATTTTAGTGGTTGCATGTAGTTAAGTTACTAATCTGTTAAATTTGTGTTTTACTGTTGAAATGTTAATTTCATTATGTAATATTAGCTTCAAACAAATTTTGAACTATTTATATTGTTTTAAATACAAATGGGTTAATCATCCGTCATCAAGCTGCATGCGACAGAAATAAATTTTGAAAAGAAAGAAAAAAAATGCTTGAGTTATTTTTCAGACCATAAAAGAAAAAATCAGTAAATTATGATACAGTTTTCAAAGAAATTGCACTTAAAAGTACATCCCCCACCCCCCCCCCCCCATTGTAACCATTGAAATTGTACAATGTTTAGAAGTTACAAAATTTCCAATGAAACAAAATTTACTACTTACAAGGAGAGGGCCAACCTTGTTAATCACAGATTTTGATTATTTTAATATATGTTGTAGGGTAGAGACCCCTTAGTCTCAGGTTCAACGGATTTTATACAACGCTCGTTATTTCTTGAGAAACCGGGGGGTCTAATATTAGTACACAACTTAAATACTTACTTTGAAACAAAAAAGGCAGCTTGGGCATAGCACAGTTGGTACGGCGTTTGCTGGCTGATCCGTGGTCCCGGGTTTGATACCCGAACGTGCTACAGTTTTTGTCTTTCTCAATTTTTGTTTTATAAATTAATATACTTGTAATTATAATTTAATAATTTCAATTAAAAATTTTAATATCGTACATTAATTATAATGTTAACAAATTTTAATTTAAATTTATCATTTTTTATTTGAACTATTATTTCTCATCCTTTAAAGACATTTAAAAAGAAATTGGATCTATTATTGAATAATAAAAATTCCAAAATCGTTAGAAACCTGTTATGGTGCCATCTAGTTATGATAAAATAAAACATATTCAAATAAAATAAAAATAAAAGCAGATAAAAGATAAAGTTGAAAACGAAATATTTGAAAGCGCAAGCATACGTATTACAAATTTAAAAGTCTTTAATGTGCAAAAAATCCGTTGTAATTTAATTCCGATGCTAATTTTTAATATAATTATGTTTGTTACTTTAAAAACAGAGTAATAGTATCATCGTATTGATTTCCCTTGTTAAAGCACTGAATAAATATTTCTTTAAAATCCCGAATTGACACAATTGTTCAATATCATTGCATCCACACCGAATATATGAAATACATTTTAAAAGTGATTTTTAAAAAATTGTCAGTTTTGTGATGTTTTATACAACTATTTAGTTAAAAGTAAAAAAAAAAAATAAATAGGTTAAAATTATAATTGAAATACAATAATATAAATTTTAATTGACAATGTGATTATTAAGTTATAATTACAAGTATATTTATAAAACAAAATATAAGCAAAACAAATTTCGGGCATTGAACCCGAGCCCGCCAATCAGCCAGCAAACGCCGTACCAACTGAGCTACGCCCAACCTATCCTTTTTGTTACAAAGTAAGTATTTAAATCGTATACTAATATTAGACCCCCCCCCCCGGTTTCTCACGAACTAACGAGCGTTGTATAAAATCCGTTGAACCTGAGACTAAGGGGTCTATACCCTACAACATATATTAAAATAATCAAAATCTGTGATTAACAAGGTTGGCCCTCTCCTTGTTAGACCATTGCCACTATCGATATGTCAGCATTACTCATGGATGTCTTTGCTTTATAATATAATGCGTTATTATAGATTTTCATGGACATCTTTTTCATCACAGTAAATGAATAATTTAAAGTCATCACTGAACTTGTCGCATCTACTGCTGTTATACATCAATAAACTTTAAATTTGTCTTACTAAAGAAAAATCGTAGTTGTTTACTTAATAGCATAGATTTTCATGCATGATGTTTAACAGCATTAAAAGGGTAGATACTCAGGCGTCGATTCAGGCAAAACTTGGGACCTATTTAAGCCTCCTTCACAAAAATCTGCTTTATAAAGCCAGGCCCCTTCGTGAAATTTCATTACATAAAAACATACTCTTCATTATTTTTATTTTGTTAGAATTTAAAATATGTAATTTACAAACAAAACAAGTTCACCAGAAAGGAAAACTTTAGCAGAAGGATTTGATCAAGTTATTATAAATGCTTGGTTAAAATTTGAGAAACCCAATTTCATTTTTTAACTTTTACTTTTCACAGATAGGACCAAGAAAAAAAAAAACCTTCTTCGGCCTTTGATATTAAATTTGAAATATTTATGATTTCAAATTTCATATGCTTTTAACCTTCTTACTTCTTACAAAGTATCAGTGGTTTTTACAATTTTCTAAGGTAGTTGAAAAGTGTTAATGTTTTTCATTTCTCAAAAAAGAAAATGTGAAGATTTTAATGAATTTTCAAGACCTTGAAGTGGGTTTCCCTTAAAAAAGATTTAGCATGATTATAATTAGAAATGCAGTTTTTAAATTGTACTGAAAACTTGTTTACATTTTCCTGGAAGTAATTTTCCCCTTTAAATTCTGAATTTCAATGATAAGATATACTTTTCCAAATTCACTGGATTTTACTTTAAGGGGCTACTTCACTCACATGAAAACACCCGCTCGCTAATGTTAATGCTATAAGAGAAGTTTTTAAAAATGTCTTGTTTGCATTTCTATAATTTTAATTAATTTATTTGTTTTTGCATTGGATAGCTGAGGTCAATCTCTACAAAGGCTGTTTTTAACTTTTTTTATTTTGTTTGCAGTTTTTTTCTGAGATATTTTCACTTTCGAAACCCTTTCTGAAAATGAAAGTATCCTCATAAAAAAAAAAAAAAAAAAAAAAAAAAACTGTAAACAAAATCAAAAGAGTAAAAATAGCCATATGGCAACCTCAGCTATCCAATTAAAAATCATTTAAAAAAATATTGAAATGGAAACAAGATATTTGAAATAATTTCTCCCATAAGACTTACATTAGCAAGCAGGTGTTTTTGCTACAGTGAAGTAGCCTCTTAAGAAGCTTTGTTTAGCTTTCATTTGTAAATAATTTCTTAAGCTGGGTAATGGTTGATTTGAAGTTTACAAAACAATTTTAAATTATATGTAATAATAAATAATACACCATTAGCTGCTATTTAACTTATTTTCCTTACTAGTAAGTTTACTACTTAATCATAAGTAAATAATAGTATCAATTACTGTTAAATAAAATATTCATATTTGATAATATGTTGGTACATTCATAAAATAAGCCAGATTTTTTTTTTCTTCCCAGATTGGATCAATAGGTACATTATCTTCAACCAGATTTTGCTACTGTGTTTGCAATTAACTGAAACTAGATCTCTTTATTTCAGTCTTTTTTATTGTCTTTGTCCCTATAAAAGACAATTTTTTAAAAAAGATGGTTATTTGAATGTGTTAAACTTTTTAAATAAAGACTGAACTAGTGATCTGTTATGATTATACAGGGTACTTATTTAATCAACATTTTCTGTAATTTAGAACGTTTCTTTGTGATCTGAGAAGCTACGCAAAAACTGTCTGTAGTTTTTTTTTTTTTTTTTTATAACTGTATGCACTATTTCTTTTTGCGAGTTCATGTCCATGGGAGAAAAAAAAGGTCTTGTTTATTCCTTTGTTTATTCTTTTCTCCTGACAGAGGGGAAAAAAAAACAGAATTTTTCAAGTAAGATTTAATATATATAATACAGTCAGTGTTAGAATTGATAAAAGAAAAAGTCCCTTGTCCCAAGGACCAGAAAATTTACTCGTCTACAGGCACCATCACTGGTCTGCTACATAAAATTCAATTAAGTCCCTTTAACCATTTGAGTGAACCCCCCTCCCCCCTAGAATATAAACCAAATTTACTTTACAGTTATCCAAAAATTTCAGCATAATAAAATGTAAAATTATTATTTGCTAAAAATTAAATAAACAATAGTACATAAACAAAAACTATAAAATCATTAATTAGACATTTTATTTCTGATTATTTATTTTAACAGACTGTAATGTTTAATTTGTTTTCTCTTAAAATTGAAGCCAGAGTGTTACTAATGGGATTGGGTCAAATTTTTTCAATCTCTGGTGTGTCCAGACAAACTTACATTAAACTTGAAACAGGCTCATTTTTTAACTGGTTTTTCCAGTCATTTTTAATTTCCCCTAAGTTTCAAAACCCTATTTCTGCTTTGACAGATGTTTAAGAGATGGAGTGCAATATGTCAATTACAGCCAAAATATTTTTGTGTGCAAAATGGAATTTTGAATTTAGTTTCCCATGTCTGTTTCTTGAATTCTTTTGTATTGGCATAAACAGATTTCATTAAAGATGCCCATTCAGATGTCAAGTTGTATGTTTCAATTTTAAAATTGTGTAATTTGCAATCTGTTGTGGTTTTCTCAGGGCCATGAAAATTTATGTTTGTCTGTTAGAGAGGGAAAAATGTTACTGATCCACAGGACCAGTAAATTTTTCAAATTACTGGTCAGATTTAATTTTCGGTAGTCTCGGACCAGTGGATCACCAAGGATTTCCAACGCTGACAGTAAACTTTGTCTAATTTAGTCTTTGTTTAAATTGCAGATAGTATTCAGCCTTAGACATAGTTTACAATATTTCTGTGGATTGACTGAGACTTGAAAGTCGTTCTGCAAATTTCCATCTTTCACAGAAATCTGCCTTTGAATATATTGTACCTAATATACTGGGTGTTCCAAAAATAACAATCCATTTCTATGAAAACACTAATGTATTGATTTCTTTCATAGGTGTTTGAAGAAATGCTCTCCTTAGAAGAAAGAATAGCCATTATTTCCTGGAAACTGGGTGATAAAACATATGAAGAAGTGTGTGAGTTGTACCATAGAAAATGCGGAAAACAGCTACCAACAAGGACCAATATCAGGCTACTTGTGAACAAATTCAGACAAACCGGTAGCATGGCGATGAAAAACGTCCTGGACGACCATCAACATCTTATGATACCATCAAGAGCGTTCGTGAGACAGTTGAAAGGAGCCTATGTGCTTCTGTTTGCCGGCTGATGGTTTCGATGGTACAGCTGGCGCACCTCTTCATATGTTTTATCACCCAGTTTCCAGGAAATGATGGCTATTCTTTCTTCTAAGGGGAGCATTTCTTCAAACACCTGTGAAAGAAATCAATAGATTGTTATTTTTTAAACACCCTGTATATTGCATTACTGTATTTCTCATTAATACATGTTGCTGTTAATTTAAATATATGAAAATATTTAAGCTTATTATGAAACATTAGACTTCAATACATTTAAAAAGCAATTAAATAAAAAATATATACAAAAAACATTCAATTAAAAACAAAAGCATACAAAGTAAACGTTTCCCTATGTCATCACATTGCCTCATGAGTACTAACATCAACCACAATAACAAAACATCGAATACGCTCTGGATTCTTTTCTTTTAGAAACAAGAAATGTTCATTAGGAATCGAACCTGATTCATTCAAGGTATATGGGTGAACCATCCCTCCATGAAGAGTCTGTAATGGTAATTGTTGCAGTTATTTTTCAAAATTAACGAATTTGTGAAAAATGGGATGGTCTGCGTCAAAAGCATGTTGTACTAATCTGGAATTTAATTTGCCATTTTTAAATGCGCCGATATGTTCCTTAAGGGGGCTGGTCATCCGAATTCCCCTGAGTAATGTAAAGTCTATTGGGCATCGGATGCATTTTTATATTTAAAATACCTCCTCGGGAAATTAATATTTTTAGCTTCTATTTTTTTGTGTACATTTCCTAAAATATGTCTCTTTTTTTCTTAGTTCTCAAAATACTTCTAAACTATAGATTTCATTTTATAGGAAATGTTAAAATCTTACTCACAGTTCGCCTGCTTTTAACACATAAAATATTAAATTCAGCATAGATTTTAGAAATAGTTTGAAAACTAAGAAAAAAAAGAGACATTGTTTAAGAAGAGTACACAGCAAAAAGAAGTTAAAAATAGGAATTTCCCCGAGAAGACATTTTAAATAATATGAATGCATCAAAAGTCTATAGATTTAACATTACGGAGGAGAATTCCGAAACTGAGTGACCAACCCCCTTAAGTCGTATCTCCATAGATCTTCAGTCTCATATATATTTATATATATATATATATGTTCTGCATGGAATCATATACACAACACTGGTTAATTTTGTTATGTCATATTTAAACTTGTGGCTATTTAAAAAAGAACTCAATTTGTTTAACGGTTTAAAAGAAACTCCATTGTTAAATGATTTCAAAATAGATGAAACTTTGTCTGAAATGCTATTGCAATATGGTAAACAAACAAAACTTTTAAGTTTGAACCGTTGAAAAGTCTTTTTAGAGCCCCCAGGACGTAATTCTCTGGTGTTGTAAATTTCCTTGTACTATCTCGTCTCTGTATATCGACAATGACTTATAAGCAGGCCCTGGTGTCAAGCACACAAGGCTGATTTATGTGTTCCATAAAACAAACAAACCGTTGAAAAGAGAGAGGGCTTGAATTAATCAATTCCAAAGTATTCTTGAAAATATTTCTAATCAGATTTTTTGGGTAACTGTTACTCTATAAATCTTCATAAATTTCTTGAAATTGCTTTTTAAATGTATACAAGTCTGTCTAATGTTTTATAATTAGTTAAATAATAATTTAATTCAGATGTTAAAATATATGTGTATCTTTTCTTAAGAATATACGAAAATAACGTTAGGAATAAGAGCTTGTTTAAATAAATGCTATGAAAAATCATTTCAAGACATGCAATTTTTTTTTAGTTAAGTTTTTTGTACACAACCTTTTGTTATAATTTTACAAATTTTCTTTATTGTTCAGTAACTGTGAAAGTATAATACATTGACGAATTTGAAGTTAATTATTAAAAATTGCGTTTTTTCAGATGGAGTAAAAGACAAAGGATACAAAGTTACTCCATGGTTTCAGTTGATAGCAGAAGCTTTTTTGCCTAAGTATTGGGATAACTTGGACAAGTTAAAACCTTTAAGGGATCATAAGAAGATTCACAGCCTCCCATAAAAAAGGTAAAATCCTGCATTTTCTTTAAATGTTTTTATTTGGTTATTACTAATTTTATGAGTAGGACTTGCATGTTGATGACATTTTTTTTCTTTACACATTTTGCATACTTAGTTGGAACTTTTGCTTGAATGGCTTTTTCTCAATTTTTAATAATAATAATAAATTATATTTTTCTGAGCCTTTTTTAGAATTTCTTAGGTTATTTTTTGCTTTAAAAATTTCTTCTTTACAAAGTAATGTAAAAATTTGTACAGTGATTGTTTTCTTCAAAGCTAAAACTCAGAGGATCAAATTAGGTTTTAAGTATAATTAATTCTTGTAACAGTGTTAAAAGCAATCTTAATGGGCTGTAACTATTCAGTGATACTATGCAGCATTGTTTCATTCCCAAAGATAAAAATAACTCTTTCCTAGCACTCCCCTCTCCTCCTTCTAGTTCATGAAAGATTAAAAAACATGCTTATCTTTCTAAAAAGTTTATAAAGACCTTTCTTTTTAATTGGTTTCTACACAGTAGATTTATTCTTAAAGTTCTTTTGTTACTTAATGTTAAATCAATCTTGCAGCATTATCACTATTTAATTGTAAATTAATTAAACACCACAACAAATAAAAATGTTATAATAAAATACATGTATTTTAGTAAAAATAGCTTTTAAATCTTTGAATACCATAAACCAGCAATTCTTAAACTGTGGTTCCCGAATCCCAAAAGCTCCGCAGTACATTTTCAAAAGGTCATCGAAGGCATTGCATTCAATGTAAATCTTTTCAGTTTTCTAGGATTTGAGAGCAGTTTTGCGAAAGAAATGAAAGGAAAATCTAAGAATACTTTTTTTAAATATACTGTATAACTAGATAGTACCCATCAAGATTTAACGATAAATAACTTGAATGTTTTATTAGAAAAACTTTCATTTTTAATTAATCATTGAAATATGACAAATATCTATATTGCATAATTGATTCCTATTTCTTTAAGACTGTAGCTGATGCTGTCATCCAAACCTAATCACCAAACAATTGCCAAATGAAGTCAAAGAATTTCAAGTTTTTACTTTACAACCAATTTCGCTTGCTTTTTTATCAGAAATTTAACTATAAAAATTTTGGGTAAAGCATTTATTTTTACGTACTACGGTCTTATTTTTTTTCCCGAATAAAAAACAATATTTATTATTATTATTTTTTTTTTTTTTAACTATATGACCATTAAAAGCCTCCATGAATTTTATTTTTATCAGTCTCATTCTCTAAAACCCTAAATTTGAAACTTGATGCAGCTAACAAATGTATAATATATATTTTATTTTACATTTTTAAAATATTAAACCATGTATATCAAGGTAATTTCTTTTATAATTCTTATATGAATATTTTTCTTTCTTCCCCTTTTATTTTTTACATAAAAGAAAGGCAAACTTTTCTTTCTGACAGACACACACACCTATATATTCTTGATAATGGTCAGAAAATATAACAAATTGTAGGTCAGCTCAATTTATTTAATTGATAATTACATGCAAAATATTTTAGCTTAAATATTTTAAATATTAAATTATCTTTATTATTTCTTTTAATATTGTTCAGTGTTAAATTTTATTAATTATAAAGGTTTCAAATAATACTAATAATAAAATAAAAATAACTTCTCCTAATAAAATATGTCATTATTGAAATAAATTGCCAAAAATATCACAGAAATCTTTTTGCCTGGCGTTGGATTTAAACCTGCATCCTCTACAAAAATCCAGAGCTTTAAACTGGTGCCTCAGACCTCTCAGCCACCAGAAACTCATTCTACTTTCCTCTAAATTGAAGAATTCCGAAAAAGAGTTTTGGCACGTGCGCATATGCCTGAAAAATTGATACTTACAGAAATATCTTTGTGTTTTAATATATATGATTATTTTATATATTTCTGTTAGCTTATAGATTTTGTATTTGATATATAGGGTGGGTAAGGTTTTTACTTTTGAGTCCCACTGTTTCTGAATAGTAATTTTTGCCTTATTTAATTGCATAAAATTTTTACAAATTCTGTGATTAAATTAGGTAAAGATTCTTCAGAAATATCGATGCTTGAAAGTAAGATTAGTATGCTCCCTGGATGTGTAAATGAATATTAGTAACTTCAGTTTCAAATAGTGGGGCTCCACCAGTGGCCGAGAGGTTCTGCTCTCAAAGAAATATCGATGCTTGAAAGTAAGATTAATATGATACCTGGATGTGTAAATGAATATTAGTAACTTCAGTTTCAAATAGTGGGGCTTCACCAGTGGCTGAGAGGTTCTGCTCTCAAAGAAATATCAATGCTTGAAAGTAAGATTAGTATGCTCCCTGGATGTGTAAATGAATATTAGTAACTTCAGTTTCAAATATTGGGGCTCCACCAGTGGCCGAGAGGTTCTGCTCTCAAAGAAATATCGATACTTGAAAGTAAGATTAGTATGCTCCCTGGATGTGTAAATGAATATTAGTAACTTCAGTTTCAAATAGTGGGGCTCCACCAGTGGCCGAGAGGTTCTGCTCTCAAAGAAATATCGATGCTTGAAAGTAAGATTAGTATGCTCCCTGGATGTGTAAATGAATATTAGTAACTTCAGTTTCAAATATTGGGGCTCCACCAGTGGCCAAGAGGTTCTGCTTTCAAAGAAATATCGATGATTGAAAGTAAGATTAGTATGCTCCCTGGATGTGTAAATGAATATTAGTAACTTCAGTTTCAAATATTGGGGCTCCACCAGTGGCCAAGAGGTTCTGCTCTCAAAGAAATATCGATGCTTGAAAGTAAGATTAGTATGCTCCCTGGATGTGTAAATGAATATTAGTAACTTCAGTTTCAAATAGTGGAGCTCCATCAGTGGCCGAGAGGTTCTGCTCTCAAAGAAATATCGATGCTTGAAAGTAAGATTAGTATGCTCCCTGGATGTGTAAATGATTATTAGTAACTTCAGTTTCTAATAGTGGGGCTCCACCAGTGGCCGAGAGGTTCTGCTCTCAAAGCTGGTAGATGGGAAGTGCTGGGTTTGAACTCAAACCTCACTTGTCGGCCTAATCATTCATAGTTTTCCAGGGTTCCTACGGGTCAGGGAAAACCTGGAAAACAGGGAATTCAAAAATTTACACAAAAACTCATTGATTATTTTAAATATTTGAAGTGGTCAGGGAATTTTTGATGTACTACTTTTCCATCAGAATCTCGGTTATTGTTGTAAATGAAGAAATTTTGAATTTATTATTCATCCAATCTAAAATCTTCATATAAAATTTATGCAAACTAATAACAATAGCATAATTTGAAAAATAATTAAAAATCAGACAATTGTTACTGCACATACTTTTTTAGCATTAATATAGATTAAATTTGTCCATTGCGAAGGGTTTTACAACAATATACAAGCCGAATTTTTATTGAGGAAGGTCAGGGTAAACCTGGAAAAGTCAGGGAATTTTTTTACCAGAATTGTGTAGGAACCATGTTTCTGTGGTTTTCTTTGAACAATCAATATGTTAATATGAGTTAGGTTTCCTTAGATGACCCCCCCCCCCCCCCCCACACACACACACAGAGGACACCCTCTCCTTGGGCCTATATCTCCAGTATAGATTATCAGGCGTCTTAAACAACACCATCATAGAAAATTTTAAAAGGGGTCAGTGGCAACCAAGAGTTTAAGGCTCTTGTCCCTGCCAGCAAAGACACTCACGAGCTAATGCTAATCCTATGGGGAGGGATTTATCTAATATCTCGTTTGCATTTCGAAATTAAAAATTTTTTTTTTGCATTGGAGAGCCAAGATTCGTCTCTACATTGCACCTTTTTTACTTTTTCTATTTTGGTCAGATATTTTTTATAAAGTTACTTTTACTTCCAAAACCGGTTCTGAAAATGAAAGTGTCATTCTAAAACATACCATAATCGAAAAAGTAAAAAAAGGTGCAATGTAGAGATGAATATCGGCTATTCAATGCAAAAAAAAATTATTTAAAAATGTCAAAATGCAAACGAGATATTAGGAAAATCCCTCCAATAGGATTAGCATTATCCAAAAGTCCTGATTTTTCATGTTGCACAAATTAAATTTTTTTTTTTTTAGTGCCATGCTATTTGTTAGCCTGCATCGAGTGAAAAACAGTAAAATACATTACAACCTGTATAAACAGAACATATTGATAACAGAAAATTTTATAGTCCTTTTCGAAAGGATATCATTCATATTTATCGCCACATACAAAAACCTCTGTAAAACGAATTTTTTGTAGTTTCTAGTGACTTTCACAAGTTTTAGTTTACTTGGATCAATAAATCATGTGTAAACAGAACCTATTTACAACTGAACTGTTTTTAAAAGTAAAAATTTCATTGTCCGTATATGATAGGAACACTACACCAGCTAAATTTGAATTTTATTTCAGTCTTTACCGATTCCGCTTTCGCCGCTTTTACTGTATAAGATTCTTGTATTTATTTAGTACAAGCTGCTAAGTATAGTAACTGCTAAGATGTAATAGCAAGGGACGGGAGAAAAATTCTTCTTTTAAACAGGCTTTTGTTTTAACAGGCATAACTGTATCCTTCAATAGGGACAATGAAATTTGTACATTTAAGACAGAATTTCGTTAAAGACAAGTTCCATGTTCTGATTGATAAGCAATTGTCCCGCTTATTTTATCTCCCTGTCCTGCTTTTTATGACACTGGACCTTGCAACACTACTCACGACTCTTATTTCAGCAAAATAAGACCAAATATGCAAGAAATGTACAAGTATGCAAAAGCATACTCATCACGTTAAAGAACTTGCGGCCTGTTAAGTATAGGATAAAAACTATGTTTATTTGCATCCATTTGTTGTTTTCTTTGTTTTCCCTTTTATATTTGTGATTCTTCCAAGTAAAAACAGTGGGTACGCCAAGCACACATGTTTCTTCAACAGGCATGTGAGGCATAAAAGTTGGGAAACCCTGCTTTAGGTAATCGTTCCATATTGCCCTTTCACCTGTTTTGCTTATGAGAGCAGTTTGACTGTCATTTTATTCATTTATGTGCTTTAAGAAATTAATATTACATGGTGCTTTTACTGGGAAATTCTTTAAAAATATTTCATTAAAATTTGTTCTGTTAAAAAAGGGCTGTATAGTATAGGACCCATTATCCGGAATTCCAAAATCCCGAATGACCCAAAATACGGAAAAGAAAATTTTATTTGAAAATTTTCTAAATTTTTACTAAAATTTTGCAATTTCTGATTTTTAAAGCATTTTAGAGATTCCTAATTTTTTTTTTTTTTTTCAGTCCATTGTTTTAATATGTAATCACTAAAATATGTCACTTCAGTGGCAGGGGAACACGGAGCCCCACTCCCCAGAAATTAGATAAAAAGAATCATTTTTCTGTCAAAATTTAATTTAAAATTTATTTACATTAAGATTTGTTTTAAAAAAATTGTCATATTTCACCCCCCTGCCCCTCACTTTGAAAAAATATTATGGCTACCCAGTTCTGTTACTTGAATACACATATAATAGCAGAGTTCTATTTATTTGCTTAAGCCCTTCCTCCCTTCTCACACATTCCAGAACGATCTGTTCACGGTTTCCAGATTTTTCTTGATGGAATTTGCAAAAATGGTTAAAAATCATCATAAAAAATGTTTTCCAATTAGTTACCAATTTTGTTCTTTTATTTACTCATTGTTACCATTGAATAGTGCAGGAATTTTTTTTTTTATAATTAAAAAAAAAGGAAAAAAATAAGTTAGGATTGTTTAAATTTTGTTATTTTTACGTTTTTGAAAAAATTTCGAATTTCGTGAGGGGGGGGGGGGGGGGGGGAGGGGATGGACCCAAAATCCGGAAAGCCTTCTGTCCCAAGGATTCCAGATAATAGGTCCTGTACTGTATATGTAATGCGTACAAAATATAGTTCATTTTTACAGAAATCTGATATATCATTTACAATTATACATATTGATTCTAGCTATACAGGACTATGTAAAGGCAATTTGATGATTTATATTAAGTTATAAATATGATTTCATGCATTTTTCTTATAAGCAGATTGGAAATTATAATTTTTTTATATTAATATTCTATTGTGATTTTTGGACCAGGTTTGTAGAAAATAAATTTCCACACATAAAAATATTCTTGATTATAATAAAATCTTTCTGTTTTTGGACTCTCATCTTTCTGATTGTAAGAAGTTGGCAAATGGATATCCTTTAAAATGAGCATCTGGTATTTCAAATGATGTATCATTTAAGTAAATGGCAATATTTGCGAAACCACATGTAAATAGCTGACCTTGATGTATTTTTTAATTGGGAACTATTGAAACAATTTCGATACTTTCCTTTTTAGTAGGTTTGGTAACACCCAAACTATAAATTGATCATTTGGCAAAAAAAAAAAAAAAAATTAATAATAATTTTTTTTAAAAATTAACATAAGCATTATTATTATTATTTTTTTTTTTTTTGTTGAACAATCAATTTATAGTTTAGCTACTGCCAAAACTATTAAAAGAAAAGTATTGAAATCGATTCAGTAGTTCTCAAGAAAAACATACATTAGTGCTTACTTTTTGCATGCAATTTTGTTAGTGAAATCAACTGCCATAAATATATATATTTTTTATTTCTTGCTGAATGATCAATTTATAGTTTAGCTACTGTCACCCCCTTAAATTAAGATAGTGTGAATGAAACTTTGATTAAGCTATTGCCATTATTTTTGTTGAAAAATAATTTTTACCTGAGCATAATTTTCTTTTTTGAATGTTTTTGTTTCAGACGATGGGAAAGCTTTATTATCAACTACAATTCCTGTCACTCTCTTGTTACTGTAATCCTCTGTTGTAACATCTGCATACTTATATGTATTAAGTCCAGTGCCTTTTTAGCTCAAGTGTTTGTTGTCGTGACCATGGAATCTTTGTGTACAGATTTTTAAATGTTTACATAAGTGTCAATTTGCTGAAATCAAACTTACAGTATTTGTTGTATATTTTTGAATGTTTATTGTAGATATTTTTTAAAAAATAAACTTATATAGAATTTAACTGTTTGTCTGAATGTGAAAAGTTTAATTATCAGCCCTTCCCAAACAGTTTTTATATAAATGAATAAGGGTCGATCAAAACAGGTTTTCAAGACCGAAACCAAATTTTTGTAATCTTCCTATTTTCGGCCAAAAATGATCCAAAGTGGGTTTTTAAGACAGAAACCAAAAATGGATTTCGATAATCTTCCTATTTTCGGCCGAAAACAAAAATGTAAAAAAAAAAATTAAAAGTAATTAATACATACATAAATATACATAATTATTCATTAATTATGTGTTTGTTAAATATACATAATTATTAATTAATTATATGCATGGCCCAAGTTGGCTCTCTGTGCTTCTGACCAAAACTTGTTATTTTCATATAAAATAAAATGTAATTCAGTAATGACTTAGAATGACTTTCTAATCAGATGAATTTCATTGAATTAAAAAATGTTTTAGGTATACATACCTGGATTTATCTTTTACAATGGTTTTTGTAATTGATCATCTGTTGTACTAGAATTTCCATAAAGAGTATTCGAAACACTTCTGCTGTTTCAAACTAAAAAATTTTCTATTACTGTTAAGTCTGCAGCTTTTAATGAGCATGTAAAAAGAGTCTTCAAAGTTTAGTCATATATGCATTGCTTGCTTTTAATTTCCCCTCACATCTTGAATCAGTCATGACTGATAATTATAAGCAGTGAAGTTTGTAGCAATCAATAAAGAGTGTCTCATTTGAGCCGATACAGCTCAAATCAATGAGCAATGTTAAAAATTTCCAGAGGAAGAAATGAGATTTTCAGAATACAAATAGTTTTGGTCCAGCTGAATTACTGGAAGCATTTTCTCTGAAAACAAATTTTCAACGAATCTCAGATTTTGGGCCGAAAACAAAAACATAACCGAATTTTCAGCCCATCTCCATAAATGAGGTACATGAAATTAACTTTTTTGAATCCTTTAGTGTTTTGGTGCAAAAGTAATGATTTATACTTTGTTTAGACTAACATTTCATTACATTATTGATCTTAACAGCCACCAATGTTTTTCATATGTCTGTACATTTTACAGACCTGCCAACTGCTACGAAAAAATCGTAGTTGCTACAATTTGGACCTATAATAAACTACGATGTTACGAAAGTCGGTCTTAAACTACGATTTTTTGCAAAAAACACAAACGCATTTTTTGTTTCTCTTTGTGATTTTTATCCCGCGCAGCTTATTTTTCAGGAGTGATTCTGTTCCGAAATTTCCAAAATTTCGAAGTATTCATTTCCGAAAGTTTTAAAAAAGTGGTCATTAGTCCAAAAATTAGGACATTAAAAAATGTTCATGGGGAGGGGGAAATCTGGCTGCAAAACAAACTTCTTAGCATAAAACCCTCTTTATCTATATTAACCACGAGTGAATCGTGTTTCTGTGAATATTTGTACAGGAATTCCCTTCCTTAGAAACCGGGGTGCCATTTTAAGAATTTCTGGAGGGGGTGGGGAGGTGGTTCTTTGAGGGGCAAGGTTTGAAATAGTGCAAAATTGCACGAATTGCACACGAAAAGAAAAGTCCTGCATAATGAAAAATGCTGTGCAGTATTTTCTCCCTGCAAATTCTTCACACTTCTTCATTTGCGAATATATTTTGAAATTTCTTGGAAGTCCGCGATTTTTTTTTCTTTTATGAAATTTCCCCAAATTAATTTATGAATCAATTGCGGAAAAATTGAGAATTTCTTCAAATGATCATGTAAAAAATATTGGGGATTTCGTCAAAGATCTCAACAAATAGTGATTATCATCAATTGGTCGCTGAGTAAAATCACTAATTTCATTAAGAGTTCAGAAAGAAATTGCGAATTTCGTCAAAAGATTGTGCAAAAAATCACGAATTTCGATAAACTCACGAGGGAAAAATATTGCAAATTTGTCCAAAGGTTGCGGAAACGAGTAGTAAATTTTGTTAATTGCTCATGAAAAGATATAGAAAGTTTTTCCGATCGGTTGCGATAAACTATCGTGAATTTCGACAAATGACCATGTAAAAAAAATTCAATTTCCTCAATTGGTCGCAGAAGAAAATAAATTTCGTCAAAGTATCGTGGTAAAAACTTTGATTTTGTCAAAATATCGCAGTAAGAAAATGCAAATTTCATCGAAAGATCAGTAAAAAAACGCAAATTTCACCGAAAGATCGCGGAAAGAAAACACTAATTTCGCCAAAGGATCGCGGTAAAAAATGTGAATTTCGTCAAAGATTCATGGTAAAAAGTGCGGATTTCAATAAAGAATCATGATATAAAAATGTGATTTGCGATTGTGTGAAAAAAGAATTGTGAATATCCTGAAATGATCGCAGGAAAAAGAATGCGAATTTCGTCAAAATTTACTGCACTGGGCTAAAAAATTGGAACCAGGCTCCTTTTACAAATGTCAAGAGGAATAATAAAAAAAAAACCCGCTTCGAAATGCAAAGAAACTCTAAGATTCGTATAAAAATTTTCAGAGGAAAAAATTTATTAGATTGAGTTAAAAAAACTGAATCGAATGTCAAAATATGGCAGCGAAACACGAAAAATCAACCAACCAACCTCCAGATTAATTTTAATTTTGTGTGCTACGATTTCTCAGTTTCAAAGGTTGGCAGGTCTGATTTTATAAAACTACTTATTTAATATTGTCTACATAATGTTTTACAGTGTACGCTGATTTTAATCAGGTTGATTAACATAAAAATTTAAATCAACTTTGATTTTCTTTTAAATTAGAGTAATTTAAGTCAATATCAAAATTTTATTGTTTTGGAATATGTAGTCTTGTTTTAGAATATAATAAAATTTAAATAACCTACATGTTATTTTTAAATCAAATAAGCCAACATAAGAAAAAAAGAGAGAAATAACTACCTAAGAATGACTATTACATTCACAATTTTAGCTATTTGTATCTTATCTTTTTCTTATAATGGGGGCAGTAACTGAAGAGAACAGTATTCATTGCAGGAGAGATATCCTTGATGACATTTCCAGAACAAAATTGGCCAAAATTCATTTGGCCATTATATGCCCTTATTACCATTATTTGCATCACTTATGGCTTATACAGGGTGTCTACAGAATCTGGAAATCAGGGAATCATGGAAAAATTAGGGAGGTTTATCAATCTGGAAAAATCAGGGAAATATCAGGAAACTTTGTAAAAGTATTCGAAAATCAGGGAAATTTGTCTATATTGCGGAAATATTTACATTTTCACCTTGCCAACGAGATTGATTCGTGTATTTTATGTACCATATTTTTTCACTTGCTGTCTTAATATTTTTAAAAAGATGTGCATGGTATGAGTTTTTGATATTTAATGCAAATTACTGTGATCAGATGTCCTCATTTTCTGTACATAGCGCTTATATTGAAGGTAAATTATCCATTTAAAAATTTTTTAAATGATACATTAGCATAACCAGCTTAATACAATTAGCTATCCCATCCGATGTAGATAAGCCTTAGAACTGAATAATGAGGAAATTTTCTGGTCACCCTATATCCATTGGCCACTATATGAAGGTGTTGGACTAAATTTTGAGATCGGATTTATAAAACTGTCAACCAATACTTAAGGCTGTAATGGTTTTAATATGTGATAATAATTCTATTTTCTCAGTGAAATAATGCATTCATTGAAACAGTAGAGACTCTTAATTATATTTCATAAACATTTGACCATGATTAATAGCAGTCGCTCATAAAAATTCAAAATCATAAAACGAAGCGTATCGCCTTTTCTAAAAATGCCACTTATTACTTTTAAAAACTTATAATATATATCTCAACTGCTCTGCTCAATAAGTGCAAAACGTTTTGACACATTTACAAATTCATTTTTTAGCGGAAAGATATAAAATTGAAAAGCCTGACCATGGAAGCTATTTGGAATCAAACTGTTTTTTCCATTTTTTGATCAATAAATTACCTATTGAGTTATAAGCGATATTGATCACGTGGCACAGCATTTTTCTCCTCTTATTGAGTTCATTTTCTTCTTTCATTCGGAAGTTCAGTTCAAAATGGCAACTTTGACAGTATTTTCTGAAAGATCTATTGTGTTTATAAGAAAACGGAAAAAACAGTTCAATGACATAGTTTCTGAATAACAACACCTTCTAGTTTCATGCGTTTCCAAGCAAAATTGAATTAAAACTTATGTCAGAAAGTTGACCCTTTGGATTTGAGAACAGCCTTAATGAATATTAGGCAATTTTTATGTTTTTCTCTTGTTTTTTTCTCCCAAATGAGATATTAGCAAGCTGGACAAGTGTGTTGTGTGTTATACGAGGAATCGTCATACTTGAAAAAATACGGTATGTGTATTGTTAATAATGGAAATCAGGGAAGTCTGATAAAGATAGTCAGGGAAATCATGGAAAAATCAGGGAACTTTTCTTTAGAATTTCTGTAGACACCCTGTTATAGGAGCAACTTTATGACACAAGTTTTAATTATTTTTTGTTTGGAAACGCATGAAATTGGCAGGTACTGTTATTCAGAAATTATGTAACCGAAAGATGTTTTCCATTTTTTGGGGTGAACATAAAAGGTCTTTTAGGAAATACCATCAAATTTGGCATTTTGAACCAAATTTCAGGACGAAAGCTCAAAAAGCAGCCAGAGAGAGGAGAAAAATTGGTTATTACGTGACCTAAACTCGCTTAAAACTCTATAAATAATTTATTAATCAAAAGAAAGAAAACTCATTTTGATTCCAAATCGCTCCAATAGTCAGGCCTACCAATTTTGTGCATTTACGTTTAAAAATGAGTTGGTAAATGAGTCAGAAATTTTCGGGTTTGTTGAGCAGTGTATGAGAACTGCTTTAAATGCTAATTGAGATGACACTTTTGGTTTGCTTGATAAATTGATATTTTTGACTTGTTTTGAAATATATTGCAACAGTTTTTATCCATAACTGTGTTTAAGACTATAACAGCACTGAAAGCCAGAATAATGATAATGATGATTGCGAGTCTATAAGGGACTATATACCTGATCAATGTTTGAATTAATTTTGAATGTTTTTCCCTTGAACAAAAATTTTTTAATTCTTGTGGTAACAAATAGATAAGATTTTTACGTAATTAATTTTTTATATGGGTTATAAAATTATTAAAAGGGTTTGTTTGTTGTCAATGGTTAGGGAAATCTATCGCACAGAATGGTCTGAAAATTTGGATGAAGATAGACAAAAACATGTCCAAATGCACTTGAAGTTCTGATTTATCATTTTTTTACCATTAGCTGAGATAGTAAGAGATATTCCATCTCAATTCAGGCAGGCAGTACTGATTAGAGGTCTGCACGGGCCGACATTTCCAGGGCCGGGCCCGGCCCGACTCATAGAGAAAAAAATCGGCCTGGCCCGATACAAAAATTAAAAGTTCGCCCTGGCCCGGAAAAAAGTTAAAATCTCGGCCCGAATGAACTTCTAGAAAACATTGATTTTTACGTCGAATTGGTTAAAAATTTGTCTCATACGAGGAGTTCTGACCAAAAATATTTATCTTAATTTTTTTTTTTTTCATGTTTATAATCTTTAGTTTTATAGAACTGCAGAAGGCTGCGATATTTATCTTTTTAATGAATCTCTATTTCTTGTATGTAAATGTTTCAGTTATCATTAATATTGTTAATCCATATTCCATGTATAGAAGTGTTAAAAAGTGGAAAAAAGCTACACAGTAAAATCTTCTAAGATGGAATTGCATAGAAAAGAAAAAAAAATGCGTTATAGACAAGTTCCCTTCTTAGCAAGTGTAAATGTATTATATATTCTTTTCTTACTTATTAGTATATTTATTTTGCATGGATCAACACGTTTTTTAGTTTAAAACAGGGTTCTGTCATAGGCAGGTTCCTTTTCACACATTTTACTGTATTTTAATTTAGTTATATTTTAATATACATAGAAATCTACTATTCTTTAAAAATAATAAATTTTAATGTTTAAGTGTAGAATAATGGCGATTCAAAAATGTGTGCATTTTTTGCAAAAACTTTCGGGCCAGGCTTAATTTAACTGACCTTTAAATGGACCAGGTCACACTGTAACAATGATTTTCATACAGGCTGGCTCAAAACTAGGACTGAAAATTTTGGGCCATGAATACTAGGAATGAAACCGGGCCCGGCTCTGTACAGAAAAATTAAGTTAGGCCCGGCCCGAGTCTTCAGAAAAAAGTATGGCCCAGACCGGCCTGGCCTGAGTGCCGTGAATGAAAATCGGCCCGAGCCCGGCACGGGCCGGCCCGTGCAGATCTCTAGTACTGATATGCATCAATTCACCATCATAGATTTTTTTCAAAAAATTACAGTAGTTACAACTAAGCAATAAATAAAATTTCCCAGTAGGATTTTTCCCCCAAAATTTTTTTTCTGTGGTTGCAGCATTTTAAAGTTTACGATAAAATTGACAATTTTCAGAAAAACAGAAAAACGCTTCATTTTGAAATGAACACAGTATCAAAAATATTTAACATATCCAGTCAATTTATTTTTTACAAATAGTTATTAAGCTGAATTTTACTTTAGCATAGTTTTAAAAATATAGTGACATTTTAAATTAATTTTAAAAAAATGTTTCTAAGTACAAAAAATGAAATTATTACTGATTTTAAGATTTTTTTTTTTCAGAATGAAAAAAAAAATTTAAAGCTAAATATTGATGGTAATCCAAAGACCTTTAATGGGAATTTCACAGTAAATTTTATTTTAAGCCTAAGATGCATGCAACTTTTGCAATTCAATTTCAAATTATGCAAAATTTCGTAAAATCGCTACTTTTGAGATGCAATTTCTCAAAAACACCATTTTTTAAAAATCTGATAATGTGCTCAATTGATACCTTATTAGTTTCTAATAAATACCTTATAAGCAAATCGTGTGTTTTTGCTTAGAAAATTTTATATGATTTTTTGAAAATAACATGTTGTGTATATTTTTCAAAAGACCAGAAAGTTAAGCTTTTTTTTATTTGACTGAATTTATAATTGATTATGAAATATTGATTATGAAATTAATTGGTGGATAGGACAAATCAGTAGCATATCATGAGAATTAAATGACATTACAGTATCATTCATGTATTCCCATGGTCCAGCAAAAGCATTCCAGTGGCCAGAAGAATCGGGAAAGAAATCTGGAATCGATGCCAGGGAGGAAGAGCATCGATACATCTTTCAACCATCACGTTTAACGAGTGGTGCCCATTAAATTTGGCGAGTGAGGACAATAAAGTTAATCGCCACATTTTAAGTGTTACTTGACGCATTGATATTTTTTCTTTCCAGATTCTTCTGGCCACAGGAATGCTTTTTCTGGACCATGGGGTATATGAATGATGCTGTAATGTCCCTCAGTTCTCGTCATATGCTATTGATTTGTCCTATCCACCAAAATGCACCCAATGCAATCACTGATTTATAAATCGTGCATTGAATGTTGTTTTGTCATCTGACTGGAGGTTTCAACTTTTGTCAATGCATTTTTAATTGTTTGTCCCATATAACCATTATTTTTAATCATCCAATAATGTTTAGATCGTATACCAACAATACATTTTACATTAGCTTATTCTTTCTCATTATTAGCTCTATAAGCTTGAATAATGTTTCTGTCTAGATGGAGTAGAAGGATACTTTTTTTAACAGAGAGGATAGTTCAGCAACAAATGAGACAGAATCTCTGATGGCTCTTATTGGCTCATTTTGGAGATTAAATTTCGTTGCATAATGCTTACATAATCCCCTACAGCATCGCATGCACTTTTTTCATGGTCAGTAGCTAAAAAAATCCACTTCTTTAGTACAACTTCATTATTTTTGTGCAATCCATAAAAATACTTGTTTTTAAAATGTGCTCTATCTCCATCTGATATATACACAATCGATTCCAGTGTTTGTAATTGGTACAACTTAGATAATTCTTTTTTTATATTTTCTATGGCACAAACAGCATGAGCTGTATCGTGAGTTATATCATCAGAAACTACAATAAAACTCTTTATTTCTTCTCTAAAATATGCTGTACAGGTAAATAATGATATTTGAGTATTTTGCCAGTGAAAGCTTTGTACTTCATCTGTCAGTATTACCGACCAGTTTTGAGCAAAGTCAGAATGTATCATGAGCACAGGTTTTTTTATTTATTTATTTTTTTTTTAGATAACTTTATCTCAGCAATTCTTTGTCTCTGATTTTTCTTTGAGTGATAATGAGGAAAGAATTTTTTTAATCCATACCAACTTTTTTATTAAGTTACCACCTTCCCATATAGCATATACAGCCTCTTCCTCTTCATTCAAATCAAAAGCTTCGACTGTAAGATTTTCGATACCCCAGGGCACTCACCACACTCTTCGAGCCAACAATTTTCATGGTTTATTTTTCTATATAATCATTTCGTCATCAGATCTTCTTCTGTAATTTGAATGCCTGTTAGATTTTTAAGAGCTACACATATTAATTTCTAATTACTGCAGTAAACAGAACAGCGTACTACTTGTATTGGCTGAATTTAGATAAATTTTGGACGTAATGAATAAAATTTTGATAGTCTTATTTTCATAGAGCAGGGGTGGCCAACTGTAGCATACTCGACACCACTAAAATTTTATAGTAATCATTTCCTTATCTAATCATCGAATCTGCAATTCAAGAAGTCGACTTTTTCTGTAAAATTTTAGTATTGTCCGGCATGCCACAGTTGGCCACCTTTGTCATAGAAGGATTTTCTTTTTTCATTAAGTTATGTTTCTTTAACAGACTGTGTCATAAAACATTTTACTCTTTTAATTTTCGCACTGTCATTTTTAATACAATAACATCACTTTTGTTTGGACTATCTTTAGTTCAATCTTTGTTATTCTCTAAATAGCAGGACAATGCAACATTTAGTGCTTCTATTGATAAAGGATGTCCAATATAAGTTATCAGATTGCGCATAAACTACTTTTCTTTTTAAATTTTTCTGGATTTAACTACTAGATATTTTGATACACCTTTTATTAAAAATTATTACATATTATTCTTTTTATTAAAAAAATAATCATATTATAGATTCAGTGAAATAAGAAAAAGCTTGACTTTGTGGTCTTTTGAAAAATGCACACATGTTATTTTCAAAAAATCCTATAAAATTTTCTAAGCAAAAACACACGATTTGCTTATAAGGTATTTATTAGAAACTAATAAGGTATCAATTGAGCATATTATCACATTTTTAAAAAATGGTGTTTTTGAGAAATTTTATCTCAAAAGTGGCAATTTTGCATAATTTAAAATTGAATTGCAAAAGTTGCATGTATCTTAGGCTTAAAATAAAATTTACTGTGAAACTCCCATTAAAGGTCTTTGGATTACTATCAGTGTTTAGCTTTAAAATATTTTTTTTCATTCTGAAAAAAAAAATCTTAAAATCAGTAATAATTCCATTTTTTGTACTTAGAAACAATTTTTTAAAATTAATTTAAAATGTCACTATATTTTTAAAACTATGCTAAAGTAAAATTCAGCTTAATAACTATTTGTAAAAAATAAATTGACTGGATACGTTAAATATTTTTGATTCTGTGTTCATTTCAAAATGAGGCGTTTTTCTGTTTTTCCGGAAATTGTCAATTTTATCGTAAAATTTAAAGTACTGTAACCACAAAAAAAAAATTTGGAGGGAAAATCCTATTGGGAAATTTTGTGTATTACTTAGTTGTAACTACTGTAATTTTTTGAAAAAAAATCTATGATGGTGAATTGACATGTCCTGCCTGAGCTGAAATGGAATTGCTCATAATTAAAAACCCTAATAAACATTGCAAAATGCCAAGCTTCCATCATTACAATCATCAGGTTCACTATGGAGTTGCTAGAAAAACATGAAAAATTATGCTTAATCTTTCTGATTCTAATGGCATCTTTGGTTTAAAAAAAATATATTTCTGATAAATGTAAAAGTAAAAATAGTTTTTTAAAAAATGCTCTTTTATAAGTATTTAATGTTCATCTTGTAAATCATGCCTAATTTGTTTACTGCAATTTCTAATTTCCCCCAAAATTTTCTACTACAATACATTAATTTGATGTAGTCACCGAACTCGATTATGAAAAATTAACTGCTCTTTTTATGCATAGTAGAAAGCGCAAGCAAGTGAATTTATTAGAAAATAGATAATTTTTGCTCTGTTTCTTTTTTAAAATAGGGCAACAGGAAAGGAAAAGGAACATTATTTAAATTATCTCTTTAGGATTTTTAAATGTATTTCTCAACGTATAATTGTACTTCTTAGCCATTAAGATGTTTCATTGTTGCAGTTTCACACCATTTGACCTATTTTTGCGAATGTTTATTGATCGTATAATTAAATCCATTGGTGTTTCAACTCATATACTATTGTACAGTTACAGAGAATATTTGGCAATTTATCACTTGTGGCAAGCTAACAGAAAATTGCCTTAAAATGAATATATTAATTTGTAATTAAGTTCTAAAAATATTAAAATGCTTTATTGTCATCTGAAACATGCCCGTGAATGTAATTTTTATGTTTCTGGCATATCAGAAAGTAGGTTAAACACCGATTACACAATTCCATCTTTACTTACAAAAACCAGGTTGAGTGTAAGAGTTTAAAAAGATTTGTTCTGAAGCACAATTACATGTTAGTTTTCACCTTTTCTTTTTTGCAGTTTTAAACTGCCATCTGCAAGTTCAGGTAATAAATAAATAAATAAAAAGTACAGACTTATTCAGGGCACTTTTCCATTTGTAATGTTATCTTTTTTTAAAAATATATACATATCATGGAAGACGGTAGTATTTCGAGTGACGCAGCCTTAAGCCTAAAATCGTATCGTATCGTATCGTATCGTATCATAGAATTCGTAGATGGCGGAACTCATATATACAGCTAACTCGACATCAAAGAAAACGCGAAAAGCCGCCTTTTAATAACTCAGCAGATATATGTCTTATTGTTCTGAATTTTCTAGAACAGTCTTATATCTGCAGTCTAATCGTATACTGAAATTTTTGCATTTCTACGTGCAGTATATTTTGAGATCTAAATAGCCATTTTTAAAGTGAAAACGTTGGTATAATATCGAGGAAGTTCCTAATTTGAAAATCTCGAAAACGGTTCTAACGATTATTTTTAAATTGATACATAATATAACTGTGATTAAGGCGAGGTGAATAACACTTTTCTTTTTTCTGGGAAAACTCTCGTTCGTTAAATAATTCGATTTTTTTTTCTCTCGAAAATGACACGGGCGATTTTTTAAAAATCAAATAAATATGTTTCAGATGAACCAAATAACAATTTACTTGTTTCCAGCAAGACTCTTGTTCGTTTTATAATGCGCATGAAAAATCGGACTATATTTCTTCGCCATTCTATGGAAATTTCACCGAAAATGCATGACACTGTATTCATACACATGCTTTCTTTTTAACCACTTTTGGGAGAAAAATTTTGTCTTCCCACTGGCTGAGTGGCTAAGGGGCGTTTACTGACCTTAAGATAGGCAGTTCGATACTCGATGGTACGTGTTTTCACATGTGAATGTTTTTTTTTTTTTTTTTAAGTCTGCTAGTTGACCATTATTCTCAGTTCCTTTGTAATTTTTTTAATTGCTATTAAGTTAAATGAAATTACAATTATAATGACGCCAATTTGATGATGATTATTTCTTGACAATTTTTCAACAATAAAAATATTACCATAAATTTTATAAATATATTTAATTTCAATCGCTTTACAAAAAATATACATTAATAATTATTATTTGAATATAAATGACACGATCAGAAACGTAAAAAAATAATTCATTTCAGCTCTTCTTTTTATAATATCATTTTTTATTATTATGACGGTCAATCAATATATAATCACTGACATCCATAATATTATTATTATTTTCCTTGCATAAAAGCTATTGTGATGTAATAATTCTTTTATAATAAATAATTTAGTTGAAATGTTTTATTTATAAATATCAATGAAGTTTGATAACCCCGAGACAATTCTTTTTATTTAACTTTGCAATATTATACAGTTTACATAATAAGCATATCAGAATTCTGGTGTCGCCATCTTTTGACGCAATTGCGTAGTATTATAAGAAATGTTTGATAAAAACGTTGAATTAGACAGTTTTTAAATCGAAGAATTATTTTAAGAGAGATTTAATGTTAAATCTGGATAAAATTGTCTCATTAAAAAAGTCTCATAGGAAAAAAAAATATACATGGGAATTTAATCATTTTCATTCAATTTAATCATTCAATAGAAACTCGAAGTTTGCAGAGTGCATTTATTATTCTTAACTTGCCTAATTTTTTGACGGTTTATTTCAATTTTAAATTAAAATTTTCAGAATTTCCAGAGATATTTTTTACATATTTTAGAAAGGTTATTTTAAATTGCTGCCAAATGTTAAAACAGCGCAAAGAATAATATATCCTTTAAATTAAAAATTTATTCACACGTGACTATTATAAACAGAAAAAAATCCTTTTAAATTAGAATTAAATGATAACGTGTTAAAAGCAGGAAAATATTAAACATTACGTCATAAAAATTGTTTTTACACATGCTTACTTAAAATGAAAGAAAATTATAAAATAATCAATTATTTTCAAATTAGAATTAAATGATTACGCATTAAAAGAAGGAAAACATTGAAAATTACGTCATAAAAATTATATTTACACGTGAATATTAAAAGAAAAAGAAAATTTTTAAATAATAAATTCATTGATATGTGTTAAAAGTCGTAAATGGAGGAAATTACGTCATATTGGCCAAAGTGGTCAAAACAGTTTACAAAACACATTGCAAAACATATTGCAAAACAGTGTAAATTAAAAAATATATTTATATGAGAGATTTATTTAAAATTTCGAGATGATATTTTTAACTATAGTTGCTAATTTTAAGGTAGCGCAAATAATAATATTATCTTTCTAATAATAAAAATATTTTCAGTTGAATGTTACAAAGAGAAAGGAAAGTTTGGTGAAAATTATGTCAGATTTAAAACGTTACATTTAAAATCTCTTATTTAAAATCATTTTCTTATAGCGTTGTTAAAAAATACCATAAAGCAAAGACTCTGTTGACTTAGTTCCTTTTATATTTGGTAATTTTCAAATGTTTAACTAATCTTATTTAATCAAGCAGGGAAACAACAACTAACATCAGCTGATTCGGTTTTGAAATCCTTCAGTAAAAGGGAAACCCGTTTACAGTAAGATCGCCATTGATTTTTTAATTATACAGAGCAGCCTCGATTACGATTATCCGAGCTAATTGGGACTGTTAGTAAATCGGAATCGGAAATCCCGGTTAATAGAAACTGTGTGTAAAAACTCGCCGTGCTTGCGAATTTAACATCTCTTTTAAAAAAATATATAGAACGTTTTTTAAATAATAAAAGTAAATATATGTAAAGTTCTGTTTCACAGCTTAACAAATTTAAAAAGAAAATCAACTACCAGTAGTAAATTTTAAAATGCAAATTGAAAAATTTACGAAAGTTCACACAGCCACTGGAAACAAAGCATTGTTCGCTATTGACTTCTCAGGGTTCAATGTTTCTTTGGAGTTGAGGGCTTTTGGGGGCAGAAGGGCCTGTATAGCACGGACAGTGAGCTAAAGAGTGTGGTCATTTTTAAGGCTCATTCAAAAGGAAAAAAAATCAGACTTTGTTATCGGCTCGGTTAACAGAAACCTCGATTAATCGAAGCTCGGTTAATCCAGGTTCTACTATAATTCAATCTTCCGTAATCTTTTTAAAGCAGATCAAATTAATGGACTTTAGCACAAAGTCACATAGCTGATAACTGCCATGCTTGTTGGCCACCTTTTTTTCAAAAAGTTTGCTTCACCTTATTCAATTAATGAGATATCTCCGATAAAATAAGTCACATTTTCCCGTTCTAAAATACTGGTATCCAAAAATCGTAGCATGTAACTGACACTACAAGTACTCATGGAACTAAACTATTTTAAGTCTGATTTTTATTATAGACTATATAAAATTATTAAAAATATATATTATGATAGGAACTAGCGGGCTTCGTCCGCTATTTACGTTACGGATATAAAAATCATGTTTTTTTTAGGGAAAAAGAAATAAAAACCTATTTGACGATAGGTTTATAAAGACACATTTTGTATTTGTTATATTTCCGGGGATGAGGAGGGGGGGGGGGCTATTTTGATTAAATATCGCAATTAGTCTACATGGCAGATATAATTATGATAGACACTAGCGGGCTTCGCCCCTCTATGGCGCCTTATGGGTCCAGCTTCCATAACTCAGAAACTACCTTTCGGACATCAATGCAACAGATTCCAAACGTTATAATTAACTTAATAATCACCCTATATAGCATTAAAGTAAATTTATGAGTACTGCATACTATTTTTTTATCGTAATTTCTGAAGAGAAAAAATTATTTCGGTTCCATTCTTAGGTACTGGTCTGAAAAATTTTGAAAAAGGGGGGAAGGAGGGGACATGAGACTGCTGTTTGTCAAACAACACAACGGGCTCTGGCTTATTCAACTTGGTTTTTGATGACTTCAATTGGAAGGTGGTTTGTTTAAAAGAGTGCGTTCCCTGCCCCATGAAAATTGGAACTATTGGTGCTACATCTATGTAAGGATTTAATAATTATAAATTAACATTTTGGATTTATTAATTTAAGGATAAAGTGTTTTTAAAGGAATATCAAATGAAACCCTCTGTGCGATCTGCGATTATACTTACCCAGTTGTTTTTATATACAAACTGCTATAAGGAAAATTGTAATAAAATAGTAAAAATTAAATCTGCATTAAATTCCATAAGTATCTTTTTTTTTAATCATTTTATCACTAACCTCAAAAAAGTAATGATATCAATGCAAAAACCCTTGACGGGTTAAAAGTTTCTGACGCAGCACTTTATCTTATGCTCTAAGAATTTTAAATATGGAACTTAAAAATACTGATATCAAATTTTGAGTGACGTTATGCTATTTCTTAAAAAATATATTTGTATTTATTTCACCATTTTATTTTTGTTTTATTTATAATCGCATGTGCAAAAGTTATGTTCAACATGAAAAGCTGCATAAAATTTTATTCGCTGTTGCTTTATCATTTACATCTCTCATAAATTCAAAATATGTGTTTTAAAAGATATGATATAAAATTTAAGTGACGCCTTGATGTGACTTTAAAAGGTTTGTTTTTTAAAATTCAATTTAAATTATTTTTGACTTGGTTAAAATATTTTTTTTACATCTACACAATACTTTTAATTTTCCAATTCACTGTTAAATATATCACTTTCATTGAATCTATACTATGCATTGAAATGTATTTATTTCAATAAATTGATTTATCTTTTGTGTCACGCTATTCAAAATTGTGAGTAAGATTTATGTAAATGGTTTCTTTGCGTCAAACTATCCTTTTTCATACATTTCATGTAGTTTGGACACAATGACGCAAAGAAACCATTTACATAAATCTTACTCACAATTTTGAATAGCGTGACACAAAAGATAAATCAATTTATTGAAATAAATACATTTCAATGCATAGTATAGATTCAATGAAAGTGATATATTTAACAGTGAATTGGAAAATTAAAAGTATTGTGTAGATGTAAAAAAAATATTTTAACCAAGTCAAAAATAATTTAAATTGAATTTTAAAAAACAAACCTTTTAAAGTCACATCAAGGCGTCACTTAAATTTTATATCATATCTTTTAAAACACATATTTTGAATTTATGAGAGATGTAAATGATAAAGCAACAGCGAATAAAATTTTATGCAGCTTTTCATGTTGAACATAACTTTTGCACATGCGATTATAAATAAAACAAAAATAAAATGGTGAAATAAATACAAATATATTTTTTAAGAAATAGCATAACGTCACTCAAAATTTGATATCAGTATTTTTAAGTTCCATATTTAAAATTCTTAGAGCATAAGATAAAGTGCTGCGTCAGAAACTTTTAACCCGTCAAGGGTTTTTGCATTGATTAGTATTTACTGTTAATATATATATGCAGTGAACTCTGTGAAATCCACACACTTAGGGACTGGGGGTTTTGCAGATTATAGAACATTTACATTTTTTAAAAAGTGATTATAAATTAGGGACAACTGCACAAAAATTACAATTAAATTATAATGCAAAAGAAAAATATAATGCAACATTGGTGTAATATACAGTGAAGTATGTTTAACACGAAATTGAAGGGGCCGAAACTTTTTCCATGTTAAGAATTTCGTGTTAAAAAAAAAAAAAAAAAAAAAAAAAACTCACAAATATTTTCGACATTGACAAATTTTATTTAGATTTCCTGTTAAACTACCAGTAGGTTGCATCCATTAGGATAAAATCAAGTAAAAAGAAAAAAAAAATATATATATATATATATATTTTTTTTTTTGAGAAAAAAATCAGATATATATATTTTTTTAAGTATCTTTTTCAGCATTCTGAAATTTAACTTGTTTGAATCAAATAAGCGAAGCTGTTTCTAAATCTTCGTGATTAGCGGTTCTCATACGTTTTCTCTCTAGTTTAAACATACTGCGCTCAAACATTAAAGTAATGGGACTCCTTTTTTTATTATCGTTGATAAAATATACCTGGCAATGCCAAACTCTTTGCAGATTTCTGTTTTCGTCCTTCTTTTTCATCAACTGTATTAAGTAGCCTCATCTTCATCTAAAGCAATAGCAGTTTGTTTTTAGATCGATTTCTGAGCCATTGTGCTCATAAAACATAAGCTAATTTACAAAAAAAAAAAAAAAAAACATGAAAATCACTGATTTTCACCCAAAATTCGGTGGTTTTAACAGAAAATTCACCAATTTCAACTCAAACTAACTAGATCGAAAGCGATTCTTTTTCGTATTAAACGATTTATGTTTAAAAAAAAATGTATTAAATTGTATAGTATATATTCCGGACCGCTATATTATTTCATGTTAACCGATTTTTCGTGTTATGCGTTTTCGTGTTAAACGTATTTTACTGTATTTAATGTGAAGTTAATTTTTTAAAAAATACATTTTTTACAATACAAATTTTATTGATTATTCATTTTTTTAAACACTGACACAACACAATGATAGCTTAAATTTTGGTTTGATGTCAGTAATTTTTTTCTGTAACCTATGAACACTCATTAATTCTTGCTCCAAGAATAAATTTTGTTACTCAAGGAAACTTAAATATTTATATCCCATTTATATTTAATATTTATTCCTGGATTTCAATCGTTTTCAGCGTGATAGTTATAAGTGCAGATTCCCAAATATTTTAAGGAGTAAGTGGCTCCTAAACCCCAAAAATCCAGTCGCCACTTTGGCTCCTAACCAAAATCTAGTGGCCACATTTTGAAACAAACTCATAAAACAATAGTGTTTATATGGAAAACACTTTTAAAAAAAACTCAGGAATTCAAAATGAAAAATACTTTAATTTATAAATACACACGTACAACAAAACACAGACTAATTATAACAAATGTGTATATTTAATTTAATCCTAAAATTTTTGAAACTTTGATATTAAAGTATAATATAAATCTGGAAAAATCAGAAGATGAAGTTGGACAAGATACAATTTAATAACAAGACATGTATAAGCTAAGCAGTCATGATAATGGGAAGTATTAGGAAAACTTTACTTATTTTGATGTTGTCATATAAAAATATACATATTAAAAAATTTAGGAATGTGTAAGATTATTTTGCACTATAAAATCTCGCACTTGCAGAAAATATTTACATACAAGAATATACCTCGCGTTAAGTATTTTTTCATGCGAGTTTCTTTTTCTTTTTGTTCTTTTCTCTTCAGAGTTCGGAATCGTCTATCTTCGCGACTCCATGATTCAAAACACTTAAATAATCACTGAGATTGCAAAAATTCCCTGACTTTTTCACAAGGTCATACTTGATCTCGGCCAGTGAAAAGAGTAGGTGCTTTTCTGTTTGCAAAAGAAAAAAAATATAATAATTCCGCGACAGGAATTGGGAACATTGGAAATTTATCTCTGGCGACTAAGGCATTGAAAGTTAGTCGCCGCAACAAAAAATTTAGTCGCCACGTGGCGACTGGCGGCCATTAATCTGCACCTACAATGGTAGTGTAATATAGTAACACCTTGACTTATGTCAGTAATTTGTTCCAAGACTAGCGACGTAACTCAAGGTACATTTAGATAATTAATAAAAATTCTCCAAAATATAATGAACATATTCTATGGTATTTAGGGATTAAGTCACATAATTTAATATTAGCAAAAAAATGCATTTGTAATACAAAAATTTGGAATAAATCAATAAGTTAACTTACATTTTATTAAAATAAATAATCATTGTTTAACGTCTGATATATGATTTAAAAATATAAAATATATTACAATGCATCAGGCATATTAGTAAAAATTACATAAATACATTTAATACAATTAAAAAGCAAACGTTTCAAGCTAAATTTTAGCCCCTCATCAGTGTTATAAATAACATTTAAATGACCAGAAAGCTATATATCATGTTTACAGTTAAAAATTATTAGCAGTTAAAATTAAAGAAAGTATAAGAAATATCAAAGCAATGCTGTGTATTCAGGTGGAAGTGCACAAGATTCATTAATCGGCGAATCCTTTGAAAATTGAACCTATTGAAATCCATTCGCCTTACCGAGCATAAATGTGCCTGCAGTCTAAAATTATACAACATTCTTTAGTTACCGACCATATCCCAGATTTCGCGAACATGACAGTTATCAGATCCGGTTGCAATAATGTTAAAAGTAGTTTTTCTGGAAGGTGTGTTCACTCGTAAGCAAACTTTGCCGATTAATGAATCATGTGCACTTTCACCTGAATACACAGCATTGCTTTGATATTTTTTATACTTTCATTAATTTTAACTGCTAATAATTTTTAACTGTAAACATGATATATAGTTTTCTGGTCATTTGAGTTTTACGTATTGCACTGATGAGGGGCTAAAATTTAGCTCGAAACATTTGCTTTTTATTTGTATTAAATGTATTTATGTAACTCAGGGCTTGAATTTCAGGGCTGGATGGCGGGATTTGCGCCCAGAATTTTGAAATCCTGGCCAAAAGAATATCGTGGGCGGGAGGCTCCCGCGAAAAAAATCTCACCATTTTCCTGAAAATTTTGCATTTTGAAATTACGATCAACTCCCGCGAACTCCTTGCGAATTTCCCGATATTTTTGCGCGACCGATTGATACATTTTGCGGTTTTTTTACCTCGAAAGATCGTTGAAATTGACTAATTTTTCACGCGGCCGATAGACAAACTTCATTATTTTTTTCTCGAGAATCGGTTGACAAGTGTCCGCGACCGATTGGCGAATTCAGAGATGATTCTGTTCCGAATTTTCCGAAAATTTAAGGCATTAGGTTCCGAAAATTATGAAAAACCGGTCATCGGTTCAACAGAAAAATATCGCGAATTTCGACAAATGATCGCCGAAAATATCAATTTCATCAATCGTTCGAGGAAAAAATTGCCAATTTCGTCGCAAAGGATTGCGAATAAAACGCAAATTTTATCAAAGGATTGCGGAAAAACGTGAATTTCGTCAGATCGCGAAAAAAAAAAACCTCGAAATTCATCAAAGAATCGCGAAAAAACGCATATTACATCAAAGAATAGCAAAAAAATCGTAAATTTCAGAGAAGGAACGTGAAAAAAAAACGCGGGTTTCGGCAAATAATCGCGAAAAAAAGCGAATTTCGTCAAAGGATCGCGGAATAAACGCAAATTTAGTCAAAGGGCCACTGAAAAAAGCGAATTTCTTCAAAGGATCGCGGAAAAACGCGAATTTTGTCAAAGGATTGCGGAAAAACGCGAATTTTGTCAAAGGATCACGGAAAAAACGCGCATTTCGTCAAAGGATCGCGAAAAAACGCGAGTTTCATCAAAAGATCATGAAAAAACGCAAATTTCGTCAAAAATCGCGAAAAAGATGCGAATTTCGTCAAAGAATCCCGAAAAAAAAATTTCGTCAAAAGATAGAAAAAAACGCGAATTTCGTCAAAAGGTCGCGAAAAAAACGCGAATCTCATCGAAAGGTTGCGAAAAAAACGTGAATCTCGTCAAAAGGTCGCGAAAATAACGCGAATTTCGTCAAAAGGTTGAAAAAAAAACGCGAATTTCGTCAAAAGATCGCCGATTAAACGCGAATTTCGTCAAAGGGCTGCAGAAAAAAAGGGAATTTCATCAAAGGGTCGTGATAAAAATGCTACGGTCTCTTTAGGAAACAGCACACACACACAAATATGTATATTTATTATTATAGGTATAGTTTTTAATCTGAAATAATATACTGAACTAGCTTTTGAAAAATTGAGTTTAACCCTAATCCAATTTACAGGAATCTGCACTCAGCCTGAAATCAAACCGAACCAAAAAAAGAGTTTACTTGACGTACAACAAAAATAATTAGCGCCTGGAGAAGATTTCTCAATCCCTTCCCATCCCCTGCTGCAGGGCCGAAACTAGACTTTTTTACACCCGGGGCAAGCATGGATTTTGGCGCCCCCCCCCCCCCTCTTCCGTAAAAGATATTTACAAAAGGGAATTTTACTAATTTTTTAATAGCCGACTTATTTTAAATTTAAAATATGTAATCGTAAAATATGTAATACTGAATTACGTAATCTACAATGGCGGATCCAAGGGGGGGGGGGGGGGTCACAGGGGTTTTGACTCTCCTCTGAACGCCAACAAAAATATTCTAAAGATCATTTTTTAAATGAAATAAACAGTAGATTCCCGATTATCCGAGTCCTGCTTAACCGAATTTCTGCTTTAACAGAGTTATTTTCTTCTGATGGACTGATGGCTTCTATTATTATGAAACAGCCATTATAAATGAAGTGTTAGCTGAAGATGAAAGAGCAGTCGTAAAAAGTTAGAGCTCTGATTTTCTGGTCAAAATGGGAAGAAAAGAAACGGCCATAATTTTTTTTTTTTTTTTTTTTTTTTTTTTTGGGGTCAAAAAAAAAAAAAAAAATTATGGCCATTTTTTTTTCTCATTCTGACCAGAAAATTAGAGTTCTAACTTTTTATGGCTGCTCTTTCATCTTCACCTAACACTTCATTTATAATAGCTGTTTCATAATAATAGAAGCCATCTGTAATGTATTTGCACCTCCATGTATCAAACCCCATGTTTTATTTACCTGTTCCATCTCAACTCAATATTTTATGTAACTTACTTACGTGGATCTGGCAACAGAATCACGGTTGTTCAGTTGTAAATAAAGATGCTGTGAATATGTAACGCCTGTCTGTTTTATTCTAATTGAATCCGTGTTATTTATTTGAATATATCTAGTAGATATATTGCACCATCAGTCCATCAGAAGAAAATGATCCATTCCAAAGGTATAATCCTTCGTTTGGCGCCCCTTCGTTCTGGCGCCTGGGGCACATGCCCCCTCTGCCCCTCCTTAGTTTCGGCGCTACCCTGCTGTAACCTTTCAGAAAATTTGCTATAAATTTCATTTTTTTTTTCTCTCAGAAACACTCGAAGCGAATTTTAAGGTTACTTTTTGAGACAGACTGACAAAATTCAGTTTTATCGATTTTGTCTGATCGATGAATTTCGCGATTTCATACCCCGCCAATCGACGAATTTAACGATATTCTTGCAAATTAATGTAATTAATGTAAATCTTTAAATAGCACGTAAAATAACAGTGGGTTTTAGATTTTTTTTCTCCCTGCCATAGCTCAACTCCCCTCCATTTATAAATGTTGGTAGGGAGATTTCCCTCCTAGGAAAAATTGAATTTCAAGCCCTGTAACTTTTACTTGTATATCTGATGAATTGTAATACTTTTTTTCATTTTTACATTTTGTTCTTTTAACTGCTCTGTTCGAGTCTTTGAGGATGCAAAAAAATCTTTCAATGAAGTTTGAACCGACAAATTTTCCTGTTTTACTTTTAGAAGCTCTTTGTAACAAGCAGCAGTACGAGTTTTCTAGTGAAATTTTTTTATTTGTTTGTCAATATCACGTGACTGTCGCAGTAAAGTTTCCCTTCATAGAACGAAAACACTTCAAAAAAGTTCAAAGTGCGTCTTAAGGGCAGTTGGAATCCCTATACCTGCCATGTTAAATTAATGTACCTTCTCTCATAAACTACTTAAGATATGGACTTGAAACTTTTTTTATGCATAAAATAAACAATTCTTAATAACTGAAGTTAAATTTATAATTAAATAAAGCTTAGATATTTTGAAAAAAAATCTGAAGTAGAAATCACTTTCAAATTTTAAAAAATATGCATTTTTTTCAAAGATAATGATAATAATGAAAAAGTTCTTTTTATGAGTTTAAACAATTCACCTCAGATTAAACAGGGGTATGTGTAGAATGTTTAAGTAAAATTTCAAAGCATAATGTATAATAGTTTTTTCAAAAAGGTACATTGAAGTTAAAAAAACAACATTTTGAGAAAATCAAGTTTAAAGGGAATAAACATACTAGTAGTAAAGTAGATAAACAAACAGAATTACTAAAAATTTTCCAACTTCTGGTTGCCGTAGAAACAAAAGTAATATATCAGTAGAAAGAGGAGAAATGGTAGATTCAAAATATTAAAAAATCGAAAAATCCATATTTTAGGTTTTGACCTTCCAACTGCCCTTAATTAAGGAATTTTTTTTCCAGGCCAGATGACGTAAATACAGAGTGATGTAACCCTGGGTACTACTGTATTTTATTTTTATGTCATAAATAGTTCTTGGACTTATGTCGAATTCTTTCAAAAGAAAATTCACTTATGATCTGGCATCCAATTTTTTAAGTATCAAAAGCGCTACATGAATCATGATTACTTGTTATTTCAAACATAACTCTTAAGAAAAATTTCATGTGCTATGCAAAAGTAGGTATAAATGCACTCGCAGAAATTTTACTGTAAGAAAAATTCATGTTTTGTAAAATAAACAAAAACGATATTGAGATGAAGTTAGCTAACGTTACAGTTTCATTGGTGCTTAAGCTAAGCATGCATTTGCATTATATATAACCAACAAACCAACATTGATGCCTATTTAAAATAACAATTTCTATTTTGATTTGATTGTCTCTTTTACTTAGCACACAATTTTCAAACGGGACAAAATTTTCAATACATGAATTTTCATAATTCACAATTTATTATATTGGAAAACTGATAATTGGTGAATAACACTACATTTAACTTTATCTATGAACATAATTGTTAATGGCAATTTTAACTGTTTACATTCCAATGTGTAGTGCAGATAATAGATGTTTGCGGATTTCACAGAGTTGACTGTACATATGTATATTTTTTCTAAAGTTTGATTTGATGTTGGCTTTCAGATTCATTAAAATGCTTTCCATTTCTTCAGCACTTTAAAAGTGCCATCCGGATTTTTTGAATGGAAATGCAAAAAATACCCACTTAGTCAGATTTCAATATCATAGATGAGTTCTCAAAAATTTAAACCATACAAAATGATTCAAAACACTTGAAAGAATGTAAATATATTTATTGATATCAGCCATACAAACTATCTACAATGATGATGTACATTTTTGAACACATTTGACACTTAAAGCAGTGCAAACATTTGTTTTCTTCAATTTTTTGTGTGCTGCATCAGTGCAAAATGTGGATTTATTTAGTTTTGCTTACTAATCAATGCTGAAATCACATGTGACAGTAGTTGACATCACAAATAAAACTATACAATTATAAAACATTACTATTATACATTTTGTTTTATTATAATGTACAGAAAACAAACTTAACAGATGTAAACTATAAGAATTATTTATCTTAAGTGAAATGCTAAGGCTGGTGATCTTATACTGTTTATCCTGTCTAAGGAAAATTTGTATTGTCATTAATTTACAAATTTACTAATTGTTCTATGTAATTTCCCTTTAGTATACTTCATAGTGTAATTTTAAAAGAATATAAGTGTTTCAAAAGGTATATTTGGAAAAATAGAAGTAACACAATTCTGGAACTTTATGTACTTATGAATATCTCAAATTTTTACATTTGTGAATATTTCGAAAGATATTCAGTATGTTGCCATCAGCAGTACTTAAATACATTCTAAGTTTCCTGTAACTTCCTTGTGGGACTAGAGTAGCCCTTTTGGATCTGGCATCCTAATAATAGTTTAATAATATGATTTACTATTATTTTGTCTTTAAATTCACTGTTATTTTATCTTTACAATTACTTTTGTTATTAATTGCAAGTAGTAATGATAGTATATGCTTTTACTATTATCACTTTATGTTTCAGAATTTAGTAATGAAATATAAAAACAAGTTTTCTTAAAGCTCTATACACTTTTACTGAGTCTTTTATTTAAAACATGTTTCATTCTTTAAATTTAAAGATAGAAGCTACTTGTCTAAACTAATAGCTTATGATAAAAAGGAAAACAAAACTGGAAAATCGTTATATCTATTCAATCCTATTGTAATATTGTCTTTTCCAAATGTCTTTAAAAATTCTTCCAAAGCCTATTTTCATATTAATAGTACATAAAAAATGATTCATTAGATTTTATTAAATGATATATTCATTAAAATTTTGTCATTTGGATAGCTACTTTTAACTTTTTAAATGTAAAAGTAATTTTTCCTCTAAATAAATAAATAAAAAATTCCTAACAGAAAAGTTTAAGGAAACTGTTTATGTATCACCACATGACATGAAAGAGCGGAAAAATTGGATCACTACTGCTGTAGCTTCAGTAAGGAATGACACGTTTACTTGAGTTTGGAATTTGAGTGTGGCTGTAATACTTTATGTACTGCTGTTGAAGGAAATATTGAACGTCTTTAAAAATAACCCTAAATAAGTGTAAAAATTTTAGATATTTGTAAATAAATGAACAGTTTTAGAATTGTACTACTTATACTTTTCAAATATACCTTTTTCAAATATATACATTCTTTTTTAATCGTGCTGTATTGTTATACAATAAGCAGGATGATTATGTGTGATGATTTAAAGTTAGATTTAGGCATTAAAAAAAATCTGATTTTCTTGAAAGTGTTAATATACATTATGTTCCATGGCATTGTGATTTTTTATCTCAATTTATAAAAACATGTTGATGTGAGTTTATAAAAGAAATTGTTTTAAAAGAGAATATGCCTGATATATGACTGATAGAATATAAAAGTTATGGTAAAATCTTTATTTTTTTTCCTTCTCAGTATCGTGTATTAAAATGTAATTTTATTCACTTTAATGTCTATGTGTTCGATGCATATAACTTTAACTTTTACCAGGAAAATGTAATTTTTTCATTTAAAATTGATTAGTTTTAATCTGTTGTTAATTTATCTTTCACATTATAAAACTAACAGTTTTGTGAAATAATTTATATTTTTCTTTTTTAAAAATATATGAAAAAGTCTATAATTTATTTAAATATTTTCTATTTTTTTCCTAAAGAAATTTGTTTTTATATGAACATCATTATAATCTGATTTTAGTAGTAAATTTATCTATGATTAATCTTAAAATCAAATATTGTTTGATGAAGAATTAATTATAATTTTTTTTATATATTTAATGTACTTCAAAAATATTGAAAACCACAAAACATAATTGTCAAAGTGCTTAAAAAAGTTATGAATATGTTTTGTAAAAATAAGTTATTTTTTCATATTTAAAATAAATCAAATTTAAGAAATTTTATATAATACTCTTAAGGAGCTAATTTGACATAACTATCAAAATGCCAAAACTTTTGAAAATTTAAATGTGGTGGTATCTATAATTTCATTTATTGTAATCTAAAGATTCATTTCCTTGAATTTTTCCTAAGGTTAAAATATGGAAGTGTGATATATAACAGTATTTGTGTAATGTGGTATATAAAGGCCATTTTCTCTCAAAAAGCAGTTAATGTTAGTAAAATACAGTGGACACTTTTAAATTCAAATTTTAAGGTAAGCCATAAAATGTTTCAATTACCCAAAATTAACTTGGTAAACAAATTAAATATCTAGGAGCAATTAAAAAAAAAAATCTTTATTTTAATCAGTATTATGTTTTATGTATTTCAACCAGAATAAAAAACAATTAAAAAAGTATTTTGTAGAACAGAACAACAAACTTGAAATATTCACTTCCAGAAACCCTTGAATATAAATAACTTTAGCTTGTTTTTACGGTATTCATTATTCTTTTCTTACTTTGATCAAACCAATTTTTTTGTTATTTTCTTGTAATAATCAACAATGAAAATAATTAAAGCTGCAATTAACCATGATATTTTCTGTATAATTGAAAATGTAAAACTTGAAACTGCACTTTGCTGAATGCTATCTATGCAAAACACAAAAAATTTAGCATTATAGTATAATGCTCCAATAAATAATTAAAAAAAATTATTAATTGCTATGTTCAGCAAGGAATACAGACGAGGCATTAAAAAAAAAAAAAAAAAAAAATTCCCTATTCTTTTGCATGTATTTTGTTAAATTTGCATGCAATTTTTTCTTAAGTTTATTCATATTTAAAATGAGAAATTGAAAGGTTTGGTTCTATAATTGTTACAAAGTTCAGTTATAGCAGCTGATTTTCCTTTGATTGGCAATTTTAAACTCACATTGGAAAATTTCTAGTGATAGTTACAACTTTGATATTTATCGAATATATGAATGATTTTTTAATTGCAAGAAACCATGTGATGCATTTGCTTTAACAAACTTGATTTTTATTAAAAAATAATACTTAATACTTTTATCTGATTTATGTTTTTATAATATAACAATTTTTCTAAAATCAGTGGCAAATTTTTGAATGAAATATGGTATCTTGTCTAATTAGCTGTGGCAGATAATTCTAAAAGAGTATATTGACTGTAATGCAAGAACTTAAGAGAAAAAAAAATTGTCTAATTGATGTGGCAGATAATTCTAAATGAGTATATTGACTATAATGTGAGAATTTAAGAGATAGTACTTAAAAAGAAATTACCTTTTTTATATACTTTATATTTTACTTTTTTCACCCCCTGTAATCAGAATATTGATGTTTTTCAATCTTGGTGTGTTGTTTCTGAAACACAGGTTTTCTTTTTTTAGACTGGTTATTCAGTATGGCTATATATATTACAATTGTGGCATATCTTGAATTAGAACCCATGTATTTAAAAAAAAAAGTAAAATGTGTAGTTAAAGCACAAAATAATTAAGAAGAGGCATCAAAAAGTTAAATGTTTTTTACCATTACACATTGTCTACGATCGAGTAGTTTATTCCTTAAATTCTATTTTATTGGAATTCATTCCTTATTATTTTGTATCCATATCACTTGCATTAAAATTGAGCATTTAATGTTGGTCCCATTGTATTGAAATTACAATATTTTACATTATGTTTTAGTTTAACTGTAGTGAAGTTTCACATTACAAAATTTCATTATTATTTCCTTATTATTATTACGTTTTTTTAAACATTGAATGTTTTATGTATATTTCTGTATAATTCTGAACACATTTTAAACTATTTAAAAGAAACACAACTAAAAGTTTTGAAAATCATAAACATGTTGCAGAATGTTACTACTATATTCCCATTATTTAAAAAGTTTTTACATACAGGAATATATTTTTTAAAGGCTGATAAGAAAGAAATTATTTCTTTATTCTAACGTATCAATTTTGTAGCACATGTAGCAGGCTATTACTAAAAGGGACCTAAGAAATACTGTCTAGTCATCTGCAAGTTATTTTATTTAAGGATTACCTAGCATAGTTGATATAAACAATTGCACATAGAAACGAGACAATATAACAAGCAATGCTTCCCCCTCCTTCTTTTTTCTGTCTGTAGATTGTTATAAGAAAACATTTCAAACTTCACATGCATTATTACGCTGTAAACCGGGCTTACTTGTCAACATGATTACTTATCACCATATACTCTACATTAACAGTTTAACAAATGTTTATTAGTTTATAATATTTTAAACAATGCTTACACCCAGTGCTATATATACACAAGCTCTTTTTCACTTTGTGCATCACATTTAGGGTTACAAAATAATCAGAATGGGAAAAGTCGGACAGGGATGGTAAAAGGTTTCACACATATTATCTAGAAAACAAACAGCCAGTTAAATACAATAGTTATGGAATACAAAATATATAAATAAACAGCAATTGTTGAGCAAATCTTTACATCTATAGTTAAAAGATAAATCATTGATTGTTGTTATTTATAAAACAGTAAATATTCCGGGCATATATTAACCTTAAATGTAAACTTTTTTCATGGTTTTAAATGTAGTTTGTTCCTTATAATCATTGATGGAGAATTGTAATTGGGGAACAATATATAGAAAGCCACCAAACCATACATCAGTGTTGACTCAATGAAATCCATGGAAATGAAAAGTCAAGATTTATTATTTATTTATTTCAGTTTTATGATAAACTGATTCCTTATTTTAATAAAAACACTTTTACCATTAATCATTTTTTTTCTCTTAATGCTTAATTATATTAGTTCATCTTAAAAAAAAAAAAAAAATAAATCCTGGGGGATAAAAAATATGCCCCCTTCTTTCAATGGCACACTCAGAGAAACAGAGGCTATATATATATATATATATATATACACAGAGGTTTAAAAAATCCATAAGGTGTATGCCATATACCACTGTATGCCCTCTACTACATCCCTGATCAATACTTTCAACATGGTAAAACAGGACTGATTTAAACTTGTTTTGGTTGTGGGCCTAATTAACGCCAGTTTGTGGTGTGCTTTGATCAGCATATTTAAATCCTGGTATTGGTAGATGTTTGCAGATTGGTAGCTTTTTGTATATTGTTGTCCAACTATAACTTTGCTGCCATAATAAATTGCTGCAAGACCTATTAGATAAATTTATCTGTTCATTAAAAATCATCCTTTAAAAATAATATATATATATATATTTTTTCAAAGATGCATTGTTATTGATGGTATTCTAATACATATTGAAATAAAATTCCTTTTCTTGTTTAAATCTGATATTAAATATTGGTTGATTCTTTTGGCATAAATTCTATATTTTTATTTACCTGTTTTATATAGATCCCCCCTCTTTAGTATTTGAAAGGTATGATGAATATTTGAGATGTAATGATTTGCCTTTTCAATATCTTATCCTTAAAATTAATAGGAAGAAATTATTATGTATATGTGCATATGCACCAGCATAAACAAACTATGAAGCTATAAACGTACAACAATCATGGAAGTTGTGCTTGTTTTGCCGGTTAATTACAGAGAAGAGATTGTTTCAACTACATAACTTTACTAAGATAGGTAATATAAAAATTTGATGTGCTACCAGAGGTGAATTTATTAGAGTAGAGTGAAACTATATCTTAGCTCTCATAATGAACCTTATCCTAATCATTGTAACTATATATCTTATGCAATAGTTACTTTTATAATATTCTTTCATTATTGTATCGTTGCCTTAAAATCACAAGGTTCTAACTGCTTTGACCACATTTTTGAGAAAAATGAGATGAAATTTTCGTTTTTCCATAAGCAACAATGTAATTAGAAACTTGACAAATTTGTTAACTCTTGAAATACTTGCTAGGATGTGTTATATATTCAGATCTGAGCATGACAACCTTAGAAAAAAGGAGATTTCAGGGTCATCTTCCCCCAACAAGTTACATTACTGCTTGGGTACAAATGTTGCATTCAGGGGTCCCTCTAATCTAAGGGAAAACCGTGCCAGTTTGCTCATGTGGTAACATGATACATGATCTACATTGAATGTCAACTCAAACGCTAGACAAGGACAGTACTAAAAACGCCCAGTGAATGTGAGTGCCCCCCTGCCTAGAAAATCCAGGGATTTTTATTGAAATCTGGAATTTTCAATCAATGTTGAAATTGACTATTTGTGGCACAATTTTACCAGAGAATGACCCGTAAAAATTAGGGAAAATCTTCAAGTACTGGCCACCCTGAGATGCCATTTTATTTTAGCTTATTTTGCCTGTCAGAACCTTCTCATTCTAAGGCAATGATGTATATTCACTTCAAATGATATACACATAGAAATAAAGGTACACTTTTTTTTTTCAGCTGTATTGTTTAAAATGTAAAATATTAACTCCAAACAAAACGGAATCAGCAGTATGTGTTTTGGGTCTGAAAGAATCGTTGCTCCATGCACGTATTTCAGCTGGAGGTAAAAAAGGAAAATAAATATTTTTCTTTTGCAAATTTCTTCTAACAAATTTTCAAACCTTAAAAATAAAGTTCACAGATTCAGTAATTTCATTATACCTAATAACATATTACATTGATTTCTATGTTTAACCCGTTTGAGACCATGGGTGCTGCATATATGCTCCCTCAAAATATTCTTAAAACGCTTGAGTTTGATACCAGAAAAAAATAAAAGTAAAGTTGATTTTATTTAATTACGACATTTTCGTGATTGATAAAGTTAAGTCAAATAATTAACTAAAAGTGGTGTCAGACGAATAGAATTCGTGTAAAAGATGCCGGCCCTGAACGTGTTAATTAACCATTATTCAACTTAAGACTTCAAGGTTACTTTTATTGGACGGTATTCATAAGATAAAGTTTCAGCAAAGTTACAACTGTTATTATGTATGTAAGTGTAAATTCTCCTCTGGTTGCAGATATATATTGCATAGTTAGTGAAGTATAAGAATACTTACGACCAGAGCACTTGAGTATTCATATCTTAAAACAGACTATATTATTAAGTGTTTCCTTAGATGTTTATACTAGATTCAAATACTGAAATAAAAAGGTTCACAGCTATATGATATAAATCATAATAAATTTAGCTATTTTTTATGTACTCATGTTGGAAAACTTAGTAAAATTATGAATTGGTGCATTTATCTTTTCCAGAATATCTGAATTATATTGAGACTTTAATATCGAATCTTGGTTGGAAAATTTTTTAAATTTAATACAAAATTACAAACATTAATGTTGATTTTGAGCTCTATATTTGTTTAAATATTTTTTTTTTCTTTTGCTGCTGTTAAAATGAACAATCGCACAGTCAAGGTTTTGTTTTCGTTTGGAAGGTATTTTGGACCATTATTACTAAGCAGTTTCTAAGTTATATATATTGTAATCAACTTTGCGATGGCATAGGGTTAAGCTTTTGTTGCGGAGTGAATTTCCACTTTGACTTTTACGAATTTTTCAGTTGTTCCTTTAATTCTTCGAATTTTTCAAAAAGGCGTGATTTTCGCGAAAATTGTCTGTTATTCTAACGTTTTACTAATAATAAATATTGTTTTTTAATATTTTTATGGCAATAACTGAAGTTTAGCAAACGAAAGTCAATAATTTTTTTAATAAGATTTGCAACAGGATGGCGTTAATAAAATTAAAAGAAGAAAATTTGAGTAAATCCCTTTTTTTTTATGCCGTAAAAGTGGTGCTTTCCTCAAGTACATTTGATGTATTAGTGGGAACTGAATGCAATTTGAATGCAAAAGGATTGGTACTTACTTACAATAACTCTAAATTTTGTTCAACTATAATAATTTATATTGTAATGCCTGCTTAAAGTTAATTTTTGTCCAAATGAATTCGAATAATGAATGTACGAACACGAACATCTACCTAAAATTCTATTATTTTGCAAACTGGCCAATTCCTTTTCTATGCAACAGTCATCACAGGCCTTCTCTATGAAAGGATTGAATGTGATAACCTTTTTCTTTCGCGCGAAAATTTTAAAATTTTGTGTGAATATTGGCCTATTTTTTAAACAACCTTTTTTTTTTCAACCCCAGCAGTAATCAATGTAAGGAGTAGTGATCGAGTGTACGCTGCCAATACTGGCCATCACACGGTGCATCATCACACCTCTATGAAAGGATTGAATGTGATAACCTTTTTCTTTCGCGCGAAAATTTTAAAATTTTGTGTGAATATTGGCCTATTTTTTAAACAACCTTTTTTTTTTCAACCCCAGCAGTAATCAATGTAAGGAGTAGTGATCGAGTGTACGCTGCCAATACTGGCCATCACACGGTGCGTTACCATCGATTCCGGACATTGTTATAGACTTTACCCATGAGTGGCAACAACCATGCCTCTGCGGGTATATACCCTCCGAAAAAGACTCATTATTGGATGAAGGAGAAACAGTGTTAAAATATTCTTCATGCCTATTGGTATTGCTTAAGCCATTTGGTAGGCCTCCCCACCTAGCTGACCCTATTGGTGTTTTTCTTCTATATACCCGCAGCTGACGTGACATGGGTAAAGTCCATAAAACCCAACTCAACACATAGGAGAGAAACCAGAACAGGTCCGGTTTTGAGCAACCGTTGCATCACAAGTTCCTACAATGGACTTTACCCACGAATGGCAACAGCCACGCCTCTGCGGTATATACCCTTCGAAGATGTTCATTAAACGAAGGGGAAGCAGTGTTAAAATGTTCTTCCCGCTTATTTGTGTTTTTCGTCTGTTTACCCGCGGCTGACGTCACATGGGTAAAATCGAGGCTAACGGAAAAAAGGCTACCGCTGTGCTTTACGTGTATCTTTTTTTACAGACCGCTGGAGTCACGTGATGCTCGAATGCACCAATGCAGATGTACGAAAAGGGCATCACGTCACTCTAGTGGTCTGTAAAAAAAGATACGCGGAATGCACCGCGGTAGCATGACTTTTTCGTTAGCCTCGGGTAAAGTCCTGCCAGTAAGAGAAGAACGATTGGCCAACACACCGCGTGGGCAACAATCGCTGATTGGTCTAAGTGGGAAGCAAAATGACGAGTCAGCCTGTATTATAGTAGCCCTAGTCACATCGACCCCAAAAGTGAAAGCTCACAGGATAATTTCACTACCGGAGGACTAGTGAGGATCACCACAAAATTACTCTACCGCCAGCTGGAATTGAGGATTCTCTATGGCCGGCTACTTCTGTGATTCAAGCCGGCGGATTCAACCAAAGTAAAGCAAAACACAGAGGTCAAAATAATGTACCTTGCATCTAGAATTTACGTCAAAATTTTTGTAACTCAAAGCTGTTGCAAGGTTTTATAAAACAACCCCTGTCATTTTTAAAACTATTTTTTCTTTCTTTTACATTATTTTTACACTTATCTATCCATGGTAACACAAGAGTTTGTGTATTTATCATATGTTTTTAATCAGTTTGAGAAGTGTTTTAATTTAACCTCTGAAACCGCCGTCTGCTGCACCAAAGAATGAAGAAAATTATCTGATTGTAGTGTTTCTGAGAAAGTTCTGTATGTATGTTTCGCAATTCTAAAATCAATTTATTGACCATATAATCGGATTAACATTTATTTTTTCTCTAATACTTATGCATTCTATTTTGTTTTCAATTGTCTAGTCTAAATGTCTTCGATAAAAGTACTGTTTGGCCTTTTATGAATTGTTTTGACTTAATACCGTCACTAATGTCAAAGGCAGTTAGATACAAAATATATTTTTTTGCGAAAATTGTATTTAAAAGTATTTATATATATGTCTTTTAAAATACTTTGGCAGTTGAAAATAGAGCTGTAATTTTAGCCAATTTGTTTAGGTGCCTTTGCTGTATTGTAGAATAGATTACAATTTAGGGTAAGCACTAAATTTTATTTAGAATAGTAAAAATTCCTCTCAGGTGTCATTGATCTGTTACCGAACGATATTATTAAAGGATATAGATAGTGTTATTAGCATTATTTTTGCAGTATCGTTTGATGGAAAATATACGACATACGCAACTTTTATCATTTTATAAATGCATTAGGGAGTTTTCAATACAATAATTAAGGACTTTACGTTGTAAAATCGAATACTAAACAAAATAGAGGTTGCTATCCACAGTACACTTTATTCATAAATTTAAAGATGATTTAAAAATAAAAACACATGATTAAAATAAGACTCAACGTTTCGGTTTAATATTTAAAGCCATCTTCAGGAGTAAAATTTTCCAATAATACAAATCAGCAGGAAACAGTCTACATGATTCATCGTCAATAGTTAAATTCAAACTGGAAGAATCACATAAAGAATCCTTTAAAAACAACCTAGTGGCGTCATTTGTTATTATGTTTCCATGTTTTTCTAGCCCTCCCTTCTTTTAATAACTTTGAATAACAGACGGCGCCACTGCGTTGTTTTTAAAGGATTTTTTATGTTTCCGTTGATTCTTCTAGTTTCAATTTAATTATTGACCATGTAGATTGTTTCCTGCCTATTTGTATTTCGGGAAAATTTTACTCCTGAAGATGGTTTTAAAGATTAAACCGAAACATTGAGTCTTATTTTAATCATGTGTTTTTATTTTTACATCATCTTTAAATTTATGAATAAAGTGTACGGTAGATAGCAACCTCTATTTTGTTTAGTATAAGATTATATTTTGAAAAGTTTTCTAAGGTTGTTTTACTGAGAAATAAATCCTAATCATTATGGTAAAAAATTGCTTTTTTAAACACATCGTTGATCAGCTTCTGCATTGTTGCCAATTTATTGCATTTTTTCGTTCAAAATATCTGCCAGAATTTTTGAAAAGCAATTTATTCACAGACATTCCGTAATTAGATATATCCTCCTGAGACCCAAGCAAAATGTAATGCATAAATTTTCTTAAATATGAGTTTTTTTTCAACAAATAGGCATCAAAAATGACGTTTTTAAAGAAATTAATAAATTTCGATTTTTTAATTTTGTTTTACAGCACATCCATCTGAATGGATGTTCAGGCCATAACTCGCTTTAAAGTAATTAAAAAAATGCGAGAAGTATGGGAAAGAATAGAATTTATTATAAAGAACATAAGGCAAGTATTAACATCTGATTTAAAATTGCAAAATAAAAATAGTTTAAACAAATTAAAATAACATAAAAACGAAAATTACCAGCAGAACGTAGAATTCCAACTTGACTCATTTATTACGCCATTTTGTAAACAAAGTAGTTACCGTTGCCAAAATTCAAAAGCTGAAGGTTGATTTTTGATTCATACATTACCAAAACCAACTGGTTTTAGATTGCTACAATGAAATTTAACGCAATAGAAGGAGAAAGCAAAACATCCATTTAAATGGAATATAGGTCTCAGCAGGATAAATCAAAACTACTATCCTAAAATTGTGGTAAATGTTTGGAATAAAAAACGCGCCAATTATTGACGAGTATTATTTGTCAGCGATCAACAAAGTGTTAATATGATATTAAAAATTTTCAGCCTTTTTCCGCCAATAATCACCTAAAATTGTATTGTTAATGGTGACTACTAACAATGCGCTTTCTCGAACACTTTGATGCTTAAAATCAAAACGAACCCGTAATTAATTATAGTATTAATATAAAACGTGAAGTAATTTGTTATTTTATATTTTTGGTGTTGTATTAAGAAATCTATATGCATATAAGTTTGCGCCCTTTTTCGTGAATATGACAACTATATATAATGAGCGCTAATTCGTCAAAATTATATCGTCACCACCTATTAAATGAAGACTTTTTGATGTAGATATTTACATGGTTATGAGAAAATCTTATGAGTCTTTGGCAATTTCATTTCTTGTTAAATTACATTGTCATATTTTTGACACTTAGCACTCTTCCACTGTACAGTTAGTATCACGGGCGCTGGCTTGCAGAATGAAATCCAGGGAAGGGCAAGATTTTGCAACAGGTCGCCAAGGTGAAAGTCGGGGGAAACCTCGGTTGTGAAAATGGCGATCACTTTCATAACTTTTACAAACCTGTTTTTTTTTTTAAAGGAAAATGTAAAACAGTAAACAGGTTAAGTTATTTTCTTTAAATTGAAAATTTCACGTGCAAGAGAATTTGTAAAGATATGAACATAAAAATCAATATAGAAATTTAACACGTAAATAACTAACGTAAGATGAACTATATATTTTGGCTCCATCCCTTGAAACCCCATTTAAGACATTTTTTACACACATGAACGTAAAAAAAATATGTTACAAGAAACTTTCCCCCCTCCCCGGTTGAAAAATTCTAAATTTCCTTTTCTCTTGGTATTTAGTTATTTTTAAGTCACTTTAGATGAGTAAATGCATTACTATTTATTGTTGATTTTGTGAGGGAAAAAAAGTTAATTAAGTCTCCAAATTAGTTAATTAAATTTAAAAAAAATTCTCTGCCCCTTTGCCGGCGCCCGTGGTTAGTACCGTGCACGTGTATACCACTTACTGTAGTTTTTGCCAGTATGGAGATAGATTCATTACAGTTAGGCTATTGCACATACAGTTGATTCACTGACGTCTGCGTTTTTTTGTTCTTGTTCGTTCTCTGACGGATTCTCTGCCGGTGAGTTGAGTAGCTGCCGATTGGCAGATTGAATTTTAGCTAGCAGTTCAGACTTTCTTGCTTCTATGTCTCTGGCCAAGAAAGAAGGCTGTTGTTGGTTGTGGTCCGGCACTATCGCGAACATACTTTGTTGTTTTTTGAGCAGTTTATGCTTGGCCAGCTTTGGTTTCGGTTGCATGCTGATTGTATCAGAGGGCCTGATACCTCTTGCTTTACCATCCCAGACGTTGCCAGGTGACATGAATGATAGAGGTTGTCGTTTGAGATCGTCTAGGTTTGAGATGAGGTCATGCTTCGGTGAAGATTTCATATCCCAGAACAACGAATCAAATGATTGTTCACGCTTTAAGTTTCCTTTCAAGAGAACTCTTTTAGGAAGAAGTCCGTAGGATCCTGGAAAAAAAAGCGGAAATCAGTATGCAACAATATTATCTATAATACAGGGTTCCTATGCGACTGGAAAACAGGGAATTGTCAGGAAAAATGACAAGTGCTGGAAAAGTCAAGGAAAATTAAAAAAAAAACTTCTAAAACCTGGAAAAGTCAAGGATTTTTTTTTTTTTTTAAATGCACTATCATGTGTCAACATTCTCCCAAGTTCACGGTGCATCCGCAAAAAAGTTCCGATTTTTCCCCTAAAAGGAGAATTTTTGCTATATTTACATTTTTAACATAAAGATGTTTTAGCTATACAAATTTGTCGCCAAATAGTCGGTACTTAAGCCAAAGAAATGTTGAGCTTTGTTAAGGTGGCTAGGATGAGATATCATGAAGAAAAAGAGATGTAAGAAAAATAATGAAAATTATGAAGTCAGACAAAGAAAAAAAACAGATAAAAGAAAGCTGTAGCTGAAGTTAAAATGTTAAAAGTCAAAAAATTGAAACTTTTACACAACAAACTGCTTCTGAAGCAACACAAATAAATGACATGATAGTAGAAGTCTAAAAAAAGTTAAATGTTTAATATGTGTAAATTCAGTTATGTATATAAAAAGTTACTTTTTGAATCCATCTGAGCTGTATTTTAGTTTCGCTTGTTTTTTTACTTTCTTCTATCTTTACAAGAAGAAAGTATTGGATTCATGAAAATTTTCGAATTCCGGTTTTCGACGGATTTACACGTTTTAGGGGTCAGAGATTCCAAAAAACATGTTTTTACAAAATGTCTGTCTGTGACTCTGTGAGTCTGTCTGTCTGTCTGTCTGTGTGTATGTGACACAAATTTTGTGGGCGCTCTATCTCAAGAACTAATGCACGGAATTTAATAAAAATTGATATTAAGTTAGTCCCTAATACAAATTGATGCTGATTAGTTTTTGGTGTAAATTGCTCAACAGGTGGCGCTGCTATGCTGCATTTTTCACGATTTTCGCAATAGCTCTATCTCAAGAACTAATGCACGGATTTCGATCAAACTTCAGATTTAGTTAGTCCTTGATATGAATTGATGATGATTACGTTTTGGTGTAAATCGCCCAACAGGTGGCGCTGTTATGATGAATTTTGCAGGATTTACACGATTTCCCCAATAGCTCTATCTTAAGAACTAACGCACGGATTTTCATCAAACTTCAGATTCAGTTAGTCCTTGATATGACTTGCTACTAATTATGTGTTGGTGTAAATCGCCCAACAGGTGGCGCTTCTCTGCTGCCTTTTTCACGATTGCCTCAATAGCTCTATCAATAGAACTAATGGACGAATTTTCATCTAACTTCAGATTTAGTTGTATGTTGACACAAGTTGTTGTTAATTAGGTTTTGGTGTTAATCACCCAATAGGTGGCGCTGCTATGCAGGAATTTTCACGATTTTCGTTATTGCTCTATCTCAAAAACTAATGTACGGATTTTCTCCAAACTTCAGATTCAGTCAGACGTTGACATAAATTGTTGCTGATTAGAATTTGGTATAAATCACCCAATAGGTGGCGCTGCTAGGCAGCATTTTTCTGAATTTAGACGATTTCAGCGATAGTCATATCTTAAGAACTAACGCACGGAATTTCATATCGTTAGAATCCTCATGAGATGCATAGATTGCCATTTAATTTTGGCAGTGTGATAGCGGATTTTGAAGTATTAACATGTATGAGATAGAAGAAAGTTTTGGGATTGGTACATCCGACTAGTTTTTTTTTGCTATATATATATATATATATATATATATATATATTTATATATATCTATATCTATATATTCTAAATGTAAAATGATATAGATTTTTAGTTTAGTTTCAAATTTATACGTTATTTTAATTTTCAGATGTAAGTTTAATCATTAAGATCTTGAATTGTAATTCGTATTTCTAAAAATGTTGTGAATTTTGATCAGGGAATTGTAGGAAATATAGCCTGGAAAACCTGGAAAAGTCAGGGAATTTTGTTATTCTAATAGAGTATGAATCCTGTAATAGTGGTAGTGATGCATTGCAGGTAGGGGTGTAGTGGAGGGTATACGCCGTATACCTTCTTGATTTTTTTAAGAAGCACCGTATACCCCCTGTTTCTCAAATAAAGCTATAACGTATACCCTAGGCATGACGTGCATGACTTTAGCGTATACCCTCTGCCTACAGCGTACACCCTCTGGTTTTTTTACGACTACATCACTGATTGCAGGTTACCTCACACAAAAATAAAATGCAGAAATTCAAATCGTAGTAGATTTATATAAGTTTTAATTTTCCAAATAAGTTAGAAAGTGTCCGGCCAAGATTTGAACCAAATACCTTTGGCTTACCCCAAAAACCTAATATCTGTAATTACGTATCCAGCGTATGCTTAGAATTACATTACCTTCGATTTATTCTGTTGAGCAGTTTCAGATAACAGACCTGTTGATCATAGCAAAAGGTTATCTGAGTGAATTGTGCTCTCCAGATTTGTCCATTATAATTCAGTTAGCAGAGCATTGGCAACGTAAGCTAAAGGTCGCTGGACACTTTTTCTTTCAGTTGGAAAATTACAACCCATATTATTTGCCAATTAGAATAATTACGTTAAAATTAAACATGTATAGCAGATTTTTTTTTTCATTAGCCATTTTGTTATGTTGAGGAGGGGGATCTCAAAACTTTTAATGGTGTGTTGAAAACCTTAATGCCGTCTACCGTAAAAGCAAAACATACGTATATTACTGATTTTATACAAAATGTGATTTTGAATAGATTTTTATTTAAAAAAGCTAGCAAATGAAAACATTTGAAGAGACACCGCAAGAATTTCTGAAAAACCCCATGGGTGCCCCGTTGGATAGCCTTGTTTACAATAACATATCTACGAAAGAGTTTGTCTGTCAGTCTGTGCACATGCATAATCTTATGCTGTGACGGAAATGTCCACCATTATGAAATCTGGCTTACTCCAATGGGAAGGCGGAAGGATCTATAACACTTCGAAAATAGTTTACAAAAATCCATTTAGGTATATATATTTTTATTTTTGACGGAATTTTAATGCAGTAGAACCTCTTTTATCCGAAACTCTTTTAACCGAAACTCTCGATTAACCGAAATCCATATTTTTAAAGCTTATGTTTTTACTTTCTTCTATCTTTACAAGAAGAAAGTATTGGATTCATGAAAATTTTCGAATTCCGGTTTTCGACGGATTTACACGTTTTAGGGGTCAGAGAACAAGAAAAACATGTTTTTACGAAATGTCTGTCTGTGAGTCTGTCTGTCTGTCTGTCTGTGTGTGACACAAATTTTGTGGGCGCTCTATCTCAAGAACTATTGCACGGAATTTAATAAAAATTAATATTCAGTTAGTCCCTGATACAAATTGCTGCTGATTAGTTTTTGGTGCAAATCGCTCAACAGGTGGCGCTGCTATGCTGCATTATTTGCGATTTCCGCAATGGCTCTATCTGAAGAACTAATGCACGGATTTTCATGAAACTTCAGATTCAGTTAGTCCTTGATATGACCTGATCCTGATTACATGTTGGTGTAAATCGCTCAACAGGTGGCGCTGCTATGCTGCATTTTTTACGATTTCCGCAACGGCTTTATCTCAAGAACTAATACACGGATTTTCATGAAACTTCAGATTCAGTTAGTCCTTGATATGACTTTATGCTGATTACGTGTTGGTGTAAATCGCTCAACAGGTGGCGCTGCTGTGCTGCATTTTGCACGATTCCCGCAATAGCTCTATTTCAAAAACTAATGCACGAATTTTTATTAAGCAGTTTTATTATTTTTATTAAGCAGTTGTTACCATAATACGATATATTGCATATATTTCTCCTTAATCTTAAAATTGAAGCATTCACGATTTCCCGAAAGATGGTCGGTCCCAATTACTTCGGATAACCGAGGTTTTACTGTACTCATGGGTTTTTTGCTTCACACCGTCGCGTTAAAGGATAAATACTGGGGTGTTTGACTTGATTTTTTTTTCTCTTTTTCTCTCTGTCTTTCAACGAGAATTGTAGAAGAAGGGCAGCTGAATTTTGGAGACGATCTGTGCAGGATCGAATGATTTTCTTACGAGGACATAGCGAGCACATGGAAGTTTACCGAGATACTTCATTGATCTGTTCTGCAATATTGTGCATGTTTCACTTTTAAGTTTCTAACAAAAATATGTTAAGTTTGAACCTAAATTTTTGAAGATCGCATGCTATAATTAATTAGTTCTAATAAGGAACAATAATTGCTAACTCAGCCTACGTCCCGTTAATACAAGGCGCGAAAATCTTTTTATATTTTACACGAGCTGTGGGCTGCTATTCTACAGCCTTTCCTATCTATCTATCTATATTATAAAGGACAAACATATCTGTGCGTAACGCGTACGTCATTTTGCGAATGGCAACACTTTGAAATTTGAAATGAAATTTCGGTTTTGCAATTTTTGCTACTGCAAATTTTTAAACTTCTAAACATTGCACATTTTCAATTTTTACACCATCGTACAGGGAAAAAAATGTGCTTTTAAATTCAATTTGCTTGAAAGCTGTATCTCAATTTATTTTTGAGATATTAATTTTTTTGTAGTTTTTAATACAAATTTTGTAATCGTGGCAACTGAAGTAGTACATTTATATTGAAAGTGAAAGGGAAAATAGTAGATTACTATATCTTTTGGTCGCCATTTTCTCATAAAAACAGAAAAAAAAGAAATTAAAATACGTGCTATGTCAAGAATATCGTCTGTTAATTAATAAGGTGAATTTTGGTTTTATTTCGTTTTTATTCATAAATATAAATTGTTGTTTATTGCAAGCAAACGATACAAAGATGAATAAATGCAATTTTACTATTCCGTGTATAATAACATTTTCCGAATTTTGAAAAAATATACATGGAGGATTTCAGATAAAACATGGAGCTATTATTGCTTTTTTCTGGGTTTGTTTATTATTCCCCGATAATGACATAATATGCATATTTTTCTACAGACGTTGGTTAAGACTGAATCGTAAAGGTGGACTGCTTTAGCGGATGCAAATGACGTGATTTGATAAAAAGAGCGTGTATTTAATTCTTAAAACAGAAATATGTTTCATAGAAGTGCGTCATTTTCACTTGCTGCTTTGAAGTGTTCTTCACAGGAGAAAATGCTTCTCTTTTGGAAATAATTTAGTCGAAATCACACACTGATAAAATGCAATGTTTTACAAAAATTTAGAATGTCTTTATAGAAGAGCAGTGACATACAGTGTGCATACTCATATCGGAAGTCTTTGTCCAAAAAATAGCAATTTATATTACAAAACTTGATGATTCTCGCCCGAATGAATTCGCTTCGCCGAGTTAGACAAGCTAATAAAGAAGACCTTGGGAATAATTCGAGGTTTAAAATAATACCAGGTTCTTAAAGTTTTTGTACAAAATTCTTTCCACTAATAAAATTTTATTGCTATTCTTTAAGACATTCTACTATAATTTTATCAAAATAATATAATTTGCTTAATTTAATTTTTGTAAATTTTATATAATCTATATATGTAATTAAAAAGCAAGGCTGTTTTTTAGTCATCTGCCCTGAGCATTCTACTGAACCAATTTTACTACTAATTTTTTTTTTTTAACTGAAAGCTGATTATTTGCAGATATGCCTGCACTAGCTGTTTTTTTTCTTTTAATATCCCTATTTTTATATTTTAATTTTAGTATTTTATTAAATTTCTTCAAAATGGTTGTAATTAGATAGCTTTCTTTATTGCAGAGAGGAGAGAAATAATGAGGTTTATTCATGCCGTTTTCTGATAAAAATTCAAAGTTGTTGTATAGTGTTTAGTGGCTCAAAACGGAAAATGATGTACTGCTTTTGAGAACACGCATTTTTTCTCATAAAGTTTTCATATATTTATTTACTTCTGCATGTGTACTGATACTAAGTTTCAGACACTAGGCGAAATGCTTAAGTAAGTGAAAATGACGTCATATTTAAAAGAAAACGATCATTTTCTTAGATAAAGCTAAACATTTTAACACAAATGCTACTAAAAAACATAAACCAGGCAATTTTTACTCTCATCTTTTACTATTAGAATCTTAAGTTAAGGTGCAACTGTTCACATGCAAAGATGCTGCTGACAATCGTGATTTCAAGTTTTGAGTTAAATGGTTTTAAAATGATCAAATTAAAATACCATTTTTTGAAAAATGGTGAAAACGGAGATGAGAAGTGCGTGTTTAAATTTTGAGAAGGTGAAAATGATGCCGGGTATCATGGGGAAAAAATTCTATGATAGTGTCAAAGTGGAATAAATTTTTCTGTTTTTCATTCTGAAATACCGAGAATAAGAGTCTCAATTGATAACGTCATCATAATAACTGATCTTTATTATATTTTACAGATTACGTATCTATCTATATTATAAAGGACAAACGTATCTGTGCGTAACGCTGACGTCATTTTGCGAATGGCTACACTTCACGATCAAATTTCAGTTTTGAAGTTTTCGCTACTGCAATTTTTGAATCTCCTAACCACCGTACATTTTTAATTTTTAGAATGTCGTTTAGGGGGGTAAAATGTACTTTCAAATGCAATTTGTTTAAAAATTGTATCTTAATTGACTGATTTATTATGTTTCTTAAAATAATTTTCAAGCATGGTTTTTTGTGATTTATCTTATCACGAACGGGCTTCAATAGATAATAATAATAATAAACATTTTGCACATAAAGCAATAAAAATTGTTCAGCATTTATTTCTGACTAATTTTCCACAACGAAAGTAAGACTTTCTCTATAAATAAATAAAATAATAATGTAATTGAACAATTTAAATTTTTAGACAGCCAAACAGGAAAAAAAAAAACTCTCAAATGGAATTTGTTTGCAAAGTGCATCTCAGTTTACAGATTGTCTATGGTTTTAAAAAAAATTCCGAGCATGGAATATTTTAAAATTTAATCCGTTTGCCTTTAAAACAACATAAAGAGTCCATCATTTTCTTATGGCCAATATTCCATAAAAAAATTTCTCTATGATTGAATAAATAAAATAATATAAACAAAACACAAATTTAACAGACATCTAATTGAAGTACGCGCTTAAAGTTCTGAAATTATCAGAATTACAAAGGATGCCGTAAGTAGTAAAATCTTGGGTTAATAACTATGTAATTAAATATGTAAATATCCCTTTTACTAAATTTCAAATCTTTATTCGATTGTATAATTTATAGTTTTCCTGTGAAAAATGCTTCTTTATTGCAGGTGGGCAAACTAAAAAGTATATTGCATGTAAAAAAAAAATATTTAGTTTTCCATTAAATTTTTTTTTTCGCCTATATTCTGTAACCCGGGAAAGATTCATTAGTACTAATAATTGCCGTAAATAGTTTTTAATATAATGGAGTACAGCATTTAAAATATTTTAGTAACTGAAGTAGTACTATATCTCTAAAACTAACGGTTTAGAAATTGTACAGCGATAAGAAGGGACATTGCTATATATAAATGTATGGATTCGCGGGCGTAAGAAAATAAGTCGGTGGTTACAACTGCATCATTAACAGCGCTTTTTACAATCCCAGCTGTAAAACAAAGAAGCAATATTAGGTCGTCAAGGATGAAATTTGTATTTAATAATACTGGCAACATTAACAGCTTATTATTTGACACTGGCTTAATATGTTCCCGCTCTGTTTTTTTTAGAAAGTTACACATGTCGCCTGCTTAAAGCTGCATTGTAAGCTCTAAAAAATATTAACTTTTAAAAAAGTTTTTACTTTTTACTTTCTTCAGTCTTCAATAGATGAAAGTATTGTAATCGACATTTTTTTCGATTTCCGGTTTTCGATGGATTTACACGTTTTAGAGGTCAGAGATCACAAAAATATGTTTATACAAAATGTCTGCCTGTCCGTGTGTCGCCATTGTACCATCAAAAATTGTATGAAGTTGTACACAGAATTGAACCAATTTTTTTTTAAAGTTTTTGGCTCTGGCAAGCAGGGCCTCCCTAAATTTGAAAAAAATCTGTCGGTAGGGGGCGCTGTAATAGCGATTTTTATGCATTTTGAATGTTGTACGATCGAAAAGTATATGAAGTTATGCATAGAATTGAACCAAATTTTTTGTGTATATTTTTGGCCATGGCAAAAAGGTCCTCCCAGAATTTGGAAAAAAATCCGCCGATAGGGAGCGCTGTAATAGCGATTTTTGTGCATTTTGAATATTTTACCATCGAAAAGTGTATGAAGTTATGCATAGAATTGAACCAAACTTTTTGTGTATGTTTTTGGCCATAGCAACAGAGCCCGATCAAGCGGAAGTTGGGCCCAGAGCCTGTTAAAAAGTTGGGCCCCCTACCTCCCCATTCCCGGCGACATACTTTCAGAAAAAAAGTAGGTTTATTTGATGAGTTGACAAAGTTGTTTGGGTGAAAGTTTCAAGTTTACAAAAAAAAATTTAACTTACAAGAATAATCAAGAAAAGGAATTTCCGTCCACTTTCTCAAATAAGCATTTGTATAATTCACAAACATCTATGATCCACAGTTTATGTTGCAAAATAAATGAGGACGTCTTTTTCAAAACTCGCCTCATCCAAAATCATAAAAATTGTGTTTTCCCTAACAGTCTAGTAATCATTTTAAACTGTAATTCTGACACTGTAAAATCCTTGTTTATATTGAAACCAATAGACACAGTATGCAGTTTTTGGCATTTTCCCCAAAATTTGATTTTCTGGATACGGCAATTTTTGAAAATTGTAGGTACTCTCAAATTGAAAAGGACTTTTACAGAAAAATTAAATATGGAGGTTTTTTATTACAGTAAAAATTTGTTTTTACGTCAAAAACCAAAATATAAAATGCAAACAGTGGAAAAACTTAAATTGAGAGAACATACACACAAATTTGTGGGCCCCTGAAATTGGTGGACCCAGGGCCGCGGCCCCGAAGGCCCGTGCATTAATCAGGCCCTGCATAGCAAGAAGGTCCTCCCTGAATTTGGAAAAATTCCGCCGGAAGGGGGCACTGTAATAGCGATTTTTGTGCAATTTTCGATATTGTACCATCGAAAAGTGTATGAAGTTATGCATAATTCTAATACAAATACTAATAAAACTAATTAAAATGAAAAATCGACATGAAGTAGAAGAAAGTTTTGAATTGGCACATCCAACAAGTTTAAAAGTTAATTTTGTTGAAAATGGAACGGTCGGAAATCCGCACTATTATGAAGTATACGTGGAACTACGGCATCGCAGACTGTGCGAAACATTAATAGTGTATATGGTTCTAGTGTTACTACGCAGCAGACAGTATCAAATGAGTTCGCTAAATTTCGTACAAGTAACTTTGACCTTACAAATGAGCTACGCGGTCGCCGAGAATCAAGGGTCAATAATGACGAACTAAATGTCACCGTTGAGTCAGAACCATCTCAGTGTGTTTATGAATTATCGTTGAAGTTTCAATAAAATAATTCCTTATATTTGTAAGCCCAAATAGCATGTACATTAGCAGCAAGTTTGACTTTTTCTGATATTACCTTGACGTGACAAAGAATTGAGAAAATCGCAGCGAATATCTCCCGCAAAGTATACCATCACCCACTTGTATGAATAGTTTGTTGTGAAACTGATGGCAAGGGTGTCTTTAATTCACGAAAGTGACGAAAGCAAAAAATCCCTTTGTTGAGAGAATAGGCAATCAGCAGATACGCAGAAATGGCAGAAATTTTATTCGGTTGGCACTGCTTTTTTTAAACGCTATACTTATCAAATACCAAAAAAGGCTCGAATTGAAAAGTACAATTATTACCTTAACTTGTTTATGGTGGTAAAAACGATGCAAGCACCTTAGCGGTGCGTATGGCCTCAATAGACCTGATCAAGTCTATGGACCCTTTCGAAGGGGTTAAACTTTTAGTGTAACAGTTGTAAACAGTTAATGTGGCATGGAAAGATTACTACTTTGCAGCATGTTTGCTGTATTTTTGATTATTTGTTTGCCGTATTTTTGATTACTTGTTTGCCGTTAATTTGCAATAAATTTGATACAGCATGAATTTAACTTGCACGACAAGTTAGCTGTAAGTTGAAAGTGTGGTGACTTCGGCGTTTGCGTTATCTTGCTGCAGTCTTGTTATGAACTTTTAGTCTTGTCATGCTGAACTTGTTGCAACTTTGCAGGTTTTCAAAGCAAAACTTCTGCAAATTTTCTGCAAACTAAAAATGCTATGCGGGAGTTATCAACTGACTTTGCCTTTTTTTCTACAAATTTCATCCTTGGGGGTATGATACTTTGAAATTGTTACCCAAGTTTTCTCGTTCCTCCTTTTGTCCCGGTAGCATATCCAGTGTGATACCTTTGGCAGGGTTATTGTGGTGCCTAAGGATCGGAACCGAAGAACTTTTGGCTAATTGCACAACGACGTAGGTCAAATTGAACGAAACGGCCACCGAAAGAATCTGGGCGTGGAGGTCCAGCATGCTTATGCGATCCCCTGTTTGAGCGTTCCACAGCTGTATAGTGTTGTCAGAAGCACCTGAAAGATGAAAGTAAGTTAGAATATATATATATGCATCATAGGGATGCCAGATTTCGCTCAGAAAAAAAAACCCGGAAGATTTTGCTTGACATAATTAGTTTTGATTTTATAGCGCTATCGCCCTTTTTCAAATCATATTACACTATGTTGAATGTACCAGTAATATTTTCGGCAATGAATTTGTTTAAAAAATGGTTACTATTAATTAATTGATTTAATCATTATTCCCCAACTGTATCTGTATTACATTATTAAACATTGATTAACTAATTTTGCAGTCATATATCACATTATGAATGAAAAATTAGTTGAATTGTAAGAACAAAAATAAATCAAACCATACTACAATTCAATGATGATCGTGAAAATTTTAGCAATGGACACCCTGCAAAAATAAATATTTGTATTTAACCTTTTAAACGTCGCGGCCGATACCTTGACGGACAATTTGCCCGTGAATGTATCGGTCGCGACGATTAAGGGGTTAAGGATAAAGGGAGATAATTTATCAAATAAAATATTAAAACGAAAGGTACATATATACTAAATTAAAAATTTTATAATGTAGATATTTGTAGTCTATAATAATGTCAAGTTCAGATTATCTAACGCTACAGCGAATGCGCAGTTAATATTTCACAATTGTCCCAAGATTTTTGTGTTTCTGGTCGGAAACAAGCCGTTTTTACATTCGATGCGCATGTGTATAAAATTTTTGGCAAAAGGTGAAATTTTGAAGCAAACTGAAGAAGATTTTTTATTTTTTTTTTTTAAATTATCAAAAGTAGGATGTGGTAGAAAAACGGAAGAAATCGTCGTACGGGACACATTTAAACGTACACCGTACGATAGGCCTAAAAAGCACTAAAAACGTACGACTTACGAGAAAAACGTATGATCTGGCAACCCTAATGCATCATGGCAGAGCACTAAGTTTATTTAAATCTACAAATACGAGAGCAATCCGGTAAGTAAGTACCTACCGTTTTCATTTTTTACTGCGGAAGCGTTGCGTTCGTGATTTCACACATTCGCATCCACTTTGCTGACTCATTGGAAAACAATTGAAGTTATTTGTAGATTGCTGAGTATTGTGTCAGCTGCATGTTGAGCGTTTAAAATCTTTAAAAAAATTGAACATCCCGCCGCATGCGAGTTACGGTCTGCCGCACGTTTTCTGAATGCTACACTGTAAAAAAAAATCTGTGAAGTTACTAAAGTTTTTCTAGGAAACTTGGATTCCTAGAACTTTTCATGTAACGGCAACAACAAAATTTCATGTAACAGACACACTTTTGCGCCAAAAATCAAAAAATCTGTAAGGTTACTAAGAATTTTTTTGGAAACTGGGATTCCGAGAACTTTTCATGTAACTGCAGCCAGGGTTACAAATAAAAGTTTAGTAAGATTACTGAAATTTTAGCAGATTCATTTGTAAAGTTACAGATTTTTGTAGCTTTACAAAAACTAGTTTTGTAGATTTGCAGCTTTTTTCGTACAGTTACAGGTGAAAGTTTAGTAAGCATGTAACTTTACATCTGTAGAACTACAGATTTTTTTTTTACAGTGTAGGAACACTAAACCAATTGAAATTCACAAAAAAGTTTGTAAAGTTTACGGACAAAACGCGATAAGTGATTCAATGGTAAGGAGGTTGAGTGCGAAGTTTCAATAAAGGACGTGAAAACGTTCACGATGAAGAACGAAGTGGACGGCCATCTCTGATTTATGATGATTTTTCAATTCCTACTATTAGTTCATCCTCTCCCTATATTTATTTATTTATTTATTTACATATATATCTTGTTCAAATTTTCAATCGTTAATAAAATCTAACAAAAACATAACTGTGAAAAAAGGGAGCCAAGTTCTGTAAAGACAATGGCAAGAAAAGAAATGATATCTAAGTGGGTGCCAAGTTCAAATAAAATTCCCTCAAACTTACCTACTGAAGTATTATAGCATTTTTTAAATTGTTTAAAAATAAAAATTATTGATAGCATATTAATAATAAATCTAGAACTTGGCAAGTTTTTACGTACAAGCCATTTATTTTTATTAATGACATTACTATATCAAAACTTGTTACTTCATGTTTGGAAGTCTTAATTTGAGTGAGCTCCTTCACCTCGAAGGGCGGTGGGATAAAATATAGCCCACCTAATTTAACTGCAAAATGCCACATTGACACCAGAATTCAGGACTAAAAAGTTTAATTTTATTAAATACGTGAAAAGAATCTTTTATCTCTTTTAAAATAAATTTGTTTTAAATTCTGGTGTGATTTAATCATTTCAGCATTTTACGAATAAAAGTTCTTTGCCCCGGAAAGGGTTAAAGGGGTGCAGTCTCTAGAGTGATGAGCAAGAACAAGCGTAAGTGTATCTGTCTCTTTGTCAGGCCTTTTAGTTTGTTTGCATTGAGGTTTCCGGGAGGTGAGTGCTACAGTGATAACCAAAGACGTGTGTGTTTATTGGTTTATCAAATCTTTAAAATGAGTCATTTGTTTATAATAATAACTATATTAATTTTTTTTATAATGACATTGAATTAATATTAACATCATTTTATTAAGACATGAAATTGATAGGCATAACATTTATCAAAAACTTGCCAAGTTCTAGATTTATTATTAATATGCTATCAATAATTTTTATTTTTAAACAATTTAAAAAATGCTATAATACTTCAGTAGGTAAGTTTGAGGGAATTTTATTTGAACTTGGCACCCTCTTAGATATCATTTCTTTTCTTGCCATTGTCTTTACAGAACTTGGCTCCCTTTTTTCACAGTTATGTTTTTGTTAGATATCATTACTTTTTGTACAGTTATATATTTGGACACTTTACTTAATGCTTTTTAATGTGTTTACATACGACTATTTTATTCACCAAGAAACATTCAATTTTAATTTTAATTTCATGCAACAAGGTATTTGGCTGTCAATTTGCGACAGAAATCTATATTTTAATACTGCTATATTAAATGCATGTTTTAAAATGAAATGTATTGATTCGAAATTTTTATTGTTTCTGAAACAACAATTCCTATCAAATTCCTATATTAAATTTTCCTATTAAATTTTACAATTAAATATCCTATAGCAGGGCCTTCTTTTTTGTACTGAAAGTGAAAAATAAAGTTATGTGCTTATGCCACACTGCGTATCATTCATCAATGGGTGCCGGCAAAGAGGCAGTGCAGAGGAAGGACATTGCCCCTCCCTGGGTTTTCAAATTTAATTAACTAAATATCCTTTTCTCTGATGATTTTGAAAATAACAAGTGGGTAAGTGTGATCACAGATCGCACAGAGAGTTTCATTTAATATTCCTTTCAAAACACTTTATCCTTTTGAAAAATCTGTTAGTTCCACATTTCGCAACCAGGGGCGCACTCTATTCTAAACAAACCTCTATCCGAACGAACTCAACTCCGTTTTATAGACTATCCATAGATATATTAGTCAAGGGCATTGAGCCCATAGCACCCGAGATAAGTAGGCGCCCCTGGCGGTAAAAAGTGGAACTAAAATATGTAAGGCTATGGTGCATAATATGAAAGAATGGTCAAAGGGGTGTCGGCAAAAGTTGGAAAAGTGCTCCCCGGGTGAAAAGGGCGGAGGTTAGAAAAATTGCTTAAAATACACGAGTTAGAGCCCGGAAGAGTACTTTTTGAAAATTTTATGATTTGTCGTGTGGTCTGAGGTATTCAGCCATACGTATGCAAAAAGTCATGTCTCCAACTTAATTAGGGGCTCCCTTAGAAAGAGTTGCTTAAAATACATATGTGGTAGCTCAAAGGGTTAAGCGTAAGACTTTTTCAAGATTTTATGATTTGTCGCCTGGCCTCAGATGTTCTGCTATAAGTATGCAAAATTTCAAATCTGCAGTTTAATAAGGGGTTCAGTTAGAAAGAATTGCTTAAAATACGCATGTGGAATCCCAAAGGGTTAAATGTACGACTTTTTCAACATTTTATGGTTTGTCATTTATGTGTGTTCAGCTATAAGTATGCAAATTTTCACGCTTGCAACCTAATTAGGGGCTCACTTAGAAAATATTGTTTAAAATACACATGTGTGAGCCCAAAGGATTAAATGTACGACTTTTTCAAACTTTTATGGTTTGTTATTTGATGTGAGGTGTTTAGCTATAAGTATGCAAAATTTCACACCTCCAACCTAAATAGGGGCTCACTTAGAAAGAATTGTTTAAAATACACATGTGGGAGCCCAAAGGGTTGAATGTACGAATTTTTGAAAATTTTATGAATTGTTTAAAATACACATGGGGGAGCCCAAAGGGTTAAATGTACGGCTTTTTCAAAATTTTATGATTTCTCGTTTGGTGTGAGGTGTTCAGCTATAAGTATGCAAAATTTCACGCCTCCAACCTAATTAGGGCTCACATAGAATGAATTGTTTAAAATACATATGTGGAAGCGCAAAGGGTTAAATGTACGACTTTTTCAAAATTTTATGATTTGTCGTTTGATGTGAGGTGTTCAGCTATAAGTATGCAAAATTTCACTCCTCCAACCTAATTAGGGGCTCACTTAAGAAAAATTGTTTAAAATACAAATGTGCGAGCCCAAAGGGTTAAATGTACGATTTTTTCAAAATTTTATGATTTGCCGTTTGATGTGAGGTGTTCAGCTATAAGTATGCAAAATTTCACTCCTCCAACCTAATTAGGAGCTCACTTAGAAAGAATTCTTTAAAATATCTCAATTATTAAAATATCTCAATTTGTTGATTTTCTGTAAGCAAGTAAACCCAGATAAACCCCCTGTAAGTAGATAGGTTTACAATGGAAGCCTATGGGAATTTGGCGAAATATTAGAGATATCGCCAAGATGGCGTCACTTTTGGCGACTAATTTTAGTCGCCAAATTTGGCGATATATCGCCATGTTGGCGAGAAACTTGGCGGTATTTGGCGACAGAACAGCGTCCCCTACTACGGCAAATTAAAATTTCGTCTAATAGACGTAATGTTAAAGTAAAAATGGACACCCCTAGGTGGGTAATTCATCGATTTTCACATTTTTTTTATTTTTTTCCTTAGTTTTATAGTGTAAACGAACTTCGCACCAAATTTGAAGTCTGTAGCTGCAGTAGATATACGAGATCTTTTTGATGAGTGAGTCAGTCAGTCAGTCAGTCAGTGGTAAAATTATCGATTAACAGACATTTTCAAATGCCATTATCTCGGAAACTAATTATGCGTTATTTATAAAATTTTGGATTTTAGGTAATTAGGGTGGCCTTACTACACATTTCGTATAACAAGTGCGTAGATCTCATAGATTTTCAGTAGTAGAGCATTGAAATTTGACGAAAACAGCTCGAAATGGTTCGTGTAAATAACACACGGCTATGTCAGGCGAACTTGGCTGACACACTGCCGTGTGTCTAGATACTTATTATTCATCCTATCAAGTTGAAATAAAATTTTTTAAACTTGTACTAGATGACAATTGATGTTAATACAGTTTTTTTTCAAATTTTAATTAATTAATTTTAGTTTTACATGGGAGACAAAATGGCGGCCATTGGTTATTGAACAGTATTTAATGCATCTTCATATCTATAAGGGGGGGGGGGGGGTTACCATAAGGGGGGGTACCATAAGGGGGGAATCCTGTTCTGTCGCCAAATACCGCCAAGTTTTTCGCCAACTTAGCAATATGTCGCCAAAAGTGACGGCCAACTTGGCGATATCTCTAATATTTCGCCAAATTTCCATAGACTTCCATTATAAACCTACTTGCTTATAGAAAATCAACAAATTGAGATACTTTAATGCAACAAAAACTAATATTAGCTTAAGGGATTATATTAAATTTTTCTATGGTGACCTAAGTAGGAATTGACTTTAAAAACAAAATTTTTATATTACTTGTTTTACAGAAGTTGAAGAGAAGATTAAAGAGAACCGAAAATCATTACGACACTGTCAATGAATTTTCCTCAACTTTACTGTTCATATCATAGAATGGTTGGCATCGCAGACGGCATCTTGCTATGACGAGGACATACAAAATTTCGTGCCCTGTTATGATAAATACTTCAACAATGGCGACAATCATCTTGAAAAATAATCTAAGCATTGTACTTCATTATGCAATGATTTTTTTTCTAATAATTGAAGAGCTGAGTGGAAGAACATGTTATGCTACATTTTCTTAAAAATGATTTTATCTTTTGGGCAAAGATGTTATCAGGTATTCTATCACATGGTAAAGCTAAAATACCAAAGTTCTATATAGCCTTGAAGATTTAAGACATTATTCATTAATATTTAATATTTTAATATTTAATAATTCAAATAATATTAATATTTTTAAATATTTAAAAATTAAATATGAATAAGTTTTTTTGGTAGAGTTTAGTACCATACCTGTTAATATTTTAAACACATGGTATCAAACAGAAAATAAATCATTAAAATTGAGAACAAAAATTTCACATCAAATTTCTTCAAATGTAATTTTTGTTACTTAACATGTTCTTCCACTTAGCTCTTCAACTGTTTCCGTTTGTTTAATTTCTTAACGTAACTTACTTTCTGGATTGCCCTCGTACAAAATGTAACTAAACATATTTTTCAAATAGGTTTACACCTTTCAATTAAAGAAATTATTTTCACGTAATATTAGTAAGGTTTCTTTTAAGAAGGCAGCGTGACCGAATCGAATTTAATAATTACGTTAAACTTTTCGATTCCAGGGTACATTTTTCCTGAATGGTTTATATGGATTACATCATCAGCATACATTCTTTTGGAAAACTGTTAGTTCAGAATTACGTAGAGAAAATCGAAAAATAAAAACGTGCGAGATTTTTTTAAGTGGAGGTTAGAATTGAACTAATTTTCCTCAGCAAACTGAAAAGTATCTAGTTCAAGAATCAATCCTGCGACCTTGATTCAACGCGCCAATTCTCTGACAACTGGGCTACCCAGGCGATTCTATTCCGAAACAATTTAGGCTCATGGTCCTATTAGTTTGGTCTTTTGGCGCAGCGTTAAATTGGCATGTTTAGTCCAGGGACGATTACTAGTTTGTATATTTTTCACTTTTTTGTTGGAAAAAATATTTCAACTGTAGCCTCTACCTAAAAGAACTCTCAGTCATTTTTGGTTGAAATTTAATGGCTCCGTATTTACATATATAAAAATATTGTTTTTATCATATATCCGGTGGAAAATCACATTCTATAAAAAATTAGTTTTTCTATAAAACTTTGAACATGCTATCTGTCTATCTATAGAGGAAGGTAACAAAATAAATAAATAAATAAATAAATAAATTGTCAAGAAGGAATAAAAAGAATTCTGATATAGAGTGCTTAGTACTAGGAAATAAGATGCATGTACAAAAAAATTTTTTTGTTTTAAAACCATACATTCAACATTCAGCTCCTGCCAGGGCTTAATTTCTAACAAAAAAAGTACCGGAGCCCTTAATATTCTGCGGTACCGGTACAAACAATTGTACCATTCCCCTCCCCCCCTGTCACTCCAATTTGCATATTTATATTTCGTACATTATTTTCAAAGTTTAAAGCATTTCTTTTTTCTTTAGCAAAATAAAAGTTTTAAATATATCTATCAGCACGTACTTAGCTGTCAACTATTCCACTTTTTAGTTATTACTCCTTCCCAATAGTAATCTTTGCCTAATTTGAATGCTGATTGCGATTCATTGTTAATTCTGCGATTAAATATGGTAAGGATTATGATTTGGAAATATTGTTAACACAAAAAAGGGATAGTTCGCAGCTATGCATTTTTATGTAAAAATGAATGAAATTTACAGAAATTAATATTTATATGTTGAAGAATGGAGCAGTGTTTTTCAATTTCCTATTAAAGGTGCATATTCTAAACTATAATCGATTCCTTCTGCATGAACAGTCTTTTGTGAAGAGTACCTGAAAATTAGATTAAATTAAAATTTTCACACTGTTATGGGAAAGGTTTGATGTTTTTATAGAAAAAGGGGAAACACTGCTCTATTGCTTTCTATCAGAATAGCAATACATTGCAATTATATCTACTTACAAATGAAAGTGACTTCGTAAATGTGCAGAGCAGAGCCTTAGCATGGGCAACGTTCATGATACAAAATATATAGAAAAATCCCTAACGTGATTTTTATACTCGTACGCAATGGAAAACAAAAAACCCCAAACAAACAAAACCTCAAGCTGATGCTCATTATCTAAAAACAGAAAATATTCTTTTCAGGTTAGCTATCTTAAAAAAAAAATAAACCCAGTCAATTAAAAATTATCCTACCGTCACAAAAGATAATCATACTGAAAGTAAATTCATTGTTCAGTCTCTTGGGTGGCGCCGTATCAACACGCCGCCGACATAAATTTGCAAATATAACTAGAATAGAGAGACTCGATTGCTGTTTTCCCTTCATTCTGATCAAAATATCATTAAAATGATTAGAGATAGAATATAACACGTAATTTTGAAGAAGGAAAGTTTTTTATGCATGAATGCATGAAATTTTGATTGTAAGACTGATTGAGCTTGAGTCAGTCCAAGCCCAATAAAAAAAGGAAGGCAAAAGCTTGGAGATGGGAAGTAAAGAGAAATGCAATTTAGGCTTCGGCTTTTCGGAAGCGCTTTTGCACTGGGCTCCGGAGCCCTGTATTTATGAGCTCCGGTGAATTCCGACTAATATTTAAATATTTACTAAAAAACAGAGTAGTACCGGAGCTGGGCTCCGGCGCAATTTAAGCCCTGGCTCCTGCAACACCTCAACATTTCAATCCCTGAAATTCAACATTCAGCTCACTTTTATTTTAACATGATTGCGTCAAAAGAGGTGTATTCGTTAATTTATGCCGTATTTACCAAATTTCCGGAATTCTTCTGTAAAACCGTACCAAATTGGCATAAATCAAATAAACATGTTTTAAACTAGAAATTTTACTTAGTAGATTAAATCAAATAATTACCACTTAGAACGTAGGAACATATTTTTAAATGACTTCTTTTAATATTAATTTGAGTCAAATTGATAGTTTGCGGAAGAATACTGTAAAGTTGACAAGTATGCTACGTATGCTTGTCCTGTTATTAAACCACCAATGGTTTAACTCACCTATATTTAAATCGAACAAAAATTTTAATTTTTTAATTAGTATTATTTATTCCCTTCAAAATTTAGTTTATTTGTAATATTTTAAGCAAAACAGCATTCAAAAATTTGCGTTAGAATAAAAATTATGCTAAAAAGAACTTTAGCGTAGGAATGTTCATTTTTAAGGTAACTTTATTCAAAACGATTATTTTGCAGCTTGTACGATGATTTTGCAAAAATAGCCAGCCACATATTTTCATCAGAGAACCTAGTATTTTGATTCCTTATTTAGTAATCTTAACCCTTTCACCTCCAAACGTTTGATCTACCATAAAAGGGTGACATATATAGCGTACGGCACGGAGGTGAAGGCGTTAAAATATATTTTTGAATAATTTTAAAATTTCTGACTTTTATGTAATATTTATTTTTTAATAATGAAAAAAAAGGTACAAGATATATTTTAATAATAGGTCATTTTAATTACACTATTGGTCTATAGACCAGCCGTTCCCAAGCTTTATAGTTACACGACTCAACTTAAAGTTAAAAAATTTTTCACAACCTAATTTGTACTCCTAATGATTTCGGATAACGAATGTCATTCTGAAACGAATTACCTTTTTTAGCCTACATATCGCTATACTACGTGTTCTTACCTGATACAATGGTGGTGCCATCTGGCGTAACAGACACGCATTTAATCGTATCTGAATGTCCCCTGAATGTGAGATTATCGCTTCCAGTCAGCATATCCCAAAGTATAAGGGTGCAGTCTGAGGAACCAGAAACTACCAAGGAAGGACTTAAAGGTGCTACTGCAACGCAAGTTACAGAACCTTCGTGACCGGCTAGTACCTAAGAAAAAAAAACACAAAGTTTGTATTAAGTATAAAAATAGTTAACAAAAGCTTTTACTCTTCGCCTATAATACAGTAAAACCTGCTAAGACAGAATCGCGCGGGACTAAGAAAATTTATTGTTTTAGATATTTTTCCGTTTTAGCAGATACTGTGTATTTCAATTAAATGGTCAGGGAGAAAAACTATGATTCTCCAATTTTGTGAGATTTGACATGACAGTGTCATCTATTAGCTTGAAAGGCGTACTGTCATTTAATCCTGGGTCGAAAAATAAAAAGTAGTATTCTGAAAAAAAAAACAAACAAACAAAAAAAAATAAAACAGTTGAAAATAGGTATAAATGGAACATTGAAAGCCCACGCAGAATAACTGAAATAAGTATAGTTTGTGATTATCTTCGTTTTTCTCATTGTCCCTTAAGTTGCGTCGTATTTTATTTCATTTATTCGCAGGGACAATGAAAAAATTTTGTTATAGAGAGATTCCGTTTTCACAAAGTTTTACTGTATTATGAAATAAAAAATGTCTGGAAAGTCTCACCTGGGTTAATTTCCCTGTTGCCACCTCCCACACTTTTAGAGACATATCATTTGATCCCGTGATAACTGTGGCATTGTCATGAGTGACTGTGTAGCATAAAATAGAATCACTGTGACTAACACTTTTCTCATTTTCTAAATCCATCAGTGGCCAGAATTTCAAACTAAAATAAGATAATTAGTTCATTATTAGTAAATAAATAAGGCAAAATGTGATAAAATTGACAATAGAATATATATGTACGTACATACATCTTATAAAGTACATATTTACATACAACAACTTTCAAAGCAAACAATCGATTTAAAATCTTTTTCTACAAATGAACATCACATCAATTGGTACAACAATGTCTTTTTCCATGATCGTTGAGTTGAGTTGACTTTTGACGGCCGATTATCTACTAGAGGGATATAGGCTCTAGGGGGAGTGCCCTCCGTGGGGGTCTTTCTAAGGGAACCTAACCCGTATTTACGCATGGAAAATCCAAGGTTTCGAAGAAAACCACAAAAACTCCGAAACGGTTAGGCCGACGGGCGCGATTGGGTTCGAACCTAGCACCTCCCGTCTACCAGCTTCGAGAGCAGAACCTCTCAGCCACTGGTGGGGCTTTTCCATGATCGGTGTTCTTTTATAATAATTAGCACGACTTTATTACTGCGAACGAAAGCTACCAGTGTTTTTATCGATTAATAAAAAAGAAAACCTTCAAGAATGTTCAACTCATTGATTTTATCAAAAAAAATTTCAAATAAGTTTTCTTGAAAACTTCGCCTGAAAATAATTGCAATAACTATTGTAAATAGTAACAAACACTGCATTGGTTTTCAATCTTTTCGAACGTTTTTCAGTCATAAAGTCATGAAATTATAATATATATTGCTACTCATATTTTAAGTATTGATTTGTAATGAGTTTTTAAAGAAACTATATAGATTTTTCAAGTATTTACTTAGCTTTTAACGCGTGCACTTATAAGTATTTGAAGTTTGACGTTTACAAATGAAAGGGATTATTTCCTTTGACTTGAAAGCTGTTACTCAAATACTTATATATTTCCATTAGGAGAAGCACACAGAGATTTTTTTTCTGTTGTTTAAAAATGATTATTGGTAAAGAGAATTTACTATTACCTCCAAGAAGAAAAAAAAATAATGCCAATCCTTTATCGTTTAAGTATAATTGAACATAAAACCTTCAAGATGTACCAGTTTTTCACGGGACGTGAAATGTAAAATCAAAGTGAGATTTATCCACTGGAGCGTTTTCAAAGGGCTTTTCTGGATATTTAATAGATTTTCTTTTTATCGAAATTTCGAATACATTTATGTCTATTGTAAAACAACTAATCGAAAGCTAACAAGTATAGATTTCGGATCATTTTTCAAAACCAATAAAAATTACCAATTAAAATTAATCAATAAAAATTATGTATATGGGCAATTCCATCGTAACTGGTGTAACATTTTATCATCGAATTTTGTTTTCAAATCTATATAGAAAATTTACTAATAAAGCTAGAACAAATTTTTACAATTTAAAATATTTCTTACTAAGGTCTTAATACCCAAATACCTACAGATTATTTCAATCCCTCTTTGAGTCCCAAAAATTGCAATTCAAAATTCTGTAACTGACGTAACATGAAATAGACAAACATTTTTTCTGCCTTCACTAAAGTGTACCCAGTTAAAAAAAGTGATTTAATGTTCTCAACAACACTAACTAATGCCAAATTATAACAGTAACTTGTTTAATTAATTTCCGAATAATAAAAGAGGAAAAAGGCACTTACACGTGTAACTGACGTCACTTTTATTCTGTAGCTGACGTAACATTATGACTTTACAAAGACAATAATGGTACTTAACTTAGTTTTTAAACAGTAATTTACAATGCCTTTTTATTAGGATTTTTTTATAGAGTATAAAAATATAAAGTTTTCCAATCATACCCTTAAATTAAACATATTATAAATTTGATTCCACCCCCCCCCCCCAAAAATGATGATTTTCTGTGGAATTGCCCATATGCTTTTTATATTACAATTCTTTTTACATTTACTGTTTATCCCAAACACTCGTTAACTTTCGAAAAATCATAAAAATAGAAGGACTCTTTACAATTAAATGCAAAAACTTCTAACGAAAGGCGATTGTTTTCTTCTATATTAGCTTGAATTTTTTTTAGTTGAAATATTTGCTAGTAGTTGTTCTACACGAAACAAAAAACGGATAATTCTGTTGAAACATTTATTTAAATTCAAGTAAAAATTTGCAAGCTTTTACAAAACCTAAACACTTTTACAACTGTTCTAAACAAACCACTTTCCAAATGGAACTTCGACGTGTGTCTCCGCTGCCTCCAGCACCGTATAGCAGGCGTGCTGTGCACGCGCTGCAAAATACCGAATGTGCCCACTACCACAAGAATTTACTAAGATGGTCAGCTGACCTGGAAAACCAAAAAATTCATCAAATTTAGCAACACTGGAAAAAGATGGAGAAAAATCTAGGAATTTAGAAGCACTAGAAAAAGATAGGGAAATATCAAGAAATTTTGATTAAAACTTGGAAATTTCAATACAATATTGAAATTGACTATTTTTGCACGATTTCACGAGATAATGACCAGGAAAAGTCAAAAAGTTCAAGTACTGGCCGTGCTGATTTTACTTTTTACATAATTAAAGCGTTAAAGAACGTCGTCACAAAATCTACTGCATTCAATCAGATTGCTGCAGTCTTTAGTTGATCTCACACTCCTGTAAAGTATATTATATTCGATTGCAAAGTATATGTTTTTGCGTGGTATATACATTTAGTATTTGATGCTAGAAAGTGCTTTTAAAGTTTACCTGAAGGCAAATAAACATTTTTTATCACAAAAGTAACAGACTTTAAGTCGAGCGGTGCCTTCTGTTAGCAAATATTTGAATAAAATTTTTTTTAAACTCATACATACACAAATCCCCATTCGTTAGCAGAAGTTTCCACAAAACCGTATTTAACTGTTCCTAATTCTTAAATTTATATGAATTTTTGAAATATTAACGAACTTATGGAACACCCTGTATATATTATTAGCGTAGGCTGTTCTTTCATGGTTATCAAATTACAGAAAAATTAGTATGGGTGCCTAAGTTTAATTATGTTGTCTTTGTATTTTGGTTTATAATTTTAATTGTGGAGCTTATTTGATGAAAAATTTATGCTATGATGTTCTCCGATTAAATTAACTGAAAGAAGTCACTTTCGATATACCTATTTTCTTTGTTTTCTGTTAGAGAGTGGCATAGCATTGCCACTAGCATTGCATAGGTTAAAAGATAGACATTCTTTTAAAAATTACCTTCGATACGAATAGCTTAAATCGGTAATAATTAACTGACTTTAATAAGCACAGTAAAACCTGTGAAAATTGAAGCTAGACAAAGGACAACAAGTCATTTTCTGCCTTGGCAGGTATATGGGGCATTCTCACAATTTTAAGTCCCTGAATAATAATTTGTATTTTAGTACATATTCCAGTGTTTTTTTTTAATTTCATATATTGGGGAACATCCCATTACATGATTTCATAACAATATTAACGAGATAAATAAGTTTTGGACGATGTTGGGGGTCCAAATACCAGGAAAAATCATATACCCTCCTGTGTCCCTGATGCTGATTTTTAAGTTTGGAGCTGTCTGTATAAAATTATTTCAATAAAAGTAATTCGATGTCATTTTTTTCCGAAATTGAGACAATTTTTTAATATAAATATGTAGCAAAAAATTAACCTGCACACATTTTTACGGTTGATATTATTTTTTTTAACTCTGTCCCTGCGTTTTAGATTCCTTACCATCCCTCTTGCTAAACTTATGCAGAAAATCACTTCAGATGCAGCCACAGAATTTTTCTCATGAAGGAGTATGCTAGAGAAGGAATGTCTAAAATTCTTTGACAGGAAATTTACTGCAGAATTTAAATCAGCATTTAAATATCAATTTCAAACATCGTGGCTTTATTGGTAGTCTTACCATACCCAAGGTTTATGCCTGCACTTTTCGAGGTAAATTATATATTTTATAAAATTTAATCCAATGTAAATATCTGTTTCTAAAAATCAATGAATATTGTGGCTATCACTTAGTCTTAACATGATTTGCCTAAAAATAGTGGTAATTTTCCTTACCGTCCCATCCTTACCATCCCTTTTTTATACATTACCGTCCCTTTTTTCCTATACCATCCCCTTTTTTTCCCTTCCGTCGCTTCTTTAACACCTCTTTAAGACAATGTTATACCAAAATTTTGTACTAAAAATATTACATTGTTATTATTTCTTATTCGAATGTCCTGTGGGTACTATGCAAATTCATTATAAGTAAAAATTTAGAAGAAAATAAAAAGTTAGAGGGGTAAAATGGTAAGGAAAATTAAACTCGCAAGTTTAACTTAAACCTCAGTTAAATAAAAATGTTTTCGCTGCCGACCATTTTTTCTTTATTTTGAGTCATTAAGGCATTCGTCTATCAGATTAAAATGTTATTTTAGCAAGTTTAATTTTACCAGATTTTTACTCCCGAAAGTCAAAAGATTGTGAGAAAGCATCATATGAAGTGTTGAATTCAGACATTTTTCTCCGGGAGGGAATTTTGTAGCTCCGCTGAGACGGGGTTCAAGTTGGAATTCCAGGAGGGAAATTGTATTTCTAGCACCATTAATTAGTGTCAAATCCCAAATTTTCCGAGGGCGTGAATAACCCGGAGGCGTCCCTTGAATTCAACTCTGACTGTATGGTATTCTTGACGTCGAAACTGAATTTTTTTTGTTTACCACAGGTTTTACCGTGACATAGTTAATAAGAAGGCATGTATATCTACTTATAACGCGTGAAGTCAGTCACTAAAAGGCGCTGCAACACTGTAAAAAAAATCTGTAATTTTTACAGAAAAAAATTGTATTTTTTACAGAAAAAACTGTTATAAGGAAAAACAGTTTTTTTCTGTAAAAAAGAGGGGATTTTGTAATTTTTACTGAAAAAACTGTTTTAATGAAAAATCACAGATATTTTTTCTAAATTAAACAGTTTTCCACTGACGCCAAAATTGACAGTTTTTTTCTGTCAATTTGACAGATTAATTTTTACAGTAAACTTAGCCCAAACCTTTTGATCAATCATGCAACCCTGCATCAAAATTGAAGCCTGACTCTCAGCAATTCGCCATCTAGGCAGGGTATAAAGTAGTAATCAATGGACTATATTCCAAATCTGGGTTCGAGGCTAAAAAAAGTCCCGTGGTTCCGGTAATGGGCTATATTCCAAATCTGTGTTCGAGGCTTAAAAAAGTCACGTAGTACCGGTAATTTACCCAAAGAACTTCTAACTGATAAGAAGGGAGGCTATTACTGCTTTCCGCATGAACTGTTTCACTGGCTGTTGGGGATTTACATTGCGTCTACGGAGCTTTCCCTTCTTTACGCTAAAAGTTTTCGCCTTGACTACGTGATCATGACGTAGATGGAAAATATCCCCCATTGATTTCTATTTTTAGCTCTATTTTAATTTTCAAAATGCGTATTTTGTTTAAGAATACGATTCTTGGGCACTTTACTTTATAAGTAGTTTAAATTGATATTTTCACGAAATTCTGATGTTTCAGACTTTCTGAATCTGCTGTAAGCATTCGGCAGTTAAAAGCTTTGATCTGTTATTAAAATTAAATTTACTTACACGTTGTCATTCTTTCCACCCACAGCAAATACTGTACTACCACTTAGTGTAACCAGGACGGTCGGTTTTGTGAAGGCATACAACTGGCTTCCATTATCAGCCGTCCATAGTCGATGGTAGCCTTGAGAATCGGCGGACAATACGCGTCGGCTATCAGGAGCTACAGACACACTTATGATTCTGCTTTGATGTTCCTAAATAAATATATAACTGAAATTAGTCAAAGAAAAAAAGGAAGTTAAATACTAGAAAACAGGAATTCTGCTTTTTTAGAATTTAGTGTGGCCCCCGATGGAAAAAAAAAATATTTATATAAATATAAACGAATTTTCATACACTAGACAGACTTGACTACATTAAACAGAGAAATTAAATTAAAAAATATATAAAAACATACAATTAAAAACAAAAATATATACAAAATTAGACGTTTCGCTGTGCAACGCAGAGCCTCATCAGTACACATATCAGCAACAGGCTGTGATGAGGTTGTGCGTTGCACAGCGAAACGTCTAATTTTGTATACATTTTTGTTTTTAATGTTTTTATATATTTTTTTAATTTAATTTTTCTGTTTAATGTAGTCAAGTCTGTCTAGTGTATGAAAATTAGTTTAAAGATTTTAATTCAGACGTTAAAAATGTATGTGTATCTTATATAAATATAGATAGTACAAAACATATTTCAGTTTTAAGAATTAAAACACAAGCTTCTATTTTATATAAAATGACGCCATTCGCATCCGCTGAAGAATTCTACATTTACAATCCAGCCTTAAACAACATCTACAGAAAAGTATGCATAGGACATCACTATCGCAGAATAATACACAAGTGCAGCAAAAAGCGCTGCGGTCATTCAAGAAACTCGACCAAAAAAAAAAAGGGGGCTAGCTAATGATTCATATGCCTTCATTTATTTGTGACATTGCTATAGATACTTAAAATTAAATATAGTTTATAATAGCTCCATGTTTTATCAGAAATCATTCATATATATTTTTTCAAAATAGCACGTATTTTAATAAATTTTTTTTTCAGTTATTATGGGAAAATGGCAATAAAGAGATATAATTACTATTTTCCGAGTATTTTTCCTTTACTTTCTACAGAAATGGAGTACTTCAGTTGCCAAAAAAAAAAAAAAATAAATAAAATAAAAAATAAAATTAAATTAAAAACTGCAAAAAAAAAAATAATAATATCTCAAAAATAAATTGAGATGCAGTTTTCAAACAAATTGCATTTAAAAGTACATTTTTTTTTCTTTACGACGGTATAAAATTTGAAAATGCTCAGAAGTTAAAAAAATTGCAGTAGAGTATTTAACCGTACAATGATACATCTGCTTTATTTTGCGGCTGGCTTATACAACGGAGTTATTTTTTGAGACGATGCTTTAATTGCTGGGAGAAAGAAATAGCATATTGGAGGCTAAAAAATGCTTATCTAGCTGATTTTATTTATGAGACAGGTATTTAACTCCAGAGACTCGAATATACAGTGCCAGCAGGGTCGGTGCAAACATTGGAGCAAACGGGACGGCTGCCCAGGTCTCTGCAACAGTCAGAGTCTTGTTAGGGATCCCGAGTCATTCTATACAATTTGAAATAATGTTGTCTCCATGTAAAATAATGATTTTTGTTCTAAACTCGTTTTAAAATGTTGTTTCGTAAAAAAGTGAGTATAAACTTTCATTTCTTACAGCCAAAGTTGATACACTGGTAGACAAAATTTAAGGACAGCTGTTATTTTCAACGATTACAATTAAAATAGGTCGGCAGCAAATGCGTATGAATACTGGATGTACTCTGTTTTGTGAAAGTTGTGAAAATTTTGTGTTTCCGCATTTGTCGGTCACGTGACAACAGAGATAAGAGATTTCAGGCAATCGGCGCGTTCTGTGAGTTGTCGTTAGGTATAAAAATTGAAGGAGAAGGAGTGAAGATAGAACATTAAAATTTTGATCATGTCTTCCAGGCATCATTTAGATGATTTTACTAGTGGAAGAATAATCGGAAAGCGCCAAATGAGAGATGTTCTCGGTGAATTTAACACTGAGCACAGTATTGTTTCTAGGCTATGGGTAGCATTTCAAACGAGTGGAATGTACACAGGCGTACGCTACAGGTGTACGGCAGGAGGTCATCCTAGCATTACGACGTCCGAAGAAGATAGGTATATGGTCAATTGCAACTGACCTTAAACCATTTTAAACTTCAGAAGATGAATTTTATTCCACCCGGGGCAGCACTACAACTCTAAAGCGAAAGCTGGGTTTCCCGGGGAAGCATCTTATCTCGGCTCATCTCTCTCTGTTATTTCGGCTCAAAGGAACTGACTCAGCAAAGATGGTCAATTGGCAAATCAATTTTGTGCTGCCACAGGAACTCAAATATCCCGGAAAACTGCTTCAAGATGTTTGAACAAGTGGGAAAGTGTGATCACAGATCGCACAGAGTTTCGTTTAATATTCCTTTCACAACACTTTATCCTTTTGCAAAATCTGTTAATTCACAAATTTCGCAACCAGGGGGCGCACTTTATTCTAAACAAACCTATATCCGAACGAAATTCCGTTTCACAAACTATCCGTAGATATACTAGTCGAAGGGATCGGGCCCATAGCACCCGAGATAGGTAGACGCCCCCTGGAAGTAAAAATTGGAACTAGAATATGTACGGCTATGGTGCATAATATAAAAGAGTGGTCGAAAGAGTGTCGGCAAAAGTTAGAATAGTGCACTCCGGTGAAAAGGGTGGAGGCTGGAAAAATTGCTAAAAATACAGAAGTTAGAGCCCGGAGAGTTAAATAATATAAGACTTTTTGAAATGTTTATGATTTTTCGTGTGATCGCAAGTGTTCTGCTATAAGTATGCAAAATTTCATATCTCCAATTTAATTAGGGCTCAGTTAAAAAAAAGCTTAAAATACGCAAGTTAGAACCCAGAGGAGTAAAAATAAGACTTTTCAAAATTTTATGATTTGTTGTTTGATGTGAGGTGTTCAGCTATACGAATCTAAAATTTCAAGTCTCCAACATGTATACTTTCTGAGAACGGGCTCTGTCACAGACAGACAGAGGAGTTAGACGAATAGGGTTTCGTCAGATGAACGAAACCCTAAAAAGGGTGGACTATACACACTCAGAAATGGATACTCAGATTTCACGAAATTTTCCTCGTATTTGACGAAACCTTTTCCTGGGAAATGCTCCGAGCGAATATGGGTTCTGGGTTCGTGTCTCGGCTTGGACATTTTTTCGCAGTTTCAAAAATGGAAATAGCACGACAAAATTAATATTAAAACAATTTAAAAATGTTATTAATATTTTTCTATTGCTGAATTTCGGTATCGGTTCGGGCTCTGATGACACAAAATCTTTCGGGTTTGGGCTCCGAAATAAAGAACCCGAACTCATCTCTAATGTCCCGTCGCGAAAGAGTTCGCTCAAAATTGCAGAGCAAAAATTCTTTTTCCCTCGCTGCAACTTCCATTACATATTTTTCTAGACTCAGTTGATTCATACAGAAAAGGCGCTGTTAGTATTGTGAAATCTACATCCAAATTCAAGTATTCTCTGCAAACAAAATAATAAACGAATTACCTTATAATAACATTAACCGTTTCAACTTCTATCTACACTGTAAAAAAAAATCTGTGAAGTTACTAAAGTTTTTCTAGGAAACTTGGATTCCTAGAACTTTTCATGTAACGGCAACAACAAAATTTCATGTAACAGACACACTTTTGCGCCAAAAATCAAAAAATCTGTAAGGTTACTAAGAATTTTTTTGGAAACTGGGATTCCGAGAACTTTTCATGTAACTGCAGCCAGGGTTACAAATAAAAGTTTAGTAAGATTACTGAAATTTTAGCAGATTCATTTGTAAAGTTACAGATTTTTGTAGCTTTACAAAAACTAGTTTTGTAGATTTGCAGCTTTTTTCGTACAGTTACAGGTGAAAGTTTAGTAAGCATGTAACTTTACATCTGTAGAACTACAGATTTTTTTTTTACAGTGTAGGCAGCTGATTTGTTTGGGATTAAAAAGAGAATTTTTTCAAAATAATTCCGCACACTGTTTCATTTTTTACATTATACTATGGAAATGGAGTTATTTGACTATAATTCTATAATTCTAATTGACTATAATTCTAAATTATATAAAATATAATTATAATTATATAAAATATAAAATATATATAAAATATAATTGTTAAAACAAAAATGTGTCACAATTTTTTGTAATCGAACGATAAATGATTTTTCTCTGATAAACCTGGTATTTTCAAAGAAAAATATAACAGAAACGTAATCAAGAATTTGACGCAATAAAAAGTATTTTAATATTGTTATGATATAGACCGTGGTGAGTTATGATAATCGTATGAACTCGCGCAAAAAACTCTAATCATGTGCATGGAAATTAAGGTTTCAAAGGAAATTTTATAATACTACATTTTTACTAAATTCTATTTACTTTCGTATCAAATAAACAGTGACAATGAATAATTATAAAAATCAATTTAAAAGAATTATTACGTATTTCTAAAATAATATTTAAAGAAAATGTTAAATAACGCAGAAAAACAAAATAGTTACTTACGTATCAACATTTATTGCGCAACATTTATAACATATTAACACATACGAAAGTAATTCGAAATAATTGTTTATTTTTTGTGCATTTGATATTTTCCTTAAACAAAATTTTCCATCTCGGTTAGAGATGATAAGTAATTTTATGTGTTTTCTTGGCTTAAAAAAAAATATTTGAAACTGTCATTTTAAGACATTTTACAATAGGGATCAGTGACAAATACATTTTACAATAGGCATCATACGCGCAGTGACATGAGCTCTAGACAATGAGTTCTTAGGGAAAGAAAAGGTAATTTTTTTTGGGAAAAAATCTGGAGGAAAGATAGATTCGGTCGCTGTATTGGGGAATAAACTGCTGGCCGGACGTTATACTGGATGTAAAAAAGCATATCACAAAGGGGATATATTTCGGGAGATTTTGCGTAGGTCTTTACAATAGAACGGTCGCTATAATGAACGGTCATTATAACGAGCGTCGACTGTAGTTTAATTTTTTTTAACCAGCTTATTGCATTTTTCATAGCGTACAGTTCTGCTTGATAGATAATTTTTTTTTCATTACTGCACAATCAACAACGGCATATAAAAGAGAAACGGATTAAAAATGTTCTACAACCTTAAAAGTAGCTTCCACCACTCCCAGTGTCAGTCCAAAAACTTTGAGAGTTGTGTCGTCTGATCCAGATACTACAAATAAACCATTCGGAGCAAATGCAAGGCACGTCACAGGAGCCGCATGTCCGCTCAGAGACTGGCTGACTTCTCCTGTCGTTAAGTTCCACACTTTCAAAAGATTGTCCTTTGAACCTGAATTAAAAAAAATATTTGCATAGAAAACGTCAAAGTCTGAATTATGACGAGTATTGAAGTGTAATTTAGAGAGTTCCTTACAATTTCACTTTTATATAAAAACTGAAATATTTTTCTATTGTATAATTTGACGCTAGTGATGTATTTATAAAATCTACAAATGTTTCTCCTAAAACTGACATTGTAGAGGGAAATGCTTGTTTTCAAATTGGAGCTAAAACAATTTTACCTTTTCTCTCATACTATCAGTGACGGCTTGCGGGCATTTTGACAGTAAGAGCGACAGTCTTTGTGCCCAATACTCACATCATGTATGTCTAATGTGTTTCACCCACCACTGACGTCGATTGACATCCCCTCAAAAGTTCAAAAAGTGTAAAAGTGTCCAATGGGACACTCGTATGCCTTCAAGTGTCCTAACAGTGATAAAAATATTAAAATTACATATATAGATATATATCTGCTCTGAATTGACTATAAAATTTATAACTGATGTATATCGCGCACGATTTTACAAAAAATGAAGACACATTAGTACGAAAGAAAGGTTTAAAAATAATCTAATTACAATATTGCGTGTCACCTAAAGGATTTTTAGCTTCAAATATGCAAATCCAAAAATATAGTTCATTCCAGCTAGTAGTTTAAAAGTTACGCTTAAAAAACAACCGCATAGCAAAGCATTTTGCAAGGATTAAAGATAAATTTAATTTTAGGTGTTTTAAACTTTAAGCCTGTGGAATGAATTCGTAAACTGATTGAATGAATGGTTTCCTGTTTTGTACCCGAAGGTGAAATTTACCGAAAACTTCAAATATAGGGTTTGTCCGTGAAGTAGGCCTGGTAAAGAAAATTCATCGATCCGATCGGTACATATTGTTAAAATTCATCTAAATAGTTTCCTTAGGCGTCTATACATCGCTGCCAACGTGATTCCCACGCTGCAAAGGCTCCCTGGAAGTCACCGCCCGTAACCTCTTTGAGAGACTGTGACAGCCAGTTGGATGGTGAGAACGTCTTCGAAACGGTTACCTTTCAGGCTTCTCTTGAGCTTTGAGAAAAGCAAAAAGCCTGCCGGGCTCAAATAGAGACTGTATAGTGAGTAAGGCAAAGTTTCAACCCCTATCCTGGCCAGGTAGGTAGTCACAACGAAAGCGATGTGGGTTGGAGCGTTGTCGTGGTGGAGCTTCGATCGGCAATCTTTGCTCGTTTCCGTTTGACGGCTCTGTGCAGGCTCACAAGGGCCTTTTTTCTAGAAAACGGCGTTGACTGTTCGTTCCACGGGGGAAAATTCTTTGTGGACCACTCCACGCTTGTCAAAAAAGACAACGAGGACGCCTAGATCGCTCCATACCTTCAACACTCTCCTTTCTGTTCTTGAACTCACTGCACCATCGAAAAACCTGGGACCTTGACAGGGCGTCGTCTTTGTAAGCTTCCTTAATAAATGCAAGCGTCACGGAAGAGGTTTTACCTAGGTGAACGTAAAATTTAACTTCGTAGCGCTGCTCGAACGAACGCTCCATTTTTGACGTATTCTACCCTGACAAAAGCTCAAAAACAGCTTTTGCATCACGCGTGATCCTCACTCTGTCAAAGCTCGGACGCGACTGCCGGCCAGTGCATTACTTAGCTTAAACCCCTTATCACAAATCCCGCCGCCAGAGGGTGCTCTTTTGGTGACTGGAGTGCCGCGCAGCTCCCAGTCATATTATTTAAGGGACAAACCCTGTATGATGTCAAAATTAGGTGTTAATATTGAAAACTTTAAAGCTTAGGGCAATTTCTATGTGTAGACGACCTCCGTATGTTAAATTTAAGTGTATTATTAATTAGTAGACATTATTGCTAATTCGTTGGTACCAGTCACATTTTTATACGATAATTTGTGCAAAGGTAGTTCTGGGATACACATCCTTTATTTGTTTTCTCGAATGTACAACGACACATTTTTGGCAATATATGTTAAATTTGTATAAAAATTGTAATGTTGTTTTTTGCTGAATTTTACACTACACTTCGTACATAACATTCACAAATTAGGTGTTTTTTCGAAGTATCTTTGCCTGAATAAGATTTGTTATGCTACTAAAGCTCCATGCATTTCTAATGCAAGAAGATATCAAGTCGCTCATAGCAAGAACAATGACACAACTCGTAGAAATTCATTTTGCTTTTTATTCCACTAATAGGTCAGTAATAGGTGAGTCTTGACACACTAAAAGTTTCACAAGGGTAGTTGCCCTGCAAAATCTCTTTATCACGCTATATGTCCATTTGTGATCAGGGGGGCAAATTGTGTGAGGAGATAAAACTACTCAACCCTCCAAACCTCATCTACGTTTTCCTTCGTAAGGGTTTTACGCTTTTATGCACGTTTTCACTGCTGCAACCAGAGATAAGTGCTATAATTTCATGTTAAACGAAAAACATGCTCTACTTCCATTTGCCTCTCCTGTGGAGTTTACTTTTGTCGAGATGTGTCCTTTTCTTGCGGGTGAGCGATGTGTACTTAACATGTTTTTCTATTAACGAAATTTCCGAAAACGTGTACATAACATGTTCATCCAGTAAAAATTGCCTTATTTGAAGACTTAATAGAAAAAGCGAATATTTAGTATTTAAATTAGGTGAAAATAAGTTATTGCATCCGATATCTCCATTTTTTCAAAAATGCTATTTAACATGTTTTCATTCACCTAGCATTCCACTTTATTTTTCTAAAAGATTTACCAAATATTTTCACAAAAATATTGATCAAAATCAATTTTTCTCTCCGAAATTAATTGTAGTAAGCTAGAGTTGAGAAAAAGTGCAGATGATAGGGTTTATTATCTCTTAATTTACCACACAGTGTTACTCAAATTTTTAAAAGATCATGCTAAAAAGTGTTTTTTTGTACACTGTTAAAAAATTTGTGGTGGATCGAAGAAATTTTTGGTGCCGCAGTATCTGCAACTATATAAGCTGACCAATCTCGTTCCAATATTTGGAGCTCTGGTTGAACCATAGCTCCAAATATTGGAACGTGATTTCACCGCCATATGGTTGCAGCTATTGCAGCACCAAAAATTGGTTCAACCCAGCACAAAATAGTGTAGTTAAAAAAGTTCTCTGCATGTAAAAGCACTGAGAAAAATCCTTCTGGAGACTGTGTGAGGATCACCACATCTCAAGAGACTCATACATATCTCTCTCTCGTGGCGTAAGGAAGCAGTAAACATACAGCTGCATATAAGGTTACAAATATTACCAGATCTATCGGTACAATCACAATCACTCTACCAGGGAGCCAACCAAAAAGATGACAAAGGCATGAACACCTGGCAGAACCCCCCTCCCCCATCCAGCCAAGCCACAGCCGGGAAAACGGACCCGGAAAAACAACGACAACGACTAAACACAAAGAAAATTACAGATAAACAAATGGCTCATACGAAAACCAATCAGAAGAAAACAAAATAATCAAATATTATAGTCATTTACAAGGTAACATATGACTTTACACAGAACACAAAGAAAAAAGTAAGTATGAAGAAGATATAACGTCATTTCTAGTTGGGTCATTCCACGTAAAACGAGCAAAAATTTTAAAAAAGTCGTGGCCACATAGTAACAGATTTTAATAAAATTTGATATACAGGTTCAATTCATATTCAAATAGAGCTCTGCAAAATATTTTCACGAAAAATAAATTATTTTAGCAGTTTTGGACATTTAAAAAACTTGTGATAAAGAATGGCATGTGTGCAATCGTCCAAAGTTGCAGGTTTGAAGTTCTGTATCTTGAAAACCATTTAACTGAAATGAATTTTTTTTTAATAATGTAACCTCTGAAAAATCATCTTCTTATTTATTGAGCAATAATAATCTGGTAACACCATGATTATTCTTTAATTGGTTGTAAAAATTGAAAATTTGCAAATTTTGAGAAAATTAAAAACGTAATAAAAATTAAAGGAATTCAAAAACATCTGAGAAATTAATGCCTGATGTAGTTTTACATATTAAGATCGAATTACTAAAGTTTTTAAGTTGCCATGTATTTCCTTCACCTTTAAAAAATTTTAGAAACTTTTAAAAAAATGACAAAATCGTAATTTTTCCTCTTATTGACAGGTAAAAAGAACAATGAAGGAAATGTCCCACATTACAGTTATTGCACAGACATAAAGATCAATAAGTCCATAATCTGATAAAAAAAAATCAAGCATGTCTTTTTGATTCCTAACGTCACAAAATTGGGTTAAAAAAGGCAATATTAACTATATTCCATGAGCTATTTTTTTTTAAATTCGCGCGCATTTCTTAAAATATTGCACGATTTCAAGGTGAAAAAATTTAGTGCTGCCATCTATTTTCTGTATGTGGGTTTAGAAATTAATATATAATTTTCTGTTCAATTGAGCTTTTTTTTTCTACTTTAATTAAAAATCTTCTTGAGGAAAAAATAAACTGAAAGCAAGTATAAAAGTTTTTATGTTTAAAATATACACTGTTATATATAATATTAAAAGAATTAAAAGTTTAAAAAAGATTTATTTCACGTCGAAACAAGTGACAGAAATATTGCATTTTATCCTCAACATTTTTTACTATTTATTTTTTTTCTCATTAAGGAATAAAAAAGGCAAGAATTAAAGTTTAAATATTTAATATATATACTTTCAGCTATAACGTCAAGCAATTTTGATATTGTCAGAGGTGTCCTTCATCTCTATAGAAACGTTGCATTTTTCCCTCAAAATTTTTCAAAAATAATTTTTTTCTCATTAAGGAATAAAAATACAATTACTAGCTTACGTCAATCTGTTACTTATCATTCATTCCTAATTATAAATAATTTTTAATATAGTCTTTGCATTCTTAAGGCTAATTACCAAAATTGAAACTTCAAGCATGTAGCCAAAACCACGATTTTGCATCCACTTTTAATATAAATTTTAATACTTAAATAAACAATCCTAAAATCTATTATTTTACATTTACTCATAAATAGATATGATCTACTTACAAAATGATTTTCGTTAAAATCTGTGACATGTCTGCCACAGGTGATTTGCTCATTTTGTATGGAATGACCCAGTTACAAATGACAAATAAACATAATGAGGAACAAAGTGTCCTAAAAAAGAAATAAAAAGTTCAACAGTCTTCAAAAACTATATTTGATGAACAAATACAGTTTGTTTAGTTCATTATATAATCGGTACTAGCGGGATCACTAACGTGGTCTATCGGTACTAGCGTATTTGTGAGAACCATTTCATGATGACTAAATAATGGTGGTTTATATCGAAGGAAGCTGATTGCATGAATTTAGCCACGAGCCCACTATCGTTTGGAAAGATTACGTTGATGTAAAAACATATTCATTGGGATCAGTAACCGTGATTCTTGACAAATCCCTCCTCATTACCAAGAGTGATTTTGGCTGTTAACTAGTGCAGAGAGAGTCAGAATTCATTGACATCACCAAAATGTTTAGAAAACAAAGCATTATATCCGAAAAGTAATTGTGCGGGAGGGTGACATGCACAATGCAGAACACAGCTTCCTATTTTTGAGGGATAGCGACATTACTGCGATATTGCACAGAAAGCCTCCTGGTTCATCTCCTTTTTTCAACTGGAGCAGTTTGATCCAGGCCATGGGTTTCCGATGAATACGTCTCGCGGGTTGCAAATGATCATGAGAAATATGCGGTGAACTGAAACATCTTCGAAATAGCAAAAAATTCTATGGCTTACAGGGACTAAAAGTAAGTTATTTAAATATATTATTAAAAGAACATCTTTGAATTTGAAAAAGAAAAAATGTTTAAAAAAATGTTGCCACTTTTCATTTCTTAAAGTAATCTTTATGAATGACAACACTGTGGCAACTGAAGTGTCCGACATACTAGCATAAAAAAATTAAATCAAATGCATGAGATGACCGAATATTCCCCGGACCTAAATCCATTGAACATTCCTGGAATTTAATCAGCAGACATGTTGCTTATAGGTAGATCAATTCCTCAAACTCTACAGGGTCTCAAAACTGACATATGAGATGAATTGGACAGAACTTCCAAAGCTTTGCTAAGGGTCATTCCATACAAAATGAGCAAATCACCTGTGGCAGACATGTCACAGATTTTAACGAAAATCATTTTGTAAGTAGATCATATCTATTTATGAGTAAATGTAAAATAATAGATTTTAGGATTGTTTATTTAAGTATTAAAATTTATATTAAAAGTGGATGCAAAATCGTGGTTTTGGCTACATGCTTGACGTTTCAATTTTGGTTATTAGCCTTAAGAATGCAAAGACTATATTAAAAATTATTTATAATTAGGAATGAATGATAAGTAACATATTGACGTAAGTTAGTAATTGTATTTTTATTCCTTAATGAGAAAAAAATTATTTTTGAAAAAATTTGAGGGAAAAATGCAACGTTTCTATAGAGATGAAGGACACCTCTGACAATATCAAAATTACTTCACGTTATAGCTAAAAGTATATATATTAAATATTTAAACTTTAATTCTTGCCTTTTTTATTCCTTAATGAGAAAAAAAATAAATAGTAAAAAATGTTGAGGATAAAATGCAATATTTCTATCACTTGTTTCGACGTGAAAGAAATCTTTTTTAAACTTGTAATTCTTTTAATATTATAGATAACAGTGTATATTTTAATCATAAAAACTTTCATACTTGCTTTCAGTTTATTTTTTCCTCAAGAAGATTTTTAATTAAAGTAGAAAAAAAAGCTCAATTGAACAGAAAATTATATATTAATTTCTAAACCCACATACTGAAAATAGATGGTAGCACTAAATTTTTTCACCTTGAAATCGTGCAATATTTTAAGAAACGCGCGCGAATTAAAAAAAAATAGCTCATGGAATATAGTTAATATTGCCTTTTTTAACCCAATTTTGTGACGTTAGGAATCAAAAAGGCATGCTTGAATTTTTTTTATCAGATTATGGACTTATTGATCTTTATGTCTGTGCAATAACTGTAATGTGGGACATTTCCTTCATTGTTTTTTTTACCTGTCAATAAGAGGAAAAATTACGATTTTGTCATTTTTTTAAAAGTTTCTAAAATTTTTTAAAGGTGAAGGAAATACATAGCAACTTAAAAACTTTAGTAATTCGATCTTAATATGTAAAACTACATCAGGCATTAATTTCTCAGATGTTTTTGAATTCCTTTAATTTTTATTACGTTTTTAATTTTCTCAAAATTTGCAAATTTTCAATTTTTACAACCAAATAAAGAATAATCATGGTGTTACCAGATTATTATTGCTCAATAAATAAGAAGATAATTTTTCAGAGGTTACATTATTAAAAAAAAATTCAATTCAGTTAAATAGTTTTCAAGATACAGAACTTCAAACCTGCAACTTTGGATGATTGCACACATGCCATTCTTTATCACAAGTTTTTTAAATGTCCAAAACTGCTAAAATAATTTATTTTTCGTGAAGATATTTTGCAGAGCTCTATTTGAATATGAATTGAACCTGTATATCAAATTTTATTAAAATCTGTTTCTATGTGGCCACGACTTTTTTAGGTAGCTTTCTTTACAAAAAAGCTACCTATTGCAGCCGTTCGGAGGAAAGCGATTTCAAAAAATTTTGGTATATTTTCACCGATCATGACCCCCAGACCCCGAAACCACCCTCCGTTCAAAATTGATATATATATATCTGACCTATGTCACACTGTAACTCCCGTAATTATGAACCGATTTCGATGTAATTCGGTGTGTATATAGTACATACCAATGTCTCGACCGAGTTCGTTGGCCAGCTTCATCCGCCGTTTTGTTTCAAAATGGCGGCCATTTAAAATTTTTAAAAAAATTTAAAACTCGAAATGTGGTACCAAAAAATTAAAAATGGAAAAATATTTTTTTCTTATGTATTTGACCTTTATACAAAGATTCCGGAGCAGTTTTTGTTTCGTCTATATCTTAAAAAATGGCTGAGTTATAGCATTTTGAATTTCTAGCGTGGCTGACATTTTGAAACGTCCTGAACTTTGTCACGCGATAAAAGGCGTATTTATGAACCGATTTGGATGTAATTCAGTGTGTACATAGTACATACCAATCTCTCGACCGAGTTCGTTGGCCAGCTTCATCCGCCATTTTGTTTCAAAATGGCGGCCATTTAAAATTTTTTTAAAAATTTAAAATTTGAAATGTGGTACCAAAAAATTGAAAATGGAAAAATATTTTTTTCTTATGTATTTGATCTTTATACAAAGATTTCGGAGCAGTTTTTGTTTCGTCTATATCTTAAAAAATGGCTGAGTTATAGCATTTTGAATTTCTAGCGTGGCTGACATTTTGAAACGTCCGAAATTTTGTCACGCGATAAAAGACGTATTTATGAACCGATTTGGATGTAACTTCGTTTATTCATAGTACATACCAATGTCTCGACCGGGTTCGTTGGCCAGCTTCACCCGCCATCTTGTTTAAAAATGGCGGCCATTTAAATTTTTAAGAAAAATTTTAATTTGAAATGTGGTACCAAAAATTGAAAATTGAAAAAATATTTTCTTCTTATGTGTTTGACCTTGATAAAAAGATTCGGGAGCAGTTTTTGTTTCGTCTATATCTTAAGAAATGGCTGAGTTATAGCATTTTGAATTTCTAGCGTGGCTGACATTTTGAAACGTCCTGATTTTTCTCACGTAATAACAGGCGTATTTATGAACCGACTTGGATGTACCTTGGTGTGTACATAGTACATACAAATATCTCGACCGAGTTCGTTGGCCAGCTTCATCCGCCATCTTGTTTCAAAATGGCGGCCATTTAAAAAAATTAAAAAATAAAAAAATTTAAATGAGATACCAAAAAATTGGAAAATGAAAAAGATTTTTTTTTTGTATGTGTTTGACCTTAAAACAAAGATTCCGGAACAGTTTTTCTTTCGTCTATATCTAAAAAAAAAATGGCTGAGTAATAGCATTTTGAATTTCTCTTGTGGCTGACATATTAAAACGACCTGATATTTGTCACGCGATAACAGGCGTATTTATGAACCTATTTGGATGTAACTTGGTCTGTACATAGTACATACCAATGTCTCGACCGAGTTCGCTGGCCAGCTTCATTCGCCATCTTGTTTCAAAAGGGTTGCCATTTAAAAAAAATTAAATTTAAAATTCAAAATGAGGTATTAAAAAATTGTAAAATGAAAAAGATTTTTTTTATGTGTTTGGCCTTGATACAAAGATTCCGGAGCAGTTTTTGTTTCTGAAAATTTGTTCTTTTGTTGATATCTTAAAAAATGGTTGATTTATAGCACTTTGAATTTCTAGCATGGCTAACATTTTGAAACGATCTTGTATTTGTCACGCGATAACACACTTATTCGCCTATTTCGATGTAAGAATTCATGTGGATAGTATAGAGGTCTGCACGGGCCGGAATTTCCAGGCCCGGGCCCGGCCCGGCCCGAAGGAAAGCTATTTTGGCACGGCCCGGCCCGATGTAAAAATTGAAAGTTCGGCCCGAGCCCGGCCCGGCCCGTTTACATTTTTACCGTTCTCGGCCCGGCCCGGCCCGTACAAAAATCAGTGAAAACAGGCCCGGCCCGGCCCGACTAAATGTCTACAAAAAATTCCGTTTTTTCTCGACATACAATTAAGATTCTTTTAATGAATACTACATGCATATTTATGGGAACATTTTACAGTATATTTTAAATTACTATGTGTTCGCAAAATAGAAAACACACAATAGTAAACGTTAACGATTACTTACAGTGTTTTAGTCAACGTCTCTACAGACGTTTCAAAATTTAAATAAGGGTTCATTAAAAGATTATTGTAGTTTAGAATAAAGGGTTAAAAAACATGATAACTTTTGAAGCTTATAATAAAAGGTAGATTTGTGAAAATATTTCTGTCACTTTTAAGGCTTTTCTCAAATCCAAAGGAGCTACATTTTGATACATTTATGAATTCATTTCTTTTCGGAAACGCATGAGATTGGCAGGTATTCTTATTCAGAAACCATGTAAATGCCGTTTTTTTTTAGATAAAAGTAATATATCTTTCAGAAAATACTGCCAAAGTTAGCGTTTTGAATCGAATTTCCGGAAGCGATAGCACAGGAAAGGAGAAAACGTACAGTCACGTGACAAGAGTCTCTGTTATCTCTGTACGTAATTTATGAAAAATGGAAACGCTATTTGATCCCAATTGCCTTCAATACTCAGCCTGTCAATTTTATGCCTTTATAGTTAAAAATGAGTCAGAAAATGTGTCTGAGAGTTTCGCATTGTTGAGCAGTAAATATGAGAACCACCTTAAGGTACATTTCCAAAGATACTGTTAACAGAAGTTCATTATCGCTATTAATACTTTTACAAAACATAATGCCTGTCCTACACATCCTGAGAACGATTAAGACCAGTTCCGTCCCGGCACAAGTCTGCCGAAAAAAATTAAACCCGGGATCAGGCATCATGTAACTGTACGATGCCGATCTCTACGATGGACATGTTACATTTCTGTATTGATGTTGTTAAACTCGCATCGGCTCGTAACGCACATTTATACTTCTCGAAAAAGTCATATTCATTGGAAATGACCTCGTATTTTATCTGCTCCTCTCAAATTCTTATATCGGGCCGATAGGCCCGATTAATTTTTTTTATCGGCCGGGCCCGGCCCTTCAGGCCCGTTCAATTTTTTTGCCGGCCCGGCCCGGCCCGTTCAAAAAATTGTCCTAATTCTGCCGGCCCGGCCCGGCCCGTTTGAAAATTCTCCTCCATTCCGCCGGCCCGGCCCGGCCCGCGGGCCGGGCCGGGTACGGGCCTCGGGCCAAGCCCGGGCCCGTGCAGACCTCTAGGATAGTATACATCAACACCTCGACCAAGTTCGCTGGCCAGATTCATCAGTCATCTTGTTTCAAAATGGCGGCCATTAAATTAAAAAAAATATATATATTTAAAGTGAGGTGCAAAAAAATTAGAAATTGAAAAAGGTTTCTTTCTTAAGTATTTTATCTTGATATAAGGATTCAGGAGCATTTTTTGTTTGTCTTTACCTTAAAAAATGGCTCAGATATAGCAGTTTCAATTTCTATTGTGGGTGACATTTTGAAAAATCTGATTGTTTGCATGCGACAGCACTCCTATATATTAACCGATTCCGATGTGAGTGAGCATGTGCACAGCAATTACTAAGGTCTCGACCAAGTTCACTGCTTAGCCTCATCCAGCATGTTGTCTTAAAATGACAGGCACTTTTAGAAATTGCCGAATTTGGCAGCCAAATATAAGTTACTTTAAAGAAAAGCAGCTTGAATAAAGCTGACTAATTTCGCGAAATTCTCATTCATTATATTGATAAAAATTAGTATTGAATCTCCTATATTCGGTTTCCACTAAATTGAGCTTCGTGTGTTTGCATGATATAAGTTGGCTTTTTTTAAATAAGGATTATGAAAGCTACCTCTTCCTCCCGGCACTGGCCGGAAGGACTTTTTAAATTTTTGCTCATTTTACGTGGAATGACCCGTAAACGATTTAGCGGTCAGCGTGCAGAAAAGATAATGCTAAATCTGCATCGGTGCCCAAGGATTGACGGAATTATGTCTGTTGTATTGTATTGACGGAATTATATCTGCTGTTATTTCGAGGAGAACGAGCAATGTTCGTAACTGTTGAAGATTGTTGCATAAGGGAAATCTCTTTTTTTCTTTTCCAATTTTCACTATCTGCATCCTATTGCCCAAAATAAAATATTTCAAAATCACTATTAAATATGAGCACGCATTTCTTTAAATGAGGTCTATCATTAGTTTTGTCGATTAGGTACTGTATTTCTTAGCAAATATCAAACAGTGCAATTATTTTAAGTAAACTTATTATTTTGCACATTTTACACTTAAAAGACAAACACTAACCCGAATTTTCTGTCCATCTCAGTTCAGTATGAATTATGGAGACTTGGCTAGTCTATTAGGTAGCTTCCATTACAAAAAGCTACCTATTGCAGCCGTTCGGAGGAAAACGATTCCGAAAAATTTTGGTATATTTTCACCGATCATGACCCCTAGACCCCAAAACCACCCTCCGTTCAAAATTGATATATATATATATATATATCAATTTTATGTATCAAGCTTATATTATTCAAACACACGGAGCTCAAATTAGTGGAACCCGATTATGAAGATTAAATACTAATATATATATATATATATATATATCCATATATATATATATATATATATATTAGTATTTAATCTTCATAATCTTCTAATTTGAGCTCCGTGTGTTTGAATAATATAGCTGGCTTTTAAAAAATAAGGAATATGAAAGCTACCTTTTCCTCCCTGCACTGGCCAGAAGAAATTTTTTTAATTTTATCTAGTGTTTACATAAGAAAAAATAGAAGTTGATATATATATATAACCATATTATATAACAAATCGTCATCGATTTCCAATAATTGAAATTAAATATATATATCTGATCTTTGTCATACTGTAACTCTCGTATTTATGAATCGATTTGAATAAAATTTCGTGTGTACATAGTACATACCAATGTCTCGACCGAGTTCATTGGCCAGCTTCATCCGCCATCTTGTTTCAAAATGGCGGTGATTTAAAAATTTTGAAAAAATTTAAAATTTAAAATGAGGCATAAAAAAATTAGACATTGACAAATATTTTTTTCTTATGTGTTTGGGCTTGATACAAAGATTCTGGAGCATTTTTAGTTTCGTCTATATCTTAAAAAATGGCTGAGTTATAGCACTTTGAATTTCTAGCATGACTGACATTTTGAAACGATCTGATTTTTGTCACGCGATAATACACGTATTTATGAACCGATTTTGATATGACAAGGAATGTGCATAGTACATAGCAATGTCTCAACCGAGTTCGTTGGCCAGCGCCATCCGCCATCTTGTTTCAAAATGACGGTCATTAATTTTTTTTTTAATTTAAAATTTAAAATGAGGCACAAAAAAATTAGACATTGAAAAATATTTTTTTCTTATGTGGCTGGGCTTGATACAAAAATTCTGGAGCATTTTTAGTTTCGTCTATATCTTAAAAAATGGCTGAGTTATAGCACTTTGAATTTCTAGCATGGCTGACATTTTGAAACGATCTGATTTTTGTCACGAGATAATACACGTATTTATGAACCGATTTGGATGTGACAAGGAATGTTCATAGAACATAGCAATGTCTCGTCCGAGTTCGTTGGCCAGCTTCATCCGCTATCTTGTTTCAAAATGGCGGCCATTTAAAAATTTAAAAAAAAATTTAAAATTTAAAATGAAGTACAAAAATTTATAAATATAAAAAGATTTTTTTCTTATGGGTTTGAGCTTGATACGAAGATTCCGGAGCATTTTTTGTGTCGTCTATATCTTAAAAAACGGTTGAGTTATAGCACTTTGAAATTCTAGTGTGGCTGACATTTTGAAACGATCTGATTTTTGTCACACGATAACACGCGTATTTATGAACGGATTTGGATATAACTTGGTGTGTACATAGTACATACCAATGTCTCGACCGAGCACGTTGGCCAACATCATGCGCCATCATGTTTCAAAATGGCGGCCATTAATTTTTTTAAAATTTAAAATTAAAATGAGGTACAAAAAAATTAGAAATTGAAAAAGATTTTTTTCTTATGTGTTTGACCCTGATACAAAGATTTCGGAGCATTTTTCGTTTCGTCTATATCTTAAAAAATGGCTGAGTTATAGCACTTTGAATTTCTAGCATGGCTGACATTTTGAAACGATCTGATTTTTGTCACGAGATAATACACGTATTTATGAACCGATTTGGATGTGACAAGGAATGTGCATAGAACATAGCAATGTCTCGTCCGAGTTCGTTGGCCAGCTTCATCCGCCTTCTTGTTTCAAAATGGCGGCCATTTAAAAATTTAAAAAAATTTAAAATTTAAAATGAAGTACAAAAATTTATAAATCGAAAAAGATTTTTTTTCTTATGGGTTTGAGCTTGATACGAAGATTCCGGAGCATTTTTTGTTTCGTCCATATCTTAAAAAACGGTTCAGTTATAGCACTTTGAAATTCTAGTGTGGCTGACATTTTGAAACGATCTGATTTTTGTCACGTGATAACACGCGTATTTATGAACGGATTTGGATATAACTTGGTGTGTACATAGTACATACCAATGTCTCGACCGAGTACGTTGGCCAACATCATGCGCCATCATGTTTCAAAATGGCGGCCATTAATTTTTTTTTAATTTAAAATTAAAATGAGGTACAAAAAAATTAGAAATTGAAAAAGATTTTTTTTATGTGTTTGACCTTGATACAAAGATTTCGGAGCATTTTTCGTTTCGTCTATATCTTAAAAAATGGCTGAGTTATAGCACTTTGAATTTCTAGCATGGCTGACATTTTGAAACGATCTGATTTTTGTCACGAGATGATACACGTATTTATGAACCGATTTGGATGTGACAAGGCATGTGCATAGTACATAACAATCTCTTGCGTATATTTTTTGAACCTTTACTCACTTATGGAAGATGAATATTGTTTACCAGAATTATTACAAAATATTTTTATTACAGTTTGTTTTGATAAAATTATGTACATTTAAAAAAAAATTAGTCACAATATCATTTTAATTTCAGGAGAAAAAGCACTAATGCTACAAAAGCATTATTGCCTTTTGTCCTTAAACTAAAGTGACTTGCAACTTTTTTTAATTACACATATTTTTATCAAAACAAGCTGTAACAAAAATATTTTGCAATAAATCTGGTAAACAAGATTCATCTTCCATAAGTGAGTAAAGATTTGAAATTCGTGATTGAATTTTTAACAGGGATTCTCTAAATGGCTTTGTCTGTTTCAAAGAAAAAAAATTTAATCTGGCGATTTTAGGAAAATTATTGAAGTTATTGTCTAGACTCGCAAAATATTTAAACAAATAAATGAACAATACTTGCTCGTTTAATAGTATAACATTTAATGCATACGTTTTAAATCAAAGTGATTCCGAATATAAAATGAAATGAGTTTTAAGTTGAATGAAATATTTGTAAGTTATATATAACATGAGTGCATACGATCAAAATAACATTGGAAAGTTATCGTCTGCGCTTGATAAACGTAGAAAAGGATTTAAAATTGAATATTTTATTCATTATTAAATTCTATACATACTCTAAACATTCATAAATCTTTTGTTCTCATCGGGAATAGAACCGTGTATATCATTTTTATAACTTCAGCACAACAAGAATTCCGTAAAAAATAAGACTACAAAATTCTATCTTTACATATTAACTACTTACTAATTTTTATGCATCGTTTTTCATTATATTAATAAAACATAATTAAAATCGAACGTATTTAAATCAGGCATATTTTTATTATATAAATAAATAAGATTTTATTTTTTTCTATAAATTGAAATAAAAGGACGTAACTAACTTGTTTTACTCTTTGGAAAAGGACAGAGATGAATTCTACCAGGAAAAGAATTTTCTTACAATTTCGAAAACTACAGCTATTCGATGGCCAACATTTTGCCATTTTAACAAATAATATTAGTTCTAGAAAAAACTGTTTCCATTTAAATAATTAACTACAATACATAAATTAAATAATCACGAATAAAAATTCATAGTATATTCTATACTGTCAGAATGTAAATACTACAAACAAATGAAAACACAACGTTTGAGCTTGCGCAATTATTTCATAGATGTACAATTAATAGATTATCTATAAAGAAGAAAACAGTTATTATGAACAGTTATATTTCTGTAGTTCAACCCCGTCCGCTACGTGGCGTGTGATCTTGATTGATGTGACCTCGCGTTTAATCTTACGGTTACCTCTACCACTTAAGATAGGACGCTTACTTTATATACTGCTTTGGTTCAGGTCTTTGCTTCAGCAAATAACAAAAAAACATTGTTTGATGCTGCCATCTGGTGGCATGTTTTTGAAACAAAAGAACAATTCTCTAACGTCTAACAGTATTAAATGTGTAAACTGCAGCAAAAACATCTCGTGAGGATTTAGAACTAGGTCATGATAATTATTAAATACTTACCTGATACGGCTAATGTGCCATCTTTCGACACTGTTATACACATAATTGGCTCCCTATGACTATCAACTCTTTTTACTCTTGGTTTCTGGTAGTTGATGGCTTCTTTTTTGGGAAGAGTGAAGTTCCAAACTGTGACTTTGTTTCCTCCAGCTGTCACAAGGAAAGTATCATTGGGTTGTACCTTGGAATATATACAAAAATGAACGAAAAGATTGCTTATTTTTTAATGGGTACAATAAAATATATAGGCAGGGAAAAATATTTTTCATTACAACATTCTAAAGAAAACATATATATTCACATATGCACAAGATGATTAAAAATACTTTAAAAAATAACAAATCTTACACAGGGTTCTCGCTGCCGTTCGCCATTGCGCCAAATCGCGACAAAATGCTTCATTTGGCAAGTAAACCTACAATCAGACTCGCCAAATTGCGAGTGCTCAATTTCTGCGCTGTTTGTGTGTATGCCAATACACTCGAGACTTATCCGCGTTTCTGAATGATTGATGTAGCTTTACATGTTCAATCGCACCGTGCCATTTACATTGCTCTATTTATAGAGATTTACAGTCTCAATATCAATTCAGTTTAGCAACAGCTAAAGACACAAAAAGGATTATGTGATAGGTTTTTGTCAGTTATTCACTGTCTATGCGCCGGCGACGCTCTGGTAAAAACATAAACCAAAGTTACTCGCAACAACTGCCAAATATTGAAAACTTTTGCTGGAATGTGGTGTTTAAATTAACCATACTACTTATTAGTTGTATGTAAAGTATCATTGGCCGGTCAGTTTTTTTCTATCGGTCGAAATCTCAATACAATTTTTAGCATATGCTTTCATAACGGTAAATCAAAGATAGCTGTTTTTAACTTTTATTCAGACTGCTAAAAGAATGTCTGAAGCATTTAAACATTTAGGAGGCATTTAGAATGTATTTATTTTTAATGGTTTGTGTAGCGGATAGTTAAATTTCCATTTTTTGAGTAATTACAAAAAATTAGGTTATTTTAGAACATATTCAAAAAATGGATACAATACAGGCTTAAAGATAGATTTTTCAGCGTTTCATGCCGAATCTATTTTGCTAACATTTATTTTCATTTGGCTACTGTTTTTTAATTCTTATTCGCCAAATCGCTAATTGTTGTCAAAAACCAGCGAGAACACCGATCTTACAGTTACAAACAATTTTTATTAATGAACCTGTGAACGAAATTGAAATGCTGAGAAGCCGGATATTGCTTTTTGATAGTGGTGAAAAACACGATATATCGTGAAAGCTGGGGTCGTTTAACATTTTAACTAGTGATGGCAAAATGAATCATTTGAGCATGCGCAAAAGAATAGTTGTCAACCTTTTTATTTTTCTTATCAATTACTACCAGAAATTTCATATTAAAAAAATCTTATTTTTATTAAAATTAAATTAGGTCACCATAAAAATAGGATTTCTTTCTTTTTCACAGAATTTCTGGTGGTAATTGATTAAAAAAAATACGAAAAACCATGCTTATGCGCATGCCTAAATGATTTATTCAAATGGCAAAATCATTCATTATACGCATCATTAATTGGAACTTCATAGGCACATTTTTTTATAATCTTCGCGATTTATTTATAGACATATGTAAAACAGACACCACAAAATATACAATCCAAGCACATTTAAAAGTATGTATATTTTTTTCGAATAGTAATATTCGCCTTATAGAATTCTAAAAACATTGCTAGATAAGTACAACAAAGATCACTATTTCCAAAGAGTTCTGTTAGAAAGACCCCCACGGAGGGTACTCTCTCTAGGGCCTATATCCCTCGTGCAGGTAATCGGCCGTCATAAATAACACCAACACCAAAGAGTTCTGTGAAAGATTACCCAGTTTGAATAACACACTGCAAGTTAGAATTAATCTCTAGTTATTTTTAAACTTTAGCGAAGGTTTTTTACCTGTACATCCGATATTGCATCACTGTGTCCACTAAGTGTCGTAATCATAGATGCCGAGTGCACATCAAAGACATAACACTTGCCATCTGCACATCCAACGACACATCTGCAATTATCGTGGCCAAATCTAACCGCTGTCAGATTCGAAGACATCCCTTGGAGGCAATGGACTTCGGATCCGGTGGTCAATGAATGTACATGCAGAGACTGGCCATCGCACGCTAGTACTATGAACGTACTATCCTTGCTAATATCCATTCTATAAATGGCAGATGAAACAGTAATGGTATTGAGCAAGGCAAAGTCTTCAAGACTCCATATGCAGACCGTTTTATCACTGGAGCCTGTAAGTGTAAACATATATTATTTTATTCTTATGCATTTTATTAAAATATTTAAAAAAATTAAATCATTTCTGCTTTCCAAAGCAAATAAAACTTCAAGAAATTTCATGTCTTTAATTTTAAATACACTAGAATCTCGATTATCTGAAGTAATTGGGACCGACTATCTTTCGGAAAATCGAAATTTTCAGATAATCGAGAATGCTTCAATTTTAAGATTAAGGACAAACATATGCGGTATTTCTTATTATGGTAACAAGTGTTTAATAAAAATAAAACAATAGCTAAATAGAAACAAGAATAAATTACCTAATTTTTAATTCTGAAATTCCCTTTAATATAAAACTTTTACATATTTCAGAAGGGTTTGAAACAAAATTTGTTTGTCGCAGTTTGCCTTTGCTTTGCAGCTCTATCACGAAAGTTATTTTAATACTATTAGTTTACCAGTATCACAGTCTTTCTACTGCTCCAGCTAGGCCAAACCTATTGCAAAACATTCAAAAGCTTCAGAATTGCTAATTTGTTCGTTTTCTTCACCTGCTAGACCACATTCACACATTACGGTTCTCCCTCCTCTTACTGTGTTCTAGTAATTCACTCCGCAGCTTACAGGATCTCAACTTAAATAAATTCTAAGAAATTCTAAGAAAGGGGATCCAAAGTATTTATCTGTACTCGTGGTTCGGAAAGGACCGCTTGCACACAAGGAATGTGATGAAAAAAAGGCTTTAAAAAGGGGTTTCGGTTAACCGAGGGTTTCGGTTAAAAGAATTTTGGATAAAAGAGGTTCTACTGTACTGAGGCATAACATATGTCTGCGAAACAATTCCTTTTGTTTTTTTTTCGACATAATTTTATATTTTTCTAATGTTTTTCAATACAGTGATTTCAGAAATGATGAGTTTTTACTTCTATTACACAAGGTTCTTCTAAAAAATGAGGATGGAAATCTAGTGGAGTTCTTCATTAAATTAAAAATAAAATGTTAAGTTTATCATAAATACCACAAAGTAAAAAATCCTAATATCGCTTCATCATTTCAAAGCCTCATTTAGACGTTTTTGTGCGTTGCTTCCGGTTTGTTCCTATATCGTAATCAGTAGTAGTTTGGTAGCATGTTCATTGGTGTCTTAAAGATTAATTTTATAATTAAAAAAATTACAATTCTGGCGTAAAAATTTGTAATTTTTTAACAAGATAAGAATTCTCAATTTGTGTCAAAACTGTACGGGATAGAAGCTTTTTGAGCATTTAACTTTCTCACCGCCGCCGCCGTGAACTGACATATCCGTTCACTCAGCTGTAGGTTTCACTGCAATAGAAGCATTATTTAAATTAATATAAATCTACAGATATAACCCAGAAAGATTAAGTAATGTTTAATACTCTCAAGGATTATATTTCTATTCGTAATTCAATTTTTTATATCAAGTTGAAAAAAAGATTTTGCTTAGCATTAAAAAAAAAAAAAATACAGTGCAAAGAACATTACAATTTTGCCTTTTTGCTCGGCGGTCAAGGGGTAAAAAAAATACGTATTAAAAAATATACAAGAAATGTTCTTTATTTTGAAGGAAAAAATCATTGCAGTTCTGAATAATTAGAGAAATATTTTCTATTTTCAGAGCTGTTAAATTACGACAGTTTACCTACGTAATGACTGTTTACAATCAAAAGATTGAAATTAAGAAAAATGAAGAAAATTAGTTTTTTTGGTGAGTTTGAAAACATTTTTGTCATTACATACGGATTTACCAGGCTGTAACCGAACTTTCTGAAATATATTTTTATATTTTTTTTTCGTTTTGCTCACTAAAATCGGTTTCTCATAATACCCGAGCTTGCTATAACAGAGTTCGATAATGTTTGCTTTCACATTTTTAAAAAATATATTGGAATATAAGGTACCTGTGGCGAAAATATCATCACCATTATTTACAGCAACAGAAGTCACGTGACCCCTGTGTTTATCTAGCCTCTGCATAACTTGACCAGTGTCCAGGTTCGCTACTATGGCCACTCCCATTTCTGATCCACTGAGGACCAATGTTTCCGCATGTGTTGTGGTGACGCAAAGAACTCCAGTAATGTGATTGCTAAAATATAAATTTATGTTACTTTAAATATAATTTGTAAAATTAATAGGGAAAAAATGTAACATAAGAAAAGGAAAATAAGCGATGTTATGAAATAATATGGGGGTAATAATATAAAATTACACAAATGATGTGATTCAGTACCAAATAGATGTTTAAAACAGTTTAAAATATGATAAAAAATGAAGTACTTTCGGCTATGTATCTAGCCTTCATCAGGATTCAAGATTTAAATTTAAACTAATGTTACGAACGTCACTTGTCCATAACTCACACATGATCACTTCAGTCATCTCACTCATGTAACATGAGCAAGATATGGACAAGTAATGTTTGTAAATTTAGTTTAAATCTTGAATCCTAATGTAGTCATTATGTGGCAACTGATTGAAGTTTTTAACCATTTGGAAAAATGGTTATCGTCCTCGGTCAGGGTAGGAAATTAAAAACATATCTGAAGCGTTTTATTAGTTGAATCCCGCATTTATTCGTTTTCTGATTGGTCTATACAGTAATCTATATTTTCCCTTTACTTTCAACAGAGATGGATACTTCTGTTGCCACTATAACAAAAAAGTAATAAAAACTACAAAAAAAAATTAATAACTCAGAAATAAATTGAGATACAGCTTTCAAACAAATTGCAATTAAAAATGCATTTTTTTCTCTATACGACGATATAAAAAGTAATATTGTGGGATGTTTAGAAGTTTAAAAATGAAATTTCATTTAAAATGGGTCCAGGAATATTAATGTTTAATCCATGGCGTACGTAATGTATGACCAGCTCCGTAGAAGTTTAAATATTTACAGTACCGAAAATTGTAAAACTGAAATTTCTTTTAAAATTTGTTCATGATGGGTCCAGGAATGTTAATGTTTAATTCATGGCGTACGTAATGTATGATCAACTCCGTGCGATTTTTTATGTCTTAAATTTTAGTCTTTGAAAAAATCATTTTCCAAATGGTCGTTATAATTCGTCAAATTGCTTTTTTTTTAAAAAAATTTCCTTATAAATGTGATACCACATTTGTTACGGAAAACTATTCAGTTTTGTAGATTATGAATTAGGATATCTGAAAATTTTCATATGTAGAGGAGTTGAAGTTATTCTGTTAATCGTGTATTTACCATACATTTTTTTCTGTAAGCGATTAAGGTAGAATTTTTTATTACTTTACTTTTGGAGAGACATGAAAAAAAAGAAATATTTATCTGAATCAGCGATAGATCGAGACATGATATAATGAGGGTCTACGTATTATGTATGAAGTGTATTATCTAATTCAGACAGGCAAGCAAACAAACAGGCATCAAAATTTTACGAGTTTCAACAGTAAGCCTCAACTAACGTTTCGGCAATAAATATTTTCTAGTACTATTTTTCCTTTCATTTTTTTCACTACTTTTCTCTCTACAAAAATAGCTGAAAATACAGGTTTATAGCTGCCTTACTTTCCATAAGTAGGAGCCACAATTTTAAATAATTGACACATTGCTCGAATTAGATGCGCCACTCTACGATTTAGTATAAATCTTTTAATAAATGATGATAAAGGTACAAGGTTGAGTCATTTAACACGTCTATGTACAATTATAACACATATTTACAAATTTGGGAACGACAAAAGAAATCCTCTCGGGGAATATATGCATACATGCATACATCTTCATCACCCCACCTCTTTCTCTCGTAGACAACTTCGTGAGGAAAATTAATGCAATACGCGTACATTTCACAACCTCTCCAAATCGTGTCTCATGACAGACTCCGTGAGAAAACTAACCGCAGGGGATGACGGGAAAATCTATTTGACAATCGCTAATCACAGAAATGCTTTTTATTTTTAGTGCTGCCACTTATCGGAATAATCTTTAAATATTTAATATTCACTACAGGTTTACTTACACTCTACTTTCCTAAAATTCTCCTTTTCCAGTGTGAAAGGTTTAGGAAAGTTTCTAGGACCCCTGTGTATCACATAAGACTTAAAAGACACGGTTCTTATTTTTATACTAAGCTATAAGCCATACAAATATGATTCTTTTAGCATGATTCAGTACGATTTTGACAACTCCAACTATAACATACATATATACCAGGTGTCCCAAAAATGACTAATGGATTTTGAAATTCAATAACTTGCAAACGGTGACATATATTCAAAAATTCTTGCAGGAGGGTTATGTATGATGTCAGGAGTTTTTTTACTGTGATTCTTGATTTAGTTCGAATTTTAAGCAATAGATGGCGCTGAGAGCAATAGGTGCTCAGTCCAGACCCGATTTTTGGTACTTCGGGATCCATTCAATACAATTTAATCTCCTTTTTTCGCATGAAAGAAGAGAGAGGCCGAAAAATCAAGCCTGGATTTAGCGGATATTGCTTGCAACGCCATCTATCGATGCTATTTGTAACTAAAACTAAGAATCGCAGTATAAAAACTCCTGACATCTTACATAACACTCATGCAATAATTTTTTTATTATCTGTGACCGTTTGCAAGTTATAGAATTTTAAAATCCATTTTTGGGACATTGGTTTTCATCCACATTGGAGTTTCATCCAGTCATTTTTGGGACACCCGTATATACAAATGTAGGAAGAGACATCGCAACGCAGGGATTACAACGTTATATATGGAAAAGAACATTTACTAACACAATGCAGACAAACACATAGAATACGTAGCAAGAAAACTGTTTTCACTACCGTCGTTTGAGTGGAATATGAACAAATTGTTATCTCGCGTCGAAAAATTAAAATCTAGAAGATACGTCTTGAAATTTGTCATTTAATAACATCAAAAAGATTTTCATCACTTCATTACATCAAAGGCGAACTCTATTGCATCCTAACTGTCTTAATGCGACGCGACTCTAGCGCCGCCTGCATGTCGTATTCAGGTGCAGCGTCAAGACTCTACACATATTTGTTATATAATGTGCCTGAAAAGTTTTTCCTTCTGGATTACAAAATTTATTCATATCCGCTATATATAAGATAGGCATAGGAAACTGGTACACCCAAATGTTGGGAAATTAACCAAGCTTTATTGTTGCAGGGTTACGTAATGTGGCTGTAGTGTTGCAGTGTCAGTGTCTAGGAAACCTGAAATATTCACAAATCAAGAAATTCAGTGTGTCCTCTGGTATCACGAGACTCTTTTTACACGACTGCCAAGAAGGGTTATGTGTTTCACGCGTACCTGGGTATGTGATTTCTTTATACGCTCGAGACATCCCAACGCCTGGATGGATTTTAATGAATGAGGTCTCTATCGATTCGTCTTAACCGTCCGATGGTTATAGGCTAGGTTTTGTTTTTATAAATTCAAAATGGCGGCCGTAAAATACAAAATGGAGGTCAAGACGAAATATTTTTTTAACGCACCATACTGAGTAGCATATCATTGGATAGGTCTTTCAAAATGAAGACGATGTTTCATTGACTATTTTACAGTCAGGAGCTCCGTTTAAATATTACACAACCTGGAAGTTGTGATCTCTAGCTTTACTGAAACTCCAACCCTCATAGACATCTATAAGCCTCATCAAAACAGTGTTTATAGATAGGAACTAACAATTAAACACAACTTAAAAGTCATCAATACAAGTAAATAAAAAAATAGGTAAGTAATATAAAAAAATAGTTTCACATGGATGAGAAATAATTAATGAGTTCGCTTTTTACGCAGTCGGGTTTTTTGATTTTTTAAATTTAATTGCATCTGTAATTCACTTGAAGTCGAAATCAGTGCATATACGTAACCTGAAGGGACTAAGTCAACTGTTGATATCAATCACTGGAATCGTTAGGAATCAATCGTTGATAGTTTGTTTATACATTTCTTTAGAAAACTTGGAATTTTGTTAATTACCTTGTTTTATATCCGAGACCATCATTTATTACATTTTTAAGTTATAGACGACACATTCAGATCCATCTATTCAATACTTGGGAAGTTAATAAGGAAAAATAAATTTCTTTAAATACATTCATTCTTTGTTTGATATATTTTTTAAGAGAAAAGTATGTAAACATCAATTTGGTACCAATACGTTCGGAACTTAAACAGTCTTCATTTACTTTAAAAAATAAAAAATTGTTTTTTTTAACACATTTTAAGTTGTACTATCTCCCCAAATAAAATAACTTAAATTGGTAACAAGCGCTACCTCATTCGATGTTTTATTTGTCCTGTGTCCACATTCCACACGATAACGTCAGTATCTTCAGAACCGCTAATGAGAGAATGGCCAGACATGGTGACATGAAGACACGTGATAGCTGCCTTATGACCTGTAAAGAAAAAATTATGAAAATTCATTTACTAACCTTTCCTTTTGTCCAAGTAAATAAAACATAATTGCTGTCTCATATTTTCAAGATTTCATAAGCATTAAATTCATGATCTCAATAACTATAAAAGGGTATATATATATATTAAAATATCACAGTGTTTATTTTTAACACTTTCCAACATAGTTGAAAAGTGTTTATGAATTCGATTTGTGTGTCCGTCCGTCCGTCTGACCTGCTCTAACTCGCGTAAATATAGTCGGATTGCATTTTAATTGATATATATTATTGAGGTTTGCCATCGCATGTTTGGTACTGAAAATGAAATGTGTAGTATTTATAGTTCGTTTACAGCGGCCTTCAAAAGAAAGCCGTTGCATTGTGCTCTATAGGAAAAAATCATTTGCAGTGTGTTTTAATGATGTTACACGATTACAAACATATTGAAATAGACATCCATTACATATTCTATTGTAATCATATTCTAGTACACCTCAATAGTTATATAAATTTCATTATGTTTAAAATATTTTAACGCTGTTAAAATACACCGCAAATGATTTTTCCTCTTAGACCATAATATAACGGAATAACTTTGAGTTCCCCTGTAAATGAACTATGAATGGTACACCTCTAGAGATGAGTTCGGACTCGTTTTTTGGAGCCCGGGCCCGCCCGAGCCCGACGATTTTAAATCCGAGCCCGCCCGAGCTCGAAAGATTTTTTGTCATCAGAGCCCGAGCCCGATACCACTCTTTACCGATACATCTTTAACTATAATCGATTCCTTTCTCATAACAGTCTTCGTGATTGACGTGAACCGGAAAATCAACGTAAATTAACAAAACTGACACCGTTATCTTAAAGATCAGATGCCTTTATATTAAAAGAAGAAACACTGACTGATTGCTTCCTATCGGAATAATAAAGTAATTATATTTACTTACGAAGCAAAGTGATCTCGTAAATCTACTACAGAGTCCTTAGCATGAGCAGAGTTCATGACAAATAGATATAATACCCAGTAAAGTTATTTTCATATGAAGAATGATTATGACTCATGCGCAAATATAAGATTAAATAATTTGCAAACCTCAAGCTAATTTTGGTCTACTAAAAATCGAAGAAAACATTCTCTTTGTGTTAGATAACTAAATAAAAAATAAATAAACGATCGGATTAAAAAATATCTTCTGTCACAAACGAAAATCCTAATAAAAACAAATTCATTGCTTGTGTTTGTTTTGATTGGCGACATATTAATTGATCGTCGTCGAAAATGCCGTACACATAAATCTGAAAACATCACAAATTTTCTTTTGAAACAGCAATCAAATACTAAAATAAATAAACACGATTTTTGTTACCCCTTCATTTTGATCTAAATAACATTGAAAAGACTTGAAAAGTAATTTTAAATGGGGAAAAAGTTCCTTCAATCTTTTCTATGCATAAATAAATATAGTTTTCCGGTTTCAGAAAGAACGAGCCCGAGCCCGCCCGAGCCCGAAGGCTAGAATAAAAATAGAGCCCGAGCCCGTGTCGAGCTCGGGCTTTCGGACTCGGGCTGAGACCGTCTCATCTCTAACACCTACACACCTCATTTTCAATACCGAACATGACATAGTCAACCTCAATAACGTATATCAATTACATGGCAATGCAAGTATATTTACGCGAGATACAGTATGGATAGACAGACGGCCAGACAAACTCCATTCATAAACACTTTTCAACTATGTTGGAAAGTGCTAAAAACTATTGCATATAAAAATATGAATACTGGTAGTTTCTAGAGAAATGTGTGATAAACAAAATAAAGCTGACAGTTTTTAAATGGAAGAATTATTTTATGAGCTATTTAATGTTGAAATCAGTCTAGATAATTAATTCAGTTATATATGTTTTATTGTATAATAATTATGCATATCAATTTAACCATCTTTCGCGGGCACATACATCACTAGATTGGAGTATGCAGTGTGCAATAGTTTTTTTTAAATTTGTCTTAGTTTTATATCACATTTTTAAAAATAAAATTTATTTATCTGAATAGAGGAGTTAATTCATAGTTTGAATAGCCAGTTTTTAACTACTGTTGCTCGATTTTGAAAAGCCCAAATAATAATATTTACAAACACTTTTCTTTTGAAAAATATATTTTCACATGAAATTTAAAAAAGAAAGAAAACTTTAAAATAATTAAGCTATCACGTGCGAGAAGCATTTAATGGGGAAAATTACGTCACATTTAAAACAATGTATTTAAAATGTCATATCGTTTCCAAACGTTATAAAAAACCAGAAGGCAGTGTCATTTTTAACTTTACTTTTCAGATGTGCAATAGATCTTTCGTAATCAATCTTGAAAACAGACGTCATCTGTCACTGTGGATGCGGCCTTGGGTACCGAAAAATCCACCATTCAAAGGGAAATGGAGGACAAACTGATTACGGAAAATCGCCATTTGTCGTGGTAATATCATTTAATCTTCCGTAACTGAGTAATCCTTTAAAAAACTAGCAAATTAGCGTGTTTTTAGCGCTTGCGGGGTCTAGACGTTGGTAGGCGAGCCTAAATCTTAGGAGCAGAGTCCCCTAGTTTTGTTAACACGAGATTGAAATTTTCACACAGTCGCTGGATCCTATAAATTATTAGAAAACATTCTTCAAGCTGTAATAAGTAAAAAAAAAAAAAAAAAAAAAAAAAAAAAAAAAAAAAAAAAATTAAAATTGTGCAACCAAAATTTACCGAGTTATGATACTTTTATGATTTTTAAATTTTTTCTCTAAATGTAACTTACAGAACGCAGAGACCCTATAAAAAATTTAATTTCGCAACTTTTACTAAAACAGCTATTTTGACGTAAGTGTAATACGACGGAGAATAGCATTCGAAATGTTTTTTGCAGTTAGACGTACGTCTGTAAAGCTAACGGCTTAGGAATTAGCTGTTAGTTCGTGATATGAGATGACACCCTGTATACTCTTATTTCTTTCTCAGAAATCCTTTAAAAAATATGATTATTTTGTGCATAATACTTCTAAAATAAATCTGCCTTCCGAATCTTTCTAAATTTCACTTAATTATTCATTATCGTGTTGCTACTAGTTATTATTCATCGAGGTTTTAAAAAACTGTCAGGCTTTCAAGCAAAGCGAAATGAATATATTTCCACTGAGATTTTATGAACAAAAAATTGTCTGAAAGGTTTAGATGCGTTGTAATAAAATGAATATGCAAACAGTGTAATAACATAAGTAAAGCTCTTTGTTGTGACATCACAATCAGTCTGTTTCTTTGTCTCCAGGGAAATTGGATACAAAAAATGTTGTCTGATATTCAAATTTCACGTGCTAAAGTCTGGCTGTTTAATAAATTATTAGACTATATGAGATTCTTCTTTTCAGTGCAGTAATTTTGTATGTACTTTTATTTATTTACTGCGTAATAAATGCAAATTCTTCTTTCTCTCTTTAAAATCTCATTAAGGCTGTTCTTAACTACTCTGCTCAACAAGCGCAAAACGTTTTGACACATTTACAAATTCGTTTTTTAACGGAAAGGTATAAAATTGGAAAGCCTGGCCATGGATGCGATTTGGAATTGAACTGTTTTTTTTTCATTTTCTGATCAATCCATTACCCATTGAGTTATAAGCGCTTTTGATCACGTGACAAACACGTTTTCCGGCCACTGTTGAGTGCTCTTTCTTCCTTCGTGCGAAAATTCGGTTAAAGACGCCCACTTTTGCACTCTTTTCTGAAAGATCTATTGCGTTTGCAAAAAAAAATGGAAAAAATAGCTCAATTACATAGTTTCTGAACAACAACACCAGTTAGCTTCATGCATTTTCGAACAAAAATAAATTAAAACTTATGTCAGAAAGTTTCCCTTTTGGATTTAAGAACATCCTTAAGCGATGAAGTTACGGATTGCTTTCAATCGCCGAAAACAATCGTGTCATCTTTTTAGAGCGTCTCGGCAAACCAGATTTACATCACTTTCAAAAATTTCGAAACGAGCGGGCGAGTAGAAAGAAGCATTAAAATAAAAATAAATAAAATTTGAGAAATATTCGATGAAAACGCTAAAAAGCGGGGTGTTTAGGCGCGTTTTCACTCGGCTATGGTTCACTGTAAAAAAAAAAGAAACGGACTAAAATACGGAAATACTACTGGCAATCTAGACGCCAGTACTATTTCCGTATTTTGACGGAACTTTTTCCCGGTAAATTACAGAAAAATTTTCGTAAATTAAAAAAAAAACGGATATTTTTCTGCAATTTACCGGGAAAAAGTTCCGTTAAAATACGGAAATAGTACTGGCGTCTAGATTGCCAGTAGTATTTCCGTATTTTAGTCCGTTTCTTTTTACAATGTTCATGTTTTTACCATGGAACTATTAATAAAGAGGAACTGAGATATCCTTAAAATAGTGAAGCTTCAACTGTAACCGCTTCCACAGGGGTTGATTGCCGACGGGGGAAACTTCCACCAACAAATTTAAATAGGAATTTCGAAAATAGTGTAATGTAACACATTTCTGTAGTTTTGGACAATCTTTTAATCTTTTACAGAATAGATAAATGGAGCAATCAGCATGCAGTTAACTTAAAAATTAAGAAAGTACTTAATAACCTTAATCATTCTGACGCGTAAATAAAATGTAGCGTGCATATCCAGACCTAATTCTTCAGCCTTTTTTGAAGGCACTATTCAATTCTTCATTAAATTTTAGTATAAAAAATTTGACATAGATGGCAGCAGCAAAGTTTTACCTCATTGATCAAAAACGGTCGGCTGCTTGCTGCTTGGAATCTTTGAAACGCAGAGAACTCTGCATTTGGAAATTGCTAAACGTGAACTATGTAAATTAAACAAGCACACGAAATTAACATTGGTAGCACGTCTCTTAAAAAATAAGCATTTAATACAGTGTTTCTCAACCTTTTTTACTTCACGGCGCACTTAAACATAGAATTAAATTTGTGTGGCACACTAAAATTATGAGGATTTTAAAAAGGAAGAATTATCATTACACTAGAAATGATTACATGTAATTTTTAATTTGCTTAGTATCACAAACAAAATAGGCCATCCGGGCCAAAAAAAAAAAAAATATTTTAAATGAAATTCTTATAACCTTTTTTATATACTTCTCTTTAATATGCAACATTTAAAGGCAGATAAAACACCATTTTAACCCCTTAAGGATCGCTTAATATTTGGAAAAACCATCATAAAAGTACCTATTTTTTTTATTACAGAAATTGAACAATTATAAGGTTTCTAAATAAAATATGCAGTTAGTTGTTTTTTTAAGGTTAAAAAAAAGATGTTATAGAACAAATTCACATTTGTAGAATCATGGGAGAATTCTGTGTCTTAGTGTTTGTTTTACTTAATACAAAATAATGCGAATAAAACCTTTATTTTTCACATCTTAGATCTTTATATATCATCATCACACAAATTTTTATAAATAATATTTGAAATAATATATATACATTAATTTTTGATTATTAATAATTTGTTTGAGTGTGATATATTTCAAAACATGCAATACAAAGTTCAACACCACAATCAGCGCCAATAACCAAACCTTAACGGTAATATTCAAAGGTTTCACACGGAAATGCCAGTTAAATTTTTCTGGTTTTTCCAGAAAAGTAGAAGTTTTTTCCAGCAATTAAATCTCCAGCCCGGAAATATGACGGGCACGAAAAATAACGAACGACACCTCAGCCCGTGATATTGCCGGAAGCGAGAATTAAGGGGTTAAGAACCTTTTTAACACTAGTTTCGATATCATTCAGCATACCGTTATCAGTGCAAAATTCATGTAATTTTCCTATATATATGGGGGAGAAGCGGATTCGAGGGATAGGTTTATTGATCAATAGCAGAATAGGAAATTACAGGCAACAGCTTATAGGAAATTGTATAGGGAAAGGAACTAATAATGTGGAAAAATATCTTAATTTGTCAGTAATTTCTCACATTAGCATTTAAAGAGATATCTGAGTTTGAGTTTTTTAAAAATTAGAAGACTTTCCGTGTAAGATAAAATCCCTGAATAGGCATAATCTTAAATAATTTTTTAATGATATTTTCTGCTGCATTTTAAATTGTAATCTTTTTCCTTTAGGAGACAAGATTTTTTTTTTCTGAAAGAATTTATCTTTAGAGGCGTACGACCATTTTTAGGGTTTCCTCGTATACTCTTATAACGAGCAAGAGAAGAAAAATCTCCCAAATAAAGCAAATTTGGGACACTAAACCTAGTTTCAAAGTAAATCCTATAATATGAAATGTCGGATATTACAGATTCGAATTTTTAAAATTTTGATCGAACTTGCTTAAAAGTTTTGTGGCACACCTGAGATTTTTTCACGGCGCACTACTGTGCCGCGGCACACAGGTTGAGAACCACTGATTTAATATATTAAGGTCATAAGATTTAGGATCCACACAAATCAATAAATCGCTAAAAATAATCCTTTCTTCTCTCTCTCTTTTATTATTTCATTTAACCTTGTTCACATATTATATATAAAAATGGAATTTATTATTCGATTTCTCATTCACTTCCTGATATGTTAGAATTATAAAAAAAAACATATGCAAAGGAGTGTATGACAATGTAAACTTTTAATATTTTTATACCGTATTGAATTCAGACATTATTTTCCGGGAGGGAATTTTGCATTTCCAGGAAAGCATAATTTCAAGAAGATAAGATTCCTATCAATGTTGAATTCAGGGGGGGGGGGGGGGGAGACATTCTATATGTATTAATTACTTTAAATTTATTTTTAAGACAGTTTCGTTTTCGGGTCGAAACAAGGAAGATAACAGAAATTCGGTTTCGGTCTTAAAAACTTGTTTCAGTAGAACACTAATATACTCAGACAAACATACAGCAAAAAGTTGTCGGGTCTCCACAGTAAGCCACAACTGATGTTTCTGAAATTTTAGTTGCGTTCGTAATTATATGAATACGCAGCACCTATAGTCGACATAGGTCTGTCCTTCTGTCTGTCCGTCTGTCCGCATATAACAGCGCATAAACTACCCTGCCGAAATGGTTCGAAATTTGATACATAGAATCGTTGCTGAATTTTGGCGAATTATTCCAAATTTTATGAAAATTGAATAAAAACTTAAAAATATATTAATAAAAGTTTTCTCCATTCTATTAAATACTATCAGACGTAATTAATTCAATAATATCGCATGATGGGTAATGATTCTAGATCGCCATGGTGATTACGTTAAATTTAAGATGGAGTCCTAGAATTTAAGTATGACTGAATCACTCACACAACAGGATGGTGTCTACAAATTAGTGGGCAATTTCGTAAGTTAAGAGCTTCCGAAATATTAAATGAAATTAACTAGTTCAAAGTCAGGCTAGTAGTAATAGTGCCGAAGTTTATTCATAGATGGCGATAGGTGTCATATCTGACGCCATCGCTTAGTGAGCGGAGGCGTTATTCAATGGCCACGGCAATCACAAGATCTTTCCCCGCTTGATTTCGGTGTATGGGGTTTTGTAAAGGATCAAGTGTACAAGCCGCCTCTTCTTGCAGCCATTCCTGAACTAAAATCAAGAATCTGCACTACAATTAATGTGATCTACGGAAACATGCTGACAAATCTGTGGCAAGAAATGATTTACCGATGGGAAGTTTTCAGAGTCACGAAAAGAAGTTACATCGAACATGTGTGATAATGGTAAACTTGAACTATTTTTAAAAATAAAAAATATATTACAATTCATCAGACATACAAGTAAAAATTACATAAATACATTTAATACAATTAAAAAGCAAACGTTTCGAGCTAAATTTTAGCCCCTCATCAGTGCAATAAATAACATTCAAATGACAGAAAACTATATATCATGTTTACAGTTAAAAATTACTGGCAGTTAAAATTAAATAAAGAATAAAAATTTTTCAAAGCAATGCTGAGTATTCAGGAGGAAGTGCACATGATTCATTTATCGGCGACGTTTGCTTACGAGTGAACACACCTTCCAGAAAAACTCTACTTTTAATATTATTGCAACCGGATCTGATAACTTTCATATTTGCGAAATCTGGGATAGGGTCGGTATCTAAAGAATGCTGTACAATATTTATTGCACTGATGAGGGGCTAAAATTTAGCTCGAAACGTTTGCTTTTTAATTGTATTAAATGTATTTATGTAATTTTTACTTGTATGTCTGATGAATTGTAATATATATTTTATTTTTAAATCGTATACCAGACGTTAAACAATGATTATTTATTTGAAGTATTTTTCTATCTTACAACAATATGTAGTTTAATTTTTTTCCTATCAATTCCATTCATTAAATCTTTCTTTTTGTCCAACTAATTTGTAGACACCCTGTTTATAATCGTAATAAATTTCGTATTCATGCATTTTTGCATACGAGTGCAACAGCTATTGCACCAAGATATGAATATTTATAAACCTAGTTATAGTTTGAATTATTTGCGACGTTGGATGTACAATTTCCCGCTTGTTTTTTTTTCCTTTGTTAAGGGAAAAAAAAAATAGAAACTAAAATTGTTAACAGTAAACTTTTACATGAAATTTAACTAATCAAATTAGAAATTACTGAACGCTTAAGAAAAGAATATTATACTTTGTTCAGATATTTTTTGTGCAATAATATCTTCAAAAATAGACTCTCTGAAAAACAAAACAAAACAAAACAAAAAACAGCAACAACAACAACAACAACAACAAAAAAAAAACAGTGCTATTGAAAAACCAAAATTAACGCAATTCATAACGTCTTTATAATTCATTCAAAATAAAGAAAATTTAATTTAAATTAGAAACCTTTTTAGGATAATAGAGATCAATGATGCAGTGAGATAATTAAAATATTTCTGAAATTTTCCTTTTAAAAACATTATTTTTAAAATGAGGAAAAAGCCTTGAAGGGAAAAAGAAAAATTTCCGAGATAGCTGTAAAAAAAAGGGATTAAATAGATAAAAATAATTAAACCTTTTTTTCTTTTTATCATCAGGAGAGAATTTTAGATTATTGCAAGGCATGGTAATTAATTTAGTGTCGCGTTAAACAAAAGAATTTCTAAAATGTCGGAATATTTAAATTTTTTATTTTGTCACAGGAATTTTATTTAATAGAAATAACATTCATAAAAATTTTTTGGATATAAAAAAGGGATAGTATTTGTAAGTTAAATAAAGCGTTTTGAAATTTTCATTTAAAGATAAGTAGTTCTTTAAATTTTTTAGTAAATAGTAAATGGTTATTTTATTATTAAAAAAGCAAACAAAGATGTAACAAAAATAGAAGTATATTTTAAAATGTGTATCTCACTTTAATTTGAAGATAGTGGAATTTGAATACAATAATTATTTATTTTAAATTAATTATAAAATTTTAGAAGCAAATAAACATATTGGGGGACTGCGACAGTAGTTGATTAATTAAGGATGCTTTCGGTTTTCAGCTCCTATGGTACGTCGTGTTCACCGTAAAATCATGTTCAAATAATAATTTTCCTCGTTTTTTATGCTCAATAAAACTGCGTATACACCGAAGAGCCAAAACATTATGACCATCCCCACATTTTGCAATGAACTCGCTTTGTTGACGTGTAGGGAAAATAATCAGATGAGAATGGTATTTAACTACTGCTAAGGAGTATGAAGAATCATTTTTGCGCTTGTTTCTGCCTATGATGGGGAAGGTTGCCGATCTTAAGCGACTTTGATAGAGGGCAGAATTCAATGGCCCGATGGCTCAGAACGCGTACCTCCGAAACTGTTCGACTCATGGGTTGTTCGCGGCATATCGTTGTTAGTACGTATGGAAAGTTCATGAATGACGATGAAACCATCAGCAGGCGCGATGGTGTTGGACGTCGACGCGATAGCAAAGAAAAAGGACATCAGAGACTCCCCCATTTGGTAATATAAAATCAGTGACAGACACTGGCTCAGCTGACAGCCCAATAAAGTACAGTTCCAAGTAGAATTATTTCAGAATACAGAGTTCAGCTGACACTGTTGGACAAAAGGCTATGTTGCAAACGTCCCACTCATGTGCCTCTGTTGGCCAAGCATCATCGCCAACTACTCCTACACTAGGCACAGATACATCGTGACAAGACCATGGGACATTGGGAGAGAACTGCCTCGTCACATGAATCACGATTCATTCTTCAACCCGTCGATGGCCGTGTCAAGGTATGCCATCTGCCAGGCGAACTGTTGCCCCTCCCGCCCCCCCTTATTCAGCGGGTCATACAAAGGCCGGTGGTGGCGATATTAAGCTTTGGGAAAGGTACTCACGGGCATCTCTGGGACCTGTGATTATCGTAGAACAGATCATGAAGGCCGCAGACTATCGGAACATTAGTTCGGAACTGTTACACCCTTCCAATGTTATCTCTTCTCCTAACAGGAAATGGAGTCTTCAAGCAAGACAACACTCCATGACATAGGGCTCGAATCGTGCTGTGGTGGTTCCAGGAACATAATACTGAATTCCTGTTAAGGTCCTGGCATCCTAACTGAACGGATCTTAATACGATAGAACAAATTTGGGGTGTCATGGAACGGCAGCTCAGATCTATAAAACAACCATACTGTAATCCCGGATCCGCTACTTGAACATCTGGAACAATCTGTCTTTGGCCATGTACCAAGGACTTGTAGAATCCATGCCAAGGCGGATGTATCTATTTTTGGGGCCGAAACTGAGACAATGCGTTATTAGGTAGGTGGTCATAATGTTTTGGCTCTTCACTGTATAGTACAGGCGGCTACGCTGTATCGTTAACTTAAATTTCACCTGCAAGCGTAAACTAGTCGGATGTGCCAATCCCAAAACTTTATTCTATCTAATACATGTTAATACTTGAAAAATTGCACACATTGTATCGCAGTGACAAAAATAAATGACAATCTATGCCCATCATGAGGATTCTAAAGATATGAAATTCCATGCATTAGTTCTTGAGATATGACTATCGCTAAAATCGAGTAAATCCTATAAAATGCAGCATAACAGTGCCTTGCAGGATAATTTACACTAAAACCTAATCAGCAACAACTTATGACAACGTCTAATTGAATCTGAAGTTTGATGAAAATCCGTGCATTAATTTTTTGAGATAGATCTATTGCGAAAATCCTAAAAAATGCAGCATAGCAACGCCAAACTAGTGGCCGATTAACATCAAAACCTTATCAGCAATAACTTGTGTCAACGTCTAACTGAACCTGAAATTAGATGAAAACTCGTTCATTAGTTCTTGAGATAGAGCTATTGCTATTTTTCCGTAAGTATTTGTTAGATTTCTAACCCCTGAAAAGTGAAAGTAAAAATCACAGAACATTTCATTTTATTCAAGACAAACTTTCTCATCTCCAATAGACGTGGATTCCTGTGGTCGGCGTGCCCTTCTTTTTCTCTACGCGTACATGGAAGGGTTGCCGTTATGTTGACGTCACGGACTAACGTACTTTGGACTCTTTTTTATTCTTTTAACCTTTTTCCAATGTATGTTTCACTCTCCTTTTCGCTGTAATAAAATGTAGTCGCTCTGTGAAAATGTGCAGGAAATATAATGCCTGTGAACCAACATATTTTACTCAAGATATGCTATTAAAAATATGTGAAAAGAAAACGTATGATCCGTTCACACAACAATTTAAATACACATAATTTAACAAAGAATCAATTTCTTTTCTACACTTTAGATAAATGTTTGTGATTATACAGAGCGCTTGCGGAAAGAAGATATCGCCATAAATGTTAGTGACGGGACCGGGGTTGCGCTATCGAGATAACAGGTAAGAGTACTTTTTCTTATTCCTGTTAATGAAATAATTAATAATATCCAAAGAGCTTACGGCACACTGATTGCGTGAAATATTAAATTATATGAATATATTTTTGTAATAGATTATGAGTACCGAATTAGTGCTAAAATAGTGTGTGCCATATTAGAAATGTATATATAATAAGAAAGAGTAAGCATAGGACTAAATATTTTGCTACACGAATATAAGAAAGTGTAAGCACATATTATATGAATATATTGAATGTTATCATATAATTAATATATTGAATTGTTATTCAAGTCAACTTTATATTACTCACTGCAATTTACAGTTAGATAAGAATATATATAAGATTATTTACAATCTATATAAATTTGAAAAATATTAGAGTAATAAAGAAAATAAATAAAAATGAGCATACTGAAAGATGCTATAATTGAAAAACTCACCGTAGATAACTACGATGTGTGGAAATTTCGCTTAGAGAACTATTTACAAAAAGAAAATCTCTATGACGTAATTATAAATGAGCCCCCAAATCCCGTCACCGATGATTATACCAATAAAAATCGCAAAGCCAAAGCGATTATAAATTTACTAATAGACGATTCACAGATTATACACACAAAAAATCTGCAGACAGCGCGCGAAGTGTGGAATGCGCTTAAGAGTGTGCATGAGAGAAGTAATCTTAGCAATAAATTGTACCTGCTAAGAAAGTTGTATTCTAGCAGGTTAGCCGAAAATGGCAATATGATAGAGCACCTAACTAACATTTATCAGCTTCGCGATAAGTTAACCGCTATTGGTGAGAATATTAATAATGAACACCTAGCGGCCCTGCTTTTGTGCTCTTTACCACCAAGTTACGATACATTAATCTGTGCTCTCGAAACAAGAAATAATGATGAACTTACCCCAGAATTTATCCGCGGAAAGCTGGTAGATGAATTTAAAAAGCGACAGAACAATCACGAAAATTTTCACAACAACTCTGCTTTGAAGGTGAAATGTGCACAAAATAGATATAGTAAATTTTGTAAATACTGCAAGAAGACCTCGCATAATATTGAAGACTGCTGGAAATTAAAAAACAAAAACAATGAGAAACCAAAACCAAAAAATTTCAGAAACCAATTTAACAATATGCCTAACAGGTCGGCAGTGTGTTTTCAAGATAACGTAAGCGCGAACGGTTCTAAAAACAAAAATATCGATAAGGAAAAACGCGCAGACAAAAACATAACATTTTTCATTGGTAAAGGTTCTAAAGATCTCTGGGTCATAGATTCTGGGTCTTCAACCCACATTTGCAACGATAAAAATAAATTTCATGACTTCAATTATGAGAAATCGAATGTCACAATAGCAAACGGTCAAGAATTACATTCTGACGGTTACGGATCGGTAATATTAAACACTGTTATGTCAGATAACACAAATAAAACCATAACATTAAAAAATGTTTTATATGTTCCAGAGATCGAAACAAATTTAATTTCCATCAAACAGGCTACCGAAAATGGTTGCGTAGCTATATTCAAAGATAATATGTGTAAAATAACTCATAAAGGTGTAACATACCTTGAGGGTCATATAAATAATAATTTATATCAAAGTAATTTGAAATCCGGTTCTACTCAAAATGTAAATATAATAAATCATTGTGAAAAGAAAAATTGTTTACATAAGTGGCACGTAAGGTTGGGTCATCGAAATACTAACCACATAAAGGAATTAGTTGATAAAAACATGGCATCAGGGATTGAAATTGATAACTGCAAGCACAGTAATGAATGTGAAGTTTGCCTCGCGTCAAAATTAACCGATATGCCTTACCCCAAACACGCTAGTTTTAGAGCTACGAGAGCAATTGAGCTGGTCCACAGTGACCTGTGTGGCCCTATGCAAACAGCAACCGTTGGGGGGAAATATTATTTTCTAACCTTCGTCGAAGATTTTAGTCGTTTTACAGTTATATATTTACTAAGGAACAAATGTGAAGTTTTTTCAAAATTTAAGGAATACGCAGCAATGACTGCTAACAAATTTGGCAGAAAAGTGCAGGCAATTCGGTCCGATAACGGTGGGGGGAGTATTCGAGTCAGGAATTCGAAGATTATTTGAAAAATGAGGGAATTGAACATCAATTTACCGTACCGTACTCCTCGCCCCAAAATGGGGTTGCAGAGCGTAAAAATCGCACCTTAATGGAGATGGGACGCTGTCTTCTTAAGGAAAGTGGTCTTCCTAATTCGTTCTGGGGGGAAGCGATATGTACAGCGACGTACATTCAAAATAGGCTCCCAACTTCATCCTGCGATCGGACTCCGTATGAAAAATGGACTGGTCGTAAACCAGACCTTTCTAACATTAGAACTTTTGGTTGCCGCGCATATGCATATATTCAAAAACCAAACAGGAAAAAGCTGGACGACACCGCGCAAGAAGGTATATTTGTCGGATATGACAACAGAAGTAAGGGTTTTAGAATTTGCACGGATGGAAGGAAAATAGTTATAAGTCGGACAGTAAAATTTTTAGAGGATGATAATCATGACTTAGTTAAAATTAATGCGTCAGATGAAAATAAAGAAATAGTTAGCGATAAAAATCCGCAGCCAAAATTACAACTAATTGACGACGAAGAGAATAACACCGAAAATGATATGCAAAATCAGGATGGGAACAGAAATGTAACAGGCACCCCACAGACTTTACCACGTAGATCTGATAGATCTAATAGAGGTGTTCCCCCTGACAGATTCGCGTTTTTAACAAATGATGTAAGAATAAAAGAGCCACAATGCTGGGATGATATACTGGAAATAGAAAATCCCCTGGAAAGGCAAAAATGGATAGATGCTACCTTGGACGAAATAAATTCTCTCAAAGAAAATTGTACTTGGGAATTAGTTGAGGTCCCACCAGGGACAAAGGTAATCGGTAGCAAATGGGCATTTAAGTCGAAGTACAACAGTCAAGGTAAAATAGAAAAATACAAGGCAAGGTTAGTGGCTAAGGGTTTCTCCCAGAAATACGGGATTGACTATGATGAGACTTCTGCACCCGTTGCGTCTCACACTACTATAAGAAGCTTTTTAGCAATGGCTTTGTACAAAAACTTACGCCTTAGACACGTTGACATTAAGACGGCCTTCCTTCATGGGGAGTTAAAGGAGGAAGTTTACATGCGTCAACCTGAAGGATATGTTGTCCCCGTATCTGAACATAAGGTTTGTAAACTTAAAAAAGCGATTTACGGGTTAAAGCAAGCAGCGAGAGCTTGGAATATGAAAATACATGATTCGTTAACAAAATTAGGGTTTAGCCAGAGTTCGATTGACAAGTGTCTATACAAACGAACCACAAATAATGAAACAATTTATATAATTGTTTACGTTGACGATCTCCTCATCGCGGGGGAAGATAATAACATTGATAAACTAATACGTCAGTTAAAGAAAGAATACCCTGTGACGGACTTAGGCGATGCTAATTATTATTTAGGTATAAACATTAATCGGCCTAATCAAAGTACAATGACCCTAGATCAAATTAACAAAATTCATGAACTAGTAATTAAATTTGGCTTAGAAAATTCAAAACCAACAGATACTCCTATGGAACCGGGCTATGTTAAGTTAAACGATGACGAAAATCTTTTACCAGATAATGTAAACTATAGACAGGCGGTCGGCGCATTACTTTACATTTCAACCGTCTCCCGACCAGATATTAGTGCAGCTGTTAACATTCTATGTCGTAGAAATGAACGTCCCAGAACTAAAGACTGGGAAGCCGTTAAAAGAACCATTAGATATTTAAAAACTACTATCGATTTAAAATTAACGTATACCAATTTCGAAGAACCTATCTTGAAGGCATACGCCGGCTCTGATTGGGCAAATGACCCACAAGATCGAAAATCTGTGTCAGGCAATCTATTTTTCTTGGGGTCCAACCCGATCTTATGGACATCAAGACGTCAAAAGTGTCTCGCAATGTCTTCAGCAGAATCTGAATTTATATCAGCTTCCAGTGCTGCGCAAGAAATTTCTTGGATAATAAACTTATTAAAAGAACTGGACATGCCACAGCAGTGCCCGATAAGCTTGATGGATGATAACCAATCCGCAATAAAACTTGCAGAATCCGATAAGTTCCATCATAAAACGAAGCATATAGATCTTCGTTACAATCATATAAGACACTTAGTGGACAGTGGAATCATAAAACTCCGCTACATCAATACTGACTTAATGACTGCTGATCTTCTAACCAAACCCCTTCCCAAACCTAAGTTTGGCTTCCACAGAAAAACAATTCTTAACAATTGATATAATGCTTCAGGGGTTAAAGGGGGGTGTTAGATTTCTAACCCCTGAAAAGTGAAAGTAAAAATCACAGAACATTTCATTTTATTCAAGACAAACTTTCTCATCTCCAATAGACGTGGATTCCTGTGGTCGGCGTGCCCTTCTTTTTCTCTACGCGTACATGGAAGGGTTGCCGTTATGTTGACGTCACGGACTAACGTACTTTGGACTCTTTTTTATTCTTTTAACCTTTTTCCAATGTATGTTTCACTCTCCTTTTCGCTGTAATAAAATGTAGTCGCTCTGTGAAAATGTGCAGGAAATATAATGCCTGTGTACCAACATATTTTACTCAAGATATGCTATTAAAAATATGTGAAAAGAAAACGTATGATCCGTTCACACAACAATTTAAATACACATAATTTAACAAAGAATCAATTTCTTTTCTACACTCTAGATAAATGTTTGTGATTATACAGAGCGCTTGCGGAAAGAAGATATCGCCATAAATGTTAGTGACGGGACCGGGGTTGCGCTATCGAGATAACAGGTAAGAGTATTTTTTCTTATTCCTGTTAATGAAATAATTAATAATATCCAAAGAGCTTACGGCACACTGATTGCGTGAAATATTAAATTATATGAATATATTTTTGTAATAGTATTAATTGGACAATAATGTTAGTCTGTATACAATAAGTGCTCAGACTCATGTCCTGGAGAATAAAGATAAATTACAAATGTAGTCACACTATATTACTATTTTTCTACAATGCTATAAATTGCTATTTTTCGGGAAGTTCTGGTTTAAGAACAATGTTAGGCCGTATACAAAAAAGAGTAGTTCCGGTTGACGAAAAATGTTAGGCCGTATGCTCCACGTGCTCAGACTCATGTATTGCAGAATGAAGATAAATGACAAGTGCAGTCACACTATATTGCTATTATAAGCTGGTATTTTTCCGAAAGTAGTAGTTCCGGTTACACAATGATGTTAGCCTGTATACAATAACTGTTCAGACTCATGTACTGTAGAATAAAGATAAATTACAAGTAGAGTCACAAGTACTATATTTCTTTTTTTTAAAAATAATATTAGGCCGTATAATCCAAGTGCTAAGACTCATGCACTGGAGAATGATGATAAATGACAAATGTAGTCAAACTATATTGCTATTATAAGCTGGTATTTTTCCGAAAGTAGTAGTTTCGGTTACACAATGATGTTAGCCCGTATACAATAAGTGCACAGACTCATGTACTGTAGAATAAAGATAAATTACAAGTGCAGTCACAAGTACTATATTGCTATTTAAAAAAATAATATTAGGCAATATAATCCAAGTGCTAAGACTCATGCACTGGAGAATGAAGATAAATGACAAATGCAGCCAAACTATATGTCATTTTTCTACAATACTATAAGTTGTTATTTTTCAGCAAGTTCTGGTTAAAGAACAATGTTAGACCGTATATAGTTATTAGAATCATGTCCTGGAGAATGAATCTATGACTTGGATCACATAACATACATGACCAGTGATTTTTCAACAGAGGGAACGTACCGGAGATTATAGTGCTATATGGGTCGACCGAACATGAAAGAGAAAAATATCGTTTAAAACTAACCCATTCGCGACAAAATATTCGTTACGGACCCACAGCTCGCACCCCAAACTCCACACACTTCTTCCGAAACCAACCTGAACCTGAAATATTTAAACTCGAACTGGACACAAAAACGAAAAAGAGAGAAAATTAATAACATATCATCAAGAAATTATTGGAAAAATAATCAACATTCATATCAAAAATACAAATTTTATGTTTAATGAGGAGAAATTAATACTCATATAGGTACGCATTCACATTCAAATACAGTAAAACTTCTATAACGGCCACTCCCGAATAGCCGACATCTCTATTTAGCGGACACTTTTTCGATCTCCAACAGCTATATATCTGTTTTATAATCTATTCTTTTATAATGTCATATTAATCATAAACTTCATTTGTTCTACCAATTTATAATATCTGGAAAAATATTCAGTTATAGACAATAGATGGCGACACATTCTAAAAATAGGGATAAATAACAGGGAAAATTTGGAAAGCAAGGATTAGCGAGAGAGTGATACAAAAAACATCAATAACCGAAGATGCCTCGGTAAGAAAGAGGTGAAAATATTTTTTAAACCATCTTGAATGTTTGTATTAAAATATATATATGTTTTAAACTTTTGATATGTACACTATTTTTTGGGTGTATGTTAAACTATGATATCTTAGTGTGTTTTAATGTCTGAAAATAAATTGGTAGAACCAATGAAGATTATTATAAGCTATATATTTGTGCATTTTTATCTCTCAATAGCGGACACCTCCGAATAGCAGACAAATTTCGCGCTCCTAAGGTGTCCGTTATTAAGAAGCTTTACTTATTTAGTTTTATCGTCTGAAACAAATATTTTGTGTTTTTTATGAAAAAAGGGGTACATGAGAGAACGAACCGTATGAAAAATAAGTGAGTAAATCCAATCCGATAAGGTGCAGTGGGGCGAATGGGATTTGGGTTACCCGAGCCGATGCAAAACTCTACTTGGTATAAAATGGTGATGCATACAGAAAAAAAGGCTAAGGTGTCATTTGTTTCCATATTCTCCGTCCCCAAAATGAGCAAAAAATGAAAATTGCCTTTTGATAGAAAAAAAAAAAATAAAATAAAAACAACCAGTCGAGAAAGAAACGACCCCCCCCTCCCCCACCAATCCTACCCTCAGTTTTATGAAGAGTATGCGAAACAATCATCTTTCAGAATGCTGTAACAAAATTTTTGTGTTTATTAAGGTAAAAGATTATGTCTAAGGAAACAATTTTGAAAACCAATTTCAACAATTATCATCTGTAGCCGGAAAAAAATTCAAGATCTTTTGTGAGGGCCTGTATATGATCTAAAGATTTTTACATATATACCACATAGTATTCTAAAATTTAGTTCAGTTAAGAAACACATAACACAGTTGAAAATTTCCTTTTCAGCAATTCCCGACAATAAATTAATGGATTGAATTATTTTGTGCAGTCCTGTATAGTATCTACAGAATTTATATACACCAAGCAATATGCAAAAAATGAGTTAAATTTAAAAACGCATACTACAACCGAAATCGTACTTCCGGTAATTATTGCTCAATTATCGTTGCAACTGAATTCTTTTGTGTGCCCTGTATATGAACGATAAATGCTATGCACACAATATTCTACAATAATCATATTTTAGTTTACCTCAGTTATAGATATCAATTTCAATAAGTTTCATATAGTCTGCAGTTTAAGTGATATTAAAAATTAAGCACTTTCAGCAATGTACTTACCCATCATCAGGATTTCGGATTAAAACACTACTTGCCCGTATCTACATGGACATAAACAAGTAGTGCTTGTTTTGCCTGTTTAAAGCTGAAAGATAAATGCTATGCACTACAGTAATCATATTGTAGTTCACCTCAGTGATAGATATAAATTTCGATATATTTGAAATAGTTTAACATAATAAAAACAAAAATACACAAATGATTCACTACCTAAAATATGATTAATGCAGTTTAATGATGTTAAAAATCAAGTACTTTCGGCTATGTACCTAGTCATCATCAGGATTCTAGATTTAAACACTACTTGCCCATATTTATATGAACATGGACAAGTAGTGTTCGTAACGCCTGTTTAAATCTGAAATCCTGATGATGGCTAGGTACATAATCGAAAGTACTTGATTTTTAAATCATGAAACTGCATTAATCATCTGTTAGGTAGTAAATCATTTGTGTACAGTAGCCTCCCGCTTAACCGGCCTAAACGGGACCGAGGGTAAGCCGGTTAAGAGAAAAAACGGTTAAAGCGGAGAAGTAAAAAAAAAAAATCTACGTAGTTTAATTAATCAAACCCGTAACGATGCATTTAGTTTTTAAATTTAGGTAGGTTTTAAAAAGTACACATTTTCCATATTTTGTGAAATGAATACTAGTTATGCTTAACTGAATTGAAAGAAAATTTATGACTCATAACAAATAATGAGAAATATTTAACACAAATTAATTTGTTAAAAATCGTGCTACACACCTTTATAAGAAGTTGAAATTGTGCTACATTATGTATATTTAAGTTAATCAACCATAAAGAAATCAGCGACCTTCTTCTGTTGAAGGCAAGATGTCCGACCTTTTGCAGCATAATCTCTCCACCTCTTTAACATCATAAGTTTAACCAAGGAAGCTGTTAGCCGCTGCTCACCATATAGCGTAGGGCCAACTCTAATACATTTACCCCTTCTGTATGAGGAATTTTAGCAGTGTCAACTTTAACTGGATCATCATCAGGGCCGTCTTCGTATTGAAGAACATCAGTTACTGCCCTAATTATATCCTCGTCAAATAATGCTTCATGCTTTCGATCCTTATCAGACTCAAACAACTCTTATATATCTACGGTGATCTCTACGCATCCCTCAACCTTTTAAATGTTTGTACAAAAAAGTTTGCAGATAGATCAGACATTACAGAGTTCCGGGTGGAGGATTGAACTTTTGACCATTAAAAACACAAAATCTCAAATCTTCCGGGGGGGGGGGGGCATCTCATTGTTCCTGAGGGGGGGGGGACATACCCTCCGAAACACACCCTGTTTTCAACTCTGGTGAAGGTCAACGCGTATCCATTTAGAACAGACGTTCTCCTTTCTGAACTTTGCCCCCTTCCCCTCCGGGTTGCACTTCAACTCGAAAGCGTAAGCTGAGTTCCCGAAGTCGTCATCCTCGAATTTTCTCTGATCTTGGGGAAAAAAGTCGGCCGGTTAAAGCGGAGTTCCGGTTAAGAGGGAGGCTACTGTATTTTTATTTTTATGTTGTATAACTAGGATCTACATGGACATGGGCAAGTAGATATGTACAAGTAGTGTTTGTAACGCCTGTTTAAATCTGAAATCCTGATTATGGCTAGGCACATAGCCGAAAGTACTTGATTTTTAACCTTATTAAACTGCATTAATCATCTTTTAGATAGTGAATCATTGTTTTTAGTGTATTTTTATTTTTAATTATTAAAATGAATTTTAGCATTCTGAACTACTTTAGTCTAACATTATTAAAATACATTGCAAATATTTTTTCCTCGTAGACCATAACATAACGAAGTTCTTTTCAGTATCCCTGTAAACGAACTATAAATGCTATTAATTTCATTTTCGATATCGAACATGCCACAGTAATCCTCAGTAACATATATCAATTACATAGCAACACGAGTATATTTACACGAGTTAGAGCGCGGAGAGACGGCCAGAGAAACCGAATTCAAATTCATAAAAACTTTTCAACTATGTTGGAATGTGTTAAAAATGGTATTTTTTTTAACCGAACCTTAAATTCATGTAATTGGATGATACAGTTACTAAACAATTTAGTTATTCTAATAATGAAGTTAATAAAAAATCAATTTCTAGACCTAATTACAAAACGGAAATAAAAAGGTAAAAAACTGGTAATTAAAAAGAATGATTTAATTAAATTAGGATTCAGTTTTATTGCTTAATTGAAAAAGTATATTAGTTTTGTCGTAAAGTATTGCATTATCTTTCTAAAAAGAAAAAGGATAGGAAAAAGAATAACAGAAAATCTGAATGTTGTACTTATGTGTAAAAGGGTAATAAAAGTTGAAATTATTTATTCTTTAGGATTTTTATTATGCAAAAATTAAATAGAAGTATTGTAAAAATCCTTCATAGAATTAGGATATTTTTTTATAATTAAGCTAACGGAAAAGGAACAGATACTAAATATTTTTCCAAATGAATTGAATGGAAATCTAATAGTTAAATGTTATCATCATGCAAATAAAAAAACAGACGGACTAGAATTTAATCATTAATTTATTAAAAGGGAAACAGATTTTTTTTTCCAGATGAAACATATAGAGTAGTGCATCATTCAAAAGTAAAGTATAGTTTTGTAGTGATGGAGAAGAAAAGGGTTTTGCTAAATTCTGACCAGTTTTATAACTATTGCTATAGGAGAGATGCTTTAACCCTTTATTTACGGAATTAATTATCAAGAAATTGCTTCACCTCAATAATTATCTTCTTTAACCCTTAAATGCCTGATTTTTCAAAAATCATTGTAATAATGTTTTTCGGTTTTCATTTTTTAAATAAATCATTGGAAAAATACTTTAAAAAATCATGTTTTGTTTTAAGTATGGTTTACGGCTAAGAAACAGTTTGTTACTAATCGGCAATACTGGTCTTTAATTGAAAAAATAATTTTCCTTGATAAAATTCTATAATATTAAACACACAAGAATTTTAGGAACTATAATAAGAAATAAATTTTACTTGCTCATTGCAGAACAAAATAGAGCATTTCGCAAGCTTCCAAACAAAACAAAAAGAACAAGTTTAACAATTGAAAAAATAATCTTTATTCTTAAACAGCATAAGTAAAGTAAAAGTATTGGCATCTACATGTTGAAAATCGATTTAATAATATTTTCAGAATGTATTTTATTGGCAACATTAGGCTAGCTTCAATATTATTGTAATAGTATTTTAGAAGCCTAAATTGGGTATGTTGCCGAAAAGCAACACCCGGTATTTAAGGGTTAATATCTGAAGTTATATTGGGATTTTTAAATAATAATAATATGAAATTTATATATGTTTTTCTTTAAAACTGATCAAATAAATCGGTAGTTATAACTTTTTTTTGTAAAATATTTACAAAACTAATCAGATTAATTAACCAAAAATACTCTTATGGAAATATTACAATTCTTATAAAAGCAATGTATTTAAATGTATTATGATCCTCTCTGTAAACGGAAAGTCTTTTTTTTCTTTATTTTAGAAATTGGATGATTGCACCATGAAATAGATAAAAAAAAAATTATCTTTTTTTTTACGTTGAAAATATTTCATATAACTTAAAAAAAAAAAAAAAAAAAAAAAAAAAAAAAAAAAAAAAAAAGAAAAGTATATGTATACCTATGTAAATGATTAAGAACATTACCACTTTGTGAAAATATTTAGCCTCGACTGCTTCTCTACGCTTTCTAAGTTTGATCGAGCAGATTATTTTGTGTGGAAAGAAAAGCAAATTTTTATTAATAGACAGAGTAAATAAATTTTATATTAAAATTTCTCCAATGGCAGGGTAAAATGCACATATTTCGTCCCTCCAACACTTTTAGGCCCTAAATGTTGTAATTTTCAGCGACAACCTACCAAATTTGAATTTTACATAGACTAACTACCAACGCACATAGAAGCATAGGCAAATATCGTACAAAAAAAATTTAACAATGCGAAAAATTGTTTTTTCAAAAGTATCTAAAAAATGAAATAAAAAATGGTCTTAATTTCGACCCTCCCCCCCCCCCCCCCCAAAAAAAAAAAAAAATCCAATACGCCGAGACTTAACTTATAAGTCAAAATTTATTTCTAAATGAGTAAGTAATTTAATTTACATTAAAGTAAGGCGCAAATAAATGTACTAATTATAAGTGGAAGAATAACATAACGAATCATTAGCCATCCAAACATGAAGAAAAAATTGAAAAAATTGTCATGAAAAAGCATTCCTAATTTCGTCCCCGGGACGAAAATAAGAACTGCAAGGAGAACGAATTGGGACCACGCTACGTCTCAATATGGCGGAGCTTCAAATCCCGTAATATGAACTGAGCGTCCTAAAACTCACTGTATTATACTATCAGCATCTTACCTACGTAAAATACATGCAATGAATAAGAAATAAATACTTACAGTACGGTAAATAACGGTCTATAAACGACGTAATAAGAACTCAGGTCTTCTAAAAATTGGAAATTCAGATTTATTAATTTATGTATGCGTCTTGGCGAATGAAATTTTCAATACTGACACCTTTTACCTTCCGTCCCCTGTGCCTTGCGTCATAAGTTGCGCCACTTTCGCAGAAGCGGAGAAGTTAAAGGGGACGAAATTAGGTAAGGGGACAGAATATGGGCACTTTACCCTACTTAAGAGTACCGTCAGAGCATAAAGGGTTAAAGGAATTATCTTTGATGGGAAGGTGACCCGGATTACCGCTTTCGGACAAGGACAGTAAGTAAGACATATTGCACATACGTTTGGTTGGTTGGTTGATTTCTGACGGCCGATTATCTACTCTAGGGATATAGGCCCGATGGGGGAGTGCCCTTCGTGGGGTCTTTCTAAGGGAACCTAACCCGCATTTACGCATGGAAATCCACGGTTAGAAGAAAACCACGAAAACTCCGAACGATTAGGCCGACGGGCGCGATTGGGTTCGAACCCAGCACCTCCCGTCTACCAGCTTCGAGAGCAGAACCTCTCGGCCACTGGTGGGGCTTGCACATACGGATAAAGTATACAAGGGGATATACCCGGGCTTTCCGGGTTACAGAATGCAGATGAAAACGTTTTATTTAATTAATAACTATATTAGATTTTTTACATTTAATATATTTTTTTAGAATACGCACTAGCACTAACAAAAAATCATACTTGTATGAAAAACAGTAATTAGTTGTTTATTTAAAGTTTTCAAATTTATTAAAAGCGATAGCTTTGTATTGGCCTCATGCCAGGAGTTAACAGACGAAGGATTTGCAAAGAACACTATTTAAAATCAGCCTTTTTTTATTCTGAGCATTTTAGTGGTTTAAGCGTATAGTTTGATCACATGCCTTAAATTTGTATTTTATTTATTAACCATTTGGAAAAATGGTTATTGTTCCCTGTCAGGGTAGGAAATCCAAAACATATCTGAAGCGCTTTATTGGTTTAATCCGCATTTTATTCGTTTTCTGATGGGTCTATACAGTAATGTGTATTTCCCTTTACTTTCAACAGAGATGGATACTTCTGTTGCCACTATGACAAAAAAGTAATAAAAAGTACAAAAAAAAAAAACAACAACAACAACTAATAACTCAGAAACAAATTGAGATACAGCTTTCAAACAAATTGCATTTAAAAGTACATTTTTTTCTCTATACGACGGTGTAAAAAGTAATAGTGTGGGGATTTTTAGAAGTTTAAGAATGGAATTTCATTTAAAATGGGTCGTCAGATTTCTTGGAAATCTGACGGTGAAAAGCCTTTTCCCGAACAGCCAATGAAATGCTTGGATAATACGTAAGTTTCAGGTGGATAATACGCAAGTTTAAGAAAATCTGACGAGTCGCAGGTGATTTTTGTCGCTTGCAATTTTTACGTGTAATATAATTCATGACGTACGTAATGTATGATCAACTCCATGCGAATTTTTATGTCTTAAATTTTAGTCTTTGAAAAATATCATTCTCCAAATGGTCGTTGTAATTTGTTAAATTGCTTTTATTTTATTTTATTGTTTTAATTATTGATTGATGAATGATATTTATTGATTAATTTCGTTATGTCATATAAGATGGAAACAAATGCTATGCTAATTATATTAATTTAAGTACAAACGGTTTTATCTTACATAATCGTCTGTACGTAGATTTAAAAAAAAAATCGTGTCTGAAAATTATTTTAAAAACTATAAAAACTTTGCAAATAGTGATACATTTTTCAAACAAATTGCAATACAGTTTTCAAACAAATTTAATTTGAAAGTACATTTTTTCCCTGTTCGACGGTGTAAAAATTAAAAATGTGCGATGTTTAGAAGTTTAAAAAATTTGCAGTAAAAGTTATATTTAATCGGTTGGTGTTGCCACCATCAAAATGACGTCAGCGCTATGCACGGACACGTTTGCCCTTTATACATAGACAGTATGAAATAATAGTAATATAGTTCAATCCTCTTATTTTATACAAATAAATGGTTGTCTATACAGATCAAAATATTCTTGTGATTATTTCAAACAAGTAATATTTTTGAATAATTTAATAATTTTGTTTAAAATAAATAATATTTTCTTGGAAATTAGAAGTCTTTCTTAATTACAATAATTTGTCAACAATAATTACACCATCCTCTTAATGTTCTTTGGTACTGCTTAGTAATCCCGTCGACCAATTTCGCCAAATTATATAAATCGCCAAACCACTCGCCAAATTATACACATTGACATAATTTTTATTTTAAATAACGAAAGAACAAATAAATTAGTAAAACATTAATAAAAATACAAATAAAACGTCAAATTGTTGTTTTTATTTTCCATTATGGGAATTTAATCTTACAATTAATTAATTAATGGCAACCATTATTGGCATTTAATCTTACAATTTGGCGACAGTAATTTGGTCGACGGGATAACTAAGAAGTTCCTGTTCTTTTCTCTAAAAAACTTATACCTTACACAGTTACTTTGCTCAGATCATGTTGATATTGTGCTGTGTAATGTACAGTTAAGGAAAAAAATGTAAACACCCCTTATTAACCCTGCAACTAATTATAATAGAAGAAAGTAACTGATGCCAAAAGATTCGAAATAAAGTCTACTTTTAAATGATGTATATAAAATTTGCTTAGGGGGTCATTTACAAATCAGAACCAGACCAAACGTGTTTTTTTCTATGGCAACACCCACTTTTGACACGATATTTTAAAACTTCGGTACAAATTATGCCTAGAAACGAAATTTGAAGTCATTTGGATGATAAGTTTTTTCAAAATTTAGAGTTTCTAATGTTAAATTAAATTTTCATATTTTTATTAATACCTCCTGAAATTATAATCTAAATGTGATAATGTTTTCTGTGGTTATAATACTAAAAAACCCAAACATAAATACATTGAATTTATATTTTAACAATTTTATAATACGAATTATGAAATAAATTTTCGAAAAAATTTGAAAATGCAACTTACATGCATTCGAAATGAAAATGCATTCGAAATAAAGTCTACTTTTAAATGATGTATATAAAATTGGCTTAGGGGGTCATCTACAAATCAAAACCAGGCCAAACGTTTTTTTTAATGGCAACACCCACTTTTGACACTATATTTTAAAACTTCGGTTCAAATTATGCCTAGAAACGAAATTTGAAGTCATTTGGACGATAAGTTTTTTCAAAATTTAGAGTTTCTAATGTTGAATTATATTTTCACATTTTTATTAATATCTCCTGAAATTATAATCTAAATGTGATAATTTTTTCTGTGGTTATAATACTGAAAAACCCAAACATAAATACATTGAATTTATATTTTAAAATTTTATAATATGAATTATGAAATAAATATACGAAAAAATTTGAAAATGCAACCTACATTTTCTTAATAGATATATATTTATTATGTGCTTCTTTATGCCTATTATCAATTTCAAATTTTTCTTCCAAATAGTTTTCGAATCATGATTAAAAAACTTCAAAACGATGGTTTAAGGGGCCGTCTATGGTGTGCAGAAAAGCATAATTTGAAAAAAAAGTATATAGTTTATTCTTTTTATTGAAACATTTGGGCTGGCAATAGTCGAAACATATTAGGTGAGTGAAATGGTCATACTGGCAAGACATAATACATTAATAGAAGTGACATAGTCTTTCTGTAGCATTTCAACAATCGAGTACCGAACTTCAATTTGGATACAACCCCTAAAATAGGCTCATTTAAAAGTAATTAATTTCTCTGAAACTAATGGCACGAATTTCATGAAAATTTATTTTTAGGCTAATTGAAGGGTGTAGAATTTATTTATTGTGTCAAACTGGGGTACTGCTATTGAAGAAAACAAAGTTTGGATTCGTTTTGATATGTAGATGGCCCCCTAAGAAAATTTCATATACTTAATTTAAAAGTAAACTTTATTTCCAGTCGTTTGGTGCCAGTAACTTTTTTCTACAATAATTTGTTCAAGAGTTAGTAGGGGGTGTATACTTCATTTTTCCACGACTGTACCAGGTGATTCTATAAGTCCATTTCGCTACAAATAGCTGCTGAACCGAGTTAAATACAGTTATGAATTAGGTGTCTATGAATAGTTAAATGGGTATGGGTTTCACAATAAAGTACTTCGCAGCGTTCCCCTGGAGGTAAATTTCGGAGTTAGACATTGTATCTCGGAAACCGTAGGCGATGCGATCTAAAGTTCAATGATAAATTTGTAGAGCATCATCTATTTAATAAGAAAAAGCATATTGCACATAGATAAATTGTTGCCTGTATAGATCAAAATATCTGACAGTGGTGCGAGATGTTTTGTTTATAAAAAAACACGAATTTTCTCCGAAAGAGAAATAAGATTTTTTAAAACGTATACAAATAAAATTTTACCAAAATTTTTTATTAAGTTCGAGGTTATTTAAAATACTTTTTAGTTCACAGCTATCAAAGCCTGAGAGCTAATGTGCCCTCAGGTTCTGTATGTACGTATGTATGTATGCATGTACGTAATGCAATAACTCTTGATAGAAATATCCGATTTGCTTCAAATTTTGGATATAGATTCATTCTGATAAGGCGCTTCCCTGATTAGTTTTGGGAGTTCATTGGTTTAGTATAAAAAGGTGGAATGGGGGTCTAATCTCCCCTTAATTTATATAAATGGGTTTTTTCATGCAGAATTATCCGATTTGCTTCAAATGTGTACCAGTTTATTCTGATAAGGTGATTCCCTGATTAGATTTGGAGGTTCAATGGTTAAGTATAAAGGGGGAAATGAGGGAGCTAATCCCCCTTAATTTAGCTAAATGATTTTGTTTGTCGATTTCTTTATTTTTCGAGGGGCATTATTCTTTGAAATAACAGTATAATATACAATTAGTGTGCAGAGCCTGTGAGCTCAATGCTATCAGTTTAACCCGCCATCAGTTGGGCACTTTTCTTTTTTATTTCACTATGCATTTAAAAAGGCATGCATTATACATTAAAACTCACGATTTCTTTTTCTGTATCATTATTTACTAGCAGGTTTTCGTCCGGTACGCTGAGCGTTTCTTCGAACTAAACTTGAATCAAACAAAATGTATCGGTGAATTTTACTTTATTATGTTTTATAGAAATATGGGACTTTAGCTGGAATTCTTTTCGCATTGCTGAAAACGATACGAACGCCATTGCGCTATTATATTTTTTAATGTGTCAGTCTGTTAAGGACCAGCTTTTTTAGTAGATCATCTGTAGTAGGATTCTGTAAAGAACGATGGAATGATACGCAATATAATAAAACCATCCCTGAAAAAAAAAATCTTACTAACAGTACAAGTTCTATCGAAATCCATTTAACTAAATCTCGTAAAAAGGCTAATATTTCAGAATCGGGTTCATCTGATTATAAAACTCTCACCTATAATTCTATAACTAAGCAAACTAGAACGACATGTTATATACTATAACCTTTCCTGAAAAAATATCTACTAACAGTGCAAGTCCCATGAAAATCCATTCAACAGAAAAGTTCTAAGCGGCCGGAACGAAATATACATTTGCATTTTATATATAGAGTAGATAGAAAAGGCGCCAACAAGTTTTTGCACATACACACATACACACACACACACACAAAAAAAAAAACATCATCAACAACAAAAAACAACAACAACAACCAAAAACAACAACAAAAAAACATGCGCTGGTTATGGCTACACTGCAATTATAATAATTTATTACATTATCATTCAGATAATATAATACAAAAACTTTGAAAAGTTTCAGGGCTATTTAAAATATTTTTTCCATTATACAAAGTTTAAAAATATTTTGCTTTCATTAATCTCTGCTGAGTAAATGCTAGTCTACCTACAACCTAGAAATAAAGAACCCACTGAATGACGGAAATGGAATTCCATAACTTTTTTAATCGCCTCTTTAAGGAATTTAAATTATTCATTGAATCAATTCCTAAGCGATTGTTGTTTTATAAGCTCTCGGTTTTTTCCAGAATTTGAAAATACTTCACTTGACTGCCGTCGTTATTTCGAAAATATGCTAATAGCGCTTAAAATAGTTTGGTGCTTTTTTTTTAAATTTTTGTATGCGACGGAAATTATTAGTTGTAACTAGAAAAAAAATTACAGAAAAAATTAATTGCTTGAATGCTTTTGATAAATTTTTCGCATTCTCGTTCTCGTCTACAAAATAAATGAATTTTTTAAACCTAATTAAAATTTGATGTGTTTATTTTTTTTCCATTTAAGTAACTATTTGCCGGATTAGGTATTTGTAAAAATTTATAAAATTTATGGTAAACATTGATACGATTAAACAGTAAATAAAAGCATATACTGTTAAAATTACCAGTAAACAAGTGAATTTATTTTTGTTTTACCTCTGTGCATGTCTTCTAAATTAAAAACACTTTCTTTTATATTTATATTGGTTTAGGATTTATTCTTGAAACAGATTAAAAGCATGAAGGCAAGAATGGAATTACGTAATTTTTTTAATTGTTTCTTTAAAGAATTTAAATTATTTTTTGAAATAATTTCCCAAGTGTTTTTTTTTTCTATTTTCAAGCACTCGTGTATTTATTTATTTATTTATTATTATTTAATTTGTAAATACGTCTTAGTATTTGAATAATGTATTAAATAAACATTGGCTTTAATTAGGTGGACAAATATTTGTTTGTATGTATCATCTAATCATCTTCATTCATCTATTTACAGCTACAAAATTTTTATATTTCATTTGTATGAATTGTGACTGAAGAAATGCAATAGCAGGAAAATTTTACCAAAATGCATGGAGGAGAATGGGACACCTGGGGATACTTTTTAATTAATGATTTTTGTACATTTTATTTTTCTTTGCTCATTTTTTTTTCACAATGAATAGCAAGTATTGTTTGATCCCTAGGCAACCTGTCCCACATGGTGGGACAAGTTAGGACACACTGTTCCACTAAATGTACCAGGGTGATTTTTCTTTGCCATTATGTTGTATTTGTGCACATATAGAACGCAGACATAATTAATTTAGTTATTCTTACACTGCTATTGAATAGTCAAGAATTTTAATGAGGGAGAAAATAAATGTTGGATCAAATTGATTTACATAAAAATATAATTCCAGAACTATATCACTTTGCTAGCAGACTCGCCAGGCATTGTCCGGGCTTTGTAAATAATAAACTTAAACAAAACTTAAGTTTGTATGATTTTGTATCTTTTGAAATTCTTTTAAATGAACTTAATTTCGGAGGCTCCATTGCCTTCCGCAGCGTACAGTGTGTTTCCAACAAACTTCTTTCCGAACGAACCTGTAACCTGGGTCCCCGCTACGTATGGCAGCTTTTACCAGAAGTGTCCCGCACGTGCCGGAGAGAATAGAAAACCAAGTTGAGTGATACAAACCTCGTAGTAATCAAAGAAGACGATTAATATTCAAAATTGGTGGTAGCTGAAGTCTGAAAATTTTTTGGGTCGTTCATGTAGGAATTGGAGAACGTAAGAAGTTGTTAGAATAAAAAAAAAAAGTTTGTGAATCGTACCATTTTTAAGGGAGCTATAACACGGGGTCCAACTGATAGTTGAGAGCAGGGCCCTAACATGAAAACATGTTTAAATGTTTTAGTACTTAGCGTTTTAGATCTACAATTAGCCAAAATTAAGCACGTACGACTTAATCATTAGAATAATATTTTAAAGAAATGCGCAAAAAATGGGGTAAATGCTTAAAAAAGGGCCCTAGGGCTCCAATACTAATATGAGTGTTTTATTCTCGGGAAAAGTGTCCACGACTCAATTTTAAAATTATGCAATGAGAAGGTGAGAAAGTTCAATGGTGAAAAATGCATGGCACACAAAAAGTTCAAGGGGCCCCGGATCGGGCCCTACGGGACCCCAGGTTGCCCCAGGATTTTAACTAGAATATAGAAGCGGAAGAATAACTAGATGGAAAAATGGTTCCAGAAATGAAGATCGATTTAAGAGGGGCAATTTTTTGACAATTTATGGTGCAAAAGCTTCAAGGGGCCGGGCCCCAAGGGATTAGGAATTTAAGTGGCATGTAGTTTGGTATAAAGGTACTTTTTAGTAGTTTTAAAAGTAATCAGAGGACGTTAGAACTATGTTAAAGAAAATGGCAAGCAATTCGGATCATTTTAAAGAAGCTGCACCAAGGGCCCAAGAAGGCGATTAATATTCAAAATTGGTGGTAGCTGAAGTCTGAAATTTTATTTTGTCGTTCATGTAGTAGCTGGAGAACCTAAGAAGTTTTTAGAAAAAAAAGTTAGTGAATCGAACTATTTTTAAGGGAGCTATAATAAGGGGCCAAAAAGGGGCCAAATGATAGTTCAGAACAGTGCCTTAACGCGAAAACATGTTAAAACGTTTTAGTACTAAGCGTTTCAGATCTTCAATTAGTCAAGATTAAGCATACAGTATGAATTAATCATTAGAATATAATTTTAAAGAAATGCGCAAAGAATTGGGGAAATGCTTTAAAAACGGCCCTAGGGTCCCAATAAAAATATGTGGGTGTTGGTCTAGGGAGAAGAGTCCAAGACTCAACTTTAAAATTACGCACTGAGAAGGTGAGAAAATTAGGGGGGTGGGAAATGCATGGCAAAAAAATAGTTCAAGGAGCCCTAGACAGGGCCCAACGGGACCCTAGGCGGGCCCAGGGTATTAACTGGAATGTAGAAACGGGAGAATAACTAAATGGAGAAAGTATCCCAAAAATGAAGATCGGATTAAAAGGAAGCAATTTATTAAATATTTATTACACTAAAACTTCAAAGGGCAATGTACGGGCCCCAAGGGTGCCAGTGTCTTAACTGAAATGTAGAAACGGGGTAAAAACTGAATGGAGAATTCACCCCAAAAACGAAGAAGATCGGATAGAAAAGAGGTATGTTATTAACAATTTAGCGCATAAAAACTTAAAGGGGCCACAGGGCCCCGACCCTTAAAAAATTGAAAATATGAGCCTCAGATGTATCAGGACCTGTCTTGGACTATTCACACCTAAATTTTCAGATTTCTACGTGCAGTAGTTTTTGTTAGCCATCGCACACACACAGACAGAGTGATTTGTTCTGTTATTAGTATAGATTAGTCATCTGCCATAATTTATTAGAGGAAATTTCAGATCCCTTTTTAACCCTTTAATGCATGTTTTTTTATTTTGTCCGGAAAACATTATATTTGAGTCTATTTTTGTTAATTATCCACTAGAAAAAGAGTGAAAAAATGCATGTATGTTTCTGTTGGACATAATGTCATCCTGTCACAGCTGAGTTAAACAACACAAAATGCTCAAAAATGACAATTTTAAATTATATACTTTCTTTAAAGTGTTTACACTGTACTATAACAACTATTCAACGATATAATGATTTCATAATGCTTTCAATAGTTTGCAGAATGAATAATGATTACATTATAAAGATAGAGAAAAAACGCCAGTCGAGCCCATTGCCAGCACTATCAACAAAAGATCTTATAATCTCCCTGTGATAACAAATCAGAACACAGACTTCTCGGCCTTAAATAAATGTTATCACACGTAAGTAACACATAATAGCTCACCAAAGGACCAATAGAAAGCGCCACATCGCAAAAAAAGATCATGTAATTAATTCCTGCGTTAAACTATGAATTTAAGGGTTAACTTTCCGAACACAAAAAGCTCATTATAGCTCATATAGTACAGTACATGGAAAGCATTGCAATGATGATTTTCGTATGTGAATCTGTGAATTTGTGTGCTAATTCTGTGTGAATTTGTATATTGTAATATTCTCTTTTATGGATCCCTAAGTTTTTAAAAGTACAGCTTAGAGATCTGCACGTGTCGGGCTCGGACCGATTTTCATTCACGGCACTCGGGCCGGGCCAGACTGTTTTCTGAAGGCTCGTGCCGGACCGGGCCTAACATATTTTTTCTGTACAGAGCCGGGACCGGTTTCATTCGTAGTCTTCACGGCCCAAAATTTTCAGTCCTAGTTTTGACCCAACCCGTATGAAAATCATTCATTGTCTCAGCGTGGTTTGGTCCATTCAAATGAGAGTAAAATTAGGCCTGCCCCAAAAGTTTTTACAAAAAATGCATACTTTTTAAATCGCCTAATGGCGACTCTTCTACACTTAAACATTAAAATTTATTATTTTTAAGAATAGTAGATTTCTAAGCTTATTAAAATATAACTAAATTAAAATCTAGTAAAACGTATGAAAAAGAGCCTGCCTATGACGGAACTCTGTTTTAAGCTGAAAAATGTGTTGATCCATGCAAAATTAATATACTAATACGTAAGAAAAAATATATAATACATTTATACTTGCTAAGAAGGGAACTTGTCTATAATGCATTTTTTCCCTTTTTGTATGCAATTCCGTCTTAGAAGATTTTACTGTATACCATTTTTCAGATTTTTAACGCATGGAATATATGCTGTAAACATGGAATATGGATTAACAATATTAATGATAACTGAAACATTTACATGCAAGAAATAGAGATTCATTTAAAAAATAAATATCGCAGCCTGCAGCACTTCTATAAAAATGAAGATTATAAACATGAAAAAAAGTTAAGATAATATTTTTGGTCAGAACTCCTCGTACGAGACAAATTTTTAACCAAATCGACGTAAAAATCAATGTTTTGTAGAAACTCACGTGGGCCGAGATTTTAACTTTTTTCCGGGCTCGGGGTCGAACACTTTAGTTTTTTACCGGGCCGGGCCAATATTTTTTGTACGGGCCGGACCGGGCCCGTGGTGAACTTTTAATTTTTGTATCGGGTCGGGCCGGGCCGAATTTTTTTCTATGAGTCGGGCCGGGATCGGGACTGGAAATTTCGACTTGTGCAGCTATTCCTAGAAAGGGCGTTAAGTGTCACAGAAAGCGTAATTTTAGAACTTTTTTTGTTCCCTCAAACCTTTTACATTGCGAATTTTTCAGAAACACTTCTGTACAAGCATTTACGTCTTAAAAGTTACAGCTATGTCAAATTTCAATTTTCTATCCCTAACAGTTTTATATAAATCGTAATATAGAACGTGTCAAATTTCAAGTTTCTATTCCTAACAGCTTCATATAAATCTTAATTTAGAAAGTTTTTAGAACGTTTTCCGCTCACTTCACCCTTTTAAATTTCGAATTTTTTATAAACCTTTCATCACGAGTATTTAAATCTTAAAAGTAACCACCATACCAAATTTAAAGTTTCTAGTCCCAGAAATATCCCAGAAATCGCAATTCTAGAACCTCTTTCGCTCCTGCACCCTGCTTGGGGATTGTTGTACTGACATAAAATTTAGGCTATGTTGGAATAGACATAAGCACCAGCTTTTGCCACCATTATTTTTGAAATCGGCTCAGTAGTTTCAGATTACAGCCTAAAAAAGGCATACACAAACAAACGTTACTTCTTTATAATTTTAGTAAAGTAAATTGAGAGTTAGTTCCTTTTATTTTTTATAACAATTTAGAACTTAAGTTACATTGATATTCATATAAACTCATTGAAATGATTCCAGTTTGACTAATATTAATAAGTATTGCATTTAATAAAATAAGTTAATAATAAGAGTAGCTGAAATTTCTTCACAAACCTTTGAAGGTCCTGACAATATTTTTTGATGGTATGTGGAAAATGTTTATTTCATTCGAGTCCGAAGCACAAATGACATGTTGATTGTCTGGCGTCGTTACCATGTGGATGATACTATGTGGCGTGGTCAAAGATGTCACTTGTGGTGGCAGCGTGAGTGTCAGCCAGGAATTTGAAGGGATTAGACGAGGCTGCGTACATCTGTTACAAAATTTCTGAGCACTGGTAACAAGATTTTTTATACACGAACCACCAGGGAAATCTGAAAGGTGAAAATAATATTTTCAGCTGCATTAAATTTCTAATAAATAACAAAATTTTACTGCACATAATTTAAAGAAGAAAGAAAAATCAAATGAAGCATGGATTATGAAACACTTTTAAACATATTTAAGATACTGTAAGAAACTTGCAGTTTAATAAAGTGAAAGATGATATGAGGACATAAGTTTCAAAACTCGCCTTTTTCAGAATGTTGGGAAATTGCAAAAAACCTCTGACTGCGTCCAGTGGCGCCAACTTTTGAAAAATATTGAGTGGGCTCAACCATTTTAGGGTAAAATGACATGGGCATTTTGCTTTCTTTGAAGATAAGAAGATAGATTTGAATGTTACGATAGTGAAGTTAGAATTTTTTAAGGGGTCGAGGGACCTTAAAAATCAACTTTTTATTTTTTGTAAATTTTACTTTAAATATTACTCAAGGGTACATTATATGCATTATGGCATGCATTTATCACAAAAAAAATATTTTTTAGAAAAAATTGGAATTTTACGCGTCCTCTTAGAAATTTTCGAAATACCCCCTGCGCGTTCCATATCAGTGAAAATCCCCAATATTTTTTTTTTTTTTATAAAAGTTTGGTTTATATATATAAATAAAACTATGCATCGAATTTTATATATTTGAATATAAAAGTAAAAAAAAATCAAAAAAAATTTTTAAATTTTTTCGAAAAATTTCAAAATTTCTCTCTCTCTTTTTTTTTGTAAATTTCACTTTAAATATTACTCAAGGGTACATTGTATGCATTACGGCATGCATTTATCACAAAAAAATAAAAACAAATATTTTTGAGAAAAAAATAGAATTTTTCGCGTTGTCTTAGAAATCTTCGAAATACTCCCCTGCGCGTTCCATATCAATGAAAATCCCCAATATTTTTTATAAAAGTTTGGTCTATATATATAAATAAAACTGTGCATCAAATTTTATATATTTGAATATAAAGGTTTAAAAAAAAAAAAAAAAAAAAAAAAAAAAGTCAAAATTTTTCTATTTTTTTTTTTTGAAAAATAAAATTTTATTTTTTTTTCTCAAAAATAAAATTATTATTATTATTTTGTGAAAAATGCATGCCGTAATGCATATAATGTACTCTTGGATAATATTTAAATGGAAATTTACAAAAAAATAAAAAAATTGATTTTTAAGGTTTTTAAGGTCCCTCGTCCCCTTAAAATAGAATATAAAGTTGTGATTTTATTAAATTATGTTCTCATATGAGGCTTCATTTTATGGACTCTAATATTTACTATTATACTATGAATATGACTACAAACTGAAACTCAAAGAACTAAAAAATGACGCATGTCAAATACCAGTTTAAAAGTCTTTGACACAGCAAATTCTGAAAAACCCTTTAATGTTATATATATAAAAAAAAATGAAACCTCTATTTGATTTCTTGGTTTCTGAATAACTGCGATTTTCGTGAATTTTGGACGAAAAATGCACTCGGAAATGTGTCAAAAAATAGCCAATCTCTATTTGAAAACAGCCTAGCATTACTACTTTTATATGCATTTATTTACTAATTTTGACTATAAAGTTAGACTATAACACATAAAAAGAATGAGTCTGAATGTATTCACAGAGAATTTCTTTGAAAAGTACATCTATACATTAAAACAGGGATGGCGAACCTATAGCACGCGTGCCGAACTTGGCGCGTAAGAAAACTTTTCTGGCACACGAAAAAACTTAAACTATGTTCAATTTATGGAGAACTATCCATTTTATGTTTGTTTGTTTTTTTACAAAAAATATAGTTTTGTATAAGAGGTACTTTAAAATAATCCATTATACTTTTGAATGATTTAAGGTATAATTTTCAGTGAAAGAATCTTGTAGCGTCATTTTCTTACCGAAACATTCAACATGGAGATTTTTCAAATTATTTTGCTTCTTTATCAAATGTCAAAGGTTTCAATTTTGAAAATTTTATTTTAAGATATTAATATATACATAATTGACACGTTTTCTACTTCAGATTAGGTTTATTTCATTTAGGTTTAGGGTTTTAATTTATTTCAGGTTTTATTATATTTAGGTTTTAATTTTGAAAATTGATTTTTAATTGTTAGTGTAAATTATCATATACCTATTGAACCTGCTTCATGATCTGATTCGGAAGAAATACAATAAAAGAAAAACTTTATTATATGGTATTATATGGGAGTATTATATGGAATTTGATGTGACATGGCTATATTGTTGAGTAAATACAGCGTAATAAATAAGTTAGGAATCGAATTTAGTATAACCGCAAAAAAAAGTAAAATTTCTATAAAAATTAATTATTAGATTTTATCTAGATTAAAATGTTCCTGGCTCGTTAGAATGTTGGTACATAATAATTTTGAAATTTTTGGCACGCACGCTCAAAAAGGTTCGCCATCCCTGCATTATAACCATTCATTACCATCTCTATCATATGGAGACAGTAATATTTTATCTGGGTTAGGTTAAATGGGTTCGGTTAGGGTCTTGTGTTGCCTGTTTTTAAACAAATTGTTTTTGAATGGAAAAATTATTTTTCCAGCGATAAAAAAAAAAAACAAGTAAAAAAATAAAATAATGAAAATCGGGTGGGCTAAGACCAAATTATTGAGTGGGCTCGAGCCCCATGGGCCCATATACATTGGCACCACTGACTGCGTCCATTGGTTTTCATTGTAAACCAAGATTTTACAATGCCAGAAATACACTATAAAACTAGTTTTTTTTTTTTTTTTTTTTTTTTTTTTTTTTTTTTTCAGATTGTAGCGTATTTTCGAAGCAGGTTCACCAATAGAATAGATTGATAGAGAAAACGCGATTTCTTAAATTTTGGATAAGGCGAGTTTTAAAACTCACGTCTTCATATCTAAGTAAACTATTTAGAAAACGCATAACAGATTTAAAACTCATTTCCAGCAATTACTATCTATAGTCGAAAAAAACCCGAATTCTTTTGTGCAGCCCTGTATATGATCTATAGATTTGTATGCCTACTAATTCTTCTAGCATGCTAAAATTTAGTTGAGCTAGTTGAAAATTCCACTTCAGCAATTTCCGTCAATAAGCAGGAATGTGCTCGAATTCTTTTGTGCAGCCCTGTATATGATCTATGGAATTGATACACACCAGGTAATATACAAAAAAAAAAACTGTTTAATTTTAAAACGCATACCACAATTGAACACGCACTTCCAGTAATTATTGCTCACTGACAGTACTGTAACTGAATTATTTTGTATGACCCTGTAAATGAACGATAAAAGCTATGCACACCATATTCAGTAGTAAGCGTCTTGTAGTGCATCTAAGTGGTATATATCAATTTAAATATGTTTGAAATAGTGTAATATTATTAAAATACAATACAAACGATTTACCCCCATAGACCATAACGCAATTCTTTTGAGTGTCCTTGTAAACCAACTACACAAGCCTGCGATGGAAAAATTGCCGGTATAGTAAGTGGTATTTTTTATAGTTTTTTGGATGCTGATTGCTAGAAAAATAATAAAAAAATTCCATCACGTATAGTTTCATCACAAATCGCAATCAATTTTTTTATGAATTTAGTATATTTCCGACCAAAAATTATTATTTATATGACTTTGAAAAATAAATGTATGGACTTAAAATAGTAAATTGGTGCATTAAACTAATAAAAAAGAAAGATGAAACTACTTCAATACAGAATATTTCTCTTAATCGGTAAACTGCATATTAAATACAATATTCAAGACAGAGGAAACCAGTTGAAATCGGATCTCTCCTGCTCCTCGCCACCCCTTCTTCACACCCCTTTTCAATGACCTTATCTTTACTCCTGAATCAGTGTCTTTCTTTGATATGTGCTATACACATGTGTTTTTATTCCGACCTGTGAGTTTGTCGTAATCACGACCTTGATACCTTGGTTTCCCCCCATTATTCAGTTTTGCGCCTTGAGTTCGTTTCAACTCAAGCTAGGCATCCCTTTTGTCCACCAATCCCCTTGGTCTTACCAGTTATCGCCCAGGTGAGTCGTTCCTTTCGCAATTCTTGCGATCTCCCGTTTTGCCTACTTTGACTTTCACTTCGCGTTGTCTGTCTGCCACGTTTGGCGTATTAGCCCGCGGAGTTTAGCGTTTCCCGTATTATCCATGATCATCTTAATTCAAAGTCCTAGGCACTTTTTAGCATTTTTTTCGGCCATTTTCAGCATTTCCTTAATTTCCCTTTGGCATTCTTCATAAATTTACATTTTTTAGTTGTCTTTTGGAAATTTTTTTTTTTTTTATGGTGCACCAGTTCAAAATTTGTTCGATAGCTTCATTACTACCTTCATTGTGAATGCCAGAATTATCGTTTTTTTTTTAGCTATTAAAGACTACTTGGTTTTCAATTACCATGTATACATACTTAATACCATTTATATCTTTAATGATCACATATGTTAGATATATATATTCTGGACTTTTTTTTTGTTCTTAAAGAGATGTATATAGAGTAAATACTAATGATGCTTTTATTTTGTTATACAGTATTATTGTAGCATTTCTGTGTTCACCTACAGGTGTCAACCAGCGTTACAGTGACTTACTACTGCATCCGCTTTTCTTAAGTTTCTTTTCGCGTGCAGGTGTTGTGTGGTCAGTTCCACACAACTTGTACTCTGTCTCAAGAAAGTCTGTTACAGTTAAACACAGAATTTTATGTACTTTTATTTTTTTAAGTTAATGTAAAGGCATTGTGGTGGATCGCTCCTCCCTTTATTTTGGTTTTCTGTTCAAAAAAAAAAAAAAAAAAAAAAAAAAAATTCTTCATGAGTGTAGGTATTGCCTTCACTCATTCATCCATTTTTTTTTCTCCGTTGTCCTGGTGTATGTCGTAATCACGACCTTGATACCTTGGTTTCCCCCCATTATTCAGTTTTGCGCCTTGAGTTCGTTTCAACTCAAGCTAGGCATCCCTTTTGTCCACCAATCCCCTTGGTCTTACCAGTTATCGCCCAGGTGAGTCGTTCCTTTCGCAATTCTTGTTTTGCCTACTTTGACTTTCACTTCGCGTTGTCTGTCTGCCACGTTTGGCGTATTAGCCCGCGGAGTTTAGCGTTTCCCGTATTATCCATGGTTTTTCATTAATTCCTTGGCACGCGTTGTGGCGTTTTGCCTTTTTGTGTTGGCAACCCTTGCCGTGCTTATAATCAGCGGGTTTCGCTTGTGATGTGGCAAGGAAAGTTGGAGCAAAAAGGAAGCGGATTCTTGCAGCTCGTAGGAGATGTGTTTTCACTCACTGATATCTTCGGGGTATACGTTTGGAGGTCGCTGTGCATGATGGACACTCACTGACAATGAAGATGACTATGGGAAAGGTGATATGTTAACCGTTTTAAAAGTATCGTTGTATAAGTTTTTTTTGTTGCCTTTCCATTCAGCTGCAGTGGTGCCGATATATTTTGAATTTTGTCTCTCGTAAATTAGTCCTACCACAATGCCTAACATACATACTGGATTATTAAAACTTCAATAAATATGAATGTTCGAATGAACTTTAGGTGTCCAGTCATTTTGTTTTTATCGATCGTCACAACACAAGTTCATGGAAGTAAAACTTCCCAGTAACCTAGTTATTGCCACTGGATATATATTTTTTAAGAAAACACAACGCAATGTCTCAGATCCACTATACGCAAGATTTTATTGGACTCTTGTAACTGAAATTTCCTTTAGGTTGGAGTAAACGCCATTAAGTTTAATTAAAACATTGCAACTTTAAACCCTTTCAGATTAGTTTTTCAAGTCAAGCTTGAATTAACTCTGAGCTTATCCAACCAACCATCCATCGCATTCTATGAATGCATGTTTTACTTTTGAAGTTGATTTTCAATTATCAACCTTTAACAATTGGTACTGGCTTAGCCAACCAACCACCATTAATTTTAACACGACAGAGTTATAAGTCATAGTAGTAATTTTTCCTTATAGTTTTTGCTGCATAGGAGAACATGGCTTCCAGAGGATGTGCTAATTCACCGAATTGTTTCTGCTATATTTGTGGTAACTATACTGTAACAAAACAACAATGAAGCATTTCTGATTTTGTAAAAAAAAAAAAGTGTATTTCACTTATTTTGGCATAAAATTGGGCGATCAATACAAGCCTTGGGCTCCACACAAAGTTTGCAGTATTTGTGTAGACGAATTAAGGCAATGGTTTCAAGGTAAAAAGCAATTTTTTTGGTTTGGTATACCAATGGTTTGGAGAGAACCTAAAAATCACAGTGATGATTGCTATTTTTGTATTTGTAATGTGAAAGGTTTCAATTTAAAGAACAAAAAGAAAATATTTTATCCTGACATTCCGTCTGCCATACGTCCTGTCTCTCATGGACCTGGTAAAGGAAAAATCTTGTTGATCCAAAAAAAGTGTTACTTCCACCGCTTCATATAAAATAAGGTCTTATGAAACAATTTGTCAAGGGTTTACCAAAAGAAGATGAATGTTTCAAATACTTTTGTGAGCAGTTCCCGGGTTTATCCGAAGCAACACTGAAGGAAGGTGTATTTGTAGGACCAGACATCAGAAAAATGATGAAAAATGAAAATTTTGAGTATAAAATGGAAAAAGTAAAGCATAGAAATCTTTCAAACTAGTTATTACTAGCTTTCTTGGCAACAAAAAAGACCCAAAGTACAAATTTACGAAGAGATGGCAAAAATTTCAAGATTTTAGGGTGTAATATGAGCTTAAAAGTTCATTTTCTCGATTTACACCTAGACTATTTTCCTGAAAATATAGGTGCAGTTTGTGAGGAACAAGGTGAAAGATTTCACCAGGATATAAAGGAAATGGAGAGGCGATATCAAGGCAAATGAAATGTCCGCATGATAGCCTACTACTGCTGGATGCTAGAAAGAGACAATCCCTGCAAAGTTCACAATTGGAAAAGTGGCAAAAAAACCTTTGATGTAAAGAAAAAACATTACTCTAAGGACTTGTAACCCTATACATATACTTAACTATTACTTGAATTCAGATATAAATGTAATTTATATGGATTTATGAATAAATGAAATTTAAATGAAATGTCAAAATTTCGTGATTTCAGCTTTTTCTTTAAAAATATGCAATCATTTTGTGAAAAATCCTTACGTGATAGAAAAAAATGGATTTCATTTTCGGAATCAGCAATAAAAAACACATAAAAATTAGCTATCAAAATTAATGCAATTTTCAAATTTTTTTTTTTTTTTGTGCAGGTCTGTGCTATAAATGCTACACACATTATTTTCAATACCGAAGAGGCTCTGGTAAACCTCAAGAGCCTATATCAATTACATGGCAATCCGACTGTATTTAAGGGAATTAAAGTGCGACCAGACAGACAGCGAGACAAATCGAATTCATAAACACTTTTCAACTATGTTGGATAGTGTTAAAAATCGACTGTTTAGTGAACATATTCTTTCCCACAATGCAATAAAAAAAATGTTATGTAACGTTACTTCACAAAATTGGTGGCAGCCTTGTTGCCTCCATTTTGTTGAATAATTTAACGAAAAAAACTAGTTTTACGTTACACTAATGTGTAACATTACACCAGATATATCAGTTTAAATTGCACCATTATATAAGTTAAATTACTCCATGAAATTGAAGGCAGCATGTTGCCACCAATTTTATCGAGTAAGATTACATAATTTGTTTACACTGTACCATTATAAACTAGATTCAAAAGTCAAAATAATAATATAACATTTTATTTTAAAACTACCTGCATATGGTTTTAACCAATTAATGATTTCTGTGGCCAGCTGGGACGGGTCCTGACTCAAAACATCCACCGCTTGTTTAGTGACTGCTGACAACAATTCTATTTCCCAGTCTAGAACCTGTATGATATAAAGATTGTGATGAATGCAGAACAGAGTAAAATTTATAGCATTTGTTATTCAATTTTCACAGGGAAATTATGCGAAAAATTCTACCAATTTAGCATAAAATGTATATTTTGAAAAATGCATTTTGATGATAATTGGGCTATCATTTTATACAGTGTAGCCACGAAAAACATCTCGTAGAAATAAATCATTTTCACCACCAATTTTTAATAGTCCTTTTTTGCGTTATTTAATCGCCTATTTTTACGATTAAATAAAGTTAAGATTTTTATTCAAAAATGGTAGTGACATTAAGTTGCAGAAATTGAGAGCTATGAGTTACAACGGCTTATTTATCAGAGCCTGTTTTTCGTGGCTCACTATTTATGCATACTATGCATGGAAGAAACGCCTTTTAACGCAAAAGAGATGTAATTATAGTTGAATTTACAGTGAAAAAAAGTACTTTAAAATCTTAATTTGTCATACAGTCTTTTGTTTTTCACTTTGGAAAAATACACATTTTTATTGAAAATACTAACGGAAAAGTAACAATACTTAATTTTCAATATTTAATAATATACATTAATTGCTATTTAATAAAAAATAATTCTATTGATTTTATCTGCCACGAACAAACTTGTTTGAAAAGAAATTGCAGATTTTTATCACTAAAGTAAAGGAAACAAACTTTATTAAGCAAACTATATTACATTACAGCATAACCTCGAAAATACGGCACCGCCGGGACCGAGACTAAGTCGGATTTATGAAAGAATTATTATTAACACAATCAAACTGATTGCTAAAGTTATCATACGAATTGAATATTTCCAACTGAGTGAAAAAATGCCCAGGCCGGGAATCGAACCCAGATCCTTGGCTTATAGGGCCAATGCTCTACCGTTTAAGCTAACTGGGCCGACAACCGACTAATCGAGCCGACTGGGCTGAGCATATTTCGCTCAGATAACCTTATTAGTAATAACAGCTGGTCTGTCATGTAGGCAGCTCAACAGAATAAACCGCAGGTAATGGAACTCCATATAAACGAAGGGTACGTAGATAAATTATTATTTAACACAATCAAACTGATAAGTAAATTTATAAAGCATATTTTTACGGTAGAGCATTGGCCCTGTAAGCCGAGGATCTGGGTTCGATTCCCGTCTTGGGCATTTTTTCACTCAGTTGGAAATATTCAATTCGTATGGTAACTTTAGCAATCAGTTTGATTGTGTAAAACCTCTGATTATAATCAGAGGTCAATATTTTTCAATGTTTTTTATTTCTTATTTATTAAAAAATCAGAACTCTAGAAAACATGGAAAAATGATTGTAATATATAATTACCGTCACTTATCAGATTAATGGAACCAATTTGTATTCTTACGTAAATATTAATAATAATCAGAATTCTGTTATTGTCGATTGCTTATTCTTAAAACTATAAAAACTAAATAGGGATTTTGAACTTTCTCCAGGACTTCAAAACAAAACGCACAAAAGTTACTTTTTTTCAAATATTACTTACATGACATTTGACTAATTCCAAAAGACTTCGGATGTAACTAATGGAAGCTCCGCTTACTGCGCATTGAAGGAAGTCAAAATTACATATGGCATCTTGCTTTAGTTTTTCTCTGTCACCTGAAATAATAAGCAAAAAAAAATGAAAAATAATTTTCAAAATACACTCGCTTATAAGCATTCAATGTTAATCGTTATAATCTCGCTTAATTTCAGTACTGAAATTCATGATTTTTCCAAAAAACTTCCACTACAAAACATTAATTAGAAGTGGACACCGAACCCGATTACAAAAATTCATCCTTTTTTATCGCTTGGTAGAAAGCGCAAACTAGTGAATTTATTAATATACTTATATATATGTGAGTCATTTTCTGAAAAGTGGCAATTTTATGTCCCAGGGGGTCTTGAAGACATATTTTTAAAATTCCAAAAAGAAAAAAATGATTTAAACTATCAATATTAATCAGTTATACATATAAACTGTAATTACTTGCTTATTGAAATTGAAATTGGATAAATTTAATGTATTTTTTAATGCAAATATCATTGCCTCACTTTGTCCCCATTCACATATGAAGGAAAGAAAATACTTTCTCTGCCATTGCAGCACGTATATTTATAATTATTTTTTTCTCAATCCATTAAACACACTTAAATACATATTTAGCCATTTAATTATATTTGTGTCGATGTGGGTTAAGATAAACTCTTTCGACACTTAAACAATCACATTTTAATAACAATCACACACAAAATATATACAATTCGCGTAAAAGCGCATATTATCTTTGAAACATACACATTTCCATGAAAAGATCTCTAGGTGAGATACATTTCGAACATACGCCGAAACTCTACTTAAACCCGAACAATCATAATTACATACATTCACTTCATTCACTTCATGTTTGGCAAAATATCTCAGGATATTTTGCCGACAGTGGCAACAGCGCCATCTATATGCTATAAAAATAAGGGAAGGTAGTCATTTTGTTACATATTTATATTTTAAATAATGAATGAATTAGGGCACTTTTTAATGGTGTCCCTAGCATTTGTCGTCATTCCCTAACATAACTAAAAATTTGCCATTATTTATTTAGTAGAAAGTAGCACATGCTTTATATACAGTGGCGGTCAAAAGTTTCCGGCCAGTTAGTTTTTTTGATTTGTTTGACAGAACGTTTTAGCGAAGAAGAAGTTCAATTGCTCCAAAAGTTAGGAATAAGCAAATTACCTCTGACCACGTGATCATTTTGATTGGCTACTTAAGATACTTGATGCAAAGGGGAGGAATTCAAAATTCGCGCGTGCAAAAGTTTCCGGCCATTCGTCATTCATTAGGTTTTGCTATCGCTAAAGTGTTTTTTTGGCCATGTTTGTTAATTAATCAAGGTGAATAATGTATCTGAAATTCGAAAATGAAAAGTTTAACAATTTATTGTTCCTAAATGAGTGATTTGTTTGTTGCTAAAGGGGCAATCCTCTCGTGAGATTGCGGCAAAGTTGTCGATCGGAAAATTTTCTGTAAACGATATTTTAAAAAAATATATAAAGATGGTCATGGCCTTCGGGCTTACGCGTCATTCCCTCATCTATAATAAATTTAATAAAAACTAATGAAATGTCTTTTTATGTTGTTATATTATTAGAAATGTGTTTCAAAAGATATTTAGTAACTGAAAATATACCTGAGACTAATCACTTTTGTATAACATGGTTTTCTGAAGTATTTCGTCATTCCCTCACAATAATTATAATTTTAATATGAGGGAATGATTTAAATTGTGAGGAAATGATCTGATTCCATTTATATATGTACTAAACAGTAAAATAAGAAAATCTAATGCAATAAAATACACATTAAAAAACTCATAAGACTTTTAATTACCGTAAGTAAAGATAATACATTTTTAATTTTTATTATTTTACAGGGAGAATTAAAAAAAAAAAATGTACTAATTCAAATAAACATTTACCGTTCTAAATGTTGATGCTTTATCTTTATTTTTTCAATTGACATAGATTAAAAAAAAATTATTTATTGACAGTGTGACTTCTAATCAGGGCCGTAGCTAGGAGGGGGCCAGGTCGGGCAGTGCCCGACCTGGAAAAATATTTGCCCGTCCTAGCAGAATTGACTAGACAACCTAATCGACACATTAAATTTCCGAACTTTTCTCTCCTTCATAAAAAAAAAAAAAAAAAAAAAAAAAAAAAAGAATAGATTAACTAACAGACTTAACTAACAGACACCCATTCCTAAAACTTCTCAATTCAAACAAAAGAATTTTAACAAAAAATTCATTTGTGAAGAGTTTTCTTTTTCTTTCATTCCAAGAGCTGTAGGACATTTTTCGCTTTGTTGCTTTGTAGAAATTTAACTTACCGCCTCCCCAATGTGTCAAACTGCGGCCTTTAGAGAATAATGGGGTTTAGAGATTATCCTCTTAACTCCTTTCCTCAAACTGATTAACTGATGTCCGCGAAAATCGTTTTCTTTGTACAACTGTCGTACATGAAATTTATTGTAATCGTGTACGGGAAACTAAAGGAATGGATTTCAGGTTGCAGTTGGCTACCTATTTATGGCTTGACAGGACAGGTTACACAAAATATGCAACTATCATGTGTTACAATCATGTGGTTTTGTGATTGTTAACTTCACTATGTTGCTTTTGGGGGCTTTTCAACAAAAGTGGAAATTGTTTTTTGAGAGCTTTCTTGACACTGTTGTAAATTATAAAAGTTTGTAAAATCAGTGTCACAGTGTCACACAGAATCGCAATATCTAGAATCTAGAATGTTTTTTCAGAGCAAAGGGGTTTTATAATTACATTATAAATGGCATCTATGACTATTTGCATTTAATATTTTATTATTTGAATATTTTATGTTAATTAAATGATATAAATGTAATTTAGAAACGAGAATATTACAGAAATTAATTTTATCCTTTTTATAAGTACAAAAAGTGTTTGTTTCTTCTGGTGCTTTCCCGCCCTATGTTATTTATTCTACTTTTTAGTTCTTTTATTCCTTTCTTCCTATAAATCAGTCACATAGTTTCTGTATGGAAAAGGGGAAATAAAAGTAGGATTGTGAAGCGGAGATATAAATTGAAAAATTAACTAAAATACTAAACTAACATTAATATTTTTAAACTATGAAATACTCATTTTTATTTAAAGGCTTTTAGTAAAATATTTTTGTTTGTTCGGCTATGCGAAACTTTATAATATGTTCGCGGACTTATTTTTAAATGTAAAACCATGACATTCGCAGGCAAAATTATTGAAGTAATTTAGAATAAAATAGCATTTCTCATTTTTTGACAAATGTTTGGAATCTTGAGCTTTAAACGATTGTGTCTCAGATTATAGGCCTGCACGGGGTGCAATTTCCAGGCCCGGCCTGTAGAAATATCAATTACATCATTCCCAATTCAGCCTGACTCAACTTCTACAAAAAATTAGTTTTTTCTTAACATACAATTGGGATTCTTTTAAAGAATACTGCAAGAGCATTTTTAAATTACGATGTGTTCGCAAGGCAGAAAGTACACAATAGCAACATTAATGATTAATTAGAGTCTTAGACGTTTCAACATTTAAATAAGGATTCATTTAAAAATTTATGTAGTTTAGAATAAAAGAAAAAAAAAGGAGGTTTAAAAACATAACTCTTGAAGCTGTATAATAAAAAGCAGATTTGTAAAAATATTTCTCTGCCATATAATAAGGCTTTTCTCAAATCAAAAGCAGCTACTTTCGGATACATTTCTGAAATCATTTCTATTCGGAAACGCATAAGACCAGCAGGTATTCTTATTCAGAAACTATGTAATCGAATGACGTTATACATTTTTTGATAAAGGCAATATGTCAAGTGAGAAAATATTGTCAAAGTTAGCGCTTTGAATCGAATTTCCGGAAGCGACAGCTCGGGAAAGGAGAAAAACCTGCAATCACGTGACAAGAATATCTTGTATCTCGATAAGTAATTTCTTTATCAAAAATGAAAAACGCTATTCGATTCCAAATCCCTTCAATAAGCAGGCCTGTCAATTTTATGTCTTTGCATTTAAAAATTAGTTTGAAAATGTGTCAGAAACTTTCGCATTGTTGAGTAGAGAATTTGAGAACGACCTTAAGGTATATTTCCAAAGATTCCGTTTCAGAAGTTCATTATCGCTATTAATATTTTTACAAAACATATTGCCTGCTCTACACATCCTGAGAACAATTAAGTGCAGTTCCGGCCCGGCTCGACTAGTAGAGAAAAAAAAATGCAAGCCTGTTCTCGGCCCGGCACGAGTCTTCTGAAAAAATTAAGCCCGGGTTCAGACACAATGGAACTATCCACTGCCGATATCTATGCTGGACATGTTACATTTCTGTACTGATGTTGCCAACTATGCATCGACTCGTGACGCACATTTATACTTATTCTCGGGAAAGTCATATTCATTGAAAATGGTTCATGCTTTATAGGCTTCGTCTAAATTTTTATATTGAGCCGGTAGGCCCGCTTAATTTTTTTTATTGGCCCGGCCCGTTGAAAAAATTATCATAATTCTGCCGGCCCGACCTTTTTGAAATTTCACCTTCACTTTGTCGGACGGGGTACGGGCCTCGGGGCAAAGCCCGGCCCCGTGCAGACCTCTATCTCAGATGATCTTTCCTAGCCTCAAAAATTGACTTTTAACACATATTTTGCACTTTTTTCAGAAATATCCTTTGTCTTTATAGAAAACCGAAAACACTACTTGCTATCGTGGGATCAGAATAAAAATAATTGCAACTTTATAGCATTTAAGCATAAAAATGACTTTCTGATTGTGTTAGAGAATAGAGAGTTCGAATGGAGGCCATAATAGTGAATTATGTTGACATATATTTTCATGATGGTTTTTATTTATGTGATACTTGCTTACCAGCCCGGCGTCGCCCGTGATCCGATATTAACCTTAAGTTTTAGTTATATCTTTAATCCAATTTTTTTTTTTAAATTATACTTTTAAACAAAAATATTTCCAAAAGAACCTCGAATGGGAGGCCCCGCAATATTTATACCGAATAGGACATTTTAAAGTAAAATTAAAATGTGCGCTCGTTAAAAGATGTTGCATATTTTTCCGTATTTCCACAAAAAATAGCGGATTTAGAATTTTAAAGGGAGCGGATTTTTTTTTTAAACATTTAATATTTAAAAAATAGTTCTTACTGTCAAAACTCTTTAAAATTTTTATGAGTCATAAATATAATGGTTTCAAAGCCTGTAGGGGAGACCGGGGGAATGCCGCCAATCCGGGTTATGCCGCCACCTGTCCTAGTTTAAAAACTAAGGGCAGTTTGAGATAGTGAATGTGCCTGCACTATAGCGGCCAACAATATAAACAGTGCCTAAAGTGAGAGTGACTTTGCTGTACGTCGTTCGTTTGTTCTAGTGAAAAATGTAGTTTTCATCTAGTTGCTTATTATTTTGGAGCTTCAAATGAGTAGAGATAAGTACCTTTTATTGTAATATTAGGTATTTAAGATAATATGACCCGTAATCTACACGCATTCCTCGACATTTTGATGCAATGTGTTGAACAAGTTCGGCTCTTCTTTCGGCTTTGCTTGGGAATTTCTGCCATATTGTCCTCTCGGGGTAATGCCGCCGCCATGCAAATCGGGTGAGAAATGGCTTCATTTTAATGCAGTGGAGCCGATTCAGCAGAGTGACTTTTGCAATATGAAGTAAATTGTAAGCTTAACCATTATTCTGCTCAATTACATTGCTTTCTAACTATTTTTAGTAGGTTGTGTGTTTCCTAGTATCCATTTGATGCATGTACTATGTCATTAAAGAGTGGCGGCATTACCCCGGTACAGTGGCGGAATTACCCCAGTGTCCTGGGTAATCCCGCCACTGTGCAGAGGTTTAAAAAATATTTTTTTATGTATGCTTACTTTACAGTTATGATTACGGTTAAATTTATACAGATACTAAAGATAATGATTCAGCTTTAGAATTTTTACTATTAAAAAATAAACATTTTTTCGAGGTGAAAAAATTTAAATTCCCTTAAGGTGTCGCCATTCCCCCGGTCTCCCCTACACAAGATTCGTGGAAAACTATTGATATTTACTAGTAAGACGCTGGTAAGAAAACTTTTTTTTTATTGTCCAAACTGTTTGAAATTGGTATTAGTTATAAACACATATTATGGTTTTGAAGCATGCGTAAGAAATTCGTGAAAATATATTGATAGTTAGTTGTGAGAGAGAGTTACCTGATTTGTAAATTAATAACATTATTAGCGTAATTGCCAGGGCCTTCTTTATATTAAATTTTAAATCATCTAAAATTCCAGAAATTCTGTAAAACCTGCGTAAATGGAACCTGTCCATAACAAAATCCTGTCTTACATGAGAGCATTTCATGGTCCGGCTGAAAGGAATATCATACAATAATTGATGAATTTAGGGGGTAACCCGGGAGGAGAGTTCTTCTCTGAGCATCGAAATGTCACTCCCGGAAGCTTTATAATTTTGTCCTTATTAAAGTTGTAGAAGTGCAATTCTCACCCGCTCCACACTGTCATACCACACCGGGAGCATCAGTAAACACTCCCGGAAACAAGTGCCTAAATACAACACTGCAGATATGCTTGCTAAGATGGAAACTTGTCTTTTTTTTTATCCCTTGCTATTCCATTTTTAAAGGTTTTACTGTAAATGAATTTCTTGGAATGCTGTATTATTAGTTTATTATTAATAAAACATAAAAATGAAAGTCTCTCTATTTTTCTGCGGAGATGTGTATGTGTGTGTGTGTGGGGGGGGGGGGGGGGGGGAGGACCCGTTAGTGGCGCTGTTTGTAGCAATCCTCAACAACATCTCACATTTTTGGGGAAATCCATATTTGCAAAAATTAATTTGTAGATAGACGGCGAGATGAAAGAATATCACTTTTCAACTACATTCGGAAAAGCTATAAAACTTATTCTGAATACGTAATATTTTTAAAAGATCGTAAAAGACTAAAAAAAAAATGACGAAGCAATTTTGCCCCTCTTGGAAAAACATTTGCCCGACCTGGAGGCATTGTCTAGCTACGGGCCTGCTTCTAATTATAATTTCTTTTCTTTTTTAATCATTTCAAGGGCGGTGGTATGTATATAAAACCACTTAATTTTAATTCCAAAGCGCCACAATGGTACCAGACTTTTTATAAACTTTTATCTATTTAACATGTATGTGAAATATAGCATTTTTCTTATTTATAAATAAATTTGTTCTTAAATTCCGGTGCCAATTATTCATTTGAACATTTTAGCAATGGAAGTGCTTTGAAATTAAAATATCAGAAGAACTATGAGATACTGTTTGGTTTATATTATTTTTTGATAAATACAGCAATAAGGTACTTGTAGGCTAAATTTTGAGGCAATTTTATTGGGGCGCATTTTTTTTTTTTTTTTTTTTTTTTTTTTTTTATAAAACAGCCATTTTTCAGAGAATGACCCATATATATAATATATATTTAAAGATATCGTAGCATGAAAGCAAAAAAAGCATCATTTAAACTATCTATTCGTGATTTTTAAACTGTTTTCTCAATGTATAACAGTGATTTAATTAATATTAAACGGTTAATCGAAAAAAAAAATGTTTTTTTTTCTCAGTTATTACACTTTATTTTTCGTTCTTTTTATTTATTTTCTACTTTTGAAAGTTTAATACATTGCATTGTTGCAACTTCACAGCCAGTTGGCTTTCTTTGGCGAATGGTGTTTGGTGTATAATTAAATTAATTTTTGTTGTAACTTGTATACAACAGTTATTATAAAAAAAATATTAGGCGATTTATCACCTAAGGCGGGCTAGCGGATAAATGCCGTTAAATTAAGTTATTCATTTATAATTAACTTCTAAAAATATTCAAAAGCTGAATTTTTATTATTCTAGCCTAACAGCGTGCGAGTTAAAACTCCATTACAAAATTTCATCTTTACTAGTGTTGCCAGTTCTACTGTTGCAACAAGTGGGACAGGGATATATATATATATATATGTATATATAAAAGCGGTACAGATGCTTCTAAATCGTGACTTAAAAATCCAGTAAATACTATGAAACAGAGCCTATCTATATAACGGAACTCTGTCTCAAATGTAGAAAATTCATGATCACGACAGAAGTGATACCATGCAAAAACACATTGTAAGATGAAAACCTGCCTAAAACGAGATCTTCTTCTTGTGACTTGCAATTCCGTCTTTATTCAGTTTCGAACATTTTATTGTATTAATTAAGCACAATAATATTATACGATAAATCTGTGAAAGCTTAATCGCTGGGAACCGAAACAAGATTCCGGTTTGGGAGGTTTTAGACGGAGCAGTTAAAGTTGTATGGTATAACGTCCGCAGGGACTATGAAATTTTTACTGTTTTGACAGAATTCTGTTATAAACATATACCACTTTCAGAAGTTTTGCTGAAAAAAGTAGAGTAAAACCTCTAAAAACAGAAAAGGTAGAAAGCGGCAAAATATTGCGTCTTATAACAGGTAGATTTCTAAGGTTTTCTTTTGGGCAGAATCATAAAATTCTTTTACAGACAGTTTCTGTTCTCACAAGTGTTACTGTTTTATGTTCCATTTGATACAGACTAAAGAATAGCATGATACTAAAAGAAACTTAATCCTTTATATGATGAATTTTGAATAAAAAATTGCCTCACCTGAATACTTATTTACGTTAATCTTTAAGATATCCAGAACAACATATATAATAATAATTTGATTTTTAGATAGATTTTTTAATTAAAACGGATTTAATAAATCGTAGTTAGAGCTCTTTTTGCAAAATATTTACAAGAATAATTAGATTAATTAACTAAAAATACTGTTACGAAAATCTTACAATTCTTACAAGAACAGTGTAAATAAATGTATTGTGATCCCATCTGCAACAGTTTGTATTTACTGCATCTGTATTTTAGTATCTGTAACAGTTTTGTAGCTGTAAATTTTTCTTGTAAGATTTTTTAATAGGATAAAATCTACACCCAGATAAATTGTTGAGAAAATAACCACATTAAAAAATATTTAGCTTCGACTAAATATGATTGAGCAAATTATTTTGTATGAAAAGCGCAATTTTTTTTTATTAGTAGACGAATTAAATAAATTTTACATTGGATTTTCTTTAATGGTACTTAAAAGTACCGTCAGGATATAAAGGGTTAAATAAAAGAGTTTAAAAAGAACTTCATATGTTACTGATAAAAATACACATTTTGGATACATTATAAAAACCAGATGAAAGCTCGTCATATTGAAGTGATGATATAGAAGTATATATAAACTGCTGCAAATAATAAACTCGCTAATGAAATTTCCTGCGAGCGACAAAGTTCACAATTCTGCAGATCATTTTCGCGGAAAACACGATTTTAAAAAACTCGGTGCCAACACAGTAATTCGTTCTCCTGAGCAAGTGTTTCACAGTGAATAAATTTCGCACTTTATCACCATAATATTTTTTTCTTTTTTTAAAGGAAATGTACTTACTACTTCGAAGTAAATGGAACCATAATTCATCCATTTCCCGTAAGATATCACACCAGTCGTCTTTCCGCTTTGCTGTGTCTACTCCAGAATTTTCTTCCTAAAGAGAAAACAAGAAAGAAAAATCATGAGTGAAGCATAGATTATGAAACTTTCCAACACATTCAGAATATTGTAGCAAAACACAGCTTTAACTCTTTATGTACTGAATTATGAATTCATGGAAATTTTACCTTCTAAAGCATTTTTCGTGAATTTTTGAAACTACATTAGAAGATTTACATAATCATTTAATAAATTTTAGAAGGATTTAAGAGGGATTGAAGGATTTAGAACGATTCATTACATTTGAATTTATAAGGATTTTGTGCAGTATTTATAACCCCACTAAAATCTTTTATTTTAAATATTTTTCTTAGTATTTTGTAGAATTAGAAAATGTACATGTTCTTACTATAGAAATATTTCCGAATTGAAAAATCCTCCCCCCTCCCCCCCTAACGCCGAGAAAGCTGAAATGTCGCGAAGGCAAAAGAAATCATCCTTTTAAAAATATTTTTGTTTTGTGTAACCAATAATGCTTTTGGAATAAGATAAACTAATGTATCTATAACGCATTCTAAACAGTATTACATCTAATCGATGCATTAAATGAATTTTATAACAAGTTATTTTAATGGTACTTGTAAATACAGTCAGTAGATAAAGGGTTAATAAGGAGAAAAAATATGTCTAAGTGAATAATTTAGAAAACGCATAACGAATTTGAAAACCCAATTCCAGCAATTACCATATATAATCGAAACATATCCGAATTATTTTGTGCAACCCTGTATAGGAGCTATAAAATTTATTTACACCAAGCAATATAACAAAAATTAGCAAATAAATAAATAGAAATGCTTAATTCATCTTTTAAAAAGTTAAACTTAAACTTACACTATGTGCAAAACTACTTATAAGATGAGACAGTACTTTAAAAAAAGATGTCAAATTAATACCAAGTACTTTCAACTATAAAAACATAGTCTTCGTCAGAGAAATACACGAAATACTACTGTTATTACTACTGTTATAATAACAGTAGTATTTCTTGTATTACTCCGACGAAGACTATGTTTTTATAGTTCAAAGTACTAAGGTATTAAAGTAATTTAACGTCTTTTTTAAAATATTGTCTCATCTTTGAAGTAGCTTTGCACATAGTGTAAGTTTGACAAAAATTAGTTACAGTTAAAATTGAGTACCACAACTGAAAACACACTTCAAGCAATCATCGCTCAGAGACAATAATGTAACTGAATTCTTTTATGTGTCCCTGTAAATGAACGATAAATGCTATGCACAATCTGTTCTATATAGTAAGCATCTTTTAGTGCACCTCAGTTATGTATATCAATTTGTAATATGTTTAAAATAGTGCAATATCATTAAAATACACGGTAAACGATTTTTCGCTGTAGGCAATAATGTAACTGTGTTCTTTTTAGCACCTCTGTAAACGGGCTATAAATACTACACACTTTATTTTCAATATCGAACATGCTATGCTAAACTTCAATAACATATATTAATTACATAACAATCTGTGTATATTTACTCCAGTTAGAGCGTGAAGAGACAGCCAGACGGCCTGACAAACCGAATTCATAAACACTTTTGAACTTTGTTGGAAAGTGTTTAAAAAAATGTGCTGTGCCTAAAAACTGTTAAATGGTTGACAGTAACCGAAAATCAGAAATCATTCTAGATAAATCTATGATTTTCCATTTACGATCAGTTTTCGATTATTAAATTATCATTTTCTCATATCTTTAGCGGAATAACAATACTGATTTCATTTGGCACAGATATGTGTCAATATTGCATAAATAGGAAATATTTCCAATGAAATGACAATATTGGTGAAATATTGGATTTATAGAGGAAATATTGCATGAAATAAACTATCTATTGCCTACATTGCACCAATATTGGCAAAAAATTAAACATTCCAATTTGTGTGGAAAAATTTCATGCCTATATATTGGCATTATTTGAAGTCTATATATTAGCATTATCTGAAGCCTATATATTAGAATAATGCTTGCATTGCCAATATAAAAAAAATATAGCAAGTACAAGCAAAATGGACCTAGTATTGTTTTCATACTAGTAATTTTTTAAAGTGAATACATTTATCAGACATACTCGTCATACATTTGACACAAGTGAATACATTTATCAGACATATCTTATCAGACATACTCGTATTTGATAATAAAAATAAAACTGTCTTTTGAATAATAAAATTTGAGAAATTATTTTCAGCCAAATTTTACTTTAATAAAATACATCTAGCGGAATTCTAAAAAAATTATCCTATAAGAATCATTCCATGTAAAATCAACAGATGGGCTGTGCCACACCATTTTTGATTCTGATGGTATTAAGTACGTAATTTGTACCAATCTTGTGAACCTAAAATTGCTTTTGGTATTTAAAAAAAATTTTTGCACTTGAGATATAGCAATTTGTTTACGCCGTAGACAAGACATAATTTTTTGACTTTTTTACATGGTTCTATCTTCAATAGAAGAAAGTATTGTAATAGAAATTTTTTTCGACTTCCAGTTTTCGACTGATTTACACGTTTTAGTGGTCAGAGATCTTAAAAACACGTTTATACAAAATGTCTCTCTGTCCGTGTGTCGCCACTGTACCATCAAAAAGTGTATGAAGTTATGCATAGAATTGAACCAAATTTTCTGTGTATGTTTTTGGCTATGGGCAGCAGGTCCTCCTTAAATTTCGAAATATTCCGTTGGAAGGGTGCGCTGTAATAGCTCTATTGTACATCGTGCAGCGACGGTAACTTCGCATCCTGCTAAGCCGGCTATTCCCAAACAGCTGATGTACAGTCGTCGAAAAAAAAGTAAAACCCCCTAAAACTCTGCAACTGATTATAATAGAAAAAATTTACAGGTACCATACGATTAGAAATAGACACGAAAGTATACTTTTAAATGAGTATATAAAATTTGCTTATGGCACCATCTACAAATCAAAAACAGATCAAACTTTGTTTTTTTCAATGGCAACACCCAATTCTGACAATATATTTTAAATCTTCGGTTCAAACTATGCCTATAATAAATGAAATTTCAAGTCATTTGAATGATAAGTTTTTGAATTATAAACATTCAAAATTGAGAGCTTCAAATGTTAAATTACATTTTCGTATTTTTATTAATATCTCCTGAAATTATAATCCTACTGTGATAACTTTTTTGTTTAATTATAATACTAAAAAACTCAAACGTAAATACATTGTGTTTGTAATTTTAAAAATTTAATAATATGAATTATGAAATTAACATAAAAAATATGAATTGCAACTTACAATTTTTTTAATAGATTTATGTTTATTGTGTCCTGCTTTATGCAAATTCTCAATTTCAAAATTCTCTTCCAAGTAGTTTTCGAATTATGAGCAAAAAACGTCAAAATAACGGTTTCAGGGGCCGTCTATTATGTCCAGAAAAGCATAACTCGAAAAAAATATCTTTTACTCATTTTAATGAAATATTTGAGCTGGCAGTAATCAATTCATATTAAGCGAGGGAAATGATAGTATTCGCAGGAAGTAATACATTAATAGAAGTGAGTGTAATTCTGCAGCATTTTAACAATCGAGTACCGAACTACAATTTGGATACAACCCCTAAAATAGGCTCATTTTAAAGTAATTAATTTCTTGGAAACTAATCATGCTAATTTCATGAACATTTGGATTTAGGATAATTGAGAATCTATTTATGGTGTCAGACTTGGGTATTGTTATCGAAAAAACAAAGTTTGGGTACGTTTTGATACCCCCCCGCCCCCCTAAGCAAATTTTATATACGTCATTTAAAAGTAGACTTTATTCCCAATCGGGTACCAATAACTTTCTTCTACAACAATTTGTTGCAGAATTAGCAGGGGTGTTTATTTTTTTTTCCACGACTGTACAACAGAATAACGAAACATTATTGATTTTAATAAACATCATGATCGGGATTAACTCGTTTTTACTCCGATTAATTGGCTGAAGCAGAAATTTAAGATGAAAATCAAAGTTGGTATAGTATTGGACAGTTAGAAGTATAAAGACATATTGAAATACATTTGTAAATACATTTTGAAATATTAAGATGTATGAGATAGAAGAAAGTTTTGGAATGGAACATTCAACTAGATTCAAAAGACTGTAGAATTTTTACATGAATTAGCAGAATAATATGATAAGGAATACTTGAACGGTATTATCTGGACTGTGATGCGTGACACTAGTGCATGAAAATCGTACAAAATCGGCGTTTTATTGAAATACTTTGATTTTGGCATAATATAACTTTTATTAATCTTTATATAGTTATATAGCTAAACCGAAGTCGGATAAAATCAGTCTTAGTCCGTTACTAACAAGTATGGTTGGACGCAGGAGATACATCATCTCAAGCGTCGCACTAAAAGGAAACGTTGCGCGATGGGAAGAAACGGCAAAAGTCCACGACACTGACAAAAAAAAAAAAAAAAAAAAAAAAGACTCAAAAAAGTAGATGAAAGTTTTCTAAACATTCCAGATTCATAAAAAAGTTAAAATCTAAGTGCAAAATTCACTTTGATTAATAATTAAAATTCATAAAGATACAAATAAATGTAAATACATTGCTTAAAGGTGCATCAAACATAATAAAATCATTTAAAAACACATTAAAGTCCTTTTAAAAACCAAAAAGGTTTTCAACCGAAACTTACTCGGCCTTCATCAGGGAAAAACTAATAGCTGTCATCCCTTTGCGCCTTCTAGCTTTCCCGGAACAGACCATTCTACTTCAACGGTGGTATGGAATGTAAGGTGGAATAGAAAATGTTATTCAAAATTTTACAAAAGAAGCACGGGTTTATCAATAATTTTCCATTCTCCCTTATATTCCATACCACCCTTGATGTAGAATGGTGTGCTCCGGGCAAAGCTAGAAGACCCAAAGAGATAACAGCTATTAGTTTTTGACTGATGAAGGCCGAGTAAGTTTCGGTTGAAAACGTTTTGGTTTTTAAAAGGACTTTAATGTGTTTTAAATGATTTTATTATGTTTGACGCACCTTTAAGCAATATATTTACATTTATTTGTATCTTTATGAATTTTAACATTCCAGAGTTCATGCGAAATCAGTGAACGGGTCAAAAGTACAACATTTACCTTCAATAAATCTGTTCATTTTATGGAATTTTGCACAATTTTGAGATTTTGACAACTTGTTTATTTGATATTTCCCCTTCAAAAATTATAAAGTTTTTGTTTTGTCGTTCTACTTCATTCAATCAAATATACTTTAATTCTAAAACGTGTTTTTGGAGCGTTTTATATCTTTTGTTTATGAAAATATGTTTTTTAATTGTACTTTTTACAAGAACAGAGATAAAAAAAAAACAAGTAATATAAAAATTTTGTTTTTAAAGTCAATTCCTACTTAGGCCATCAAAGAAAAATTTAATATAATTAAGCTAATATGAGTTTTTGTTGCATTAAAATATCTCAATTTGTTGATTTTCTATAAGCAAGTAGGTTTACAATGGAACTCTATGGGAATTTGGCGAAATATTACAGATATCGCCAAGTTGGCGTCACTTTTGGCGACTCATTTTGGCCGCCAAATTTGGCGATATATCGCCAAGTTGGCGACAAACTTGGCGGTATTTGGCGACAGAACAGGTCCCCCCCTACGGTAACCCTTATTGAAAATACTTTCATTGAAATTCAATAACCAATGGCGGCCATTTTGTTTCCCATGCAAAACTAAAATTAATTAATTAAAATTTAATTAATTAATTAATATTTGAAAAAACTTTATTAACATCAATTGTCATCCAGTACAAGTTTAAAAAAATTTATTTCAACCTGATAGGATGAATAATGAGTATTTTATTAACGATTGAAAATTTGTACAAGATAAATATATAAATATATAAATAAATATAAGGAGAGTGTGATCTAATAATAGGAATTGAAAAAGTCCTTCCGGCCAGTGCCGGGAAGAAGTAGCTTTCATATTCCTTATTTTTAAAAAGCCAACTTATATTATTCAAACACACGAAGCTCAAGTAAGTGGAAACCGAATGTAGTAGATTCAATACTAATTTTTATCAATACTAAATCATTATGAATGAGAATTTCGTGAAATTAGTCAGCTTTATCCAAGCTGCTTTTATTTAAAGTCACTTATATTTGGCTGCCAAATTCGGCGATTTCTTAAAGTGACAGCCATTTTAAGACAACATGGTGGATGAGGCTAACCAGTGAACTTGGTCGAGACCTTAGTAATTGTTGTGCACATGCTCACTCATATCGGAATCGGTTGATATATACGAGTGCTGTCGCAGGCAAAAAATCAGATTTTTCAAAATGTCACCCACTTTAGAAATTGAAACTGCTATATCTGAGCCATTTTTAAGGTAAAGACAAACAAAAAATGCTCCTGATTCCTTATATCAAGGTCAAATACTTAAGAAAGAAACCTTTTTCAATTTCTAATTTTTTTGCACCTCAGTTTAAATATAATTTTTTTTTTTTTAATTTAATGGCCACCATTTTGAAACACGATGGCTGATGAAGCTGGCCAGCGGACTTGGTCGAAATATTGATGTATACTATCCACATTCCATCGAAATAGGCGAATAAGTGTGGTATCGCGTGACAAATACAAGATCGTTTCAAAGTGTTAGCCATGATAGAAATTCAAAGTGCTATAATTCAACCACTTTTTAAGATATAAACAAAAGAACAAATTTTCAGAAACAAAAACTGCTCCAGAATCTTTGTATCAAGGCCAAACACATAAAAAAATCTTTTTCATTTTCCAATTTTTTAATACCTCATTTTAAATTTTAAATTACATTTTTTTTTAAAAATGGCAACCCTTTTGAAACAAGATGGCGAATGAAGCTGGCCAACGAACTCGGTCGAGACATTGGTATGTACTATGTATAAACGAAGTTACATCCAAATCGGTTCATAAATACGCCTTTTATCGCGTGACAAAATTCAGGACGTTTCAAAATGTCAGCTTCGCTAGAAATTCAAAATGCTATAACGCAGCCATTTTTTAAGATATAGACGAAACAAAAACTGCTATGGAGTCTTTGTATAAAGGTCAAATACATAAGAAAAAAATATTTTTCCATTTTCAATTTTTTGGTACCACATTTCAAATTTTAAATTTTTAAAAAATTTTTAAATGGCCGCCATTTTGAAACAAAATGGCGGATGAAGCTGGCCAACGAACTCGGTCGAGACATTGATATGTACTATGTACACACCGAATTACATCCAAATCGGTTCATAAATACGAGAGTTACAGTGTGACATAGGTCAGATATATATATATATATAACCACTAATTAAACATAACCAACCACGTCAATTATTATGAATTAAAGCTGTAAGTATATATAAAAAAAAAATTATAAGAATTATTATGAAAGAAAAAGAAAAAAGTGGACACCGACAAAAAATGGAAAAGCTTATATATTGAATTACGTTGTCAAGGGCACAGAATTCAATGATATAAGCAAAATGGTTGTTTTCTGTGAGAAAAATAAGCTAAAGCTAAAAATTATTTTCCCCTGTGCCCAAACAACCATTAAAATCAAGTGAATTGATTAAAAATGAAAACAGAATAGAAACAAATAATATGAAATGGAAGAATCAATAAAACCTATTTAAATATTTATAGGATATAAAATATAAATAATAAACACCATACCGATTAATGTTTCAGTATTTTACAAATAACCACGCGCACATGTCTACCAGAATATCATAAAGATTAAGGTGAATAAAGCAGTTAAGAAATCACAGTAATTGATACCAAAGGATGCAGGTAATACATTTTGAAATAAATTTTGAAATACCTTGTTAAATACATTTAATATAATATAAAATAATAGTAATTACACTATTTAAAATGCACTATTAAATTAATTAATAACTGTTTAACAATATCGTCAAATTTTTGCTAAAAATACCCCCTGGTGTAGTAAATTATAACTGAAATGGAGCTAGAAAAATTAAAATTTAGAGCTATCTTAAAAAGACAAATTTTGGTGCTGCCATCTAGTATTACTTTTATTCAACTGTCACAAGATAAATATTTGTAAGCATTTGAATGTAAATAATTTTTTAAACAGCAAAACCAAACATATCCTTATATATAGATAATTATAAACCTAATATAAACCACACAATGTATTAAAAAAAAACTATTGTTAATAAAATTTAAAAGCATACAAAATATTCTATTAGCTAACTTATTTAAACTAAACTAAGAATTTAAATAATTCTAGAACATTGATAATATATAGCATATAGCTATATGCTATAAAACAAAATAAATTCAGTAATAATTAATATAAATAATCATTAAAAATAATATAAAAATTATTTTTTAAATCAATTATATATAAGATAATTATAAAATGAACAGGAAATAAAAAACATATGGAAGTATATAGAAGGTTAAATGATACTTAAATTCCCATTACTTAAAAAGCACAAATATAGAATGTAGATTATTTTCATACATCCATAAAAATCCAAAAAGTATGAATGTGGGACATTCAAAAACATTAAACCGATAATAAATTGAAAATAGATAAATATTAAAAAGAATAGAGGAATAATAATAAAATTAATTACCCAATTTTAATACATACAGTATAACTATATTTATATTAAACATACTTATATGTATATTAATCACTATAAAAATGGCATACTATTAGTAATTAATATGATATTGTCCTTAGTAAATTAAAATTTAATAACAAATGATTGTAAATTAGATTAATGAATAATTAAGCTAATTATAATATTAATGAAATTCTCCAATTACATATAAAATATCAAATCAACATCCATATAAAATACGTATCAAAAATATAGTAATAATACAAAAGTCCCCATTTTTTTTTATAATTAACCATTGCGTATTATCCAGACAACACCACCCTCCTCTGTACTCTAACATCTACCCACCCAACCAACCTATAATAATTTTTTTTATATTATTTTACAATTTTTAATTTTTTTATAGATATTTTTTTATTTTATAATTTTTTTTGTAATTTTGTTTACGCATGTGTTAATTTGTTTTAAAAGATCATGTAAGAAAAGTACTAATTGTATATTAATGAATATATGAATTTTTTTGGAAAACCATGATTTAATGCATCATAAATTAGTTTTTTAATATTATTGTTAATTAGAGGAGAAGAACATAAACATTTTATTCTATATAAATGAATAAGAATTATATTTCGAAATACAGAATGATCTAGACAAGATTTAAAATTTGTAAATGTATTAACTTTGAATTTAAATTCTTTACGTTTGTCATATAAATCTGTGATTGTTTTGTTGTCTTTTATTGTAATTTTAAGATCTAAGAAGTTAATTGTATTGTTAGATAAAAGGTTTTCCGTTAATTCCAAATTAGTGGGATAATCAACTGGAAATCGAGTAATTGCAGATTGATCAGTATCAATTAAAATTATGTCATCAATATAACGATATAAATGTAGATTATTATTAGTAAAATTACGTTCATAATGACATAAGTATAAGTCAGAGAGTAAACTGGAAGTACAACCGCCTTGTTGTATACCGACATGCTGTAAATATAAAGTGTTATCTTGCAATATATAATTATTATAGATAATGAAGTTAGTTAAAGATTTAAAATATGCAATATTTTTTATTTTATTTTATTATACAATAATTAGATGGTAATTCTTGTTTTTTATAATACTTTTTAAATAATGCATTTATAATTTTATGTAAATCTAATAGGTCTATATTATTAAAAAGATCTTTGAAGTCATATGTCGTTATATTATAAACACAATGAAGATTTTTTAAAATATTGACAAGTTGATAGCTATTTTTTATACAATGTGTATTATCATTGTTTGTAGTAAGTACATATAATTGATTAAGAATTTTTAAGAGAAGTTTATTGGCTTTATTATTATATGTATTGCAACCAATAGTAACAGTCCTAAATTTAATTGGAGTTTTATGAAATTTGGGAATAAGAACTAAATATGAATAATTAAAGTTAGTAGATGAAATATTTAATAGTTTATAATAACTTCGAATTTTACGATTATTTACAATTACATTTTCATTAGTTTTTTGAAATGACATATTAGAAGAAATACAATTTGTAAGAAGTTGGTGATAATATGATTTACATATAATAGTATAATTGTTGGGAGATCTGTCTACATATGTAATAACGTAGTTTTTTTGTATATATATATATATATATATCAATTTTGAACGGAAGGTGGTTTCGGGGTCTGGGGGTCATGATCGATGTAAACATACCAAAATTTTTTGAAATCGCTTTCCTCCGAACGGCTGCAATAGGTAGCTTTTTGTAAAGAAAGCTACCCAAAAAAAGCTCCGAATTGTTCCGTCTGTTCACCGTTTCCTCCGTTATTGGGTGAGAGAAATCCCCGAAAATAGCATCCTCCGCGATTCGCCCGGTTTCGGAAGGTTCCAAATAACACTATCGGAAAATTTCGTCTTTAAACACTAAATTATTCGTCATTTTTAAACAAATAATTTCCGTACTCCGAGAAAACATGCTTCTTCCGTTAATTCTTCCCGGAAATCTGAAAAAGAGGGAAATATTCCGTTTATTCCGTGTACGCATGCGTATTTGTATTAATACCAAAGTTCGAATTTAATTTTAAAATGAAAAATCGAAAATTCAATAAATTAAAATTTTTAATTTATTTATAAACAAACAAATAAAAATAATACTTTCAAATTTAATAAAGTAGAAATTTTCTTATTCATTTAAACTTATTCGCAATGCTTTTTTAGAGTATTAAAAAAAATATTCGCATGTACAATATATTCTAACACATTTAAAAAATATATAACAGTTCAATCTAGTTAAAAACATTGATTTTATTAAAAAAAAAATATTCGCATGTAGAATATATTCTAACGCATTAAATAATATATAATAGGTCAATCAAGTTAAAAACATTGATTTTATTAAAAAATATTCGCATGTAGAATATATTCTAACGCATTAAATAATATATAATAGTTCAATCAAGTTAAAAACATTGATTTTATTCAAAAATATTCGCATGTAGAATATATTCTAACCTATTAAATAATATATAAGAGTTCGATCAAGTTAAAAACATTGATTTTATTCAAAAAAGCAAAAATTTCTTTGCGAATTTAATTAAAAATATAATATTCATATTATACATATAACAATAAAATTATGTCCTATTAAAATGTGTGTTATATGCGATAATTTCTATCCTCCGTTATTCCATAAGTGTTAAAACATCAGCCATTATTTCATAACGATGAAATGTCGCTGCAATTAAGTTTAACTTTCCGAGATTTCTGAACAAAAAAATTAACAAGCCTTACTAATCCACCATTTCAAGAAAACGCATATCTTCATTTAAACTCGGCTTCTGCCAAGTGCTCGCTGATCGAGTGGTTAAGATGCTCGATTCAAAACGCACAGTCTCAGGTTCAAAACCAAGGGGATCCACGAAAGAAAGAGAGATTTATTTTTAAAAAACTCCGTTTTTGAGATTACGGAAACTTTCTGTTCTGAAACGGAAAAAAGAGAAAGGAAATTTCTTCAATTCCCGGATATATACCGATAGCAGTGCTGCCAGGAATATTTTCGTGTATTGAAGAAAGTATTTCTGATAGTGCATGTTTGAGGGGTCTCAGGACTCTTAAATCTTCAAAATGTTCGAAATTTTATTTTATTTTTAAGTGATATAAACCCCTATCTTTTCTCAACATTTTGATATAATTATTTCCTTGAAATTTCTATTAGAACAGAAGTTCTGGCTTTTAGAATTATACTCGCGCAATAGCTGAAGCGGCAATTCCGAAACTTTCGACAATTTCGAAGTCAATTTTCTCCAAATGACGTCTTTGGGCATAACGCGCAGGATATCTCAAAAACTTCTGAATATTTTTTCATGAAACTTTCAAAACGTCTGTTTCATGTTAGTCTGTATAAACTGAACCTAATATTTCATTTTTGTTGTTAAAAAGAAAAAAAAATATATTTTTTAGGTGAATAAACTATTGAAATTTTCAAAATTTTGTGTTAGCTAAATACCAGTTTGCATTAAAAATATAAAAAGGCTTTAAATACAAATTTATTTAGGTTCATTGGAATTATTACAATCTAAAGTATAATTAGGTACAAAAAATTTCATTCTAGTTGCAAAATTTATTTTAAATCCTGCGCGTAAGCTGTCATACCAATTTTCTGCTCGACAAATGTTTGACAGTTTGGAGCCCCCTATAAATACTAATTCTGCATCTTACAATTTTTAAATACATGAAATGAAAGAACATACTTGTATCTTTAATTCCATTTAAAATTGTGTTTTTAAAACATACACATTTTAAGATATTAAATGTTGAAAATGGTCCTTTTTTTAAAATTTTTTTCCAATTTTTAAGAGTCCTGAGACCCCTTAAACAAGTGGTCCGAAAATTCTGGATTAATTGGGGGTACTGTGACTAGATTTACTTTTAAAAGTTCCAGTCACGCAGTATGTAATCACAATAGTCAATTATGATTTCAGATTAGCTTTTCTCACTTTTAACAACATACAGTTTGAGGTTTTTACGAGTTCGAAACTATGCCCACGAAAACATTTCTTTTTCCCCCGCTGTGCATTCGTAGTGAAAGGGTTAAATGTCCTAAAACTTTATAACCAATCAATTTGTAATATTGTAAATATTAATTAGTAATATCAAATTTAAAAAATTGCTATTATTTTTTTTATATCATGGTAGTTTGCCGATTTTTCAGTGAGCAATATAAATTGTTTAATACAAAATTTGTTAAATAATATTTTTCGAAAACAGTGACACATATTTTATGAAACAAAACAAAAAAATAATAATAATAATAACAATTTTATAGAAAATTTTCTAAATTTGTAATCCCTTATTTACAAGAATCTCTTACATATCAAGAAAGGACTTTAAAATTACATTAGTATCGAAAGTTACTGAAGATATATGTTTAAAGTAAGTTGATATAGCGTAATAATAAGACACATTCATGCCATAAAACTAAAGAATTGTATCAAGATTTGATATCAAGAAGCATAGAAAGTTACTGAAGACATATGTTCAAACTAACGTAATAATAAGAAACGTTCTTGGTCATACAACTAAAGAATTTTGTCAAGATTAGATATCAAGAAAAACGGATACTTTGACATTACAACAGTATAGAAAGTTACTGAAGACATATGTTCAAACTAAATTGAAATAACGTAATAATAAGATGTATTCTTGCAATATAACTAAAGAATTGTGTCTAGATTTGATATCAAGAAGTACAGAAAGTTACTGAAGACATATGTTCAAACTAATGCAATAATAAGAAACATTCTTGGCCATAGAACTAAAGAATTGTGTCAAGATCAGATATAAAGAAAAACGGATACTTTGACATTACAACAGTATAGAAAGTTACTGAAGACATATGTTCAAACTAAGTTGATATAACGTAATAGTAAGAAACATTCTTGGCCATACAACTAAATAATTGTACCAAGATTGGTTATAAAGAAAAGTAGCTACTATAAAATTACAACAGTATAGAAAGTTACTGAAGACATATGTTGAAATTAAGCTGATATAAAGTAACATTATTAGCCATAATTAAGAAACAATATTGGCCATACAACTAAATAATAGAGTCAAGATTAGATATTAACAAAGGCAGATGCTTTAAAATTACGACAATATAGAAAGTTATTGAAGACATATGTTCATACTAAGTTAATATAACGTAATAATAAGAAACATTCTTCGCCATAAAGCTAAAGATTTGTGTCAAGAGAAGATATCAAGAAAGGCAGATACTTTAAAATTACGACATATAGAAAGTTACTGAAAATATATTTTCAAACTAAGTTGAAATAACGTAATGATAAGACACATTCTTGTCCATACAACTAAAATGTTGTGTCAAGATGAATTTGTTCGCATTAAATAAAAATCTAATGCGAAAGAAAGACAGAAACCAAAATTATATTGCTGATTAAATAATATTATATAAACAGATTTACCTTTTCTTTTTCCATTAAAAAACCTAAATGAAAGGCACTAGCCAACTCCGAATAACATGCCTGGAGATCACGTGATGTTTTCAGGTACTTCTTTTGAATATATTTTGCTACACTTTTGTGGCTCCAGTGTAGGTAAGGTCTACGATCCACGTAGTACTCCTTTAAAAGTGGCTCTGAAAATGGAATGAGACATACATTTAAATTTTCAAAAGAAAATTCAAAATTATACCATTTAGTTTTTTCTAATTATAATTTACTGGAGCATAATCACGTAAACTTCTTTTTTTCCTTTTACTGTTAATCAATATTCAAGAAAAGGCAAATATTCAAGTTTCAAAAAGATTTTTATTTAACCATGAACAGAAATTTAGAGAGAGTTCATCTTTAAGGGGACAGTGTGATTTGGAACGAGCAAAAATTCGAATTTTAGTTTTTTTTTTTTTATTAGAGTGTATTGTTTAAATAAAAAGAAAAAATATCGACATATTGTCAAATAGGTGTCAGAAATGTTCATACTTTTTACAAAGGTCAGCGATGAAATACTACATGACAATGTATTTAAAATGCATTTTTCTCAAAACAAATTTTCCGTCGTCTATACATTTTTAAAATGTTCAAAAATCATTTTGATTTTTATTCAAAATTATCAAAATCGCTAAGGGATAATTTTGATGTGTGCTACAAGAACTCTGTGCATAAGCTGTGGACTATTGGTTTACTAAGTACTCAAATTAATAAGAAAGTCTGTTAACATGTGAATTTTATATGAAAATTCACTTTCGTGCCAGTTTTTTTTTTTGTCTTTTTAAAAAAATTACTGTGTAGTATTAACAAATGGATACATACATTTATTCTAGAATGGTAGAAATTTGTCAAGGTATAGTTTACGAATGATGCAGTTTTAAAGTTTTAACTCCTAAACTTTAATTCATTTTTAATCATTGCAAAGCAGATTGCAATTTTTAAGGATAACTCAAAACGAGAGAAGTTCGGCGGAATGAGCTGTATTTTTATATAGTTTTTACAATTGACCCATAATTGTAGTTTTTTAAGCATAACTCAAAACCTGATTGATGGAACGAGCTGTAATTTTGGATTCGCATGTTTGAAGTTCCTAGAAATTGATTTCTGTTAAAACATTCTGTTAAAACATTAATATTTATTATTCACGAGTTTTAATATTTACTATGCATGAGTTTTAATTTTTATTACTCATGAATTTTATTATTTTACAATTTATTAAAAAAAATAAATAAATTATAACCCATGAAATTTTGAACGGGAATCGATTTCTAAAAACTTAAAGTATATAAATTCCAAATATCAGCAAGTTTTAAGTTATGCTTAAAAATTGTATGTCAATTCCAAAAACAAATTTAAAATCACAGCTCATTTCGCAAAACAGGTTTTTAGTTATCCTTAAAAATTTTAATCTGCTGCAGCGATTATAAACGTATTTAATATTAGGAGTTCGAAAACATAAATCAGCATAACACACAAAGTATTTCTTCGAATGACTTCCGGTTTAGAATCCTAAGGAGAAAAAAAGATATGATATCACAATTAGGTTTTATTGTTGAAAATTTTAAAGTTTGTTACAATTTCTATAAGTAGACGACCGCCTAAGCAAAATTCAAAGATAGCATTCATTTGTAAGGTGCTATTAATAATGAATTGGTACCAGTCACATTTTTATATGATGATTTGCGGCAGGTTAGTACGTGGTGCTCACTTTTTTCTTTCCAGGACTGTACACAGAACTGGAAGAATAAAGAATAAGAAGAAAAAAATGGAAGAATAAATCCCTAAAAATATAACCTGGAAGAATAAATCCCTAAAAAAGCTACTCAGATGTCTGTATTGTTTTAATGCAACGTGAAGACTAAATACTATAATGAATGGTGAAAAAATGCCATAGTTGAAAATTTCAAGAGCAGTGTAATCATTTCAGACAATAAAGAGTTAATGCAGTCTTCCGTATTGTCTTTTTTGACAATACAAACAAATGAAACAACTCAGTTAAGACTACATATCCTCTAAATTTCTTAATCTTTTGACAAGCATTTTCTATTTCGAGAACAGTTATAATGTATAAGGGTAGATCAAATGAAAACGGAACAGTGGTTATAATATGGTTCATTTTTGTATGAGTGTAGTGTAATTTTGTGTAGAGGTAGAGCAGAAAGTAAGGAAGGCAACCTCTACTGCGGAAATGGACTTGTCCTAGGTCGTTTGATTGCGCTGGGCAGTGTACGGAAAACATGCACTGACACTGATTTGTGTGAGGAACAGATATAAGCACTTCCGCAACGGAATATGGGAAGTTTTAGTGGTCAGTATTGGAATACCAACCGTATAGCCCAGATCTTTCGCTATATGATTTTCCCATCTTTTTTCCGCTGAAAAAGGCATTGTACGGTCGCCGTTTTTGCTCGGACAGCGAAGTCATGGACAATACGATTTCAGCCAAAGAACTTCTATGGTATTCAACGCTTAGTGAAACAGTGGGAAAAGTGCTTGTTTAGCTTTGGAGATTATGTTTGAAATAAACTGACATTTTACTCTGTGGCTCCTGTTACGTTTTCATTTGATTCAATCTAAAAGTTAAAACGTTAAAAAGTATTTGCACTATATATCAAAAAAACAATATTAGACTTCCAAAGCGAAATGAGAATTTTATTTGAACATGCACATATAAAAACCGTGATTCATTGAAATTGAAATTTCTGCTGTGTTATGAGTATTTAAAATTGTTTAGTCAAATGCGACTTTCATTTGTAATAAATGTAAGTAGAAAAAATCATTACTTAACTTTACAAAACTCATTTACTGATGATCGAAACACATGCTTTAAGTTCTTAGATTAAAATGTGGCCTTCATATTAGATTTACTTTGACGTCATATGCCCTATAGTATTCTAGGGATTCCTGCGAACCTAAGCATATGCCGAATTTAAATAGATCCTTTATTTACGAGAGATACATACATAGATATCAGGACGTGAATTTCAAATCTCGCCTTATCCAAAAAATCAAATTTTGGGAAATTGCGTAAAACCCCTAACTACGTCCATTGGTTTTCATTGTAAACCAGGATTTTACAATGGTAGAAATACATGATAGAACTAGTTTTTTTTTAAATATTGTTGTGATTTTTTGGTGCAGGTTTACCAATAGAAATGATTGATTGAGAAAACACGATTTTTTTAAATTCTGGATAAGGCGAGTTGTGAAACTCACATCCTCATACATCGATATAAGCCAATATATACATGCATATAATAATATATTAATTTACGATGCTAATACAATTTTATACAATGATAACTTTCATTCTATGACTATATGAAATAAGCTCGAAATCCGTTCTTCCCAAAAGGAAGCAAAAAGATGAGGGGTTGTATCCAAATATAGTAGTACGTGCAATATCGTGTACGCTATCTTGGCACTAATCAACATATATTTATACAACCCCTCATATATTTACTTCTTTTTTGAGAACAACGGATTTCGAGGTTATTCTATCGACGATAATTTTCAGAATTTTCAAGCTATGATTTTAAGACTTTCACAAAAGTTGCACTATATACTTAGCTAATACATTATGCATATTATATTTTGTTTGCTTTCGCTCATGCGCAGTGAAACATTTTTTAGTAAACCTGCTCATTTTTCACCCAATTTTTATTATTTTTTAATTCTGATTGCAGAATTTTGTGTACAATGTTGTTTGCCATATTTTCTGAAAATAACTTTTTTTTTATATTAAGAACTCTGCAAATTATAAGCAACAAACTTGGCAAAATTTGGGACTGTTTTTATAAAAACCTTAATTTCTCTACGAGTATACATGCTATCCTCATAAAAATGAGCACAGTGTATTACAATAAGCCACTCATTAATAATCTCGAGTTTGAACGCTTTTGCTAGATTAGTTTTTACAGGGTTATCCAAAAGATATTCGTTCTTTTTCACTTTGTTGACGGTCCCCTATGGAGTTTCAGGAAAAAATCTTCGCGGAAATATATGACGTATACTATACTTTTTACACACCTGCAGTTTCAGGTTAATTCCTCATGTATTTTTCTAGATATTTAACAAAACGTCTAAAATCGCAAGTGATCGGTCACCTGTGGCCATATAGTGCATATTTCATTATCCAATGTCGAGAAAAGGCTTAACTGAAAAAAGAATGTTCGAATAGAATAGGTTTGTTGCTCATAGAAATCTAATTTAGGTTAGACTTGAGATTAAACTTTGGGTTAATTTTAAGAGAATGAAACGCAGAAATTTATCATATACAAGCATACAGGCATATACACTATGACGCAAAAGTTTAGACAATGAAGAAATTCTTACATACTTTGAAAAATATTTATTCAATTTTCAAATCACTGCTTGAAATTAATGTGCTGTACATATAAACAATATTTATAACAAAGAAAAGTGGAATTGTACATATTGCAATAAATTAAATGGTAACAAAAATAAACTGCTGCCTCAAAAGTTTAGACACAAATTAAATAAAATCGAAATAAACAATTTTTAAAACCTGGTTGCGCATCCATACTTATGTATTACGTCATATACACGAGATTGCATGGAAGAAACTAAATCTTGCATAGTTTGTGGATCGATATCGTACCATGCATTCTCAATAGATGTCTTAAGTTCCTTTTCAGAAGAGTATTGTCTAGCGTTGCTATAAACTTTGCGACACATGATGCTCCAAAGGTTTTCTATAGGGTTAAGATCTGGGCTACATGCTGGCCAGTCGAGAACTCTTATATTATGGGAATTAAACCAAGATTTTGAATGTTTTGCAGTGTGAATTGAAGCATTGTCTTGCTGAAATTCCCACTGAGGACCCCCTAGAAGCTCAGCAAATGGCAGTAGGTTTTCTTCTAATGTCTGTGTATAATGCTGTGAAGTTTGACGACCACTGGTGAAGGTCAGAGATACTTGTCCATTATAGCAAAAGGCTGCCCAAACCACCACCGAGCCCCCTCCTTGTCTGCGACTAAACAAACGTCGAGGTTCCTTCCGCAAGTCATGCCAATACGATAAACAACCATCTGGACCATCCAGATTCCACTTTTTTTCATCGCTAAATATGACTGACTGCAATTTCTCTCCATATGACATATGCTTTCGAGCCTACATAAGTCTTTGTAACTTATGATATGGTTTCAGAGCTGGTTTCTTCTGCATTTTGCTATAAACGATTGTTCCTTTTTCCAAAATTCGTCTACGAATCGTATCCTTTGATACAGAGAGTCCCGATGAGCTTTGAACTCCACGTACGCTCATTTGTTGAGTACTCGCTAGTCTTTGTATCAGGTGATCCTCTCGTACATTTGTCACACGTGGCCTCCCAGACCGACATTTTGCTTTATATTCGGAACCACTCGATAAAACTCGATAAATAGATTTTTTTGACCTATTAATAATAGCAGAAATTTCAGAAACGCTCTTCCCTTCACCTTTCAACTGCCAAATCCTTGAAACCTCATTCACTTGAATTTCTTTAGCTCTCGGCATGTCGACTATGAAGCGCAATCGTTTGCAGAACTTAAGTACTCCAAATTTGTGACATCATCGATTCTAAATTTGCATATGCCAGCGAATATTCAAAGAAATTTAGAATAGTGTCTAAACTTTTGCGACAAGCACATTTGAATTTTTATGAAAAAAAATTAGTATTATAGCAAATAAAACGACTGTCTTTTGTACATAGCATTTTAAATCAGTTTTTGAATATATTTACAGGTTTTTGTAATTCTGACGTCATAATTCTACATTTTAAAGCTGAATGACGTCATTGTCTAAACTTTTGCGTCATAGTGTACATAGACGAATAGAGATAGAATTCTTGACGCTATGCTGCGGTTGGATAAAATAGTATTTATATCTCAAGCAATGTAAATCTTTTAAGACAAATGTAAAATTTCTTAAGGATAGAAATACATAAAAAAATCTTTGCAGTTTATTAATGAACTGATTTATAAGTTGTCCATATAACGATACAAACATAGTGGTAGTACCTACTCATTTCCTTTACGGTCGTGAACCAAGTCGCTGGCCGGACGATATTTCTGTTTTGATTGTCGTCGGATGCTTCGACTGTCGACGCTAGGAGATCGATAAGTTCATTTTCCCGTAAACCATAAGTGGTGCATGCTAGAAATGTCGCCACTTTCCTCATTGTTCTAAAACCGTACCTGAAACAAACAGAAATATATATATCCTCTTCAAACCCGAAGGTAAAATAACACTGCGAATTAACACATTCATTGATTTTGCACAAACAGAAAGACACCATAGATGACAGAAGGAACCCTTTTTCTGAAATTGATACTTTAGGGGGCTGGTCATTTAGGTGCAGAAATTTGACTCTAAAATAACTAACACCCTTAAAATATAATTTTAATTATCAATAACCTAAATTACGCAGTAAAAAATCGAAGGCCTTTCATGAAATGAATGATTCAGAAATCCTCAAAATTTTTTATTGTAAAGTGTTTAAGTTAATTAATTATGAAAATTGGTTGCTTTCCTCGACACACTGTCTGAAATGCATTTTGCACACTTTGATGAAAATAACACTTATTTTATGAAGAAATAACTATCAGTGTTGCCATTTATTGGTTTTGATCCAAATCCAAAAACATTCAGCTATATAGAAGCAAAGTAAAAATATAAGAAAATCAAATAGTTCAGTTTATATCCTAATCGGTTTGGAAGTATCACATGTGATACTTCAGGACCGAGGAGGCTATACAAATATTCCATATTTTCTAGATACGGGCAAATGCATTGACAAATGGAGGAGTGATTGACCCTCCGTAGATTTTGAAATTTAATTAAATTTTATATCTGAATTTAATAAAATTTTATATGATTGAATAAACGTGGAATTTTGTAATGTTGTTTCAAACTATATTCCGATCTTCTATCTAAAATACTTAAATGTAATATGATATATTATATGAAATTTAATATGATGAAACATTAAAAAATTCAAATATTATTTTTCTTTTAAAGGCGTTTAATCAACATATGACATCACTAGAATAATTTATTTTTCACATTTGAAATCTTATACGCTTGTAAGAAATGTAATAGATCTGTCATGCACCAATTTCTAAACGATGCATAAAAAAAAAAATATTTTTGATATTTCTCAGTCAATTAATAAATTGTATGTCATGTAAAAATATTTAAGAAAGATTACAATGTTCCATCTCTTAAAAATATTCGTGTGACAATTCACTAAAAAGATCTTTAATTACATATTTAAAAGATAATAACCTTTCAATCACTTTTTTCAAGAACATAAATTATTTTGAATAGATAAAAATATAATTCACAGATTTTTTAGCTGCCTGAGAGATGCTTGAGTGACTGATGCTTAAATTTTCAGAAGGAGATAGGTTATGGTATATTTTGTAATATTTTTAGTGTTTCGTACTTAAAAAGTAAAAACGGAACCATTATAAGATCACTCCTGTGTCTATCTGTCCGTCTGTCAGAGCCATTTTACTCGTAAACTATGGGATGTGGAAAGTTCAAATTGGGGGAAGTAATAAAGACTGTTGACCCACAAACTTACAAATTATTAAACATTCACAAATATATTTAGGAATAATATAGAGGGGCTAATTAAGCTACCTGAAAAAAAAACAAACAAACATATGTTCTTTGTACATCGTGCGAAAGCTTTCGTAACGTTGAACTCAAAAATACATTTCTTTAAATTTTAGGTATTATAGTTGCAGAGATATCGTTGAAAATGTAGTGCAAAAATATGCCCCTCACACCCCTTTATTTCCGAATCTACTCAAACTAAAATTATGAAAAAATTAGAGGTAGTAGACATTAAATTAAACCTTCCAGGAAAATTATAGCGATTACCCTATAGGTCACACAGTTTTTGAGAAAAGCGCATTTTTCTGTTACATACAAATTTCTATTTGCGGGCATTGAGCAAAGGTGTTAAGGAACGTTGGAGGTACCTTTCGTAGTAGAAATATAAAAGAATTGTTGATAATCATTTTCGAAAAAAATCGTCATAATTAGCCGAGATATTAACCCTTAAAGACATGGACGGTTTGGACATACATAATGACAGAGGCGGCGTGCTCTATGTGCTATAGGCTTTTAAAGTGTAGATAGCAACTTTTAATGATACATTTTTGCTATGCAATGCGAAGTAGCAGTATAAAAGAAATAAACGTCAAATTGTTAAAAACAAGCTAATTTAATTACAATTAATCATATAAATACTATGGGATTCGCGACTAGTTTGCATTGGGTGGATATCTCTATAAGCCTCCCGTGTCTTTAAAAGTTAATTATAAACCTATCTGGAAAAAACGCGGCACGGACCACGGCGGCGTTGCAACTTTGCGACCTCCTTTCGAAACGCGCTTAGCACAATGTCAAGTTTAAACTATGAACAAGAGTTTCGTTTTAGCTACACTGTAAAAAGGAAAGATTAATACTACGCTGAATTTAGTTTTATGAAATGGCAAAGAAAGTTTAAATATGCACTACTTTTATTCTCAGCACCGAATTAAGTTCATCATAAACATATTAGGATAAGATTAAAAAAAAATGTTATGCAGAATAGAAATATTTGATATTATTTAGGCTTTATATCTGTTTAAACTTTTATGGTATATCCATTCATACTTTTCTAGTATATACATCTATACCCAACCCTACGTTGTATAGATTTTTACAAAGTCTTATTATTATTATTTTAGTAACGATTTTTTTAATAATGCAGTTAATAATTCATATATTTAATGTACGGAACATTTAGAGCGCGAGTAATACTCGAACTTGACCGTTTACTTAATAACTTACAGCAATTAAAAAGAGTAGTGAAAAAAATTAAACCTCTTAATGAATAAATAAACTTCTTAATGAATATATTTCAGACACTTACGAAATTTGTTTAGCTTCTTACTGTCTGATATGCAGATGTTTGAGTGAAATATTTTCAGATGGATTGGACATGGTAGAATATAGTATCGATATTTACTCATTACTTACAGAAATCAAAAAGTGTAGTGAAGAAAATAAATATCTTTTGAAGAAAATAAAACAGCTTTTGAAGAAAATAAACCTCTTTAAATGGGTAAAAATATAATTCACTGACACTTACAAACTTTTTTGAACCTCTAATCGTTTGATATGCAGATATTTAAGTGACGCTGAAATTTTTTGAGCGGGATTGATGTGGTATATTCCGTAATATTTTTTAATTACTTACAGAAATTAAAAAGGGTAGTGAGAAAAATAAAATATCTTTTGAAGAAAATAAACCTCTTTAAATGAATAAAAATATAATTCATAGACATTTACAAACTTTTTTTGAGCCTCTACCTGTTTCATATGAAGATGTTTGAGTGACTACTACTTAAATTTTCAGAGTGGAATTGGTCATGGTAATTTCTAGTCCATAATACTTATTCATTATTTACAGAAATTAAAATGAGTAGAGAAGAACATAAAATACTTTTTGGAGAAAATAGACTCTTTTAAGGAATAAAAACATAATTCGTACTCACTGCAAACTTTTCTAAACCTCTAACTGTTTGATATGCAAATGTTTCACTGACAGCTGCTGAAATTTCCTGAGTGAGATTGATTACGGCGGTTCTGCTTTTCTGAACAGATGGATTGTAGTGAAAATCTTATTTTTGCATTTTTTGTCGAGACCAGATAAATAAACGCAAATAGTGAAGAAATGTAAGTTGGAAAAATATTGTTTTAAATTTATATAATTGCTTTTATTTCTATAAGGGAAACTTGAACATATTTTAGTAAAAATCTAAAAACAAATCACAGTTAAAATAAAGTTAATAAATAAAGGAACGAGAAATAAAATTTTCACTGTCATTTATGCTACATACATGATATTAATTTTGCTCCTCATTTATGAGCTGCGGCCATTTAATTTAGAACGAATGCAGTTACAGTCAGCCACAGTTATAAAAGTAGCGCTTACCATAAAGTAGAGCGTAGATATTTTATGTCGAAAACAACTGCAGATATGGCGAAAATGTTAATTTGAATATGTTTCAACGTTGTCAGTGTGAATATCAATTAACTTGATTTGCATAAATTCTTCACAGAGCAAGAATCGTTTGTGCGACCGTGACCAATTCGATCATAGACAATAGGGCTAGCTCGAGGTAGGGAGCTTAGATATAGAAGGGATATTATATTTGTGTTTTTGTATATTATGATGATGATTCAATGACTGAATTGAAACCTGTCATTTTTAATATACATTTTTAATGTTTTTATAAAAATCGACGTTTTTTAAGCAAGTAAATGTGTTTTAATATATATTTTGAAGTGTTTTTTGGAATATATATTTAATGGTATGGTTAATAGTAGACGTAAATTAAGACTTTTGTACTTGCATTTAATATTTATTGCTTAACGATAATAAAATATACCCTGTATATTTCTTACTGTATAGTATATTCCTTTTTGCTGAGAGTGTAATTGTTTAACTATATAAAGAACCATTGACGTATATTTATCTATCTTATAATCTTATCAAATATTTAAATTGCTCTTCTTATTGAAAATTTTTTATCACATATTTATTCATTCTTTTAACATCAATTTCTAAATGAGTCGATGGTCATTAAAAACAGCTCATACATAATTTATTTCTTCGCTTATAAAACTTTATCGTTAAGACTCGTAATTCATGGCACAAAAAGAGATTATTTTTGAATTTCAAAGTTTGAACAAAGATAATTGATTAGAACGTCAATTAGCGAGAAAAAAGAATTTATAGAGCTATTGTATTTTCAAAATAAAAACTGCCGAGTAAACATTTATTATGTGTACACATTTTTTTTTTCAGAAAAATTGCTTAAATTAGCGGTCTGTAGAAAAATCTGGATATTATTTGCATTTTTTATATTTTACAAATAATAAATCAAAAATAATATTTGCAGCAATTCTTATAATTCTGAAGTTTTAGACGATTAGTTAAAGCTTTCTCTTCTGTCATAGGAATTAAAAGTCGGTACAGGTTTCGGCTTGAAATAAAACCGTCTACCTATCTTCCAGTAAAGTTATTGGAATCAAACATCCAAGAAATTACGTCAAACATAACATAACAACAACAACAAAAATGTATGATATTTTGAGCTTGAATTATTTGGCAACAATTAAAAACTTTTAAAAGATTTTCTGTTATGATTAAATAAGTATTTATGATTTTCTGTTATGATTAAATAAGAATTTGTGGTCTGTTTTAAATTTAAATAAATGTAATGGAATGAACCACTTTCACAGAAAAGAAGATATTTCTTGTAGTCACAAAAGACTTTTATTTGTTACGCCACAACCATATACATGCACATAAGCAATAGGACAATACTTGACAACAGAAGTTTCACATACTTAAAGATAACTAACACCACGGTTGGGTGTATTCAATTTTTCCGGTCAACGGATGTGATCCGGTATGCACCTTGGCTAGCTCATAACTGCGTGTTAAAGTTATAAAATTATTCCGTGCGCAAGGAAACACGACTTAGCGCCCTCTGGCCATGCGGAGAAGCTGCCAAAAAGATACGTTACATAACCATTTATATTTTGTTACATCAAATAGGTACATTTCATTAGTGATGGGCGATTTCGATTTTTTTAATCGATTTAATCGATACTATGGCCAACTCGATTTAATCGATACTATAAATTTTTTAATCGATGTCTCTAAAGGTCATATCATTTTCATTTTCCTTCAAAAATTTAAGGTCAAGTAGTTGCATGTCCAATCCCAAAACTTTCTTCTGTCTCATAAATGTTAAAACTTCAAAATTCGCTATCACAGTGTCAAATTTAAATAACCTATACCCATCATGAGGATCCAAAAGTATAGGTTCGTTGAAATATGTGTATTTAAAAAATATATATAAGAATCCCATTTTCCTAACAAATCATTGAATTTCGGCCCACACCCTCTTAGATGTCCGCAACGGAAAATCCCAGTTCAAAGGGCATAAAAGCGACACCTGCTGGGTAGTATACACCCAAGCCTAATAAGGATCTATTTATACCGCAGTGTAACAGAATATGAAGTTTGATTAAATTCCGTGCATTAGTTTTGAGATATGGCTATCATGAATATCATGAAAAAAGCAGTATAGCAACGCAGCCTATTACATGATTAACACGAAAGACTCAGAAAAAACAACTTACGTCAATGACTAACAGAATATTAAGTTTGATGAAATTCCGTTCATTAGTTCTTGAGATGTTATCGCAAACATTGTGTAAACCCTGAAAAACAGTGTTGAATTCAGGGGCTGGTACGGGTGGACCCCCCCCCCCCCCCCGGAACATTGAAATGTCCCCTAGGGAGATTTGAGATTTTATACTGAATGGACGAAAGTCCAATCCTTCCCCCCTTGTAACTCTAGAATGTTCCTCGCCAGAACCATAGAAATCCCCCCCCCCCCGGAGAAAAATGTCTGAATTCAACACTGTTGATAAAAGCAGCATGGCAGCACAATTTGTTATATCATTTACACAAAAACCTAATCATGGATAACTTATGGCATTGTCTAACAGAATATTAAGTTTGATGAAATTTCGTTCATTAGTTCTTGAGATATTATCCCTAAAATTGTTTAAATCTTGAAAAACGTGTTGAATTCAGGGAATGGCCCGAGGGGATGACATTCCTCCCCCCGCAACAAAGCATAAAATCTCAAACTTTCTGGGGGGTATTTGAGTGTTTCGGGAAGAGGAGAATGTCACCTCCCCGGGCCACCCCCTGAGTTCAATACGTTTTTGTACATTAAAAATTGATGAAATTTCGTTCATTAGTTCTTGAGATATTATCCCTAAAATTATTTAAATCCTGAAAAACGTGTTGAATTCAGGGGATGGCCCGGGAGGGTAGCATACCTCCCCCCCCCCCGCAACATTCAAATGCCCCCCAGAAAGTTTGAGATTTTATGCTTTTGGTACATTAAAATGTACAAAAGTCCAATCCCCTCCCCCTCTGAACTGTCCCTCCCGGAGAAAAATGTCTGAATTCAACTCTGCTGATGAAATCAGCATAGCAACGCCCCCTGTTGGGCGATTTATACCGAAACCTAATAAGCAGCAATTTATGCCAACGTCTAACTGAATGTGGTTTTATGAAAATCCGTGTATTAGTTCTTGAGATAGAGCTATTGCAAAACTCGGGAAAAATGCAGCATAGCAGCGCCACCTGCCGGTAGATTTACATCAAAACCTAATCCTCAACAACTTATGTCAACGTCAAACTGAATCTGAAGTTTGGTGAATATTCGTGCATTAGTTTTTGCGATAGCAATCTTGCGGAAATCATGAAAAATGCAGCATAGCAGCGCCACCTGTTGAGCGATTTTCACCAAAAAGTAATCAGCACCAATTTATATGAAGGTATAACTGAATCTAAAGTTTCAACAGATTCCATGCATTAGTTCTTGAAATAGACCGCTCACAATTTTTTTGTCAGAGACAAACAAATAGACAGACTGACAGACAAAAAATTTATAAAAATAGTCAAATCGTATTCCAGACAAGAAATTCTAACACTATAAATCCTTAGAAACCGGAAGTCGAAAATTTTCACGAAAACAACACTTTATTTTTCTAAAGACAAAAGACAGCAAGAAAAGATGAACGCATCGATTCTGCCCTTGGATCAGAAACGGTGAATCGATTCAGTTCAGATTCGATGCCGATGTCGATCTTCAGATGCGATCTTCAGAATCGTTACTTTTTTTATTTACTTCAATTCTTTAGATGCAATGTCGAATCGTTATATTTTGATTTACTTTCAATTCTTTAGATGCAATGCCGAATCGTTATGCTTTGATTTACTTCAATTCAAATCGCATCGCGGTCGATCCACGATTCGGGTTGAATCGATTCTTCCAATTTTGCTGTTTTAGTGCCAGAATTGCTGTAAATTTTGTATAAGAGCCTTTTTTTTACTTTTTAGGTTAAATGAGTGTTGAATGCAGGTATTTTTCTCAGGGAGGGATTTATGCGACTCCGGTCGGGATTGGCGGGAGGGGGGGGGGGGGGTATTTCAGAGTTCGTAATGGGGGGTGGGTGCACATTTGTTCATTAAAAAGCATAAAATCTCAAAACTTGCGGGAGGGACATTTCAATGTCCTGGGAGGGATGTCCTCCCGGGCTACCCCCTGAATTCAACACTAGGTTAAATCGTTATACTTTTGTTTAGAAGCCTAGTTATTCAGGTTACTAGTTTATTATATTGTATTTTTCAAGTTCGTCCCTTCTAATCTCTCCACCCCCCTCTCCCTTTTCCTCGCTAATCTTAGTTTACAGGGTCGTTCAAAATTTGCATGCAATTTTTAAAATGTCCAATTCTTGTTCTATTTTATTATAAAGCCACATTTTGAAACCTTGACCAAAGATACTTTTGAGGTCGCCCCTCCGACCGTTTGGGGCTTACCTGCTCCCTCGGGGGGGGGGGGGGATATTTTTTGTTTCTTCCAAACCATATCGTATAACATATCGTTGGAAAGCTTTTAATGTGATATTTTATTTTCTGTCTCTAGCCTTCCTTTTTGGTAAGGGTCAATCGTGCTCCAACTTTTGTATTCATATTTTTGACAGTAATTTCAAAGGAATATATATTTATTCTTTCGGATTTACTGTTTTAAAGGCAGAACTGCTGTCAAATTTCGCATAAGAGCCTTTTTCTTTCTAGGTTAAATTGTAGTATTTTTAGTTTAGGAGCCAAGTTATTTGGGTTACTAGTTTATTAAGCTGTACTTTTTCAGTTCGTCACCTATACCCCCCCCCCCCCCCCGATCCGAATTTTCTTAATTATGGTCCAATTTGAATGGGACCTTTTTTGACATTCTTCCCGAATCATTTGTTTACCAACTAAACACTGATATTATATCTGCAGCTCTTGGTGAGCACTATTTATGAATGGTAATAACAAATTTCATCTCTTTTCCATTTTAAACTTATCATTCTTGGTTTAAAGCCACGTGACTCAAGGTTCTCGTTAGTTAAGCCGTATTTTCACCCGTAAGTTTGTCAAAGTGTTTGTGTAAGTTGTATTATAAAAAATTCAGTCGTTTACAACCAAACTTACTGATTTATGATACTTTGAATTTTATGAAATTTCGGGGCTTTCCGAAACTAAAGGATCCCCCGTATGTTATTAATTTTTTTCAAGGGTGTAGGTATGAAAATACGTGCTAAAATGCTTTAAAACCTTTTTTTTTTTTCAAATAATATATTTAACAATTTAAACAAAGTGATTCCCGAGAATTTTGTACTGTTTTAAAAGGGGACCACATCTTAGAATGTAAGGGGCGTAAAAATTCGAAACTTGGACAGGGCGAGGCAAAAAAAAAAAAAAAAAAAAAAAAAAAAATTCTCCTTTCAGAAATTCGAAAAAATATTATCTTAATTACAAGCTGAGATATTATTATTTCACTAATTGGTTTATTTCTATTAAATGCTTTTTTTTTAAAGGCAGTCACGTGATTTTTTATAGCAGCATTAACGTTTTCTACCGTTTAGCGTGCGGTTCTTTGACGGCGGGCTGAGATAATTACTACTTTTTCAATATAAAAAATTTTATAAGTGTTCATACCACTATTTTCGAATAGTAATTTCACAAATATCTTGAATTCTTGCTTAAGACTACCACTCTTTAGACTAATGTATCTTCGGATAGGTTGTATAAAGGAGTTTCGTTTAGATACACTTTTGTTTTGAATACACTGCGCTCCCTGGTGGTGGAATATAGAACTAACAGACCGCGATTTCATTTAAAGTAGAAAATCTAACAAGGCGATCTGTTCGAAACTTTAAAGATAGTTTATAACACATAAGAAAAAGTTTAAAAAAGAATGGTGCGAAAATTTCGGGAGGAGGGGGGGGGGGGGAAGGCCGCTAGAATTTTTTTTAAACCTTAGCGTTCCTTACCGTTTTAGGTGGGGTTTTTTGACGGAGTCCTGAGATAAATGCTACTTATTAAATATAAAAAAGTCAAAAGTTTAGTTGCCACTATTTCCGAATAGTAATTTCGGCAAATACCTTAAATTTTTGATCAAGATTGCCACACTCTTGAGTAATATATCTACTGATAGGTTGTTTAACGGAGTTTCGTTCACAGTTTTGTTAGGAATAGAGTGCGCACCCTGGTGGTGGAATCTGGAACCAACATAACGCGATTTTGTTAAAATTAGGAAATCTAACAATGCGGTCTGTTTTAAGCTTTAAGATTGTTTATAATACATGATAAAAAATTATAAAAAAGAATGGCGTGTCACATTTCGGGGGGGGGATAGAGGGGAGGGGCAGAACAAAATTAGAAAATATAACAGGGCGATTTGATTGAAATTTTAAGATAGCTTATAACACATAATAAAAAATTTTTAAATGATGAATGTCAAAAATTGGTGGTGGTTGGGGTGGGGGGGAGGTGAGCGCGTTTTTCCGACCCGGTGGGCAAAGTGTGTGTGGGGGGGGGGTACACCTATACGATGCTGTAGGCAGCGGGAACCCGGTTCGCGTTTCGTTCGCTTCGAGATTTCATATTAGGCGGAACCCGCTAGTTACTAGCTATAATGTTAAAGATTTCCAAGCAATATACATGTGCGTCCACTATCCTTCTAAGACAGTAAAATTAATTGATTTTTATTTCTTCTGAGAAAACTAAATTTTCACGTCTTGCAGCGACGATTTTTTTTTTTTTTTTTAAATAAAAGAACTTTAATAAACTTTGCTAGTTACATTATTAAACTCAAATTGTAACAATACTAAATCGGTTCTTATGGCAACGTAAATTATGTCCCTGAAAATTTAAATTTTAATTCAGGCTGGAAGAAAATCACAATGATTTAATTACAGGGACAGTCAAAAGTTTTCCGTTACATTACGGCCAATGGAAAAAAATTATTTCAAGTGCATTTTAAGGATGTTACAGACTTTCGAACAGAATGAAATTGATATGCACTTATGAAGTGCACTGTTATAGTACGAGCGCACCACATTTGCCACGTTTGACGCGCAATTTCCAACTTGTATTTAACCGAAACCTTTCTTAAAAAATAAATTTAAATAAAATCTAAATTACAATATTAGTAAAATTACATCTTAAAACTAATAATTTAAAAGTTAAAAACTTTATTATTTGACTCAAAGGTCTGTAATAGCTTACGACTGGGCCCCTGACTTTGTCTACCCTCTAAATGTGAGGTATGGGAGGTGGTCGCTACGGCTCTGCTGATTCGCTAAGTTTTGAAATTAATATTTTTGAGCTTATCTGTGCGAATCTGTGACTATCGAAATATCGATTCAAGTATCGATTCTAGAATTTGGGAATCGATTCTTATTGTGATTGATTCAGTTTTATACGATGTCGATTTTAATCGATTCCTGAATTTTCCAGAATCGCCCATCACTACATTTCATACTAATAAACTGGAAATTCTAGAATCATTATTGTACAAATGTATATGTTTAAGAAAAAAAGTGTGAGACCCGAGGGATTAGAAAGCATGTACGTCCTGAAACTAGCTTTTATGCCATACACCATATAAGTTCCTCACTCGTATAGCGCCGCAGAAGTCGGGGTTAGGCCCCGAAAAATACTGAAAATTCGTTATCTTCAAAATATTATAAACTAATAAGTTTTGGTCGTAAGGGAAATGGAATTTACACTGTTTTACTTCTTAGAGTATAGAGAAAGTTTTTCTAAATATAAATTACATAGGACCCAGGTATCTCATAAAATTTAAGTTTCGAAGTTTTTTAAAAACAACTATTTTAACATAAAGGGATATTCAACTGATGAAGAACAAGGTTTTAAGCATTTTAGGGAATGAACTATACTTCTAATACATAATAACATTTAGCAACATTTAACACCTATAAATTTAGTTTAAGAACTAGCTATTTCACAACGATAATAAAAGACACCCTGTATATTTCTTACTCAATAATATACTCGATAATACTCAGAATGTAATTTTTTAACCATAAAAAACATTAACGTATACTTCTCATTCTTATAATCTTATCAAATATTTAAATTGCTCTTCTTTAACATTTTATTTATCACATATTTATTCATTCTTTTAAAGTCAATTTCTAAATGAGTCTACGGTCATTAAAAATAGCTCATACATAATTTATTTCTTCGCTTATAAAACTTTATCGTTAAGGCTCGTAATTTATGGCACAAAAAGTGATTATTTTTGAATTTCCAAGTTTGAACAAAGATAATTGATTAGAACGTCTCTTAAGGAGAAAAAAGAACTTAAAGAGCTATTGTATTTTCAAAATAAAAACTGCGGAGTAAACATATTTATTATGTGTATATATTTTTAATGCCAGAAAAATTGCTTAAATTAGCGGCTTGTAGAAAAATCTGGGTATTATTTGCATTTTTTATATTTTGCAAATAATAAATCAAAAATAATATTTACAGAAATTCTTATAATTCTGACGTTTTAGATCTTTAGTTAAAGCTTTCTCTTCTGTCATAGGAATTAAAATTTTGTACAGGTTTCGGCTTGAAATAGAAACGTCTATCTGTCTTCCAGTAAAGTTATTGGAACCATAAATCCAAGAAATTAATCAAACATTTAAAAAAAAATAAAAAACTATAAATGTATGATATTTTGAGCTTGAATTATTTGGCAACTTAAATAATTTTGTTACGATTAAAAACTTTTAAAACTTTTATAAGACTTTCTGTTATGATTAAATGAATATTTGTGATTTTCTGTTATGATTAAAAAGTACATATTTTTTATGTTATGATTAAATAAGAATTTATGATTTGTTTTAAATTTAAATAACCATTTATATTTTGTTACATCAAATATGTACATTTCATATTAATAAACTGAAAATTCCAGAATCATTATTGTACAAATGTATATATATTTTTAAAAAAGTGTGAGACCCGAAGGATTAGCAAGCATGTACATCCTGAAACTAACTTTTATGCCATAGTTTAAGTTCTCCTCTCGTATTGTACCACAGAAGTCGGGGTTAGGTTCCGAAAAATACTGAAAATTCATTATCTTCAAAGTATCATAAGCTAATAGGTTTTGGTCTTAAGGAAAATGGAATTTTCACTGTTTTACTTCCTAGAGTATAGAGAAAGTTTTTCGAAGTACAAATTATAGAACTCAGGGATCAGATAAAATTTAAATTTCGAAATTAAAAAAATACAACTATTTCAACGTAAGTGGATATTCATCTGATGAAGAACTAGGTTTTAAATATTTTTGGGAATTGAACTATATTTCTAAAGCATAATAACATTTAGCATTTAGCATTTAGCAACATTTAACATCTATAACATTTAGTTTAAGAATTAGCTATTTCACAACGACAATAAAAGACACCCTGTATATTTCTTACTGTATAGTATACTCGATAGTGCCCAGAATGTAATTTTTTAATCATAAAAAAACCATTAACGTATACTTCTCCTTCTTATAATCTTATCAAATATTTAAACTGCACTTCTTGAACATTTTTTTGATCACATATTTATTATTTGAAAGTTAATTTCTAAATGAGGCTACTGTCATTAAAAATAGCTCATACATAATTTATTTCTCCGTCTATAAAACTTTATCGTTAAGGCTCGTAATTTATGGCAGAAAAAGAGATTATTTTTGAATTTCCAAGTCTGAACAAAGATAATTGATTAGAACGTCTCTGAAGGAGAAAAAAAAATAAAAAATCTATCGTATTTTCAAAATAAAAACTGCGGAGTAAATATATTTATTATGTGTATATATTTTTAAAACCAGGAAAATTGCTTAAAAATAGCGGCCTGTAGAAAAATCTGGATATTATTTGCATTTTTTGTATTTTGCAAATAATAAATAAAAAATAATAGTCTCAGAAATTTTTATAATTCAGACATTTCAGATGTTTAGTTTTGAATTTTAAATTATAGCAAGCATTGATATTATGTTAGATGTTGTTTGTTAATTATTTTCAAAACTTGTAATTTTTAATTTTTTGTTTCCAATATTAAATTATTATCCGTTAGCGATTGAAAAAGAGATTATTTCTCAATTAAATTTAATTTTAAATTATTTTTTAATTTATGGCAGAAAAAGAGATTATTTTTGAATTTCCAAATTTGAACAAAGATACTTGAGAGAGCGACTTGCTAGAACGTCTCTTAAGAACAAAAAATTTTGAAAGCGCAATTGTATTGTCAAAATAAAAATTGCGAAGTAAACATATTTATTATATGCAGTGTTGGGTACGCTCACAAAATAAACGAACTAATTCAAACTCAAAGTTTAATAGTACTAATTCAAACAGTTTCTCCAAAATGAGTCAAGTTCACGTTCAAATTCAAAATTTTTGGAACGAACTCGTTCAACTGAAACTCATCTATGAAAGTGAGTGAAGTTCACTAAAAACTCGTTTTTTTTTTAGAATTTTTTTTTTTTAACTTTACAAAATTTTGTGAACAAATCTTTTGGTTATTCGATGTAAGGGTCTTCATAGGCCCGGTCCAATTTTCCTTTCTAATACTTGCTCCGAGCGTGGTTTGTGGATTACTTATTTCTAGAGGTTCAGAACGAGATGGGCCGGCACCGGGACTGGATTTATATTCCGACCCAAGCCGGGGCTTGACTGCATTCTTCTTGAGGTCTGAACTAGCAGAAATTTTTAGTCCCCGTTCCAACTCAGTTCATTTGAAAATCACTGGACCAGCACTACTCTGGCCTATCTAGTAAAAATATCAGTAAAATTTGGACCGGCCCAATTTTTTAAAAATTTAAATGCGCGCATTTTTAAGTCGCTATTATTCCACAATTAAAATTCATATATATTTATTTTTATTATTCTTTAAGATGGGTAGATGGTAGATGCATTTCTTGGTAATAAAATTAAATTACAGTAAAACCCGAAAAAAAGAACCTGCCTATGACGCAATCCAGTGTTTAACACCGCCCCCCCCCCCCCCAAAAAAAACGATGATCTATGTAAAATGAGCGTAACAGTACTTGTGAAAAGAATGTAATACATTTTAAACCGATGATGAACTTGCTCATAGGGAAACCAGCCCACAACGGATTTTTCTTCTTTCCTATGCAATTCCAAACATTTTATTGCATAGAATTTTTAAATTTTTCAAATATCCAAACCATAGAATGTGGATTAAGGATATTAATGGTAACAGTGATATTTATATATAATCAGATGCATTTAAAAAATAAATACCACAGCTCAGAACACTTTTTTTAAATCCTAGACTTCATTAATGATACATTTCATTAAGTGTGTTCTCAAATCCAAAAGGGCAACTTTCTGACATAAGTTTTAATTTATTTTTGTTCGAAAATGCATGAAACGAGCTGGTGTTGTTCAGAAACTATGTAATTGAGCTGTTTTTTCCATTTTTTTTTTTGCAAACCCAATAGATCTTTCAGAAAATAGCGTCAAAGTGGACATTTTGAACCGAATTTCCGCGCGAAGGAAGAAAGAGCACTCAAAAGCAGGCGAAAAACGTGTTTGTCACGTGATCAAAATTGCTTATAACTCAATAGATAATTGATTGATGGAAAAATGAAAAAAAAAAACAGTTTAATTCCAAATCGCTTCCATGGCCAGGCTTTCCAATTTTATACCTTTCCGTTAAAAAATGAATTTGTAAATGTGTCAAAACATTTTGCGCTTGTTGAGCAGAACAGTTAAGAACAGCCTTAATGAAATCGTACATTTCATAAATGATATTTATTATGTTAATCTTTAAAAAATAAGTTTTGCAAACGAAACACTTTTATTAAATAGAAGAACTTTATCAGATGAAACTAAAGAAATTAATGTTTGTTTTGTTCAAATTTTATATTTGAGTAAGTGGATTTCATCTTTCGTTTCAAATTGCTATTTTTCATAACAATTTTTCACGTATAGAGAATGCCTATGAAGTAAAATCTTTCATTAATCAATTGTCATCGCGTTATACATTAAAAAATACATGTATAAACTATTTTTACATATAGTTTCTTATTCTAATAAATACATACAACACATTGATGCTAGAAAGGTCAAATAATTAAAAATAATTAAATAAATAAATCATTGTATATTTAAGGATTTGTGATTCATCCCAAAATTTAAAGCTGATAGCAGTGGCGTAGCTAGAGCATTTCGTTTGGGGGGGGGTGTGGAGATCGAATTTACCGAATGTTACTAGTAAATTTTGTATTTTTTTTTATTTTGTATTTATTTGTATTTTGTATTTTTTCGCATTATTTTCTTTTGGACGGGGGGGGGGGGGGGATTAGACATTTATTTATTATTTCAGCAGTGTATAAATAAACAGACCGAAAAATTTTAACAAAAAACTAAATAATTTCAACCATTTAAAATTTTACAAACTGGGGGGAGCGAAGGTAGTAGAAATTATGAATGGAGGGAGTGAAGTAGATAACTGCTGATTTACTTATCGTATTGCACAATTACGAATAAGGCAGATGAAAAAAAGTAATTTTAAAGACTTTAACCCTTAACTGATCAGGTGAGGTGTTTTCCACCCCGGAGAAATTTCAATTATGAAGAAATTTTTTTTGTGGTATTTAGATACGTGTATTTATATGTATATGTATGTACACTTACATTACTTTTTCAGTTGTTTTTATTCAAGTAAATTATGCAAAATTCACAGCAGATTTTCTTATTTTAATTCGCTACATTTTGTGGAGTGCACAAGACAAGAAATCAAATTTTGGGGTTGTATACACACCACCTCACCACGTTATTAAAAAAAAAAAAATCACCTCATCACTTAAGGTTTAAGCTTTTCGTGCTCGATACCCCAGTGAGGGGAGAGGAAACAAAGGTAAAAGCAGTAATTTGGGATGAGGTGTAAAAAGACAGATTTAGATTGATTATTTATTATTACAATAAAAAATAATTCAATAGAAAATATTTAAAAAGTAATTCTTTTTTTCTTTTATTTATAACTCAAAGTTTGAAATTTGCAATACTTTTTAAATTTTAAGTTAGAAGTTTGTACGGGTAGAAATTTTCAGGCCCGAGCCAGGCCGACCCATAGGAAAAAATTCGACACGGCCCATTATAAAAGGTAGGCCTGAACTCGGCCTGTCGAAAAAAATTATTGGCCTGGACCGGCGTTATAGCAGCTAAAAGTTCAGCCTGAGACCATCCTGGCCTGGAAAAAAATGAATATCTCGGCCCGAGCCTGGCACGGCCCGAGTGAATTTTTACAAAACATTCATTTTTACGTCGATTTGGTTAAAAATTTGTCTGTACGAGGAATTTTCTGATCAAAAATACTTAATCTTAGCTTTTTTCTTTCTTTCTTTTTCTTTTTTTTTTTTTTTTTTTTTTTTGTAATCTTTAGTTTTGTAGAAATGCCGTAGGCTGCGATATTTATTTATTTTTTTAATAAATCTCTATTTGTTGTATGCCAATGTTTCGATTATCATTAATTTTGTTAATCCATATTCCATGTATTGGAGACTTAAAAATCTAAAAAATGCTATACAGTAAAATCTTCTAAGACGGAATCGCACAGTTAAAGTAAAAAAAAAAAAAAATGCATTATAGACAAGTTCCATTTTCACCCGACTGCGAAGAAGGGTTATGTGTTTCACGCGTATCTGTGTATGCAGGGTCGGACTGGGTCAGTGTAAAGGGCGCAGACCGTGGATTTTCAGAGGGCGCAAAAATTTTAGCGAATCAAGTCAATTTTACTTGCTTGTGTTCTATCTGGTTTGACGAGGTTTAACACACTCGCATACCACCAAGTAAATGATAATGGCTTAAATTATATCTCTAACTCTGGATAGAAAACTCCGCTATATTCTTCGTGCATGTTTAAAGCTCCATCAATCCTACACAAGCAATTCCTACTAAGCAATTTTGCAAAACAAATCATATAACATATAAAACTCCAGCAAGTTGAACACAGATCCCCCTTGTAGTATATTACTGATATCAAGACTAGAGCTTTCTCATTTTCTTCTTCTATCTGTAGACACCTTGCAGAAAAAAAAAATGTGATCACCCCCTACCAATTTTCCTGAAAATGACTGTATAAAAAAGTCATAGGATACCAATTGATTAGGAATAATATTTACTATTAAATGCTTTTCATAAATTTTGCTTTGGAGGCTGTCTACATATAAAAAAATTCACGAACGTTGATTTTTCAAATGGTAACATCCACTTTTGACACCCTATTTCAGTTCCTTTCTAGCCAGGAAAGAGATATAGCTTATATGCTTTTCTTAAAACTTAATACAGTTACAAAACAAAATGTGTTAGGGGTTTATCCCTAAATTTCGGAAAATAAATTGAAGATCTTACAAGAAAAAGTACTAAAATCTTTCAATTAGTCACCAGTAAAATTTTACAAGTATTATAAATTTATTAAATACTTACTTTACATCAAAGAAAATCCTACAAAATATTTCTGGTAAGTGTTTACGATTTTTTTCTATGGTACCTTTGATAGCGGAATACGACCCCCTTAAATTATGGAAAGGAAAATTTTCTCCATATCTCGAAAACTAATTATTCAAATGAGCTGTACACATCGACGTTTTAACAATTGTAGTTTGTTCATTATATATTTTTTTACTTTCTTCTATCTTTACAAGAAGAAAGTATTAACACACTAACAATTGCTTCTCCTAAAATATACCATTATCGCACAGCATTTCATATTTCAGAAACGCTGACGTTTTAGATACAAATTTTTACTTTCTTCTATCTTGACAAGAAGAAAGTATTGGTTTCATGAAAATTTTCGAATTCCAGTTTTCGACGGATTTACACGTTTTATGGGTCAGAGATTCCAAAAAACATGTTTTTACAAAATGTCTGTCTGTATGTGACACAAATTTTGTGGGCCCTCTATCTCAAGAACTAATGCACGGAATTTAATAAAAATTTATATTCAGGTAGTCCCTGATATAGATTGGTGCTAATTAGTTTTTGGTGTAAATCGCCCTGCAGGTGGCGCTTCTATGTAGCATTTTGCAGGATTTCCGCAAAAGCTCTATCTCAAGAACTAATGCACGGATTTTTATAAAACTTCAGATTCCGTTATTCCTTGACATGAATGGATGCTGTTTACGTTTTGGTGTAAATCGCCCAACAGGTGGCGCTGCTATGCTGCATTTTGCAGGATTTACACTATTTTCGTAGTAGCTCTATCTCAAGAACTAATGTACTCATTTTCATCAAACTTCGGATTTAGTTAGTCCTTCATATGAAATGATGCTGCCTACGTGTTGGTGTAAATCGCCTAATAGGTGGCGCTGCTGTTTTGAACTATTTCCTCAATAGCTCTATCTCAAGATCTAATGCACGAATTTTCATCAAACTTCAGATTTAAGTATAATTTGATTAATTTTGCTGCCGATTATGTGTTGTTGCAAATCGCTGAACAAGTGGCGCTTCTATGCTGTATTTGTCATGATTTGTGCAATACCTCTATCTCAAGAACTAATGCACGAATTTTCCTCAAACTTCATATTCAGTTAGACGTTGACATAAGTTGGTGATAATTAGGTTCTGGTGTAAATAACCCAATAGGTGGCGCTGCTATGCTGCATTTTGCTGGATTTACGCGATTTCAGTGACAGTCATACCTCGAGAACTAATGCACGGAATTTCATATTTTTAGAATTCTCATGATGAACACAGATTGCCATTTAATTTGGTACTGAGATAGTGAATTTTGAAGTATTGACATGTATGAGATAGAAGAAAGTTTTGTGATGGCCACAACATACTAGTTTAATATGACTTTATTAATAGCTTTCTAACTAAGAAAAGTGTTTGAATAGAAAAAAAAAGTCTGGAATAAGTTTGGGTCTATTCTGTATATCTTTAAATAATTAATAAAAAATCAATCAGATAATTTTTATGAAGATAAAAATTAAGTTTCTCAAATGGATTTAGCTTTACCATCCTCAAATTTAAACTCTTCTGACCCCATCAAGATTTAAGATAATGCGTATAAAATATGCCTTTTTCCGGGCTGTCTCGACCCAAGAAAATCAAATAAGGTGTCAAAAAAGAGTGTTATTGTTTGAAATTTCAAAGTTGGTACAATTCTTAATAAGTAGATGACATCGGAAACATATTTTATACATAACAATATAACTAGTAGATATTATTTCCAGTTGATTGGTACCTACATATTTTTTTACGATTATTTTAGCAGAATTAGTTAGGAGTAACCACATTTTTTTTCTGATCACCATTGATGCACTGCGGTTCTTTAGAAAAGCTAACAAGGTTTTTTTGCACCAGGCGCCAAATAGAGTTGCCGTAATGTAATCAGCAGGCATGAGGCATGAAGTGTTTTGAAATCAAATAGCACTTTTAAATTTTCTGATAAATGTATTACATATTAAGTTATAATCAATTGCTGCCTCAAAATGATCTTTTGCCGATTGTCACGTTTTAAAAAAATCTGTTCCAAACGTCAACTTTGGCACCATTTTCTGAAAGACCAGTTACCTTTATAGGAAAAAAGAGAAACGCTGTTTGTTTACGAAGAAGAAAGAATATCTGCAAATTTCGTGCATTTAAAAACGAAAATTTCTTCACGAAAGTGTGAAAAAAGATGCAAGTTACGATTTCAGAACAGATTTAAATAGTTTTTAAAAACCACAAAATGTGGCTAATCAAAGCTGCACTTTATTTGTAGGATATCTTTTCTGTTGAATTTTTAAGCTGGAACTCGTAACAGGGAAAGTTATCAGAATTGAAATAGTCAAATATCATGTTGAGCAATTGAGCATAAGTATAAAAAAATTAAATATTGTTATTTTAATTTGCAATAATAAAAAAAAGAGTGTTGAACACAAAAAGATTTTTTTTCGATGGAGAAGGGGAAGGGGAGAGAGGGTAGACAGTGTGTAAAATTATTTTATTTTCTGCAAAATTACTTTGCTTGCATTTTTTTGTGAGCTGTAGCATTGATTCTGTTACATGAATTAGCCTGATTCAAATCAAAGGATTTTTTTAATTAACTTTGAGATCCCTTCATTTCAGAAAACAACAACAAAAAAAAAATGCTTTCACTTTTTGCAGCGGAAAGTAAATGTATATCTAAAAACGCCAATTAGAAGAAAGATTAATGCTTGTCATCAATGCACTTGTCTTTATATATCAATACAACTGATGATTTTAAAACACAAGTTCAAAAACATAAATAAAAAATGTCTTTTCGAACTGAATGACAAGAACCAGTGTTGCAGTCGTAAAAAAACAAAGGGTATACGCTAAAATCATTAACATTCATGGATACAGTATACGCTAATGCTTTATTTGAGACGCAGAGGGTATGCGGAGCTTCTTTAAAAAAATCCAGAGAGGGTATACTGCGTATATCTCCTTATGCCCTCCACTACCCCGTGACAAGAACAGATCTAGATCTTAAAACATATCATCGGTTTATATTTGATTACAATGAAAAAATCCAATATTTTATAGTTCTCTATCTTATTATTATTTTTCTTTAAAGCGGTTCTCGAGCTTCCTACTGAACAACGCAAAATTTTCTGACACATTTTGTGTCTCATTTTAAGCATATTGGCAGGCCTGACTGTTGAAGCGGAATACAATGGAAACTAGTTTCATTTTTTGATAAAATTGCTTATCGCGTTATAAGCGATTGTGGTCACATGACGACAAGTATTTTGCCTTTCTCTAGCTGCCGTGTCTGTAATTCGGTTAAAAACGCCAACTTTGACAGTATTTTCTGAAAAATCTTTTGAGTTTACCAAAAAATGGAAAACGTCTTTCGACTACATAGTTTCTGAATAACAACACCTACCAATTTTCGAACAAAAATTAATTCAGAAATGTCTCAGAAAGTACCTCTTTTGATTTGAAAACACCCTAAAGGATTTTTTTTAAATAATTTTTTCAAGAAACTTTTAATTTTTCGAAGATATAAAATACTATTATATATAGTAGCTAATAGAGATGCACCGAATATTCGGTATCTATTCTGTATTCGGCCTTTTGTATTCGCAAAGTTGGGCCCAGCTCGAAAAAACCCGGTGGGTTTTTTCAGAATGGGCCCACTTGAAAAAGCCCACTAAAAAACCCATAATGTGTGTTTTTTCAATTTTCAGAAATATTTAAAAATTTAAACAACACATACATTTAATGAATTTAAGTCATTTCAATTAATTTTGAAAAATATATATATATAAAAGCCCATCCGAAGTAAAATAAAAATGTATTTCAGCCCATTGAAATACTTTACTAACATAGAACCTAGTAGGCAACATATATAGTACATAATTATAGGTAAAGGTATATCATAAGTATGTCTTTATATAAAAAATTCAAATCATCTATATTCAAGGAAATAAAAAATATTTATTTTTACTTTCTTCTATCTTTACAAGAAGTATTTGATTCGTGAAAAATTTTTACTTCCAGTTTATGATGGATTTATACGTTTTAAAAAGGTCCTGGAGACAATTTGATGGTTTTTAGAAAATGTGTCTGTATGTGAAAAGCATTTTATGGGTGCTTTATCTCAAGAACTAATGCACAGAATTTTACAAAACTTTAGACTGAGTTAGACCTTGATGTAAACTGGTGCTGATTAGTTTTTAGTATATATTGCCCAACAGGTGACGTTGCTATGCTGCATTTATCTCAATTTTTGCAATAGCTTTAGCTCAAGAACTAGTGCACAGATTTTCGCAAAACTTCAGATTCTGTTACAAGTTTACTTTGCTTATTAAGTTTTGGTGCATATCACCCAACAGGTAGTTCTGCCATGCTGCATTTTTCGCGATTCCAGCAATAACTTATCTCAAGAACTAATGTACGGAATTGAATAAAAATTCGGATTCGGTTAGGCCTCCAGCACAACAGTGGCGCTGTTGTGCTGCATTTATCTTACTTTTTGCAATAGCTTTATCTCAAGAAATAATACATGGATTTTCATCAAACTTCAGATTTAGTTAGACGTTGACGTAACTGTTACTGATCAGGTTTTGTTGTAAATTGCACAACAGGTGATACTTATATCTCCTTGTTAAATGCATCCAATTCAACGAACCTATATTTTACAATCCTCATAATGGGCATACTATATTGCCATTTAATTTTTGCATTGTGATAGCGAATTTTGAATTATTAATATGTATTTGATAGAAGAAAGTTTTGGTATTGGCACATCCGACTAGTTTACCCCTTTTTTTCTTCCTACTTATATATTTTAAATTTTAATATTTTATTCATTATTTGATTTTAAAGCAAATTAACAATTTTATATCCTCTATTATATTTAAAACTAATTTGTGCGAAACACTGACATTTAATTAATTTAAATTCATATAATTTATACAATTTATAACTTGTAAAAAAGCATTACAATTATATTGTATATAAAGGAACAGTGTATATTTTTTATGTATAGTGTATATAATATATAAATAATATAGTGTACAATAATATAATTACGCATAAATTACACTTTTGAAAAAACCCGATTTCCCCGAGGAAAATTGGGTTTTTCATGAAAAAACCCATGTGGGTTGGGTTTTTTTAAAAAAAAACCGGGCTTTTGCGAACTCTGCTTTTCGCCCATGTTACCGAATATTCGGTGAGACCGAATATCAAGATGTTCGGCCAAACTGAATACTTAAAAAAAAACTTTTAAAACATTTTTTAAAATCTTACACAATTTCTACTTTTAACTGTCAACTTATAAAGATATTCATAATAATTAGAAACAAAATCATCATATTTAAGTAAAAGAGAATGTTTTTACGTTATTTGCTTTTTGTAAAGTATTACTTAAGAAAATTAACCATTAATGAGGATTTTCATAGGAATTAACAATGTAAAAATGCAAGTTCCTGAACCTTTTCTGGTAAATAATCTGTTTCTTGCTTTTTCATAAAAAAGGGCGCTTGTAATCAAAACAGAAGGAATTTTTGGTTTGATAATACACATCAAGAAAGACATTTTTTGCTCAGAAAACCATAATCGCAATCCACTTATTCAGTTATAAATAAAGTGTATCTCATCTCATTCGAGGTCAAACTTGGATTTTCATTTGTTAACCCTAACGAAGATATCATAGCTATATTTTTAACAAACTTGCTTTGATTTCTGTGAAATATAATACCATGATGAGAAGTGCTGGAAATTGCCACTTTTCATATTTAAACAACTATGAGGTAGACATTCCTTTATTCAGAATGCAATTTATAGTATTTATACTGTGTCACTGACCAAAATTCAGTCATTTTCAATGATATTATCGCATTTAATACAAACTAAATTAATATGAATCAAATCTTGCTAAAATATCTCCATTTACTGATAAAGCTGTGAATGAAAATTCAGTTTCGGCTTGTAGTTGCACATCCAGAATTTTTGACTGAATATATTGCAATTTTTATGGAATAAATGGAGTGAGGTGTTGTTTCTTGTTCAAAATTTTTTGGCTTGACCACATTATCTCTGTTGAAAGTTTGTTACAATTTTTTTTAGGAACAATGTGTATGTTTACAATCTTTGAAAATAACTGCCCATTCGAAACACTGATCTAAGATGCATTTAAAAACTTTCAATAATCATAACTAAATCAAAGATTTAGAAAGAATTTCGAACTAAATCAAAGACAGTAGAAAAGTTATTTTTGCTGAGTTGTTTGTTTTAGAATTTCAAAAAAAAAAAAAAAAAAGCCGAGCGAAAAAAAATTACACAATGCAAAGAGAAAGGAAGTTTCTAATTAGAAAATATTTAATAATTTTAAATATGTTTTGACATTGTTTTCTGTTTTGTAATAAATTTTGTAATACGTTTTTAAAAATTCTTAAAAAAAAAAGAAAAAAATCAGAGCCAAATGATGCAGTTTTTGAACGAAAGTGAAATTACCGAATGTATATGAGTTTACCGAGGTGGGGGGGTGTCGCACCCCCCCCCTCCCCCACACCCCCTGTAGCTACGTCCCTGGCTGATAGCATTTTTCTACCGAAAAAAAAATCTCTTTAATTTAAAGGAAATCTGCATGAAAAAGGTTACTGCTTCTGATTCGAAAGAAGAGGGAAGGTGCTTTCCAACAATTGACAAATTGATTGAAAGCCTACCCACTGTTATCGTTTCCTAGAATCGCCCGTCCTCTGTCCTTTTCAACAACTTTCATCAATAGTTGTTGTTTATGACGACCAATTATCTACACGAGGGTTATGGTCCCGAAGGGGAGGGAGTGCCCTACGTAGGGGGTCTTTATAAGGGAACATAATGCGCATTCACGCAAGGAAATCCAAGTTTTATTCATACCATAGTAGTTTACGGATATACGATTAGCTTACTGAACTAGTAGCGACACTAGCAAGACTAGGAACGTTTTATCTCAAATGATACTTCAAACAAGCCGTAGGCTTTTTCGTTTTCTTTTTTTCCCCATCCTTTTAAAATGGATATAATAAGAAATTCACCAATTACTTAGTCTGTGCAACAAAGCACAAAAAAAAGTCTCTGGCGCCTCCTCTTGTAATGGTATTGCTTATATAATCTAACTGAACATGACTTTTTGTCCTAGTGTGGAGTTTTTCCTTTATATGCTTTCTCTATTCTTTTCTGATACTAGTCTGGGACCTGGGACAAAGATACTATCTGTTTCACAAATTCTCCTATTTCTAACAGAAAAATAATACTATTTTATTGAGGTGTTTATGCGGTCTGGGAGAAATTTCGATCCCAATTATAAGTGTTTGCAGTTATTGGGTTTTTATATTTTCGACTCAGGGCATTATATTTTTTCGTTGCGAGTCGGGTTCGGGGTCAGTTTCGGGTTGAGTTGACTATGATTTTTCGGGTTCGGATTGGATTTTAACTCTTGTGATTCGAGTTCGGGTTGACCAGATTTTTCAAAACAATATCCAAAATATTTTTTTATATTAAAAATCTATATACAATAAGATCTACATAATGGATACTCCCGAAAGCACATATCTGGTTAGCGAACACTTTTGCAATTCCTAATACCGTATTTTATGGCAGAAACGCCGCACCCATCGTAAACGCCGCACTCCTCAAATTGGCCTGAATAAGCTTAAAAATATTATAATCGCCGCACCCGTTGTAAACGCCGCATCCGTCGGAACGCTACTTTTGTTGACAGCGTCACATTGACCTAACTTTAATCAAAGTTTTCTGAGCGGCGTAGGATGCCTCGTTTTTAATATCTTAAGATGTCTGAAGTTTTATTTAAAATATTTAAATCCGATTTTAAGTATTTTTATGAATTTTTAAATTAAGGAAAATCAGTTGGTATTTAAAAAATATCGTAAACGCCCGCGTTAACGCCGCACTTGGAAAAAAATTAACTTTTGAACTCGTAAACGGCGCGGCGTTTCTTCCATAAAATATGGTACTTATATATTTATATGCTTATATCGCTAATTTGGGCATCTCCCTATCTACACACATGTAACATGTGTATGTGTGTATAAACTATCACAAGTATCAGGGCCGAAACTAAGGGGGGGGGGGCAGAGGGGGCATGTGCCCCGGGCGCCAGAACGAAGTTGTGCCAAATGAAGGATTATACCCTTGGAATGGATCATTTTCTTTTGATGGACTGGTGGCTTCCATTATTATGAAACAGCCATTATAAAAGAAGTGTTAGGTGAAGATGAAAGAGCAGACGTAAAAAGTTAGAACTCTGATTTTCTAGTCAGAATAAGAAAAAAAAATGGCCACAATTTTTTCTCTCTTTCATCTTCACCTAATATACTTCATTTATAATGGCTGTTTCATAATAATGGAAGCCACCAGTCCATCAGAAGAAAATAACTCGGTTAAAGCGGAGACTCGGTTAAGCGGGACTCTATGTATATTTCATTTTAAAAATAATGTTTAGAATCTTTTTGTTGGTGTTCAGAGGTTGTGGGGGGGGGTCATGATCCCCCGTGACCTCTTCCTTGGATCCGCCATTGTGGATTACGTAGTTCAGTATTGCATATTTTATTATGACATATTTTAAATTTTAAAATAAGTCGGCTATTAGAAAATTAGTAAAATTCTCTTTGTGTATATACTTTACGGTAGAGCGGGGGGGGGGGGGGGGGGGCGCAAAATCCATGTTTGCCCCGAGTGTAAAAAAGACTAGTTTCGGCCCTGACAAGTATCATACATGCTTTTTTGTTGTGTATCAAAAATTAAATGTTGGCAACATTTTTCATATTCCGAGAGAAGAAAAATTGTTCTTAACTGTACCGTAAAGAAGGAATAATCTATGGTCACATTTTTTATAAATTTTATTTCTTATGCAGTAATTTAATATATGTTTTATAATATATTCATACACTAAAACATATTTATTTTCTTCTGAAACACAGTTTTGCTTTAACTTTTTGTGAAAATGCAAACAACCTGACTTCCAAAAGATCTATCTATGGCTAGCAAGGGCTATCTAGGCTACCCAACCGCAAAAAGAATATTAGAATCATTAAAACATGGAAACAGAAATTTATATACAACCTGACCCGATGCAAGACTCTTATTCAATAATCCCGATGTCCCTACTATTCAGAGGTTTTACTATATTTTAATATTAAAACATAAATTTTATGACTATTCGAATATTAAACACTTGCCTTTTTTCCCCTAAAAAGCATAAAACTGGTAGTAGAGATATAAATGTAGGTTACTTTTCACAATTGCATTAAAACATAATTTCCTTTCATTTCATTTCGGATTCGGCACGGGCCGGGCCCAGGTTTGGTCCTATTTTCATTCACGGCAGTCGGGCCGGGCCCGGACCATACTTTTTTCTGAAGGCTCGGGCCGGGCCTAGTCACTTCTCTTTCCGGGCCAGGCTCTGACTTTTTTTCCTGAAGGACCAGGCAGAGCCTAACTTATTTTTTCCTTACCAAACCGGGACTTGTATCATTCTTTCTAGTCTTCACGGGCCTACATTTTTAGTCCCGGTTTTGATCTAACTCGTATGAAAATCATTGTCTCGGCGTGGCCTGGTCCATTCAAAAATCAGTAAAATTTAGCATGGCCCAAATATTTTTGCACAAAATGCATATATTTTTAAATTGCCATTATTCTACAATTAAACATTTAATTTTATTCTTTATAAAGAATAGTACATTTCTAGGGTTATTAAAACGTAGCTAAATTAAAAAATAGTAAAACGTGTGAAAAAGAACCTGCCTATGACGGAATCCTCTTTTAACCTGAAAAATATGTTGATCCATGCAAAATGGATGTGCTAATACATGAGAAAAGAATATATAATACATTTACACCTGTTAAGATGGGAACTTGTCTATAATGTATTTTTTTCTTTCCTATGCAATTCGGTCTTAGAAGATTTTACTGTATAGCATTCTTTAGATTTCTAAGTCTCCAATACATGGAATATGGATTAACTATATTAATAACAACTGAAACATTTATGTACAACAAATAGCGATTCATAAAAAATAAATAAATATCGCAATAACTTTTATAAAAATGAAACTGGAAACATGACAATAAGAATCAAAGATAAGTATTTTTGTCAGAACTCTTCGTACGAGACAAATTTTTAACCAAATCGATGGATGTTTTGTAGCAATTCATTTGGGCCGGACTGGGCTCGGGCCGAGAGATTTTGACTTTTTTCCGGGCCGAACTTTTAGCTATTATACAGGGCCAGGTCGGGCCAATAATTTTTTCTCTACGGGCCGGGGCAATATTTTTTGTACGGGTCAGGCCGGGTTCGGGCCGAACTTTTAATGTTTATACCGGCCGGACCGAATTTTTCTTCTATGGATCGGGACGGGCCCGAGCCTAGAAATTTAGGCCCCTTGCAGACCTCTACCATAGGCTGCATGTACAGGGACATCCGTTCCAAAATACTGTTTCTACTACATTTCTTTCTATATATCTTATTGTAAGCTCTATTAATTTTTTAATAGATCTCTATTAGTATGTAAATATCTGAATTATTATCAATATTATTAATCCATTTACACGGCTTGGATACTTAAAAATCTGAAAATTCTATCTCTAAAAACCTTCTAAGACGGAAACACATAAGAGAGAAAAAAAATCGTTATAGTTAAGTTCCTTTTTTATCAGGTCAGTCGTCTCTTGCAAGTGTATTATTTATTTTCAAACGGATTATTATATCCATTTGGAAGATCCAGCAGTATTGCCAGATGAGCTACTTTTTTAAAATTAGGATTCTTGATTGGCACCAATTTTTTGATATGCTAAAATGCACCTTACTTAATGACATATTAATTAAAGCGAAAACAAAGGTAATTTTACCGTTTCAAAAAAGTGGAGGCAATCAAGAAAACTGAATTAAAAAAAAGTAGCCCACTGGCAACACCGAGATCCAGATCCACCGATCAAGAAAATTTTCCGTTTAAAGCAGGAATTCGTAATACACAGATTCTTAAAACAGGGTTTTCAGTATTGTATGCCCTCCCAACCTCCCCTCCCCCCCCTTAGAAATGTATATGTACTACTATTCTTTAAAGAGAATTTTTATTGTAGAATGATGGTAATTAAAAAAAATATATTTTTTCGGAAAAAATTGTTGACCCAAGGTAAGTTGTTCATTAAATAGATTTTTGCACGAGTCAGACTGGGACGGGGCAATAGTTTTCATACAAGCAGGGGTGACCGGGCAAGAAAATTTCTGTCGGTACACACTTTTAGGAATAATAGAGCACAAACCCAAAAATAAGTCCTGTTCGGCCCGGCCCGAGCCTCCAGAGAGAGCAAGACTCGAGCACGACCCAAAAAAAAACTAATGATCACACTCGACCCGCCCACGTCCGTTTAGGCCTCTAAATGGCATTTGAATGGAGAAAACGTGATCTTAACGGCTGGAACAGTTTTAAATAAGTTATGGAAAAATTGAGTTTGAGTTGTAAATTTCGTTCAAACTCGCGGATTTTTTGAGCTCTCGTTCAGTTCACGTTCGTTTATCAAAAACTGAGTTAAGTTCAGCTCAAAGTTGACAGAAATTGAACTAAGTTCGTGAGTTTCCGTTCAATGAACGCGTTCATACCAAACAATGATTATGTGCATAGATATTTTTTAAACCAGAAAAATTGCTTAATTTACTGGTCTGTAGAAAAATCTGGATATTGTCTGCATTTTTTATGTTTTACCAATAATAAATCAAAAATAACATTTTTAGGAATTCTTATAATTCTGACGTTTTAGATGATTTGTTTTGAAATATGAAATTATAGCAAACATTGATAATTATGCTAGATGTCATTTGTTATTTATTTGCAAAGCAGGTAATTTTTAATTTTTTTGCTTTCCATGTTAAATGTTTACCCATTGGTGGTTCTAGTTTTTTTATTCAGTTTCCAAAAAGATATTTATTCGAGAAAAACTTCCTCTTCTGTCCAGGTCTTAATTTCTTAAAAAAAAAACAAAAAAAACAAAAAAAACAAAAAACAACAACAAAAAAAAAACGGATCGGAACTCTAATATTAGAGATAATAATATTTTTTATGTTACATAAATATGTTGCTTGTTGTTGTAATTATTTAATTCTATCACTGTAAAAATATTTTCTATTGCCTTGAAGTTACAATTATCTATTTTAAGTTATAGCCAGCTGTCATTTGATTGCCATAATACACTTTCATATCGAAGACGAAGTCGTTTCCATAGCAACAAAATCAAACCGACAGTGTTCTATCTGCCCTATTTTTGAGAAACAATTTAAATGAATTTAAATTTTGTTTTAAATCGTAAAATATGACATTTAAGTTTTATTATAAATACATACTAGTAAATTTGCAGATCAAGAGCCTCAACGTCATCTCTGCAACTTATTGTTTTTAGCAAATTTTTCTTAATATTAATCTTTCTACAAAAACAAAATTTAAACTTTTAAATTACACAAACATTTATAGAAGGAGAAAAAAATATTTCGATGGTTTCAGACATTAGAAGCGTTAAATTAAACACGTTGTTATGTAATGATATTCTGAAATTCTCACAAGCTACTTTTTCTAGTAATTTTTATATAATAAAGCAAATTTCTTCAGGGGGTGCCCCCCCCCCTGAACCCCCCGTTGTGTAATTTATTTTACATTTGTAATTTTCTATTGATTGAGTTAATGATTATCCTATATCTTAGATTCATTTTTACACTGCGATTTATAAGGATAAGCAACAATTTGGTCAAGCATTTTACGTTATCGTAATATCCATACAGAAGTATTTACTTGCCTGCTAACCACAAACATCTGTATCTAATGGATAAAGAACTTTTGGAAATGTAAACTGAGACATCTAATTTAGAAATCTAATAATAATTTTGATTACCATTCTGCAATATTTATATCTAAGATCTAATCTAAATATCTAAAAATGTACTCGATAGCATTAACTTACTAAAATCACCCTAAAGTAGGGGGAGTTCTAAACCTAACGGTTAATAATTCATCATCGTGTCCACTTCCAATTGACTAAATAGATAAACGTGATATGGCGCCGTTAAGTATTTTTTATGATAGCCTTTTAATAGTATCCACATTTAATTTAAAATCGTGATGTTACAAACACCGTTGAAATTTGATGCACACCTGTGTTCAGGTCAAATTACGAAAGGTTAACTAACCTTTTATTTCCCTTAGCCGGGCATTTTGTTTCATTTTTCGTAATAGGGATTATTTTAATAATTTATTTTACACTCTACAAGCTGTTACACGGGACGTTGTTCACGTAGCATTAAAATAGAGATAAATGCATTAAATAAAACATTTCACTCACTACCAGACATGGCAACTCTCAGGCTTTTTGCACAACACTATTACCTTACAGAAAATGTTGTTCTTTTAAATCGCGCAAATGTTTCAATCAAATAAAGTAACATTTTTTGTATTAAAATACTGGTATCCAGAACGCCGGAGGCTTGGCAGCCCTGCTCCTCTTAATAGAAACATATATAGTTAACCAACACTTTATCACATTTTATAGGAAACAATACGGAATTTCTTATTTGTATGGCCTTACATATACCTCAGTCATAAAAATGTAAAATTTTGTGCCAATTAATATACGCAATTGCGAAAATGAAATCGCAACCAATGAGATAAGGAAGGCCAAGTAAAATCGTGTAAATCGAGGAATCTTTCTTCGTAGTGTGGGAAAATACCACTACAAAAACTAATTTAGGTGGTATTTGGTGTGAAATGTTTATATGTATTCATTCCTGTCCTATTTATCTTTTTTATTATTTGTAATTTGCTGCATTTTCCCTTTGCACGTGAAAACCTTACAAATTAAAATGAACTCTTTGGGAGAAATTGTTATTCCCTTTTTTTTTTGGCAACAATAAAGTTTATAAAGTTTAATAGAATAATTTCAGTTTATTCTGTATGAAAATAACGAACTTTTTCCTTTATAATCAAAATAGTTGAATACATAAATAAAGATATTATTCTATATAGTATATAAATACTATTTTCATTTCTGCGTTTAAATCAATCTATATGCAAATATCTATACAAAGGCATTCATTAATTCATTCCTTTTAACTTTGATTTGACTTTAAAAACCATACATACTTTCACATTTATGATATTTTTAGATGAGATATAGTTGCTACGCAACGGTTAAAAGAAAAAAAATGAAATACAAGTAAATTCATAAAATAAAATGTTTTATATTATTCGAACACATGTATAAAATTCCATCATAAGTTATACACCTAATTTAAAAGCTCTGACAAATGTTTTGACAAAATTGCAAACTAATAGGAATAATTTACTACTCTTATTTAAAAATTTCAGCATCAAAAATTTACCATTTACATCCATTTTTTATATGAGCCATTTCTTTCAACAAATGAAAATTTGAAAATCGTCTGACTTGCCATTGAAAAGCATTACAGAGCAAAATAAAATGTTCTATATTTCCCGAACGAATGAACCAAATTTAACCAAAAACCATACAGCTAAGTCTGAGTACCTCATCAACATGCCACATTAATTTCAAGCCGATCGGATGCTTTTTGCGGCAGTTATCGTGGAACAGACGGACAGACAGACAGACAGACAGACAGACAAACGGAAATCAAAACTTTTCGTGTCTCCACAGTAAGCCTTCACTGACGTTTCGGCAATAAATATATATGACAAGCTATAGTTAAAACAAAAAAAAAATGACAAAACTATTGTTAAAACAAACTAAAAATGACAAAACTAAAGTTATTTAAATTAAACTTATATAAACAAATTCAACATAAAAAGTTTTTTCCTACATAAAAGCATATTTTTTTTTCATCGCCAACCGGTGATAAATCGCCAAATAAACGAAAATTTTATTATTTTTTTACGAACGCTGTATCGGGTTCCCCCCAAAATTTTTTTATAAACATATATATCCATATGAGAAAAAACATTCTGTAATTTTTTCAGATTTTTCTGAGTATGCCCGTATGGAGACCTTCCTCGTTAGTACCTTATATTCACCTTTTCAGGAATGCAGTTGGCTCTGATTTAATTTTAATGGACTACAACACGCGCCCAGATAGAGTTCATCTGGTCAACGAATTTCTGGAAAGTGAGGATATTCGCCTAATGCATTAGGCAACCAGATCTACAGACCTAAACCCTACAGAGCATGTCTGGGACGTTCTGGGGAAGACAGTTGCAACTCGCTTTCCTACTCCCAGAACCACAGAGGGTCTGAAAACTGCGTTGTTGGAGAAGTGGGACTAAGTGCCACAGGGACTTAATAAGCTGTCTGATTTCCAGTATGAATTCATGTTGTGAGAGCTGTATAACTGTAAGAAGGGACCATACCCCCTATTAACCCATTTTTTTTTTGTTCAATATTGTAAGTTCTGTTTTATACCTTACGACACTGATCAGTCTTACGCGTGATCATGCATGTGTATTATAACAGTTGAATGGTTATTTCTTTTGCATTATATCAACCTATGTACATGCCTAATTTCATTAAAAACTGTCCAATAGTTCTATCGATAATCGACCAAATCTGAAAATTCTTTTAACTTTGAACATGAGTATACTTGACAAATTTGAAGCAATTTCTTCTTCACCAAATGTAATTTTTAAATATATTTTACTAAATAAAATAAAATAATCTTAATAAAATAAAATAAAACAGACTTAAGCGTTAAAAAAAAAAAAAAAAAAAAAAAAAAAAAAAAAAAAAAAAAAAAAAAAAAAAACTTTAACCGTTTTTGATTTGTTCCGTTGTTTGTTGTGCAATGGATATTTTGTACTGATAATGCCTTGCTGGTAGCTCGGCGAAACGTTTACTAAATGTATTTTAAATTGTTTTTAGTATTTTTTAGTAATTTTTATTTATAAAATTTTATTTTTTAATTGTGTTTAAGTCTGTCTTATTTTATTTTATTTAGTCTTTTAAAAGTTTTTAATTCAGACGTTAAATGTATATATTTCTATTCATTTACTTATTTATTTTGTTGGTGGCAGTTGTGCTACATTATTTACAGTTTAAAAAAAATTAGCTTCTCAGCTTATATTGTTTTAAGTTATTCATTCCAGATTTGTGTTCAAATTCATTAATCTGCCGCGGGGTGATAAAAATAACTCTTATTTTAATATAGACTTGGCAAAACATTTAAAAGTCTAATAAATTATTATTTGTTAAACTTGAAACGTAATGGTTTAAATATTTTTACACTTCAGATTAAAATATTTGAATAAAAATTGCAATTTGTGAATTTTTTTTAATATATGAATTACGCCACCTAGCGTAAGGGTTCCCAGCAATAATACTGTAAAAGATCGTGCACTTCCATGGTGTGGTGGGCCAGCGTATGAGATAAAACGGAGGCCGATCAGAATTTTATGTGATGATTTCCAACAGCAAAGTTGACTGAAGCTGTCCAGCAGTGATAGACCATTAGCCAGCACTTCTTCATTTTGCCAGGACCTAACTTGCTGCTGGACAGCAATTTCCTCTTTCCTGGGTACTTAGGGTTGAGTCATAAAAGACTGCATTGCTTGTTGAAGACACTGAAAACGGATAATAATAATAAGAATAAAATCTAGGTCACTATAAAAGTACAGCATACGCGGTGTACTTCGAAAAACAAATCTCTTTTCTTCAATCCAAGATGCATTCAATCACTGCGAGATCCGAAACAAAATGCGAAAAATGTATCCTAGTCCGGACATTTTTCGCCCAGTTGGAAATTTACATCTAATATGATTTGTTTACCAATTAGAATAATTGTGTTAAAATAATCTAGTGTAATTTCGTATCCAGCGATTTCTGGAGTTCCATTACCTGAGATTTATTCTGTTGAGCTGAACCAGGTTTCAGACCAGATGCTGTAATCTTCAAGGTTAGCTGGGTGAAAAAGTTCGACCAGAATCGTCCGGGATAGCTCAGATGGCAGAGCACTGGCGGCTTCAGCCAGGAGGTCCAGGGTTCGAATCCTGGTCCGGACATTTTTCGCCCAGTTTGAAATTTACATCTAATCCGAAACAATGCTTCTTCGGCTGTTGTTCTCGTCGAAAGAAATTTTATTATTTTATTCTGTTTCAATGTATTTTTGTAATGTAGTGCAGTTTTGTAATTTTATGGTGTACTAAGAGCGAGCCATTATTTTGTGATACTAAGAAACCTTATTCTAGAAAGAAAATAAAATAAAATTGTCAGGTTCCCAACAAAAATAACAGTTGTCCCCAAAATTATGAAAATGAACTAACGACGAAGATTGTTGTTTGCAATGATACTGACAATTTTATAAAACCATTTAATAAATAAAATAACAAAAAAATGTTTCAATTATGAGGCGAGAAAATTTTGATTCCCCAAAGATATAACACTAATCTACAAACGTTTTTTTCTTTTTTAAAATTAAATATTGGACAAGCGTTGTTTTCGTTGAGAACCCTGCGTTTACATTAATGTGATTTAAAGTTTATCTTACTTTTCTTTTAGATCCGAAAGAATAAAATCAACAACTTCTTCAAGCGTTCCGGGTATAGAATTCACTGTGACTTCGAACCACGAGTTCCACTTCTCCACAACCCTAGATAAGAGCTTGATATACAGTGAACAAGGAGACGATGATGACAGTTTTTCTTTGATGCATTGCAGTTGATTTGCCGTGATAGCATGCTTATGGTCTCTAAGATTGGACTGCAGCATACTGACAGCAGAGGATGGACCCAACGGAGGAATGTTCACAAAATTATCACTCGATGATCCCCTAGAACGCAGGAGGCGTATCACAGCTTCCGCATCTTCGCTGATGGAACATACTACGTGAACATTGGGCGGCAAATTCCATGGCAGCCATCCTAGTATAGCGGCTTGGTTGATGGCAGGTGAACGCAGTTCATGAAGATCATCAAGGACGATGACCAAATCTGTAGGTGTGGCTTCAACTAATTTTAGCAAGTCCTGTGAAAAATATAGATATTACTGTAAGAGTTATAACCTAAAACTAATTTCAGAAAATACATAGAGATTAAAAAATATGGATTCAATTCCACATTGTCACACTCCTCCCCTCTCCCTTATCATTCATTGGATGTGAATGACGTACGAACCATTTGAAAAAGGAGGGCCTAAAGTTCTCTCATAACTCAACTTGAGTAGAGCAGCTTCAATTGTGTGCAAGATAGCCACTAAGTAATGCATGATATTTTGCATAAATGAGTGCATTAAAACTATACTTTTTTAATTAAAAGAGTTCGTAAAATATCCTAGCAATAACGTAGCATTACTTAAAAACCTTACAGCAGCTGCGGCGAATCAAGTGTAACATGTAAATATTTTCAGGATCTAAAGATACCATACATGTCTGTCACTCTGTCTTCATTTTGATAAGTGCGTGCTTTAGTTTTCATAAAAATACTCCTGTCACTACAAAATTCTTATAACCCTTTGAGACCTAAGAGAGCGATGACCTGTATCCCTTGTACTTCTAAACGAAGCTAGTCATGCCTACTGAAAGTAAAACATTTACTACAGCCACTATCTGTTGATCAAAAATGATACTTTACTCTTTCCGCAAACTAGAGATCGTTCGATTCGCGTTTTTTTTTACGTACGACTGTTACATACAACTCAGAAGCAAAAATTTTAATGAATGTCTAACCCGTACGATCGTACGGGCTGGGTCTTAAAAGGATATGTTGTTAACTAAAAAACACTATTAAAAGGCAGAAAACCAATGTCTAAAAATGTACAAATAATACAAAAAAAAAAAAGCAGCAAACAGTTGTTTCGAATTCACAAGTAACATTCATCTTCAGCGCGACAGAGAGCAAGGCACAGCGTGATAGAAAAAGCAAGACTGGGCATTTATTTGTGCATTTTTAAACGTTGGTTTTCTGTCTTTTAATATTCTTGCACAAACGATTTATTTGCTATTTTTACAATAAACACTATTTACCTTTTTAAAAGGACATTATATGGTATGCTTTTCGATAAATTCGGGGACACATCGAAAATTCGAATAAATAATAATAACGAACAACGTTAAAACTTACGACATTTAATTATGTTTTTGAGATGGAGTACAATATGATGATTGATGTGATATGATTTAGAAAATGGTTATCGTATCAGCATTTTTTCCCGATCCCTTTTGGAAATTTTAGTATAATTTTTATCTATTATTATTATTATTACTGTTAGAATAATATGTATAATGTTTGAAATTGTAACATATCTATCACATAGTTCTTTTCATACCTAGGATATTTTCAGGATTAACAACTCTTATGATATACAATGAAGTGGTTATCCACATTAAGTATTTATTCCAAGTTCAAATTTTTAAAGAGTATTGTACGTCTGACGTTGATTGCACATTAACTGATTATTATTTTTTTCGTTATTTGTTCACATTGTCATAAATAATCTACGGAGAAAGTCAGAATGAAGTGCTGCTTCGGTATCACAAGTCTAGTTATCCTTTGAATCAATTTTATAGTTTATTTCTCAGATATTGCAGTTTAGCTAACAATAACTTTTCCTAAATATTAAAAGTGAAATAATTAGGGTGGTGCTATTCATTTACTAACTAACGATGCTCCATTGTTCCAATTTCTACTCTAAATAAACGCTTTTGTTTTTACGTATAGGTACAAAAATTTTTGTAAATATTTATGTGTGATACCCATCACTTAATTTTGAGATAAATATATATTGTGGGTTATAGGGGGAAATATCTGTCATTACTCACTAAACAGTAGATATATTTTTTATTGTTTTTTTTTTAAATACAATCTTTATTTGCCACATTTTTTGCCGAAAGGAAATTATGAAAAGAATATATTAATTATAAATCGTTAATATCTCCACAGCATATTTCAGCTTTATGTAAATCCGTACATTCTAAGAAAAGTAGCTTTTGTCAGTTAAAAAAAAATATTAAAAAAAAACTAAAAGTAATATTTAACCCTACTGATTTGTTCGCATTTTTTTTTTTTTTTTTTTTGCAAGTAAAATACCATTTAAAAAATATAGAGAGAATCAATAAATAAAAGAATTTTTTTTGAGTGGGAAAGTATCACCTTTAAAAAGGCACAAAATGTTTAGCAAATACCTTTTTACTGCCGTTTTTTATACACAGTAGATAAACGTTTCGAATAAAACAGACTCGAACTGCACAGCAGGGTTATTTGCACTGGTCCAGTGGAACCGGTATACATAATTATTTATAGTATACACACATATAGGTTTAGTTTACTCTTTAAATGTTCACCCGTGCAACAGAGTATCTTAACTGTAACGCGATGACATGTTCGCATTTGTTTAAGCTGTGTGTTAGATCGAAAATTTTTACTAGATAAATGCGCTGGTGTTTCTTAGAGAATCTTTATAAAAGAAGAGTGGAATAGGCATAAAGTTCACATCATTTAACCTTGTGTTACAGTGCCACATAGATTAACCCCTTAACGGTCGCATTAAATTACGAAATAAAAATTCAAATTGCTTATTGGCACCACTTTTTTGAAAAAGAAAGATTCACCTTATTTAATGACAGGTAAAATGATACATTAATGAAACCAATTATACTATTTTACAAAACTGGTGAAAATCAAACAATCTGAATAAACGACACAGCCCGAGAATATTACGGGAGCGAGAATTAAGGGGTTAATGTTGAAGGGGGTACAAATATTGCACAAGCTAGCGAAAACAACAGGTGCAAGGAATTTTTTCTTTTGGATCAAAATTTTAAAACGATGCTCTTAAATGTTTAGAAAGTGTTGCGTAATCTATTGGAATTTCTAAGACAAATGCTTCTAATACATCATTTTACTTTTTGATGAATTAACATTATGGTGTTCCATTTGCTTATAATGGTATAAAATTTAAAAGTTTAATGAGTTTAAATTTCTAATACACAATGTATCTATTACAATCAAATCAATGACTTCGTACAGAATACTCATCTTTTACTTGTAAATGCATTGTTAAAAATATCGTGAAAAATTACCTCTGTTTTTAAAGACTATCTATTTTCTGACCAATGAGAACGCCCAATAAGAGTTTATGTAGCGTTCTGATTTGTCAGTAAATAGATAGTCTTTAAAAACAGAGGTAATTTTTCACGATATTTTTAACAGTGTGCGCAACATTATCTCTAGGTGGATACAATAAATTACTATATTTATAAATGTTCTTAAAATGTATTAAAAGAATAAAACATGAATTTTATTTCTTACCTGAAACCAAATGCTTAACTCCCCGAGTTCATAGCTGTGATGTTTAGGTTGGAAGTCAAAGGCTAAGCTTATGTGCAGGCATAAGTTTCGAAGGAGTTCAGATGTGTATGTTGAGCACGGACTTTGTCCAACATGTCTGACAATTCGGATCACATCACCTCCAAGCCACTCTGTACAGTATGTTATTACCTGAAATTAGACTAAAATTATAAAACAGATGATAGTATTAACGATAAACATTTTACTCTGAAAAGTGACACGTGAAAATATCATTGGCTGAATCTTAAAACAGTTGAGGGTCTGTGAGATCTCAAATTCTTCGCGCTTATGGGCGTGGCGTGTATTTTTACTTTTAAAATATCGCATCAGAAAATTAATTATTAATTCATTAATTACTTTTAACTTCTTTTTCCTGTATATTTTTCTCAAAGAATTTCTATTTATTTTTTGATTGGAAAAATATTTTTAAAATATCTGCTTAATTTAATATGTGTTAAAACCTGAAGAGCTGTGAGTAAGGTATCAACATTTCAAATAAAATTAAGCATATATTTTAGAAATATTTTGCAAGCTAAGATAAAAAGAGAGACATCCTTTAAGAAGAGTACACAGAAAAAGAAGTTAACCGTAAGAACCGCAAGTACACGCGCCGGGGTAGATCTCAACCAATAAGATTTTTTTCTTCGGAAAAAAAGGATAATTTTTTAAGGACGCTTCTGAATTGCCTTGTAGCTTGCAGGCTCAAGATCTACAGGGGATGGGTGAGGGAATGTTGTCTCTTTGTTCGTTTGGAGGAGAAAAAGATACCTCTTGGCAGTGAATAATCCCGCGCGTGTACGAACGTTACATTTCGATACGTTAATTTCTTACGGGGTAACACACACTCAAATAATTTTGATGAACGAGTAACATAAAAGCTACTTGTATATATTGATAAAAGGGTATTAAATGCAATTAATATCAATTTTGTGAAATAATCCATTTTTTAAGGTGTAAAATAAATCCTTTGCAAATGTATAGCATACTTTCTTTAAAAAAAAAACGTAATTTTTGTGGAAATTGCCACAAAATCTGTAAATAAATATAAAAAGCATGATTTTTTCTCTACAAAGAAATAGTACAGATGCATTTTACAATATACAGAAGGTGATTTGTTTTTAAAACGTATTTAGTCAAAAATATAATGGGAGATAAAATGGAGTGAGATTTACCCCATGCGTGTGCTATCGTACGAAAATAGGCGCCTATGCATACGGGTTAAATATACAGGGCGTCCCAAAACGACCGCATAAACTCTGCACAGCAAGATTCCTCATTGGAGTACAAAAAAACTGCCCAAAGAAGCGTTCCTGTACGATCCATAGTTTACGAGAAAAATACGAAAAATGAAGTATGACGTCACTGCCGGTGCAAGAGGAAAAAAACACTTTATTGGTGATATCAACAACGCGGGACGGATATCGACGGGCATACTCCCTAGCAGTTCGTAAGGCATTTCCATTACATCGGCCGTACATCAGGTATATGTCGCAGTAGTCAGGGACGGAATACATGGCCACCATACGAAGACTACCGGTAGCTGCAAGATGCAGCCTTTTAAAAATACGAGTTCAACGTCGCCTTAACGTCATTCCATGGCACGCGCGCATGCATGACGCGATATGCGCGGCGAACGTTTTAAACATTATCGTCTGGACAGATATGCAAATACTGTTGTTGATATGTCCAATAAAGTGTTTTTTTCTTGCACCGTCAGTGATGTTATGCTTTGTTTTCCGTATTTTTCTCGTAAACTATGGATCGTACAGGAACGCTTCTTTGGGCATTTTTTATATACTCCCAACGAGCAATCTAGCTGTGCAGAGTTTATGCGGTCGTTTAGGGACACCCTGTATTAATTTCCCGATGAGATATTTTTAAAATAAGAATGCATTCCACGCTCATAGGTTGGTATTAGATTAGTGAGGGGAATTTGAAATCTCGTTGACCCTTTAAGTATACAATATGTGAAACATAGAATTTTTCACGGTCAACAAGTACCAAGATATTCACACAATTGAAAAAGTCGGAATCGAGACACATCACTTCATACAACTCGTTCCTAACCTTCAAGATTTTATTCACTGTGTTCTTTGGTACATGCAAGATGCTCATGATGGTGTGTATTTGCAAAACACACTCTTGTACGTCTGTTTCTCTTGAAGAGAACTGAGTGGAGTGCGCGTTGCACAACCTGTTTACTTATTATCTGTATAGATTCGCCATTTGGTTGAGTGGTTACCTGAGCTAAGGTTGGCTGTCGCTGACTGCATATGATACAGATTAATATTAGAAAGCAAAATTCATTCAAACCTGTCTATCTTTTGTAGTTTAGCACATTACCACTCTCTTGTCCACTGTATATCTATTTTCTCCCTACTATTGATACTGTGGAACGAGAAAATCGCATTTTCGAGCTTTTTCTGAAATTGAATGGCACATGGGAGCACCTATAATTTTTCTTTAGTTGAAGGTGTCTAAATTGCGAATTTTTCCTATTATGTAAGTTTTAACAGTTGCTTATAGAGGTCTAAACATCGAACTACATATATCACATGTCAGCATAAGAACATGCGCAGGAGTGATACCAGCAACACCATGATATTTTCATCACACTGTCTAATTCAATGGCACTTCAGCGTATAAAGGAATTCTACATTGCTGCATTATTCTGATATATGAAGCCATTCTACTTACCAAAATAGTTTTTTAGATTCCGACTATTAGTTAACACTCTCTCTATATATATCTTGTTTAAATTTTCAATCGTTAATAAAATACTTATTATTCATCCACTCAAGTTCAAATACACTTTTTAAAACTTGTAGTGGATGACACTTGATGTTAATACATATTTTTAAAATATTAATTCATTAATTAAATTTAAATAATTACTTTTAGTTTTATATGGGAGGAAAAAAAATTCTCTTATTCAAATTTTCAATCATTAATAAAATACTTATATTCATTCATTCAAGTTCAAATACATTTTTTTAAACTTGTAGTGGATGACACTTGATGTTAATACAGTTTTTTTGAAATATTAATTAATTAATTAAATTTAATTAATTAATTTTATTCAAATTTTCAATCGTTAATAAAATACTTATTATTCATCCACTCAAGTTCAAATACATTTTTAAAAACTTGTAGTGGATGATACTTGATGTTAATACAGTTTTTTAAATATTAATTAATTAATTTAATTAAATTAATTAATTTTAGTTTTATATGCGAGGGAAAAAATTCTCTTATTCAAATTTTCAATTGCTAATAAAATACTTATTATTCAACCTAAGTAGGAATTGACTTAATTTCTTTATTATTATTTCTTGTTAATGGTGCACTTACGAAATTTTGGTAAATAGATTATTTTGGCCGAAACTGTAACTTTGAAGTTCTGTTAAGGATTGTTAATTAATTTTTAGTTTAATTATCACATTTTTGAGTTATTATTTTTTCTAAACTTCTTAAAACTTTTTTACGTGTGAACATTTCCGTATGGAGAGGCTTAACTGCCTGTGCTTATGCAAATGTTTTAGGGGCGTTGCAATTGATTCTGAATATAAAAAGCACAAGCAGGCTATGATAAGGTGTATTTTTGCCTTTCCAGATACATTCTCCATATTGATTATCTTGAGTTACAGTGCTGAACATTTACAAGATGAGATTAGTTTGAACTTTTGAATAAATGTTGATTGAGATCACGGATCTTTTAGTATCAGATTTAAGCAGTTTCTGTTAGTTGTAAGAGAGTTAAGTTTAAATTGTGACTTGATCCTTGTAAAGTGTTATCAAGATTTTCTGACTCAGTAATTAATTGAATTATGTTGATATTTTGTTGAATCCCTAACCAAATTAAAATTTGTGTAGGATAGTAAAGGGTATTTTTCAAGAACCTATAGGTTTTTAATTTTAAATAACTTTCTGTTAGTAGGTTAAAATAACTTAAACACAAGGATCAACTCATTATTTAGCTTCAAATAAACTCTATTCTTATCTTATTACAGTTTTCTTCTATTTGACTAAGGAACGTGAGATCACTACTACAGGAGTCGTACTTGTCCTGAAATTTTAAGATCAGGAAATTTTTCGTTACCAGTATTTTCTCATAGAAAATCTCTTCTTAAATAATGGGAAATTTCGCATGCTTAACCTAATTTTTTTTTCTCTAAAAAAATACTGATATTTGTCCTTAAAAATTCTCTGAAGCGTGCCACCCCTGCTACTAGCTTAGAAGAGTCGTTACACTAGTCAGTCTATAAACTCCTTAATTTCAAATGCCAACAATGGAACTAGTAGTTCCTTATAAAGAAACTCGACATACACTGAGTTGAACATGGTTTGAATTCGAGTAAATGTTTAGATTTATCACAGTTGTAAAAACTACTTTTTTGTCTTGTAATACTCGAATCACTTTGATTTCTAAAGCTGAAAAAACTTCAAATATTTAACAGTACAAGTGTACAAGACTAAACTGAGCATGAAGCTCTTTTCTGAAGAAACAAAAACTGAAAAGCAGAAATTTTCAATATACAGTCGAACCTCGGTAACACGAACACGTTAACGTGAATTAATTTTAACATGAACAAATCCCACTGTCCGCGTCAAAATGAATACGGATGCTAGTGTTTTTTCTCCTTTTAAGATGAACGCGTTTAACGTGAAATTTCGCTTAATATGAACTTTTCTCGATGTCTCCATGAGAGATTTTGACACTTAACGTGAACGAAATTTCCTAGACAAGTGCGAAAGTTTCCTTTTCCTTAGGGAACAATGGGTTACTCAACTAATAGTTTAATTATTAAAGTAGAAATAAGTTTCAATTCTAAAACAAAGTTTTCTCTCATTAAACCCCAAGTGAAATGCACCTGAATCCTTTACCACTGCATTTAAGCTTATTGAAAATCAACTGTTTATCTCTGGTACAAAATAATGATTGAAAATGAACATTGTATGAAAGCTTCATAATAATAGATATTATTAAAAACTGATTTAATTAGTTGTTTAAAACAAATTTTTCTTAAATATAAAAAACTTATCTTCATACTTAAATATATCTTGCTTCTTTGCTTTGCAAATAACTAATGAAAAAAGTGGTGCACTGCATGCTCTTCTGTAACACTGGAAATGGCATTTATTGATAAATTTTAACTGTTATATTTTATATATAAAACCCTGTTGTCCCGTTAGCTCCCAGTCTCGCCTATATGTTACTTTTCTCAATATTTTTAATATGGATTTTTTGTTACTGATAGCATGAACTACGGATAACAAGAACAAAAATTTAATTTCCCTTGAGGTTCATGTTAACGAGGTTTGCCTGCGTTCTTAAGTTGCAAGAATTGCATGTATCACTTACTTGTGCTAAAAGCGTAGATTTTCCACAGCCGTCTTTACCGCAGACTATGATGGGAGCATGCCTAAGTTTCTCATCTTCCCCCAGCATCAGATGTTGTATGTGTAGTAATGTACCACAGTCGCTGTCTAAGGACTGAGATACACCAAGCTCTCGAAGATACCGTCTGCTGTTCAACAAATGACTTTGAGATTCCCGCATCACTTCCTGGAACATAAAATCAGTAGTAATTTTTATAATATAAGAACACTGAAAAAAATTAAGTACTCAAAAATGAGTAAGTCGATGTACTCATATCGAATTGAGTAGGTTTGGATCAAAATTGAACCTATGCTTTCTTAGTTTTGAAATATCACATGTTATCAAACCCAAACGAAACAATACTCATTATGCTCAATATTTTAAAATAATTTAAAAGTACTTAAAAATAACGCCCTTGTCATAAAAATACTTGATTTGGGTATTTTGATAATAATTTTGCTTTTTTTCCTTAATCAATAATCAATTAAATACTCTTTGGTAATATTTTTGAGTGGAAAGTAAATGCTAGTACATTTTTACTTTAATCTGTAGTAAACGGGGAGTTCAGGGGGCGGTTCATAACGGTTCATATTTGAACACATCCATGGAATGAAAATAGAGCACACGTATTTCTCAATTTTGAGTACATTTGGATTGGAGCTATTTTGAGTATGTGACGTATTTAAAAATGAGTACGTTTTACTCAAATTTGAGAACCCATTTTTTTCAGTGAAGAAGAAGAAAATATATGCACATAAAGGAAACCAAGATCTGAATTCGAATTATCTCTGATGATTTAATAAGTACTTGGCTTCCAAACTAGCGTTTTGCCTTTACCAACATTTAAAATGTATAGACCTTATAATTGCTCAAATTATAAATTGAAAGTATTAATAATAATAATAGTAATTTTTCATAATAGAATATGGATTCTGGTTCTTTTGCTTCATAACAATACAAAATCTAAAGTGTACTACAGCTACCTTCTTATTGTCCATGAAAAGGCGTCACAATCTTTAATAATACTCATCACTGCAAATGGACACGTCACTCCATACCTTACTAGAAAGTAATGTTTAATAAAACTTACTACAAGACATATTATTATTTACAGGATGGCTGTACAATATTTACATAGCAAAGAACGGCAGAAGAAATCCGCGTGTCAAAACACTGATTCGCAAAGCATTTTATAATTTCCCACCTCTCATAAAATCCGGGGGTATTAAAAAGCAAGACAGCCTGCCTTTCTCAACCTATTCATTGTGCGTCTCAGAACACTCTACGAGAAACTTATCACAAGCGATGATGGGAGAAAACTATTTGGCAGCCGCTATAATAAGGAACTATCGTCTAGTGCTGCCATCTAGTGTAGCAATCTTTATATAATTGTTACATCACTTCATTAAAAAAATGATTTTTTGCGAATATTATAGATTTTTTTCCATAAAGAACAGCATGTGGCTACTTAAACTTTCGATTAAATTACTATTCGAATTAATTTACACTGAATGAATTCGATTCTACACTATAAAATTCACAATTAAAACAACTCAAAAAACAAAGTTAGTATAATACCGCACAGGATACATTTTACTCATCTTTTCTCAAACACGAATCACATGAAATAATCGTGGAAAATCACAAATTACTTCTTTGGGCTTTTTTTTTTTTATTAAAGTCTATGTGATACGTTGCAATCTTTTTATTATTCTTCGAAGAGTTTCAAAGGAAAGCATATAAAATTAACAAAAAATATCTCTTTGAAACCAGAAATTTCTGCCCATCTTCTGCCGAACATCGCCTAACCACATCAAAAAATCATACAATGCACAAGCACATGCCTTATGTGGAAGATGCGACTCCTGCTTTATTTGTGATGTCATTTTCGTCACTTAAATTCATGTTTAACAGAAAGTAACAAGGGCGAATGCTACATTCCTTAATATCTTTGTTATAATGGTGAAGCATTTGCATAAAGAAAATAAGTTTCTTATGGTATTATTTCTACCTTTAACCCTTTATGACCCGACGGTACTTTAAAGTACCACAGTTTTATATCCCAATTAAAACACACTCATTGAATGCATTAGCAATGGCACGTTTAGGAAACAATAGTGAATACTTCACTTGACCATCACTACACTGTTAAAAATTTGCAGCATTCTGGCAGGTCATTTGACCGTTTTTTTCTGAAAACGGTTACACAACCGTGAATTTAACACTATTTTGACCATATTATTGGCCCTTTTATGGTTAGAATATAGTTAAATTATGGTTATGAAACCGTTTTTTCAAAAAACGGTCGAATGACCTGCCAGAATGCTGCAACATTTTTAACAGTGTAGAAAGCAATAGCAGTTCCAGTTAGCTGAAAATTGTTCAAGAAGCAATTTTGGCGCTTGTGAGTGTCAATTTTGCTTCCATTTTCTTGTCTGACATGGTATCCCTAACTTTTGCTTGGAAACATCTTAAATTTTAAAGTAAAAGTACATCTTTTTACCCGACTGCCAAGAAGGGTTATGTGTTTCACGCGTATCTGGGTATGTGGATTTCTTTATACTCTCGAAACATCCCAACGGCTGAATAGATTTTAATGAATGAGGTCTCTATCGATTCGTCTGAACCGTCCGATTGTTATAGGCTAGGTTTTGTTTTTATAAATTCAAAATGGGGACCGTAAAATACAAAATGGCGGTAGAGACGAAAAAACTTTTTTACGCACCCTATTGAGTGGGATATTATTGGATAGATCTTTCAAAATGAAGACGATGTTTCATTGACTATTTTACAGTCAGAAGCTCCGTTTAAACATTACACAACCTGGAAGTTGTGCAGGTAGGGCTTTTAGATTTACTGCAACTCCAACCTTCATAGACATCTATAGGCCTTATCAAAACAGTGTTTATAGATAGGAACTAACAATTAAACACAATTTAAAAGTCATCAATACAAGTAAATAAAAAAATAGGTAAGTAATATAAAAAAATAGTTTAACATTGATGAGAAATAATTAATTCGTTGCAGTCGGGTTTTTGGATTTTTCTAATTGAATTTTTATTTCCCTTGTTTTAAATAGATCAATTGACAATACGTTGTGCTAAAAAAATTTATTTTCAGTTTGCTTATTCTATGAAGCGCTTTTCAAAGCGGTACTTTTCAGTACCGCTTTGAGCTATGCTTTGATTACGTCGAACAGATTTTATCATTTGAATACATATGGTGCAGAAAAACGTACATATTTACTAGGGAGCGTGGGCGCTAAACAGGTGGATTTTGATACATTGTAGGGGAAGATATTGCATGATTTATGTATGGCATTGGTGAATAATAACGCAAAATATATGTTATCTTTATCTTTAGAAAAAATATTGTATTAAAAAAAAGACTAGAAAGAAAAATTACAAATATGAAAAAATATCTAAAACTACCTTTTAGCATTTTTATGAATCCTTTTGATTTTTCTACAACTAAAATTTTGGAAATTTCTCTTAGATATGCTTTCCATCGGACGATAATGTTACAACTGTAGAATAACCTTCTGACGACGAACTACTCACTGATGATGCGCCAACAGCATCGTCATCTAGTCATATATGTAAAGATATAAGGTTACTGGAAAAGAAATTCGTCGATCTAATAGCGATGTAGATGAAGAAGATGAATGTACCAAGGAGTTGTAGCATAGATGTACGAACATGTAGTAAGTGAAACTAGATCAACAGCTTCACCTACAGTTTAATCTTTGTATACGATCATCATTTCTCATTAAAGATGATTGGCAGTCAAGTGGCTAATGACAAATAATAATGGAGATGAAGATTGGGATTTCTCCAGGAAACGAGTAACGAAAGCAATTCGGTTCACAGGATTTTATTCAATAAGATCAGGCAGCAGTTCTCACAACTCACGTTGCAGTGCCATCAATAACTTCGATGTAGAAACATCTATAATCAAGTGTAATCATTGGATTGTATAAAAAGGGTAAAATCTTAAACGAACATCATTTTGTCAGACACACAGCCAGGGGGCAGTTTACATTTAAAAAAAACTCAGCAAAATCTGCTGGAGAATCGTGCGTAACTGCTTTTTACTTCCTAAGCGCAGGAATATAATTTTGACGTAGTACGCGTTCTAAACCAATTAAGATGTAAAGATATCACGCAATGGAAAGAGTTCTGATACAGCGAGTGGAGGGATAATAAAGCAAAAAGGAACCCCGGAATTAAGGGCGGGAAGTTAAATCTCGGCTGGAAAAAACAATAAAAATGGCTACCAACGAACATTCTAAAATGCGAAAGATCGGAAATGGAACATTTAATTTAAGAATACTAAAAGCGTAATAATTAAGTGAATTAGACAAGTGCGACATTAAATTAAATGGAATTTAACAGAATTAATGATAGAGATTAGTTAAGAATAAGGATTTAGTGAATATAGAGTAGTAATTTAGAATAGTACAGGGAAATCACGGAGATAGATCTAATATTGTAGCATATATACATCATAGACAAATATACACTAGATATATGCATGATAAGTCACATTACAATAATAAGAAAAAAAAATGGATATAGATTTTTTTTCTAAGTCTCGATTTTTGTCCAAGCGTTTTGACCCAACGGTATGTTCAAGTATCACATCAAGTAATTAGGCGTAATTAACAAAAAAAATAATGGTTTATTTCTAGTGCATATATCTTCTAATGAAGCATAGTAATGCAAGGAAATAAAGTTTCGAGGAGATAGTTTTTTAATTCATAATTTGGGATATAAAGGTTAAAGATCGCAACAGGAATATTATGCACGAATGTTAGAGGTCAGCGTTGTCCTGGTCCGAACGAAAGCTATCTTGGTTCGGCCCAGACGGGTGTGAAAATTAAAAGTTGGACTCGAATTCCTTTTATATTTTCGCAGTTCACGGCAAGCCCGAGTATGTAGAAAAAAGATGTAAGCCCGATTCCGGTCCCGCCTGTGGAAATAATTAAAAACAAACTCAGACATGATATAAGGCTAATTCCATGAAAACTGGTCATGTCTGTCACACAGCTGAAAATCGCTATGCTTGTTGGCTTACCGTTATTTTCGAAAAGTTTGCTTCGTGTTATTGAATTGATGAGATATCTCCGATTACATAAGTCACATTTTTCCGTTCTAAAATACTGGTAGCCAAAAATTGTAGTATGTGACACACATGACAAGTTCTGAGGGAATTAGCGATAACTGTCCAATGGGATATCTCTACGTTGGACATGTAAATTTCTGTCTGAGGCGTCGCGATGGGGGGGGGGGGGGGAGCTTCCCCCCATAATGTATGTGAACTTGGGAAATTTGAGCTTAGAGTTGGGAAATTATAGATTTTTGAAACACTTTTTCCTTTTTTTTTTAAAAAAAGAATTTTTTATTGTTTTGCTGACTACCTTTCTGAGTTCTGTAATAGTAAAATAGTTAAACTTTCAAAAGAAAGACAAAAAGCAACCAGACTCAACTTCTCATTATGTATCTCTGAGCTACGAAAATATCATACATCTACCAGACTTGAATTTCCCTACTGTTGTCCATCAACAGAGTCTCTAATACATTTTCTCCAAAACTTTGTTCCTTTTTCAAAAATCTAAAAATATGAGGCTATTTTCATATGAAATACGATTATGACTCATACACAATTGAAGACATAAACTTTCATTAAATGAACCAACAATTATAATTTTCCTTTTCAGTTTCAGCATTTTTCTTTGGATTTTTTTTTTTTTTCGCGTATGAGTATCATTATTAAACACACATTAAACATATCATTTTAGTTGGAAAAAAGAGCATTTTGTTTTACGTAGGGAAAATTTTGAACTCTTCCCCCCCCCCCCCGAAAAAAATTTGTAGCTACGCCCCTGATTTCTGTATTGATGCTGTCAAACTAACTTTGGCTAGTGCAGCACATTTATAACTTATTCTTGATCATGCTATGTCCATTGAAAGCTGTATATATTTAGTCAGCTTAGTCCTGATAATTTTAAATTTGTTATATGGGACAGGTCGGCCCGTTTATTAGGTAAGTTTGTAATTATATAAATACGTAGCACTAAAGTCGTTGCCTGATCCGTCCGTCCGTCTGTCTGTTCGTCTGTCCGCATATAACAGCGCAAAAACTATCCAACCGAATGTTTTGAAATTTCATACATAGAATTGTTGGAGAATTTTGTCGAGTCATTTCCAATTTTATGAAAATCGAATAAAAACTTAAAAATATATTAATAAACGTTTTCTTCATTCGATTAAATCCTATCATACGTCATTAATTCAATGATATCAAATGCTAGGTAATGATTCTACGTTGCCATGGTGATGACGTCCTATTTAAGATAGACTCTTATTGTTTCCGTATGACTGAATTGAGTCTATGGAATCTTAATTCATTTTGTATTCATGCATTTTTGACATAAGAGTACAACAGCTATGGCACCAAGATCTGAATGTTTATAAAAACTAGTTATAGTACGAACGCACCTCATTTTCCACGTTTGAATTTCCGACTTGTTTTTTTTTTTATCGGAAAGGCCCGTTTGAAAGTTTGCATTCATTTTACGATTGCTCGGACTCGTGCAGGTCCCTAATGAATGTTTCCATGTCCACTTATCACAGCATATAAAATCTCTTGTAATGATTTACTGAAATTATTTATACGTTATTTAACATACAAAGTTTTCCCACTTTTTTGAGCTGAGAAATTATAACAAAAATAACAAAAAAAGAAAAAATCCTGCGTCAAGCATAGATTATGAAACACTTTCCAACAGATTCAGAATAATGTAACAAAACTGCACCACTTAACAAGTAAAAATTAAATTTAAAAAATCAAAAATCCCCACGGCGTAAAAAGCGAACTAATTAATTATTTCTTATCAATGTTAAACTATTTTTTATATTACTTATCTATTTTTTTATTTACTTGTATTGATGACTTTTAAGTTATGTTTAATTGTTAGTTCCTATCTATAAACACTATTTTGATGATGCCTATAGATGTCTATGAGGGTTAGAGTTTTAGTAAAGCTGGAGATTCTATCTACACAACTTCCAGGTTGTATAATATTTAAACGCTTCTGACTGTAAAATAGTCAATGAAACATCGTCTTCATTTTGAAAGACCTATTCAATGATATGCCACACAATAGGGTGCGTAATTTTTTTCTTCTTCTCTACCGCCATTTTGTATTTTACGGCCGCCATTTTGAATTTATGAAAACAAAACCTAGCCTATAACCTTCGGACGATTAAGACAAATCGATTGAGACCACATTCATTAAAATCCACCCAGCCGTTGGGATGTTTCGAGGGTATAAAGAAATCCACATACACGCTTGAAACACACAACCCTTCTTGGCAGTCGGGTAAAAAAATAAAATATTATTTGTTAATTCAACCATATGGAAACGCATAACACAGTTCAAAACCCAATTTCAGCTGTTCCCATCTATAATCGGGAAATTATCCGAAATTTTTCAGCAGCCCTGTATAGGGTATACAGATTTGTATCTATTAACTACATGCATGCTAAAATTGAGTTCAATTAAGAAATACATAAACTTCAATTGAAAATTCCCTTTCAGCTATTTCCTCTAATAAGGAGAATGGCACGTGAATAGTTTTGTGCATATCTGTATATGAGGTATAGAATTAATATATAACAATTAACATGCGAAAAATTAAGTAAATTTAAAAGCGCATACCGAATTTTAAACCGTACACACCAGCAATTATTGTTCAAAGACAGTACTGTAACCGATTTTTTTTTGTGTGTCCCTGTAAATGAATATAAAATGCTATGAATGTCCTGTTCTAACGTGATCACAGTGAAAATCCAGTGATTTATATCAGTTTCAGTACATTTGAAATAGCGCCATGTCATTAAAATACTCTGCAAACGATTTTTCCCCATATATCATAATGTAATGGAATACTTTTGAGTGCCCCTGTAAATGAACTATTAATCCTACATACTTCATACCAAACATGCTTTGGTGACCTGAGTAACCTTTATCAATTGCATGAAAATCCGAGTATATTTACTGGAGTTAGAGCGTGGACAGACAGACAGACAAACCGAAAGCATAAACACTTATCAACTTTGTTAGAAACTGTTACAAATGACGAAGTAAAAGTCTGATTGATTCTTTACAATGCTACCCTGAAAAATGAAAAATATTATTATATCAAAATCATTTAACTATTCCACGTTTCTAAAAAATAGCAAAAAATGAATGCTACGACTACTTCAAATAAAAAAATAAAAATAAAATGTAAAATTTGATTATTCAGCCATTTTTCTTTGTATTTAACTTGAGGAAAATCAAATGGCGATGAAAATTGAATTTTTCTAGTCAATTTCTTTGCTTGAAATTGATTTAAACAAAGCACGAAAAAGAAATTTTTTTTTTTTTTTTTTTTTTTTTTTTTTTTTTTTTTAAGCACAATAGACGCATTACCATTCCATAATTGAATGATTGCGTGTTTGTTTTTGAAATATTTATTCGGATGTTCCTTGCTTTAGAATTTTTACGATTTTCATTTTTATACATATTTTCTGGAACCATTATTTTCTAAAGTCTGCCTAAATGTTTAAAAATAGGAGAATATATATATATATATATATATATATATGTAATAATAAAAAATTTTCGCATTTTTACCTTAGTTACTTTATTCCAAATTCTTATAATATCTACCTTTTTTACCTGTCTTTTAATAATATTTTAAATATCCTTTATATTTTAATCCCCATGCCTTTAATTCAGCGCATTCTTTTATCCCTTATTCTCAAAACCTTAATCTGTTAATAGCTACACTTCTTTGTAAAAACACAGTAATTTATTTTATTCTTTCATATTTTGAGACATTAAATTCTTATTTCTTTCGAAGGTTTATTAACACCATTTTATCTTTATTGAAATATTATTCGATTTCCCATGAATCATTGCGAGAGCGTTGGCACGCTAATTTGTTTTCCTTTTAAAGCTTCCGCAGTTAGGTCAAGAGTCCGGTATCTACGTCATGCTACCCCGCCTCCTTCCTGGGTTTTCGCCCTATCGCTTGCGCGGCCGCTTCTCTCGTTCCTCCCCTCTTACTGTGGGTTGGCTGGTGCCGTGTACCGTTACGTGTGCTTTTTGATACTTATACGTTTGTATTGACTTGAGAGAAGAGATTTGTACGATTTCTGTCTTGTTTTCACAACCTAAGTCACTTGGTCTTTCTTCCAGTCGCAATGTAGCATCTAATCAACTGACACCTTTAAGTCTATTTTTAAAACGTGATTCAACCCGAATATAAGTAACTGAAGCACTGGTGGAATTTTAATCCTCTACATGTCATCTAATAAACTGATGATTGTACGGCTTCTTTCTTTTATTATTTAAAGGAAAACACCTAAGGATTTACGCCTTCGGCTTCCACGGTGACCACGATTACGACTGCAACATTTTATTCTCGGGTTGGTGATAATGACGGATGTATTTTCACTGATGAGTTTCGACATGATTACCTACATAATTGAAAAGTGTTTCATATATTATATGCAGTGTCCACTTTTATGCTTATCCTATAGCTAATTCATAAGCATTAGCCTTAGATATAGTTCACATTGCAGAATTTTTCATATATTATTCTACAAAAACTTTCGCCATATAAGAAAGTAAGAATTTTATTTCACGATGTATACTTATCGATTTACAAACACTTAGTGCTTTCTGTCACTAAAAGTACCTTTTTTCGTTTTTAGTGCCATGAAAGTGTGGAACATGTCGCGGATAAAGTTATACATGAATCTCTAAATTATACTTTGATATGAAAACACTTTAAATATAAATACATATATACCCTATATATATAAAATCCCAATGAATTGGATTTATGAAAAGACTGATTGACTGTTTATGTTTCACGGCTATTCCTCCTAAAATATGGAACCTTTGGTGGTGAAATTAGCACCAATTATCTGTATTAATCTGCGTATATCAAAAATGATATCAGTTTTCGTGTTATTAATTTTTTTCTAATTTTAACAATATTTTGAAATGATGGCAACTAAATTACTCCATTTTTGTGGAAAAAAGGAAAGAAAGGGGAAAATATAGGGATTAATAGATTTATTTTTTTTTCGTCCTTTTCAAATTGAAATTGAATTTCTCTTTCATTTCAATTGAAAGTGAAGACAATATTGTGATTAAATTATGTTTTTCAGGAAAATTTGAAAAATAATTCATTAAATAATAATAATAATAATAATAATAGTAAATAAATAATAATTTATGTTTTATTTTAATCAATTAAAATTTAAAAAATTACTAAATTCAGGGCGCGTGACATTTTCTACGAAAAAAAAAAAAATCAAAATTATATATATAGATTTATTATTCCCTTTCATCAATGCTGGATTTCCTTTTTGTTTTGTGTTTGCCCCAGGATTGGTGGCTCACGAACATTATTCTATCATGTTTTGCGATTTGTAGACTTGCCAACAGATAAGAGTGAGAAGTGCTAGGCTGGACATCATCCAGGTAGCTCAGTGGTGTTGCGAACCTCAACTGCGTGCGTGAAGTGGAAAGCTAAAAATAGCCGAGCCATACCACGTGACTCGGTAGATGTGTCACGAATGAACCCGCGCAAAAACTGTTAGTTATGCGAGAAATTGTGTAATAAGAACTACCAGAATTTGTGCTCGGCCGAGATGCGAATTTATCGCTTTCTCGGAATTTTTGATTTAATTAATTTAAATGTTAAATATTCTGTTTGTGGTGATTGTTATAATAAATCAATAAAATATGAGAAGTTAGTCCTCGAATTAATAAACACAATTTAAAGTTTAGAACACTTGAATAATAAAATTCTTACGATCTAGTATCTATCTGTACACAATAAATATTACCATATTGGAATATTTAACAAGAATCACATTTGAATACATCGAATATTATTTCTCGACTGTTTATTATTGAATTATTAACAAGTCGAGTATTGGCAATGACCCTGGTTCGATTCCAGGCTTGGACACTTTTTCACTCTTGGCTCTACGCCTTTTAAGCAATTAAAATGTGAAAAGATTGATAATTGTGTTACTTTTTAGCTTTAACTTGTGTCGTGGTAAATGAACTACAGTGAAACCTCTCTGTACGACCACCTCCATTAAGCGACCACCTCCATTAAGCGACCACCTCCATTAAGCGACCACCTCCCTTAACGACCATTTTTTCATTGAACGAATTTATTCCCATAAGCTCAATACTAATTTTACCTCCATTCAGAGACCATCCCAGTTGAATTCCCTCCATGAGCGACCCTTTTTTTGAAGAAAATGAAACAAATTCCGTTTTCTTCTGGTCACTTGAAGAAGGTGCTTTTAGAAAAATAATTCCGGAGAGCGCGTTATTCATCAAACTTCTAAACTAAGTTTAGAATTTTTCTTTATTCCGGTAACTTTTAAGTGTTTAAACCTCTTTGTGCCTTTTTAGGCAATGGATTTAACTCTGATGACAAATTAAGAATGACGGTTAATAAACTCCCCTGCCCTATTCTGTCAGGAAACTTTCAAAGAAATAGATAAATTAATCAAATCGTCATTATTTGTTCCCTTAGAAAAATATTGCACTTATTTACTGAAATTCGAAAGGACTTGGAAATAAAAGTTATAAAAGATAAAACCGTAAAATCAAAGCAAACGTTAATGTATTCATTTTTAAACTCTGGAGTAATTAACTTATGTAATTAACTTTTCTTTTGATACTTAAATTTTCATATTTTTTCCTAATATGAGAAATAAATTTTAGTAACATTAATTGTTACCTTTTTTCAACAATTAAAATCTGGATTTAAACATGACCTCCATTAAGAGACCACCTCTCAGAACGACCAATTTTTATTGGAACGGAACGTGGTCGCTTTAGGGAGGTTTTACTGTATGTTGATAGATTAAAGAAATTCTATTGTAAACAGGGGCGCTCTTTCAAACTGTTCTTTGACGGAGTCGTAGCTCCGGTAAACTTTATACTCTCCGGGATTATTCTCAATAATGACACCTATAATATGCCTGATAGTCTTATTAAACCGGAGAATAGTTTAATTGCTCATTTTTTCATAGTTTTCTTTGTTTAACCCTTTATATCCCAAATTATGAATTAATGAAAATTTCATCTTATAAAGCATTTTCGTGAATTTTTGAAACTACATTCGAAGATTTATGCAATCATTTAATAAATTTTAGAAGGATTTTGCCAATTAAAATTAATTAATTAAATTTGAATTTACACTGATAAAAAAAGTCACATACTCAAAGTAACCCCGATTCAAATGGACTCAAAATGGAAAAACACATGTAGGGGAGAGTTGTACAAAACCGGATAGCACTGGTTCTCCTTTAACCCTTTGAGCTCCGGGTTATTAAAATGTTAAAAATATGCTAGAAAAACACTTAAAATGTGATTAGGGGACTGTCTGAAATTGAACCATGTGATTAAAGAAATTTTTAAATACCCTCTTTAGGCTGGGGGACGTGGGACGTTTTTCCACCATCAGAGCTCTAGAGCATTCATTTCAACACGCAAATACAAGTAATGACACCGCAAATTTATTCTAAAATTACTATAATTGCTGAAATTTCAACATATTTTAAGCAGTTACATTGTTTAAACAAATTCTAAGACTATTAAAATATTTTAAAAATTTATTAAATGAGAAATTTCAAAATTTAAAATTTTTAAAATCATAATATAAAAATACAAATAATCAGATTTATAGATGAAACAGACGTTAAAAATATTTAATTTTTTTTTTTTTAGAAATATTTAAAACATAATAAACTCGTCAATCTGCTGAATTAAGCACAAATTTAAATTCATTGGAATTAAATTATAAGCATCTAAATTTTGGTTCTGAAACACTGTCTGGTATGTAATTTTAGTGCTGCCATCTAGTGACAAAGCACATTTTTGTAGTCCTTAGAGCTCTGCTGGTAGAAAATTCTACCATTACTTATTTCTATCTCCTGTAATTATTTAAATTTTCAGTTTAGTGATTTGAATGTAATTATTATTAAATGTTTGATGTGTCCAAGAGAAAAAAATGTTATCTCCTTAAAATATTTCTTTATAATGCTTGAAAAATACAAAATTTCTAAACCTTCAAAATTGGAGTGTTTTTAAGGTCGCATTAAAAACCTACTAGATATTTGCAGAGAATAGTGATGCCATCTATATCTTAAGAAGACAAGTAAAATCTACAAAACCCAGTTTTTGCTTTTAAAATGGAGAAATTTGAAGGAAATTAAAAGATTTTTCTTTTATGTGGGGGAAAATTCACCCGGCAGAGCTCAAAGGGTTAATTTGAACTTTTATTTGTCGGTCAACAACAGGAATTGCTTGTCGAAAGTCATTACGGCATTTGTAGCTGAACGAAGCACTATTGTGTGCGGTTATTTTTGTGTGAAGGAATGAGTTTGAATTTCTCTTAAAAAATTATTTTGTTTGTTTCTAGATTTTACGCATATATTAACTGTTTGCCAGAATATTAAATATTGGTAAGTACTATATTTAATTATGTGCTTTCTTACAAGTATTTTAACAGTTTTACTGATCTTTTACTATAGGACTGAGAGTAGTGACGTCATGTTTAAAAGTCTGCGTCACGTTCGGGTAAAACCGGGTACTTAAGAGTGGGTCAAAACCGGGTATACCCATTTTTGTCCTACACTCATGGAATGATTTTTTTAGGATAGTTAATACTTTAGCATGGAGTTTTAAATTGCAATTTAATGCTGTTAAGTACTGTTAACACTTTGATGTGTTATTCATAGCACCTCTAAACTTATACTACAAACAAGAGGTGAGGAAATGATTACTTCCAATACTGGGCGATCTGTAACAATTTACTAAGTTAGAAAATCATTCAAAGCTGAATTTTTTAGAGCAGTAGTTATAAATACTCCAATCAGACGGTTTGAGAAAACAGGGATTTTTCCTTACAACAACGATGTTTTTCTTGGATCTATTTGCTCCTTCGGAAATGACAGAGAAACCCATGAAAGTCAATGATAAAACACCTAAATCTACGCAGCCATAGGTTGGCATTGCTGCAGCAATAAATATTTCTGAAATATCACAGGATAATGAAGCTCATCTTTCCCGATTTAAAAGTGTCGACATCACACATCCAGTAGTTGACAACATCCAGCCTCTTCTATCGAGATCTGATATTGTGTAGTCAGCAATTTACATTTCCAATTTCAGTTAAAATGTTATTACCCCCCCCCCCCCCCAGGAAGGCTTTAAGATTGAGCAAAGAGCTGGCAAGAGAAATGGAAACTGTTATTTTAACTACTTCACCCTATAAATTAGCGCTCGAAACAGATATTAAAGAGAAAGAAGCCAAACATAAAAGACGAAAAAGGAAGATTCTAAAAAAGAAAATAAGAATCGACAGGAAAAGAAACCAAAAAAGGGTTGATGAGGCATACTCAGAAGATAATGAAACCTGAATATTTTGCAATGAGCTTTACTCCAATTCTAAATCCAAAGAAAGTTGGATACAATGTCTGAAATGTCACGGATGGGCACACGAAGCATGTAGTATGAAGGAGAATATGATAGTAAATTTGTTTGTGATTTTTTGCAAATTCTTATTTTCTTAAAAAGAAAATAAGAATCAACAGGAATAGAAACCAAAAAAGGTTGATGAGGCATACTCAGAAGATAATGAAACCTGAATATTTTGCAATGAGCTTTACTCCAATTCTAAATACAAAGAAAGTTGGATACAATGTCTGAAATGTCAAGGATGGGCACACGAAGAATGTAGTATGAAGGAGAATATGATAATAAATTTGTTTGTGATTTTTTGCAAATTCTTATTTTCTTAAAAAGAAAATAAGAATCAACAGGAAAAGAAACCAAAAAAGGTTGATGAGGTATACTTAGAAGATAATGAAACCTGAATATTTTGCAATGAGCTTTACTCCAATTCTAAATCCAAAGAAAGTTGGATACAATGTCTGAAATGTCACGGATGGGCACACGAAGCATGTAGTATGAAGGAGAATATGATAATAAATTTGTTTGTGATTTTTTGCAGTTAAAATAACTCTAAGACATCCAGCGTAAAATAAGTAGGCATATACAATGTAGATAATTTTCTACATTTATTTTTGACACATGGAAGAACACATGTGCAATTTCGTTTTGTTAAATATAACAAAAATGTATTTTTTTACTATTTTAAACAAGATTTTTTAAAAAGAAAATGAGTTTTCTACGAGTTTTAAAGGGGTACCCGGTTTTACCCAACCAGTGGGGTAAAACCGGATTTTTGCATATGGCTGAAAAAAGCTATTTTTTTTATATAATCAATTACATTTTTTTACTGAAAAGAGTATGTTTTAATACAGCCAAAGATTCATTTAAAATGAAAAACGGTGTTCAGAGTTTGTTTTCCCAATTTATTGCATTTAAGAACAACAAACATTTATGGTACCCGATTATGCCCCACCTTCCCCTACTCATTTTTGATTCCATGGCTGTGTTCAAATATGAATCGTTATGTACTGCCCCCCTGAACATAAAAATTAAAGTAAAAATGTACTGACATTAATTCCTGCTCAAAATTATTCACATAAAACGTTTAATTGATTATTTATTAAGAAAAATAGCCAAATTATTAGCAAGATACCCAAATTGAATGACAAGAGCATTATTTGCAAGCACTTTTAAATTATTTAAAAATACTGTGCATAATTTAATATTTATATTAATAGACATCTTTTGTGCCACCATGAATGAAATAAACCATTAAAATGTACAAAATTATCGCTTTGTTTGAGTTTGATAACATGTGATATTTCAAAATTGAGAAAGCATAGATTCATTTTTGATCCAAACACACCCAATCCTATATGAGCACATCGACTTACTCATTTTTGAGTACTTCATTTTTTTTCTGTGTATAGGGATTTTGCGCAATATTTATAACTCCATATTAATACATTGAAATTATTCCAGAGAGAAACATTCGCATTGCATACAATATTTCAAATGAAATACAAATTTCAAAGTAATTGCTTAAGAGGCGCAAAGGCCAACCTAGTGAAAAAGATTCCATGCCGGGACTCGAACCCGGGCCATCAGTATAGCGCACTGACGCTCTACCGACTAAATCACATGGAACGATACCCAGCCTGGAAAATTTCTCACTATTATATGTGGGCAAGGCTACAACCGCAGCACAAGATGGAATATTTATCGTGAGCCACCGACATGGCGCAAACACGAAACTTGTATGCAAGGCAAATGTTTCTCTCTGGAATAATTTCCATGTATTAATATAGTTTCTATCATTGTTGGATTTAATTAAGTTTCGTGTTTGCCCCATGTCGGTGCCTCACGATAAATATTCCATCTTGTGCTGCGTTTGTAGCCTTGCCAACATATAATAGTGAGAAAATTATAGGCTAGATCGCCTCATGAGCAATTACTTTGAAATTTGATTTTCATTTGAAATATTTATAACTCCAGTGAAATCTTTCATTTAAAACATTTTTTTAGTACTTTGTAGAATTAGAAAATGTAAAAATATAATGTTCTAACAATAGAAATATGGAAATATTTCCAAACTAAACTGTTCTCCCCCAATCTTTTAACGTCAAGAAAACTGGAAAGATGCAAAGGCAAAAGAAATCATCCTTTTAAAAATATTTTGTTTTGTGCAACCCATAATGCTTTTGGAACAAGGTACAACAAAGTATGTATAACTCATTCTAAACGGTATTACTACTAATCGATGTATTAAATAAATTTTATAACAAATTATTTTAATTGTACTTTAAAGTACCGTCAAGGCATAAAGGTTCAAAAAGTTTGGAGTTACTAGGGGCGATAAATGATCGTTTAGCGTTTTAAACACTTTTCAATATAGTTGACAAGTGTTTATGAATTAAGTATGCCCGTCTGCCGTCTGTCCGTCCTCTAACCTGCGTAAATAAACCCAAGTTGCTATGCAATTGATATATGTTATTGAAGTTCACTATGACGTGTTCCGCATTTAAAATGAAGTGTGTAGCATTTATAGTTTGTTTACAAAAACACCCAAAATAATTACATTAATTACGGCCTATGGCAATAAATTGTTTGCTGTGTATTTTAATGATGGTGTTTTTATGATTTTTAAGCAGTGATAATATAGAGCTGCCTCTGTATAATATTTATTTAGAAGTAAAATGCTGACATGTGATGTTTGTAATCTCCCCAATCTGACCTTACACGCTTTATCTTGTCAAAAAAAAAAAAAATATCTTATTTTCCCAATGATATAATTCTTCTCGCTGACCGTTGTGTTATTTAATATGCAATATTTCTAAATAAAAAACCTCATTTATTAGTTTATTTTAGGCGATTTTATGGTATTAATTTCCTCTGAATAATATATTTTACAAAATTCATCAAAAGATAACGTAAGAAAAATGTAACAATGAAAAAGATAAGTTCCATAAGATTGGAAAATCTATATACTGCATTAGTGACTATCAGACATTGAGAACGAATTTGGCTACTTTGGAGACCGTTTGGTCGCCAAACTCTCATCTAGAAATATCTAGAAACTGAATCGCTGGAATGAAAATTAGATAAATTATCCAGAACATTCAGGCATCGCATAATTCATCAGTTGACATCATCATCAAGAAAAACTATATATCGTAAAATCCGGCGTATAACACGCACCGGTCGTTTGGTCGCCAAACTCTCATCTAGAAATGTCTAGAAACTGAATCGCTATAATGAAAATTAGATAAATTATCCAGAGCATTCTGGCATCGCATAATTCATCAGTTGACAACATCATGAAAAAAAAAAACTATATATCGTAAAATCCGGCGTATAACACGCACCGGTCGTTTGGTCGCCAAAATCTCATCTAGAAATGTCTAGACACCGAATCGCTATAATGAAAATTAGATAAATTATCCAGAACATTCTGGCATCGCATAATTCATCAGTTGACATCATCATGAAGAAAAACTATGTTACGTAAAATCCGGCGTATAACACGCATCGGTCGTTTGGTTGCCAAACTCTCGTCTAGAAATGTCTAGAAACTGAATCGCTATAATGAAAATTAGATAAATTATATAGAACATTCTGGCATCGCATAATTCATCAGTGGACATCATCATCAAGAATATATATATATTCCGTAAAATCCGGCGTATAACACGCACCGGTGTATAACACTCACCTACGATTTCAGAGCTTATTTTTCTATTTTTAGGTATATTCGCCGTATAACACGCACACTTTTCTTTACAAAGAAACCTGAAATGTACGTACACATGTGATGCTCTTGATCTTTATGTCTGTGCAATATTGTTAATGTCTGATCTTTTCTTTCTTTCTTTATTTTTTTGCGCATACATAGGAGGTAAAATTACGAATTTATAATTTTTTTAAAAGTTTCTAAGTTTTTTTGAAAATGAAGGAAATAAATGGCAACTTTAAAACTTGGGGAATTCGATCTTGATAGGTAATACTACATACCAGGCATCAATTTCACAGATGTTTTTAAAATCCTTTGATTTTTATAACGTTTCTAATTTTCTTAAAATTTACAAACTTTCAATTTTTACAACCAATTTAAGATTAACCATGGTGTTACCAGTATATTATTACTCAATATTTCAGAGGTTACAATATTGTAAAAAAAATTTCATTTCTCTTAAATACTTTTCAAGAATACAGATACAGACCTTCAAACTTACAACTTTGGACGATTGCACACATGCCATTCTATATCACAAGTTTTTTTAAATGTCCAAAGCTGCTAAAATAATTTATTTTTTATCAAGATATTTTGCAGAGCTCTATTTGAATATGAATTGAACCTGTGTATAAAATTTTATTAAAATCGGGTACTATGTGGCCACTATTTTTTTTTTTTAATATTTGCTTATTTTACGTGTAATGACCCAATAATTGACTACTAAATAAACAGAAAAAAACCCTTACTACCATTAACTGCACAAAATCGAAAGACAAAATATTTATCTGAATCAATACTTTGACTATAAAATGTCAGTCAAAAAGACTCTCTTTTGAAAAAAATTATTTCTTGGATCAGTTTAATGCAGTTATAATTTTAAGCCCTTACTTTCATTTCTGTTAAATCGAGAATAAAATAAACGTCAATTTTACTTTATTACTTTTCCAATATGTTTATTCAAGTCAGTTTTCAATTGCATGTACGCAGGAATCGAACAAAAGAAATACAGTCTAATTTTATGGTCCTGATTTCGATAATGTCTTGAAACAAAATGCAAATTTAAACATTTTTTCCGTTTCCATATTATAACTGGAATAGCACAGATTTTCCGCATAGCTAGAAAATGGTTTTCAAGTATTTAATTTTCTTCTTATCGATATTGATCTTTCTATTTACTAAAATAGTCATTCTCTCTCTTCTGGTTATTTATCAAAACAAAATATTGCCGGGACTTTACGAACAAATTAATTTATGATTGGTTATTTTATGAACTAGTTATGTATAGGAATAATTTATAATCAAATAATCCTATCAAACAAAGATATTAGAGGAATTTCTTAAGGGGTCTCACGACTCTTATGGCCTCAAAATTTTCGAAATTTTAATTTTTTTATCAATTAAATTCCTATCTTTTCTGAAAAATTTCATGTAATTGTTTCTCTGAAATTCCCATTTGAACAGAAGTTATGGCTTTTAGAGTTATACCAGCTCAATAGCTGAAGCAGCGTTTCCGAAACTTTGAAGTTAGTTTTCTCCAAATAACGTTTTTGGGCGTAAGGCGCAGGATATCTCAAACACTTTTCAATATTTTTTTTCATGAAATTTTCAAAACATATTTTTCATGTTTGTCTGCATAAACTGAAACTAAAATTTCCTTTTTATTGTTCAAAAAAAAATATTTTTTTAGGAGATTAAACTTGAAATTTTCAAAATTTCGTATTAACTAAATACAAGTTTGTATTAAAAATATAAAAATGCTTCAAATACAATTTTTTTTAGGTTCAGAGTAATTACTACAATTTGAAGTATAATTAGGCACCAAAAGTTTCGTTCTAGTTGTAGAATTTTGCAATCCTGCGCGTAAGCTGTCACACCAATTTTCTGCTCGACAAATGTCTGACAGATTGAAGGCCCCTATGAATATTAATTCTGCATCTTGTAGTTTTTCAAATTTATGAAATGAAAGAACTTACTTATATATTTCATATCTCTTAAAATTGTGTTTTAAAATCATATACATTTTAAGATAATAAATGTTGAAAATGGTCTTTTTTTTTGCATTTTTTTTCAGTTCTAAGATTTCTGAGACCCCTTAAAATACATTTTTTCTTTCAATCACTTTTCAGATCAATTATTGCTCTACAGATAATAATTTGTTAGCTGTTGTAACAGACCAAGTCAAGGTTGAAGATATGAGCAATAATTGGCACTATCCGTCCACTATTCTTATCGAAATGCGTGAGACCATATTAATCTTATAATATCATAAGACGAAAACAGTGATTGTATTTTTTAACATCAGCTGATTTGGCCTTAAAATTCCCCAATCAAAGAGAAATGAAAAGAAACCCGTTTGTAGGGAGATCGGCGCTCTTTGTTAAATTATAATTCAATCTTCCGAAATCTTTTTAAAGCCTATCAAATTAGCGTGCTTTTAGAGTCTGCGGTGTCTGAACGAGGGTTGACGAGCGTAGCTCGTAGGGGGGCAGAGCCCCTAGTTTTTTTAAAACAGAAATCGATTTCTAATAGCTTCATATATGTGAATCTAAAATTACAGCTCATATGAGCAGCTTTTAAGTTATGCTTAACCCTTCGCTGCACGATTTTTTCTATTTCCATGAACAAAATTATTTGAAATCTATATATCGGTCTAATAATGGGAAAAATAGTAAAAAAAATTAAATTTCAAATTTTCATCTAAAATTTGATATTTTATGGCGTGTACCCTATGTACACAGATAGGGTTTTAAAATATTGTATTGCTATATTTTACAACTAAATGAGCTTAAGGGTGTATTCGAAAAAATATTTTTCCACCCTCAACAGCTCGAAATTTTCTGAGACATTTTCAGACTCATTTTTAAAAGTAAAAACATGAAACTTGCTGGAGTGATTTCTGAAGACATGTTTAACATGCCGTGTGATTTCATTTTCAGCTCAATTAATTAGAATTTGATTTTTAAACAATTATTTTCTCAGTATGGCCATTTTTTTCATTCCCAGATCGCCCGCTTCGGAAAATTCGGTTCAAAACGCCAACTTTGACAGCGTTTTTTGCAGTATTTTCTGCATTTATCAAAAAATTAAGAAGCACCGCACATTATATAGTTACTAAATAAGAGAATTTCCAAGTTTGATGCGTTTGAGAGCAAAAATGAATTTTAAAATGAATCAGAAAATAAGCAGTTTGGATCGGAATACACCCTTAAATTAATTAATTTTATCTGCTTAACACTCTGCAACTTTTTTTATATCAATATTTTTAAGTATTCAGTAAAAATAATGAAAGTAAATTTTACCTTAATAGCTTGATTGAATTTTTTTTTATTGTTTCCGAAGAACAAACTAATTTTTTGTAAAATGCAGCCATCTGAAATGGACAAAATAAGTGTTATTCCATTCTTTGGACTGTTCTTGATCAGGGATAGAGATCATATTAACCAAAATCCCGGCACATAATAAGAATGACAGTGTTTTTAGGTATGTGCCATCGTGGTGCAGTGAAGGGTTAAAAATTTACTCGCATTGCAGCTTGTTTTGGAACAATATTAAAGAGGCATTTAACATTAGGAGTTCAAAATGCTACACCTGTATATATCCTAAACTACTTCACAAAATAATTTCCTGTTTGAAATTTGAAAATACTATTTATCAAAGAACCCAAATATGATGTCAAATTTAGGTCTTAATAGCGAAAATGTAAATGTTTGTTACAATTTCAAAAGAGATTTTTTTCAAAAAGGAGATCTAACAAGGAAGGTTTCCTTACCGGGCATACTCAGAATAATTTGGAAAAAATATTAATTGAACTACTTATGTATGTAATTAAGGATCAGTCAAATTGAGCGGCGGAATTACAGTAGAAAGTCTGTAAAAAAATAAAACACTTTCGAATATTTGACGCGAAAAGACGAAAGCGACATGCAATTTGGAGAGCAGTACTTCTCCTCACCAAGAGCAAACTAATTTAATGCACCTGAAAAATGCATGTTAATTGATTTTGAGAATGCGTGTAAGTAGTATTTAATGAATTTAAATTTAAACAAAGAGAGAGTTTAATAAATTTTTTTTTTTGGATTACATATTTATGTTGCTTGTTTTTTAATTTTATTAATTAAAAAAAATTTCATATATAAAAAATATTTTCATATATTTAAGCATAGTGCCAAAATAAAGGCAAGATGAAGAATGCTGCAGTTATTCATTTCAATATCATCAAAGAATTCCTTGTTTCCATAGAACAAAATTGAATCGATAGTGCTCAATTGGACTTAATTTGGAGATTGGAACAATTTTAATTAATTTAAATTTTGTTTTAATTCATAAAATTTGATAGGTAACTTTCTTTATAAATATATGTGTATGGCAAAACTATAGTTAAATTAAACTAAAACTGACACAACTAAAGTTAGTTACATTAAATTTATTTAAACAAGCTCAATATGAAACATTTTTGTCATTTGACATAACAAATATATTTTTTAATTTTATTCCACCGCCAACCGGTGCTAAATCGCCAAATATTGGAATTTTCCTTATTTTTGTACGGACGCTTTATCGAGTTTCGGCTGAAATTTTTTTATAAGCATATCTATTCCCATGTGAAGAACATTCTATATTTTTTTCAGATTTTTCGGAGTATGCCCGTATGGAGACCTTCCTTGTAAGAACGATGAGCATGTAAACAATTTGCTACAAAAGTATCAACAGCTTGGTTGCAATATGTCCCAAAAATTCATTTTATACACTCTCATCTCGAGAGCAAAAGCTCTCTGCAAACTACGATGTTATTGGTGACGAACTTGGCTAACTATTTCACCAACACATATCGACAATGGAAAAATATACTATAGGTATTCGAATACGTCAATATTAGCAGGCTACTGCTTGAACTTGAATAGAAATGCCCCTAAAACTGAACGCAAAAGACAAGCGAAAAAGAAGAGGACATTTTGATTGATGATATAAGGTTAACGTTTTGTTATTGTTTATAAATTCTTAATTTCATGTAAAAAGGTTGAAAAATAAAGACCTAAATAATTTGATGTATATTTTAAATAAATAGTTTATGTTCTTTGATATTTAACTTAAAATCATAATTTTCCATACTACCGATATTTTTATACTAAGAGCTAACATTAAAATTTTAATGTTTGATTGATATTCCGTGACCTCAAATTAGTATAAAAATGTATCGTTTATTTAAACTTAAAAAAAATATATATATTTTGTAGACAAGTGTTATTATGTTGTTGCAGTCAATAATAAAAGAAAAAGAACGTAACATTACCTACATTAACTCCTTAAAAATGCAATACATGAAACGTTTACTTGAATCAATATTTTGTCAATAAAATCTCAGTCATACAATCATCGGACTTTATTTCGGAAACAGCATTCCCTTCCCCGTATCAATTTCAGACAGTTATAAGTTTGAGCACCATTTTTATTTCAGATAAATCAAGAAAAGGATAAACGTTAAATTTCTATTTCTTCTTTCCAATGTATTTATTTAATTCAGTTTTCATTTTGCATGTACACATTTAGTTCGTTTTCAGAAATCGAACAAAGGAAATGTCATTGAATTTTATTAACCCGAATTCGTCTTCCCGAAACGAAATGCAAATAAACGATTTTTTTCCCATTTCCCTTTTATATTTCCATACTGGCACAGATTTTACGCATAGCTAGAAAAGGGTTCTGAAAGTTTTTAATTCCTTCTTCTCGATATTGATATTTCTATCTAATAAGATTTTCATTTTCTCTCTTATGGTTGTTTTATCAAAAGCAAATAATTTCGGGAGTTAATGAAGAAATTTATGAACAGTTATTTTATGAACAAATTACAGTTAAACCTCCCTGTGTGACCACCTGCATTAAGCGACCACCTCCCTAAACAGCCATTTCCAAATAAACGATATTTTTGCCATTTCCCTTTTATTTCCAAACTGGCACAGATTTTACGCATAGCTAGAAAAGGGTTCTGAAAGTTTTTAATTTCCTTCTTCTCGATATTGATAGTTCTATCTAATAAGATATTCATTTTCTCTCTTATACTTGTTTTATCAAAAGCAAATACTTTCGGGAGTTAATGAAGAAATTTATGAACAGTTATTTTATGAACAAATTACAGTTAAACCTCCCTGTGCGACCACCTCCATTAAGCGACCACCTCTCTAAACGGTCAATTTTTCATGGAACGAAATTTATTCCCATAGGCTCAATATTAATTTTACTTCCATCCGGAGACCATCCCAGTTGAACTCCCTCCATGAGCGACCAATATCGTTGAAGAAAATTCCGTTTTTTCATTGTCGCTTGAAGAAGGTTTTATTAGGAAAATAATTCCGGAGAGTGTATTATTCATTAACACGTTGAGTGCCACGATGACTGGCACTGAAGCGCTGAAAATTTAAAATGTTTAAAGTAATTTTTAAGAAAGTATAATCCTGTAATAAATAGAAGGTAGGTGAATTTTAAATATTTGTTCAGTAATTATTTAAAACAATGTATATTTTTTTAGTTTTGTATCATATTTTTGACGTCAGCCATCGGTGAATGACGCGTTTTAAACGGAAAGTTCGCTGTCGTGTTAGCTTAACGTGTTAAACTTCTAAACTAAGTTTAGATTTTTTTTGTTTATCCCGGTAACTATTAAGTGTTTAAACCCTTTGTGCCTTTTTAAGCAATGGCTATAACTCTGATGACAAATTAAGAATGACGGTCAATAAAACCCTCTGTCCTATTCTGTAGGAAATTCTCAAAGAAATAGATAGAGTAATTATTTGTTCCCGTCCAAAAAATTGCATTTATTTACTGAACTTCGAAAGGACTGGGAAATAAAAATTATAAAAGATAAAACTGTAAAATCAAAGCAAAGATCAATGTATTCATTTTTTAAACTCTGCAGTAAATAACTTATGTAATTAAATTTTGTTTTGATACTGACATTTTTATATGTTTTCCTAATGTGAAAAATAAATTTTAGTAACATTGTTACTTTTTTTCAACAATTAAAATCTAGATTTAAACATGACCTCCATTAAGAGACCTCCTCTTGGAGCGACCCATTTTTATTGAAACGGAACGTGGTCGCTTTAGGGAGGTTTTACTGTATATTAACAAGATATATGAATAAGTTATTTATTACTTTTACATACAGGAACAGTTCATAAGGAAATAATTCTATGGGCAGTATTTTTCCTTCAGGTTCAAGGCTATAAAAAAACCAGCTGTTTGGATACATTGAAAAATCGATTGTCCATTTGAAAGCATTATGCTCTTGAATAATTCGCTTATTTTTTTCTGCTATTGAAACGATCGGAATGTATGCAATAGATCTGAATAATATAAAGAAAATTCATTCAATTTCAGATTCATTTTGTCTAAATTAACAAATTTATTAGAAATATAACTTTAAAATGAAATAGGTTATAGCCAATGCCCATAAAAACGGGTGAAATTTCAAGTGTTTAAATTGAAGTTTGTTTATAAATTATGTAAATTAAACTTATTTTACTTACATTTCTTTTATTTCACGATTTCAATGTTCATTTTTAGTATTTAGAAAATGTTCCATTTAAATTTTGGGTACTACTTAGTTATCCCGTCGACCAAAAATCTATCGCCAAACTATAAAATTAAATGCCAATAATGGTTGATCGTAAATATCACATTCACTTGACTTTAAGCAAGTTACACGTGTTTACGTCATCAAGTGATCGACGTATTATTTGTATTTTTATTAATGTTATGCTAATTTACTTGTTCTTTCTTTGTTTAAAATAAAAATTATGTCAATTTGTATAATTTGGCGAAATTTGTCGACGGGATAGCTAAGTAGTACCAAATTTTGCAAATCATGCTTTTATCAAATTTTTCGTTATTTAATAATCAAATAATGAAAGAATATGCTTTTGTTTTCATTAGTTCGTTTTTTGAGCTCATGGGTACCACAATAAAACAACGTAACTAAGACAAATAGCGTAACATAAGACATATAGAGATAAAACATAAGAGATAATATATAAGAGATAAAACATTCCTGAATTCACAGCGTAAACAAACGATCTCGCCACCATTTTACATAACCATTTTACATTTTACATGATGTGTTGATTTCCTTATTTAAATTCATTGTACGTTACCTGAAGGCGTTAGTTTTATTAGCAAACATGTATCTGACTTATATTGCAACACTTCTCTATGCAACGAGGCTAATGAAAAAGACAGATTTCCGTACAGCGTTACACGTAAGTCTCTGTTCGGACCTCTGGAGTCACGTGATGCTCTTTTCGTGACGCTGGTGCAGGAAAAGGGCGAATGCAGGTGCACGAAAAGAGCATCACGTGACTATAGCGGTCCGAAGGAAGATAAACGTGAAACGTAGTACGACAGCCAGTTTTCTTCGTTAGCCTCGTGTATGTGAGTAGTGGCGTATTTAAGCCGGTGACTGATTATCGAAAAATAACAACTTTAGGGTTTATATGAGTATTAGGCGCGCCACACACCAGAGAGACATGCGACAATAATCGTGAGACATGAGGCAAATTCTGCTGTTCAAACCGGTTTTTTCTTTGTTAACAGGGTGAAATTGTCGCATGCCTCACGCTTTTCTGCCGCATGTCTTCCTGGTGTGTGGCGCGCCTTATTGTTACATGCAAGACCATTTCATATAAAATGAAGGACGCTCTATACTTTTGTAAAGGACTTTATTTTGCTATATCATAGTTTTAGACCATGAGATATAGAGAGTTGGTCGGCATATTCCAAAATTCGACACTAGGGCTCGCTGCAGTTACTCTCACGTGACAGCGCATAGTCATTTTACTATAAACACAAACTTTTCCACAATTGTAGCTTTATCCATGTGACAATCAATAATTAAAGAAACAGAAAATTAAATCTGAATTATCCAATCAATTTATTTTATTTCAAAAACAGCATTCCTTTCCCAGCATCGGTTTATAACAGTTATAAGCTTCAGCATTATTTTTATTTCAGATAAATCGAGAGAGAAATATCAAATTTCCTTTTCTTCTTTCCAATATATTTATTTAATTCAGTTTTCATCTGCGAGTACGCATTTAGTCCGTTTTCAGGAATCGAAGAAAAGAAATGTCATTCAATATTATTATCCCGAATTCGTCTTTCTGAAACAAAATGCAAATGAAAGCTTTTCCCTCTTTTCTCTTTTATGTCCGAAATGGCACAGATTTTATGCATAGCTGGAAAACGATTTTGAAGTATTTAATTTTCTTACCCGCGATATTATCTTTCTATTTAATGAAATCTTCATTTTCTCTCTTCTTGTTGTTTATGAAGTTTAAAAATATTTGGAATTTATGAATAAATTTTCAGTTACTTCTCTCTTCTTTATACACTGTTGAAAATGGATACATAATAACCGCTCTGCTGAAATCTTGAAAGAATAATTATTAAAACAATTCAGGGCTTAATTTCAAACAAAAAAAAGTACCGGAGCTCTAATATTCTGCAGTACTAAAACCGTAGCGTATACCCCTCCTCCTCCTCGCCATCACTCCAATCCGCGTAGTTATATTTCATACATTATTTGCAAAATTTAAAGCATTTTTTTCTTTAGCAAAATAAAAAATTTAAATATATCTACCTGCATATACTTAATTGTCAACTATTCCACATTTAATTTATTACTCCTTCTGAATAGAAATCTTTGCTAATTTTAATGTTAATTAATCAAAGAATTCTGAAATTAAATAAGATAAGGATTATGATTCGTAAATGGCCTTAAGGGGGCCGGGAAAGCCCTATCTCCGCCATGTTAAATTCACCAAATCTATGCACCTTTTTCTCAGAAATGGTGAAAGATAGAAGTCTAGATTTTTTAGAGTAGTTAGAATAACATGATTTCCGTATTTTAACGGGCCATTTTATTTCTAAGTGAAACTGAAAATTAATTATTAATTTTTTATTGATAGTCATTTTCAAATTAGCATATTTGGTAAGATTTCACTGCCTAAAATAAATAATTCTCAACAAATCATTAAATCCCTGTGTTAAAATATACGATATATCATTATATAAGTATTAAATAAAAATTTGAGTTCTTAAGTTTAATAGATATCGAAAAAAAGGAACATAAACATGAAAAATCCCAGTTTTCAGAAAAAGTCAATTAAAGATTTAAATGGCCATTAAGCTGTGAAGTACTCTGAGAAAGAATGATTAATTTCAACACTTACTTTTTTTATATACAAACATGTGTGACACATCGTTGCAAAGATAAAAGTTTAAACTATTTAATAATATAAAAAAGTAAAAATCGATTTTTTTGGCTGAGTTTTGTTTTCTCGGTCCCCTTAACATAAAAAGGAATTGTAAGCAGCTATGAAAAAAAATTAAGTTTCTGTCTCAATTATTTCCTAGTGATAATTAAAACTTTACGATATCCTCTCGCATATTACATAATGAATGAACAACTAGCAAAAACATTTATAAGAAAAATTTTTAGAAAATCTTACGCGCCGTTTCCTCTCCATCTCTTAAATGTGCGACACACTACGTCACATATAAGTGCATCGATGTAAAATAATGCAGAATGGAGATGGAAGGGAAAGGAAAGGTAATTTAGGCTTCGGTTTTTCGGAATCGCTAATGAACTGGGCTCCGGAGTCCTGTATTTATGATCTCCGGTGAATTCCGAGCAATAGTTATATATTTTCTGAAAACAGAGAAGTACCGGAGCTGAGCTCCGGTGGGATCCGGTGCAAAGTAAGCCCTGAAACCATCTTAATGTGCAAGAAGAATATGAAAAAGTTCAGGGGTCTTGTACCTTTTAAACGCGACGAAAATTAACGACAAAAAATCAAAGTTTCAATTAGTTTATCTTCAAAACCTTTTTCAATTCCTACTATTAGTTCACACTCTCCCTATATTTATTTATATATACATATATATTTATATATCTTGTTCAAATTTTCAATCGTTAATAAAATACTCATTATTCATCCTATCAAGTTGAAATAATTTTTTTAAAACTTTAACTGGATGACAATTGATGTTAATACAGTTTTTTCAAATATTAATTAATTAATTAAATTTTTATTAATTTTAGTTTTGCATGGGAAACAAAATGGCGGCCATTGGTTGTTGAGGATCAATGAAAGTATTTTCAATAATGGGTTACCATAGGTGGGACCCTGTTCTGTCGCCAAATACTGTCAAGTTTGTCGCCAACTTGGCGATATATCGCCAAATTTGGCGGCCAAAAGGAGTCACCAAATGTGACGCCAACTTGGCGATATCTCTAATATTTCGCCAAATTCCCATAGAGATCCATTGTAAACCTACTTGCTTATAGAAAATCAACCAATTGAGATATTTTAATGCAACAAAAACTAATATTAGCTTAAGGGATTATATTAAGTTTTTCTTTGATGACCTAAGTAGGAGTTGACTTTAAAAACAAAATTTTTATATTACTTGTTATGTATAAACTTGAAATTTTGGGTGGTGATTAAACAGATTGTGCTTTGTGATATGCTACCATTAGAAATTTATCAGTCTTTTACAGAATTTGTCTACTGTTGAAATAAAAATAGCTCTTTTTTTACTCTTTAAGTCATTGTGCGCATGATATCTCGAAACAGTATGTATGGAATGTCATAAAATTTGGTAAAGATACTAGTCAAATATGTGCGTTTAAAATGATCTACTTTTAAGTATTTACAATGGTAATAATTTTAGTTCTTTTTTTACACCCTAAGTCATTGTGCGCATGATATCTCGAAACAGTATGTATGGAATGTCATAATATTTGGTAAAGATACTAGTCAAATATGTGCGTTTAAAATGATCTACTTTTAAGTATTTACAATGGTAATAATTTTAGTTATGACTATTTTTATTCATTAAAAATATAAAATTTTGAATTTTGTTTTAGAAAAATATTTTTTTATATAGTTAATGAATTAACTTTAACCTAAGAGTAGATCATTTTAAACACACATATTTTAGTATCTTTACCAAATTTAATGACAATCCATACATACTTTCTCAAGATATTATGCGCGCAATGATTTAGGGAGTAAAAAGAGAGCTATTTCGATTTCAACAATACACAATTTCTGTAAAAGTCTAATAAATTTCTAATGGTAACATACTACAAAGCATAATCTGTTTAATTTGTAGTCAAAATTTTATGTTTATACACAAAAAGATTTTGGAGATGGAATAATTCCAACTTTGACTTTTTTTTGTTAATTTTCGTCGCATTTAAAAGGTACAAGACCCCTTAACATAGCGTCACCCAGGAAAAAAGCATTGCATCAGAAAACAAACTGAAAATATGGATAAAAATTAATTTAGAGGTTATCATATTGCGATGAGTTAGAGCACAAAAGCTGAAAATTGACTTAGTGGGACTATAAGAAAAGATCTTACTTATGTACGATCATATTATGTCCGTATCATCCAGTACTCATGTTATGGCATAATATAAATACTGGAAAATCGAATCGGAGTTTTGTGTGGTTCCTACTGATATTTTGCGGAATGCCACTATTTCCAAACAATAATATGCGTGGTCGGCGTTTCTTCGACTTTTCCAATAGAAATATACCACTAATTTGAAAATACAGTAGAACCTCGATTATCCGAAGTAATTGGGACCGAACATCTTTCGGAAAATCGAAATTTTCGGATAATCGAGAATACTTCAATTTTAAAATTAAAGAGAAATATATGGAATATTTCTTATTATGGTAACAAGTGCTTAATAAAAATAAAGCAATAGAAAATAGAAACAAGAATAAATTACCTGAATTTTAATTTTGAAATTAAGCACCTTTTACATGTATCACAAGGGTTTGAAAAAATGTTTTGTTTGTCGCAGTTTCGATTGCCTTTGCTTTGCAGGGAGTTTTTAAAAATTATTAACTTTATAGTGTCACAGTCTTTCTGCTGCTCCAGCCATGCCAAACCTTTTGCAAAACTTTCAAAAGCTTCAGAATTGCTAATTTGTTCGGTTTCTTCGTTCCACTCCGCAGGTTACGGGAGCTCAAGTTAAATTCAAAGGAACTCTAAGAAAGGGGATCGAAAATATTTATATGTACTCGTAGTTTGGAAAGACCCGCTTGCACACAAGGAATATGATAGTTAAAAAATAAAGCTTTCAAAATAGATTTTGCACACAAGGAATGTGATAGTAAAGAAAAAAAAAAGCTTTAAAAATAAATTTCGGTTAACCGAGAGTTTTGGTTTAAAGAGTTTCGGATAAAAGAGGTTCTACTGTACTGATATTTAAAAGCGAGGCTGCTGTAGTTACAAAATCGTACGAACAACCCAGTAATCAGAAGTAACAGATTGATATGAAAAAGATACCTATCGTCAGACACCATAGGTGTCATTTTGATAACAGGAAATCGTAACCTAACTGCGTTGAAACTATCTGCTAAACAGATACACGGAAAAAACTGTTTCGTTGAAATTACTAAATTTTGGTTCATATAGCTCCATCCAAATATTTCATTGGAATGATTCAAATTTGGTTAGATTAACCAAATTATTTTGTTAATTCAGCAAATCGTTTTGTTAGTCCACCCAAAATTTGGTCATTTCAACCAAAATATTTGGATGAAGCTATATGAACCAAAATTTAGTAATTCCAACAAAACAGTCTTTTCCTTGTACCTTTATAGACAAGCAAACGTGTTATAGATTTGGTGCCAGTAATCGGACACAATAATGAATAGTTCACTGATAAATCCGATACATATTCTATACAAATACGTAGGAATTCCTATATTCCTGGTATTAAAGCGTTTAGAAAATGACTCTAATTTCATTTATTATATCTTATCGTTATAATTTTTAACATTATTTTCAATGCATATATGATAAATATCGATCTTGTGCCAATCTACCAACATTTATACGAATGTCGGCAAATTCTTTCAAATTAATTAGATTTTACAGTGTCGAAACTCTAAGAAAAAAGGTAAAAAAATATATTAAATGTAAAAAATATATTACGAATTTCAATAAAAAAAGATATTTTCACTATGTTATATAACCCAGAAAGTTCAAGCTGAATCCCCTAGTATACATAAAAGGAAACAAATAGGTTCAGGTTCTCATTTTTGAGTAGGGTTTTAAACAATGTATATAAAAATAGCTCATAAGCAAAGCATTCTATGCAACCAAGGCAATACAGATGTTTTTAAAATCCTCTAAATCTTGACAATTTCGAAACTTCAAATTAAAAATGTATCTTTGTCAATCATGTACTGAATAGAAAAGTTTAAATTGTATAAATCAAACAACATGCAGTGTATTTAAAAAATAATAATCTAAAGTAATCTGGTTTTCAATACAACGAGTGAAGTATGGATGTTTTTGACTACATGCTTTATTGGCCTGAAGAAAGAATGGGATATACACGATATGACCATTAATCACCGGACACTTTCAATTTTAGACATTTTGTCGAATATTGAAAGATATACACTGCAAATAGAAGCGTCTTAAATTTAGACACATATGTGACTGAAAAAGAAATTTAGACACTTAAGTGTCTTAATCTGAAAATTCAGACATTATAGATGTCTTAATTTAAGATACATAAGTGTCTTACTATGACCATGGTGTAAACGAACTGAGAATAATGTCTAAAATATCCGCAAACGTCTTATTTTAAGACACTTCATTGCTTTAAACGTGTCTTAATTTAAGACGTTTTGATTCTTCCGACGCAATAACCACTAGGGGGCACTCCCAGTTGCGCATGCGTTTTAGATCTTCGTTCGAAGTTGGTATACGTTGTAATTCAAACAAAGTTTGTTTTTATGTACGCGTGTATTTTAATTCGTTTTTTGCGAAATGTGAAGTACTGTGAATTTAATTCGTATTCACTTGGATTATTTATTTATTGAATACATACATCTGACGTGTGTGCTCGACATCAAATGTCTCTTAGAAGCTGTCGTCGATATAAGGGCGGGATAGACACAGAACAGAAGTAGACGACGGTTGAAGATTACACCCGGAAATTCTACAAAGCGTGTGCAATGGGCTTAGTGTTAACTCGTATTAATTTATATCAATAATATTGTGTTATTCATCTTCGTTCTGTCGAAGCTGGCAAAAAATAAGAAACTTTTGTCTGGCGGGCCCTGTTATGAGGATGAAACATCTCATTCTTTAAATATGGCTAGTCGGATGTATTATGGGATTACCTTTCAAACTGATGAAAATCTTTCTTCCTCACTGTGGTTGTGGTAGTTTTTAAAATTTCAAATCTAGGAATATTTCTTACCTCTTGCAAACAGCGATTGAAGTAAGTGTTATAATTTCTTTATAGTACTAAAATTAGTGTCTTTTATGATTTTATTTATTGTACTAAACAAAATCTTACATGAAATTTAATTAGTTTGAATCTTTTTGCAAAAAAAACCCACTAATTCTAGAAGTATATATTTTTAAATTTATGACGTTGTCTTTTATTACAAATTATGTATTATTTATTCTCATCTTTTTTCTCAAATTTAAAGTAATAACATCACTAAAAAACAGACATATTTAAAAGTTAAGTTCATTCTCTTGTTTTGTTTTGTTTTCAATATGGCAGTTCTTAGTTTCAATGGATCCGGATTGAGATCCCGGGATCCTGCTTTAATTTTAACCCCGAAAATCCCGGAATTTTTACTGGAAAATTCCGGGATTTTCGGGATTGCCTTTTTTTTCCCATTGAACAATATTCAGCTGAAATTAAAAAATATATTTATAAACTTTCGCTTTTGGAAAAGAAAATCAATTGCTTTTCATGAAATTTATATATAATTGAAAATGAATGTTTATCTCAAGTATTTCTTAGATATATTTCTAAAGCTATTAAATCTTTTAATGTGTGAAAACTTTTGAATTGGAAACATAGAAGAAAGCCAGTCAGGAAAAAGGAAATCATTTGTTTATTTAGATTTTGCTGCATGTGTGGATTCGAAGGTCATTTTCCAATTAGAATTTACTGATAAGCATCGCAAGTTTGTATCATAGTGATATCATGTGCTAACTTTTTTTTTTTTTTTTTTTTTTTTGCTTTAAAGATGCCTTGCTTAGTAGCTCATAGGAATGATAACAATAAGCCCATGTGGCAATATAAATTTTTAAAAAATCTAATTTTTAAATTATAAGGATTTTTATTTTTTTTTCGGGGAGGGGGGGGGGGGGATTTTGTATGAAATTTTCGTAAAGTTGATACCTTAAATCTTGCACTGATTATAATGAAAGTTTTGAACTTTTAGAGTAGGACAAGATTAAAAAACACAAAATATAAATAAACAAAATACCGAAGTAATTTTTTTCCCAATATTAACCCTTTGCATTCGAGGGCTCTGGAGCGAAGCCATTTAAAATTTGTCTTCAAACTCGAGGTCTCCGCTACGGAGACAATGCAAATAATTTTGTGATACCATGTAATCTTGGCTTTTCTAGACAGGTATCACAAAATTATTTGCATTGTCTCCGTAGCGGAGCCCTCGAGTTTGAAGACAAATTTTAAATGGCTCCGCTCCGGAGCCCTCGAGTGCAAAGGGTAAAGTAGAATATTTATTTATTTATTCATATTTAAATAGCTGTTGTGATTATCATCTGATATATATGTAAAATTGCCTATGTGGCAATATAATTTTTTAAAAAATCTATTTTTAAATTATATGAAGTAGAGTAGGACAAGATTATAAGAAATATATATATTTATCCATGTACTTTAAATGCCCTCAATAGCCCTTGCCGCTGAATTTGTCCGATAATCGGCGATGTCTGCTTTTGTGAGGTAAAAATATACAAATATGTATGCCATGCGGATTAAAAAAGTATTCGCTAAATAGATGTTTCAGAATAGCTATTCGGGAATGTCCGTTAACCTCCACAACGGATACTCCCGAATACCGGACATCTCAATTGAGATAACAATAATGCAGGGTTGCATTTTTTGCAAAAGAACTTCTTGATTAAAGAATGGGCATACTGGGCCGTGCCCCGCTCCCCTACGATTTTAGGGCCCACAAATTTGATGTGCAATATTTGTAAAGCTTATATTTTAAATCTGTTTCGAAATTGTATTGATTATAATCAATATTTTGAACTTTTAAAGTAAAATAAGATTAAAAATAAAACAAATTTTAAAAATCTAATATTTAGATAAATATTTTTTGTTTTAATCTTGTTCTACTCCTGAAGTTCAAAATATTGATTATAATCAGTAAAATGTCGTAAAACATTTAAATTATCAGCTTAACAAAAATTGCGTACCAAAATTGGGAGCACCAAAAAAATCAGGTTGTAGGGGGGGGGGGGGGGCAGGACCCCTGCCAAATATTTTTCCAGGATTCAACGTGGTCAAACATGGCTACGTATGATGCTTACAAAAAAAAATGGATGCTATTAAGACGTTTGAAGTGTCTGAAATTCAGACACGAAAAGTGTCTGAAAAAATTCAGACATTTTAAAATGTCTGAAAACTGAACACTCCGTTTCAGACACTTAAGTGTTTGAATTTCAGACATTTTAATTTACAGTGTATTTGTCGGATTTTTCTGGAACTTCAGGATTATGAAGAATATGTTGGACTTCATAATTATTAATGGCGATTTGATCAGAAGGAATATTAGGGGCCAACAAAAAGTCAAAGAAAAATAATAATATTTGGGATCACCCTGTAAAATAAAATGCACAAAATGATCTATCGCTATAGCTTACGAATATATGGATATTGTACAGTCGTGGAAAAAAAAAAAGTAAACACCCCCTACTAACTCCTCAACAAATTATCGTAGAAAAAAGTTACTGGTACCGAACGACTGGAAATAAAGTCTACTTTTAAATGCTATAGATAAAATTTGCTTAGGGGGCCATCTACATATTAAAACGAACCATAATTTTGTTTTTTTCAATAGCAGTACACAATTCTGACAGCATAAACGAACTGTACACCCTTCAATTAGCCTAAAAGCAAATTTTTATGCAATTTGTACGATAAGTTTCTGAGAAATTAATTATTTTAAAACGAGCGTATTTTAAGGGCTGTATCCAAATTAAAGTTCGGAACTCGATTGTTAACCGAGAGAGCCCCCATCTTGATCAAGGCACCTTAATAAGTCAATGAAACCTGCTAGATTTCAGGACAGCAGAAGAAATTTCAAAATATCTAGTCACTTCTATCATAGACGGCCCCTTAAACCATCATTTTGCCGTTTTTTAGGCATAATTTGAAAACTACTTGGAAGAAAAATGTGAAATTTTGAATTTCCATAAAGCAGGACTTAATAAATCTAAATCCATCAAAAACATTATAGGTTGCAATTCATAATTTTTTCGAATATCAATTTCATAATTCATATAATAAAATTATAAAAATTGCAAATTCAGCGTACTTATGTTTGGGTGTATTAGTATTATTGATACACAAAAAAATAGGACTATATTATTAGGACTATAATTTCTGGAGATATAAATAAAAATATGAAAATGTAATTTAACATTAGAAGTACTATATTTTGAATATTTATAATTCAAAAACTTATCATTTAAATGACTTGAAATTTGGTGTCTAGGCATAGTTTGAACCGAAGATTTGAAATATCTCGTTAAAATTGGGTATTGTCATTGAAAAAAATGAAGTTTGGATTCGTTTTAATATGTAAATGGCCCCCTAAGCAAATTTTATATACATCAATTAAAAGTAGACTTTATTTCCAATCGTTCGGTACCAGTAACTTTCTTCTACGATAATTTGTTGAGGAGTTAGTAGGGGGTGTTTACTTTTTTTTTTCCACGACTGTACAATATATGTATGGAAGAATAGAACGTATATTGATAGAGATATATCGATTTTTTTTTTAAGTTCAAAGACATCTGAATGTTTTTTTTTTATATCATGCAGGGATTTTTACCAAATTTAATGCCAGTTTCTGAAAATTTGACAAAATGCAGTAGAATTAATATAGTGCAATTGGAATGTATTAAATACTTAATGAAATATGAGCAGTTGAATGAAATATTTTTTATCTGCGCATTCGCGCACAATAAAAAATATTTTTTTTCATGATTTGATAGTCAAATCTATGGAGCAACTCATAAAAAAAAAGCCAGTTAAATATAGTGAAAATTCAGAAAGATATCGGAAATATAGTGAGCGAATTTTTAGTTACTCTCTAAAAACTGCTGAATGATAAGGGATTTTCCACAAATTGTCATTTTTTATTATCTGACTTTCAGCAAAGGATTTTCTTCTTAATGAATGTCAAAGAGTAGATTTAGAAGAAATGCTTAGATTTTGATACTTCTTTTTCTTGGAATAGGCCTGTTCTGGTGGTTTTCCAAGAAGAACGAAAGCATCCATTAAAAAGGAAAAGTAAAAAAAGTAAAGATTAATGACGACAATTTAGGGAAAACCCCTTATCATTTAGTTGTTTTTAGAGGACAACTAAAAATCAGCTCAGTCTATTGCCGATATCTTTCTGAATTTTTACGATGTTTGACTGGCTTTTGTTTAAGAGTTGTTGCATAGAATTGAATATAAAATCATGAAAAAAAATATTTTTATCGCGCGCGCATGCGCAGATAAAAAAAAAATTCATTCAACTGCTCAGACTCTAAATAAAAAAGAGTGACTATTCACTCCGGAGGAGTGAATAGTCCCTCTATCGCAGAGTCAAAATATGCCCAACCTCTTTAAAGTGACTATTCATTCTGAGCAAAAGTGAAATTTTTGACTCTCTGAAAGAGTGTATAGTCATTCCTTGAAAGTGAATATTCACTCTAAACAGGGGTGGATAATCACTCTTTCGGAGGAGTGAGTATTCGCTCTTGCTAAATGAGTGCGGTTTTTCACCCCTGGTAGGAGTGAATAGTCACTCTTTCATAGGAGTGAATGTTCATTTTTATATAGTCGGTTTTTTTTTTTTTTTTGCTTTTATGGCCATTTTAAAAGAATCACATCTTTTACGGCATGCAATGAGAATAGATACAAGCGTGGTAAAGATTGGAATAAAATACTTTATTAGCAATATTTATTTAATTCATAGTTTGTAACACTAATTGAACTTTTAAGGAAAAATTCAGTTAAAGTTACATACGAATTTAAATTAGATTACTGACAGAAATAAGCTAAAATATTTTATTCCAATCTTATCCTTTGTGTTTGCTTTTATTGCATGCCCTATAAAGATATTACTTTTAAAGTTTTATTAATAACTTTCTAATAGGTGGATGTTATATGTTTAACAATGTTTGATCTGATTTTAATTTTTGTTTTAAATATAAAACCGTAGTTTTTCCTTAAATTATTGCTATTGTTCTAAATAGCCTTTTGTTCTAAATTATTAGTCCTATTGTTCTAAAATATTTTTAATTTTTCCATTTAAAAGCAATGCTTATAAACTCATTTCTTTTTTAAATAAGTTCTAAGCATTATTTAACTGTTAAGAATGTGTAATTTTTTTATCCGCTGTGATTTGCTTTTGTTTTATTTAATATGAACATGGAGTCTAAATTTTGAGTTCTCTGGGATATGTATATATTTTTCTTTTAAACATATTCCTTAACTTAATCATGCTTTCTAACTTTCGTCCGTTATTGCTGAAAAATGGAATTAATACAATACTTAATGAAACGTTACGATAAACTATATTTAATTTAAAATTTTTGTTCGCGTAGATATTGTATTTTGTGACTATGAGCAAAATAGATTTGATATGTTTTATAGGAAAAGATTGACATCGGAAATAGAGAAATAAAGGAAACTTAAAATAAAGTAAATGACTACATTACAAATATTCTTATTGTTTTTAAAACATTTTAGTGTAAAAAAGTAGTTATTAATCTCTTTAAAAAAATATTCAGTCCTGTATTATGTAAGTAAATATGACCATTTTAAAAAATATACTAAAGCAGTCTTATCCATAAACTTCAAAACAGGCATAAAAAAACATTTTATTCCAATGCTTAAATATCATGTTTTATTGTTTAGCGCCAAAAATTACGTGTATCAAAAACGTAGAAAATGTTTTTATAATAGAAGGAAATTTAATAACTGATGCAGATTATCTATAATTAAATTTTCTTATATTACTCAGTCTTGAAATTTTAAAATCATAACCCGCAGAAGAATGTATGCATACAAATTAAAAAAATTAATATACAGTAAAACCTCGCTAAAGCGACCACGTACCGTTCCAATAAAAATGGGTCGCTCCGAGAGGTGGTCAGTTAATGGAGGTCATGTTTAAATCTAGATTTTAATTGTTGAAAAATTGTAACAATGTTACTAAAATTTATTTTTCACAGTAGGAAAAAATTAAAAACTTCAGTATGAAAATAAAAGTTAATTACATATGTTAATTACTGCAGAGTTTAAAAAATGAATACATTGAGCTTTGGTTTAATTTTACATTTTTATATTTTATAATTTTTATTTCCAAGTCCTTTCGAAGTTCAGTAAATAAATGCATTTTTTTGTGGACGGGAACAAATAATGACGATTTCATTACTTTATCTATTTCTTTGAGAGTTTTCCGACAGAATAGGGCAGAGGAGTTTATTGATCGTCATTCTTAATTTGTCATCAGAGTTAAATTCATTGCCTAAAAAGGCCCAAAGGGACTTAAAAATTCTTAAAAACACTTAAAAGTTACAGGGATAAAATAAAAAAAAAACCTAAACTTTGTTTAGAAGTTTGATGAATAATGCACTCTCCGGAATTATTTTTTTAATAAAACCTTCTTCAAGCAACCAGGAAAAAAATGGAGAGTTCAACTGGGATCGTCTCTGAATGGAGGTAAAATTAGTATTGAACCTATGGGAATAAATTTCGTTCCATGAAAAGATGGTCGTTCAGGGAGGTGGTCGCCTAATGGAGTTGGTCGCACATGGAGGTTTCACTGTACCAACCATTTCGTAATATCATAAGCATCAAATAAACTCCGAAACAATAATAAATACTCTTAACTGTATATAATCCGAAATCAGTAATAAACCAAAAAAAAAAAAAAAAAAAAAAAGAAAAAAATCTCATATGACGGCCAATTAATGTTTTCGAATGTGTCTCCTACGGATGGAAAAATCCAGATATCTTCTCTTATGAGTCAGTCACCCTTTCAAGCGAAAGAGATAAAACTTTTTTGTTTTGATCGTTGGCAAAAGTATTATAATTTGCAACACAGCATTGAAAGGGAAGAATAAAATATTTACACTCATTTTTTTTATTTACATTTCCCGAACTAATGAAGTTTTAACTAAAATTAAAAACTGTTCACTTAAAAGGTGCACAAAAATTTATTAAAATATTCTGTTACACAATGAACTGGTCTTTAAAAACTTAAAAACCATTGATGTTAAAAATCATATGATAACAGAAAAGATGTTTCCTGAGATCTTTCGATCGCAAACGCGATCATTTTCAAAGGATATTTTCGCTGGAATGTCGCATTCACTGAGCTATTTATACACCAGTATGGGAAAAAGGATCAGTCTATTATTTGCTGGGATTGTCCATGAAGTTGTTTCGTTCCGATGCTGAAGTGTTAGATATTTTTTTTTCTTCTCTTTTCTGTTATCATGTGATTTTTAACATCAATGGTTTTTAAGTTTTTAAAGACCAGTTCATTATGTAACGGAATATTTTATTACATTTTTCTGCACCTTTTTAGTAAACAGTTTTTAATTTTAGTTATTTTAACGCAAGGTGAACTTGTCATTCCACTCTGAACTCATTCTGAGTTCTATGTTTTAAAATTAATGAAGTTTTGATTATTTTTTCGGTAAGCATTGTACGTATTAGAGGTCTGCACGAGCTGAAATTTCCAAGCCCGGACCTGGCCCGACTCATAGAAAAAAATTCGCCCGCCCCGGCCCGCAGAAAAGAAAAATTGGTCCGGCCCGACCAGGTAAAAAACTTAAAAGTTCGGTCCGAGCCCAGCCCGGCACGGAAAAAAGTTCTCGGCCCGAGTGAATTTCCACAAAACATGGATTTTTTATTTTTTTGAAGTGTTAAAAATCTGAAAAATGCTATACTGTAAGACGGAATTGCATAGAAAAGAAATAAAATGCGTTATAGATAAGTTCCTTTCTTAGCAAGTGTAAATGTATTATATATTATTTTCTTATGCATTAGTATATTAATTATGCATGGATCAACACGTTATTGAGTTTAAAACTGGGTTCCGTAATACGCAGGTTCTTTTTCACACGTTTTACTATGTTTTAAGTTAGCTATATTTTAATAAGCGCAGAAATCTAGTGTTCTTTAAAAAGAATAAAATTTAATGTTTAAGTGTAGAATAATGGCGATTTAAAAATGTATGGATTTTTTGCAAAAATGTTTGGGCCAGGCCTAATTTTACTGACCTTTGAATGGACCAGGCCACGCTGAGACAATGATTTTGATACGGGCTGGGTGAAAATTAGGACGGAAATTTTTTTGCCGTGAAGACTCGGAATGAACTAGTCCCGGCTTTGCACAGAAAAAATAAGTTAGGCCCGAGCCCGGCCCGAATTTCGTGAGTGAAACTCGGCCCGATCCCGAGCCGGCCCGTTCAGATATCTAGTGCGTATTCAATTGTTAAAAGAGTTATATTTCAAACCGCTAGATGAAGAAATATAACAGACAATCACTTTTGAACACTCTAGCGATCAATCTTTTTCTATACAACATACGAGTATTTAGCTAATAATTTTAATATTCCACATATCTACACGGATAAATGCTTAAAATTAAATAAAACTTACCTTTATTTTATGTATTCCATGAAGAATAATTTTAATGATATCCTAATCTGTTAATCCTAAGATGGCGAACGAAAAAGTGATCATTTTTCTTATCTTTAAGAGTGTCGTCGCCTTGTTGTTCTGATTGGTTAATAAGCAATGCATACGTAAGTCACTCTTTCAGGAGAGAGACATTTCACTCCTTTCTAGAGAGTGGAAAATTCCACTCTTTAAGGAGTTTTACTAGTAAACATGAAAACTATCATTTCGAAGCTGTTTTCTTTTATAACACATTATATGCGCATATGGCAGAAGAATAGAGATAGCAAACGTTGGGATATTAAATATTTTGGAATGAAATTATTTTAGAATCATTCAATGGTTTTGTTATAATAACTTTGTATTTTCATAAAAATAGATAACGGCCTAAAAGAAAATTTTGCTTGGATAAAAAATGATAACGATATCAAAAGACACCCCCTGCCCCCCCCCCCCCCAAGAGATATCTAACGATATCAAGTGCCAGAGCCCTCCAATCCCCTAAAGTGATTACGTTATACATATACAGCTACAAAAAAAAAAAAAAATAAAATTTAGCAGACCTAGGTAATGTATAAACACATAACACTTACCTGCACTGATTTTCTGTACAAGCTAGGAAATAAATTCCAGTTAGGACTCCGGTTTTTTGTTGCTGCATCAACTAGGCTCTTTAGTTTTGAGGTGATGAAATCGGAAAAAGACTTTAAATAAGTGGAATGGTCAGAACATTCTGTGTCCAGTCCAGACTTGGACCAAGGTATGCTAAAATGATAAAAAATAATAAAAACAGGACATCCAAAAACGAAAACGATTACTTGAAATATTTTAATGGCATTCTTACAAACTATTTAGAGAATAATTATGCACAATTTGTAATGCACTAATCACTTGTTTTCTTTTCAAAAGGGAAATATTAAGAAAATAATAAGCAATTGTCCATTGTGCATTCAATGAAATTTTTATTTAGGTTACGTCGCAGTCGACGAAAAAGGCCGTGATACTTCCGTTCCTCTTGGTTGCCACATGAACAAGATAGGCTGGTTTGCAACAATTTTTGAACTGTCATGTGATCAAGTTAAGCTGAAAAGCAGCTGACATTAGTACAGTATTGAGGACTCTCTCTGCCATTAGCTGCGTATTACGACTTTTAGGTTGATTTATTTAGAAATCGCCCAATTGTAATCGTATGTCTATCTGTCTATCGGTATAATGCAAATCTTGTCATCATGATAATGTCCAAAATACTGAACTAATTCAAACCTGATTAGGACAGTGTATTGATATTGCCAGTATGTCAGTTTGTTAATCAATTATGTAGTTGAGTCATTCCATACAAAATGAGCAAACCAGCTGTGGCAGACATGTCACAGATTTTAATGAAAATCAGTATGTAAGTAGGTCATATCTATTTATGAGTAAATGTAAAATAATAGATTTCAGGATTGCTTATTAATTAAAATTTACATTAAAAGTGGATGCAAAATCGAGGTTTTGTCTACATGCTTAAAATTTCAATTTTGATTATTAGCCTTAGGAATGGAAAGACTATATTAAAAATTATTTATAATTAGGAATGAATAATAAGTAACAGACTGGCGCAAGTTAGTAATTGTATTTTTATTCCGTAATGAGAAAAAAAAATATTTTTGAAAAATTTTGACGGAAAAATGCAATATTTCTATTGCTCGTTTAAACATGAAGGACAGCTCTGACAAGTTTAAAATTACTTGACGTTATAGCTAAAAGTATATATTTTAAATATCGAAACTTTCATCCTTGCCTTTTTATTCCTTAATGAGAAAAAAAATAAATAGCAAAAAATGTTGAGGGTAAAATGCAATATTTCTATCACTTCTTTGAAGGTGAAGGCAAAACTTTTTAAAACTTTTAAATTATTTTATATTATAGATAAAAGTGTATATTTTAAATATAGAAACTTTTATTCTTGCTTTCAGTTCATTTTTTGCCTCAAGAATATTTTGAATTAAAGTAGAAAGAAATGATTTAGTTAAACGAAAAATTACATATTAATCCTAAATCCAGATACAAAAAATAGATAGCAGCCCTCATTTTTTTCACTTTGAAATCGTGCGATATTTTAAGAAGCGGGCACGAATTCAAAGAGGAATAGCTCATGAAATGTAACAGATAACTTTTGAATCCATTTTTGCTATGCTAGGAATCAAAAAGCAATCTTGAATTTTTTTGAGCATATCATTGTCTTATTGATCTTTATGTCTATGCAATATTGTTAATGTCGGACCTTTTCTTTATTTATATTTTTGCTCATACATAAGAGGAAAAGTTATGATTTTTTAATTTTTTTTAAAGTTTCTAAGTTTTTTTGAAGATGAAGGAAATAAATGGCAACTTTCAAACTTGGGGAATTTGATCTTCATATGTAATACTACACCAGGCATCAATTTCACAGATGTTTTTGAATTCTTTTGATTTTTATAACGTTTCTAATTTTCTCAAAATTCACAATTCTTTAATTTTTACAACCAATTAAAGATTAATCATGGTGTTACCAGATTATTATTACTCAATAAATAGGAAGATAACTTTTCAGAGGTTACAATATTATAAAAAAAAATTCATTTCTGTTGTATAGTTTTCAAGATACAGAACTTCAAACTTGCAACTTTGGACGATTGCACACATGCCATTCTTTATCACAATTTTTTTAAATGTCCAAAACTGCTAAAATAATTTATTTTTTCTGAAGATATTTTGCAGAGCTCTATTTTAATATGAATTGAACCTGTGTATGAAATTTTATTAAAATCGGTTTTATGTGGCCACGACTTTTTTTAAATTTTTGCTCATTTTACGTGGAATGACCCAGTTCCTATAGTTCGTTTACATGGATTCACGAGGCAAAAAATATACAAAATTTGTCATCCCGATAACGTCTGAAATACTGAACAAATTCAAAGCTAAATGGCACATTGTATCGATCTTGCCAGTATCTCTAACAAAATCGTTATCAAGTATATCTTTTGTAGTTCGTTTACAGGGAAACACTAAATTAAAACATGCAAAATTCTTCATCAGGATACCTTCTAAAATACTGAACCAATTCGAACTTAGTTGGGATAGGACATGTTTCAGTATCTCCCCATCCAGAGATTTAAGATTGAACAAACGCACAGTAACAATGTTGCATTGCGGCTAAACTTAGTAACAATATAATAATAGAAAGTCTAATTTTTTTTTCATTTTCTCTAAGATTAACATCTTACCTCACTGGCAGGGTAAGACGAATGATTTGAGTTTTTCTAGAAAAACATTTATTAATAAAAATGTCAAAAAGAAATCATACATTTATGCTGATATTTTTAACAAAGAATACATGCAGAATATTTACGCAGTGTCAATAAACTGTGTTGGAAATTCTGGCTTCCAGAAGCAACTAATAAACAATTTTACCTTTTCAATTCCTTACATTTTTTAAATAAAATATCTTGCAATAATATTAACTAAGTACTACTGATCGGTTATAGATAAAGAAATACATGAATCTATCACCATTTGAAATTGTTTCATTCATTTTGCCATAAAAATGATAAATTTATTTCTAAATATGCAGAAGGTTAATAGCATTGTTATATAATAGTTACAGTAATTAGTTACAGTTAAAATAGTTACAGTCTTATAGTTACAGTAATTTCCAACCTAATAACCCTCCTTCGACTAAATAAAAATGTTTAGAATAATAAAATTTTCGTATGTGATAATTATTAGATTTTATTTATTTAGTAAAATGTGTGTTTCAAAATATTTTCCACAGATTATAGGCCGAAAAATACGATAAATTTAAGCATAGTATTGTATGTACGAAAACATTCGTTTTCATTAGTAAATAAGTTAGTAAATAAATACGCACGATCTCATATAGATTTTGGGCATACTCCTTTATATTATTTTTCAATAGGTTCTCTACACTGTCTAAGTATAGAACGGTTAAAAATAAATAAGGTTTTCATTTATTGAGTACTTATACTGGAGATCATTTTCCCCCAGCGTGAAATAAAATATGGCTTGTTTGTAATGGCTGTGCTCTTCGGTGAAATATTGCACAAAGAACTGGCGCCAGGAAAATGATTCCCTTATGAAAATCTTAAACATTATTTTCATTCAAAGTGTTGAATTCGTTTTTCTTTATAGCATATCGGAGCATTAAGTTTTCCTCCCATATAAAACCTTAGACAATTGAATAGCTTATTTCAGTAACAATTTCAAATTTTGAGATATTTAAGTAAAACTGTCTAACACAGAGTCCTTGAAAGGCCGTGTTGTACTTGATCCGTCCAGGGATAGCTCGGCCGGAAGAAGAGTAGGCTTTTAGTCTAAAGGTTCTTCTGTTTGAGAATTCCTTTTTGGGTGGAATTCTATAAATGTTAGGTCTTTTAAACACTTAGAAAAGGAAATAGGACGTTTTCGCTGTTAGGGGCATTACATAGGTTAACTCTAGAATATATGGCCAGTCTAAATATTTCCAAAACTTGATCATAGATTGCAACATAAACTTTGTTCGTATGAAACAGTTCAACGAGTCTGTTTATTGTGACGTGCAGTTGTGTTTTTTGATTATAAAAAGTAAGTGTAATTTTAATGTTTATTTAATTAGGTGGTTGAATATTTTTTTTTGACTTAGGTATCTGAATGTTTTGCAGTACGTACGTTATATAATATTTTTTATTATAAGGACTTTTAAGGCACGTATCTAATCTTTATTCTAAGACTAAAACAAAGACGTACAGTGGCTATTGATGCTTTAAATTGGGCGACCATCAGTCCTTCAATTTCAGGAGAGATGGCCACATGAAATCGAGAAGAGATGGCCACCTTTAATCAATATTTCAAAATTATACGGAGTGTTGATTTTAACTAAATATAATTAAATTTAAAATAAATATTTAACGTTTACGTTTATATATATATATATATATATTAATTGATATAATTGTTTAAATTTTAACTAATATAAATATTTTAATAATAATAATAATATAATAAGACCTGACGATTTATTTGTTTCAGAAAATACTTGAAAACGTCAGAAACTTTCCTAACAGAAACTGATAAAGTTGATAAATAAGGTAAATTAACATAATAAACCTGCAATTAATGCGAGAAAAAAAAAACACGACACTTCCAGTAGCGAAGAAAACGAAATACATTTAAATTATCAGATTCTACAGATTCAGAGTAAATAGAATTGGATTAGGATCACTGTGTTGGTTGTGCAAAACAATATATCACATCCAAAAAGAATGCCTTGATACAATGCATAAGGTACCTGAAGTGGTTTCTTCAAACGTGTAAAAATTATCAAGACCTTTGCCAAACATGTGGTAAGATTTTACGAAAAGTGAAGTATTGAAATTATACTTCAAATTTTGTTTATTCCAGTTTTATTCACTCATTTTTCATCCTATAACTGCATCTTTACAAATTGCTATATGTTTTTCATGATTGACTATATGAAATGTGTTATTTTTTTGCTATTTAAATTAACTTTTTCTTTCTTGTATTGGATGTCCATCTCTCCTCGGCTTTAAGGAGAGATGGCCATCTGCCATTTTAATTTCAATTTTGTTTAACACTTTTTGTTTTCAATATTTAATTATTTTTCGCATAAAATATGATGAGTATATGTATAAGAATATTAAATATGCATCAATATTTCTTGTATTTGCATTCTAAGAATTTTTATTTCACTCTTTAAAAACTATAGCCATCTATCCTAGAGTTACTCTATATAACGTTATCAACTTTTTGGTAATTTTGGACCCCCTCCCCCTTACGATATCATACATTTATCATACCTCGAAACCCTTCCCCCCTCTTCCTCCTGTAATCATATAGTTATAAACATCTAAAAATCAAATTTTCATTTTTGGAGTTTTTTTTTTGTTGTTGTTGTTTGCTTGGATTGACATACAGATATCGTTTTTCATTTTTTTTTCGCACACTTTGTTGATTCAAATATAGACAAATCAATAAAATATCACTTTATATATGAAACTAGGGTGCTCTGCCCCCTGCAAGCTACGCTCGCCATCCCCCGTTTAGACACTACAGAATCTAAAAACACGCTAATTTGATCGGCTTTAAAAAGGTTAGAGAAGATTGAATAATAATGAAAAGAAAAACCCGAAGCGATCTCCCTGTAAACGGGTTTCCATTCAATTCCCATTGATTGCGAAAATTTAAGGCCGAATCAGTTGCTGTTAAGACATCCAATGGTTGTGTTCGTGTTTGATTAAAGAAGATCAGTTAAACATTTGATAAGAAGCTAAAATAAAATAAGTTAAGTAAACAGAGTCTTTGTCTCCCAGTATTTTTTAACAGCGTTATAAAACGATTAACACAATACAATACAGGCATTTTAAATGTATCGTTTTAAATCTGACCTAAGTTTCACTAAAGTTTCCTTTCTCTTTTTAACATTTACATGATATTACTTTTATTTTAAGAAAAGAAATGTTATTATTCGCGGTGTGTTAGAATTGGGAACATTAATTAAAAAGATCATGTCAAAATATGAAATTAATGTCCCGCATAGATACATTTAAATTGTTTGGCAGTATTAATATTTGGCCATTATAAACGTGAAGTAATTACTACAATTTACTGCTTTAAATGCATATTAATGTATTTATTATTTTAAAGTTATCTTTCTCTTTTAATATTCACGTGTAAAAACAATTTTCATGACATAATTTTCAATATTTTCCTGTTTTTAACACGTACTCATTTAATAGTAATTTTAAAGTTTTTTTTCCGTTTTTAATAGTCACGTGTAAATAAATTTTTAATCGTAAGGATACATTATTCTTTGCGATGTCTTTACAATTGAAAACAATATCTATAATAATAGCCTAAGCCATGTGACTATCATCAATAGTTCCGGGAGTACCACTTCGCTTTTTATATTCCAGGTGCCATTTTGGTACTTTAATGTTAGCCAGGCATAGGTGATAAGTCGCCATAATTTCATGTATATTATAATAGTCTAAGTCATGTAAACGCCGTAAACAATTACTGGCTGATCTCTTCGCTTTTTTAAAGAAAGGTCTCCATTCTGATTAAAAGAAAAAAAATTGAATAAAACTACATAAAAGTTGCCATGATCGCAAAGAATTTTTGGTACTTTTATGTTTTCCGGGGGCTAATCTCACCAATAGCTTTTTTTTTTTTTTTTTTTTTTTAACTCGCCAGTTAGCATTTTTTTTTCGAGTGGTAAATTAAAACATTGCTTTGAAGTTGAAATTAAATGTAATGGTTTGTTGCATTATTTAATATTTGGCACAGATGTCATATAAGCACCTGGTTTAGGGCGATTTTTTTTACGACAATTTGGCGAAAACCTCGTTTTCGAATACCAGTTACATATGTATTTTTAAATTATTTTCTATTATTTTTAAAATGAAATAACAATAAAAAAATAATTAATAACTATAGAACAAAACAATTTATATAATTTTAAAAAAGAAAATAAAAGTAAATAAGCATTTATTAATAAATAAACAACAATAGCCGGATTACCATGTCAAGCAAAATAACGCCATTTTGGCGCCAATTAGGTACCCCGATGCATATATGACATCTGTGCCTAATATTTTTCTTTTCGTTTCGTTTAAAAAATTAGTTGGCTGTGCCAATCCTAAAACTTTCTTCAACCTTATACATCTTAATATTTCAAAAAGTAGTTACACATGGTAATACTTCAATATTATTAGTTCAATATATACCAACTTTGATTTTCATCTTAAATTTCAACTTCAGCCAATTAATCGGACTAAAAACAAGTTAATCTATATCATGATATTTGTTAAAATCAAATGTGTTTTTCCTTATTCTGTTGTCATCAGCTGTTTGCGAATAGCCAGCTTAGCAGGATACGAGTTTTCGCCGCTACACGAACCGCCGATGGACAATAGAACAACAACAACAACAACAACAACAACAACAACAACAAAAAAAAAAAGTATACAAAAATCGTTATCACAGGGCTCCTTTACCGCGCAATATTTCCAAATTCAATGAGGACCTGTTGGCCAACGCCAAAAATATGCACAAAAAATTTGGCTCAATTGTATGCATGGTTTTATACAGTTCTCGATGGTACAATAAAGAAAATGGTACAAACATCGCTATTACAGCGACCCCTTCAGGTGGAATATTTTCAAATTCAAAGAGAAACTGCTGGCTATAGCCAAAAGCATACACAAAAAATTTGGCTCAGGTCTATGCATAACTTTATACAGTTTTCGATGGTACAATAATGAAAATGGCACAGACATCACTATTACAGTGTCTCCTTACGGCTGATTTTTTTCAAATTCAGGGAGGGCTAGCTTGCCATAGCCAGAAACATACACAAAACATTTGGCTCAATTCTATGCGTAACTTCGTACACTTTTCGAGACACAGACATCGCAATTATAGCGCCCCATTCCGGCGGAATTTTATCAAGTTCAGGGAGGACCTGCTGGCCGTAGCCTGAAACACACACAAAAAATTTATTTCAATTCTATGCATAAATTCATGCACTTTTCGATGGTACAATATTCAAAATGGCACAAAATCGCTATTACAGAGTTCCCTTCCGGCGGAATATTTCAAAATTCAAGGAGGACCGGCTTGCTACAGCCAAAATCATACACAAAAAAGTTGGTTCAATTCTATGCATAACTTCATATACTTGACTATATCATATACTTCGATTATACAATAGCGACATACGGACAGACGGACTGACAGACAGACATTTTCTATAAACCTGTTTTTTGGTATCTCTGACTCCTAAAACGCGTAAATCCGTCGAAAACCGAAAATCGAAAAAAATTTCGATTACAATGCTTTCTTCTATAGAAGATAAAGAAAGTAAAAAGGAAAGATGTGAAAGCCATTAATTTAAAATGTTTCAGTTTTAAATGAGAGTTTTGTATTTTAAATAAAATGAATGAAAGGATTATATTTTAAATAAAATTAATGAAATACAAAAAAAAAAAAAAAAAAAAAAAAACAAGTGGGTAAGTGTGATCGCAGATCGCACAGAGGGTTTCGTTTAATATTCCTTTCAAAACACTTTATCCTTTTGAAAAATCTGTTAGTTCCACATTTCGCAACCAGGGGCGCACTCTATTCTAAACAAACCTCTATCCGAACGAAACTCCGTTTTACATACTATCCGTAGATATATTAGTCGAGGAGATTGGGCCCATAGCACGCGAGGCAAGTAGGCGCACCTGGCGGTAAAAAGTGGAACTAAAATATGTAAGGCTATGGTGCATAATGTGAAAGAAGGGTCAAAGGAGCGTCGGGAAAAGTTGGAAAAGTGCTCCCCGGGTGAAAAGGGCGGAGATTAGAAAAATTGCTTAAAATACACAAGTTAGAGCCCGGAGGAGTAAATAATATAAGACTTTTTGAAAAGTTTATGATTTGTCGTGCGGCCTGAGATATTCAGCTATACGTATGCAAAAATTCATGTCTCCAACTTAATTAGGGGCTCTCTTAGAAATAATTGCTTGAAATACATATGTGGTAGCTCAAAGGGTTAAACGTGAGACTTTTTCAAGATTTTATGATTTGTCGCCTGGCCTCAGGTGTTCTGCTATAAGTATGCAAATTTTCAAATCTCCAATTTAATAAGGGGCTCAGTTAGAAAGAATTGCTTAAAATACGCATGTGGGAGCCCAAAGGGTTAAATGTACGACTTTTTCAAAATTTTATGATTTGTTGCATGAAGGTGTTCAGCTATAAGTATGCAAAATTTCACGCCTTCAACCTAATTAGGGGCTCACTTAGAAATAATTGTTTAAAATACACAAGTGGGAGCCCAAGTGTTAAATGTACGACTTTTTCAAAATTTTATGGTTTGTCATTTGATGCGAGGTGTTCAGCTATAAATATGCAAAATTTCACGCCTCCAACCTAATTAGGGACTCACTTAGAAAGAATTGTTTAAAATACACATGTAGGAGGCCAAAGGGTTAAATGTACACGAACTTTTCAAAAAATTTTGATTTGTCGTTTGATGTGAGGTGTTCAGCTATACGTATGCAAAATTTCACGCCTCCAACCTAATTAAGGGCTCATTTTGAAAGAATTGTTTAAAATACACATGGGGGAGCCCAAAGGGTTAAATGTACGACTTTTTCAAAATTTTTATGATTTGTCGTTTGACGTGAGGTGTTCAGCTATAAGTATGCAAAATTTCACTCCTCCAATCTAATTAGAGGCTCACTTAAAAATAATTTTTTAAAATACACATGTCGGAGCACAAAGGGTTAAATGTACTTTTTCAAAATTTTATGGTTTGTCGTTTGATGTGAAGTGTTCAGCTATAAGTATGAAAAATTTCATGACTCGTACCTAATTAGGGGCTCACGTTGAAAGAATTGTTTAAAATACACATGTGGGAGCCCAAAGGGTTAAATGTATGACTTTTGAAAAATTTATAGTTTTTCGTTTGATGTGAGGTGTTCAGCTATAAGTAGGTGAAATTTCACGCTTCCAACCTAATTAGAGGCTCACTTAGAAAGGATAGTTTAAAATACACATGTGAGACCCCAAAGGGTTAAATTTACAATTTTTTCAAAATTTTATGATTTGTTTTTTGATGTGAGGTATTTAGCTATAAGTATGCAAAATTTCACGCCTCCAACCTAATTAGAGGCTCACATAGAAAGAATTGTTTAATATACACATGCGTGAGCCCAAAGGGTTAAATGAACGACTTTTTCAAAATTTTATGATTTGTCGTTCGATCTGAGGTGTCCAGCTATAAGTATGCAAAATTTCAAGTCTCCAACATGTATAGTTTCTGAGAACGGGCTCTGTGACGGACAGACAGACGGACAGACAGACAGACAGGCAGACAGAGGAGCGAGACGAATAGGGTTTCGTCAGATGAACGAAACCCTAAAAAAGAATGCGACGGGAAAAATGTTTGGCGATTTATCACCTGCGTCCCGCTGTTCTTGATTTCTCTATCAGAATCTTCCGATTTGGCGAAAGATTGTTCAAGCAAATTGAGTTATGAATAAAATTAACATGCATTTCTTAGCATACATTTAAGGGAAACCAAACGGGTCGCCAAATTAGATTAAAATAATAACATTTTCTAAAATGAAAAAAAATATATATGTGTTATGATTAAAATTTGAGTTGCCATCATTAGAGAAAAGTGTTTAAAATTATAAAAAAATTAATATCTAGAAAACTAATACAAATTGTGAAATTCTAATACCAGTTTTGAAATCTGTAGATCAATACGGATTTTTATTGTTAATTTCACCGCATAATATTCCATATTTTAGGAGAAATCTCCATGAAACATAATCAGTCGTTTCATAAAATCGTTTCATATATTTGTTTCATTAGGATTTTATATATATAGGGTAGCCAACTTTATATTTAATAACACTTAAAAAAAAATAGTTACTATTAAAAAGTATTTAATAATAGCTTTTTTTACAAAATGCATTCAACAGTAATAAAGTTTGTCCCCGCACGCGTGGAGACATAAAGAACTTCTTATCTTCAAAACAGATGGACAAAATTCTTTCTCATTTATAAATAAACACAACACGTATCATTTCAAACATACTTCGCAGTTGGTTTCTAGAACATCAGATTATATACACGTGACAGAAGAATACGAATGCGAGAGGTTGGGGTATTCTATATTTTGGAATTAAATAATTTTATAATCATTTAATGATTTTAATAATAACTTTGTATTTCCATAAAAATAGAAAGCAGACTAACGAAAAATTAAGACTATTTTGATGTAAAGAACAAGTTACAAATAAAAAGATAAAATTTTTGTTGGATCAAAAATGATAACGATATCAAAAGACAACCCGATTAGAGATAACTTACAATATCATGTACCAGAGCACTCCCCCCCCCCCTACGCCCTAAAATGATAACGTTATATATGCACAGCCCCTTACCTTCTTTTTGTTGATTGACTTTGAGTTTTGAGGTATTGAGGTTATTGCTATTAGCATCACACCCAACATATTCTCTATTACTTCATGCACAAGAGGTGTTAAATAAAATAAATCCTTAAAATTATAAAAATTCTGTTTCATGGAACACAGTTCTATTACCCAGTGTTGTCCTACGGTGCCAAAAACACAACCTCCCTATCCCTATCTTTTGATGTTAGATGAATAATAAATGAAATTTTAAAACCAGTTACATTTGTATTAATTTTCTTTACATGTTTAAAGTGTCCTAAACTGAACTGTTGAAGAAGAGAAAAAATGTTTTTGGTTCTATAAAAATATAATGTAACCTCTTCTGAGTTTTTCACGATTACGAAAAGCATACCTTTATCTTTCGAATTATCAGAAACTAATAGAATTTTGAGATTAAAAGAAACATTTCTGACACAAAATCTTCTCTTGCTGCCCATTTCAAAAAGAAAAATATAATTTCCGAATAGTTTTTACAGTGTATTAAATTAGCTTTTTCAACACGAAATATCAATTTATTGCATGCTATCCATTCTGAAGTAAATATTTTCATGTTCAACAAATATTTTTCAACATACAAACATACTTAATTAACAGCATTATCTTTAATATTTAAATTAACATTATTTTGTTACTTTTTAGGTTTCCGTACTTAAAAAGTAAAAACGAAACCATTATAAGATCACTCCTGTGTCTGTCTGTCTGTCACAGTCATTTTATTCGTAAACTATGGGACGTGGAAAGTTCAAATTGGGAGAAGTAATAAAGACTATTGGCACACATATTTACAGATTATTAAACATTCACAAATATATTTAGGAAAAATGTACAGGGGATAATTAAGTTACTTGAAAAAAAAAATTGTTTTTTTGTATATCGTGTGGGGTATCGTGGGAAAGCTTTCGTAACGCTGAACTCAAAACAACATTTATTTTAAGTTTAGGTATTATATTTTCAGAGATATCGTCGAAGATGTAGAGAAGAAATATGCCCCCCCCCCGCCCCACCGCTTCTATTTTCGAATCTACTGAAACTAAAATTATAAAAAAAATTAGAAGTTGTAGACGTTAATTTAAACCTTGCAGGAAAACTATAGCGATTAAATATAGTTTTAGAGTCATATAGTTTTTGAGAAAAGCGCATTTTTCCGTTACACACAAATTTCGATTTGCGGCCATTCAGCAAAGGTGTTGAGGACCTATTGCAGCAGAAGCATAAAAGCATTCTTGATAATGATTTTCGAAAAAAATCGTCGGTAATTAACTGAGATATTAATACTTAAAGACACGGACGGTTTTGACATATTTAATGACAGGAGCGGGATATTCTATGTACCATATGCTTTTAAAGCCTAGATAACAACTTTTAATGATATATTTAAGTAATGTAATGCCCCGTAGCAGTATAAAACCAATAAACGTCAAATTGTTAAAAACAGACTAATTTAATTAGACTTAATCACAAAAATACTATGGGATTCGTGACTAGTTTGCATTGAGTGGTTCTCTCAATACCACTCGTGTGTCTTTAAAAGTTAACTAAAACCCTATCTGGAAAAACGCGGCACGGACCAAGGCGGCGTTGCAACTTTGCGACCTCCTTTCGAAGCGCGCTTAGCACAATGCTAAGTTTAAACTTTGAACAAGGGTTTTGTTTTAGCTACACTGTAAAAAGAAAAGACGCTGAATTTAGTTTTATGAAATGCCAAATGAAGTTTAAATATGCACTACTTTTATTGTCAGTACCGAATTAAGTTAATCATAAACAGTTTAGGATAAGATTAAAAAAAGAGTTATACAGAATAGCAATATTTTACATTATTTAGGCATCATATCTCTTTGAACTTTTACGGTGTACCCATTCATATTTTTCTAGTATATACAGTTATACCCAACCCTACGTTGTATAGTTTTTTTTTAAGTCTTATTATTCTTTCAGCGACAATTTTTTTAAATAATACAGTATTCGTATATTCATTGTACGGAACCGTCTGAGCGTGAGTAATACTTGCACTTGACTGTTTATTAATGTATAAACTCTGTTACGCAGCTGAAAATGTTTACTAAAATATGGTATTTCATGAGGAGAAAACTGAGCAATGCACCCAAAGTACCATTCAGAAACATTTCTTTTCTTTTTCTTTTCTTTTTTTTTTTTTTTTTAATGGGCAGGTCTTTTATGTCAGAAATGTGTCTCTAATTCTTCGAAATCTATTCGTTTTTTAACTTTTCTGAAGATAAAAGACCGTTATTCGGAGTCGTGGGTAACTCAGAAAAGTTTATATTATATTTTCGTAAAATTTCGGTAGATCCAGAAACTTTTTTTTTCTCCAGTGAGTGATTCTGAAATGGTTTTGGGGGTGAGGTTTTCAGGCTTTCACCAAGGCAGTCTGTGTTAGACTCCCCAATATATGAGGATCTTTTCGATCTTCATTAAAAGCGTTTTTTCGAAAATATTTCTCTTCGAGGTATTAGAGCAAGGTTATTAGACTTACATGTTTGCTCGTAAGTTCTTCCCCCGCTACGTCACAAGAATCGGAGAAACAAAACTAGAGCCGAAATTTGCCTTAGCTCTATGGCTCTCTGCAGTTAGTTACTATACAATTTCATTGGAATAAAAAATAATAATACATTTTTTCACGTGTAAAGAAATAACTTAGTTTGCTTAGTTAACCTTAGTTTGTAAAACTATATGGAAAAAAAATTATTAAATTTTAAAAACTTTACAGTGATGCAAGAGGGAAAAATAAATAAAACAATTTTGAAAGGAAAAAAAAATTATAGCTGCACTATAGTTCTTATTCTTTGCTCTCTTTCTCTTATTTTATTATTTTATTAGTAATATATATATATATTAAATATGAATTGCCTATTTCCAAATTTTTGTTTCAGATTATTTATTAAATTATTAAAATAGTGGGTTGCAACTTTAATTCATTTAATTAAAATGTATGTTTTAATATAAAATTTCTACAAATTAGAAAAGAACAAAACAGTAACTTTTCAGAATTATGTTCATAAAATTTAAAGAATCTTTAAATATTTTTAAATTGTGAAAACATAAAAAAATATATACAACATATAAAATTATTATTCTTAAAAAAATATTTATGGAAAATACATAGTACAATTTTACAGGGTTCTTTAAAATTAAGAATTGGCTATTTCCAAACGCTGGTACAAATAACGGGTGGGGAGAGAAATTAGCGCTCTCAATAACTAATAACACCATATATTTTTTTAAATATAATATATCAATAATTTAAAAAAAAAGCAATTTTTTACAATATTTCAAGTATTCACATATTATTTACAATATAATGTCTTTTATTTTCTATAATAAAGACAATTACACGATAGTTTTTCTTATTTTACTTGCTACACAATCTCTATTGTGAAATTTTCATTTTCTGTTTATTTAGAATCATTTTAGAATTTTATATTACAAAACAAAAAACATGCCCGTGAATAATATTTACATCATATTGGCAGTAGCAACACCTGACCAATAAGTTTCACTTTTCCTAATATATATATAACTTCTAAACATCGCAGAATTTTCAATTTTTACACTGCTGAATCGGAAAAAAATGTCCTTTGTAAAAGAATTTGTTTGAAAACTGTATATCAATTTCCTCATTTATTTTCATTTTTATATATTTATTTTGAATTTTGATAGGTGGTTTTTAAAATAAATTTTAAGAATGACTTTTATTAAAGTCAATGCTCACCGCATGCAGCCCGATTACGAAACTTTAATCCGTTTGCACTTAAAACACGATAAATAGTTCAGGATTTATTTCCGGTTAATATTCCATAACGAAATTAAAAATTCATCAATAAATAAAATAATATAAATAAAACACAAATTTAGCAGACATATAATCGAACTATGCGCTTCAACTACTGAAATAATCAAAATAAAAAAGGCTGCTGCAAGTAGTGAAATTTTTGGTGATTTCTTCGGCTATTAACTGCGGACATGCATTTAATAAAATATCGCTTTTATTAAATTTCAAAACTTATTTTAATACATTACTGATATTTTTAATATAAAAATGCTTTTTGGTATTCTCAGTGGGCAATCTAAATGTATATATATATATATTAAATGTAAAAAAATCTATTTAGAGTTTTCAATTTCGGGAGTGAAAAATTAGCCAGAGCCAGGAATCGAATCCGGAACCACATTCCTGGCTCTGGCTAATTTTTCCAGACTTTTGGGTTTTCCTGGCTTTTGGGTTTATTGTATGTATTTCTGTATAATATTTATATATACTGTTAACAGTTGAATGCAGGCGTTATTTGTGCGTGTTATATTATATATTGTACATCGATGTAATAGTAAAATCTATTCATCGTTGTCCGGTCATCCAAGGCTGTCGTATAGATGGCTGGTGACTTCCCCAACATGGTTTACTAGTGAAAAATTGCAGACCCAGGCAGTGGTGTAGTCGTAAAAAAAACAGAAGGTATACGTTCTAAGCAGAGGGTATACGCTCAAGGCAGGGGTATACCCTAGTGTATAATATACTATAGCTTTCTTGAGAAACAGAGGGTATACGGTGTTCCTTAAAAAAATCCAGAGGGTATACGGCGTATACCCCCGTATACCCTCCACTACATCCCTGGACCCAGGTATCGCCCGGAGTAGCTCAGTGGTTAGAGCGACATCCTGGAATGCTGTGGTCCCGGGTTCGATTCCTGGCTCTGGCTAGTTTTTCACTCCAGTTGGGTTTATTTTATTTATTGTATGTATGTCTGTATAATATTTATATATACTGTTAACTGTTGAATGCAGGCGTTATTTGTGTGTGTTACATTATATACTGTAGTATGTGTGTTTTATTGTATGGGAATTTGTTTGAGCGAAAAATAAAATAAATAAAAAATTAGGAGGCCGCTTTTTAACGAATTACACATTTAGCATACATTTATGATAGTTTAACAAATTTTGTTATAACCAAACATGTTCCACATGACGGTTATTCTTTTCCGATACCATCTGGAATCGTAGGATAGCATGTTCCACAGATGACCGCAATGTATTTTGGGAAATGCTAGGAACATATCGTGAAATGCTGTCTTTAGAATCAAGTTAAATTAATAAATAAAATTTCTAAACTATCGTAATGCTAAACGTGTAATTTATTCGAAATTTTGAAGCCCATATCTTTATTATGTCTTTCACCACATTTCACAACTTTATTAACAATAGTTTTGCCTGTAGACAACATCAAAGTAGGGTTGTTTAATTATGGACACCCTGTAGATTAAAAAAAAATGCGGATGTTAAAACAAAAGAGATAAAAGCATGAGGTGCTGATAGAAATACTCTAAGTGAACTGAAACATTAATCACATTCATCATATACTTTAATTTTTAGCGAATGCTTGGAAACTATCCTTCTTATAATATTTATTGAGGCTCAATTTCCTTATTGTATTCCTGGGTTCACGCTTTTAGGATATTTGTTTTTCTAAAAATAAAATTGTTCCAATTTTTAGGATACTAATAAAAGAAGATTTAAAAGAATGTTTTTATTTATTTATTTTAATTATTTAATTTTATGAGGAGTATCGTTAAATATCCATTTTACATAGTCAAATAAGTATGTACAGTCGCATATAGATCGTATATTCTCTCTTCCCTTAGACTTTCCACAAAACTTTCGACACCATTTAACGTCTAAGTATAGAGCGGTTAAAAATAAATAAGGCTTTCATTTATTGGGTACTTTACTCAAAGTCATTTTTCCCCAGCGTGAAATAAAATGTTTCTTGTTTGTAATGACTCTTCGTCGAAAGATTACAAAGAAAATTGGCGCCAGGAAAATAATTCTCTTACGAAGGACTAAGACATTATTTCTTTCAGAAATGTTCAATTCGTTTTTCTAAATAGCGTGTGGGAAAATTTATTTCCTTTCGATATAAAGCTCAAAACACGCATTAATATCATTTTTCGAAAGTATGTATACAAACACCTCTATTAAACAGTTTATCACGAAATCGAAATTATTTTACCTATATTACAAAGCAAAAACGTGTACATGAGTTACGCTGACGTCCTTTTGATTCAGGAAACGATGTAAGGAAACTATTTCTCTTTTTTCGAAAATTTAATTACTTCTAAACATTGCACAACTTCAAGTTCGAGACTGTCGAATAGGCGAAAACATCTACTTTCAAATGCAACTTGTTTGAAAATTATATCTCACATCCCTGAGTTTTTATTATTTTAAAAATTATTTCCAAGCATTATTTAAAAAAAAAATTCTATTTCTATCTCATACAGCACGATTACGGAAGGTTATCCGTTTCTTTTTAAAACAGTATAAATAGTTCAGAATTTGTCTCCATCTAATTTTTCATAACAAAATAAAAACTTTAATAATAAATAAAAATAAATAAAATAATATAAATAAAACAGAAAATTAACAAGTATGTAATCGAACTTGGATACATCATTGATTGTAGCTCAATTTCCTTATTGTATTCCGCGCCTCGTGCTTTTACGCTATTTGTTTTTAGAAAAATAAAATTGTTCTAATTTTTAGTAATTTAATAAAAGGATGTTTAAAAGAATGCTTTTCTTTATTTTAATTATTTAATTTTAAGGGGAGTATCGCTAAATTTAATTTTAAGGGGAGTATTGTTAAATTTAATTTTAAGGGGAGTATTGTTGAATTTAATTTGAAGGGGGGGGGAGGGGGGGGGTCCAAGACGGAAAAATCTTCAAATTTTCTAAAAATATTTTACTGCAGTAAAAATATTTGTGCTTTTTTCTGCTTAAAATTATGCTTAAATCATGTTTATATCCTTATTAGAACAGAACATATTATTTTTTTCGTTTTGGTTTGTTTTCAAAATCTAGCTTTCAAGCAATGGTTGTCATGCAAACGACTTCTTGTGAAAATGCGCTTTTCTTCATGATGGGTTTTTTCAAGATTTTTGGTATTTAAATTGTTATAACTCAAGAACCGTTAAAGATATATGGTTCAAACTTGGGACATGTCTTTTTAAATTAGTTTTCTTCAAATTTGATTCACCAAATTTGGAGAAAAAATATTTACTTTTGAAAATATTTGTTTTTTTTTTTAAATTAATATTTTTAAAATTGCTGAATTAAAATTAAAACTTATATCTTTCTATTTATTTAAATGATAAAAAAATTGAAATTTTACAAATAATATTTCCAGTTATAACAATTTTAAATTACCCCACTTTTTTAATAAATTTTAAATTTTAATTAAAAAAAATATGAGAAGTTTTATTACGTGAATTTATTTACAACTTATATGGTTAACCATCTAAAAAAAATTCAAAATTTGAACTCAATAAATAAAAATTATTTTAAAATGTGTCCCGGACCCCCTTAAAGGGGGTATTGTTAAATATCCATTTTACATAGTCAAATAAGTTATAGTCGCATATATATCTTATTTTTTCTTTTCCCTTGAACTTTTCACAGAACGTTCGACACTATTTAACGTCTAAGTATAGAGCGGTTAAATATAAAATAAGGCTTTCATTTATTGGGTACTTCACACAAAGTCGTTTTTCCCCAGCGTAAAAATAAAATGTTGCTTGTTTGTAATGACCGTTCTCTTCGCTGAAAGATTACAAAGAAAATTGGCGCCAGGAAAATAATTCTCTTATGAAGGACTAAGACATTATTTCTTTTAGACGTGTTGAATTCGATTTTCTAAATAGCGTGTTGGAAAAATTATTTCCTTTCGATATAAAACTCGAAGCGCGTATCAATTTCATTTTTCAAATTGTGTATACAAACACCCCTATTATAGAGTTTATCACAAAATCGAAATTATTTTGTCTATACAGGCATCCCCCGACTGACGTAAGTAATGAGTTCCGTAAAGTTTTATGTAACTTGAATTTTACGTAAGTCGAATTTGTAAGTTGCTTAGGTAAAATTTTGTAAGAAGCTGCAATATTTATTATGTATGCATATATGTATATTATTTACACACCGTATTATTTTACAAATAAAGGCTCATGCAACAGTATTTACTCGTATATAAACAATAAACATATGAAAAAATATAAAAATAAACTTAAAGAACACTTTTCAAATATCTTGTGGAATACGGAATTTATAAATCTAGCCTTGATGAATTGATTTATAACAATTTTGAATCTACATCAAATGACTTTAAAAATAAGAAATAGTTAAAGAAGACTCATTTAAGCTATTCTCCATGAATTTCTGATGGCAAGACAAATGAATAGCACTCACAAAATAAAATAATCCTTGATAAGCATAAACTGTATTTATTATGAATTATATGACTACTATGAATAACTAACGATAAAGATTAAGTTTTTTTGTTATACATTTGATTGTATATACCAATAAAAATATAACTCTAACTAACATATAAACTATATTACGGGTTTATATTTATATATTTTATTTATAGAATAAATATCAAAAGTATGCAACTGCATATCAAACGTGCTAATATGTTCACAAATGTAATTTTCGAGATTTATTACGTAACTGCGAATTTACGTAAGTCGAGGGATGCCTGTATTACAAAGCAAAAACTTGTCCATGAGTAACTCTGACATCATTTCGATGAAGGAAACGATGCAAGCAAACTATTTCTCTTTTTTTCGAAAATTTAATTACTTCTAAACATTACACAACTTCATTTTTTACACTGTCGAATAGAGGAAAACATCTATTTTCAAAAGCAACTTGTTTGAAAACTGTATCTCAGACTTCTGGGTTTTTATGATTTTTAAAATTATTTCCGAGCATGATTTAAAAGAAAATCTGTTTCTATCTCATACAGCACGATTATGGAAGATTATCTGTTTCCTTTTAAAACAGTATAAATAGTTCAGCATTTGTCCCCAGCTAATTTTCCATAACAAAATAAAACTTTACAAATAAAAAATAAAATAAAATATTATAAATAAAACAGAAATTTAACAAGTATGTAATTGAACTACGCGCTTAAACAGTGAAATAATCTGAATAAAAATGCGGCAAAACTGCCTTAGATATGTCAATCTGGAGACTTTTTATCATTGTTCAAGTAAGGGGAGGGGAGATCGCCCCACCGCCATTCCGTTGGATCCGCCATTGATTGTGGCTCAATTTCCTTATTGTATTCCGCACCTCACGTTTTTACGATATTTGTTTTTATAAAAATAAAATTGTTCTAATTTTTAGTACAGTAATGAAAGAATGTTTGAAAAAATGTTTTTATTTATTTTAGTTACCGTATATACTCGAGTATAAGTTGACTCGCATATAAGTCGACCCCCTAACTTTCGGATGCAAATTCTGGAAAAAATCAAAAACCCGCGTATAAGTCGACCCCCTAACTTTTTACTTCAATATTGCACAAATTCAAATCAAAGATTTCACTTGCCAATGCGAAAAGGTAGTCTGTAAACAAAAACAAATCATTGAAATTTTTTTACACGTTAAATTATTGTTATTTGTATACTTTATGTATTATTCTTTTATTCATACACATAAAAAGCCATAATTTTGCAGTATTCGAAGGTTTGGTTTTTCTTTTTTAACTGACTCGCGTATAAAGTCGACCCCCCAAATTTGCTTAAGAAAATTGTCAGAAATTCCTCGACTTATACGCGAGTATATACGGTATTTAATTTTAAGGAGGGTATTGTTAACTATCCATTTTACATGGACAAATAAGTACATACAGTCTCACATAGATCGTATATTCTCTTTTCCCTTAGTCTTTTCACAGAACTTTCAATGCTATTTAACGTCTAAGTACAGAGCGGTTAAAAATAAATAAGGCTTTCATTTATTGGGTACTTTACTTGAAGTCATTTTTCCCCAGCGTGAAATAAAATGTTGCTTTTTTGTAATGACGGTTCTCTTCGTTGAAAGATTACAAATAAAATTGGCGCCAGGAAAATAATTCTCTTATGAAGGACTAAGACATTATTTCTTTCAGAAGTGTTCAATTCGTTTTTCTAAATAGCGTGACGGAAAATTTATTTCCTTTCGATATAAAACTCAAAACACGCATCAATTTCATTTTTCAAGTTGTGTATACAAAGATTCCCATTATAGAGTTTATCACGAAATCGAAATTATTGTATCTATATTATAAACCAACAAGAACTAAAAATCATGCTCCCAGTATAGATTATGTAACACTTTCCAACACATTCAGTATGCTGTAACAAAACTTCGCAGTTTAATAAGGTGAAATATGATAGTAAATAAAAACTTGTGTGGAAATCTAAATCACCAAAAATCAACGTTTAAACACACAATAAATTCATTAGGTAATGTGAATAAAACCAGACGTATAGGTTTCGTGAGTTCCAGGACTCACATCATCAATGTATAATGAAAATAAATATGATGTCTATAATGAAATATGATGTTTATATTAACAATTTGAAAACCTATTTTCTGATATTACAATCAGTTAAAAAAAAAAAGATATTGTTCTTTTGTGTTCAACCCTGTATATGATCTATGGATTTGTATACTTACTACATAGTATGCTAAAATTTGGTGCATCGAAACGAATCGCAAAGTTGAAACTTTCCATTCAGCAATTTCCGTGAATAAACTGAAATGTATTTTAAAACATTATTTGTAGCGATGTTTAGCAACATTTGTGGTCATGGTTATCAGACTATATTTACGCTAATTAGAGCACGGACGGACAGACAGACAAACCAAATTCATAAACATTTTTAAATTTTATTGGAAAGTGCTAACAAGTTGGAAATTGCAGATCAAACGTGGCAAATGAGGTGCGTTCGTACTGTAACTAGCTTTATAGATATTTTTTTCACCGCATAGTGTACTGAATGTATATTTTAGTGCGCTCCTTAAGTGCATATGCATTTCATTCTCTTCGAAAGGCTGTAACATCATTAAAATGAACTTGAAATATTTTTCCCCATGGGCTGTCATGTAACGGAAAACTTTTGACTGTCTCTGTCATTAAACTATGCATCCGATTTTCATAAAATTTGAACTGACTCGACAAAATTTTACAACAATTATATATTTGAAATTTCAGACCAACCGGTTGGGTAGTTTTTTGCTCTGTTATGTGTGGATGGACAGACGGACGGACAGACAGACAGATGGACGGACTGAACGACGACTATAAGTGTTACGTATTTATATAATTACGAACGCACATAAAAACGTATCCATGAATAACGCTGGTGCCGTTTCGACGGCGGCAATTATGTAAGCAATCCATTTCTCTTTTTTTCGAAAATTTTATTATTTCTAAGGATAGCACAACTTGAATTCTTAAAGTTTCGAATTAGAGGAAAACGTCTACTATCAAATGCAATTTGTTTGTAAACTGTATCCCAGTTTACTGAGGTTTTATGATCTTTAAAATAATTTCTAAAGCATGAATTTTTAAGGTGTCTCAGGACTCTAAAAGCTTTAAAAATTTTCGAAATTTTAATTTTTTTTAGATGTTAACCTCCTATCTTTTCTGAACATTTTGATACAATAATTTCCTTGAAATTTCCATTCGAACAGAAGTTATGGTTTTTGGAATAGTACCCGCTCAATAGCTGAAGCGGTGTTTCCGAAATTTTGAAGTCATTCTACTAAAAATGACATTTTTATACATAACGCGCAGGATATCTCAAAAACTTCTCAATATTTTTTCATGAAATTTTCAAAATGGATGTTTCATGTTAGTCTGTATAAACTGAATCTAAAATTTCTTTTTAATGTTGAAAATAATATTTTTTAATGTGATTTTATTGTTGAAAAAAAAAATTGTATTAGCTAAATTCAACTTTGTATTAACACTAGAACGCCCGGAAGGAGTCCATCCGGCTCCGACCATATGATTAAATGTCAACTGAAACCAGAAAATATTTCATAACATAAGTTAAATTTAAACAACGCAGATTTCCGATAAATAAATCAGTCAAATAATTTTTAATAAAAATTCTGGTGTAAAATATTTTTTTGAAACTTGAGTAAAACTTCCGGGCGTTCTCGTATTAAAAATATAAAAATGCTCTAAATACATATTTATTTAGATTCAGGTTAATTATTACAATCTTTTAAGTACATTTAGGAGCCAAAATTTTCATTCCAGCTGCAGCATTTATTTTGTAATCCTGCGCGTAATCTGTCATACCAATTTTCTGCTCTGCTAATGTCTTACAGTTTGAAGACCCCTATAAATATTAATTCTGCATATTGTAATTTTTTAAATAGGTGAAAAAAAGGACACACTTATATCTTCCATCACCTCTGAAAATTGTGTTTTAAATTCATATACTATTTAAAATATTAAATGTTAAAAATGTTTTTTTTTTTTTTTTTTTTTTTTAAATTTTAAGAGTCTTGAGATCCCTAAAAAAAAAAAAAAAAAAAACTATCTCTATTGCGATTACAGAGGATGAATCGGTTACCTTTTAAAACAGTATAATTAGTTCAGCATTTGTCTCCAGCCAATTTTCCATAACAGAGTAAAATTTTTATAAATAAATAAAAAATACAAATAAAACAAAAATTTAACAAATATGTAATCGAACTATGTTGCCATTTACGCAATTTTTATTGTTTTTAAAATAATTTTCAAGCATGATTTTTTTTTCTAATCTATCTCTATCGCGTGTAGACGATTACAATAGATAAATCCGAACGAAATTAAAACACTCATCAATCAATAAATTAAACAATAAAACAGAAAGAAATCACGAATTAAAGACATGTAATTTGTTAAATCACTGAAATAAAGAGAAACAAAAATTGTTGATTTTAAATAGCGATCTTTGGCAATTTTTTCGGCTGTTAACTCCTGACGTGAGGTCAATATGAAAGTATCGCTTTTAATACGTTTGTAAAGCTTTATTTGAACGCATTATTGCTATTTTTAATATAAATATGATTTTTGATATTGTTAGTTGGCATTCTAAAAAATAAATTAAATGTAAAAAATCTATTAGAGTAGTAAATTTAAAAACAAACAAACAAAACAGTAGACCAGTGCGAGACTTCGTCGTCGCAATCTTTGAGATTATTTTCCGATACGTTTTTTATTAATTTTTGATTAACTTTTTTAGCCCCCGGTACGCGATGCTATTTCTTTCTCCCAGCTTATTTTGTGTCGCTTGCAAAAAATAACGTTACCTTACAGAAGCCAGCCGTAAAACAAAGCAGTACGATTAAGTACTCTATAGCAATTTTTTAAACTTCTAAGCATCGCACATTTTCAATTTTTATACCGTCGTATTGGAAAAGAAAACTACCTTTTAATGCAATTTGTTTGAAAACTGCATCTCCCTTTATTTTTGAAATGTTAATTTTTTTTATAGTTTTTGGAGCCATTTGCTTAATATTGGCAACGGAAGTACTCCATTTCTGTAGAAAGTAAAGGAAAAATAGTTGTAAAATATTAATTATATCTTTTTGTTGCCATTTTTTCATAACAACCGAAAGAAAATGTAATTAAAATGCGTGCTATTTTGAAAAAATATTAATGAATGATTTCTGTTAAAACATGGAGCTATTATAAACTATATTTAACTTTAAGTATCTACTTTCTTTAATGACGGCATCTTTTTTGCTGCATTTCGCGATGGTGACGTCCTATGCATACTTTACTGTAGGTGTTTAAGAGTGGATCGTAAATGTGGAATTCTTAAGCGGATGCAAATGACGTCATTTTGCATAAAATAAAAGCGTGTGCTGTAAGTCTTAAAATTGAAATATGTGTTGTACTATTTATATATACATTTTTTTTTTTTCATCGGGGGTGACACTAAATTCTGAAAAAGCAGAATTCCTGTTTTCTAGTTTTCTCATTTACTTAAACCCATTTAAAATGTAGATACACCTCACTTTCTTTTCTTATCTATTTAGTAAGGACACAATAAAGAGCTCATTTTAACAATAAATATAAAAATTAATAAAGAGATGTTAAAATTCTAGAGCTAAATTCACCTTGAAAAAATAATTAAAATTTATATGAAGCACAAATAAAATGCACTAAAACTGCTTGTAGGGGCAAACATAAAACATATATAATTATTTAAAATCTATATATATATATTACGCTAACGTACGTGGACAGAAATCGCGATTATTTGTTATTGTTTAACGGCAACGCCTGAGAAACGCATCTCATTGGTTACTGTGTAAAAGTCATTTGGCAGGATTTAGGCGGAGGTAAATCCGGTTTATTTACGGTTCGCGTTTATTTATTTACGTTCTCTCTTTCGCTGCAATTATGCAACTTCACAATGTATAGTTAAAAATGCTCGTAAAAGATCTCGGCGAATTCTTGAAAGTGAAGAAGAAGTCGCATTAAGAAGAGAAAATCGAAATAGATTGGATCGAAAACGGTGTGAAACACAGAGCATAAGCGATCTTCAAAATAGGCTTAATAACCGTGGCATAGGAGAACGCGTTGCTTCTGAAATCCAAATTAGTGATTTAAACGTTCCGGAGCATAACTGTTGGTATATAGTTATATTGACGTGGTGTGTATATGACATCTGTGCCAAATAAATATTATTCAGTGTTCTTTTTATGAAGTCCACTCCAGTGATATATTTTCCAATGACAGTCCCGGCACAGTTTCTGCACGGGCATCGCCGGGCGGGTCATCTAGTACATTAAAATACCTTAAAAATACATTCAAAATTAATTAAAATCCCAAAACGTTTTCAGCCAGATTCATACGGCCATATTCAGTGGTTATTTTAATTTTGTTTAAATTGTTGAAAATTGTTTAACAACACTTAAAGAACCACTTTGAAGATGGCCGTGTGAATTTGGTTGAAAACGTTTTGGGATTTTAACGTATTTTTAATGTATTTTAAGGTACTTAAATGTATTTTAAATAATTTTATATTATATGTATGCACCTACAAATAATTTTAGTACATTTTATTTGTGCGTTATATGAATTGTAATAAAAATTAATATCGATCGTAATTGTTATGCTGCTGAAATCTTACGTGAGAAATTCTTTTAACTCACCTGAAGTAAGCTACATTTTTCTTATCAACATTGATTATGACATCATCGATGAGTCGTTGAAGGCCTAAAACGCTTTCGTCATCGGATGATACAGCATCGGAAGATGAGCAGTCGAAATACGAATTAGCTGCAGTGTCTGTTGTGTTTATTCCTGTAGAGAGAGACAGAAAAAAGAAAGTTCATTATAAGTACCTATTTAAGGGCTTATGGGGTATGCGGCATAAATTCGTTAATACTTTAAAAAATCATTAAAAAGGAACAAATTATGCTAAAAAATTGCGGTTTGCATGAATAAGAAAAAGATCCGATTTTTTTAATAACAAAAAAATTCGTAGTTCAAACAATTGCTGATAGATGGCGCAAGCATGCATAATATGAAGCAGATGTATGCAAATGAGACTTATACTATAAGACCCGTTTCTTCGAAGCGCCTCAGTATCCCAGCACATGAAGCGGGCCCTTTCCTCGTCTTGAGTAATTTCTTGAGTAATTCTCTTAAAATTATGAAAAATGTCATAAAAGTGTGACATAAACACTACTAGGTGCCCCAAAAATGACCGACGATTTTAAAATTCAATAACTTGCAAACGGTGACAGATATTAAAAATATTCTTGCAGTAGGGTTATGTATGATGTCATGAGGTTTTTTTTTTTACTGTGATTCTTTATTTTAGTTCAAATTTCAAACAATAGATGGCGCTGGCAGCAAAAGGTGCTCAGTCCAGACCTAAAAGGTGCTTGATTTTTGGTACTTCGGGATCCATTCAATACATTTTAATCTACTTTTCCTCGCATGATAGAAGACAGAGGCCGAGAAATCAAGGTTGGATTTTGCGGTTATTGCTTGCAGCGCCATCTATCGATGCTGTTTGTAACTAAAACTCAGAATCGCAGTATACAAACTCCTGACATCTTACATAACCCTCCTGCAAGAATTTTTTAAATATCTGTCACCCTTTGCAAGTTTTTGAATTTTAAAATCACCAATCATTTTTGGGACACCTGCACTGTAAAACAAAACGACATTTTTATAGTACAAAGTGCTGTTCATCTCGCACAGAAACTCGATCACAGTGAATGTGCTGTATCTTTCTTTGGTTTCCTGACTATATTAACATGGAAAATACAGTAGTTGCGTAAAATTAACAGTACAATGTGCTGGCAATTTGGACGCCAGCAGTTTGTGCTGTAAAAAAATGCGTCCAAATTGCCAGCACATTGTGCTATTAATTTTACACAACTACTGTATTTTCCATGTTAATATAGTCAGGAAACCAAAGAAAAGATACAGCACATTCACTGTGATCGAGTTTGTTCTGGCAAATTTACAGTGGTTTTTTTACAGTGCGGTAAGTAATTTAATTTTTTTTTAATTTTTTCATTTAAAAAAATAGTATATTATTACCGAAAAATTGCTATTTCCTTAAAACTATTTAAATTTAAAAATGTTAAAAATAAAAACATTTTATGAATTTCATAATGAATATAATAAAGTTACACAGGAAACGGGCTATTTTCATGACAATGACATGAATAGTTTAAAAATTATAGGTATAAAAATACAAACAACGCTGAAAATTCCTGAAAATTTTTAATAATTCATAAATTTAAACTGTGTAACTCATAAAATTTTCAATAAATCAGGATAGGAATAGACTACTTCCTTTGAATATATATTTAAAGCATAATTTAAAAAATTTCAGTAATTGAACTATTATTCATTTAGTTATAACGATTTTTAACACAATTTTACATAAAAATCACCGTTGAAAAAAATTGAGGATGGAAAAGGAACATGTACCCAGATTATGAAAATGGTACGAGATAATTGCCAACAAAACATACTATCAATTGATAAAAATAAATAAATACAGTAGTACCCCGACTTACGTCACCCCGTATTTACGTCGTCTGGCCTGGAAAAAGAAAAATCTTAATTAAGACCCATTTTGAACTTTTTTGCAGACTTTTTGAAAACATTTAATATGTTAGATGCAGGTAGAGTTATTAATGGGGTGAAGTTCAGCAAAAAACAATGAGAGATAATTTGAAGAGACTGTGCCCCTTTTCCTTCGCAGAAACTAAGAAAACTTCTGAAAATTGAGATTCTGTATCTCTCTTAATTGATGAAATGGAAAAGAACTCAACTTACAAGGAAGGTCTCTATACTGGGCATACTCAGAATATTTTGAGAAAAATACCAATTAAACGACTTATGTATGTAATAAAGGATCAGTCAAATTGAGCGGCGGAATTACAGTAGAAAGTCTGAAAAAAAAAACAAAAAAAAAAACTTTTGAGTATTTGGCGCGAAAAGACAAAAGCGTCACGCGATTTGGCGAGGAGTACTTTTCCTCGCCAAAAGCAAACGATTTTAATGCATCTGAAAATTCTTTGTTAATTGGTTTTTAGAATGCGTGTAAAAAGTATTTAATGAATTTAAACATAAACAATGAGAGAGTTTAATAAATACATTTTTTCGTATTACATATTTATGTTGCTTGTTACTTAATTTTATTACTTTAAAAACAATTTCATCTATAAAAAATACTTTCATACATTTAAGCGTATTCCAAAATAAAGGCAAGATTCATTTAGCAGTTATTCATTTCAAACCAAGGAATTCGTCGTTTCCATAGCAACAAAATTGAACCGACAGCGCTCAATTGGACTTAATTTTGAGATATTGAAACAGTTTTAATTTTGTTTTAATTCATAAAATTTGATATTTAATTTTCATTATAAATACATATATGACAAAACTATAGCTAAATCAAACAAAAACTGGCAAAACTACAGTTATTTAAGTTAAATTTATTTAAACAAGTTCAATATGAAATATTTTTATCTTAAAGAGTATTCGACATGAAAAAGTATTTTTCGAAATTTCATTTCATCGCCAACCGATGATAAATCGCCAAATAAACGAAAATTTCATTATTTCTTTTTTACGAACGTTCTATCGGGGTTCCGCCAAAATTTTTTTTATAAACATATATATCCACATGAGACGAACACTCTGTAATTTTTTCAGATTTTTCTGAATATGCCCGTATGGAGACCTTCCTTGTTAGATATGGATGCTGAAGATGTTGTTGAATTTATAAATTCTTCTGATCTGGAATTAACCATCGACGAACTTACCGAATTAAAAGAAACAAAGTACTGTCGAAGAAATAGATGAAGATTTTGAGGCTAGGGAGAAGATTGTGACGGTTGCAATATTAACCGAAGGACTAAAACGTATTGATGCTGGAATGACGAGCAAAGAGTAACAACGACTAGAAAAAATTTAGAAAACTCACTCTGCTGTTACAAAGTGCTTCTAAGCGAGAAAAAAAGAGAAAAATTTGTCAGTTCAAACTTAATTGCAAGATTTTTTCACATTCTCAAAGACTCGAATGGGGTGCTAGAACAACAACAAATTGTAAGTTGACAACTTCTTGATTTATTGCAAATCCTTGTATTGAAAACGCCTTTTTTTCCTAATGTTAAATGTACGTAACATAATCCCTAAATACAATAGAATATGCTCATTAGATTTTGCTGAGTTTTTATTACTTACCCTTTTTATTTTCTTCTATCTTCAATAGAAGAAAGTATTGCAATCGAAATTTTTTTCGACTTCCGGTTTTCGACGGATTTACACGTTTTAGGGGTCAGAGATCCCAAAAAACATGTTTATAGAAAATGTCTGTCTGTCTGTGTGTCCGTCTGTCTGTCGCCATTGTACCATCAAAAAGTATATGAAGTTATGCATAAAATTGAACCAAATTTTTATTTTAAGTTTTTGGCTATAGCAAGCAGATCCTCCCTGAATTTGGAAAAATTCGCCGATAGGGGGTGCTGTAATAACGATTTTTGTGCGATTTTGAATATTGTACCATCCAAAAGTGTATGAAGTTAAGCAGAGAATTGAGCCAAATTTTTTGTGTTTATTTTTGGTCATGGCATGAAGGTCCTCCCTGAATTTGGAAAAATTCCGCTGGAAGGGGGCGCTATAATTACGATGTCTGTACCATTTTCTTTATTGTACAATCGAAAAGTGTATAAAATTATGCATACAATTGAACCAAATTTTTTGTGCAGGTTTTTGGCTTTGGCGAACAGGTCCTCCTCTAATTTGGAAATATCGCGCGGTAAAGAAGATCTGGGATAGCGATTTTTGTATGCTTTTCTTGATTTTTCGTAGTTCTATTGTCCATCGGCGGCTCGTGCAAAGGCGGGAACTCAATTCCTGTTAAGCCGTCTATTCGCAAACATTTGATAACAACAGAATAATGAAAAACTATTAATTTTAACAAATATCATGATATAGATTAACTCGTTTTTAGTTCATTTAATTGACTGAAGCAGAAATTTAAGATGAAAATAAAAGTTGGTATAGTAATGAGCTAATAATATTGAAGTATTAACATGTGTAACTAGTTTCTGAAATATTAAGATGTATAAGATAGTAGAAAAATTTTGGAATTGGCACATCCAACTAGTTTGATCATCTAAATGTACCCCGACTTACGTCGCTTGTCCTGGAACAAAATGTTGACGTAAGTCGAGGTATTACTGTATCTGATTCGGAAGATTTTATTGACGAACTACCGGAATAAAATAGATATTTAAAATAAAGAAGAAAATTTATTTATTAACCCCTTAAGAGGTTCATTTTTTTGACACAATGAACTAAAAATATGGACAATACAGCCCTTTTATCGTACTAAAATATTCGCCTTATATAATCGAAATATCGCTGCCAATAAATAAAGCGAATATTGCAGTTTAAAATTAGTGGTTTCGAAAAGCTTTTCGTAACGAAACAAGCAAACTCTTCTTGCACGTATTGTGTACGGTTAAACCTATTAAGTGGTAAATTCTAAACTTTCTGGCGCATTAATAAAATCTTTCAGTCCTTCAATTTTCTTATAATTTCTTAGATTTTAATATTTTTATTATTATTATTTTAGTTTGAGTCATTTTCGCTCAGCTACGTTATTCTATTAGAATTTCTCGTTATTATTTAACAATAACGTTATTACAATTAACAATAACATTACAATAACGTTATTAGTAAAAAAAAAATTTAAAAAACTTTAAAATTAGATATTTCATGAGATACTTCTAAGTTTAGAATACTCAAACGGCAGAATGCTCAAATTTTTCTACTTTAATTTTTTTTCAATATTTTCAGAGTTATTGGTAAGAATGTGTTCAGATGTAGCCGAGAACATTTTAAGCATGCACCTGTATCCCCCAAAAGAAAAACATTTAAAAATATGAAAATTATATTTCTTTTCAATAAACAGAATGATAATAAGTAAAAAGTACAATTTCAATTAATAAAAGATAGAATTATAATAAAAAAGTACAATTAACACAATACGAAATAACGCATGAAGACGCCAAATTTAAATTTGTAATAAAAGTGCTGAAGTCACAAAGTTTAACAAAAATGTAATTAATAACGATACAATGCACGTATTTTATTAGAATTTTAAAGTCAAATCAACGAAATACGTTATAACTTATCAAAAGGCCAAATTCTTAATTTTAAAAACGGTTTGAAACAGCAAAACTCAAGGCAAAACAAAATGAATAACGATTTAAAAAAGAGAGAAATCATTCTGTCTGTATAATTCCGTTAGTATGTTATCCTATTATGTAAAGGTTGAAATTATAACATGAACATAGTAGATATTCAGTTTTGAAATTTATGTAAAGCTTTAAATAATATAATCGAATTTCAATGCAGATCTCTGAATTGTTAAAAAAGAATTCAAAACGTTTTACTTTATTCGATCGAACGTTTGTAAGAGCCAATTAAATTTGCATGCGTTCGGCATCGAGAGAAGTAGCCTTTATTTTTAAAATACTTCGGGATTTATCGATTAATTTCTTCTAGAATCATTTAAATGTTATCTTAGCTAATTAATCCAGTTAATTAGGTCTACGAAAAATTTCTTCTATCGAATCAGCATGGTAGGTGCTTGTTTACCTAGATCAGTAGGAAATATAAGATATTATATCAATTAAATATACCGTATAGGGCGCGCACATTGAATACAAGAAGATTGATCTAAATGTACAGCAGCGCGTTAGACGCCCGTTTAAAAAAGGAAAGATTAAAAATTAAGAAAAGAAAGATGAGAAATGAGTTAAACTTAAACTTACACTATGTGCAAAACTACTTAAAAGATGAGGAAAAATATTAAAAAGATATTGAATTATTTGTGTTATATTGTATTTCTTATATTTCCCTGACGAATACTATGTTTTTTTATAGTTGAAAGTACTAAGGTATTAAAATTATTTAACATCTTTTTAATATTGTCCCATCTTTTAAGTAGTTTTGAACATAGTGTAAGTTTAAGTTTAACTTTTTAAAGATGAATTAAGCATTGCTATATATTTATTTATTGAGAAATGAGATTTCTATATTTATGAATATGGTATATATTAAAAAGGACTACATACACGATGGCTTGAATAAAGTCCTGTATCAGATAATATGAAAAATACTAGTTTTAGTAGAATTTGTAACAACGGAACCTGTCTATAACGGAATCCAGCAGTAAAATGTAAATTTTCGTGACCTTGAGACGAATATGATACAATCATACCTGTTAAGTTGAAAAATATCTAATTTGTAATTTGTCTTCAGTCCTTTAGATATTATACCTTTTGATGCTCTTTGTTATATTTTATAATGAATGAAATTATGTACGAGTACTCTTAATCCTACTTAAAATTTACAAAAAATTTAAAACAGTAACTCTAATATCAATGCAACTCTCAGAGCTGATTTAAAAGGGATCAGTGGTCTTTTAAACCTTCAAAAAATCAGTTTTCGGTTTTTGTTTCATTCTGATTTTTTTAAAATTTCTCAAAAATATGCAAAAAACCACATTAAAAAAAATTACATTATTTCTTGATTTATAATCATTTACAGACGTTGAGTATAATTGAAGGTCCGTACATATTGAAACTTTAAAACGCGTTTTTCTCAGATAGTAAATTTGGAGTTTGCGCGCACTATTACTTTCAAACTATGTAAGTTACATCTTTAAAAAAATTAACCAAATGCGCGTTTCATCATAGTCTACATGCTAAAAAAAAAAAAAAAACCACATATTTTGATTATTTTTTTCCAGTTGAAAAATTTAGAAATTATTTTGAAAATTTTTAATTTTTTCTTATTTTGTGGTAAAATTAAATTTTAAACAAAACTTTTTGCGTATATTTTGCTTTTAATTTAGAAGTAGGTGCGTTATGATTCTATTTTATTCAAAAAATGTTTTCTATAAACATAATTTAAAGTTTTGTCATACGTGCAGTGCTTAATGATTTTAATTCACGCATTAATGAGATGAATTTTTAAATTAAAATTTAAAATAATAATTTTGTATATACAACATTTATTTCTGGATAATATAGTTAGGAATATATACTTTAGGCAGAAAGGGGAAAAAATCTTAATTGCATATTATTTGTGTTTTAGTGCTGTGAAAAAGGCGATGTTTTTTATTGTTTCGCAAACTAAAAGGTCCTGTGCCCCTTAAAGGGCTTCGGGACACAAAAATCTTCAAATTTTGTAAAAACATTTTATTTTATTAAAAGTTTCTCTGTTTTTTCCTGCTTAAAATGGTTTTTAAATCCTGTTTCTATCTTAATTAGAACAAGAAATATTAATTTTTTCGTTTTGGTTTGTTTTCAAAATCTACCTTTAAAGCAATGGCTGTCATGGAAACGACTTCTTGTGAAAATGCGTTGTTCTTCATGAAGGGTTTTTTCAACATTTCTCGTATTTAAATTCTTATAAGTCAAGAACCGTTAAAGATAAATGGTTCAAACTTGGAACATGTCCTTTTCAATTGTTTTTCTTTAATTTTGATTCAGCATATTTGAAAAAATATTTGCTTTTGAAAATATGATTTTTTTTTTAAAAGTTGCCCCTTTTTTTAGAAATTTTTTCGTTACATATTTTTAATTTTTTTTATTAATATTTTTTAAAATGCTGAATCCAAATTAAAACTTATATATTTCCGTTTATTTAAATGAAAAAAAAAATTGAAATTCTATTAATAATATTTAGAGTTATAATGGTTTTAAAATACCCCACTTTTATAATAAATTTTAAATTTAAAATTTAACAAAAATATGTATGAGAAGCTTTATCATGTGATTTTGTTTACAAATGATATGGTTAACCATCACAAAAAAATTCAGAATTTTAATTCAATAAATAAAAATTATTTGAAAATGTGTCCCAGACCCCTTAAATAAAAGAGTAAAACTATAATTAATAACTGCAAAATATCCATATCACGTTAATAGTTCTGTCAGCATTATTCTCGTATTGAATGAAACTGTAGCTTACTTTTACATTTTAATAATTGTGAAAACGCTAAAATATTAATTTTACGCCAAATTAATAACTCTAAACTTCACTGACATCTCTTCGGATTGTTTAGAGAAATTCAAAAAAACTTTATTTTAATCGATCGACAGTTTTCTGTGAACCGATTAAATTTGTATATGTTCCGGAGAGAAAGAGATATTCTTTATTTTTAAAATGCTTCGTGTTTTATCGATTCATTTCTTCCAGAATCATTTAAATACGATTTCAGCTAATTAATGAAGTTAAATAGATGGAGGGAAAAATTTACCTTCATTTATTCAATGGAATCAACATGGAATTTGGTTATTTTCCGAAATCATTAAGAAAATGAGCTATTAGGTAGCTTTCATTACAAAAAGCTACCTATTGCAGCCGTTCGGAGGAAAACGATTCCGGAAAACTTTGGTATATTTTCACCGATCATGACCCCTAGACCCTGAAACCACACTCCGTTCAAAATTTATATATATATATATATATATATATATATATATATATATATATCTGATCTTTGTCATACTGTAACTCTCGTATTTATGAACCGATTTGGATAAAATTTCGTGTGTACATAGTACATACCAATGTCTCGACCGAGTTCGTTGGCCAGCTTCATCCGCCATCTTGTTTCAAAATGGTAAGATTTTTTAAAAAGTTTAAAATTTAAAATGAGACACAAAAAAATTAGACATTGAAAAAGATTTTTTTCTAATGTGTTTGGGCTTGATACAAAGATTCTGGAGCATTTTTAGTTTCGTCTATATCTTAAAAAATGGCTGAGTTATAGCACTTTCAATTTCTAGCATGGCTGACATTTTGAAACGATCTGATTTTTGTCACGCGATAATACACGTATTCATGAACCGATTTGGATGCCACAAGGCATGTGCATAGTACATATCAATGTCTCGACCGAGTTCGTTGGCCAGCTTCATCCCCCACCTTGTTTCAAAATGGCGGCCATTTAAAAATTTAAAAAAAATTAAAATTTAAAAGTGAGGTACAAAATAATTAGAAATGGAAAAAGATTTTTCCCTTATGTGTTTGAGCTTGATACAAAGATTCCAGAGCATTTTTTGTTTCGTCTATGTCTTAAAAAATGGCTGAGTTATAGCACTTTGTATTTCTAGCATGGCTGATATTTTGAAACGATCTGATTTTTGTAACGCGATAATATGTGTTTTTATGAGCCGAGTTGCATGTGACAAGGCATGGCAATGTCTTGACCGAGTTCGTTGGCCAGCTTCATACGCCATCTTGTTTCAGAATGTCGGCCATTTAAAATTTTTAAAAAAATTTAAAATTTAAAGTTAAGTACAAAAAATTAGACATTGAAGAATATTTTTTTCTTATGTGTTTGAGCTTGATACGAAGATTCCGGAGCTTTTTTTGTTTCGTCTATATCTTAAAAAACGGTTGAGTTATAGCACTTTGAAATTCTAGTGTGGCTGACATTTTGAAACGATCTGATTTTTGTCACTCGATAACACACGTATTTATGAACGGATTTGGATATAACTTGGTGTGTACATAATACATACCAATGTCTCGACCGAGTGCGTTGGCCAACATCATCCGCCATCTTGTTTCAAAATGGCGGCCATTATTATTTTTTTTAAAATTTTAATTTAAAATGAGGTAAAAAAAAATTAGAAATTGTGTGTGAAAAAAATTCTTATGTGTTTGACCTCGATACAAAGATTTCGGAGCATTTTTCGTTTCGTCTATATCTTAAAAAATTCTCATTCATATTCAATATTGACAAAAATTAGTATTTAATCTTCTATAATCGGGTTCCACTAATTTGAGCTACGTGTGTTTGAATAATATAAGCTGGCTTTTAAAAAATAAGGAATATGAAAGCTACCTCTTCCTCCCGGCACTGGCCGGAAGGACTTTTTTGAGAATGAAGTGTTGTATGATATTACGTTTGTTCGTGTTTATGAAGAATGAACTTTTACGACATGTGCAGAATGTCCCGAAGTTCGATGAATTAAAAATAAATAATGTAAAATGAACAAATTATCAAAAAGAGTTAGATGTTTTGGGAAGAATAGAAAATAATAGTCTAAATGTGAAATTTGACATGACAAAAAGAAAACAAAAAAGAAAAATCGTGCTTCAGGCGCATATTATGAAAGGCTTTACAAAACTTCTAGAATATTTGGTACTACAGTCGAACCTCGTTATCCCGACACTCTAATGACCAGAAAAAGTGTCGCCATAAGCGGAGTGTCGCGGTAACCGGAGTTGGAGAAAAATATGTTTATAAAAAGCGGTATTTTTAAGTAATTTAAAACAAGTTTAAATTCATAAATATCTTTGCAGTTTTAAGCAATAAAACGTTATTATTAAACAAAATAAACAAAAAAAAAAACAAAATCGAAAAGAATAAAAATCAGATTTATGATGACTTTTTTTTTTTATTGTTACATGAAATATTTATGAATTAAGGTTTGCTTATCCCTAGATGTGCTTTTTGCAATTCTTTTTTACAATATTATACAATGAATTGTAATCAATATTCGTTGTTTCAGAAATGGATGTTAGATAATTTCTGATCATTTCAATGCGATGCAATGCTTCAGTTTTAGTCGGATGAAAAACGCCATGTAACAACAAAAAAGCGCAGCCAGACCAGAACAAAAAGACTGCGATTAGACTGATACGTCTAACAGGAGCTTAAGAGGGTCAATCATAGTGTGTGAGTTTATTTATTCAAATAAAGGATTGATGTAAAATTTCTCATTTATCTCAATGCGTATTTTACACACGTTCGAAAAGTTTGGCTAAGACATATCTTACTACTTAATTATCGTCCTTATAAGATGGATTATGAAAAATGGACAATTTTACTAAACCTTCAGGATATTCGGAGTTGAAAATTATTCAACGACGTAAATTCCGGAGTTTATTTACTTTAAAATCATATACAGAAAATCGGGACTTTGAAAAACGGACGTAATAAGCGGAGTGACGGGAAAACCGGGTGTCGGGATAACGCAGACCAACTTTACTTGATTATCCCGTAGACCAAAAAACTATCGCCAAACTATATGATTAAATGCCAAAAATGGATTATCGTAAATATCACATTCCTTTGACATTAATCCTTTACTTACTGACGGTACTTATAAGTACCATTAAAACAACTTGTTATAAAATTAATTTATTACATCTATTAGCTGCAGTACAGTTTAGAATGATTTATAGATACATAACTTTATCTTGTTCCAAAAGCATTATGGGTTACACAAAACGAAAATATTTTTAAAAAGTTGATTTTTTTTTGGCCTTTGCATCTTTTCAACTTTCTTGGCGTTGAGTGGGGGGGGGGGGGGGGGGATTTTTCAATTCGGAAACATCCCTATTGTAAGAACATTATATTTGTACATTTCCTAATTCTACAAAATACTGAGAAAAATATTTAAAATAAAAGATTTGAGTTTGGTTATAAATATGCACAAAATCCCTAAAAATTCAAATTTAATTAAACCGTTTTAATTCCTTCAATCCTTCTAAAATCCTTCTAAAATGTATCACATGATTATGTAAGTCTTCTAATATAGTTTAAACAATTCACGAAAAATGCTTTAGAAGAAAAAATTTTCAGGACTTCATAATTCAATACATAAAGTGTTAAACACGTTACAGGTGCTTGTTACGTCATCAAGTGATTTTTAATTCGACGGATTAATAATTCGACGTATTTTTATTAATGTTTCATTAATTTATTTGTTCTTTCATTATTTAAAATTACTATAAAAATAAGAAGAATGCAATGGTTAGGCCATCTAATCAGAATGAGGGATGAGCGAAGCACAAAGAAGATTTATAGTGGTAATTTAATTGGGAAAAGAAGTATTGGTAAACCCAGGAAAAGTTGGATAAAAGAAATAGAGAAAGATCTTGCAGAAAACCAAATTATAAATTATAAAGTAAAGGCCAGAGATCGGAAGGTCTGGAGAAGTATATTGAGGGAAGTCAAAATCCTACATGGATTGTAGCACCATTGTGTAAGTAAGTAAGTATAAGTATTATTTAAAATAAAAATTATGTCAATTTATATAATTTTGGGAATAGTTTGGCGAATGGGTCGACGGGATAATCAAGTAGTGCCCAATATTTTAACGGAACTTCACAGTTTAATAAGGAGAAAGAAAATACCTTAAGTAAACGATTTAGAAAACGCATCACAACTGTAGAAGTAATTTCAGAAACAACCATCCATAAACGGCAATGCATCCAGATCTTTGAGTAACCTTGTACATGGATTTATTTATATTTTACAAACATCTGTTTGTATACTAAATATAATCCATCTAGAAAATGCATAACACAATTAAACAAGTTGGAAATTGCTCGTCAAACGTAGCGAATGAGGTGCGTTCGTACTATAACTAGTTTTTAAAATATTTTTTGCACCGCATAGTGTACTGAATGTATATTTTAGTGCTCTTCATAAGTGCAAATCAATTTCATTCTGCTTGAAAGGCTATAGCATCATTAAAATGCACTTGCAATAATTTTTTCCTATTGGCCGTAATGTAACGGAAAACTTTTGAGTGTCCCTGTCAATAAACTATACATGCGATTTTCATAAAATTTGAAGTGACTGGACAAAATTTAGCATCAATTATATATTTAAAATTTCAGACCATTCGGAAAGCTGTAACATCATCCAAATGCACTTGCAATAATTTTTTTCCATTGGCCGTAATGTAACGGAAAACTTTTGACTGTCCCTGTCATTAAACTATACATGCGATTTTCATAAAATTTGAAATGACTCGACAAAATTTTGCAACAATTATATATTTAAAATGTCAGACCATTCGGTTGGGTAGTTTTTGCTCTGTTATATGCTGACGGACAGACGAACGGACTGAACGACGGCTATAGGTGCTACATATTTATATAATTACGAACGCACCTAAAAACACCTTTAATCAATTTACGCTTATACGCACGCTAACGAATTCTTTTGTGTAGTCCTGTATATGATCTATAGAATTTATACACAGCACGTAGTACGCAAAAAATTCGTTAAACTTAAAAACGCAAACAAAAATTGAAAACGCACTTCCCGCTCATAGGCAGTACTGTAATCGAATTCTTTTGTGTAACCCTGTAACTGAGCGATAAATGTTTTGCAATCCTTTTTCTACAGAAGAATGTTTTAGTGCGCCTCAAATATACACATCCATTTTATTATGCTTGAAATAGAATAACATCATTAAAATACACAGCAAACGAATCCCCCCCCCCCCTTAGAGTATAATGTAGCGGGATTCTTTTATGTGTCCCTGTAAACGAACTAACGATACACACTCGAACGAACACACAAACGAACTAATAATACGCTACACACTCGGTTTTCAATAGAAAACATGCCATAGTGAACATCAATAACTAGTATGAATTACATGTATCCTAATATATTTACGAGTGTTAGAGCACTGATAGACAGACGGCAGACAGACAAACCGAAATCATAAATACTTTTCAACTATGCTGGGAAGTTTTAATAAATAGTTCAAAGAGTATCATAACTCCTTCCCATTTCAAAATCCTTATAAAAAATTAACAAATCGTTGTATCGGAGTACAGTTTGCAGAATAAGTCGTTTCAGATGTCCGGGATTTTTATAGCAAAAATAAACTTAAAAAAAAATGTAAGTTTTTAAAATTTTTTCCACGAAATGTTTGGTACTTGGAGTACTATTATAGTACAAACAGGATTCCGATACGGCAATTTCTTAATTTGAATGAGTTTTTGAAATGTGAACGAGTTTTTGGGACCCTATGTAATTTCTATGCAGAAATCTCTTTCAAAACTCAAAAGTCATTTGACAAACTTTAAGGTGTGATAGAGCGTAATACAACAGACAACTTTTTTTATGTGAATCCGATATCGCAATCCATTTAATTAGCCAATAGTGCGACCCCTTTACTCTTTCTAAAAGCATTCTAGTGATTTAATGATTGTTGAATGGATCGTATTGCCTTGCGACGTTGACCTTCGTGCGCAAATCTGATGGCTATTGCAAAGGCATTATGCACAGGGGTGGGAAAGTTTCAGAAAATCTTACCAGCCAAGGATTTATTTTACCAGCCAGGATGATGCAACATACAGTTGAAAATAGTTATGACAAAATCGTAAGCGACTGCACAAAACTATGCACAGTTTTATTTGTATATACAGGGTGAATCTAAACTCTTGGGCAAAACTTTAAGGGGTGATAGTACACATTAAGACAAACAATATTAAATAGGAAAAGAAACGTTCCAAACGTCTTCCGATAGGCGCCATTAAAGTTTTGAGTGCAAAATTTCAAGTGATTTAAAAAAACGGAAAAATTGGTCGAATCCTTTGCGGTTTCCGCTAACATTATTCTTTAAGTCAGTATTTTCTTGAAAATAAATTTTAAAGATAAAGTTCAAAAAATGCCAATAGAGGGTGCTTTAGACTTTGGAGTAACGAATAACTATTTTTATCGTTATTTTTTGTATCTCATTGAATGCTTTCAAAAGCTTAGACTAAATCTTAAATTTTGAGCTCGAAATCTGAATCGTTGGGAGTGGTTAAGTAGCGCAAACTTAACTGTGTTCAGAAGTTGAAATTTGAAGACCCACCCCCCTCCTCAACACAGTTCAGTTTGCGCTACTTAACCACTCTCTCAGAGGAAAGCTTAATATAGGATAGATCTTAGTACCATGTTTACATTTCAATAATTTGGAAAGTAACAATATCAAAGGTTTAAAAAAAAAAATTGTATATAACTATAGCCTACAGTTTTTCAAAAACTACCTAAAAATTCACCCGCCCTGTCAGAAATTTCACTCTCCACTGCCGAGTAAAGTAACGTATTTCTTCAACCCTCAATGCAACAGGCATTTTGAAAAATTTCTTTAAGTTTCACAAAGTTTAAAAAGTTCCGGGAATATGGTTATTACTTGAAGTTTTCGAAGTTATGATAAATAGATGATTGTGATTGTATGATGACTATCTATTGTGAGGATTTTGTAAGTAAAAATTGATTTGGAATGTATCTCACCCAACTGTTGCAGTGACATACATAAATTTACCTAGAGTAACGACTTGAATCGAAGTTTTGGAAACAGCCTTCAATTTGTCACATTACAAATCCAGCATTAAGGACATTTCTTCCGAGCAGAGTTGAGCAAATTTGTAATTCCAATTATCTGCAATGTAATTACAGTTTCATTGTATGTATTCAATTATAGTTAAATTTCCATGCCGTAAAAACTTCTTGCAGCACTATAACCGGAACCGCCCCTATCCCATTATTTGACAAAATGTCTGTGTTTGAATGTGTGTAACCATAATCAATTGCATGCAATTAACCTATAATTACACTGCGGATAATTAAGACTACAAATTTGCCCAACTCTGCATCCGAGGGCAACCTGACAAAACATTTTTTGTTTATCCGCAACTTGATCTGAATACACAAAAACGACAAATTTCGACACCCACCACCCGAACTCGAAATAACAGAAAAATCTAATATATTAAAATGAAAATTTGTCTGTATGTCTGTAATGCTATACAAATCCACAGTTTGGAAGTCAGAATTGTGAAAAGTTATGTACAGTCGTGGAAAAAAAAAGTAAACACCCCCTACTAACTCTTCAACAAATTATCGTAGACGGACGTTACTGGTACCGAACGATTTGAAATAAAGCCTAATTTTAAATGATGTATATAAAATTTGCTTAGGATCTCATCTACATATTAAAACGAACCCAAACTTCATTTTTTTTCATTAGCAATACCCAATTTTAACGTGATATTTCAAATCTTTGGTTCAAACTGTGCCTAGACACCAAATTTCACGTCATTTGAATGACAAGTTTTTGAATTATAAACATTCAAAATTTAATGCTTCTAATGTTAAATTACATTTTCATATTTTTATTTATATCTCCTGAAATTATGTTCCTAATGTGCTATTTTTTTGTGTAGCAATAAAACTAATGTGCCCAAACATAAATACGCTGAATTTGCAATTTTTGTAATTTTATGATATGAATTATGAATTATGAAATTAATATTCGAAAAAATTATGAATTGCAACCTACAATTTTTTTGATGGATTTAGATTTAAGTCCTGCTTTATGAAAATCTAAAATTTCACATTTTTCTTCCAAATAGTTTTCAAATTATGCTTAAAAAAAAAACGGCAAAATGATGGTTTAAGGGGCCGTCTATGACAGAAGTGAGTAGATATTTTGAAATTTCTTCTGTTGCATTGTTATCTAACAGGCTTCATTGACTGCTTAAGGTTCCTTGATCAAGAAGGGGGCTCTCTCGGTTAGCAATCGAGTACCTAACTTCAATTTGGATACAGCCCTTAAAATACGTTCGTTTTAAAATAATTAATTTCTCGGAAAATTATTAACGAATTGCATAAAAATTTGTTTTTAGGCTAATTGAAGGGTGTAGAGTTCATTTATGCTGTCAGAATTGGGTATTGCCATCGAAAAAAATGAAGCTATGGTTTGTTTTAATATGTAGATGGTCCCCTAAGCAAATTTTATATACATCATTTAAAAGATGACTTTACTTCCAATCTTTCGGTACCAGTAACTTTCTTCTACGATAATTTCTTGTGGAGTTAGTAGGGGGTGTTTACTTTTTTTTCCACGACTGTACATGTGTATTAAAACATGGCCGAGGCAATTAAAGCAATCCGGAATCGAAATAATTTATAGTTAACTTTTATTTAATAAAAAAACCATCCATTTAACAGCAATTTTCTATCAAATTTTTCGTTATAGCAGCTGCCAACAATTAAGAATTCACAATAAAATCCTTTTTTTTTATGTTCAACCACCCGTAATCGCGCGAGTTCTTAAACCAATGTGAGATATACAAGGTGGCCATAATTAAACTGACGGTATTCAGAGTGTTCTGTAGCGCGATCTAATTGCGAGAATGGCGCCAAATTTTGTAGGAAGATTAAACAAGACGGGGGATGAAGGATTCCACGAAAAAAAAAAAAAATAATTCCAAAAATCACCGCCAGGCCAATATGTGGCGCTGTGTATTCAAAAAAGAGCGTTTCAACAAAGAAGAATCGATATTGAAATAAAATTACCGTTTATTTAGCACATCCGACTCAGGTTCGATGTGGCCGCCGTTTTTGTGGACCACATATTGCATTCTGTGCACAGCCTTTACAACAGCAGAGAATAAAATGTCTGCAGGAATCTCCCGTACAGTTCGCGATATGTTATCCTTCAACGTAGCGAGGTCCTGGACACCTCCGTGATAGACCTTGGACTTTAGGTAACTCCATAGACAAAAGTCGCAGGGTGTAAGATCAGGGACCGAGGTGGCCATGCAGTTGGAGAACAGCGGCTAATGACTCTTTATGTTGTGAATTTCTGTCGTAGCAGCTGCCGTACTCGCAAAGCAATATGTGAAGGAGCTTTATCTTGAATGAAAATGATTTTATCCAGACACTGTCTTTTCTGAAGTGCCGGAATAACAAAGTTGTTTAGAATTTGGCGATATTTGTCTCCGGTAACAGAACAAGTTACTGGTCTTGTCGGAGTACTGTTCTCATAGAAGAATGGATCTATGATCATATCTGCTATGAAACCACACCAAACAGTTATCTTTGGTGAATGCAAAGGAATTTCTTTGAATGTTCTTGGTGACTTGTTATACCAAATTCGGCAGTTCTGGGTATTTAAGTTTCATTCAGGTAAAAGTGGGCCTCGTCTCCCCATAAGAGTTTCCAGGGCTAAGCATCATCCAACTCCATTCTAGCAAGAAAAGTGAGAGCAAAAGTCGATCGCTTATCATGGTAGGTGTGACGTAACTCTTGTACACGGCTTATCTTGTACAGATAGAAGTGGATAATCTTTCGTAGGATTTTCCATACCGTACAACAAGGCATATCCAGATTCCGAGCTATCCGACGAGCGCTGGAAGTGGTAGTAATATTGTCTGGTGCTCTGTCGACAATCGCCGCTGCGACTTCTTCAATTGTATTCTGTGATACGGATTTTCGTCCTCTGCCTGACTGAATATTTAGAGAACCTGTTTTCTCAAAATTCTCAAACATTGCTTTTAAAACATTAACTGACAAAAGACCGTTAACGTTACGCATTTTTTGTGGTTTCTAAAAGCATGAAGAGCGACTGGCGCATTGCACTGGTTGAGGTAAAAGAATTTGACTAGTAGAGTTCGCTCGACTAAAGAAGGAGGTATTATGAAAGATAACTTTCAATGAAATTTCTTCTAACAGTAGCACATTACCTTTTAAAGCCGAACAAGCTGGCACTGGGCCAAAAGATGTAACGTGAAATTTGAATAACGAACTTCTTCTTCTGCTGTTGCTTTCTTTGGGGCTCTGTAAGTGAAATTACAGATAAAAAAACTTTAGCAGTGTTTATGTAAAATTTTAGCTTTTTATAAAATGTTACCATTTTGAGCTTGGATTAAATTGCTAAATTCGTTAAATAAACGGAAATTTTATTTCAGTATTCATTCTTCATTTTTTGAAACTCTCTTTTTCGAATACACAGCGCCACATATTCCCCTGGTGGTGATTTTTGGAAGTAATTTTTTTTCGCGGAATCCTTCGTCCCCGTCTTGTTTAATTTTCCTACAAAATTTGGCGCCATTCTCGCAATTAGATCGCGCTACAGAACACTCCGAGTACCGTCAGTTTAATTATGGCCACATTGTATATTACGTACGCCACGCTGCAATACTAAAAAGCTGTAGCGGGTATTGCGATAATTCTTTTACCTCACATGCAAATAATTAGAGATTATTTAATTGCGCTTAATTATTACAGTTTTTTAAAAATAAAGACAAACATTTTATACAAAACTTATTATTCTATTTATTCCTTATTCCAAAGATATCGTTTTATCGTCTGCTGCCATAGTAACACGATAAATTAAATTTCATTAAAAAAATGCGCAGTAGTAGAAAGATATTTTACTAAATCGAATAGTTATTTTTAATTTTGGTTTTAGAATTAAATTCATGAATTCCCGTGCATAGAACGGGTTAAAGAGCTAGTAATTCATAAAAATGACTTGGATTTTAATTTTTAATTATTGAGAATTTTAAAATTTACAGTCCAAAGAAAATCCAACATTTCAAATTCAGAGAAAATAATTAGAAACAGTCTTTTTATTTAACCCTTTATGTCCCAATTAGAAATTCATGAAAATTTTCTCTTCTGAAGCATTTTTCGTGAATTTTTGAAACTACATTATAAGATTTACACGATCAGTTAATAAATTTTAGAAGGTTTTACCAATTAAAATTAATAAATTGAATTTGAATATACAGGGATTTTGTGCAATATCTATAACTCCATTCAAATCTTTTATTTAAAATCTTTTTTTAGTATTTTGTAGAATTAGGAAATGTACAAACATAATGTTCTTACAATAGAAACATAGAAATGTTTCCGAACTGAAACCCCCACCCCCCTTCCTAATCTTTCAGCATCAAGAAAGCTGAAAAGGTTCAAAGTCAAAAGAAATCATCCCTTTTAAAAATATTTTTGTTTTGTGCAATCAATAATGCTTTTGGAACAAGATAAAGTATAGTATCTGTAACTCATTCTAAACTGTATTACCACTAATCGATGTATTAAATGAATTTTATAGCAAGTTATTTTAACGGTACTTTAAAGTACTGTCGGGGCATAAAGGGTTAAAGAGCATAAAATGTACCCAGGCTAAAGTAGCAATAACAACAAAAGAATAATTTTAAATTTAAACTATAGATATAAGCGAAATTTATAAAACAGTTTTTTCTAATAGTTTGAATAATAATGATTATGTTGATTGACCGACGTAGATTTTGGAATTGATCTGTTTTTAGCTCACAGGTTATTAAATCCTGAGAGCTAATGTGCCCGCGGGTTCAGTATGTACGTGTGTACGTATGTACGTACGTAACGCGATAACGCTTGATAGATATATCCGATTTGCTTAAAAAAATTGTTCTAGGTTCATCCTGATAAGGCGCTTCCCTGATTAGTTTTGGAGGTTCATTGGTTAAGTATAAAGGGGGTACGGGGAGATAATCCCCGACAACTTAGATAAATGGGTTTTTCATGCAGAATTATCAGATTTTCATTAAATTTGGTATACCGGTTGATTCTGATAAGGTGCTTCCCGGATTAGTTTTGGGGTTCATCGGTTAAGTATAAAAGAGAGGGGGTACGGAGGCATAATCCGCCCTTAATTTAGATAAATGCGTTTTTCTACCCGATTTGCTTCAAATTTGGTATACCGGTTTATTCTGATAAGGCGCTTCCCTGATTAGATTTGGAGGTTCATTGTTTAAGTATAAAGGGGAGAACGGGGGCTAATTCCTCCCTTAATTTAGATAAATGGGTTTTTCTATCCGATTTGCTTCAAATTTCATAGACCGGTTTATCCTGATAGGCGGTTCCCTGATGAGATTTGGAGGCTCATTGGTTAAGTATTAAGATGTGAAACAGGAGCGGGAGGCTAATCCCCCCCCCCATTAATTTATTTTTCATAGTATACAATCAGTGTGAATAGCCTGTGAGCTCAATGCCATCAGTTTAATTGGGCGCTTTTGCTTTTATTAATTGCCAGATCATGAGTGCAAATAACAATCGCAATAACATCTCATACTTAAGTTACTTGGTTTTTAACATAAATGTCTCTAATCTCTAGACCACAATCATAAAAAAAGAAAAAATATCAACATAAACGAAAACTTACAGTGGATATATTTCGTTCCGAGGTCAAAACTAAAGTTTTAATATCTGGAGAAACAGTGAAACAATGATGCATTGGGAAAATCAATAATTCGATTGTAATCGAAAAATCAATCAACATTTAAACTGGTTCATCCCAGAACTACGATTTATCTTCGAATATTCTTTGTGGGGCTGAACTACACAAGCAAACGAAATTACGAAATCATTTCTCTTATTATAGAGTGGTTATACCTCACGAGCTGCAACTCGTCAAAATTCGACGAAAGAAATTTTTTAAAAACAACTGTCAAATTGAATCTATATATGCAAAACACTAAGGTACGTGGTGGCGAAGCGGTTATTTCTCTTTTGCCGATAGCAACCAGTGGTCTGTGCTAATAAAAATGATGACAATTGTCAACTAAAATTAAGAAAGCTAATCAAGATATTGATTTGAAAAGTTTAGAGCAAATGTGGAAATTTTTTTACATTCGAATATTAAGTTTTTCGCGGGTAACTTTTCTTAATTTCTGCACAAAACTAACGGTGACAATACAAAAGTTCGTAGAACGAAACTAGAAAGGTAGAAGCATCTTATAATAGTCCAAGTTATGTGACTGTCATAAACAATTTTGGACAGACCGCTTTGCTTTTCATATGCAATGCGTTCATTTTTAATCAAAATAACTTTTTCGTATAAAACTACATAAAAGTTGCATGATCACTAAGAATTCTTAATAATTTTATGATAGCTGAGCGCAAATCTCGCCAATAGCAGTTTGTAACACGCCAGTAGTATTTTTTATTAAAATTAAAAGAATAAATTAAAACAATGCTTTGATGCTGAAATTAAATGTTTTATTGTATTATTTATTACTTTTCTTTTTCTTTTTTAAAAAAAGAAATAAGTGAAAGTCTGGAATTTTAAATGTTTCAGTTTTAAATTAAAGTTATGTATTTTAAATAAAATAAGTGAAAAAATTGCATTTTAAATGAAATTAATGAAATACAAAAAAACATGTTTAGCCTGTGCCCGGCTAATATAAAAATACCGAGATCTTGATTTCTCTATCAGAATATTCCGATTTGGCAAAAGATTAAGCAAGTAAATTAAATTATGAATAAAAGTTATGTGATACAATGCATAACATTGTACCATGCTAAGCATTGGCGACCTAAGCAATGCTAAGCCCTACAAAGTGACCTAATCAATGCTAAGCCCTAGCGACCAAACCTGTCGCCAGGGGCGCCTAGTTTATAATAAACCTACAAAAAATGAAAAATAAAAAGCAATATTACATTGGCTAGGTTCTTAAAACCAACACTATTTTTAATTTCCATTAACTTCAACTTTTCAAATTATTGAAAAATTAAACTTTGCCCGTATCAGTAATTAAGATAAGTAATTAAGATAAGTAATTACGATGAAGTTATCAATCGAGGCTCTGACCTTTTTGGTATTGCGGAATGATACATCAGCAAAAATTAAGTCACTTTCATGCAATCATAAATTTTTTTCAATGAAATCTAAACATAACGTTATTTTCACCATTGCAAAATTTACATGCGTACACTTCATATTCATATTCATTAAAAGCTTTTTGTAACTGGAACTATAGATCTATGCCTAACGGTTTAGGAATTAGCCATTGGACAAAGTTGAGAGTGGACACCTATACAGTAGACCATGATTTGTAGCGAAAACGTTTTATTACCATTTGCGGGTTTTTTTTTTGTAAAGTACCAGTTGTTTGTAATCCAGGTTCGTAGATCCTTGAATATTAAAGATAATAACGAAAAGGAAAACTCTGCAAATTTGAAGACAGGATGGCCTTATTGGATATAGACATGAAGAATGTAAGTGCCAGAGAGGGACCTTTTTAGTCAGCTGTTAACAGTACGATGTACAGAGAAGGAAATGAAAAAATTGTTAGATAATGTTGCCAATGTTGCCAATATGTCGAGCCAAAATCTTGGTACCCCGGACCATTATAACTCCAAAGATATATTACTTAATGGAACTTTGAATTAAAAACTAGCCAAAAGGACCGTTGATTGGCGTTTTAACATTTCAACTGTGTTGTTGCAACATCACATTGTATTGCATGCAAAAAATCTATTAGAGTTTTCAAATAAAAAAATGGTTTTCACTTATATGCAGTTAACCGGGATGCTTCAGTTTAAATAAATAGGAGAAAAGAGTTGGTTTTAAAGCAGACAATATCTTTTATTATTTAAAAATCTTTTTCATTATTAAGCACACTGAAAGTCTGCTTTGTGAATTTCAAATGAAGAACATTAATTACTAACATTTCTCTTTTATCAGTCTTATTTTTTTTACTTAAGTTTTTACTTACGAATAACTTACTAATTTAAAGCTGTTAATTTCTTTCGCTTTTATATGTAAACAAGTACACGCTCGCTTAAATTATTTAAAAGTGCAAGGAAAAATGTTTCTTTTTCACTCTTTAAATTATTATACAATTTAAAAAAAGTTGTCGCTTTTCATTATTTCACTGCAAAGCGTAATTAGCATGACATTCGCTGTGTTGTGCTGTTTTATTTAATGTTGCTTTTTTTTATATATATATGTAGATATATTTTTCTTTTTGTATGTATGCATATGTCGCTGGCGATTATTATTTTGTGGTAGAAATATGTATCGAATTTTTGTGTTCTGTATTTTAGTAATTAACGATTCAGTTTGAGAAAATTATTAACAAGTATTAACTAACCAAGAAAGAAAGTTCAGCAATATTTAAAATTAGTAAAAATCGAACATCGGTCAAAAGATGTAAGGGAACATTCAATTTTCTTGGCGCAAATGTTTAAACGACTAAAAAAATGAAAACACATGAAAATTCATTGACTGGCGCATACAAAATATTATTATTATTTTTTTTTATTAAGTTTATGTACTTTATATGTACTCATTTCACTCTGCTTAAGAGAATCAATGGTTTTAAACCTTTAAAAAATAGATTTTTTTTTATCACACAGACAAAAAAAAAAAAAAAAATTATTCAATTCTGAATCGAATAAAACAAACTGCATGCAAATATTAAAATTAGAAGCGATGCAATTTTAAATAAATAATGGGCACTCATTTTACACTACATTTAATTTTTAACTTTGCATGCGCTTTTCTCAAAACTTTATTTTTGTTACTTGAGGCGTAAAAACAAGACAGATTATTTCTTATGAACGCACCACACACATATATACGTATATATTGAGAGTACGAAAAATCTTTCTTTCCCTGGAGGAAAGTCTTTTCGGACACTGAAAATACTTATTTAAAGCCCTTTTTTAAAATCTAATTAAAGAAAAATGCTTTCCTGTGTGAACTAAATACATATGACATTCCTAAATCTAAATATGGTATCCAACGTGAGCCATTTTTCGGAGAAACAGCTTTCTAATACTGGAATAGGCAGAAGTCCAAAAAAGTCCGAAAATTCTTACCTCCAGAGAAGGAAAGACTTTTCGCACATCCTGTATAATGGTTTTATCTACAATTTCTGACTACGTTTATCAATTAAACAAGGCAATGCATTAGAATGTGTTTTTGAAATTGATTTATTTACAATTTTCTTTTTCAAGATGTGAAAGACATAAAAAATTTCAGTATAAAAGGTTTCGAAATCCATTAAAACTGGCTGAGGCATATTACAGCAATTGCACATGCACAATATTTGCATTAAGCACACCTTGATTTAAAAACACTTTGTGATTTTATAGAAATAGAGTGGTATGTTATCCTCTTTTCGATTTCGTTTTCTTATGGAAACTGATATTTTATTATAACTTCATGCCTGGTACAAAAAATATGGAGTGCAGTAGGCTACCAATTATCCAATGCTTGAATATATGACACATTCGGTTAACTGATAGCCCTCACATATTTTATAATAAAGGAGAATCATAAAAGCTATTTTTCAGTATAACGAACGAAAATGTATTTTTTTAAACTTATAATCAATTACACAAAGTTTAAGACCCTTTAAGAATGAATGTTTAAAATGCTATTAAATTATTTCAATAGATTCTAAGTTTTATTAAATAGTTCAGAATATTTTCACAATTATTTAAAAGAAAAGATAAATAAAAAATTGGGAAAACGAAGAAATTCTCATCAACAAACACATCTGCATTACAAAATTGGAAAAACGAATAAATTCTCATCAACAAACACATCTGCATTACAAAATTGAGAAAACGAAGAAATTCTCATCAACAAACACATCTGAATTACAAAATTGGGAAAACGAAGAAATTCTCATCATCAAACACATCTGAATTACAAAATTGGGAAAACGAAGAAATTCTCATCAACAAACAATCTGCATTACAAAATTGAGAAAACGAAGAAATTCTGATCAACAAACAATCTGCATTACAAAATTGAGAAAACGAAGGAATTCTAATCAACAAACACATCTGCATTACAAAAATAGCAAAATATGAAGAAATTATCATCAACAAACACATCTGCATATTTTAATTCCCATTGGCTACACTAATTAATTTGAAAAACATGTAGAAGAAGAAGATGTAACATAAATGATTTTGCATTAAAATCTGAAATCTTGCTGCAAGCAAATTACAAAAAAAAAAAAAAAAAAAAAAAAAAAAAAAATTGCTTTATTTTTATTTATGATATAAAATAAAGACAAAAGTGCAATGAAAAATAGTACGTAATTACAGATTGTTATCTTTAAATTTGCCATGTTTTTATTTATTATATTCCTCTTACGATTTATTCAACTTTATGATAATATAGCTATTTGTCTCATTTATAGTAACATTAATTATAGTTTACTATTTGAATAATTAGAAGATGCAACTGTTAATTTCTTTCTTATTACACAGGTAAGGGAATCAAATAATAATAATAATAAAATAAGAATTTTGCTTCCCTGCGAAACACATATATAAACTAAATAGATCTGACTTCACTAAACCTAAATTGGAACCCAACATGTACAACTTTTCGGAGAAAAATGTTTCTAATAATAACAATAACGAAGGATAGTTATTCACTTTTAGTCACTTTCATAGTTATTACCCTTTCACTCTCAATGAGTCCAAATGGAATCATGACATTCCTTATTTATATATATATATATGTCCAGATTCTCCTATATTATTTCAAATAACGGAAATAAAAGCTATGTATAATCCCCAATTGATAATTTTTTTTCTCTCTTCAATAGATTGCAGCACTATGCAAAGAAATGATTTAAATAATTCTGGTATGAGATTCAGTTCATTTCGCAAAAAGAGGACATGAATAACAATTTTTTATATAGACTTTATAATTAATAAATGTTGTTATTTTTATATATTGTATTAAAATATGCTTCAATAATTTATTTTGTCTTGTTTACATAAATACTTTATTGAATTTATTTATTATTTAATTCTTATATTATTATTTATTATTTTCACTATTATTTAAATTTTAATTAAAAAATGAAATTTTTTTCTTCTTTTTATTATTTCTTATATTGCGCATAAAATCAGCCTATTTTAAGAATTTCAGAATTTTAGCATAAACAGGTAATGTATGGGACTGAAAGGGTTAAATTAGAAACTATATAAAAATAAAAACATGAAGAATATATTTTCACTGTCCTAGATAATAAACCAATAAAATATATCAATAATATATATTTTGTTGAAATTTTCTCGCGCACTTTTGATGTCTCTCCCCCATTCGTGTCCAGGAATATTGTCAGTAACAAATTTTATTTCATTTTGCCCCGTATCTTTGCTAAAATTTATATACATTTATTTAAAGTTTATTTACATTTTAACATAAACATATTTTTGTTTATGCAATTTCCATTTATATAAGACATGAAGTACCTTACAAAAAAAAAAAAAAAAAAAAAAAAAATCCTCATACGTAAAATTTGAGATGTGACACAGTAATTTTTTTTGCCATATCTTGATTTAATGAGTTGAAATCTATGAGGAACAACCAGGTTTTTGATGCCGACAAGTGTTATCAGACTATTTCAATTTCCGACATATCTCTGGTCTTGAGAGAGACGGATAATCAAGAGTGAACTGTATTACTTTTAAAAACTTACTTACAATTTTCAGAGATAATTAAGTTTTCGAGTTTCAGAAACAATTTAATACCGTAAAAGTCTGCAAAATATATTATATACAACTGACTGAATCTATATTAATTCCGACGTTTGGCTGACATTTAACAAACGCTCATGATTAAAATTTACTGAAGTAAAATTTCATGACAGCTATCTATGTAAAAACAAATGCACGTGCAAAAAGTATCATGCAATAAGCACTCCATCATTTAACAAGTTTTTGAAACTGTTATATAAGTTTTGAAATTGTTATGTTTCCTATTTTGCTCTTAATTGTGTATTACAATTGCATATCTATATATACAATGTCTTTTAACTTCGCATCTGTTACTGATTAATGAAACCTTACTACAGTATAGCGCCGATTATCGGAATTCCAATTAAACGAAAAGCCTATTTCTTAAAAAAATTCTTTTAACCGAACTTTCAATTATCCAAACAGCCTATTTCTCTCTTTCTCAAAAAAAAACAAAACAAAAAAAAAAAACAAAAAAAAAAAACCTTTCAATTTATTTTTGCTTAAATTATAATCTCTGGAGTTCAGAAAATGATAAAAGAGAAAAAAAATTAATGATAAAAAAGTAAACAAAAAATAAGATTAAAAAGACACAAAAAAATTTAAAAAAATCCAAATACAATTTTTAAACACACCAACACTAACTGGTGCTGCCAGTCCTAAGCCTAGATAAAGTGTGAATGTTTTTGTATAGTCAGGAACATCCCTTAAATTGTCTGTTTATTTAACCGAACTTTTGATTATCCGAACTAGTGTCGGTCCCGACTTGTCGGATAATCGGCACTCTACTGTATTAAGTACTGACAATTTTCGTCTTACAAGTTACGAATGATAAAACATTGTGCATAATAAAAGTTTACAAAATCCATTATTTACAATTCACTGAATCCATATTAACTTCGACATTTTACTTAAATTTAACCAATGCTCGTGATTAAAATTTAATTGTATTAAAAATTTATACTATCAATATATATATAAACAAATGCGCATGGTAAAAGTATCATGCATCAAACATTCCATCATTCAGCAAGTTTTTAGAAATTGTATACATGGAGGTTATCCTCTTTTCCTCTTATATTAATTGTAGAATTAATATTATGTATTATTATAACTTCATACCTGTATATACAATGTATTTTAATTTCGTACTAGTTACAGATTAATGAAGTTTCACTATTAAGAACTGAATCACAATGTTTGTATTCAAGCTACGAATGAGAAAAACATTTTGCAGTGCAGAGTAAAATGATATAAAATCCATTATTTACAACATGCTGATTTCATATTAACTTCGGCGTTTTGCTTAAATTTAACCGACAGTCGTGATTAAAATTTAATGGAACATTATATTTACACACACATATAACACATATTAATATTAACATTTCATATCAGCAATATGAAAAAATGCACATGTGAAACGTACCATCCAATAAGCACTGATCATTTAACAAGTTTTTGAAATTGTATACAAACAGAATAGAATTGATATTATGCATTATTATTACTTTATACCTGTGTATACAATATATACTATCTTCGCATATGTTACTGATAAATTAAGTTTTACCATTAAAAACTTTTTCACAATTTTCATCTTTCAAGTTACGAATGACAAAAACATTTTGCAGTGTAAAATTCTATAAAATCCATTAATTAGAACTGGCTGATTCCATATTAACTGCGACGTTTTACTTAAATTTAACCAACGCAGTTGATTAAAATTTAATGGAACTAAAATTTAATATCTTATATATACGCAAAAACAAATGCACGCGAAAAAAAATATCATGCAATAAGCACTCCATTATTTAAAAAGTTTTTGAAATTGTATACAAGCATACCTTCTTTTCATTTTAATGATGTTTTCAAAACACAGTTTTTAATTCATTTTTGTTCGGAAACGCATAACATTGGCAGGTGTTGTTATTCAGAAACTATGCAATCGAAGGTCGTTTTCAATTTTTTGGAAAACGCAAAAGATATTTCAAAAAATACTGTCAAAGTTGGCGTTTTGAACCGAATTCCCTGACACGGTAGTTCAAGAATGACGAAAAGCTTCTCAAAACGTGACCAGAATTGCTTATAATTCGATAAGTAATTTATTTGTCAAAAAATGGAAAACTAGTTTCGATTTGATATCGCTTCAATAGTCAAGTCCGACAGATTTATGCCTTTACGTTTCGAAATTTTGTCAGAAATTGTGTCACAAAGTTTCGCGTTGTTGAGACAGGAACTTGAGAACATCCTTAAATAAATTATAGAATTGATATTATGTACTATTATACCTTCATACCTGCATATGCAATGTATTTTAACTTCGCAGCTGAAACTGATTAATGAAGTTTTACTATTAAGAACTGACTCACAATTTTCATCTTTCCAGCTATGAATGGCAAAAACATTTTGCAGAGTAAAATGCTACAAAACCCATTATTTACAACTGGCTAATTCCATATTAACTTCGAAGTTTTACAATTATTTTTAACACAATCATACTGATTGGCCAATATTATCTGAGCGAATCATGCACGCCAGTTGTCAATTTATAAGTCTAGGTAATGGGCGTCGCCATGAGGGGTTATGGGGGGGGGGGAAGCCTCCCCCTCTAACATTTGTGAACTTGGGAAATTTGAGCTTATAGTTGAGAATGTCTACATTTTTGAAAGAACTTTTTTCTTTTTAAAAAATAATAGTAAAATAAATATAAATTTTTTATTATTTTTGTGACTTCTTTTCTGATAGCTGTAACTGTAAACAAGTTAAATAATAACAAGTTGGAAATTGCTCGTCAAACGTGGCAAATGAGGTGCGTTCGTACTATAACTAGTTTTATAATTATTTTTTGCACCCCATATTGTACTGAATGTATAATTTTTTGCACTTCATAAAGCGCATAGTCTGATACATCATTAAAATGCACTTCCAATAATTTTTTCCCATTCCTTGTAATGTAACGGAACACTTTTGACTGTCCCTGTAATTAAACTATACATCCGATTTTCCTAAAATTTGAAATAGCTCGACAAAATTTTGCAACAATTGTATCTCTTTAAAATTTCAGACCATTCGGAAGGCTGTAATATCATTTAAATGCACTAGCAATAATTTTTCCCATTGGCCGTAATGTAAAGAAAAACTTCTGACTGTCCCTGTAATTAAACTATACATCCGATTTTCCTAAAATTTGAAATGGCTCGACAAAATTTGGAACAGTTATATCTTTAAAATTTCAGATCATTCGGAAGGCTCTAATATCATTAAAATCTACTTGCAATAATTTTTCCCATTGGCCGTAATGTAAAGAAAAACTTTTGACTGTCCCTGTAATTAAACTATACATCCGATTTTCATAAAATTTGAAATGGCTCGACAAAATTTTGCAACAATCATATATTTGAAATTTCAGACCATTCGGTTGGTTAGTTTTTGCTCTGTTACATGCGGACAGACAGACGGACGGACAGACGGACGGACAGACGGACGGACTGAACGACGACTATAGGTGCTACGTATTTATATAATTACGAACGCACCTAAAAAGCAATACAAAACGAATGCAGCCAGACCCAGTTTGCCATTGTGTTTCACTGTTCTATGAAAATATCATACATCCACCAGACTTCAATTTCTCTACTCCTGTCCATCAATAGCTGACTCTGATCCATATCGTTTATTTCCGACAAAACTTTGTTCCTTACTGAACAATTTCAAAATAACGTCAGTAATTCTTATTAAGAATCATTGACATTATTTTCATATGAAAAGCGATTATGATTCGTTCACAATAGAATACAAAGAATTCACAAACTTTGAATTTGAAGTTCCATATAGAGGTAGTTGACAACAAGTAAAAATTAAATTTAAAAAATCAAAAAACGTGACCGCGTAAAAAGCGAACTAATTAATTACTTCTCTTCAATGTTAAACTATTTTTTATATTACTTACCAATTTTTTGTATTTACTTGTATTGATGACTTTTAAGTGGTGTTTAAACTATCTATAAATGCTGTTTTGATGAAGCCTATATATGTCAATTATGGTTAGAGTTGCAGTAAAGCTAGAGATCCTACAACGCAACTTCCAGGTTGTGTAATATTTAAACAGAGCAAGTTGTGTAATATTCAAACGGAGCTTCTGACTGTAAAATAGTCAATGAAACATCGTCTTCATTTTGAAAAACCTATCCAATGATATGCCACTCAATATGGTGCGTAATTTTTTTCGTGTCTACCGCCATTTTGAATTTATAAAAACAAAACCTAGCCTATAACCATCGGACGGTTAAGACAAATTGATAGAGACGTCATTTAATAAAATCCATCCAGCCGTTGGGATGTTTCGAGGGTATAAAAAATCCATATACCCAGATATGCGTGAAACACATAACCCTTCTTGCAGCCGGGTAAAAAAGAAAAAGAAAATGGTCATTTCATGTTATGTCTCTAAAAATGAAAAATAAAATAAATGTTAAAAAAAAAACAAAAAAAACATATTCTGCTGTCACAAACGAAAATCGGACGACAAATTATTCATGTGTCTTCCGATTGTCGATATAGCAATAAGTCGTTCCCAGAGCGATTCTTAGTCGTTGCCATCAATGCAGACATAATCTGCAAATATCACAAATTTTCTTTTAAAATAGCATTCTATTCTAATACTAGAAAATAAAAACACGATGGCCCTTTCCAATTCATTTTGATCTCAAATAGCAGTAAAAAAAGTTGAACATACATTGCAGATATCATTTGAGTTGGTAATTAAAGTGTTTCAAGTTGGGAAATTTTTTAATCCCCCCCCGCCCCCCAATAAATATCTGTCGTTACGCACCTGCACGTAGCTTAAACGGTAGAGCATTGGCAATGTAAGCCAAGGATCTCGGTTCGAGTCCCGGCTTAAGCAATTTTTCGCTCAGTAGGAAAAATTCAATTCTTATGATTCGAAGTTTTGCATAAATTTAACTGGCAGTCGTGATTAAAATTTAATGGGACTAAAATTTCATATCTGAAATATACGTAAAACAAATGCAAGTGGAAAACGTATCATGTAATAAGCACTCCACATTATTTTATATGTGTTTGAAATTGTATACATGCATTATATACAATTGTGTATCCTCTTTTCATCTTAAATTAATTACAGAATTAGTATGTATTATTATAACTTCATACCAGTATATAAAATGTATTTTAAATTCGCACCTGTTACTGATTAATGAAGATTTACTATTAAGAATTGAATCACAATTTTCGGGACAAAAACATTTTGCAGAGTAAAATTATACAAAATCCATTATTTACAACTGGTTGATTACATATTAACTTCGAAGTTTGGTTTAATTTAACCGACAGTCGCGATTAAAATTTAACGGAATTAAAATTTCATATCAACAGTATAAAGAAATGCACATGGAAAATGTACCATCTAATAAGCACTGCATCATTTAGCAAGTTTTTGAAATTATATATAAGCAGAATATAATTGATATTATGCATTATTATTACTTCATACTTGTATATACAATGTATATTAACTTCGCATATGTTCTTGATTAATTAAGTTTTACTATTAAGAACTGACTCACAATTTTTATCTTCCAAGTTACGAATGACGAAAAGATTTTGCTGAGTAAAATTTTATGTAAAACCGATTATGTACAACTGTTAAATTTGCACCTGTTACTGGTTAATGAAGTTTTACTATTAAGAAGTGAATCACAATTTTCGGGACAATTACAGATGGCAAAAACATTTTGCAGAGTAAAATGATACAAAATCCATTATTTACAACTGGCAGATTCCATATTAGCTTTGAAGTTTTGCTTAAATTTAACCAACGTTCGTGATTAAAATTTAATGGGACTAAAATTTCATATATGAAATATACGTAAAAACAAATCACGGGAAAAGCATAATGCAATAAGCACCCCATCATTTAAAAGGTGTTTGGAATTGTATACAAATATTATATAAAATTGCATATAATTTTATATCCTCTTTTCATCTTAAATTAATTGAACACTGTAAAAAAAAAAAAAAAAAAAAAAAAAAATATATATATATAAATCTACAAAACTAGTTTTAGAAAAAACTGCAGAAATCTGTAGGCTTACTAAAATTTTACCTGTAGTGTAGACTGTATAGAAAAAAAAAATGTAAATCTACAAAACTAGTTTTTGAAAGCTATAATAATCTATATGCTTACTAAAATTTTACCGGTCACGCGGGATAATAACATGTTTTTTTTTTTTTTAAGTTACATAAAGTTTTAAGCATCGCAGTTTCCTAGAAAGCTCTTAGTAACCGTACAGAATTTTTTTTAACGTAAACGTGAATCTGTTACATGAATTTTTTTTGTTGCAGTTACATAAAAAGTTCTTGGCATCCCAGTTTTCTAGATATTTCTTAGTAACCTAATGGGTTTTTTTACAGTGTAGAATTGAAATGTTTTATTATAACTTCATACCTGAATATACAATGTATTTTAAATTCGTATCTGTTACTGATTAATGAAGTTTTACTATTAAGAACTGACTCACAATTTTCGTCTTTCAAGTTACGAATGACAAAACATATTTTGCAGAGAAAAATGATATAAAATCCATTATTTACAACTTTCAGATTCCATATTGACTTTGAAGTTTTGCTTAAATTTAACAAACGCTCGTGAAATTTAATAGAACTTAATAATTTACTTAAAATGTAAATTTTACTTAACGTAAAATTTAAGAGGACTAAAATTTCATATCTGAAATATACGTAAAAACAAATGCACATGTAAAAAGAATCATGTAATAAGCATTCCATTATTTAAAAAGTTTTTGAAATTGTATACAAACAGGGTATCCATTTTTCATCTTAAACTAATTATAGAATATTATGTATTTTTATAACTTCAGACATGTATATAAAATGTATTTTAACGTAGCACCTGTTACTGATTAATGGAGTTTTACTATTAAGAACTGACTTACAAATTTCGTCTTTCAAGTTACGAATGACAAAAACATTTTGCACATTAAAATGATATAAAGACCATTATTTACAACTGGTTGAATCCATATTAACTTCGAAGTTTTGCTTAAATTTTACCGACAGTCGTGATTAAAATTTTACGCAAGGGAGAATTTGTTCTTTCTTTTTATGCAAAATATCGCCCGAAGAAGCTATCTTTCTGTCTCTTAAGCTCATTTGCATTCTTTTTGGAATAAATATCCTCAGATAATAAGGTTAGTAATTAAAACTGCTGCTGAGTAATATTGAGAGAAATAAAGACAGTGCTAGTATTAGTTCTGTAGAATAAGTAACTCATGGTAATTTAAATTATGATGACAAAAGTAAATACGAAAAGGATTTCTCAACGATTGTCATTTATAAATGAACATCAGATAGTTCGGAAAATATATTATTGAAACTGATATAGAAATTTGATTGTTAATAATATATAACTGTTGATTTAAATAAGAAGTTTTTTGTTTTTTATTTAATCAAACTGGTGTAGTATTTTAGCAGCTTTAATAGAAAGAAATATGTGCTAGGCGTAATAATAAACTAATTTTAAAAATAAAAATAACTGCAATAATAATAATAATAATAGTATTAATAGTAATAATAATAATAATAGTATTAATAATAATAATAATACGGCGTGTTCCCAAAAAAGGTCAACCGAACTTTAAAATCTGAAAATTCGTTTTTTGTAATCAGGAATCCAACCCAATCTATCCGGCTTACAGAACAGTGCTTGGTCTACAGAACATAGTTGGAAATTGTATTTAATTGAAAACGTTAATAGATATTTTAAATAAAATAAATAATGTGAACATTAAAAAGGTCTACAATCTTACTTAAACGGCGACTAATGTAATGAAAAAGATGTTACAAGTTTAAAATATAAATTTTATTTAAAACTTCTTAGTACTTTCAAGCCTTCCAGGCTCATCATCAGAGAATATCTTAATGACTAAATCTAAATAATTTAGTTATTAATTAATAACTAAAAAATTTAGTTATTAAGATATTCTCTGATGACAAGCCTTGAAGGCTTGAAAGTACAGGGTCATCGGAAAATAATGCTTAGATTTAAAAAAATCATAACATCGAAACCTTTTATGTTAAATGAGTAATCCTTTCGCTACACGATAACTGATGATTGCAAGTTTGGTTTTAGTTCACCAGAATTCGTTTGCGTGTGTTTTATGCGCGGATTAGTTGCGCAGTCGTCAAGGTCTGCCGACGCGCCAGACTGCAGCTGCTCAGTACGATGTTGATCGTGCAACGAAAAGCACAGTGCGTGATTTGGTATGTGGAGTCAAAGTCAATAGTCAGTGTATAGCGGCGTTTTTCGGAGCTTTTTGTTGCACGGTAAACACCGCACTGAGCACCTGCAGCCTGGCGAGTCGGCTGACCGTGACAACTGCGCAACTAATCCGCGCATAACACACACATACAAATGAATTCTGGTGAACTAAAACCAAACTTGCGTTCACCAGTTATTGTGTAGTGAAATAATTACTCATTCAACATAAAAGGTTTCGATGTTATGATTTTTTTTTAAATTTACGCATTATTTTTCGATGACCCTGTACTAAGAAGTTTTAAATAAAATGTATATTTTAAACTTGTAACATATTTTTCATTACATTAGTCGCCTTATATGTAAGATTGTAGACCTTTTTAATGTTCACATTATTTATTTTATGTTGAATCAAGGTGAAGAATTGCGTTTCGTCTTATGATATTATTAGATATTTTACAATTAATATATTTTTTAAACTCAAACACTACCTATCAAAGTTGTCAGTTAATGTTCAGAGAAGTGTCGTAAAAATAATTACATATTTTACGAAAACAAAACGCGATTTAAAAACATTGGCATTCGATCCGGAAAAATATAAATACGTACACGAGAAACTAAACAATAGACGGCAATAACATAGACGTATGCGGGGCATTCTCACAACCTTTTGACTTTCATGTCCCTGAATAATAATTTTTATTTTAATACACTTTTTTGTATTTTGTTTTATTTCATGTACTTGGGAACATCCCACTGCATGATTGCGCAACAGTATTAACGAGATAAATAAGTTTTGGACGATGTTGGGGGTCCAAACACCTGGAAAACTCCTATACCGTTCCGTGTCCCTGATGCTGATTTTTAAGTTTGGAGCTGTGTGGATAAAATTCTTTCAATAAAAATAATTCGATGTAATTTTTTTCTGAAACTGGAACTATTGTTTTATATAAATAAGTAGCTAAAAATTAGCCTGCACACATTGACTTCCTTCGACAATTGCAGTTGCCACATCAGTTATTACATCTTCTGATACTTGTTTACGTCCTCTCCCAGCGTGAATGGTCAGTGACCCCGTTTTCTCGAACTTCTTAATCATTTTCTTAAGACCATTCAGCGATAAAGGCAACTTTCGTAATTTTTTTCTGGTTCGAAATTCCCGAAGAGCTGCGGATGCATTACATTGATTCGTATAATAGAGCTTCACCAGTAACGCACGTTCCGGTAATCTGAGAGGCATGCCCACTGGAGCTCGTTTACTTCAGCTGAGATTATTTGTCAGAGCTGTGTACTACTTGCTTTTATAGCCCCTATTACTGGCGCTGTCATCATACAACATTTGCATTTATCTTTGATACCCGTGTTTTATGCTAATTCTCGTTATTGTAAGCTACAGCAGCGCCACAAAATGCCCTAACGGCGATTTTTGGAACGGATTTTTTTTTTTTTTTTACTGAATCCTTTTTCCCATGTTTTGATTAGTCTAAATACCAAGTTTGGTGCCATTTCGGCTATTAGATCGCGCTACAGGGAGCTCCAAACACTGTCACTTTAAAAAAGATCACCCTGTAACTCCCTATTTAGGCATGGAAATAAGAAACACAGAAAACGGGTACAAATTGAATCAAAGATTAAAATATATAAGAACTGGCAAGAAATTTAATTTAGAAAATGCGAAACCAGTAAGCACTCCCATGGATGCTGGTTTTTACAAATTAGAGGATGGAGAAAATTTAATGCCCAATAACACGAAATTCAGACAAGCAATCGGATCACTACTATGCATAGCAACCACTACACGCCCAGATATATCAGCCGCAGTGAACATCCTAAGCAGAAGGTGCGAAACTCCACGTTTCAAGGACTGGAACGCTCTGAAACGAGTTATAAATTACCTGAACATTACAAAAACTCTTAATCTCACATTAAATACGGATCACGAAACAAAACTTATCGGATTTTCTGACGCTGACTGGGCAGGGGACACAAAAACGAGAAAATCGACCAGCGGTAACATATTCATGATGGGAAATAGTCCCATACAGTGGTACACGAAACGGCAAAATTGCATTGCCTACTCATCGGCAGAAGCTGATTTTGTTTCAGCAGCTAGTGCAGGGCAGGAAATTGCCTGGATAATTAAACTCCTGTCCGACTTAGAGCTAAAGCAAAAATTACCAGTGTTGCTGTACGAAGACAATCAAAGCTACATCAAAATGGGGGAGAACGAAAAATTCTCAAAACGCACGAAGCATATAGATCTGCGCTATCATGCGATAAAAGAGATGAAAGAAGATGGTATATTAGATCTTCGTTACTGTCCGACTCAAGCCATGATAGCCGATTGTCTGACCAAGCCACTCCCCAAACCTCAATTTTTGAAACACCGAGAATCCATGCAACTGCTACATGATGCATCTGAGATGGTTTAGGAATGGTGATGGATTTATAACCACTCTCAGATGAGTAATAGATAACGAAACACGAAATCAAAGTAATAATTTTCAAGGACGCCAACTCTTTCATGCTTAACAAAATAGATTAAACAGCAATCAATCATTGTACAATCATCAAACTTTTTACATTTACAAAATTATGCTCATCGAAAAGAACAATTACAGCCATAAATAAAAAATGTTTATATCATCCCACGCATGAAGCAAGAGTTTGACGTCACTACCAAAAAGAATTCAAAATGACTTAAAAACTGTTTTATTAATAATTTAGTTGTGCTGTTAGATTTTGTACGTAAAACATGTAAAAATATAAGTAAAAGCTGCCGTATGAAGCAGCATAATTGTGTTTGTTAAAAAATAGATATTATATAACCAAGTGAAATACAAAATAGGCTCATTACTTAGTTTATTTCAATGTGTTCACAGTATTTAAACTCAACATTTCTTTTCTCCTCTTACACTTTAGTGATAAATTAAAATTATGAATTTCTACAAGGAATAAATATACAATTCTGAATTATAGCGGCCCATACATCCAATCAAGGAATTGCTGAGCGACAACATAAAGGTAAGAAATTTACCTATATTATTATATTTGATTGATTTATTATGAAAGGCCAGATTTATACTGATTTGATTATCTAAATATTAGCGTGCGTGTCCTTCTGCACAAAACTGAGGTGGCTTTTTTGCTAGCATAAACCAGATTCAATTTGATAATGGGAAAAAATCGCTGCAAAAAGCAAAAAAAAAAAAAAAAAAAAAAAAAAAAAAAAAAAAAAAATAAATAAATAAATAAATAAAATAAAATAGAAAAAATCGCAGAGGACAAAATTTACTATATTGAGTTAAAACATTGTATCCTGTATTTTTGACGGATGTCTAGAAAAAGCCGCGGAAAGCGAAAAAATTTAGAAAATTGCATTGAATTATAGAGAATAACAAACCAAATTGCTTTAGAGAAAATAGTGAATTGGAATTTGCTCTTATGTTCTCTGATAATCTAACACATTCATAAAATTGGCACAATAGATTTAGATAAGCAGCGTAAAATATATTATCATGCCGTTCGTAAAAAAAAACGAGCCTCGTAAAACTGACATAACAATGTCAAGATTGCTATATAAAACTGCCTATTTAACTTGACATATAAATTTCAGTGATGCTAAAATTCGTGCACGAATGCTTAGTATATCGATCTTTCAGTGGTTTATCTATATCGACCATTTCATTATAGCGCAGTGTGCTGAAAATCTATGATGCTAAGTTTAAAATGATATTTTTGCTTCAAAATAGAAAGAACGACATAAGCTAAGAAAAACCAAAATCTTCATCAAATAAAAGAAAAAACATATTTTCATTAACTACATGCTATTTAGTTTTACCAAAAAAAAAAAAAAAAAAAAGCAGAGGAATTACGTGTATTGTTTTATCTTTCTAATATATATAATTTATTCCATAGTAAGATACATTTTGTGAAATGTTCCATTTAGATTTTACTATAGTGAAAGTAAAAATAGTTTTAAAAACCCCAGCTTTTATAAGCATTCAATGATTACCTTAAAAATCGCGCCTAACTTTATGATTGCAACTCATGAAGTCCCAAAAAATTCACGCTACAATACATTAACTTGGCGTAGTCCCAGTTAATGAAAAATCGCGATTTGATTTACCTTTAATAAAAAGCGCGGAGTAGTGAATTTATTATAGAAATTATAATTTTTCCTTTTTTTTATTGAGATATGACAACATGCTACGGTTTAAGATCGACAAAAAGATATGTTTTTTAACATATGCAAAAGGCATTATTTAAACTATGTATTCATTATTTCTAAATTGTTTTCTTAATGTATAGTCATAATTTAATTAATATCAAACTATTATATTTTAAAATATATTACACATGTTATTTTGTTCTTACTTTTTCTACGTTTTAGTGTTTAAAATATTACGTTGACGCAGTTTCACAGTAAGTTGGCCTATTTTGGTGAACATGGTTCTTTTGGCGCACAATTCTTTTTATAACTCGTAAACACTTGCAACGGTAAAGAATATTGGGAGATTTATCGCCTGCGGCCGGGTTGGGTTGATTTTTGACGGCCAATTATCTGCACGAGGGATATAGGCCCGGGGGGAAGTGCCCTCCGTGGGGGTCTTTCTAAGGGAACCTAATCCGTATTTACGCATGGAAAATCCACGGCTCGAAGAAAACCACGAAAACACCGAACGATTAGGCTGACGGGTGCGATTGGGTTCGAACCCAGCACCTCCCGTCTACCAGCTTCGAGAGCAGATCCTCTCGGCCACTGGTGGGGCCGCCTGCGGCCGGTTAGTGAAAAAATGGTTAAAATCAATATATTAATTTGTAATTATGTTGTATAAATATTAAAATATTATATTGTCACCGGAAACACGCCTGAGTACATAATAAGCAAGAAGTCAGTGAAAAATTGATAATAAAATATAGCTTTACATACACTAATTAAGTTGAGTCAAATAACAGCGTGTAGAACATGGATCAAGTTTTCGGTTTTTAACATTTTTCAAAACAAATCGGATTTAGCACGTTTCTTATTGAAAATGAAATGTGAGGCATTTATAGTTCGCTTACAGGAACTTCGCATACGTTATGATCTATAGTCTATAACTGTTTTATGTACACTTAAATTATGTTATCTACTTCAAACATTATAACATCTGATGTGAATTGTTCATATGCTATAAAACATGTTTCCGATACACAGTATCGTGAGTAGCATTTGTTGTTCATTTACTGGAGCACACAAGACAAGTGATTGCTTTACTGTAGAAAATAATTGTTTGAAATGAGATTTATGAAATTGATATACGTTATTAAAGTGCCAGATGTCCCCTTCGACATCGAAAACATATCGTTTAATCGGTATCATACCGTTTAAACGATCTTTTACATGCCGTTTCGAAATAAATGTTTTTACTTTCTTCTATCTTTAGAAAGTATTGGATTCATGAAAATTTTCGAATTCCAGTTTTCGACGGATTTACACATTTTAGGTGTCAGAGAACGCGAAAAACATGTTTTTACAAAATGTCTGCTGTGAGTGGCACACCTTTTGTGGGCGCTCTGTCTCAATAACTAATGAACGGAATTCAATAAAAATTTAGATCCAGTTAGTCCCTGATATAAACTGGTGCTGATTACTTTTCAATGTAAATCGCCCAACAGGTGGAGCTGAAATGCTGCATTTTTCACGATTTCCCAAATAGCTCTATCTCAAGAACTAGTGCACGAATTTTCACCAAACTTCAGATTCAGTTAGTCCCTGATATTAATTAGTGCTGTTTTATTTTTAGTGTAAATTGCCCAACAGGTGGCGCTGCTAAGCTGCATTTATCACGATTTTTGCAATAAATGTATCTCAAGGACTAATGCATGAATTTTCATCAAACTTCAGATTCAATTAGTCCCTGATAAAACTTGGTCCTGATTAATTTTTGGAGTACATTGACTAACATGTAACGCTGCTATTTAGATTTTTTTTACGATTTCCACAATAGTTCTACCTCAAAAACTAATGCACGGATTTTCATCAATCTTCAGATTCAGCTACAACTTGACATGCTGATTAGATTTTGGCGCAAATCACCTAACCGTTTGCACTGATATGCTTTATTTTTAAGGAAATATTAACATGTATGAGACAGAAGAAAGTTTTGAGATTGCCACATACGGCCAGTTTTTAAATGTGGCCGAGCAAACCCTTTTTTATGAAAAGTAAGCTCTACTTTTATTAATAGACGAATGAAACAAATTTTATATTAAATTTTTTAGTGGTACTTAAAAGTACCTCAGTGCATAAATAGTTAAGGAGTTATTGAATTTTAAAGTTAAGGACTTTTTTAGAAAAAATCATGTTTCGTGTGTCTATATATGAAAATGTACCATTCCGAATGTAATAATGAGTAATAAATTTACTGATACCTACCCTTTTTTCCCATTTCGTCCCCTTTTTCCTATACCATACCCTTTTTTACTTTCTTCTATCTTTACAAGAAGAAAGTATTGGTTTCATGAAAAGTTTCGAATTCCAGTTTTCAACGTATTTACACGTTTTATGGGTCAGAGATTCCAAAAAACATGTTTTTTCAAAATGTCTGTCTGTGAGTCTGTCTGTCTGTATGTGACACAAATTTTGTGGGCACTCTATCTCAAGAACTAATGCACGGAATTTAATAAAAAATTATATTCAGGTAGTCCCTGATATAGATTGGTGCTGATTAGTTTTTGGTGTAAATCGCCCTGCAGGTGGCGCTGCTATGTAGCATTTTGCAGGATTTCCGCAAAAGCTCAATCTCAAGAACTGATGCACGGATTTTTATAAAACTTCAGATTCGTTTGTCCTTGACATGAATAGATGCTGTTTACGTTTTGGTGTAAATCGCCCAACAGGTGGCGCTGCTATGCTGCATTTTGCAGGATTTACACTATTTTCGCAGTAGCTCTATCTCAAGAACTAATGCACGCATTTTCATCAAACTTCGGATTTAGTTAGTCCTTCTTATGAAATGATGCTGACTACTTGTTGTTGCAAATCGCTCAAAAGGTGGCGCTTCTATGCTGCATTTGTCATGATTTGCGCAATACCTCTATCTCAAGAACTAACGCACGAATTTTCCTCAACCTTCATATTCAGTTAGACGTTGACATATGTTCTGGTGTAAATAATCCAATAGGTAGCGCTGCTATGCTGCATTTTGCTGGATTTACACGATTTCAGCGACAGTCATACCTCGAGAACTAATGCACGGAATTTCATATTTTTAGAATTCTCATGATGAACACAAATTGCCATTTAATTTGGCACTGAGATAGTGAATTTTTAAGTATTGACTTGTAAGAGATAGAAGAAAGTTTTGTGATGGCCATAACATACTAGTTTACATTACCGTCCCTTCTTTAACACCCCTTTAAGACAATGTTATATCAAAATTTTGTTCTAAAATTACTACATTGTCATTATTTCTTATTTGAATGTCCTGTGGGTTCTATGCAAATTCATTATAAGTAAAAATTTAGAAGAAAATAAAAAGCTTTAGTGATAAAATGGCAAGGAAAATTAAACTCGTAAGTTTAACTTAAACCTCAGTTAAATAAAAATTTTTTTACTGCTGACCATTTTTTCTTTATTTTGAATTATTAAGGCGTTCGTCTATCAGATTAAAATGTTATTTTAGCAAGTTTAATTTCGCCAGATTTTTCCCCCCAAAAGTTAAAAGATTGTGAGATTACGATATCGTATGTGGCACAGAAATCGCGATTATTTGTTAATTTTTTAATGGCAACGCTCGAATGAAACGCATCTCATTGTTTATTGAACAGCATTTAATGCATCTCCATACCTATAAGGGGGTTACCATAGGGGGGGGGGGCGTCTGTTTTGTCCCCAAGTACCGCCAAGTTTGTCGCCAAAAGGGATGCCAACTTGGCGATATCTCTAATAAATCGCCAAATTCCCATAGGCTTCCATTGTAAACCAATAAGGTTTACTTTCTTACAGAAAATCAACAAATTGAAATATTTTAATACAACAAAAACTAATATTAGCTTAAGGGATTATATTAATTATATTTAAGGGAGTCCAATTAAATTAAATTATGAATAAAAGTAACATGATACAATGTTTAGCATGCTTTCCCATATATAAATTTTTAGGTAGACCAAACTGGTCGCCAAGGGCGGCTAATGAATAATTATCGAACAAATAATACCTTTATTACCAATATATAATGGTTTAGAGAGAACGCGATAAAACAATAGTTTTAAAAAGTAAATCCACGCAAACATACAAAAAATATATATTACATGCGTTCTGTGCTAGACAGAGAGAATATTATATTTCTAAAAGTGTTATTACACGCACAAATACGAATACTGAGAAAACCAAAAGAAAAAAAAAATTCAATACCGTTTCGGTTACAAATTCCTTAGACATTTGTTGGAATAGTGCATGGCTGCTGCCACTTTTTGAAGTGAAAAAGTTTCAAATCATTTATAAAACAAAAGACTGTGTCGTTTGAAAATAAATAGCCTTGTCATTCAAAAACCCGGAACATCGAATAAAGATTTCTAACATAATTTTACCGTTTCCACTCCAGATTTCGTATTTAAGAATATGCTACGAAAATGTCAAGAAAAGAGAGAGAAAAGTATGTTTTATTAAATAAAGAAAAAGAAAAACTAAGCAAAAAGTTTCATAATGTCAGGAATATCGCAATATATATATTCCAAACGGAAAAGTCAAAACATATATTAAAATATTTATTTGCTTAAAAGACGTTACTTAAAAACACATTAAAAATATATTAAAAACATATATTAACATGTTTCAACTCCTTCACCGAGTTGTCATCAGAATGTATAACAGAAATTACAAATACAATGCATTTGAAAACTGGAAAAATTCATGGAATGCAAACATATAACGCCCCATACATTTTCGATATTGCACGTCCTGTGTCGCTTGTCCAATCACTCAATCCATATATTCGGGATTGAGTGGTTGGACAACTTGCGGAATCGCGACATAAAAGGAGCACGTGCGATATCGAAAATGTAGGAGCGTTATATGTTTACTTGTTTGTATTCCATGATTTTTTTCCAGTTTTCATATGCATTGTATTTGTAATTTCTGTTATACATTCTGATGACGACTCGGTGAAGGAGTTGAAACCAGGGAATGGAGGGTATAGTATGAGGGTATACGCCGTATACCCTCTGGATTTTTTTAAGAAACACCGTATACCCTCTGTTTCTCAAGAAAGCTGTAGTATATATGCACTAGGGTATACCCTCTGTCTTGAGCGTATACCCTCTGCTTAGAACGTATACCCTCTGTTTCTTTCCGACTACACCACTAGTTGAAACATGTCAATATAGGTTTTTAATATACTTTTAATGTGTTTTTAGTAACGTCTTTTAAGCAAATAAATATTTTAATACATATATGTTTTGACTTTTCCGTTTCGAATCTATATTATAATATCGTTATTAGTGGACGTAATTAAGACTTATTACTCTTACTGGCGTACATTTGTAACGTAAGGAAATTTAGTATAGATGTGTATTACAAAATTTCAATTCTTGCTATATGATCAAAATATATACCGAACTAACCAAAAGTATAATTTAAGTACGAAAGTTAATATAAGTGAGGACATAAGTTTCAAAACTCGCCTTATCCCAAATTTATAAAAACCGAGTTTTCTCTATTGGTGAACCTGCATCGAAAAACACTACCTTCTGAAAAAAAAACTAGTTTTATCGTGTACTTCTGGCATTGTAAAATCTTGGTTTATAATAAAAACCAATGGATGCAGTCAGAGGTTTTTCGTGATTTCTCAAAATTTGATTTTCTGGATAAGGTGAGTTTTGAAACTCACGTCCTCAATCGTATTTTATGCTGTCATAACAATAATAGTGATGATGACGAAAATGAAACGAAGGGAAAAAATTCTGTATCGTTCTACATTATTACGAAATTTTAAGATTATGTATATTTTAAATTTCGTTACATTATTTAGATTTTAAATTTCATTACATTATGTATTTTCTTCAATATCAACTTTGAGGCAAAAGAAAATTTTGGTGCTATCATTGTTACCTCAATGGATTTAGAATTAATATTTCCGCCGTGAATTTGAAAACTGTGCTGCTGTTTTCCTTACAAGACACCGTGTCGCTAAGCATCTGTGCGGAAAACGCGGGCACTGGGGAGCGAGTCTCGCAAGATTTTTTTGGCAGTTATGGGTTTAAAAGTAATAATAATAATAATAATAATAATAATAATAATAATAATAATAGTAATAATAATAATAATAGTAATAGTAATAATAATAATAATAGTAATAATAATAATAATAACATAAAGTAATAATAATAATAATAATAATAATAATAATAATAATAATAATAATACAATTCTGAGTATATTCGGTTGCAACGTATATTGTAATCAGTGTAAGTTAATTTGATTGTATTTTTATGTTCAATATAAAATAAAATTATGTCTTTCCGGTGACATATTTCAGTTTAGCGCCTAAGAAGGGTACCTCATGTTTAATCTGGACATTAATTTGCTTTATTTTCTTTTCAATTTGCATTGGGTAATCAATGCTAAATGTGGCAACTATGTTCATTATTGATGAGGCAGATTTAAAAAAAATTATGCTTGAAAAGTATTTTGAAAAGCCATCAAAAGTCAATAACTTGATCTACAATTTTCAAACACATTTCATCCGAAGGTACATATTTTTCCTATTCGATGATGGAAAATTTGAAATGATGCTGTATTTAGAAGTCATGTAGAAGCTATAAAAGTTAAGCCTTGGCAAAATCGTTATGCATTTCTAAAAATAGCAACCGTGTTTTTGTAGCCGTCTGAAAAGAAACTATGAAGCTTTGGAACTGCAGAAAAGTCCGTAGTGAAATAAATAGTATTTTGTCCCTAAAAAACGGTTGTCAAACATAGCATGTAGAATACCGTGAACAGTAATGGATCTCATACCTTCAAACTGGCGAACAATGCATATTATCCGACTTGTGTCGTTTTTGCACAGTTTAACAGCATGACGAAGATGAGTATGAACACCTGTAAAGTCAAATCGAAAAATTAATCATTCAGTAGAATAATTATACACAAAGAAAAAGTCACATGCATAATATTTTAAATATTTAATGCTTTATTATAAAGTTTAGTATGTTGTGATTAAGTGGACTAGAAGTAAAAGGTTTATCCAGTTGTTATACAGGAACAGAATTTTTCTTCTGAACATTTGTATAAAGTTAGTCCGTAATTAAAGTTTCACTCTGAAAACCTTATAAAATACAAAATACTCGTAGAAAGTTTCTAAACTTCGAAACATTATAAAGGCGACCACGAGATTTTAGATTCCGCAAAAAAAAAAAAAAAAAATAAAAATAATAATAATAATAATAATGAGTTCAAGATCATTATAGTTCAAATTTTGATCAACTCATTTATTTTGGTTGTTGGTGCCTCATGGTCACGTAAAATATTTTCTGGAAATATTTCAGGTACGCGGATGTGAAAAGGTTCGCCGTCCCTGTAATAACCTCTTCGGCCCCTGGGTTCCCATACGGGGACCTCTGTTCTTTTCCTTATAAAACTAAAAGGTCCGATTTTTTTACATTTTCACATCACTTCTTAATAGCTGAATGTTTTTCGCGTTCAAAGCAAACGTATAAATGACAGCATCTAAGATGATTCCTACATAAAATAAATGTTATTTTCATCTAAGCCTAGAAATGCCCAAAAGACAGTATAACCAAGAAAGTGAGAAATTTTCGTAAGTATTTAACTTAAATCTTTTTCAATAAAAAATTTTGAGGATTTGTAGATTATTTACTTGTTTAAAGCTCTTAAATTTGTGATTGCGTTAATTTATGTTAATGGTTATTAAATTTGATGTTTTTAAGTTTGTAGTTTTAGATCCATATTTTTGAACCTAAATTACTAAGTGCCTAAAGGATCCATTTCAGAAAAGATATTTTTTCTGTCATTAACGATGTCATTCTGTTTGAAAAAAAAAAAACAATTAATACGCATTTGTATTATTATTTTAGCTTCGTAACTGAAGAGGATAAAGGGACGGTTCAGTTATGACACTGGCAATAGTAGGATTTATTGAATAATATAAGGAATTACTTTTGCTGATGTTTTGCAGTTATGGCCTCATTTAGGTAAAAATGGACCTCAAGTGACCACAAATTGTTTTAAGGACAATAATTAACCTTCACAACCATTCTCCATTCGTATAAGGATCTCTAACAAAAGAACTTCTTTTTGAGTAGGATAAATTGAAGTTTCTGAACACATGGTTAATTTTTTTTGGACTACATATTAAGAACATTATTATGGATGCTATTGAATGGTAAATCCATTTTACCGGGAATAGCGCGTATGCTGCAGCTTTCGTGTAAGCTTGCAGTGGTTATTTTCTACATTGTTAACGCAAAAGATACTTGATGTTCCTATCAAGAATCTGTTGCTTCTTTTATCCTACGTAGGGGAGACCGGGGCTAGTTGACGACAGGGGTAAGTAGGCGCAGTCCTTATAAATCGGCTGTTTGTGGATAGATTACGCACCCAGTCACAGAGTACCTTTCTTCTTGCTTTTTACAGTCCTCATTGTAGTTTTGCAGCGTTACCTATGTTCAGTGGACATTTATTACGATTTTTCTATTTTTTGAACTCATAAGTAATTTTTTGTTGCTTCATTCTTTTTCTAATTTCTAATATTTATATTAATAATTGCTATTTAACTTGCGCAGTTTTTCTTAGTGTATGATTAACTGTACCTACCCCATATGTGATTTACTCGGATTATTTATGCTTAGATGGTTACGTGTCCCTTTTATGTAGAAATTCATTATGGGTCTAGTAGGCGCATTGAACACGTGGCAAGTTGGCTCGATGTCTGGTGTGTGCTGGCATCTTGAAAAACAGAAAACACCGAGAAACGTGGTTGCAATGCAAGATTTTAGGCACACGAGGCTTGCCCAAAAGGAGAAACTTGTTTTTTTATTTGTGGCAACTGTGCTGATGATGATATCGAGTAGGATAGAAGTTACACATTGTTAATACTTTATTCATTATTTTTATATCTGTATAATTTAGAATTTACATTGAACGGCGATAACGCCTTTGTTTAAACTTACTGGTAATAATGAAATTGGTTTCTCTTAATTGCGTGTCTTATTTAAATTTTTATAAAGCGTGTGCCAACATACCCCATAGGTATAGGCAACTTGCCCCGTGACGGAGTAGGTTGGCGCACAATTTTCCTTTTACTTTAGGCTTCCGCTAAACATAAACTACAAAAGCTACAAACTCAAAACTGCAGGTATTTATAGCCCAATGCCTGTTCTTTAAAAGTACAGTTAAATTTTCATAAAAAACTTAAACAAAAAATTAATAAAAATCAATAACTGAAAACTGCGCCTATTAACCCCGGTCTCCCCTATATGAAGGATAACACATCAATGCTTTTAAATTTATTTAAATTAATTGTCTTCAAGCTCACACCTATAATTGGTCTTTGTCGAAGATCGTGTTAAAGATCCAAACTATTTCAATTTGCGTCAATCATTTTTATCGCATTAATAATACCGTTTTACGAGTAAATGATGATATTTCAAAGATAAAGGCATCATTGGATGACAACAACTTCTAGTCAAGGATGCTGAAAATATTCAGCTTAAAAAATAGAATGACGTATAGAAGAAAGTTTGAACAAAGCTTTACTTCATTGAAATTATTAAGAAGTTGTCATGAAAGATGATCGATGTAAAAACTTCAGAGAGCAATTATATAGGTTAAAAAGTACATTTTTTAATGAAAATTGTTATATATTTTTGATTTTATGCTAAAATTTTAAGGGATATTTTACTTGAAGTTACTACACGATTTTTCAGCTGAAAGTTTTAATAGGTAATAATCTAAAGTCTCTTTAAAGCTTCCGACATACAGTAATGATAACGTTTCTCTACTTCCACCTAATTATAGTCAAATCTTTAACTAACCCATATTTCTTTTATTAGAATGAATTTATAAGTTAATGGATAATTGAACGTCAAATTTCTGCATAAACGTCCAGTTTTCTTAGAGTCAAAAAGGAATATGATAGATAGTTATTTTGATTTAGAAAAATCGTTAATAACTAATAATTTAAAATGATAAATGTATTTCCTTTGTTTCGAGTTGCATTTGGTGGCTAAAATAAATATACTTATTTCATGCATGATTTAATTTATTATTAATAAAGAAATTACACCTGATAAAATATATGGCATGGATTTATCTTCTGTTTCGATGAGTCCCTCTTGTATTGCGACTTTTGCTCCATACTGGAGAATTTGAACTAACTTTTCCTCTTCTTCGGGCCAGTTGCTTTCTCCTGAGTCTTCGAGAAGTTTGTTTAAAGGCTCTTTGCATCTAAACAAATCAAAAAACATAAAATAGAAGCAAATAATACTATTTCACAATAGTTTTATTGCATAAGCGAAATATGCGGAAGCATATACGGGGCATAGATTAATACACCAGATGGAACATTTACAGCAAAATCTGTAATGGCAACAGTACTAGCATCACTACCGACAAGGGGGGAGAATTAACCATAGATTAAGGACCAGGATAGGACATTTACGGCAAAATCTGTAATGACAACAGTATTAGCGTTACTATCGCCAAGGGGGAAGAACTAACAAACCTCCGAAATTTACCTATGTTGAAGAAATATGTTTACCCTCTATGCTTTGAATATCTATTCGTTCCTAAAACGATGCAGGTGTCAGACGATATTCTATTCATGCTTGCTTTATTTATTTAGCTGCTTTATTTTTACCGTACTTGTATGTTCATTTTTTACTTACAAAATGATAATTAGACTAATAATATAAAAGAAAACCGACAGAAAATTCTGTTAAGAATGCAAATAGTATGTAAGTTTATAAGATTAAATTGTAAAAAATCAAATCCAGGTATTGTGTCAATTTATTCATATCGAATAAAATTTTATTGAGTGTAATGTCAGTACCTCTATTTATTTTTAACTTTTAGATTTATACAATTCTAAAAATTTGTCGAAAGGAATTTTTCCCTATCGGTAATATTATTATTATTTCTTATATGTTAATATTATAAATATTAATGAATTGATTGTACGTTATTTACATTAAAAACAATATTTTATTTTATCTGTAAGGAAGTGAAAATGCGTAAATTTTAAAAGATTATTGTAACGATTGTTTAATACGTTAAACTTCATAAATTAATAAAACACGGGCTATAAAAATTTTCCTACCAAAGTGGAATAATTATGAAATTTTCTGGGACTTGTAGAGTGCAATATTTCGTATATTTTTATATTACACCATTGCTTTTGATACATAGCATTCAAGACGAAATTTTTACCTAGTTTTTCGTTCAACTTAAAACCGTTCACTAATCATGTAAACAACAACAAAAAAAAAAAAAAACCAAAAAAAAAAAAAAAAAAAAAAAGCATATATCCGTGCATGAACATAGAATAGATATTAGATATATAAAATAGAATGTCTATTCTATGTTCATGTATCGGTGTAAGATTCTATCGAAAACGTAAACATGCAACATTAAAAAAAGAAAGATCACAATAAGGTAGATATTCAGTAATAGGCATACTACAAGGCTGGGGAGTTTCTTCCCCATTCTCAATAAGGGCGCTACGATCGCAATCACATTACCATTACGCTCTATGGGAATGTCCTATCTTGGATGTTAATCTATGGAATTAACAAGCCTCCAAAATTTACCTATGCTGAAGAAATATGCTTACACTCTATGTTTTGAACATCTACGTATTCTTTCCTAAAACGAAGTAGGCAGACGATATTGTATTTATGCTTTATTTATGTAGCTGCTTTTTTTTTTAATCGTACTTGTATTGTTCACCTTTAACTTACAAAATGATAATTAGAGTATTAATATAAAAGAAAAACCCTAGAAAATTATGTTAATAACGCAAATATGTAAGCTTATTGTCGAAAAGAATTTTTCCTCATCTGTAATTTTATTATTATTTCTTATATGTTAATATTATAAATATTATTGAATTGATTGTACGTTATTTACATTAAAAACAATATTTTCATTTTATCTGTAAGAAAGGGAAAATGCGTAAAAGATAAAGATTATTTTAACGATTGCTTAATACGCTAAACTTCATAAATTAATAAAACATCAGCTATAAAACTTTTCCTACCAAATGGGAATATTTATAAAATTTTCTGGGATTTGTAGAGTGCGATACTTCGTATATTTTTCTATTACACCATTACTTTATGTAGCTTTAAATCCAATTATGTCATATTTACTTCATATATAGCATTCAAGACGAAATTTTTACCTTGTTTTTCGTTGCACTTAAATCGTTCACTTATCATGGAAAAAAAAAAATCATATATCCGTTTATGAACATAGAATGTATATTAGATATATAAAATAGAATATCTATTCTATGTTCATGTATCGTTGTAAGATTTTATTGAAAACGTAAACATGCAACATTAAAAAAAGAACGATCACAATAAGGTAGATACTCAATAATAAAAATATTACAAGGAAGGGGAGTTTCTTCCCCATTGTCACTAAAGGTGCTACGATCGAAATCGCATTACCATTACGCTCTATGGAAATGTACCATCTTGTATGTTAATCTATGATACGGGGTATCCTAAAACGAACTGTCTGTTTTTAAAATTCAATAACTTACAAATGGCGACAGCTATATATATATATAAAATATTGCAGGAGGTTTATGTAAGATGCGAGGAGTTTTTTTTTTACTGCGATTTCCGTTTTTAGTTCCAAACAGCAGCGATTAATGACGCTGCAAGCAATAGGCGCTCAAAAGAGGACCAAAACCGAAATCACTCAGCATTGATGCAACTAAAGAGGTTAAACATGTGGAGTGGGTCCATACAATCTTATTCTTAGGGCCCGATTCTGAACTTTGTCAGAATGAGACCCACTCCATATGTTTAACCTCCGACGTTAGCATCAATGCTGGGTGATTTAGATTTTGGAACTCGGTTCGGCGAATATTACTTGCAGTGCCATCTATCGCTACTATTTGGTACTAAAATCAGGAATCGCAATAAGAAACTCCTGACATCTTATATAAACCTCCTGCAAGAACTTTTTAATGGCTGTCACCATTTGCAAGTCACTGAATTTTAAAATCAGCCATACCATTTTTGGACATTGTATATGCATGGTATATTTCAGTACAAAGTATAGTAATAAAAACGGGAAAGATAAAATTTTACTATACTTATTCGTTATAAGTATAGATGGCATATACAGTTTCTGTTTTGCTATGATAAATTGCCTTCGAGATTGCAAGAGTTCATTACCTAAGGAGTAGGGTAGAGCGAAAAAAATTATTTTTTTTAATCAAAAACGGGTAGGTGCCAAATGTTGCCTTTATACTAGTACATCATCTGCGTGCAATATTACCGCTGAAACAAAATGTCTTGAGTCTGCGCTTTTGGTCCAAAAGTCGAAATTTTGTGTAAAATTTGACATTTTTTTCAAAAAAATTAAAAAATTTCTCCCACACCACATGTTTAACCTCCTTAGTTGCATCAATGCTGAGTGATTTCGGTTTTGGTCATCTTTTGAGCGCCTATTGCTTGCAGCGTCATTTATCGCTGCTGTTTGGAACTAAAAACGGAAATCGCAGTAAAAAAAAAACTCCTCGCATCTTACATAAACCTCCTGCAATATTTTTTATATACATATAGCTGTCGCTAACAGTGTTATTTAAACCTTTATTATTAATGACTTAACATATTTAAACGATAAAACGATATCTTTGTTCTGTATAACTGGAGCAAAACTGACAACTTTTTGTGAAAAAAAGGCGTCGCCACTCTGTTGTGTCATACAACTAATTGTTTAGAATACAGCTCTTACTTAGTTGCTTCCATAAACTAGCCAGGAGTTACCACGTGGAGGTGACTGCATTTCATGTGACAACAGTGCATGCCTACCATCTGAACACAATGTTTTATTTATACATTGAATTGTGGTTTTTTTTTAAATCAAAGACTGGCATAAGTTTTCTATCACGCCACTGAAAGATTATTAGATGCTGAAGCACTTCTTTTGGATTCAAAGAAAGAAAAAGTATGTACTAAGGCTGCTCATGATAATACTGCATTTGTGTCGACTCGCAAAGAATTCTTTTGCAAAATTTGCAACTCTAAAGGGCATACAGCGAAATATTGTAGAAAGAAAATTACTTGCCATTCTTGTGGAAAATTCGGACACATAAAACGTAACTGTAAAGCTGTTAAAAATTCAAATGAAGAAAAATTTGCCTCTTCAGCTGTTTCTTTCGTTGCTGGAAGCATTAAAAGGAATGAATTTATAGTAGATTCCGGAGCAACTTCCCATATGTGTTCTAATGAGAATTATTTCGCATCCTTAGTACCTTCTTCAGGAACTATTAAATGCGCATCAAAAACAACGAATCTAGAAATCAAAGGTATTGGAAATATTAATGGAAAACTGTCAAATGGAATGGAAATTACTTTAAAGGATGTCCTTTATGTTCCAGACTCAAACGGACAACTCATTTCCGTTAGGAAAATTGAAAGTGCAAATTATACAGTTATTTTCAAGAATCAAAAAGTATTTATCGAAAAAGGGAGAAACCGTTTTTACTTCGGTGAACGTGATTTGAATGGACAATACGTAAGTGACTTTGTCCCTGTTTACGAAACCGTTCTTACTTCAAAGAAAAATCATTGTGATATCTGGCATCGCAGACTTGGTCATCCGAGTGACAAAGTATTGAAAGATATGAAGCTTCCGGTACCTGATTCTTTTTGTGATATTTGTGCTCGGGCAAAACAGAGTGCAACACCAATGGGAAGAGGACCAAGAAAAAGAGAAACCAAGCCAATGACTTTGATTCATAGTGACATTTGTGGACCTATTTTTCCGACAACCTTTTATGGCGAGTGCTATTTTATGACTCTTATCGATGATTTTTCTCGTTTTACTGAAGTACGTTTACTGAAACATAAAAGTGAAGTCTCAGAAGAATTAAAAATGTTCTTAAAATCCAACCCTACAGTGAAGAAAATTAGATGTGATAACGGGAAGGAATATTTTTCTAATGATTTAGTGAATTTTACTAGAGATCTTGGTATAGTGATCGATCCCGCTCCTCCATACACGCAATCTTTGACTGGAGTAGCTGAAAGCTGCAATAGGTCGCTTCTGAATATAGGACGTGCTTTGATTGCTGAATCAAATTTACCAAAGACTTTTTGGGGTCAAGCTATCCTTTCAGCAGCTTACTTGAAAAACCGAATGCCAAGCAGCACTATTGAGAACAAAACTCCGTACTTCCTGAAATATGGAGAAGAAGCCGATTTCAAGCACATACGTGTTTTTGGATGCAGTGCTTACATGTTAATTCCTTCCGTTCATCGAAAGAAGCTTGACGATAGGTCTAAACAAATGATCTTCATTGGCTATTCTTCAATGGGATATAGATTACTAGATCCTGAAACGAAACGCATAACTGTATCAAGAAATGTGAAATTCGACGAAGAGAAAAAGGAAAATGTTCAGTCGAAACAATACATTCTAGAAAATTCAGAACCAGTCGATAATGAAATTGATCCAGATGTTCTAGAAAATACGAGTGATGAATTAGATGATCCTGAAGAGAAAGAAGACAAAACAAGAAAATCTGAAAGATTTAAAAAGCAACCTGTACGGTATCCAGATCCTGAAGTTTACGAAGCATTACTTTGCCAACAAGAAACATTAACGTTTGATGATATCAAATCCCACCCTAGTGATGAACAACGCTTGTGGAAAGAAGCTATGGACGCGGAGATTGAAAGTAGGAAAATCAACGATGTCTGGGATCTTGAAAAAGTACCACCTGACAAACGACCTATCTCCTGCAAATGGGTATTTACCATCAAAAGAGATGGTCGACATAAGGCGAGACTCGTAGCTCGTGGATTTAAGCAAAAAGAAGGGCTAGACTATAGTGAAACCTTTTCCCCTGTAATAAGTATGCCAGCTTTACGTTTGGTTCTTATTTTGATTTTAAATGAAGACTTATATGCATTTGTGTTAGATGTTAAAACAGCGTTCCTGAATGGTAAGTTAAATGAACTTGTTTTTATGGATCAGCCGCAAGGCTATGATGATAAAAGTGGGCGAAAGTGTAAACTTAAAAGAAGTTTATATGGTCTAAAACAAGCCCCACGACAATGGTTTAAAAGGTTTCATGAATTTATTTCAAAGTTAAATTTTAAATCTTGTGATAGTGAACCTTGTATTTTTATTCGGTATAATAATGATCATAAAATAATTATTGCTTTGTATGTAGATGATATGTTAATTGCAGGTTCAGATGTAAATGAAACTAATGTAGTTATTTCCCTATTACATAACGAGTTTCACATGTCAAAATCGGAAAGTGTTTCAGAATTTCTAGGTATTCAAATGAAATTCAATTCTGATAGTTTAATAATGGATCAAGAGTCTTACATAATTAAATTGTTAAGTAAGTTTAATATGCTAGATTGTAAACCCAGTGACATTCCTATTTCTCCTAAGTCCACCCCATCTGATTTCAAAAATGGTAAACCTTTTAATGGCCCATATCGTGAACTTGTAGGTTGTTTATTATATTTAGCTTATATTTCTCGACCTGATATTTTGTATGCTATTAACTGTTTAAATCAATTGCAAGAAAATCCTACTGAAATTGCATGGAAAGCACTTAAGAAAATCTTAAGATATTTAAAAGAAACATTGTCTTTAAAACTTGTGTATAAAAAGCAAAATTCTGATCCTAAATTATCCATGTATGTTGATGCTGATTGGGGGGCTAACACAAATGACTGCAAATCAGTAACAGGTTATATTTTAATGTTTTGTAACATGCCTGTTCTGTGGGGTTGTAATAAACAAAAATCAGTTGCTTTATCATCAACTGAAGCTGAAGTCATTGCTTTAACTAAAAGTTTGCAAGACTTGTTATGGTTTAAAAATATTGCTAGTGAAATTGTAAATATTAAGGATTTAGTAATTTTTGAGGATAATCAATCATGTATAAAATGTATCAGTAATGAGAGTAATTATGGTAGAATGAAACACATTGATATCAAATTGAAATTTGTTCGCAATATTATAAAGGAAAATAACATCAAAATTGAATATGTTCCTACGAATATGCAAATTGCTGATTTATTTACAAAGGCATTACCTAAAGTTAAATTTTATGAACTATTATTTCTTTGTTATTTGTACAAGTAATGTTTAAATTGTGTCATATTATTATTAATGATTGATTTCAAGAAATTTCTTTGTTTTCTGATGTAATGCAAGATTATGGGCGGGTGTTGAAAATAATCATGGCATTACATTAAATTCTTATTAATTTCTTTTTGTACAACTATGTTTATTGTGATTGGTTGTTTAATGTAGCTTTCATTCACTGCCGCCAATTCTCCGCCATGGGCCTTGCAAAATCTATAAATACCTGTAAATTTTCTGTTTTCTTTTAGTATGTTTGTGTAATTGTTCTTGTTAATATCAAATATACTAAATTCAATCCACGCCTTTATGTCTGCCTTTTTATTTATTTCAACAAATTTTAAGTTTATAAAAAAAATTACAAAATGCATCAGATAGAATCTTTTTCATTTTTCTTTTTTCGGGTGCTTACGCCGAAAAGCTTCATAAATACTTCTAAAATGAGGTGCATTTGAGGATGTGAGTTTCAAAACTCGTCTTATCAAAAAACTCAAATTTTGGGAAATCGCGAAAAACCTGTAACTGCGACCCTGTGCATCGAATACCTCCAATTTTTTGTATACTTATAGCTAGTTGTTCTGTGATATTGTGTTAAGTTGGAAAATCTACTTTAATTCATTTAATTAATTTATTGGAAAAAAGTTTCGAATAAGAAGAGTTTTGTTGCCAACCTATGGATAAAAAGAGTTTTGTTTCCAACCTATGGAAAACAAGAGTTTCGGTGCCAACCTATGAATAAGAAAGTTTTGATATCAATTTCTTAAAAAAAAACCCCATCGTTTATCATACTTGCTGAAAGAAATTAATAGTTTCTATTTTTTGTCATCGGATGATAATATTTTGTATTCAAAAATAATCCTTATGATAGCAATAAGTACGATTAAAATGTAGAATTACGTTTTATTATAAAAAAGCAAACTTATCAACAATCAAATAAAACTTATCATAATTAGCTTATGATTAAAATATTTTTTTTAATGTGATATAATATAATCTACATAACATATAATGTTATATATATATATATAATGTAATTACCGAATATCCAAAAATAAACTAAACTATTAACTCATTGTGTTTTTCTTCTTGAATTTCATCGTAATCCTCATCGACCATCTCCTTCTATAATAATCTTGGCATCAATCGATCAGAATTTAAATATTTTTAGAATCATTCTACGCAATGAAAGAGGTTGTCTTGTACACTTTTTACAGTTTATTAACACACAAACACATAGTACACTAAAACACAACACAAACTTAATTATAATTAATACACTTGGCCTTTTTGTCGGATCATAATAAATCAAAACAATAGCACGTCAGCCTTGGCTGGAATCCAACTACGTTCTAAATGTCTTTCCCTCGGGATGGGACGATGCAGACCAAAATCCCCAATAGGGATTATTCTTTTTTCCTCAAATGAGTTGCAACACCTTCTGTTCTTATTCCTTAGAAATAACATTTTTATAGAAAGTATTTTCTGACCAGCGTTCATCAAAATGTTTTTTAACAATATGTGGACATTCTTAAGTTTCTCTTGCTTCACGGGGTCTCCCTCACTTTCTTTTTAAAACGAATGTCCGGTTTTTAGATGACTCTAGCACAACTTTTGCACTCTGAATTTTGATATTCTAAGAATCTTCCGAAATACACTTCTACAAATTTGAAGATGGCCATGGTTCTTATTCTTTATATAGTACCTTATGGTAATGTCTTTGAAAGCGCATTGAGACTTAAAAAAAACTTCCAAGGTGAAAAATTTTCTTTTCTGGATGTTTCATGGAAGGAAAGAAACGTGGACGGTTTCTTGAAAGGAGATGTTTGAGATGTGAATTTTAAAATAAAGTTATCATATGCAGTTTTGTCTGTGCTTGCAAAAAAGAAAGCTTAGTGGAAGCGTCATACATCTTGTATTGAGAGAGTTGAACACTCGAGGTTATCTTTCTGGTGAGTGCACTGAGAGGGCCGGAAATGCCTTAGGTTTATGCCTGAAAATAAAAATTAAATCTTTTAACACTTTCTGGCAGTAAGAAATATAGAAAGCGATTCTCCATTTTGAACTTAAATTTTAATCTTCTTTTGCGTGTACTCTTTACTAGCCCATGTGTTCGTATTTATTTTTCTCTTCTTCCCCTTTCCTCCACAAAATGCAAGAGTTTATTCACTGTCCGTTATACATAAGACATGCTGTAAAACTTATTTAATTAGTTTGTATGAATAGAACAGGTAAAAACTTTAAACGAAAATAGCAACAGGTCGCAGAGAAATGAAGGAAAATTACTGTGATAGTAGCTGATATGCTGGTCGTCCGTTGGTATACGCATGCGCAGGAATAAAACTAGTTTTGTTGCCAACTTTCTAGTGGATAAGGCGAGTGTTGAAACCAAGCCAATATTTTAAGAATCCAAAAAAAAAGGATATTTTTTTTTTTTTACAGATTATAGTTTTTTTTCTGTGCAGGTTTACCAATAGAAAAGATTGGTAGAGAAAACTCGATTTTTAGGTAGCTTTCTTTACAAAAAGCTACCTATTGCAGCCGTTCGGAGGAAAGCGATTTCAAAAAATTTTGGTATATTTTCATCGATCATGACCCCCAGACCCCGAAACCACCCTCCGTTCAAAATTGATATATATATATATATATATATATATATCCATATATATATATATATATATATATATATATCTGACCTATGTCACACTGTAACTCTCGTATTTATGAACCGATTTGGATATAATTCGGTGTGTACATAGCACATACCAATGTCTCAACCGAGTTCGTTGGCCAGCTTCATCCGCCATTTTGTTTCAAAATGGCGGCCATTTAAAAAATTTTAAAAAATTTAAAATTTGAAATGTGGTACCAAAAAATTGAAAATGGAAAAATATTTTTTTCTTATGTATTTGACCTTTATACAAAGACTCCGTAGCAGTTTTTGTTTTGTCTATATCTTAAAAAATGGCTGAGTTATAGCATTTTGAATTTCTAGCAAAGCTGACATTTTGGAACGTCCTGAATTTTGTCACGCGATAAAAGGCGTATTTATGAACCGATTTAGATGTAACTTCGTTTATACATAGTACAGACCAATGTCTCGAACGAGTTCGTTGGCCAGCTTCATCCGCCATCTTGTTTAAAAATGGCGGCCATTTAAAATTTTAAGAAAAATTTAAATTTGAAATGTGGTAGCAAAAAATTGAAAATTGAAAAAATATTTTTTTCTTATGTGTTTGACCTTGATAAAAAGATTCGGGAGCAGTTTTTGTTTCGTCTATATCTTAAAAAATGGCTGAGTTATAGCATTTTGAATTTCTAGCGTGGCTGACATTTTGAAACGTCCTGATATTTGCCACGTGATAACAGACGTATTTTTGAACCGATTTGGATGTACCTTGGTGTGTACATAGTACATACAAATAACTCAACCGAGTTCGTTGACCAGCTTCATTCGCCATCTTGCTTCAAAATGGTGGCAATTTAAAAAATTTTAAAAAAAATTAAATTTAAAATGAGATACCAAAAAATTGAAAAATGAAAAAGATTTTTTTTGTATGTGTTTGACCTTAATACAAAGATTCCGGAACAGGTTTTGTTTCGTCTACATCTAAAAAAATGGCTGAGTTATAACATTTTGAATTTCTATTGTGGCTGACATTTTAAAACGACCTGATATTTGTCACGCGATAACAGGCGTATTTATGAACCGATTTGAATGTAACTTGGTCTGTAAATAGTACATACCAATGTCTCGACCGAGTTCGTTGGCCAGCTTCATTCGCCATCTTGTTTCAAAAGGGTTGCCATTTAAAAAAAAAAATGTAATTTGAAATTTAAAATGAGGTATTAAAAAATTGGAAAATGAAAAAGATTTTTTTATGTGTTTGGCCTTGATGTAAAGATTCTGGAGCAGTTTTTGTTTCTGAAAATATGTTTTTTTGTTTATATCTTAAAAAGTGGTTGAATTATAGCACTTTGAATTTCTATCATGGCTAACACTTTGAAACGATCTTGTATTTGTCACGCGATACCACACGTATTCGCCTATTTCGATGGAAGAAGGTATGTGGATAGTATACATCAATATCTCGACCAAGTTCGCTGGCCAGCTTCATCAGCCATCTTGTTTCAAAATGGCGGCCATTAAATTAAAAAAAATTATATTTAAAGTGAGGTGCAAAAAAATTAGAAATTGAAAAAGGTTTCTTTCTTAAGTATTTGACCTTGATATAAGGATTCAGGAGCATTTTTTGTTTGTCTTTATCTTAAAAAATGGCTTAGATATAGCAATTTCAATTTCTAAAGTGGGTGACATTTTGAAAAATCTGATTTTTTGCCTGCGACAGCACTCGTATATATCAACCGATTCCGATATGAGTGAGCATGTGCACAGCAATTACTAAGGTCTCGACCAAGTTCACTGGTAAGCCTCATCTACCATGTTGTCTTAAAATGGCAGGCACTTTAAGAAATCGCCGAACTTGGCAGCCAAATATAAGTGACTTTAAATAAAAGCAGCTTGGATAAAGCTGACTAATTTCGTGAAATTCTCATTCATAATGATTTAGTATTGATAAAAATTAGTATTGAATCTCCTACATTCGGTTTCCACTTAATTGAGCTTCGTGTGTTTGAATAATATAAGTTGGCTTTTTAAAAATAAGGAATATGAAAGCTACCTCTTCCTCCCGGCACTGGCCGGAAGGACTTTTTAAATTTTGGATAAGGCGAGTTTTGAAACTCATGTCCTCATTTTCAATCTTAATAAAATGTTCTGAAGTTTCTTTGGTAAAGAGCAATAAGTTCTAATTTAATAATAATGTACAATTTTAGACCAATTAGAGATCTAATGTTTTTTAGAAATAATAATTATTTTTTATTATAAAGAATTTTGAAAAGAGTTTAAATTTTATAAATTTCTATTGGTAGGTGGAAAATTGGAATATTTCGTTTTTCCGTGACATTTTTATTTTCGTAAGTCAAGAAAATTCGACTCACCCCGTTGTTCCATTTGTTCGACATTGTGATTGCCTGAGCACGTATCTTGTAGGAAGAAGATTTGTGTCCAGTAGGTAATGATTGTCCAACAGCGTCGAGTCTAATCCTGCTTCAGAGGCAGCATTTCGTATGTGGGAGTAGTCTGTCGCATCTATGGATGCCGGGAGGGGATAAGGTCGATATTTATTGCCTATGAGACACTGAAAAGAAAGATGTAATCTCTTTTATTATCAGACATTAAATTAACATCCATAAATACAGTAGAACCCTGCTAAACCGAAAAGCCGGCTAATCCCAACAGAAAGTAATTTGAAATTAGAAGAAAAATAAATGAAATTGTAGTAAAAATAAATAAAACCGGTCAAGTGCGAGTGTAGGCGATAGCACCGGTCTTGAAAGTGACTGCATAATACTAGAATGATTTGGAAAATTCTTGCTTCAATGATGATGCGGGTTAAAAACTTAACATAGCGTGCCAGTCCCTTGAAGCTTGTTGTTGCTGCCAGTCCGTTGAAGCTTGTTGTAAACAACAAGCTTCAAGGGACTCGTAGTCGTTGATACACTGCGCTTATTCAACAACACATCTGGCGGGGAAGCTGTCCAGTGCACGTTCCAGTCTCGAGCGCCCTCTCTCAAACAATTGTTAAAAACGGAGAAAACCGCGAGTATTATTCTCGCAAAGAGGGTTCCATACAATAAATATATGAATTAGTAACTGAGCATTGCATTACACAAATATATCATTAAAAGTTGCTATCTAGGCTTTAAAAGCCGATGCCGCATGGAGTACGCCGCCTGTGTCTTTGTGTACGTCCACATCGCCCGTGATTTAGAGGTTAATATCTCGGCTAATTATCGACTATTTTTTTTCTCGAATAATCATTATAAACAATACTTTTACACTTTTGTGACGATAGGTACCTCCAGCACTTTTCAGCTCCTTTGCTGAAAGTCCGCAAATCGAAATGTGTGTAACGAAAAAATGCCATTTTCTCAAAAACAATGTGACCTAGGGTAATCGCTATAGTTCTCCTTCAAGGTTTAAATTAACTTCTACTACCCCTAATTTTTTCATAATTTTACTTTCCGTTCTGAAATAGAGGGGAAGGGGGACATATTTTTGCATTACATTTTTGACGATATATCCGAAACAATAATAGTACGAGATTCGGTATAAGAAATATATACCCTCATTTGTTATTTAATGATAATAAAGAATATATGCTAGAAAATGTATACATTGATACATCGCAAATAGGTTGCCTAGCTAAATCACGTGCCGATAATGTTAAACAATAAAGTGTTTAATTAAATTTTTTTAGGTTGCCTTATCAAAAAGTTTCCTGAATCCACGGTTGCCTAGATTTAAGATGTTCAATTTTCTGCATGAGTGTTGAGAGTGACAGAGAAGCGTTGCGCGCGCAATTCCATTTGACAGACAAAGATGCAGCGAATTCTTTTTATGATTTCTCCGATAGTGTAAATATTAACGATGATATCAAATATTTTTTCACTCACACATTCATTTATCAATCATTAATTAATGCATAATTATGAAATAATAAGTTTTTCCGTTCAAAATGTCCGCTTTTCAAAAGGAGATTTTTTTCGATCGTTTAAGCGCGCATTAAATACTTATAAAAGTTAAATAAAATATCCCATAATGATATAAATATTTTTATTTTAACACATAAATTTATCAATAGCAAAAAACAAAGTTTTTATATAAAACACTTATTCAGATTCAAAATCGTCAGAAGTGTCGATGTCACAATCTAATTCTAATTCTTCATCGTTTTCTCTGTTTCTCGATTCTCTTAATACGTCGTTAACTTGTAAGGGTGTTGTGTCCCCTTTTAACCACGTAGGCTTCAAATAACCATCCAAAAACCAACCACAATGTTCAGGATTGACTTTAATGCAGCATGCATCGGTTGCATGAAGCCACATAGAATTAACATATATTGTGCGCAAAATTTTCTGTTTCAGTGTGATCCAGCACGGTGGTATCATATTGGAGTCGATGCGTTTAATCTCCTTCATGAACTGTTCTTTGTCTTTGTTCACTGAATATGTTTTTTGGAACAGCTGATATCTAGCGTCATTGATATTATAACATTGCTTGATCCCATAAAGAAGGGCAGTAAACTCCTGAACAGGTTGAATTTTATCTTCTAGGAGTACATCTACTGGATCCGTCAATGATGCGAATATTTCCTGGAAATCCGTTCGTCTTGAAAATATTTTAAAAGGCTTGGCTTTCCCTTTATTATAAAAGCCGTTTTGTAAACGGTGTATAGATTAGCATACAAGATGGGACGGGACGTTTACGGTAAAATCTGTAATGGCAACAGTACTAGCGTCACTACCTACAAGAGGAACGAATTAACAAGCCTTCGAAAACCTATGTTGATGAAATCTGTTTACGCTCTATGTTTTGCATATTTATTCTTTCCTAAACGAAGCAAAGCGGCAGACGATATTGTATTTATGTTTGATTTTTTTTAATCGTACTTGTTCGTTCAGCTTTAACTTACAAAATGATAATTATAATAATATAAAGAAAATCCCAGAAAATTTTGTTGAAAACGTAAACATGTAAGTTAATGAGATAAAATTGTAATAAATTAAATTCGGGTATTGCGTTAATTTATTCACATCGAATACAATTTTACCAAGTGTAATATCAGTATCTCTATGTTTTGTTTTTTTTTAAACTTTTAGATTTATATAATTCTAAAAATTTGCAAAAAAGAATTTTTCCTTATCTGTAATTTTATTTTTATTTCTTACATGTTAATATCATAAATATTAATGACAAACAAACGCAATAGATCTTTCAGAAAATAGTGTCAAAGTGGACGTTTTGAAACGAATTTTAGCGTGAAAGGAGAAAACCCACTCAAGAAAGCATGAAAAACGTGTTTGACACGTGATCCAAATCGCTTCTAACTCAATAGGTAATTGATGGATCAAAAAATGGAAAATACAGATCGATTCCAAATCGCTTCCATGGTCAGGCTTTCCAATTTGATATCTTTCCGTTAAAAAATGAATTTGTAAACGTGTCAAACCGTTTTGCGCTTGTTGAGAAGAGCAGCCTTAAGCCAAGTGGAATAAAAATTCAGAGGGCAGTGGACATTAGAAACCAAATCCCTCTATTTTCAATGGTTTCATTTGAAAATTGGCAGACTTGTAAAAGGCAAGCTCAAATAGTTATATTCGAAATTTGGTGATAAAATAATAAAAAGTTTTTGAATTATTCAATTTTTAATATAACGAATAATTGTCATATTTTAAATTGTCCCATACGCATTTCTTTTGCATAAAATACGACAATATTTACTCATGAGATACTTTTCAATTCCTACTATTAGCTCACACTCTCCCTATATTTATTTATATATTTATCATGTTCAAATTTTCAATCGTTAATAAAATACTCTTTATTCATCCTATCAAGTTGAAATAATTTTTTTAAAACTTGTACTGGATAACACTTGATGTTAATACAGTTTTTTCGAATATTAATTAATTAATTAAATTTTAATTAATTAATTTTAGTTTTGCATGGTAAAAAAAATGGCGGCCATTGGTTATTGAAGATCAATTTTTCAATAAGGGGTTGCCATAGGGGGGACCCTGTTTTGCCGCCAAATACCGCCAAGTTTCTCGCCAACTTGGGGATATATCGCCAAATTTGGCGGCCAAAATGAGCCGCCAAAAGTAACGCCAACTTGGCGATATCTTTAATATTTCGCCAAATTCCCATAGAGTTCCATTGTAAACCTATTTGTTTATAGAAAATCAACCAATTGAGATATTTTAATGCAACAAAAACTAATATTAGCTTAAGGGATTATATTAAATTTTTCTTTGATGGCCTAAGTAGGAATTGACTTTAAAAACAAAATTTTTATATTACTTGTTATACATTACAATGGAAGTTAGCATGAATTGCAAAAGTTAGCTGAATATATAAGTAGAAGAGGAATATTTTGATAATTATGCTTCGTTTTTTCAAAAAAGTAGCTCTATATTTTCATATTCACATAAATTTCTACATTAAAATATTCCTGAAATGCAGCTTTTTATGCTAATATTTATTTATTATTGTACAGAGGATATAAAACATAAATTCTAAAAGAATCTGATAACTAGGAATGCGCATGCAACATTTCATAATTTTAAAATATGCGAAATTTTCACTTATGAGAAAACAGCACTTTAAGTAAAACAAACTGCATAAATACACACAGTTGTTACAAATATAAAAGGTTATACTTTTACGAAGAAGCATCAGAATTAAAAAAATCTTTTTGCAGCAGATAAATTTGAGCATCTAGTTTCATAATTCTGGGAAAGAAAAAAAAATATTTCTTTGTCAAATTTCGTGATTTTGAATGTCCACTATCACCTTAATTTCATCGAGGCTGGATCCTCTTTCATTTCGTGCTTTCTCCAGGGTTAGTGGCTTATGAAAAATATATCACCGTGTGCTGCAGTTGCAGTCTTGTCAATATATAAGAGTGAGAAGTATGCCTCTAAAATCCGTCGTGGATGCAAGGTTCTCCAAGTTCCCTATGAATTATACCTTTGGAGGTGCCTAGTGGTAAAGGTATCGTCACTTACTTGATCAAGTTTCTAAATTACGAGACCAACTCCAGTAGTGCAAGCCGCCCTTCGGTTGCTCGGCACGATGTATAGATATGCGATGCAGCGTGAAAATAAACAAGCAAATTTACTTTAAGTAACCGCCAGCGTAGAACTAAAACAAAGTAAAAGTGAGTTGTTTTTAAGACGGCATAAAGGCTTGTCCAGCAGACCGCCGCCATGTGGCGATTTAGCCCCGTTTCCAGGCACTCAAAACCGTAAAACTGGGTTAAAGTACGGTAGGTAGGAGCCTTGCATTCTGTTGGTTTTACGCCTCTAAGCCAAGCTAAATAAAAATTCAGCAATTAAAATTTCGAATTACTATGAAACTTAACACAGAAACTCCCTGAAAATTAAAGTTTTCGAATAATTTAAGGGTATACATTTTTGTTAGCAAATCATTTGTGTTCATTTTATTATGTAGATAACACCTGATGGAACATTTACGAATGCCAAATATGATTAGCCGTTGTTATCTTTTGATTAGCACTTATTTGTTTTCCCGAACAAACGATGCTTAAAATTGTTGAGATGGTACGTTTTATGTTCCGTTTCTGTATATGTTTTGTAATACTTTTCAAAAAGTACTTAAATTCTATTTTGATAATCAATTCTAATATCAATAATTATCTTAAATAAGTATCTTAGTGCTTATTTTATAACAGAGTGCGTAGAGGGGCTTATATTTGGATAGCGCTATTTCTGAATAGTAATTTTCATTTTATTAAATCGCTGAGTTCTGCAAAGAAATAAGCCGCAGAATACTACTTGGAAAAAGTGGTATTGAAATAATTAGCACACTGTATAAGAAAGTTATTGTATTTTAGTTTATTAGTATTAATGCTTAAGTACAAGCTCGCGATACTTTTTCTATTAGTCTTCTAAAAAACCGAATCTTTAATAACTGTGTGATTCTCCTAATAAAAATCAATAAGAAAATTAAACAAATCCCTTTCTTTCCGAAAAAGCCAAGGCGCACATGAAATAAATTATATTACATATGTTTACTTATATCATTTGCTCTTACTTATTTCTTTACTTTAATAAATTAAGACCATTCTTTTATTGTTATTGAAGATAAAAGAATGAATAAGGAGACCCAATACAAAAGAATGATTTATGTATTTGTTCGCTGCTGTATATCATCAAATGAAAGATGAAAGAAAATTGTATTGTGTTACATTTTTATAGCAGTCTCCAAAATATTATTTAGTATGTTTTGGTGATAGTAAAATAGACAAATATTTTCGCACAGTGACTTCATGTTATGTAATAACATACTTCATGTTATGATCTTTAAATACATAATTTTCTATTATATTCTATTATATTATGTATTATATATAATACATAATTTTCTAATTTTCTATTAATACATAATATATAATTAATTATACCCGTTCGGGTCTGGGGTATATTAATAGTACATATCTTTTCATTGAGTGTTATTTTGCCTTAACAAATAATTTTGTTATTATCTACATGAAGTAATAGTAGTATATGTCTATGCATTTCTTACTGTGCCTTCATTTATGTTTTGCTATATAGTAATAATAATAATAATAATAAAAGTTTTTTTAATCCCCTTTGGGCCGTTGGCGATTTCTTTATTTTAAACATATATTTCATTCTTTAAATTTGAAATATTGGCTACTTTTCTGAACGAATCCTGCGTAATAAAACGCAAAAAATATTAGAAAGTAGTAATATATGTTAAACCCTGTTGTAATACGATATTTTCCAACCGTCTCCAAAAATTCCTCCTTAGCCCATTGTCTTATAATTGAAGAGCTGAGTGGATGAACATGTTATGCTACATTTTCTAATTTTTTTTTTTTATATATCTTTTGGATGAAAGCGTTATGAGGTATACTATCACATAGTGAAGCTAAAATACTAAGATTCTATTTAGTCTTGAAGATTTAAGACATTATACATTAATATTTAATATTTTAATATTTAATAATGTCAATAATAATAATAATTTTTATTATTTGAAAATTAAATATGAATACGTTTTTCTGAGAGAGTTTAGTACCATACCTGTTAATATTTTAAACACATGGTATCAAACAGAAAATAAATCATTAAAATTTACAGCAAAAACTTTCACCTCAAATTTCTTGAAATGTAATTTTTGTTACTTAACATGTTCTTCCACTCAGCTCTTCAATTATGAATTGAACAGTACGCAAAATAACTACATTCGTCATGGATTTTATACAACGACATATTTTCTTTTTAACTTCAGTAAATCTATTTGGATAGCTACTATTAAAGCTGTTCTCAAATCCAAAAGGGCAACTTTATGACATAAGTTTTAATTTATTTTTGTTCGGAAATGCATAAGCTAGCATCTGCTAGAAACTAGCAGATATTGTTGTTCAGAAACTATGTAAGAGAACTGTTTTTTTCGGGGTTTTTTTTGCAAGCGCAATAGATCTTTCAGAAAATAGTGTCAAAGTGGGCGTTTTGAACCGAATTTCCGAGCGAAAGAAGAACAATCACTCAAGAAAGGGTGAAAAGCGTCTTTGTCACGCGATCAAAATTGCTTATAACTAAATAGGTAATTTATTGCTCAAAAAATGGAAACATAGTTCGATTCCAAATCGCTTCCATAGTCAGGCCTTTCCATTTTATATCTTTCTGTTAAAATATGAATTTGTAAATGTGTCAAAACATTTTGCGCTTGTTGAGTAAGTTACCACTCTTTTCCTGTTTAAATTATTTATTTTAAAATGCATCTTAAAAGACTTCAGATTTGAATGAGTTTTGCATTACAAACACTTTGTTTTTGTTCACTAGTTTATAGCGAAAATTATTTCTACCGAGTGAATGCGTAATACTATATTTTACGAGTCAACGTTGACATTTTATGATTCTATTTGAAATATAAATATGAAATACGTGAGAATGTTTGAGAAAAATATTTTCCGTTGAGAACATCCTTAAGATTATTAACGTAAATATATTTTTTTCTCTCAAAATCGAAAACAAAATCGGACCCGAAAGGGTTAAAATACACTGTCCAAAAAGGACAAATGTTTCTTAATCTAGGATAACATAATGTAACCACGAATTAGAACCACGAATTCCATTATTAGATAAAATAAAGTTCTTTGAGCAGAGTCCGTTGATTCACAGTCTCTTGGAGTTTCGGTATAGTAGTTATATAAAATTTTCATTTTCTAACTATAAACTAACGAAATTGATATTCTGTTAAATTCCTTTTATTCTGTTGACAATAAATTAATTGTATATGCATGTTACCAGTCTCCTTCTGTTTAAATTACTTCTTTTAAAATGTATCTTAAAAGCTTTCGGATTTGAATGAGTTTTGTATTACAAACATTTTTTTTTGTTTCACTAGTTTATAACAAACATTATTTCTACCGAGTGAATGCTAACTACTATTTTACGAGATAATGTTGACATTTTATGATTCTATTTGAAATACAAATATGAAATGCGTCCAGAAAATTTGAGAAAAATATATTCAAGGTTTCTTTTGACAAGAAAACGACGTGTAACTTTCTACTATCTATTCCATGTATGTAATAATACTATAAAGAGAAAAAGTATTGAAAAGCAAGTTCGATAATATCTGAGAATATTATAAATATGAAAAAGCTTTTTTAAAATGTTGTATGTTATTGTAGGATAATGCATGATTTTTGAAAAAAATATTACGATACATATTTTGTTTATGGTGCATTGTCCAAAACTATTTTCTATTTTATTCTTCATATGTATATCTTCCTATATAGGTTCGATTTTCGCACAAAGAAATATGAGTAGTTATTCTCTGAAAAAAAAAAAATCATCTTTGAAAAATATTTAGCAGTTAATGAAATATATATAAATACAATACTGTCGTTCAAAGGATCAGTCGGTCCATTAAAGATGAAAACCATTAGGATTTTCCCAATAAGCCTGGTTTGACAGGAAACAACTTATTGGTAGTCGAAAATATCGTACAAGAATCTTTGGAGAATTTTCCTCAAACTTTAGATTCAGTTAGGTTTTGGCGTAAATTACCCAACAGGTGGAGTTACTACGCTGCATTTTGCAGAATTTACACGATTTTAGCGATAGTCCTATCTCAAGAACTAATGCACGGAATACCATATCTTTAGAATAGTCATGATGGGCATAGATTGCCATTTAATTTTGGCTCTGTGATAGCGAATTTTGAAGTATTAACGTGTAGGAGAGGGAAGAAAAGTTTTAGGATTGGCACATCAGACTAGATATAATTCCAGCTTATCGGGAATTGGATTATTATACCGCAGACCAGGCCCCTACCTGTCGGGCAATATGCCTAGATTAACGAGTTTTATACCTGGCCGCGGGGCGGAAGCCGCTTGTTTGCCTCATGCGGAGATTTACTTGATAGTATACCTTATCTTTTATGTATAGTATACCTTAGTATTACTTCTCTTATAGTATACCATATCTTACCTTATGCTGTATCGCTTTTTATTTTATCACTTTTGTTACTGTGTTGGTCAGTTCTAGATTGCTATTAATTATGCTGTTTGGATTTGTTCGTACGTTGTCGAAAATAGATGGGAAACTAGTTTGACTTTATTAGTGAAATTTAAAGACATGAGCTTTAAAGATATGAAGAAAAAATAATTTCTTTTCATTTGATGAGAGAGAGAAAAAAATAAGATAAACTAAAATACAGGAATTCTGCTTTTTCCGAGTTAAGTGTCGCTTCCGATGAAAAAAAAAATATATAGATATGTATGTATATAAATATAGATAGTTCAGTTTTAAGATTCCAAACACACGCTTTTATTTTATATAAAATGACGTCATCCGCATTGGCTAAAGAATTTTTTATTTACGATCCAATCTTAAACAACATCTGCAGTAAAATATGCATAGGACGTGACTATCGCTGAATAATACACAAATCCAAAAAAATAGATTTCGTCATTCAAGAAACTGGACAAAAAAAAAATCGGCTATCTCATGATTCATATGCCTTCATCTGTTTGTAATCTTAATATACATACTTAAAATTAAATTTAGTTTATAGTAGTTTCCTGTTTTATCAGAAATCATTCATTTATATTTTTTCAAAATAGCACGTATTTTAATTACATTTTTTTTTATAGTTTTTATGAGAAAATGGCAACAAAAAGATATAATTGCTCTTTTTCAACTATTTTCCCTTTACTTTCTACAGAAATGGAGTACTTCAGCTGCCAAAATTAAACAAATGGTGCTAAAAACTACAAAAAAAATTAATATCTCAAAATTAAATGGAGATGCAGTTTTCAAACAAATTACATTTAAAAGTACTTTTTTATCCAATAAGACAGTATAAAAATTGAAAATGTGGGATGCTTAGAAGTTTAAAAAATTGCATTACAGATTATTCCGTACAATGATATATCTGCTTTGTTTTATGGCTGGTGTATACAACGTAACGCTATCTTTTGGAGACGACACATTAATAGGCGGGAGAAAGAGATAGCATACCAGGGGCTAAAAAAGAAATGTCTAGGGGGAGGAGTTGCTCACTTTTCTACGGAACTTAACCGATCTGCCTATAAGGACGGTCATCGCTACTCGTGTTTGATTTCGTCATTTAGAACCTTGATCAGGTGACGAGATCTTCACCTGACTAGGCACCTCCAGAGGTATAATTCATAGCGAATTTGGAGGACTTTGCACCCACGACGGATTTTAGATTCACACTTCTCACTCTTATCTGTTGGCAAAAATGCAACCGCAGCACAAGGTGGAATATTTTTCATGAGCCACCAACTCTGGGGCAAACACGAAATGAAACAGGATCCAGCCTCGATGAAATTAAACATACATATATGTAACTTTGGAAATTTTTGTTGAAATTTTCACACTCCTGTAATTTCAGTAATTCGAAATTGTAATTGCTGAATTTTTATTCAACTTGGCTCAGAGGTGTCTGTTGCCGCAGCCTTGCCGCCAGATAACAGTGAGAAGTGTTAAACCTGGCATCGTCCAGGTGCCTCATTGGTAGAGCATTGGCGCGTAATGTCAAGGATCCTGGTTCGAGTCTAAACTTGGACAATTTTCCCTCTTTCGATTTTTTATGCCTCTAAGCCAAGTCGAATAAAAATTCACCAATTAAAATTTCGAATTACTAAAATGAAACATTCTACAACAATTTCGCTCCATATTGAAAACCAGTAATTATATCAACTATACGAGATACGAGTTTACTTCTTACATCTTTCCCTAAGCCCATAGCATGATGTTTTTTGAAATATCATTTTTAATAAATTGAGTAACAATAAACCCGTAACTGGAGACGGGAGTCAAAATGACTCCGCGTTGTTCTTTGGCTCTGATTATCACGTGGTTTTTCTCCTTGAATAAAATGATTTCCTCAGTGCCGTCAAGTAGTTCTTTTATCATTACATGATTTCCAGAATATATTGCATTTCCAAAATAAATTCCAATGCTGTTTACAAAAGACAAAAAAGAAAAATAACATTGGAGTATTTTTGACTCTATGTCTCTGATCGCGTAAGGAAATTCATGTCTCCAGTTACGGGTAAAGTATTTTTTTAATAACATGGAATATAATAAATGGAGGACTTTGCACCCACGACAGATTTTACACGCACCAAGTCCCACGTAGCGTACGTGGCATCAGAAATTAGATTAAAAACCAATTGGAAAATTCCATCCTTACATACAAAAAATCATGTTTGAGTTAAACAAACGAGTGAAAAAATTGAGATTTGCTTTACAGAAAATTACAAACATCTTAATCACCTCATTGCAAGAAAAAAAAGAAACTTTATCCTTTCATAGATATCCAGAATTAATGAATGCCAAATTAGTGAATGAAATATACTGCGATAAGAAATAATCCCAGAGTTTCTCTTTGCAAAAGTTTTTTTTATCATAATCAGAATGTCAGCATCATTTTTCTAAAAAAAGAAAATATTTCATAGATTCTGTAGATTGTAATTAAAAAGTCATTCTGAGTGTAACAAGAAGTGATAACAAGAAATATACGGTTTGATTGGATTTTTTATTTCACAAACCTCATTTAAAGAACCGTAAACGAAAAAAAAAAAAAAAAAAAAAGAAAGAAAGTATTGCAAATCCTCCACTTTCCCATTTCTATTTCCTACTTGTTTTTGTACAATAATTATTTTGACTTAAAAACTTTTCAATAAACTGAATGAAAATCTCTAGTTGTTTCACAAATTGAAACTAATTATAATTGATGCTGCATTTCAATTTTAAAAATAAAGAATTTTGAAATTTGTTTATTTTTTATCGCTATTCTAACCAATGAGAACGCATCATAATATGGTAAATTAACCGTTATTTAGAATAATAATTGAGTGACTGGGCAGATATTTAGTAGTGTAGATTTGGTGTCGTCCCATGTACACTGTAAAAACAAAATCTGTAATTCTACCAATGTAAAGTTACAGAAATCTGTATACTTATTAAAATTTTACTGTACAAAAAAAGATAAAAATCTACAAACTATTTTTTGTAAAGCTACAGAAATCTGTATCATTACAAAAGAATCTACTAAAATTACAATAATCTCACTAAAATTTTATCTGAACACGGGTTGTAGTTACATAAAAAGTTCTAGGAATCTCAACTTCCTAAAAAATCCTTAGTAATCTTAGAGATTTTTTGATTTACGGTGCAAAAGTGTATCTGTTACACGAATTTTTGTTGTTGCCGTTACATAAAAAGTTCTAAAAACCCCAGTTTCTTAGAGAAATTTTAGTATTTTTGCAGATTTTTTTACAGTGTACTTTCACGTCTTTTGACAGTGCTGCTTCTAACTTGTAAGTTTTTTTAAAACAAGTAATATAAAAATTTTGTTTTTAAAGTCAATTCCTACTTAGGCCATCAAAGAAAAAATTAATATAATCCCTTAAGCTAATATTAGTTTTTGTTGCATTAAAACATCTCAATTTGTTGATTTTCTATAAGCAAGTAGGTTTACAATGGAAGTCTATGGGAATTTGGCGAAATATTAGAGATATCGCCAAATTGGCGTCGCTTTTGGCCGCCAAATTTGGTGATATATCGCCAAGTTGGCGACAAACTTGGCAGTATTTGGCGACAGAACAGGGTCCCCCGATGGTAACCCCTTATTGAAAATACTTTCATTGATCTTCAATAACCAATGGCCGCCATTTTGTTTCCCATGGAAAACTAAAATTAATTAATTAAAATTTAATTAATGAATTAATATTTGAAGAAACTGTATTAACGTCAATTGTCATCCAGTACAAGTTTAAAAAAATTTATTTCAACTTGATAGGATGAATAATGAGTATTTTATTAACGATTGAAAATTTGAACAAGATAAATAAATAAATAAATAAATATAGGGAGAGTGTGAACTAATAGTAGGAATTGAAAAAGAACTATAAATTCAACAATAAATGCCAAATATATCCTAAAGCAAGAGTAAAGAATTGTATGATACAGATAATATCAAGAAATATTTCTCGAAAAGAATGGATTAACGTTACATGTCACATAAAATATCACGTTTTTTAAGAGTAAAGAATTGTATGATACAGATAATATCAAGAAATATTTCTCGAAAAGAATGGATTAACGTTACATGTCACATAAAATATCACGTTTTTTAAGAGTAAAGAATTGTTTGATACAGATAATATCAAGAAATATTTCTCGAAAAGAATGGATTAACGTTACATGTCGCATAAAATATCACGTTTCTTCCCTATTTGACTTACCAGGAAAAAACAGCCTAAGGACGATTTGTGACAGTCTTCTATATCTCTAAGGTGGTCAGCGATAGCTTGTGGAGCGATGATAGCGTCCTCTTCGCCGCCATTCTGTATGTCCACTAGTTGAATGTCTACTCCAACTGAAGACCATTCGCGTTGTAGTTGAGGAACAACTACATCATGAAGTTGACGTCGTTCAAGCTCCCAATCTAAAATAACACACACACAAAAAAATCTTACAATTATAGAATTATTTCTTGTCAGAAGTTGCATATTCATTAACAGACAGCGGATTATACTCTTTGAAAAACTGCCGAAATAAAAAATTTCGAAATATCTTGCTAAAATAAAAAAAAAATGTATTTATAACTTTTAATGAAAAAACACATTATTTGTAAATTCAGAACCTGTTTACTTTCAATTTTATTATATCTAATAATTTGTAGTCAAATTAATATTAAACATTTGAAAAAAGTGTACTATTTATGATAAATTTCATCTCATTGCTAGTCATTCTTGCTGCAGTACACAGGTACATATTTCTCAACTGTTAGATTTTGACTTTTACCATCTAAAACGGAGTTCTTAACATTTTTTTCTGTTCTATGGACCCCTTGCATGAACAGATGAAAGGTATTAAAATCCCATTTCAAATTACAAATTTAATTAATTTCCAATTAAGTATTTTCATGTATAATTCTGAATCTGTCCCAGAAAGGTTGTTTCATTGGTCTAACAAATTTTACTCAGACATTAAATTGTATCCAATTTTATGATTGAAAATGCATACAGCGGGGTTTCGGTCGAACCCAGGGTTTAGCTCGGTTAGAAGCTATTAAACCAATTAATCATTATACGCGTCCATATCACACATTTTATTATACAGGGTGTTGAATAATTCGACCAACAAATTTAGAGGGGTGATAATAGGAATCATGAGGATGCAAAATTGACATAGAACATGGGGTCTAAAGTCACTTATTCAGTCACAAATACAGTGTGTTTCATCTTAACTGAACTTGGGTTGACGGAAATAATTTTAAGAAAAATAAAAACATTGCAATAAAAATGCAACGATATGTACCTTGTTTTGTGTGAAATGCAATAACATCACGAAAAAGTCTGTAAAAACAGGGTGCTCAAGCAATGGATGATACACTGTAAAAAAAAACCCGGACTAAAATATGCAAATTGTACTGGCAATCGAGACGCTAGTACTATTTCCGTATTTTAACGAAAATTTTACCCGGTAAATTCCAGAATAAACGGTCAAGTGCGAGCATTACTCGCGTACAGAGGGTTCCGTAGAATAAATATATGAATTTGTAATTGTATTATATATATATATATATATATATATAAAGTTGCTAAAAGAATACTAAGACTTTTTAAAAAACTATATAACGTAGGGCTGGGTATAACTGTATATATTAGAAAAGTGTAAATGGGTATACCATGAAAGTTTAAAGAGATATATGGAACAATATCAAATATAGCTATTCGTATAACTCTTTTTTTAATATTATCCTAATCTGTTTATGATGAACTTAATTCGGTACTGACAATAAAGGCAGTGCATAGTTAAACTTCATTTGGCATTTCATGAAACTAAATTCAGCGTAGTAATAACCTTTATTTCTACAGTGTATCTAAAACAAAACCTTTATTCAAAGTTTAAATTTGGCATTGTGCTAAGCGCGCTTCGAATTGAGGTCTCAAAGTTGCAACGCCGCCTTAGTCAGTGCCGCGTTTTTCCAGATAGGTGTTTAATTAACTTTTAAAGTCACTCGAGGCGTATTGAGTGATACAATCAATGCAAACTATCTCGAATCTCACAGTATTTATGCGATTCATTCCAATTAAATCTTTCGAGGGCGATGCCCTTAAAAAACGGACACCTAATTTTAATTCCAAAACAGTCCAAAATGTGGATCATCCAGTACACTGCTGGCGCGTATAATGGAAAATTTTACCGCTTTTTTTATATTACTACATTTACAACAATGGTGAATATGTCTACTAAAAGTTTTATTATAATGTACTTCAGTTTTCTGAAAGTTATTACCGTGAACTCAAATTGAGTTAGGGTAGAATATCCTGTATTTTTGATTAAATACGTAGTTAACGATCCCATGTTCTATGATAATTTTTCGTGTTCTTGACACCTACTATCACCCCTTTGAATTGCTGGTGGAATTCAGCCACACCCTGCATAAAATAACAAATAGAATCTTTCGCAAATCCCAAAGTAATTTTTTTAAAAGGGAAAATAATATTTTTCAAGATAGAATAGATTCATTCCTCGTATAAAAATCTACTAAAAATTATTCTGTTTCGAATTGTGTGTGTACGCTCTCACTAAAAGGTAAAGTGGTTTTCTGTACATACATTTTTATTCAGTTCAGACACAATTTATTGCAATTGCGGATATTATACAGGGTCTAATCTAAGTACTAATCTAAGTTCACTCTCACCGCTGACCAATGGCTAATTCCTAAACCATTAGGCATAGACATATAATTCCAGTTACAAGTGTTTTAAATGAGGTAAAGAAGTACTTTAAAAACGATTTGGGTGAATAAAACATGTCTTAAAAAATTACGAAATTTAAATTTTTTACGATCTCCCGGTCCTATAAGTTATATTTAGTGAAAGTATCCTATAGTATCCTATTACACTAAGAACGAAGACAAAAAAAGTCCCATTCTTCTACGATTAAAACTGAATGAGTGATAGATATTTAACGTTGAAGCTTTTTTTTCGCTGCGAAACATGAGTCATTTACAAATTTAATATAAATATAAATAATCGACAGATAAAAAAATAATGAGAGCAAAATTAACATTACAACATAAATTTCAAATCAATATTCACTCTGACATATTAAAGAAAAATAAAACAACTTGTAATAAAAATATAAATTAAAAAGTAACAGAATTTTTGCTAAATGAAATGATGAAAGGCCACAGTCTCAATTCTTTACAAAATGATATATATTTTAAAATGCTATTAGATTATCTAATCTAAAACTTAATTGTTAAAAATTAAAGTTATCTTAAAACTTGCTTTAAGTGACTCCCTTTGGTTGCAATGCAGAAATATACACGCAAAACAAATCCTTCTAATAAATTAAGCACTTTATGCAGGATCTCTCAAAGCATGGCCCAACTAATCTGTGTTCACATGGAGTCATGTAATTCAAAGTTTCATAACTCGGTCAATTTTAGTGTTAGATAAATTGGACTTTTTTTTGTCTTACTTGTTAGTGTAATAAGAAATTTTTACTAAATATCACTTATAGGACAGAGGGACAGTATACAAATTTAAATTTCGCAACTTTTTAAGAAAAGCTTGTATTGACCCTAACGACTTTTAAAATAATTTTCTACCTCATTAAGTTTTTTTTTTTTTTTTGTAATTAGAACTATATTTCTATGGCGAACGCTTTAGAAATTAGCCATTGGACTCCGTTGAGAGTGGACATCCTCTATTATCAATTTACAGAAAAATACAAAATATTGGATAAAGTAAGTTCTTATTAAAGAGCAAATTATGTTTTGTGCATTTATTTTTATATGGTAATATTACGTTATACATGGTGTTTCAAAGTTATATGTCAGACATGTAAAGGAAGATAGAGGTGACTTTAATAAGCAGATTTCGTGTAGGAATGTGGGTGCGGAAGTGCAGCGTTGAGGCAGTAGAGGGCGCTGTTGAGTTCGACGCATGAAAGCGCCTCGCTGACTTCAGTCGTCATTCCCCGCACGGATTTCGGGCAACACGCATCGTTACACCAATGCAGAGCTTTCCGACATGCAGTTCACGTATCTGGCTGCGCAAGGAAATGGCTCAGACTCAACGCACGTCCAACTGTTCTCGAGCTTTTCGAAGGACATTCCTCGCATAATACAGTCGACGCTCTTTATAACGACAACTCGCGTGCCAAAGATGAGGGTCGTTATAATGGAAGGTCGCCATAATGAAAGTGAACGAAAAAGCTCTAATCATGTGCATGAAAATTAAGGTTTCAAAGAAAATTTTATAATACAACATTATTACTAAATTCTGTTTACTTTCGTATCAAATAAACATTGACAATGAATAATTATAAAAATGAATTTAAGAGAATGATTACGTATTTCTAAAATAAAATTTAAAGTAAATGTTAAATCAGACACACATACACAAATAGTTACTTACAAATTACCATTTATTTTCTACAAAAATAATTCGAAATAGTTGTTTATTTTTTGTGCATTTGATATTTTCTTTAAACAAACTTTTCCATCTCAGTTAGAGATGATAAGTAAAAAATGTTTTTAAGTGTCATTTTAAGACATTTTACAATAGGCATCAACGTACAGTGAGCAAAGGAAATGGTAATCTTTTTTTGGAAAAAAATATGGAGGAAAGGTCAATTCGGTATCTGTATTGGGAAATAAGCTGCTTGCCTTACGTTATATTGGAAGTAAAAATAACATATCATAAAGGGGATATATTTCGGGACATTTTGCAAAGGTCGTTATAATGGAACGGCCGCTATAATGGACGGTCGTTATAACGAGCGTCGACTGTACTGATTTTTCCATTGCAGGAATTCTGCGATATTTTCCAGTGCCTGTATCACAACTCGAGGCATAAAATGATCCATTCGCGCACAACTCTCGATGAAGACACCCAAATGTTCGGCGTTTCGGCAGATTCATACTTAGAAATCGTTCAATGTAAATCCTTTAAACAACCGCTCTATTTTTTTACGCAGCATCATACATGAAATGCATGTCAGCGAGCTCCGCACTGGTGTAACGTCACATGTTGCCCAAAATCCGTGCGGAGAATGACGTTTCAAACCAGTGAAATGCCTTTATCCACTGAACTTAACAGCGCCCTCTACCGTCTCAACGCTGCATTTCTACACCCATATTCGTATACGAAATCTGCTTACTAAGGTTCCCTCTATGCGCCTTTACATTTCTGACACATAATTTTGAAACACCCTGTATAAAATATTCGATAGAACATTTTATAACTTAAGGAAAAAAAAATTCATAAAAATCAACGCTTTACAAGATCGATTCAAATTCACATCACTTCTTATGGAATTCTACTAATTATTCTACATTTTCGAACCTTGTGTTTATGCTCTAACTGTATAGTAAATTGTTTTTGCGTATGCATATTTTTTATTCAATTTTGAAAAGGGAAATTTTATTTACTATCCATAAATTACTTTGCGCCATAACAGCATTAGGAAATAAATTTGCATCTTGAGTAAATATCTTTTTATCCATTTCCATTCCAATATCCGTGAATTAGAATTTATTTAAAGCTGGTATTTTATTTTAACTTTTTCGTGTTATTTTTTGCTTTTAGTAAAAAGATATTTATTTCTCTTAACTGAGACATATCTATCTATAGAGTTGTAGTGAAGTGGCATTAAACAATATATATACAAATGTTTATGGATGATATTAAATTTTAAGACAAACAATTGTTGTATAAGAAACCAGCGTCACATTCTAGCTATTCATTCAAAACTACATGCATTTAAATATTTGTATATATATATATATATATATATAATATTTATTTATACTTATAATTTATTTATATAATAAAATATTTCGTTTATTGTAAGGATATTTTTCAACAAAATTACACAATTGTGTGTGACACGTGATTACATTGTCACATACATGTGATATTATTATTTCAAACCCGTCCATGTTTAAGACAGACAAAACATTTCAAGTGTCTTCACATAAAAGAATAAAACAAATTATTTAAACAAGAAAAAGTAAAGTTCGATGGGCGTGACTTGGACAAATTTAACCCCTTAATTCTCGCTCCCGTAATATTCACGGGCTGTGTCTTTTTCTAGATTTATTCAGATTTGCTTGATTCCCAACAGTTTTATAAGCTATAGTGTAATTAGTTTTATTATGGTATCATTTTACCTGTCATTAAATAGGGTGAATATTTATTTTTCAAAAAAGTGGTGCCAATAAGCAAATAGAATTTTTAAACAGTAATTTAATGCGACCGGTAAGGGGTTAAGAGGGACAACGGAATTTCAAAGTCATTTTTTAAATTTATTTTAAATTGCACTTTAAATACTATTCCAGGGCACACTATATGAATTGTGACATATATTTATTATACAAGAAATTAAAAAAAAAATTTTGGAAAAAAATAAGGAATTTTCCCGAATAATTTAAGCGTTATCAAGAACTTTCAAATTGTCCCAACATCACTCCATATCAATTAAAATCCCCAATATTTTTTATGCCAGTTTGGTTTACATAGACAAATAAAATTTATAAAAATTGAATTTTCTATATTTGAATATAAAGCTAAAAAAAAAAAATATTTTCTAAATTTTTTGAAATTTTCAGCATTTTTGCATCCTATTTCTGCACTTAAGGCTGTTCTTAACTGCTCCGCTGAACAAGCGCAAAACGTTCTGACACATTTACAAATTCTTTTTTTAACGGAAAGATATAAAATTGGAAAGCCTGGCCATGGAAGCGATTTAGAATTGAACTGATTTTACCATTTTTTCATCAATCAGTTACCCATTGAGTTATAAGCGATATCGATCACGTGATAAACCCGTTTTTCGCCCGCTCTTGAGTGATTTTTCAACTTTCACAAGAAAATTCGGTTCAAAAGGTCCACTTTGACATTATTTTCTGAAAAACCTATTACATTTGCAAAAAAAAAAAAAAAAAAAAAAAAAAAGAAAAGAAAAAAAAAACAGCTCGATGACATAGTTTCTGAACAACAACACCAGCTAATTTCATGCATTTTCAAACAAAAATAATTTAAAACTTATGTCAGGAAGTTGCCCTTTTGGGTTTGAGAATAGCCTTAACTACGTTTAACTTTTCGAATTATATTTAGCTTCAAAAAACTATGCACAGTTTTATTTGTATATGTAAACCAAAATTCCCATAAAAAGTATTGTGGATTTTAATTGATATGGAGTGATGTTAAGACATTTTAAAAGTCCTTGATAACGCTTAAAGTATTCAGGAAAATTTCTTATTTATCTCCCCCAAAATATATTTTTTAATTTCTTGTGTGATAAATATATGCCACAATTCATAAAGCGTGTTCTTAAAAAATTAGTTTGAAGTTCTCTTGTCGCCATAACTAATTTTATCTATCAGGTTATTAAACCAAGCTTTAAAAAAAGGTGAATGTTAAAAAATAACTCAGCTTTTAATTTCTTGCCAATATTAACCCTTTAGTGCGCAGCTTTGCATATATGCAAACAACACTGTTTTGAATTTAATAGATTTTTTTTTTTAATTCACATATACCTAATTCACACCTGAAAATTAAAATTTCAATATTTGCTTTAATTAAAAAACAAACATTCCGTATTTAAATAAAGCGAAATTAATCATTGAAACTTTCTGGTGTAAAGTCAGATTCTCTGAATTACATAATTTCTAGAACGTATTCTATTTTGGGAAATAAAGGGTTAAATGTTAAGTTTTATAAAATAAATAATTATATAAAATAAGGTATTTGGATACTAATTTGCATTATTTTAGCGTAAAACAGCCACACGACAGTAGTTCTTACTTATATTGTAGATGTCCAGCAGAAGAAAAGATTGACGCATTATATGAAAAATATATTTCTGATTTTTTTCATTATTTTTCCTGTGTAATAAACCTTTCAGAGAATCATATATAATTTTTTTGAAACAAAATAAAAAATCGCGCATTTAAGGGTTAATGCAAAATCTATGTCATAAAAGAGGTTTCAAATGTGTAGAGCAGAATGCATCTTCCACTTTTTGCATTAAATTTAATACAACACAGAAAATGTCCGTTAAAAGTCTAAATCATCCTCATTTCTAATCTTACCATTGACGATGCTTTATAGCAGCTTCGAAATCTATAACTTGAACAAAATGATGGGATACCACCAAATATTAACAAGGAAGTAACTTAAATGCTCGTTCATCGGAACAGCATCTGATCGTCTTAATTAGATGTGATACGTTGTAATAACCCGCTTTAACCAGTGAAGATTTCGCATTTTATAACAACATCGTAAAAAAATAAATAAATAAATAAATAAATAAAACGGAGATTCTACACTGAGAAAAAAAAATATACCTCCTTCACCTAGAATGAATAGGTAGTCATTTGCTGTATCCCTAAACTAGAAATATAGATTTCCGAGCTATGCGAATAGGGTAAACAACTAAGCTGAATAGACGAAATGATCTAGAATTTCTAGTCTCTTGTTTTCTAGGGGGCGAAACGATAATGGATCGTTTCAATAGCGAGAAATTATAGCTTAATTTCTGGAATGGTTTCATAAACTAGAATTATATAGTTACTAAAACTAACCTCTTGTGTTCGCATCTATTTGCAGAGATTTTTAAGTAAATTTGACCGCGAGAATATAGGAAAACGCCCTTGAATTCTAGTAGGAGACCCTAGAACTCTGCATCAAAGGGATCTAGAATTTATAAGGATGACATGGAACTATTTTTTCTAGAGCCACAATTTAGATTCTAGATGCCAGAACTATATTTTTTTCTCAGTGTACTGGGCATTCGAGATGCCAGTACTATTTCCGTATTTTAACGGAAAATTTCACCCATAAATTCCTGAAAAACGGAAAATTTTCTGTTATTTATGTGGAAAAATGTCCGTAAAAGTACGGATTTCTGGAATTTATGGAGGGAGATTTCCGTTAAAATACGGAAATAGTACTGGCGTCTCGATTGCCAGTAGAATCTCCGTTTTTTAGTTCTTTTTTTTTACAGTGAAGCAAAGAACGTGGAACAAAAATTAACACGTTGAGCGTCACGGTGACTGGCACTAAAGCGCTGGAAAATTTACAATGTTTTAAGTAATTTTAAAGAAAGTATAATCCTGTAATAAATAAAAGGTAGGTAAATTTTAAATAAATTTTCAGTAATTACTTAAAACAATATATAATTTTTTAGTTTTATATCATATTTTAGACGTCAGCCATCGGTGAATGACGCGTTTTAAACGGAAAGTTCAGTGTCAGCCACCGGTGGCTGACGTGGCGCTTAACGTGTTAACACAAATTCCCAAAGTACAAATACAACTCTAGTTACAAACGATCATTTTTCACAATTTTGAAACTTAGATGCTGCCGGAACGAAATGTTCAGAAATTCACGTACACTAAGTTAGCACACAAAAATAGCACGTCCGCATTCTAACGAGTCTAATACAGAGGACCTTTACGGTCAGGCAGTAGATAAATCTGTTACAATATCCCGAGATATGCTGAAAATTGACAACCATTCGCATCCAAATAAACTGGGCCGTACGCTGGAAAATGCATATCATAGATGGCAATATATCACTGACCAAATTATAGTATACTTCTAGTACTTTTCGAGTCGTGATTACATTTTACACAAAATTTCTTAAAAATTTTAATAAAATATCTTTGTGCTTGCTAAAATTATAAACAGAAGTCTGGGTTTGACTTGGAGTGAGATACTCTGAATACATTGTCCAAAAAGATTGAAACGCGCTTTATTTTTTTTTCCCTTTTGGAGATACATAATCGATGTCAATTGCAAAAGTGTTGAAAATTAAGTAGGATTAAAGATTAAGTTGTAGAAATAATCCTTCCATTAATATTGAAAAGTTACTTTTTGAAAAAAAATTTATACGCTCTCTGTGTCACAGAATTATGAGAGGTAATTTGAAGAAAAAAAATCCTCCATGCTCTGAGAAGTACAATAGTAAAAAATCCATTCTTCTATGTCCAAAACTCGCCGAGTTATGTTGTTTTGAATTTTATTAATGTTTTTTTCTAAATATAATTTATAGAACCTAGTGACTGTACACAAATATTTATATGAATAGTCTTAAGAATACCCCAATTTCTTTTATGTCCCTATTTATAACCTATTATATTAAGACATAGATAGGATCTATTTTGTACACGTGCTACATGGTATGTTAAAAGTTACTTAAAATAAACGCATACAGATGGAAAATTCCCATTCAGCAATTTCTGTCAATAAATGGAAATGTATATTTGAGATCTTTTGTGCAGCCCTGTATATGATCTATATAATTCATACACACCAAGTAGTGTGCAAAAAAAAAAAAAAAAAAAAAAAAAAAAAAAAAAAAAAAAAAGTTTCATTTTAAAACGCGTACCACAACTGAGAATGTACGTCCAGCAACTATTCTTTATAGGCGGTATTGTAGCTAAATTCTTTTCTGTGTTTCTGTAAATGAATACTAAATTATATGCACAACTGAATCTACAGTAAATGCCTTGTAGCACATTTCAGTAATATATATGAATTTAAATATGCTTAAAATAGCATAATATAATTAAAATAGACCACAAGCGATTTTTCTCCGTAGAACGTAATGTAAGGAAATTCTTTTGAGTTTCCTTGTAAATGAACCGTAAATGTTCAGTTCTTCATTTTCAATACCGAAGATTCCATAGTAAACCCCAAAAACATACATTAGTTCCATAGCAATCTGACTATATAAATGCAAGTTAGAGCATGGACAGACGTCAGGCAGACAGACAGACAAACAGAATTCATAAACACTTTTCAGCTATGTTGGAAAGTGTTAAAAAGATAACTTTTTCAAAATTAATGGCAGGTCAATTACATCAACATAACCTTCAATCTTACCTCATTTTGATCACTTTTTCAATTTGCATTACACGCCTACGTTTCTCGAGCATGTAAAACTTTAAAGCGCTTTTAAATCTGTTTTGGAAAACACTGTATTTGACTGAATAAAAGAATTGCGACACTGGTTTTTTAAATTGACTTTTAATAAATTTGTAAAAAAAAAGATGCATATATATTACTAAACAAGAAAGAAAAAATCATGCGTCAAACATAGATTTTGAAATTCTTTCCAACACATTCAGAATAATACAAAACTACACCTTTTAATAAGTTAAAATATTATGTCTAATTCAACCCTATGGAAAAGCATAACACATTTCAAAACCCAATTTCAGCTGTTCCCATCTACAATCGGGAAATTATCCGAATTCTTTGATCAGCCCTGTATATATTGTATTACCTTATTGTATTTTAATCATCTTGTAGTGAAATTTAGTGATTTATATCAATTTCAATACACTTGAAATAGCCTAATGTCATTAAAATACACTGCAAACGATTTTTGCCCTTTGACTATAATGTAAAGGAATACTTTTGAGTGCCCCTGTAAATGAACGATTAACCCCACATACTTCATATACAATACCAAACATGTCTTGGTGAACCTACATAACGTTTATCAATTGCATGAAAATCCGAGTATATTTACGAGAGTTAGAGCGTGGACAGACGGACAGACAAACTGAATGCATAAACACTTTTCAACTTTGTTGGAAAGTGTTAAAAACAATGCTTGCAAAAATTGAATAAAATAAAGGTAATATCATATCCAACTCTACTAAATATACTAGAGTTACGAACCAGGTGTTTATATTCTCACTAAACAGTAAATTGGTTCTGCATGTAAGCACGTTTTTATTCAATTCCAAAAACGCGGAATTTTTTTGCTTTCCAGGGATTACTTTCTGTTCTAAAAGCTTTAGGAAATGAATTTGCATTTTGGGTAAATTTTTGGGTATTTTTCTCCATTCCCATTTCATTTGAATATATATAAAGCAGGATATTTAAGGGTGGTATTATCCCAGCTTTTTCTATAATAGTTTTTATTATCAGTAAAGATAAGATTTTCCTCTTAATTGAGAGAAATTCATCTGTAGAGTTGCACTTATATAACCAGTGAAAATCTTTAAATAATGTCACGAAGAAATTTTAAAATAAGAGACGATTTTTTGAAAATATCCATAAGCTCCATTTTATTGATTTTTTTAAGGCGATAGAGTACCTTTCAGTCGTTGGGAAAACGTCGTGTCATTTCTGATAAAAGTACCTTGATTAGGGAAAGGAATCTTGTTGTAACATTTGTTGTATTTTGGATTAGGATTAGGAAAGATTCCACATGAGTTGTTTATTACTTTCATTTGATGATATGAGAGTTATTACAGTTATTGTATGTATTTAACACCGATTGTGGAAATATGATATAACGTTTAACTCAACTTCTACTGACGAAATTTAAAGGTAATTGAGCTGCTAGTTAGGTTTTCAGTATGTCGATCACCGTTATAGAGTGACGACAATATTTTTCAGATATATTGTAGAAAAAATGCAACTGAGAATGAAGACAAATGACAATATGAGCAACTGACTATGACAGAAATATTAACATGCAGCCTCAATAACTGGTCCTAAAAAAATTTGGATTTCGAGGAATTCCATTCTTCTATGACCAAAACGCACCGTGTTATGATTTTATGAATTTTTTAAAAATACAACTTATAGGACCCATGGACTGTATAAAATCTTAAATAGGTAATAGGTCTATTTCATCAACTAATCTTCTATCCTATCTTATTTTGGACACTTTTTAAATTTACATAGCCTACGTTTCTCGAGCATGAAAAATTTAAAGCGCTTTTAAATTTGTTTTTGAAAACCCTATATTTGACTGAATAAGAGAATTGAGACCCTGGTTTCTTAAATTGACTTATTTCTTAAATTAAAAGAGAGATGCATTTATTATTTAGATAACAATGCTTGTGAAAATAGAATAATATAAATGTAACCAGGTGTTTATACTCTCACTAAACTGTAAATTGGTTCTGCACATGCACATTTGTATTCAGTTCAAAAAAGGTCCAATTTATTTACTTTTTAGAGATTACTTTCTGTTATAAAAGCTTAGGAAATGAATTTGCATTTTCGTTAAATATCTTTTTCTCCATTCCCATTTCTTTTGAATATATATAAAGCAGGATATTTAACGGTGTTATTTCATCCCACCTTTTTCGATAATAGTTTGGATTATCAGTAAAGATAAGATTTACTCTTAATTGAAAGAAATTCATCTGTAGAGTTGTACTTATATAACCATTGAAAATCATTAAATAATGTCAGAAAGAAAATTAAAAAAGTCCTTCCGGCCAGTGCCGGGAGGAAGAGGTAGCTTTCATATTCCTTATTTTAAAAAAGCCAACTTATATTATTCAAACACACGAAGCTCAATTAAGTGGAAACCGAATGTAGGAGATTCAATACTAATTTATATCAATACTAAATCCTTATGAATGAGAATTTCGCGAAATTAGTCAGCATTATCCAAGCTGCTGTTATTTAAAGTAACTTATATTTGGCTGCCAAATTCGGCGATTTCTTAAAGTGCCTGCCATTTTAAGACAACATGGTGGATGAGGCTAACGAGTGAACTTGGTCGAGACCTTAGTAATTCCTGTGCACATGCTTACTCACATCGGAATCGGTTGATATATACGAGTGCTGTCGCAGGCAAAAAATCAGATTTTTCAAAATGTCACTCACGTTAGAAATTGAAACTGCTATATCTGAGCCATTTTTTAAGATAAAGACAAACAAAAAATGCTCCTGAATCCTTTTATCAAGGTCAAATACTTAAGAAAGAAACCTTTTTCAATTTCTAATTTTTTTTGCACCTCACTTTAAATATATATATTTTTTAATTTAATGGCCGCCATTTTGAAACAAGATGGCTGATGAAGCTGGCCAGCGAACTTGGTCGAGATATTGATGTACACTATCTACATGCCTTCTTCCATCGAAATAGGTGAATACGTGTGGTATCGCGAGACAAATACAAGATCGTTTCAAAGTGTTAGCCATGATAGAAATTCAAAGTGCTATAATTCAACCATTTTTTAAGATATAAACAAAAGAACAAATTTTCAGAAACAAAAACTGCTCCAGAATCTTTGTATCAAGGCCAAACACATAAAAAAATCTTTTTCATTTTCCAATTTTTTAATACCTCATTTTAAATTTTAAATTACATTTTTTTTAAAAATGGCAACCCTTTTGAAACAGGATGGCGAATGACGCTGGCCAACGAACTCGGTCGAGACATTGGTATGTACTATGTACAGACCAAGTTACATTCAAATCGGCTCATAAATACGCCTGTTATCGCGTGACAAAAATCAGGTCGTTTTAAAAAATCAGCCACAATAGAAATTCAAAATGTTATAACTCAGCCATTTTTTTAGATATAGACGAAACAAAACATGTTCCGGAATCTTTGTATTAAGGTCAAACACATACAAAAAAACTCTTTTTCATTTTCCAATTTTTTGGTATCTCATTTTAAATTTATTTTTTTTTAATTTTTTTCAAATGGCCGCCATTTTGAAACAAGATGGCGGATGAAGCCTGCCAACGAACTCGGTTGAGTTATTTGTATGTACTATGTACACACCAAGGTACATCCAAATCGGTTCATAAATACGTCTGTTATCACGTGGCAAAGATCAGGGCGTTTCAAAATGTCAGCCACACTAGAAATTCAAAATGCTATAACTCAGCCATTTTTTAAGGTATAGACGAAACAAAAACCGCTCCCGAATCTTTTTATCGAGGTCAAACACATAAGAAAAAAATATTTTTTCAATTTTCAATTTTTTGGTACCACATTTCAAATTTAAATTTTTCTTAAAATTTTAAATGGCCGCCATTTTTAAACAAAATATCGGATGAAGCTGGCCAACGAACTCGGTCGAGACATTGGTCTGTACTATGTATAAACGATGTTACATCCAAATCGGTTCATAAATACGCCTTTTATCGCGTGACAAAATTCAGGACGTTTCAAAATGTCAGCTTCGCTAGAAATTCAAAATGCTATAACTCAGCCATTTTTTAAGATATAGACGAAACAAAAACTGCTACGGAGTCTTTGTATAAAGGTCAAATACATAAGAAAAAAATATTTTTTCATTTTAAATTTTTTGGTACAACATTTCAAATTTTAATTTTTTTAAAAATTTTTAAATGGCCGCCATTTTGAAACAAAATGGCGGATGAAGCTGGCCAACGAACTCGGTCGAGACATTGGTATGTACTATGTACACACCGAATTACATTCAAATCGGTTCATAAATACGAGAGTTACAGTGTGACATAGGTCAGATATATATATATATATATATATATATATATATATATATATTGATATTGATATATATATATATATATATATATCAATTTTGAACGGAGGGTGGTTTCGGGGTCTGGGGGTCATGATCGATGAAAATATACCAAAATTTTTTGAAATCGCTTTCCTCCGAACGGCTGCAATAGGTAGCTTTTTGTAAAGAAAGCTACCTAATAAGAGACGATTTTTTGAAAATATCCATAAGCTCCAGTTTATTAATTTTTTTAAAGCGATAGAAGGAACGTTCACGGCAGAAGAAAATTTTTGCTGAAAAATTTTTTTAGACGGAAATGTAAGTGTGCTGCATCAATTTAAAGCTAAAGAGTTGCAGTATATGAATTTGTACGTTTGAATTTCATAAGAATAAGTTTACACCAAAACTGGACAGGAAACTGACAGTATTCAAATTCATTTACAATTGAGCATAAAAATCAACTTATTGAGTTTAGTTTTTTTTTTTTACTTCTGTTCATTAAGTAAAATTATTACGGATGGAAAATAACAAGATAATATTACATCTGTTAGATCTACATAGTTAAAAGGTTTCATCTAAGGTATTAAATGAAATTTTAACTTTATTTATTAGTTGATAAGTAAATGTCACAAGAGTAAGAGAAAACACCTTAAAGTATTAATTTTATAAAAACTACTTAAAATTTTTACACAAAACTCCTAACTCTCTAATTTCGAGGTATAAAAAAGACTTTGCATTAAATATTTTGTTTATGCTAGGAATAGGCTCTGGGGAGTTGTCACAAGAGTAACAAACGTCTGGGTCACAAGCGTAACACATAACACTTTTGTCCATAGTTTGACATAAAACTGCGTTAGAACCAAAACAAACAGAATGCTTAAAGTTTTGTTGTTTTCTCTCTGTTATTAGAGTAGTTCTTGAAATAGTTTTAGCCATAACTAAGGTTCTTTTGTAAATTTTAAGGACAATAAATTATCTTTATTAGTGTTTTTTTTTATGGATGGATTTATTTTTATTCATTTTTGATATTATTTAAGATTATAAAAAATCATGACAAGTAATTAAAGATATAATAAAACACGTGTCATTTTGTATGCTTTCTTTTGGTTTGAAACAAATGGTCTTTGATCAGATATTTTATAGGCTTTTTAAAGCTTCGTTTACTGCATTCTGCTGTATAACCTACAGAGGTTCTTATAGTAACACTTATGGAAAAGATTCTGATAGTATATTTTAAAGGAAAGATTTTAATATTGCTTCTTATAAACAACATTGTTTTAAAGAGCAGGAAAAATTCTGCTAAGCGCCAAAAATTGTAGAGAAAAAATAAGAATAAAATTGAATATGTTGATTCGAGAAAGGAATAAAACAAAATATATTACGATAAAGTGAAGAAAAATCTTAGAGCCAGTAAAAGTTTCAGCCAGAGAATGGAAATATTAAGAAAAGGAAAAGTAGAGAACAGGCTAACCTCAGATACTGTTACGGAAAAAAATCTAACTCCACAGCTTTGGAGAATTTTATGTCGATGAAGATTTAAGAAGAGGTCATTCTTCAGCTAAATCTGCATTAGTTAGAAGTGAAAAAGGTCACATAATTTCATCAATTCTAGGGGACATTTACTAAGAGAATACCTTTTTGTTTACAGAAGCTTTCCTAAATTTAAAAATTGGAGATTCCTTTGCAGCCTTAAAGCCTAGTTTCATAAAACAATAGAAAATCACGCATCAGAATATCTCCATTTGTTGTTGTTACGAAAATATTCAAACAATTCATAATGTAGTAACTGGTGTATTTCCGGCATTAAACATTCCTGTGAAGGATTTAATGACTTTGTCTGCCAAGATACATCATAATTAGAATGTAGTAATTCATAATATCTAATCTGCGAAGATAACATCGGAGAATTATTTGAAACGGAAGTCCATAATACAGAACTTCTTATAAGTTATTGTAAATAGCAAAATGTTGATAAACGTTTTGCTATTGACAAAACGTTTATCAACATCTTGTCAATACTGTTACTTTTTCAAAATGCTGATAAACGTTTTGAAAAGTAATAGTTGTAGAAACAGTTTCTGTGGCACACATTCATTCAAACTTGTACACAGGATTAATTTAATAATGCCAAAAAAATAATTATTTTTCAATGAATAGTTATGCCATTGGATTTTCTGAAAACTGTACATTTTCATGCCAAGACGAAGTTTTAGTACGAAATACTGCATTACTGGTCAAATCCACAAGCGACTGTATTTTTAGCTACTATTTAGTACGATACCAATAAAGTAAAATCTTATCCTATTATTTCAGACAATGTAACTCATAATCAATTTTTGTAAATGCTCTCGTATGTAAAATTTCAACATAGCATCTTTAAGGGAATTTGTATTTTCCTAAAGTGCACCTGTTTTACTTTTTTATATGATGGTTGTGCTTTCCAATTTAAACAAAAATATATGTAAATATGCCTGCAATGAATCAGACTCCTTTCTCAATTAACTTAATTGGGCATATGTATTTTTTTTTTCAAATACTCCTGGTATAGATGCTGTAGATTTATTTTGTGTTGTTGTATAATGATATATGGGGAATGAAGTGAGTGCTAAAAAAGCAATTCAAAGACATACTGCTTATTTTGTCAAAAGAAATAACACAATACCTTTCCATTACTTTGAGAGAAAATACCAACAGCAAAGGTCATTCAACAAATACAATTTGCTAAAACCATGAAAAATGACACTATCTACTACAAACCATACACTAACATGATTTGTACAAAGAATTTGTGTTTCATTAAGTAAATCATGATACAGGAGAAGTTGCAAGTGATATTATTGATAATGAAGACAATGATTTATTCTGTTAAGTAGCAGAAACTGAGAGGTTGCTATGTCGTTATAGTGATAATTAATTTTAGAATTTTTTATATTCTTTTATGTTATTTTAAAATTAAACTATCATTAAAAGTTGTTCTATATGGAAAATAATTTTTTAAAACTTATTTTAATTATTTTGTTTAGTATTTAAACTGAATTTTTGCTAAAATTACATTATTGACAAAATGTCACAAGAGTAACGTCACAAGAGTAACACTTAGCATTTTGAAAAATCAAATGTAACTAATTCATGTGTTATCAGATGAGTTCAATGATTTATGTTTTTTAAAAAAGATATAGTTACTCTGCTATATTCTATAAATTTTATTTCTATAGTCTCATATAATTCACAGAATTTCTGTGTCAAACACAATTTTTAAAAATTGCACTTTTTTGTGTTCATAAGTTTACTTATTATCTAGGCAAGTAAAATGCTTTCTGTTGCAAATTGTAAATGGTTTATGAAAGTAGAATACATGTATTTTTACGTAAATTTACGTAATTTTTACGTAAATTACAAATTTATCCTAAATATATTTTGTAATAAAAGAATTGGAAATATATATGAAAATTTGCTCTGATGGTCACAAGAGTAACAGTGGACGTTCCCTAGAGTACATTTCAGTCGTTGGAAAAACGTCGTGTCATTTCTGATAAAAGCACCCTGACTAGGGAAATGAATCTTGTTGTAACATTTGTTGTATTTTGGATTAGGATTATGGAAGATTACACATGAGTTGTTTATTACTTTCATTTGATGATATGAGGTATATTACAGTTATTGTATGTATTTCATACCGATTGTGGAAATATGATATAACGTTTAACTCAACTTCTACTAACGGAATTTAAAGGTAGTTGAACTGCTAGTTAGGTATTTTTGCAAGGAAGGATTCAGTATGTCGATCATCGTTATAGAGTGACGACAATATTTTTCAGATATATTGCAGAAAAAATGCAACTGACAATGCAGACAAATGACAATATGAGCAACTGACTATGACAGAAATATTAACATGCAGCATCAATAACTGGTCCTAAAAAATTTGGATTTCGAGGAATTCCATTCTTCTATGACCAAAAACGCATCATGTTATGATTTTATGAATTTTTTAAAAAATACAACTTATAGAACCCAGGGACTGTATAAAATCTTAAATAGGTAACTTTTTCAAAATTAATGGCAGGTCTATTTCATCAACGAATCTTCAATCCTACCTTATTTTGAACACTTTTTTAATTTACATAGCCTACGTTTCTCGAGCATGTAAAAATTTAAAGCGCTCTTAAATCTGTTTTGGAAAATCCTGTATTTGACTAAATAAGAGAATTGAGACCCTGGTTTCTTAAATTGACTTTTGATAAATTAAAAGAAAGATGCATTTATTATTTAGAAAACAATGCTTGTGAAAATAGAATAAAATAAATTGTATATTCTAGTAATAAATAATTAATATAAATAAATAATATAAATAAATAAAAAATAATAATTCTAATAATAAATCTTATGCAGTTGTACTAAATATTCTACAGTTACGAACCAGGTGTTTATACTCTCACTAAACTGTAAATTGGTTCTGCACGTGCACATTTTTATTCAGTTCAAAAAAGGCGGAATGTATTTACTTTCTAGAGATTACTTTCTGTTATAAAAGCGTTAGGAAATAAATTTGCACCTTGGATAAATATCTTTTTCTCCATTCCCATTTTCATTTGAATATATATAAAGTAGAATATTTAAGGGTGGTATTTTATCCGAGGTCTTTTGATATTTTTTTTTGACTATCAGTAAAAATAAGATATTTCACTTAATTGAAACTTCAATTCATCTAGCTAATAAACATCTAAGTAAAATAAAAATAAAAAAAATAACGTGCATAATATGAAAGAGTACGTGAAAACTTGAATGATGGCGTTTGATAGACCGTGCAATTTTAGAATATTTTTATTTATTGTTTTGAAAATGACTCGAGATGAATCGAAATATGTAAAAAGTTGAATAAACCTATTTTTATTGTTTTTTAAAGTTTTAATTTACGCCTTTTAGCAATTAAAATAAGCATATATTTGCCCTCGCTAAAATTTGAAACAAAAACCTGGGTTTGACTTGGAGTGAGATACTCTGTATACAGGATGTCCAAAAAGATTAAAGACCCACCAGTGGCTAAGAGGTTCTGCTCTCGAAGTTGGTAGACGGGAGGTGCTGGGTTCGAACGCAATTGCGCCCGTCGGCTTCACCGTTTGGAGTTTTCGTGGTTTTCTTCGAACCTTGGGAAACCATGCATAAATACGGGTTAGGTTCCCTTAGAAAGACCCCCCCACGGAGAAAACTCCCCCTAGGGCCTATATCCCTCGAGTAGATAATCGGCCGTCAAAAACCAACTCAACTCAACCAAAAAAGATTGAAACGCGCTTTAATTGTTTACCTGTTGGAGATACATAGGCAATGTAAATTGCAAAATTGTTTAAAATTAACTAGGATTAAAGATTATGTTGATGAAATAGTCCCGCCATTAATGTTTAAAAGTTACTTTTTGTAAAACTTTTATACAGCATCTGTGTCATGGAATTATGAGAGATAATTTGAAGAAGAAACTTTTCCATGCTCTGAGAAGTACAATAGTAAAAGATCCATTCTTATACGTCCAAAACTCACCGAGTTATGTTGTTTTGAATCTTATGAATTTTTTTTCTTTTAAATATGGGTCATTCCACGTAATATGAGTAAAAATTTAAAAAAAGTCGTGGCCACATAGTAACAGATTTTAATAAAATTTGATATACAGGTTCAATTCATATTCAAATAGAGCTCTGCAAAATATCTTCACGAAAAATAAATTATTTTAGCAGTTTTGGACATTCAAAAAACTTGTGATAAAGAATGGCACGTGTGCAATCGTCCAAAGTTGCAGGTTTGAAGTTCTGTATCTTGAAAACTATTTAACTGAAATGAATTTTTTTTTTTAATAATGTAACCTCTGAAAAATTATCTTCTTATTTATTGAGCAATAATAATCTGGTAACACCATGATTATTCTTTAATTGGTTGTAAAAATTGAAAATTTGCAAATTTTGAGAAAATTAAAAACGTAATAAAAATTAAAGGAATTCAAAAACATCTGAGAAATTAATGCCTGATGTAGTTTTACATATTAAGATCGAATTACTAAAGTTTTTAAGTTGCCATGTATTTCCTTCACCTTTAAAAAATTTTAGAAACTTTTAAAAAAATGACAAAATCGTAATCTTTCCTCTTATTGACAGGTAAAAAAAACAATGAAGGAAATGTCCCACATTACAGTTATTGCACAGACATAAAGATTAATAAGTCCATAATCTGATTAAAAAAATTCAAGCATGCCTTTTTGATTCCTAACGTCACAAAATTAGGTTAAAAAGGGCAATATTAACTATATTCCATGAGCTATTTTTTTTAAATTCGCGCGCGTTTCTTAAAATATTGCAGGATTTCAAGGTGAAAAAATTTAGTGCTGCCATCTATTTTCTGTATGTGGGTTTAGAAATTAATATATAATTTTCTGTTCAATTGAGCTTTTTTTTCTATTTTAATTAAAAATCTTCTTGAGGAAAAAATAAACTGAAAGCAAGTATAAAAGTTTTTATGTTTAAAATATACACTGTTATCTATAATATTAAAAGAATTAAAAGTTTAAAAAAGATTTCTTTCACGTCGAAACAAGCGATAGAAATATTGCATTTTATCCTCAACATTTTTTACTATTTATTTTTTTTCTCATTAAGGAATAAAAAAGGCAAGAATTAAAGTTTAAATATTTAATATATATATACTTTTAGCTATAACGTCAAGCAATTTTGATATTGTCAGAGGTGTCCTTCATCTCTATAGAAACGTTGCATTTTTCCCTCAAATTTTTTCAAAAATAATTTTTTTCTCATTAAGGAATAAAAATACAATTACTAACTTACGTCAATCTGTTACTTATCATTCATTCCTAATTATAAATAATTTTTAATATAGTCTTTGCATTCTTAAGGCTAATAACCAAAATTGAAACTTCAAGCATGTAGCCAAAACCACGATTTTGCATCCACTTTTAATATAAATTTTAATACTTAAATAAACGATCCTAAAATCTATTATTTTCCATTTACTCATGAATAGATATGATCTACTTGCAAAATGATTTTCTTTAAAATCTGTGACATGTCTGCCACAGGTGATTTGCTCATTTTGTATGGAATGACCCATATAACTTATAAGACCCAGTGACTGTACAAAAATTTATATCAATAGTCAGAAAAATACCCCAATTTATTTTATGTCCCTTTATATAATCTATTTAGGATATAGATATGGTCTCTTTTGTATACATACCACATATACATAGTATGTTAAAAGTTAGTTCAAATAAACGCATACATATTGAAAATTCCTATTCAGCAATCTCTGTTAATAAGCGGAAATGTATTTCAGATATTTTGTACAGCCCTGTATAAGATCTATATAATTAATACACACCAAGTTAATATGCAAAAAATAGTCAAATTTTAATACGTGTAGCACAACTGAAAAGACACATCCAACAATTATTCTTTATAGGCGGTATTGTAAGCAAAAGTCTTTAGTGCGTTCCTGTAAATGAAAGATAAATTATCTGCACAAATTCTGCAGTAATAGCCTTATAGCACACCTGAGTAATATATATGAATTTCAATATGTTTAAAATAGTGTAATGTCATTAAACGATTTTTTTCCGTAGACCGTAATGTAACGGATTTCTGTTGAGCTTCCCTGTAAATAAACCGTAAATGTTCAGCTCTTCATTTTCATTACCGAAGATGCCATAGTAAATCCCAATAACATATAGGGGCGGTCAAAAGTTTCCGGCAGTTAGTTTCTTTGATTTGTTTGCCAGAATGTTTCAGCGAAGAAGAAGCACAATTGCTCCAAAAGTTAGGGATAATCAAAGGACTTCTGACAACGTGATAATTTTGATTGGATACTGAAGATACTTCATGCAATTGGTGGTAATTCAAAATCCGCGTGTGAAAAAGTTTCCGGCCATTCGTCATTCGTTAGTTTTTGCTATCGGTAAAGTGGTTTTTTGACCGTGTATGTTAATTAATCAACGTAAATAATCTAATTGAAATTCGAATGAAAAGTTCAACAATTATTATTCGTAAACGAGTGATTTGTTTGTCGCTAAAGGGCCAATCCTCTCGTGAGATTGCGGCAAAATTATCGATCGGAAAATTTACTGTGAACGATATTTAAAAAATATATAAAGATGGCCATGGCCTTCAGGACTTATCACAGTCCGGAAGACACCAGAAAACGACTATTCGTGTGGAAAGAATTATTAGGAGAAAAGCAGTTGGTGACCCGCACAAAAATGCCTCTGCAGTTTCCCTCGATTTACGGCGTTAAAATGTTGCTGAAATAAGTCGGTCTGCCGTGTCAAGACGCTTACGTGACGTAGAACTTTATGGAAGAGTCAGTATTAAACACCTTTCATAAGTAAAAAAAAAATCAGAGGGCACAACTGGCGTTTGCCAAGGAGCACAAAGACTGGTCAAGTGTAAACTGGAAAAAAGTACTATTTTCCGATGAATCGAAGTTCAACTGTTTTGAGAGTGACGACAGACACTACGTCCGTCGACCTAAAAACAAAAGATAAGATTCTAGGTATGTTATTCCTACAATGAAGCATGGCGGAGCACACGTTATGCTGTGGGGAGCACTTTCTGGAAAATGTGTCGGTCCGTTAGTTGAAATTCGCTGCAAGATAAATGGTGTAATGTAAAAAGATATCTTGCAAGATCCTTTGCTGCCTTATTGGAGGAAAAATTATGATCGCAGCTATTTATTCCAGCATGATAACGACCAAAATGATGCATGGCAGCTCGTCAAGAAGTGGCTTTAGAACAAAAAAATTCCGCTTTTGAAATGGACAGCCCAATCACTTGCTCAGAATCCAATAGAAAATCTTTGGAACGAACTTGAAAACGCGTGTGGAATTATAAATATTCCAATTCAACTGAATTTCCCCAAAAATTGCAAGAACGGTGGGAAAAACTTACCAATAGACAATTTTCAACCGTTCATTGAATCTATGCTACGTCGCTGCGCCGCGGTACTTATTGTTTAATGTATGAAGACAAAATACTGATTCTAAATGTTGTCGATTACTTATTTTCTATTATAACACCATTTTTTTTTCCAAACTTGCCAAGATGGCCGGAAACTTTGAGAACATGCGTTTTCTTTTCTAATTAATTTTGTCAATTAAATTAATTAATATTTATTTTTTATTCCATAAATATATTCCTAATTTCTATGTCTATAAAGTGTATAAGTATCACTTTGAGATTCCTCTTCATATGGGTATACTTACAAATTAACCAAAAATTTTAGGCAGGCCGGAAACTTTTGATCGCCACTGTACATCAGTTCCATTGCAATCTGACTCTATTTATGCAAGTTAGAGCATGAACAGACGGCAGATAGACACACAGACAGAATTCATAAACCCTTTTCAACTATGTTCAATAATGTTAAAGTGTTAAAAAAGTAACTTTTTCAAAATTAATGGCAAGTCAATTACATCAACATATCCTTTAATCCTACCTTATTTTGTATACTTTTTCAATTTGCATTACACACCTACTTTTCTCGAGCATGTAAAAATTTAAAGCACTTTAAAATCTGTTTTGGAAAACACTGTACTTGACTGAATAAGAGAATTGCGACACTGTTTTCTTAAATTGACTTTTGATAAATTAAAAAAAATATGCATATATTATTAAACAAGAAAGAAAAAATCATGCATCAAGCACAGATTATGAAACACTTTCCAACACATTCAGAATAATGATACAAAACTGCACCGTTTAATAAGTTAAAATATTATGTCTAATTCAACCCTATGGAAATGCATAACATATTTGAAAACCCAATTTCAGCTTTTTCCATCTACATTCGGGAAATTATCCGAATTCTTTGATCAGCCCTATATATATTGTATTGCCCTATTGTATTTTAATCATCTTGTAATGAAATTTAGTGATTTATATTAATTTCATTTGAAATAGCGTAATGTACACTGCAAACGATTTTTACCCATTCGCTATAATGTAACGGAATACTTTTGAGTGCCCTTGTAAATGAAGTATTAATCCCACATACTTCATATACAATACCAAAGATGCCTTGGTGAACCTAAATAACGTTTATTAATTGCATGAAAATCCGAATCTATTTACGGGAGTTAGAGCGTGGATAGGCGGTTAGACAAACTGAATGCATAAACATTTTTCAACTTTGTTGGAAAGTGTTAGAAAACAATGCTTGCAAAAATAGAATAAAATAAAGGTAATATCTTATCCAACTCTACTAAATATCCTATATTTACGAACCAGGTGTTTATACTCTCACTAAACAGTAAATTGGTTCTGCGTATATGCACATTTTTATTCAGTTAAAAAAAATAAAACGGAATTTATTTACTTTCTAGAGATTACTTTCTGTTATAAAAGCTTTAGGAAATGAATTTGCATCTTGGGTAAATATCTTTTTCTCAATTCACATTCCCATTTTCATTTGAATATGTATAAAGTAGGATATTTAAGAATGGTATTTAATCCGAGCTTTTACGATATTATTTTTGGCTATCAGTAGAGATAAGATATTCCACTTAATTGAGAGAAATTGATCTGTAGATTTTTACTTATATAACCGTTGATAATTCCTAAACAATGTCAGGAAGAATTGTTAAAATATGGATAATTTTTGAAAATATCATAAGCAACATTTCATTACAGTTTTTCAAAGAGATAGAATGCCTTTCAATCGTTGAAAAAATGTCGCGTCATTTCTGATAAGAGCACCCTGATTAGGGAAAGAATTCATTGCTGTAACAATTGTTATATTTTAGATTAGGATTATGGAAAATTCCATTTGAGTTTTTATTACTTTCATTTCATGATACTTGTGTGATGATTTTATATTTATCGTATGTGTTCAATATCGATCGTGGAAAAGATGATTTAACGTATAACTCAACTTCTACTGGGCGCAATTTAAAGGTAATTAAACTCTCAGTTAGGTAACTTTGCGAAGAAGTTTTTAGTATGTCTATCATCGTTATAGACTGATGGAGATATTTTCCAGCTATATTATAAACAAATAATGCAACTAACAAGGAAGACAAATGACAATATGAACAGCTGACTATGACAAACATACTAACACCATTTATTAATCTCAGTAACTGGTGTTAAAATCCTTGGACTTCGAGGATAGTTACTTCTTCTAATGCATATACTCACAAAGAAATAACTTATTACTATATATTAAAAATACTAACAAAAAAAAAATCATGCGTCAAGCATAGATTATCAAAGATTTTCAAGCATATTCGAAATAGTGTAACAAAACTTATCGTAATAAACATCTCTTAATAAGGTAAAAGGCGTTGTCTACGCAAACAATTTGGAAAACGTATAACACATTTGAAATTCCAATTACAGCAATTACCATCTATAATTATCCGAATTATTTTTCTGCAGCCCTGTATATGATCGATATATTTGTATACATAGTATACTAAAATGCAGTTCTAGTTAAGAAGCACATAACACATTATTTTGTGAATTCCTTTGTGTGTGTCCCATTAAATGAATGTTAAATGCTATGCACATCACTCAGAAATGCATATCAATTTCAATATGCATAGTAATTATTGCCGAAACGTCAGTGAAAGCTTACTGTGGAGACCCGAAATTTTTTGGTTTCCATCTGTTTGTTAGTTAGTTAGTTAGTTAGTCTGTCTGTCCCGCGATAACTGCCGTAAAAAGCATCCGATTAGTTTGAAATTAAGGATGTATATTGGTGAGCTCCCCGGATTTAGCTGTATAGTTTTGGGTTAAATTTGGTTCATTCGTTCGGAATATATAGAACATTTTATTTTGTGACATAATGCTTTTCTATGGGAAGTCAGACGATTTTCAAATTTTCATTTGTTGAAAGAAATCGCTCGTATGAATAATAGATTTAAATGGTAAAGTTTGGATGCTGACATTTTAAAATAAGAGTATTAAATTATTCCTTTTAGTTTGCAATTTTGTCAAAACATTTGTCAGAGCTTTTAAATTAGGTGTATAACTTATGATGGAATTTTATACACGTGTTCAAATAATATAAAATATTTTATTTTATGAATTTACTTATATTTCATTTTTTTTTCTTTTAACCGTTGCGTAGCAACTATATCTCATCTAAAAATATCATAAACGTGAAAGTATGTATGGTTTTTTTTAAGTCAAATCAAAGTTAAAAGGAATGAATTAATGAATGCCTTTGTATAGATATTTGCATATAGATTGATTTAAACACAGAAAAGAAAATAGTATTTATATACTATATAGAATAATATTTTTATTTATGTATTCAACTATTTTGATTATAAATGAAAAAGTTTATTATTTTCATACAGAATAAACTGACATTATTCTATTAAACTTTATAAACTTTATTGTCGCCAAGAAAAAAAAAAAAAAAAAAAAAAAAAAAGGAATAACAATTTCTCCCAAAGAGTTAATTTTAATTTGTAAGATTTTCACGTGCAAAAGGAAAATGGAATAAGCAAATTACAAATAATAAAAAAGATAAATAGGACAGGAATGAATACATATAAACATTTCACACCAAATACCACCTAAAATATTTTTTGTAGTGGTATTTTCCCAAGACTACGAAGAAAGATTCCTCGATTTACACGATTTTACTTGGCCTTTCTTTTCTCATTGGTTGCGATTTCATTTTCGCAATTGTGTATATTAATTGGCACAAAATTTTACATTTTTATGACTGAGGTATATGTAAAGCCATACAAATAAGAAATTCCGTATTGTCGATAAAATGTGATAAAGTGTTGGTTAACTATATATGTTTCTATTAAGAGGAGCAGAGTTGCCAAGCCTCCGGCGTTCTGGATACCAGTATTTTAATACAAAAAATGTTACTTTATTTAATTGAAACATTTGCGCGATTTAAAAGAACAACATTTTCTGTAAGATAATAGTATTGTGCAAAAAGCCTGAGATTTGCCATGTCTGGTGGGGAGTGAAATGTTTTATTTAATGCATATATCTCTATTTTAATGCTACGTGAACAACGTCCCGTGTAACAGCTTGTAGAGTGTAAAATAAATTAAATTATTAAAATAATCCCTATTACGAAAAATGAAACAAAATGCCCGGCTAAGGGAAATAAAAGGTTAGTTCACCTTTTGTAATTTGACCTGAACACAGGTGTGCGTCAAATTTCAACGGTGTTTGTAACATCACGATTTTAAATTAAATGGGGATACTATTAAAAGGCTATCACAAAAAATACTTAACGGCGCCAAATCACGTTTATCTATTTAGTCAATTGGAAGTGGACACGATGATGAATTATTAACCGTTAGGTTTAGAAGTCCCCTTACTTTAGGGTGATTTTAGTAAGTTAATGCTATCGAGTTACATTTTTAGATATTTAGATTAGATCTTAGATATAAATATTGCAGAATGGTAATCAAAATTATTTTTTGGAAACAAAAATTATAAAGGTATTAGATTTCTAAGTTAGATGTCTCAGTTTACATTTCCAAAAGTTCTTTATCCATTAGATACAGGTGTTTGTGGTTAGCAGGCAAGTAAATACTGCTGTATGGATATTAGGATAACGTAAAATGCTTGACCAAATTGTTGCATATGCTTATAAATCGCAGTGTAAAAAGGAATCTAAGATATAGGATAATCATTAACTCAATCAATAGAAAATTACAAATGCAAAATAAATTACACAACGGGGGGTTCAGGGGGCGCCCCCTGAAGAAATTTGCTTTATTATATAATAATTACTAGAATAAGTAGCTCGTGAGAATTTCAGAATATCATTGCATAACAACGTGTTTAATTTATCTCTTCTAATGTCTGAAACCATCGAAATATTTCTTTTTTCTTTTTATAAATGTTTGTGTAATTTAAAAAGTTTAAATTTTGTTTTTGTAGAAAGATTAATATTACACAAAGTTTGCTAAAAACAATAAGTTGCAGAGATGACGTTGAGGCTCTTGATCTGCAGATTTACTAGTGTAAAATAAATCTGTATTCAATATGTAAATAGTATGAAATCATTAAAATATACCGAAGACGATTTTACGCCATAGGCCATAATGTAAAAGAATTATTTTGAGTGCCCTATAATAAACGGACTATTAATTTTTACACACCTTATTTTCTATAGGAAACATGACATAGCAAACTTTAATAACATATATGAATTACGTGGCAACCCGAGTATATTTATGCGAGTGAACAGACGGACGACCAGACAAACCAAATTTACAAATACCATTAAACTACATTGGAAAATGTTACAATTATGTTAATTAAAAATCCAAAAGTAAGCATTTAACTTAAAAGGACAATGGAGTCTGATAAGAGCAATGCAGCGACGTTATCTCTCGCAACAAAACTACAGTAAACAGTATCTGATGAGTCACTGGCACATAACAATAAAGCTAGCCTTTTGCGCTGTGCTACAACGCTCACCTTCCACGTAGTAAGTCCCAGGTTCAAACTCAGCAAACGCCATATACTCGAAACCTACATTAGTGACCGGGAAAAAGTAACAGACAAGTTTCACAACAGATGGCAGCACCACAACGAATCCACCCCATTAAGCAAAGCCCCACAACAACTAACTAAAGGAGCGCAAGTAAGTGTCTAGATATGATGCTTTCACTGGAGGGTGTGGGGGAGATGTCATCTCTCGCAACAAAAGCTTCAACAAACAATATATGGCGAGTCACTGGCACAGAAAACTTGAGCTAGCCTTTTTCTCTCTGCTTCGGTCTCGCCTTCCATACAGTAGCTCCCAGCTAAAGCCAATTCCTCGAAACCTACATTGGTGACAGGGATAAAGCAACAGGCAAGCTTCACAACAAATGCCAGCTCCACTCAACAAATTCATCCAGAATAGGCAAAGCCTCACACTAACTAGCTAAAAAACAGCAAGCCAATGTCCAAATAAGACACTTTCACTGGGGGTGGAGTGTCATCATCTCTCGCACCAAAACTTCAATAACTGTATATGAAGGTTCACCGATCGAACACGCCTTTTGTTTTGTGCTACAGCGGTCGCCTTCCACATAGTAGGTTCCATGTTCAAACCCAGCCAACGCCAAATCCTCAAAACCTACAAGCAAAAATACGAATTTTTCTATTTGATTGAAAACGTATTCTTAAAACTAATAAAATGTCAATATATTGTTATAAGTGCATGGCAGAAAGTGTATTTCCTACATCTTATAAATGTAAGTAATAAACATAACATATTATATTATTCTCTTTTTCAAATGTATTTTCTCAAAATAAATTTTTCGAAGTCATCAAAATGTTTCACCAAACTCATCAAATAAAGGTATATATAAATATTTTACAGACATACATACAATAAATACAATAAACCCAACTGGAGTGAAAAATTAGCCAGAGCCAGGAATCGAACCCGGGACCACTGCATTCCAGGTAGTCGCTCTAACCACTGAGCTACTCCGGCCGATGCCTGAGTCTGCAATTTTTCACTAATAAACCATGTTGGGGAAGTCACCAGCCATCTATACGACAGCCTTGGATGACCGGACAACGATGAATAGATTTTACTATTACATCGATCTACGAAATATAATAATAAACACACATACTACAATATACATTAAACACACATTCACACATAAATAACGCCTGCATTCAACAGTTAAAGGTATATATAAATATTTTACAGGCATACATACAATAAATACAATAAACCCAACTGGAGTGAAAAATTAGCCAGAGCCAGGAATCGAACCCGGGACCACTGCATTCCAGGCAGTCGTCCACAACATTCCAGGCTGGTGACTTCCCCAACATGGTTTATTAGTGAAAAATTGCAGACTCAGGCATTGCCCGGAGTAACTCAGTGGTTAGAGCGACTGCCTGGAATGCAGTGGTCCCGAGTTCGATTCCTGGCTCTGGCTAATTTTTCACTCCAGTTGGGTTTATTGTATTTATTGTATGTATGCCTGTAAAATATTTATATATACCTTTAACTGTTGAATGCAGGCGTTATTTATGTGTGAATGTGTGTTTAATATATATTGTAGTATGTGTGTTTATTATTAAACTCATAAAATGTTCATCCCCAAATCGTGTCATGCGTGGCATTGTTGAATTTAAATGTGATGTTACTTCTTAAGTATCAACAATCATTGTGTCACCGTTTTTGTTTTCTTATATAGTTTAGTTCGTAATTTAACGTTCGTAATCTAATTTTCTTTTAAAAGAAATAGAACAATCGCTCGCCGAGATTAATCTTTTTTTTAAACAAAAGAATAATGCTATACATGATTTAGTGAGGTCAGTGTTGCTTTATTTTCAGCATATAAACAAGGCGGCAGTCGTAACAGCGACTGTTAAATAGAACTTGCTAATTGGAAAGATATCTCTAAACGCTTTTAGCTTTAGCGAACACGAAGAGTGCATTTCTTTTAGAATTTATTCTATCTTTATAATGAGAACAAAATAAACTGTGATTTTCTGTGGCTAAAGGAAATTAGTGATAACGATAGCTGTTTGTTAAAACATGTGTTCTTAAAATATGGACAATAGAAAAGTCTGTTTGTTGTATCCCAAATAAATACAGTTTGGTGATGTTTTTCGATGTGGTGCGAGAAAACTGTGTTATGCATGTTTTCCCTCCTATTTTGACTTATTCTTAATTTACGATTATTATTATTTTTTATTACTATTCATAGAGTTATTTACCCAGAAGGATGTTTTTGTAAATCTGTCTCATTGTGAAAGACTCTTCCATGTACATTAAATAAATTACCTCTGTTTATATACGGGATATCATCTATCAAAGCCATTAAAAATCAGTGAGTGTTATTTTAAGAAAAGAAATAGCACTGCATTTGCTTTACATATGCTAAGAAATAATCAGAACAGACAAATCAAAACATTTATTTTCTGTTTCCTGGTTTTTCTTTTACATTTGTAATAGATTTGATATTTAATTTTTCTAAACAGTTTGCCCAAATAAAATATATTGTTGACAGAAAAAAATTATATAAGGCAAATTTAATCAGTAAAACTGGTTAAATCAAACAATTTTTTTAAATATCATCAACGCTCGAACACTATAAATTTTAGAACACATTTGTCAACTGAAAAGAAACAAGAAGCATCCTTTAAGAAGAAAACACAGAAAAAAGAATTAAAAACTTTAATTTCCTGATAAGGTATTTTAAAAATACGACTGTATTCCAATCTCATGGATTTAACATTAGCAAGGGGAATTTAGTATCTCACCGAGAAACACCCTTAAAAGGAAGTTTTATACTTTTAGATTGAAACATTGAAGATCTTTAAATGTTTCATTTAATGTTAGAAGGTTCATATCTATACCAGAAGTTCCCTTTTAACACCTTCGCAAGGAGCGTTTTTTACATTTCTTTCAATCCTTCAGCGCTACAAATTTTTATAATTTATAATTTGTGCTTTACTTAATCGCTGAAAATATGAGATTAAATTAGGCAAAAATGTCTGTTTAAAAATACTGGTGTTTAAATTAAGAGATTTTGTGCACCCTAAACGACACGTGTACGTGTCTTTTGTCGCGAAGGGGGAAAAATATAGGGAATTATGGCATGGACTTTGTGGACAGAAACACCATTGATATAAAATCATTGATATATTTTTAAAGAGGAGTAGCGGAAATTTATTTTTAGACATTTGGATGTCATCAGAAAAGATTGCACGGACTCAAATAAATACATTGTACTCTTCCACTATAGGGAGCTTAACATTTTTGCCAAAAGCTCGGCACGATTTGGACTTCAGAAAGTGAAATTTGTTGCCAAATGATATAAACACCTATGGAAACAAACCTAACAAACTTTTATGCTTGTTTATATATATATATTAAAAGAGGAGGTTCTCAAAATGATGTCCATCTGAGGAGACAACAAAGCGAAGTCTCTGCTCAAAATTCGCGATAAGCTGCTTGAGTTGGTCTGTTGTAATCGACCTTATCACACTTGTTATCGCTGTTTTCAACTCTTCTATGGTTTTTGGTCGATCGCTGTAGACCGGATCTTTTACATACCCCCATAAATATAAGTCTAGTTTTGAAGCCTAGTGGGCCTAAAAAGTCCATACCCAAAGAGATTCGAGAAGTTTCTTGCAATGACACGATTGTCATAGGGACTTATGAGCAACTCCAAAACGTCTCCCGTTAAATGTGGAGGAGCGCCGCCCTGCTGAAACCATATGTCTTGGATCCTATGTTCGTGGTAAGTCCAGATAACGTCCCAAATTACCATCAGCATACAAACCAAATATTGACCCTTTGTTGTTGTTGGAGTTGATGTTGTTTATGAAGGCGGATTATTTACACGAGGGATATAGGTCCGAAGGAGGAGTTCCCTCCATGTGGTCCTCTAAAGGAACCTAACCCGTATTTACGAAGAATATCCAAGGTTCGAAGAAAACCACGGAAAAATCTCAACGATTAGGCCGATGGGCGGGTTTGGGTTCGAACCCAGCACCTCCCGTCTACCAGCTTTTGAGAGCAGGATCTCTCGGCCACTGGTGGGGATCATTGACCCTTTGTGGATGAAGACGCCCGACAATGACACATTCTGGATTCTCGCTGCTCCAAATCCGATAATTTTGACGATTGCCATAGCTATCCGAACAGATGTGTGCCTCATCGGAAAGAATATGATATTGCCACAGTTGAAACCAGTTCCGATCATTTCGCATACCTCCTGTCTTTTTGCAATAGCACCTGGGCCGAGAGGTTGCCCTAACTGAATTTTGTAAAAGTAAATGTCAAGATCTTTGCGGAATATTCTCCAAACTGTGGCTGTATTGACGTGAAGTTATTCAAACAAGTGTCGAGTTGATGTTGATTGCCCTTCCTCCATTACTGTTTTGGCAGCGGTGATATTTTCGGGCGTTCTTGCTGTTTTTTGTTTGGTCTTAATGCCCACTTTTTCGTCAGCCACTATATCTGTTTGTTCAACTTTGCAAATAATGCTTTTAACATACTTGAAGAGGGCTTTCGTCTACTTTTAAAGGCACTAGACTACTTCCTGAATGTTTCCGCAGGTCTCTGGTCAAAATGATAAAAAGTGTTGACTAAAAAAACAGGTCCTTTGATTGAATGGGTGCATTTTGGCGAAACAAAATATTCTTCGACAGAAACCAGAGTCCGTAAATAAGTTTCCTTTGGGTTCCTGCGCATGCGGGCACAGTTATTGTTTTTTATGTACTATTGACTTCTGTTTTTATGTACTGTTGACATAAAAAATAGATAAAGGGCCTTCTTTAAATTAAATAAATTGTATAAATATTAAAAATAAATTGTTTGTGTGTATGAGACAGTTGGATAGGTTGCAAAAGAATAATTGCCAAATTGTCTTTTCTCGCCAAAGCCGCCCTATACTAAAAATTACTTAAAATTGGTCACGAAAACATTTTGAATTCAATATCTGGGAAGATTGAAAAGAAAAGTATTTGAAATTCTTGGTGTTCAAATGGAACTTTAAAAAATGTAATGAAGGCTTTTTTAGGTAGATTTCGTAAGAAATACTACCTATTGGGATCGTTCCTATGTTGGAATTTCTGAAAAATTTTTGCAGATTTACACCGATCATGACCCCTAGAACCCAAAACCACCCTCAGTAAAAAACTTTATCTATCTATCTATCTATCTATCTATCTATCTATCTATCTATCTATATCACTTTCTTCTGGACACGATAACTTTCCTAATTCTGCACCAATCTCTTCCAAACTGATACATAAAATCAATTGGCATAAAATCTTGGTCAAGTTCGTTAATGGGCAAAATCGGACCAAGGGGATGGAAATAGGGAGGGGTTTTGTGAAAACAGAAAACCCCCCATAACTTCTTAATTTTTGTACATATCAAATCAGTTTAAAGTTTTTATTACTTTTAAAAATAGGGCCAAAAATGTATGTATCACAGATTTTTGATAAAGTTAAAAATGGGCTCAAGGGGCGCAAAAAATAGGGTTTTTGGAAAAAAAAAATTCATAACTTCGTCAATTCTCAAGATATCAAATCCAATTAATTTTATTATAAATTTCCTCAACATTATCTACAACTTTCATATTCACAAGTTTTTGATAGGACCAATTCGTACCGCAAAAAAAAAAATTAAAAACGAAAACAAAAAGGGGGTTTGAAGAAGAAAAAAAATCCATAACTCCGCCAATTCAAAAGATATAAAATCCCCATGAATTTATCATATATCTTCTTAATATTGTCTACAACATCTATATAGACATGTTTTGGATGGGACCAATTCTTACAGCAAAAACAAATTAAAAATACATAGCGGTTGAAGAAAAAAATCATCTTATTAAGAGTAGTGATGGGCGATAACGAGATGTTTTTCTCGATTTTCTCGATTGTATGGACATCTCGATAGTTTTCGATTGTATAAACATTTTCTCGATGACTCCAGTTTGCCAATTGCTTTTATACTTCATAAATTTATCAAGAATCGTCTGCAGGTGAACTGGAATGAGTCGGCGTTAATAAGGACTAAGTAGCTTCGCCCGCTAGCGGACCCATTCTTTAGTCGGTGCCTCTAATTTATACGTAATCTTGTAATATGACATCTCGAACTGGCTTCCCGCTATATAAGGCACCGTATAGAAGGCGTGGTGTGCACGCACTATAAAATCTTGTAAAAAAATAATCTAGAACCGGACGAACCTTGGACCGGATCCCTGGGGGGAGGGGTCAAGGTGAGGGGAGGAGCACAGCAGCTGCATAATAGGAATAAGTCGTCATAGGGCATTAGGCCTTTCCAACTATATGTCATACGTCACATGAGGGATCTCGATTTATAAAAATGCCCTCCCAGGGGGGGGGGGGGCAAAGTGGGAGGAGGGGCGCGGGAGGTGCATAACGTGGGTAAGCGGTCGCAGGCCTTTCCGACAATATATCAGAAGGGGTTCTCGGGTAAATTTAGAAAAGTCACATGAAAGTTATACAGGCTAAATTTATAAAAATGGCCCCGTGGGAGAAGTTGGGGAGGGGAGGGCCGCGGGAGGTGCATAAAATGAGTAAGTGGTCACAGACCTTTTCAACAATATGTCACATAAGGGGTCTCGACTAAATTTAGAAAAGTACCCCCGTAGGGGCAAAGTGGGGGTGGGGCGGACACCGGAGGTGCATAACATCAATAAGTAGTCACAAACCTTTTCAACGATATGTCACGTGAGGGGTCTTGACTAAATTTAGAAAAGTACACCCGTGGGGGCAAAAAGTGGGAGGGGCGGACACCGGAGGTGCATAATATCAATAAGTAGTCACAGACCTTTCCAACGATATGTCACATGAGGGGTCTTGGCTAAATTTAGAAAAGTATCCCCGTGGGGGGCAAATTGTGGGGGGGGGTGCATAACTTGAATAAGTGGTCACAGGCCTTTCCAATATGTAACATGAGGAGTGTCAGCAAAATTTGGAAAAATGCCCCGGTGGGGAAGAGGGCAGGTACGTGCTTAATATGAATAAGTGGATTTTCTAATGATATACCACATGAAGAGTGTCGATAAAAGTTAGGAAAGTGCTCCCCCCCCCTCAAGGGGCCAACTACCGCACTCCCCGGAATACAACCCAGCTTTTTGAAATTTCATATATTATAAATAATACCGGGTGGCTCCGTAAAAAATCCGATCTAAAATGATGAAAATGCAAAAAAGTTTGAAACCCTCCTCCCACAGTGGGAGCAAAATTGGGGAGGGGGGGACGAAAGTCTCATAATATGAAAGAGTTATCCAAGAGCTTTCCGATGACATGTCACATGACGGGTTCAAAAAATGTTTGAAAATTGTATCCCCGACTCCTCTCCCCAGTGGGTCCACTCTTTCGCCCCGGAATTCACGCAGCCCCCACTTTTAAAATTTTTATGTTTAATAAATAATAAATTCCGGAAGGCTCCATAAAAAAACCCACATCTAAAATGCTATTTATTATAGAAATCGCTACGGTTTTAAAAATTTGTTCGCCCCTCCCCACCCCCAAAATTCAATTTTGCGGGAAGAAAGGTTCATAATATGAAAGAGTAGTCAGAAAGATTTTCGAAGATATATCACATGAGGGGTTTCATAAAAGTTTGAAAATTGCACCCCTGTGGGTCCACTCTCACGCCCCTTGAATACTCCCGGAATTCCCCAACTCTTAATATTTTTATATTTAATAAGTATTATTTTTCTGAGGGCTCCGACAAAAAACCCATTTAAATGATAATTATTCTAGATATCGCTACAGTTTTAAAGATTTGTCCGCGCACACCCCCACCCCCCGCACCCTGAAATTCAACTGTGGATGGGAGAAAGGTTCATAATATGAAAGGGTTGTCAAATTCCGATGATGTATCACATGACGTGTTCGGTAAAAATTTGAAAATCCCCCCTCCCGTGGGTCCACTCTTGCGCCCCCCGAAACTCACCAATCTCTGCCTTTGAATTTTTTTTTTTACTTAATACATAATATTTATCGGAAGGCTCCATCATTTCACTGCTCATTGTCATACCTATCTCTCTTCCCAGCTCTCCCCTCGATATCTCTTCTCGGCTCTTCTTGACCGAGAGCGAGAAATCAGTTTTCTTGACAATCATCGAGAGTAACATGTCGAGAATGGTAGAAAATTGATTTCTCATTTTCGGCCTTAGTTAGAACCGAGAAGACATATCTCGAGGTAAGCGAGAGGTTTTCATCGAGGAAAGGTATCTCTCGAGGTAAACGAAAGGTTTGCATCGAGCAGACTTTTGTCGAGGTGCGAGAGCGAGAGAGATAGCGAGAGCGAGAGAGAAATGAATGAGCATATTCCATCTACGTCATGATTACGTAGTCTGGGTTGGCTAGGAACTTCTAGCGTAAAGGAGGGCAGTCACTGAAATGAATGTGATGTAAATCCCAGCTAGAAAAACAGTAATGGAGCCCTTTCTTATGAGTTAGAAGTTCTTTGGGTATTTATTTAGCTTTCACAGTCAGATTGACACTTGGTGCGTTTTTGTTTAAGTCATAGTTTCTCAAAGAAGGATACAGATTAGGAGGCGTGTGATTTTGTTACATATACTTAAGTTGAAAAGGGTTTAATTCAGTTTGTGTGGGGCATTTTTCCATTTTTACTTTCATCTATCTTTACAAGAAGGAAGTATTGGATTCATGAAAAATTTATCAGTTTTTAGAAAATATTTGTCTTTTATGTGACAAAAATTTTGATAACACTCTATCTCAAGAAGTAATACGCAAAATTTAATAATACTTCATATTCAGTTAGACCTAGATGTAAATTGGTGTTCATTTGTTTGTTGTGCAAATAGCACAACAGGTAACGCTGCTATATTTCAAAAACTAATGAACGGAATTTAATCAAACTTCATTAACTATTGCTAGAGATTGGAACCAATTCCTTGTTAGACAGGCTCACTCTTAGCAAATATATTTGTCTGGTTCCATTTCCGATAAAGCTCTTTTGTTTTCGATCAACTTTGAAATTCTACAGCATTAGACATTTAGGGGAACTTTGATCTGTATTAAATCGTTTGCCTTTACCGAAAAATGGAAAAAATGCTGTTCGATTCTAATGAGTTCGTGAATGTCTCACAAAGTAGCTACTTTGGATTTAGGTACAGATGGGCAACAGTCATGTTAGGGGCCCATTTAGGGACTGGAAATCAATTCCGTTTTAGACAGATTCCGTCTTAGCTGGTTTGTCTAGTTATCCTCCCATTTTTTGATAAAGCTCTTTTTCTTTTGACCAACCAGAAAATTCGACAGAATTAGACACGCATTCAACATTTAGGAACTTTTCCTCTATCAAACCTTTTACTTTTATCGAAAATGTGAAAATGCAAATCGATTCTAGCTAATGCATCTAAGAATAAAAATGAGTTAGAAAGGCGCTACTTTAGATTTGGGTACAGACAACTAAGAGTTATGTTTCAATCGCTAGGGACCAAAGACCAATTCCGTTTTAGACAGTTTCCCTCTTAGCTGATGTATTTATGCGGTTATCCTTCCATTTTTGGATACAATGCACCTGAGAATAAAATTGAGTTTTTAAATGAATCAAAAAGTAACTACTTTGGATTTGAGTACAAATACAAACAGAAAAAAGCATTTTGGAATCATTAGGGAGTGGAAACCGGTTTCCGTTTTAGATAGATTCCCACTTAGCTGGTATATGAGTCCGGTTATCCTTCTGTTTTTCGGTAAAGTTCTTTTGTTTTCGATTAATGGTGAAATTCCCCAATATTAGGCTCGCATTTACGAAAATTTGAACGAAATTACGAAAATTATCAAACATTTGCCTTTAGCGAAAAAGGAAAAATTCGATTCTAGCTAATACGCTTGAGAATAAAAATAAGTTCGTTAATGTGTCAGAAAGTAACTATTTCAATTGGAATGCAAATTTAAAGAATCATTTTGGCATCGATAGGGAGTGGTAAGCACTTTCCGGTTTAGACAGGTTCCCTTTTTAGCAAGTATATTTGTCTGACTTTCCTTCTCCTTTTTCGATAAAGCTCTTCTTTTTCAATCAACGGGAAATCTTACAGCATTAGATATTTAGGGGAACTTTAACTTGTATCAAATTTTTGCCTTTATCGAAAATGTGAAAAAGCTATTCAATTCTATGGAATGCGCCATAATTATGCAATTTAGACATCGCATTTTCATAAAAAATAATAGGGAACTTATTCCAAAACAAAATTAGCAAAACGATGTTAGAATCCTTGAAAAATTTAAATAATGTTTTTAAAAGTAGATAAATGAATTGAAAGTATTTTCTTAAGTTATTTAGCGTTCCCAAATAGCGTTGTTCTTATCATTACTTTGAACATATTTCTTGATAACATATTGATCTTATATTTGAAAAACTTGTTTGAAAAGAGTGTTTTGAAAAATTCTGAGGGGTTGGGGTTACCGTGTTCAACTCATTTTGTTGGCATTTGGTTCATCTGTAGTACACTCAATTTACTAGACTTGCATACATAATACACATTGCCATACATAAAATAAAATTTGATATGAAAATCCACGATACTTATTATTTAATATGCTCAAACATTACAAACTTAAAATATTTTACAGTGTTTTATCGAAACATTAGTATGCACACTTCATTAAAGAAATTTATACGGAACATATCTTAAAGATATTAATCATTTACAGTTTATTGGCCTGTATTAAAGTATAGAATGGCACATAATATTCGAAAGATAAATACTATAGCGGAGATGTTGTAACATTAAAGTTAATTTCTTAAACGCATTTCTAACAATTTGTTAATTGCCATAAAACATTTGTACAGAAAAAGGTGTAGGTTTAGGGATTAACATTTCTTTCAGAAGGCTTAAAAACTGATAAGATGTACGTATTACATAACAAGTTGTATTAAGATTATTAACAAATGTTAGAATACAGCTTTCTAAACGCTTCATATCAGGTGCCCCTCCATCAATTGAAGTTGAATGAAAGAGTTAATGAAAACGATAGCAGCAAACTACATTACCGCTTCTGTTTTTTCCCAACCTTTCATTTAGCTTCAAATGAAGATTGTAGATAAGGATCTTTTTACAGAGTATCTCAGTGTTAAATTTACATCGATTTCTTGGTATGTTTTTTTACTTCATCTATCTTTAGTTGCCACGTATTTACTAAAAACTTAAAAATTACTGTATAAGCCTGTAAAATAATAATCAATAATCGATTGTAAAACATCTCGATTGTCTCGATTGTAGATTCCGGGAAGTAATCGATGACTGTATCGATTGTATTTTTTTACGATGACGATTTTTCTCGATTGGTAAAATCTCGAGAATCGCCCATCACTAATTAAGAGTGTATTCAAATCCAAACTGCTTTTTTTCTGACTCATTTTACAATTCATTTTGGCTCTCAAAGGGTTCCAATTGGTACGTTTTCTTACTCAGAAACTATATAATGTACCGTATTGGTCGATTTTTTGATAGAGGCAGAATATATTTTTAAAAATGTTGTTAAAAAGGGCATTTTGAACCGAATTTACCGAAGCGGATTGTGTTGGAAAAATCATTGCATTAAGGATGCACTCAAATCCAAACTGCTTATTTTCTGACTCATTTTTAAATTCATTTTTGCTCTCAAACTCATTTAATTGGTAGATTCGCTTATTCAGAAACTATATAATGTACCATAATGATCGATTTTTTGATATAGGCAGAATATATTTCAAAAAAGGATGTCAAAGTGGGCATTTTGAACGGAATTTCCCGAAGCGATTGTGTTAGAAACGAAAAATACTGTCCTTCTGAGAAAATAATTGTTTATGTATCAAGTTTTAATTAATTGAACAAAAAATATTGTCGCTTATAAATAAATACAGGTATATATATAATGTATACAGGTCGCTTATAAATCTCTTCAAAAATCACGTCAGCAAGTTTCATATTTTTTTTAAATTAAAAATGAATCTGGAATTATGCCAAAAAATTTCGAGTTGTTGAGCATGGAAAAGTATTTTTTTGAATACCGCTCTAACATGATTCTGATAAAACCAGCTATTATATAAAAATGAAATAAAAACTCGTGAAAAACGGACAGATAAAATTGTTAAAGTGGATTTATCTCTAATCATGATTTAGTTTTTGCTTGTGAAATTAGTATATTTGACTTCGAAATCTACCTCTGCCTGTAGGCCGGGCCGGCAGGGATTTTTTTTATCTTTATATATCATTTCCTTTATACCATCTTGTTCAGAAAATAACAATAACTGTGTCAAGAAAAATGTGAAACCGATTCATTCTTACCTGTTTTAGTGGAACTGATAAAAATATTCACAAGTCTTGACGGTGGATTAGGTACTGCTGTAAGGTTTCCGAAGAAGGTCGCTTGAAGTGAATCGTCCTGGTATAGCAGGTCGTGGGCCATGCTTTCCCAGTGCCCACACTCTGTCAAATTAGACTACTGTCAGACATTGAAATCTAAAAAGAAAAAGAAAACATATAAAAACATGTATAATAATCACTTATAAACAGATTAAGTTAAATAATGTTATAAAAAGTGATAAAATATCTTTATTAAGATTGACGATCGTTTCGTCGCACAAACGGCGACATTTTCAAAATCATTCCTTTTGAATGATTTTGAAAATGTCGCCGTTTGTGCGACGAAACGATCATCAATCTTAATAAAGAAAGCCTATAAGTTACTAATAAATAATTTAATGTACTAACAAATATATTTCAGCAGATTTCAAACTATGACTTGCAGGCAATGTTTTTTTTTTTTTTTTTTTTTTTTTTTTTTTTTTTTTTTTTTTTTGTCGAGTAACGATTCCACGGGTCTTCAACTATACAAGTTTCCTACGATATGTGCGCATAATTGATCTTGAGACATTCTGATTGAAATCGCACATATCGAAAATACAATCTATACAGGGTGTCCGGTCTCAACGGTGTCCAAAGGCTAATTCTTAAACCGTTAGTAATAGACATATAGTTCAAATTACAAAAATGTTTAAAATCAGGTAAAGAAATATTTTAAAAGCGATTTGGGTCAATAAAAACATTTCTTAAAAAAATACGAAATTTAAATTTTTATATGGTCCCCCGGTCCTATAAGTTATATTTAGTAAAATTTTCTTTTTGCACTGACAAATAATACACAAAAAGTCCCGTTATTCTACGATTAACATTGACCGAGTAATAGCTGTTTAAAGTTGGAGCATATTTTTTGCTGCAAATTGGGGGTCATTCACAAAATTAGCCGAAATATAATTCCGTCAGATATATTAAAAAATGGTTGAGAGTAAAATTAACATTGCAATATAAATTTGAAATCTTTAATCTTTTTGACATATTAATGCAAAATATACAATTTGTAATAAACATTTAAGAAAGAAAAAACAGAATTTTTGTTAAATAAAATGATGCTAAATTAACAGCCTCAATTCTTTACAAAATGATGCGTATTTTAAAATATTATTAGATTACAGTAGCCTGCAAAAGTTGGGTTATTTTATGTTTTTTAGCTTTTGATAATTTATTCTTATGTATTGTGTACCGCTGAATCTGGAATTGACCTTCATTTATAACCATCACATCAGGATTTTTCACAAATTTCAAAGTTAAAATTGAATCTCCTCCCTCATCTCATCGGACCACTCAGCTATTTAGCTGTAAGAATATCAGGATAAGCAAAAATATCGAATAAATTATCGAATAAAATAAAATAAAATAAAATAAAATAAAACAAAAAAGTTTTAATTATGTTTTATAGTATGAGATTTTCGCTATATTTTAACTTACACATTTACTATTAAAAAAAAAAAAATTCTAACGTGATGGTTAAAAATGAAGGTCATTTTCAGATTCAGTGCTAAAAAGTACGTAAAAATCAATTATCAAAAGTTAAAAAACACAGCCATTTCCTCTACTTTAGAGTATCCGATTTTTGTTATTCTTTAAATTTGACACTTTATGATTTGCGTTATATCCTGACATGGTTAAAAATTAATGTAATTTTCGGATTCAGTGCTAAAAAATATATAAAACTTTAAAAAAACAACAACCATCGCAGTCTTGTATTATCTAATCTAAAACTTTTTATTAAACTTCTTAGCGGTAATCTATCCGAAATTTTTTGTGTTATCCTGTAAAATAAGTATAAATGGTAACCACCGAAAATCATAATAATATTAGATTGTTATTGCATTTGCGCCAGTATGTAAAATGTAATCTCGATCGAATATTTAAAAGTGATTTAAAGTTCGATTACAAATTTTGAACTGGAAAAAACATACTTACGATCGTTGAAGTAACATAAAAACTTATAAAAATAACATAATTTGTGTTAAAAGAAATCATAAAAGAAACAGTCTCAAATCCTGACAAAATAAAACATATGTTATTTTAGCCAATCTGAAACTTAATAAGTGTTAACTTAATCGTAATACTTGTACGATTTTTTTTAAAGCGCAGATACACGTGAAATAAGATCTTCGAATACTTTAAGCACTTGGTATGTGATCCCTCAAAGCCAAGCCGAACTCATTTGTTTTCAGAGCAGAAAAGTGGCATAACTCATGCATTTTTAAAGTTTCATAACTCGCTCAATTTTAGAGTTATATGAATGGGACTTTTTTTGTCTTACTTGTCAGTGTAATAGGAAAATTTTACTAAATATAACTAATAGGACCGGGGGAATGTATAAAAATTTATATTTCGTAATTTTTTAAAAAATGTTTTTATTGACCCAAATCGCTTTTAATATATTTCTTTACCTGATTTAAAACATTTTTGTAATTGGAACTATATGTCTATGACTAACGGTTTAGTAATTAGCCATTGGACACCGTTGAGACCGGACACCCTGTATAATAGGTTGTAACGAAAGTTTTCCGCCAAATCCCCATTGCATAATACTAATTGTAATATATATAATTAACTGTAATTTTATATATAACCTCCATTCCGCCAAACTTTCACAGTGTGATATGATACAACACAAGTACCTAAAGCTGTACACTAGGGGTGCACAACATTTTTAAGAGAAGGGCCACTTACAAAAATGTTTTGGTTGTCGAGGGTCACATCAGTAACGCAGAGAAAATTCTATATCGGGGAGGTAGGGGGTAATAAGTCTTTTTTCTTGATGAATAACTATTTTTTGTCTATAATAAAAATAAGCAAACGGAAATAAATAATTGTATGAAGGAATGCAGGGCTTCTTCGCATCTGTATGAATAACCATTCAACACTTTATGAAGACTAACGGTTCCGTATTGACAAATGGTAACTTGGAGAAAAAAAATTACACAAAATTTCTAAATAATTGAACGTTATTGAAAATTACATAACAAACATTATTGAAGAATAACTTCATTTAAAATAAAAGGAAACTTATTTTTGAAATAACAAGGCATGATGCATTAATTATGCAATTTTTTCTGCGGATTATTAACAAAACTCGTTTTTTTTTTCTTTTGTCAATCAAGTGCAACTGATTGACGAAATTCGCGATATTTTATCAACGACCGATTGACAGATTTCGCGGTAATTTTAGCACTGGCAATTGGCAAAATTTGCAATCTTTTCAAACAACCAATTTGCGATACCTGTGATAAATTGACGCAATTCGCGATTTTTTTCAGCGATAACGTTTCAAATTTCGCGATTTTTTTCCATAACGGATCAACGAAAATTGCGATTTTTTTCCACCCCCAATCGAATTATTTCGCGACCTTTTTGTTCTGCGATTGATCTTCGAAATTTGTTTGAAAAAAGTTTTTTCCATGAACGATTGCCAAAATTCGCGATTTTTTCATGTGTGATTGGCGAATTTTGCGATATTTTACGTGACAGATTGACAATATTTGCAATTTTATTCCAATGACCAATCGACGAAACGTGATTTTTTCCTGATATACATTCATGTATTTTGTGATTTTTTTCGCGCAATAAATTGGCGAAAATTGCGATTTCTTTTACGCGCACTATCGATGAAATTTGCGATTTTTTCTTGCAACCAATGGATTTCTATTTCATGATATTTTTTGGGACCGACACACAAATTTCGTAATTTTTTCCATGAGCTATTCACGAAATTCGCGAATTTTCGGGAAAATTCACGATTTTTTTTCACGAGCGATTGTCAAATTTCGCAATATTTTTGCGGCCAATTGAAAAAATTTGTAATTTTTTTCTATAAATTCTCAAAATTCGTGATTTTTTTTTCCGCGACAGATTGACAAAATCACGATTTTTCCCCAGTCGATCAACGAAATTTGCAATTTTTGTACCTCATCGAGAAAATTCGTGAATTTACTGTGCGCGATTAACAAAATTCGTGATTGTTAACTGACTCTGATGAAATTTGTAATTTTTCCCGCAGGGAATTGACGAAATTTGCGATTTTTTTCCCGCAATAAGCTGGCGAAACTTGCGATTTTTCCGTAGCCGACCAAGAAAGTTTGCAATTTTTTCGCAACTCCTCGAAAAAATTCGCGATTTTTCCGCGTCCGATCAACGACATTCGCGATTCTTAACTGACTCTGAAGAAATTTGTAATTTTTACGCGACAAATTGATGAAATTCCACATTTTTTTCTCACGATAAACTGACGAAACTCACGATTTTTTCGCAGCCGATCAATGAAATTTGCAATTTTCCCTTTCCTCATCGACAAAATTCGCGATTTTTCTGTGCCCAGTTAAAGAAATTTGAGACTTTTTCGCACCGAGTCGACAAAATTCGTGATTTTTCCTCCCGCGATCAACAAAATTCGAAAATTTTTCGCGCCCGATAAACGAAATTTGCGATTCTTAACTGACTCTGACGAAATTTGTAATTTTTCCCGCTGCAAATTGACAAAATTCCGATTTTTTCTCACGATCAACTAACGAAACTCGCGATTTTTAGCAACCGATCAAAAATTACATAATCGACAAAATTCGCGATTTTTAACGAGTCCGATCACCGAAATTGACGAGTTTTAACTGACTCTGACGAAATTTGCAATTTTTTCAGCGGCAAATTGTCGAAATTCGCGATTTTGTCTCGCGATAAACTGACAAAACTCGAGATTTATCCCCAGCTGATCAGTGAAATTTAAGATTTTTCTGCGACTCATCGATAAATTTCGTGATTTTTCCGAACTCGATCAACGAAATTTGCGATTCTTAATTGGCTCTGATGAAATTTGCAATTTTTTCCCGGGGCAAGTTGACGAAATTTGCGATTTTTTCCTGCGACATATGGACAAAAAATTGCAATTTTTCCAGTTATAAATTGACGAAATTTTGTAAAAGAAAGAAGAAATTATATAAATTGTGATCGCGGGCCACAGGTTGTGCATCCCTACTGTACACTTTATTCGGTGACATTCTGTAGCTGATGACTTTTTGCAACAGAACTGGATGTAAATGCTGGTTCTAATCTGGTAGCGTGATAGTTCCATTTCAGACACCTTGTGCTTAATGATAACGATACTTTTTTACAAGTTTCACAGCACAGGGTTATAAAGCAAGTCTCTTTCTTTCAAATTCCAAAAATCGTTTGACAAAATATGAGTAAACACGTCAACATTAACTGTTTGCACAAACCGTATTAGCTGTGGCGGGAAACTTTCGTTACAACCTGATATATAAAACGCTAAGGTACGTCGCAGCGAAAAAACAGTTATTTCTCTTTTGCCGATGGCAAGAAATTGTTTGTTTAGACAATCAAACCTATTAAACTAAACTTTAGCCGGCTTCGTTATTTATTGTAGTGTGAAATTTTTCGCATATTTCTCGCAAAAAATTAGTTACTTATGATTACAATATTTTGATTTGTTGTGGAGTGAAATAATTTTGCCTAAATGCCGCAAAAAATAAGTTACTTATGATTACAATATTTTGATTTGTTGTGGAGCAAAATATTTTGGCTCTTCCTCGCAAAAAAGTGAGTTACTTATGATTACAATAATTTGATTTGTTGTGGAGTGAAATATTTTGATTATTTCGCGCAAAAAATGAGATACTTATGATTACAATATTTTGATTTTTTGTGGAGTGAAATATTTTGGCTATTCCTAAAATGAGTTACTTATGATTACAATATTTTGATTTATTGTGGTGTGAAATATTTTGGCTATTACTCGCAAAAATGAGTTACTTATGATTACAATATTTTGATTTGTTGTGGTGTGAAATATTTTGGCTATTACTCGCAAAAATGAGTTACTTATGATTACAATATTTTGATTTGTTGTGGTGTGAAATATTCTGGCTATTTCTCGCAAAAAATGAATTACTTATTAATATAATATTTTGATACAATTAAGACGCGTGGCGACAAAAAAGTGGTTATTTCACTTTTGCCAATGGCAAAGAGTTTAGAAAATCAAACCTGTTAAACCTAACTTCAGCCCGCTTGGTTATTTATTGTTGCATGTCTCCCAAAAATGAGTTTCTTATAATTACAATATTTTGATACGATGATTTTTTGATGATATTAGAAGGATTTTGTTGATATAACGGCGTGTCGTGATGCGACATTTCATTCATTCATTGGAGGAGGGGACATATTGAGGTGTAAAAATCGCTAACTTTTGCTATATTTTTTAAATGAGTATACAGCGTGGAGTTTATAATTTACGCAGACGACAACGGCGTGCGCTGAAACTGTGGAGGGAGTGACTAACAGAAGATCTATTCGAAATGAAGCTGATAAGCTTAGGCGGACTACAGAATGTTCCGATCAATGGCGAAATAGACTTATCCAGTGAAGGCGAAACTGTGTGAATTCATAATTTGAAGTGAAAGGAAGAGTTCCATATCCTGTTGCGGTTTTTTGGCGATAAATGTTTCGATGTGGTTGTTGCTTTTTTTACTACTGGAATGGACTTTATCTATATGTACATTTTTGTTTAATTTTTTGCATTTAGCATGCTTTTCCCAGAAAAAATTATAACTTTTCATTTTTTTAAACGGTATTTTTCTGTAAATGTAATATTATGTAAATATAATTTTTGTGCATTTTTATAGGTTTTAAGATGCATGTGTAATGATGACATGACGTGTATAATGTAATGTTATGTTTTAATTTGACATATATAATACACATGTAAAATATGAAATATATAAGATTATAAATATATGTATAAGTACATAGTATAAATTTATATGTGTATATATAAGTATGTATTTATATATGTATTTCTCTATATACTATAACTGCATAAGTATAATATACATAAAAATAATACATTTTATATAAACATCGTTCTTATTTTTTAAACATGTGACATATATAACGCTTATTAAATAAATATATCTTTATAAATATTTAAAAACCCTTGTTTTGCGCCCTCTTGAAAAATTTGATAAGATGCTAAAACGGTTTTTTGGCGTCATTTTGGATTCCTTTGCCAATCGCGCCAACCGGAACAGGATATGGAATTCTTCCCGGAGCACAATTGTGGAAAAATGACTGAGGTGTGCGATTTCACGGGATCAGCTAGTTCATTGCAAAAACTGTAATAGTTCCACAATTGAATTTCTTTAAAACCCAACATCTCTTATACTAATAGCCTAAGTCAGGTGACTGTCATCAACAGTTCCGGGCTGACCACTTCGTTTTTTATATGCCAGGAGGCCATTTGGTACTTGACGCAAGTGATAAATCGCCAAGTATTGTTCCATTGCCATCATTTCATCTATATTATAATAGTTCAAGTCATGTAACTGTCATAAACAATTACGCTTTTCATATGCAATTCGCCCATTTTGAATCAAAATTATTTTTTGGAATAAAACTACATAAAAGTTGTCATGATCGTAAAGGCTTCTTGGTACTTTTATGTTAGCCGGGTAAAAGTCTCGCCAATAGCATTTTTAAGCTTGACAGGTAGCATTTTTTATTTTTCGCGTGGTAAATTAAAACAATGCTTTGATGTTGAAATTAAATGGCATGGTTTATGGTATTCTTATTCTTATTCTTTTCTTTACTTCTCTTTTTTTAAAAAGAATGATAGTTCAAAAATCGAGTAAATCACAGTATCCAAGTGAGGTGGAAGAGCGATTACAGATTAAAATGTTTATTAATAAAATGAATTAATATATTTAAATCAGGTATCATGAGCAATTAATCGTTAAACTTTCCAATCATTAAACATTTCTTCATAGCACAAATTCTCTGTATGTAACAGAGCCAAGTTACATGTTCTCTGTCTGGTTGCAGATTCAAGACATCCATAATTCTACAATTATATACTCTGTATTAAACAGAGCCACGAGTTACACTTTATATCTCTGGTTACAGAGTCAGGACTAACCTTTTCCAAAAAGATACATATTAAACAAAATAACATCAAAATAAAAATTACAATATGCTAGTTATAAATCTTCTTCAATTACTTTAATAATGATATCATAAACCACATTAAATTAGCTATAAATTATTATAAATAGCTATAATATTCATTTAAATGACATCAATAATTATAAAACTAATAAATCCATTTAAATGATACCAAAATAAATATAACTCATAAAGTTATATTACGAAATCACAAAGTCATTAAATTACTAATAAATCAGCACCAAGAATTCAAAATTATTATAAAAGCTAATAAATCTATATTAAATGATTTTGAAATCATAACGAGCATCGACTGTATCGATTAAAGGAGGGCAAAAAATGGCATTCTTTGGAAAATTGCACTATTCTTTGTATTTCGTTGTTTTTTCAAGTCTTGCACTGGTGAAAAAATATACTAAATGACTCCAAAATTGTACGTCACACGTGGCAAATGGAGGTGCGTACGTACTATAACTATTTTCTTCAATATTGAGATCTTGGTGCAATAGCTGTTTCACTCTTATGCAAAAATATGTGAATACAAAATTTATTACGATTATCTATGTATTAAATTCAGTAATAGGCAAATAATAGGACTCTATCTTAAATAGGAGCATGGCAAATCTAGAATTATTAGTACCTATCATGCGATATCATGGAATTAATTACAAAGGATAGGATTTAGTAGAATGAAGAAAAGTTTTATTGCTATCTTTTTGATTTGATTTTCATAAACTTTGAAATGACTCGACGAAATTCTGCAACGATTATAGATATTAAATTTCAAATCATTTGGTTGGGTAGTTTTTGCGTTGTTATATGAGGGCAGACAGACGGACAGATCAGACTATAGGCTCTACGTATTTATATAATTACGAACGCACCTAAAAACGAGAAGCTGGAACTGCTCACTCTTTTTGCAGGTATCTTGTATTTAGAAAAAGTAAGAAGCTACCTATTGATGCCGTTCGGAGTCGTCCGGAAATTTTTCGTACATTTCCACCAAACATCATCCAAAATGGAACGCAAATGGTAGTGTGTTAATATAAAACCATAAATTGCTCAGGACGAACAAATTATTAAATGAAATTGAGGTTATTACGTTAAAAACCCTTAAGGCTCCTGTACCGTCAGGCGAAAACAGTGGTCAGCTAATGCTAAGCCTATGAGGAGGTTCTTTTCCAATATCTCGTTTCTATTTCGACATTTTTAAATAATTCTTTTTTGTATTGGACTGCTGAGGTCGGTCTCTAAATTCGCCTTTTTTTTTTTTAACTTTTCCTATTTTGGTTGCAGTTTTTTTTATGATGACACTTTCATTTTCAGAACCGGTTACGAGAGTGAAAGTACCTTGATTTTGTACTTGAATTTTGTATCGTTTGTAGTCCTAGTACTGTCGTTAAAGATTTCTGAATAGGTGAATTTTAATTATAATTGTTCTGTACATAAAGTTTAATACAGAAACAGGATCCCATGAGTTACTCATCCTTCGATCAAGCGCTCTCAGAGTCCGCTCACAATATCTGAACGGCAATTTTTGTCATAGTTGTTAAGAAGCTACTTCGCTCACACGAAAACACCCGCTGGCTAATATTATTATGATGGAAGAAATTTTTTAAGATATCTCCGTTTGCATTTCCATATTTTTGAAGGATTTTTTTTTTGCATTGGCTAACTGAGGTCGATCTCTACAAAGGCCGTTTTTTCCTTTTTCGATTTTGTTTACAGGTTTTTTTTTAATGAGGATACTTTTACTTTCGGATCTGGTTTCAAAAGTAAAAGTATCCTCATTGAAAAAATGGAAAAAAAAAAAAAAAAAAAAAAAAAAAAACGAAAAATTAAAAAGTGGCTTTTTTTGAGCTCAGCTATTCAATGTAAAAAAAATCATTTAAAAATATGGAAATGAAAACGACATATCTTAAAAAAACTCTTCCATAGGATTGACATTAGCGAGCGGGTGTTTTTGCGTGATTGATGTAGCCCTTAAGTGTTAAAGTAATATGTCACTTTTCTTTCTGATAGTTGAACAATTGATTTTTCTTCGCACCATTTCCCAATTTCGTTATGTACTATAGGTGAACAGCCGTTAGCAATTTTAAAATTCTCACCTTTTTACTTTCTTCTATCTTTACAAGAAGAAAGTATTGGATTCCTGAAAGTTTTTGACTTCCGGTTTTTGATGGATTTACACGTTTTAGGGGTCAGAGATTCCAAAAAACATATTTTTACAAAATGTCTGTCTGTGAGTCTGTCTGTATGTGACACAAATTTTGTGGGCGCTCTATCTCAAGAACCAATGCACGGAATTTAATAAAAATTTATATTCAGGTAGTCCCTATATAGATTGGTGCTGATTAGTTTTTGGTGTAAATCGCCCAGCAAGTGGCGCTGCTATGCTGTATTTTGCAAGATTTCCTCAATAGCTCGATCTCAAGAAGTACTGCACGGATTTTTATAAAACTTTAGATTTTGCTTTTGCTGGATTTACACAATTTCAGCGATAATCCTATCTCAAGAACTAATGCACAGAACTTTTATCTTTTTAGAATCCTTATGATGAGCATAGATTGCTATTTAATTTTGGCAAAGTGATAACGAATTTTGGACTACTGACATGTATTAGATAGAAGAAAATTTTGGGATTGGTACATCCAACTAGTTTTGTATAGAAATGTTATCATCATTGCTACTGACAATTTCTTCATATCTCAATAACCAAAGTTGCTGATAAAGATAAAAAGTATACAAAATCAATTGCGGTTTTACCTGGTCAATATGAAAAAAAAAAATAATATGCACGTATTACCCGATGTGTAACACGCATTAAACGGCGTCTTTAACCCCTTGAGTACGCCCACGTACGTGGTTGAATTTATTTAATTTTATTTTACTTTAAACTATGAGGTATTCGCTACGGCTTTTGCCGGCATGACCTCAAATGGTCTCAAAATGACGTTATTTCCTTGGAACAACCTTACTCCACGAGGAAAAAAGGCAGAACCACGTGGTTGAAAGTACGTGCGTCGTGCGTAACGACGGCAACGTACGTGGTTTCCAGTGTTGCCACATCAAGCTGATTTTTACTTTCTTCTATCTTTACAGGAAGAAGGATCTTTAAAAGTATTGGATTCGTGAAAATTTTCAACTTTCAGTTTTCGACGGATTTACACGTTTTAGGGGTCAGAGATTCCCCAAAAACATGTTATTACAAAATGTCTGTCTGTGAGTCTGTGACTCTGTCTGTCTGTCTGTCTGTATGTATGTGACACAAATTTTGTGGGCGCTCTATCTCAAGAACTAACGCACGGAATTTAATAAAAATTCATATTCAGTTAGCCCCTGATATAAATTGATGCTGATTAGTTTTTTGTGTAAATCTCACAACAGGTGGCGCTGCTATACAGCATTTTTCACGATTTTCACAACAGCTCAATCTCCAGAAGTACTGCACGGATTTTCATCAAACCTCAGATTCAGTTAGTCCTTGACATGAATTAATGTTTTGCACATTTTGGTGTAAATCGCTCAACAGGTGGCGCTGCTATGCTGCATTTTTTGCGATAGCTCTATCTCAACAACTTGCTTGGATTTTCAACAAACTTCTGATTCAGGTATACCTTGATATCAATTAGCGCTGTTTATGTTTTGGTGCAAATAGCTCAACAGGTGACGCTGCTGTGCTGCATTTTTCAGAATTTCCACTATAGCTCTATCTCAGTAAGGGTCATTCCATGTCATTTCAGGCAGGCATGTAACCCACCATCACAGATTTTGATGAAACTGCGTGCGTTTGTTCCTTTTATTAAGATATGATTCCCAGTATTTTTTTTTACTACTTGGTCAAATAGTTTCTGAGAAAAAAATTGTCAAAATTTTGAAAACTGCCATCAGTTGGCATTCTTGACTGCTCGATTTTCAAATGTAGCATGACATAAATATGATCATATTTCAATATCTATTCCACAAATCATCTTCAAATAATTTATGCATAATATATAGGGTACGTATTTTATGAAAAAAAATACTGTTACGCTTATATAACATTTTAAGTGTGTCTAAAAAAATGTTTAATCTTTGAAGTCGTGATTTTTTTT